>CANJKZ010000717.1:1687500-3150000 GCA_947471745.1 Closterium sp. Naga37s-1 | reverse complement strand
CTACAACGAGGGGCATGGGAGCTCTGGTGGCAGGGGGAGCACCCGAATGGAGGGTTCGTGCTAGTACTGCAAGAAGGCTGGACACCCGTGGTTCAAGTGTTTCAGCCGACCTGAGGGATGGGCGCCTCCAGGCATGAAGCCGCCAAGTGGTGAACGTGCATGAGATGGCGCCATGCAAGGTTCAAGTGCACAAGGCGATGGTGCACACGGTAAAGCCGACCCTGGGCTGTTCCTCATGGTTGAGGATGTGAGAGGGAGTGAGGGTGATATGGGGTCAATTGGGAAGGTTGTGGTGCACCCCCTCACTCACTGGGTGATAGATTCAGGTTGCCCAAGTCACATGACCCCACGGGCAGATTTGCTTGACGAAGTAAAGCCCCTTCAGGCACCGAAACACCAGAATCCTGGCTGCCGCTACGATCTTGGACTGAAGATTCTCCAGCTCCCGCCGAGGTATTTCCCGCCATAGCTACCTATAATGAGGATCACTATAACGCAGCTCTGATACCAGCTTGTTGGTATAAGGGCCTAATAACTCAGGCTTTTAAGACGTTATCCAACCTAAAACCTCTCCTCGGGGTCACCTCCAAGGGTCCTTGGGTGCTTCGTACAAGACCAGCCCCTATCCTCGGGTCCGAATTTGTAGAAAGAGGGATCAAGAGGGACTTCGTCAAAACAGCAAGAGTACCTTGAACGTCGCGCAGCGTGCCGTGCACACCGTCAATCTGATTAAGCTGAGAACTCGCTATATCGAAGCTCACTCTAAGAGCTTTCAAAAGAGCCAAGTTGCCTCGCGAAAAGTTCTGCCATTGCAGAGTTATGACTCGGACAGCGTTTGACTAGCGTTAGAGTGCTAGCGTACTAGCGTTGACTTGGTAGCATTCCGCCGTCGCACCGCGTAGAAACGAAATTCTAGCAAGGAAGGAATACGCTTGAATCAAATTGACTATATCCAGGTACAAACAGAGAAGGAATCAACCTTGGGAACAACCTGGGAACAACCAGGGATGATCCCAAATAATTCCAAGCAACTGAACCAACCTGGCTGGACAAAACAGCAGGTGGTAGGTTGGTAAACAACCTCTGGTTCTGTTTTTCCAACCTGGGAAAACAACAACCAGGTTCAGGTCCTAAAAACAGAACCTGATTTGTCTTTGCCCAACCAGCCAAATGCTGGTTCCGCTGGTTTCCCCTGGCCTTGTAGCATGCAAATACAGACAAACAACATCCAACCTTCACATAAATTGTACCCAAATAGTGCCTTCCCTGGTACACTATACTCAACCAAACAAAAGAGCACAATTTCGAGTTAGATATAACTGAATCTGCGCAATCAATTCAACCGAATTGCAAAGCTTCCATCTTGGGTTCCTTTACGAGCTCGTCCTTTCTGCTTGCACTATTTATAACGCGTACAATGTTGTGCCGAAGCGCACATTGCGCGAGTACATGCAAATGCATCAAGCGAAAATTGCGAAAGCAAACAAACACACGAACATTCCATTCACACCCAGATGCAGTCGCACACGCATACTCGTACAAACAGACGGCAGGATGTCGTGCGATATGAATTTGCACCCAATACACTCCCCCTCAGCCTGCCGGCTGCATTATCATTCCATGCTAGTTCATGCTCATTCCACTCATGCGCACACAACGCCAATGAGGCTCATCCGCAAGCTTTTGGTGAGGAAGTCTGCTGGCTGCTGGTGAGTCTTGATGTAGATCGGATTCACCGTCCCCCTCTACACCTCCTTACGCAGCCAGTGCCACTTGATGCGCGTATGCTTGTTCAGCCCATGAAGCACAGCGTTCCTGGCCATCCCAAGAGCCCCCTTGCTATCACAAAACAGCGGTGTAGCAACCTGCTGCTCCTGGCCAATCTCCTTTAAAAGCCTCCTCAACCAAGTCATCTCCTTCACTCCATGAAACATTGCCATGTACTCTGATTCCACGGAAGAAAGTGCCGTCTCCGTCTGCTTCTTGGACCTCCAACTAACAAGTCCTCCCCCAACTACGCAGATGTATCCTCCCACACATGAGGAATCATCCTTCTCAGAAGCCGAAATAGCATCGGTAAAGCAAGTGAGAAATAGCTTGCCTTCTCCAAGCCACTCCCCCTTCTCTTTCAGCACCTCAAACCCTTTTCTGCTTCACCTGTGCAGATGCGGAGTATTGAACTCCAATGCTTTGGTGAGAGTTCAGGTACTTGACCACACGCTCAGCTGCATCCACCTGCTCCTCTGATAGATTCTGCACCACCCTAGCCAGCTGCCCAACCGAGAAAGAGATGTCGGGCCTCGTATGAACCGCGGCAGACAAGAGGCTGCCCACCAAGGACTGAAATTGCTGCTGCTCCTCGGCTTCAACCCCTTCATCCTCTGCAGCCTTCACAAGCTTGAATTCTGCTGGCAGGGGAGTTGCAACCTTGCGCTCATTCTCAATCCCATACTTCTCCCCCAGCTCCTTGATGAACTTCTCCTGGTGCAGCTTCAACCACCTGTGATCCAGATCCCTCTCCACGTGCATCCCGAGGTAGTACTTTACCTCCCCAAGGGTCTTGCACTTGAAGATCTTCATCAGCTGCTGCTGCACTTTCTGGATCTCCTTCATGCTGCTGCTGAAGAGAAGAATATCGTCCACGTAGACCAGAAACAGCACCAGCTTCTCCCCCTCCCCCTTGAGAAAGAGGCTCACATCACAGGTGCTGGTCCTGAATCCCATCTCGTCTAAAACAGCTGCTAACTTCTGGTAGCAGCAGCGTGGCGCCTGCTTCAAGCCGAGATGGACTGTTTTAGCTTGCACACCCTGCCTGTACCATCCTCATACCCAGGCGGCTGCGTCATGTACACATCCTCCTCTAAAATCCCATTGAGGAATGCCGTTGATATATCCATCTGAATGATGAATTTCCCATTGCATCTGCCAACAAGACACGGAGTGTAGGGGGTTTGGCAGTGGGAGCAAAGATCTCATTGAAGTCCTGCTCATCCTCCTCATCCGGGTCATAACCATGTGGTAGAATCAGCATAAACTCTTTAGCCACCAGCCTACTCTTGTAGATGGTGACCTGTCCCTTGTCATCGGTCTTGATCCTTAGCAACCACTTGCACTGTACGGCTTTCTTCCCCTCAGGCAGCACCACCAGATCCCATGTCCCATTCTCTAGCAGGCTTTGGTACTCAGCATACCTAGAAACCAGCCACTTCTCCCTATCTGGTCCAGCTAATGCCTCCTCCATGCTTGCTGTTTCCTCTGGTGCAGGGGCAAGAAAACAGTAGTCAGGTTCATCCTCCTCATCTAGGTCTTAGCCATGCGGTAGAATCAGCAATGCCTCCTCATTCCCAAGCTGCTGCTCTGCTACATCAGCTCCTGCAGTCAGCTTCATAGTGGCCATACGGGTACGTCCTGGCCTAGATACGGGTGTCTCCCACCCCTTCATAACGACACCCTTCGGCATCCTACTTTGAGGTAGTGTAGGAGCCTTAGCCTTGCCCTGCTGCTGCTCACCCTCAGGTCCAGCAGCTCCACTAGTCCTACCACTAGCCTCTACACCACCTCCTCCACCAGCAGGTGCCTCCTATACCTTCTCTCCATCATCACCAGCAGGTGCCTCCTATACCTTCTCTTCATCACCACCCTCTGCAGCTGCCTCCTCTCCCTCCTCCGACACACTAGGAGTCAGGTCCAACTGCATGGTGATCTGCTCCATCTGCTGGGACACCTTAGTCTCCGGCTGTTTCTTCCAGCCCCCATACATCAGGCCCTCAACAAACTTCACATCACTGCTGTCAAACAACACACTCTTGGATGGTTCCCACAGCAGCCATCCCTTGCTCTCAGCAGCCAGCCCCAAATGCACACACCAGATTGCACTCGCCCCCTACTTACTTCGATACTTCTTGGGGACGTGGGCGACTGCCATACAACCGAACACCCTCAGCATGTCCACCGGCGGCTTCCTCCCAAGCCACCTCTCCAACGGCACCCACGAATCATCACCAACCTTAGTATGCTCCCTGTTCCTAGCCACGGTAGCGTGCCGGACAGCATGGGGCCACATCGAATTGCCCACCCCTGATTCTATGAGCAGCGCCCTAGCTGTCTCCAGAATGGTCCGGTTCGACCGTTCTGCTACACCGTTGGACTGCGGGGTGTAAGCCGTGGTCAGCTCTCTCTGAATGCCCTTCTTCTTGAGCCGGGCCGTCATCTCAGCTCCAAGGAACTCACCACCCCGGTCTGTCCTAATCCGCTTCATTACACACTCCGCTTGCTTCTCCACGAATGGCAGCCAATCTTCCCGTATCGTAGAGGCGGCGTGGTCCTTTTGCTTCAGCGGATACGCCCACATGAGTCTGCTCCAATCATCCACAATGGTTAGGAAATGCCGCTCCCCCTTGTGCCCTTGCACCGGCAGCGGCCCCACCAAGTCCATGTGAACCAGCTCCAAAGGCTTCTTGCTCCTGCCAGCCACACAAAGGAAAAACTGCTAAACTTTGAGAGCAAACAGTTATCATCGGGAGGCACCCGTTCAGCTTCAAACCCTTGACGCCTCCATCCTTTTCTAGCTGCTTCAACAAGGGCATTGCCACATGCCCCAAGCGTTGGTGTGCCGTTGCCCAATCCGTCTCCCCAGATCTGGCCAACACTTTCACACCAACCCCTCCAATGGTGTTGCACTCCCCCTGGGATGCAGACCCCTCTACAGCCTGCCCCCCACCGTGCCACGCCAACGCCGGCAGCTGCCACATGGATCTGTACACATCCTGTTGGGTGCAAATTCACATTGCACGACATCGTGCCGTCTCTTTGTACGAGTATGCGTGTGCCGCATTTCGGTGTAAGTGGAATGTTCGTGTGTTTGTTTGCTTTCGCAATTTTCGCTTGATGCATTTGCAGGTACTCGCGCAATGTGCGCTTCGGTACAACATTGTACGCGCTATGAACAGTGCAAGCAGAAAGGACGAGCTCGCAAAGGAACCCAAGATGGAAGCTTTGCAGTTCTGTTGAATTGATTGCGCAGATTCAGTTCTATCCAACTTGAAATTGTACTGTTTTGTTTGGTTAACTATAGTCTAGCAGGGCCCACACTATAGGGTTACAATTTAGGTGAAGGTTGGATGTTGTTTGTCTGTATCTGCATGCTACAGGGCCAGGGGAAACCAGCGGAACCAGCATTTGGCTGGTTGGGCAAAGACAAAACAGGTTCTATTTTTAGGACCTGAATTTGGTTGTTGTTTTCCCAGGTTGAAAACAGAACCAAAGGTTGTTTACCAACCTACCACCTGCTGTTTTGTCAAAGCAGGTTGGTTCTGTTGCTTGGAATTATTTGGGATCATCCCTGGTTGTTCCCAGGTTGCTTCCCAAGGTCTTTGCTAGCTAGAACTATATATTCCTTCTCTGTTTGTACCTGAATATAGTCAATTTGATTCAAGCGAATTCCTTCCTTGCTGGAATTTCGTTTCTACGAGGTGCGATGGCGGAATGCTACCAAGTCAACGCTAGTACGCTAGCACTCTAACGCTAGGCAAACGCTGTCCGAGCCATAACTCTGCAATGGCAGAACTTTTCGCGAGGCAACTTGGCTCTTTTGAAAGCTCTTAGAGTGAGCTTCGATATAGCGAGTTCTCAGCTTAATTTGATCGCCGGTCTGCATGGCACGCTGCGCGACGTTCAAGGTACTCTTGCTGTTTTGACTAAGTCCCTCTTGATCCCTCTCTCTACAAACTCGGACCCGAGGATAGGGGCTGGTCTTGTACCAAGCACCCAGGGACCCTTGGAGGTGACCCCGAGGAAAGGTTTTAAGTTGGATAACGTCTTAATAGCCTGAGTTATTAGGCCCTTACACCAACAAGCCTGTATCAGAGCTGCGTTATAGTGATCCTCGTTATAGGTAGCTATGGCGAGAAATACCTCGGCGGCAGCTGGTGAATCTTCAGTCCAAGATCGTAGTGGCAGCCAGGATTCTGATGTTTCGGCGCCAAGGGGAGCGCGAACAAACCAGGGCTCGCTGATCAAGGAGGTGCTGAAGAACTTCACCGTCGAGAAGTTCAATGGTGAAGGCTATGATGATTGGGCCTGGAAAATTGGATTGGATTGGATTGCTGAAACTAATGATTGGGGAGAAGCCTAGACCGAGTGACCCCGCGCTGCAGGAAGATTGGGACGAGCGGGCCTCGGCTGGCTTCTACTTGATGTCGCAGAGTTTGGAGCTGAACCAGCGTCACCACGTCATGCACCTGCTGCCGGAGGTTGAGTGCGGTCCGAAGGCGTGGACCGTGTTGAAGGAGCTGCATGCCCCGACCTCGGTTGTTGCAACGTTGATGCTGGAGAGGGAGCTGTCCACGTTGCGATTGAGCGAGGGAGAGCCGGTGCAACCTGTTTTGGACAAAATGCGCGACCTCTACGCGAAGTTGGCGACCGCGGGAATCACCTACCCGGAGCAGACCAAGTGCTTGAAGATGCTCTCGCTGCTGCCGGAATCATGGCTTCAATTCACGAGTGGATTGAGCCTGCCGCAGAACCAGAGCTTCTGGACGCTCGAGTGGGTGCGGACGAAGATTCTGGAGGAGGACTTCCGTTGCCGTCAACTAAGGGGTGGAGACGACGGCAGCAGTGGTTAAGGGAGCAAACGTGGCAGAGGACGTGGCTTCGGTGGTGCTGGACGTGGTACTAAGAAGGACGACGACTCCAAGGACCAACAAGGAGGTACCGGTTGGGGTCGCGGTGCGAAATCTGGACGTGGGGGCAAGTCGGGTGCTGGTGGCAAAATGAAAGGGAGTTGCTGGTATTGTGAGAAGGAGGGGCACCCCTGGTTTTTGAGCTATAAGAAACCCGATGGATGGACCCCCCAGAATCATCACCAGGATGGCGGCGGGCGGAGGAACCAGAAAAACGGCGCGAACATGGTTGCCGATTCGTCCGACAACAACCTGAAGAGCAACGGCGGTGCAGAGAAGAAGAAGAAGCGCACCGCAGGCCAGTTCTTCCATATTGGAGAGCAGGGGGAGCAAGGAGACGCCTCTGCCAAGGTTGGAGCAGAGGTGCATCCCCTGGACTATTGGGTGTTGGACACGGGCGCTGCTTGGACGATGACACCGCGCAAGGAGCTGCTTGACGACGTACGAGCTGCACCGATCAACGAGGTGTGCTCCGCCTCTGGACACGCGCTGAAGGTGGCTGGTGCAGGACAAGCTGTATTTAAGGGAGCGGATGGCAAGCCGGTGGTGCTGCACGACGTTCTCCTCGTTCCTGATCTCAAGGCCAACCTCATCTCCCTCCGTAAGCTTGCCAAGGCTGGGGTGATCACTAGCACGGATGGGGCACGCACGTACAAGGGGCAGCTGGGAGATCGGGTGCTTTGGGATCTGCACGAGAGCAAGGATGTGTACAGATCCATGTGGCGGCTGCCGGCGTTGGCGTGGCACGGTGGGGGGGAGGCTGGAGAGGGGTCTGCATCCCAGGGGGAGTGCAACGCCGTTGGAGGGGTTGGTGTGAAAGTGTCGGTCGGTGATGACTCGTGGGTGCCGTTGGAGAGGTGGCTTGGGAGAAAGCCGCCGGTGGACATGCTGAGGGTGTTTGGTTGCATGGCAGTCGCCCACGTCCCCAATAAGTATTGAAGTAAGTTGGGGGCGAGTGCAATCTGGGGTGTGCATTTGGGGCTGGCTGCTGAGAGCAAGGGATGGCTGCTGTGGGAACCATCCAAGGGTGTGTTGTTTGACAGCAGGGATGTGAAGTTTGTTGAGGGCATGATGTATGGGGGCTAGATGAAACAGCCGGAGACTAAGGTGTCACAGCAGATGGAGCAGATCACCATGCAGCTGGACCTGACTCCTAGTGTGTGGGAGGAGGGAGAGGAGGCAGCTGCAGAGGATGGTGATGGAGAGAAGGTACAGGAGGCACCTGCTGGTGGAGGAGGTGGTCTAGAGGCTAGTGGTAGCACTAGTGGATCTGCTGGACCTGAGGGTGAGCAGCAGCAGGGCAAGGCTAAGGCTCCTACACTACCACAAAGGAGGAAGCCGAAGGGTGTCGTTATAAAGGGGAAAGAGACACCCGTGTCTAGGCCAGGACGTACCGTATGGCCACTATGAAGCTGACTGCAGGAGCTGATGTAGCAGAGCAGCAGCTTGGGAATGAGGAGGCATTGCTGATTCTACCGTATGGCTATGACCTGGATGAGGAGGATGAACCTGCCTACTGTTTTCTTGCCTCTGCACCAGAGGAACCAGCAAGCATGGAGGAGGCATTAGCTGGACCAGATAGGGAGAAGTGGCTGGTTTCTAGGGATGCTGAGTACCAAAGCTTGCTAGCGAAGGGACATGGGATCTGGTGGTGCTGCCTGAGGGGAAGAAAGCCGTACAGTGCAAGTGGGTGCTAAGGATCAAGACCGATGACAAGGGACAGGTCACCATCTACAAGAGTAGGCTGGTGGCTAAGGGGTTTATGCTGATTCTACCGCATGGCTATGACCCGGATGAGGAGGATGAGCAGGACTTCAATGAGATCTTTGCTCCTACTGCCAAACCCCCTACCCTCCGAGTCTTGTTGGCAGATGCAGCCGTTAGTGGGAATTCATCATTCAGATTGATATATCAACGGCATTCCTCAATGGGATTTTAGAAGAGGATGTGTATATGACGCAGCCGCCTGGGTACACTGAACGAAATTATTGTCCTTATGCATTCGAAATGTATGATAACTTGCACCCAATTGGGGCCTAAACAAGTTTTGTAATAAACATATTGCATACAGGGTTCGCGATTGACAGTTACGAGTTTGTGTAGGCTACCTATAGCCCCCAAAAAAACCTCTTGCTCTAATGAGTCAGCTCTTCCCTCTCGACACCCCACACGGACAAATCTTTCCGAAATGTCCCGCACCTTATTTCGTGCGCTATTAGATCTAGACTAGTTAGCTTCAGAGGAGATTACGGGCGGATACTACGATCTACGAGTAGCGCTAACACCCCCGCAGCATGAAGCGCCTTAGCGAGGAGAAACCGAAGCGTATCATGCAGCGAATTGCGGAGGGGCGTAGTTACCGCCAAATCGCGCAGGAGTTGGGAGTTTCAAAGTCTGCCGTCCATGACGAGCTCCTCCGCCACCTCGGTTCGAAAACGTTCAATGAGCTAGTGCCATCCCCGGCGAAACCTGGTCGGCCGCGCAAGTTACCAGAGCAAATCGCGAGGATAGTTATAAGGTCGATAGTGTCTGGTGAATCGAAATCCGCCGAGGCCGCAGCGGGAATGATATCCTCTACGCATGGCATCAGTGTCACGGGCGCCACCGTGCGAAACACTTTGAAGCGGCACAGAGTTAGGGCGATAGAAAAGCCATCGAAGCCTAGATTTTCCGCGAAAAATGTCAAGGACCGCAGGCAGTGGGCCAAGGACCATCAGCACTGGACGATCGACGACTGGAAACGCGTGGTGTGGAGCGACGATACGAAGATCTGCCGGTTTAGTAGCGACGGCCGTAGTTGGGCCTGGATTAGGGAGCACTGTCACATGGAGCCGCACCATGTGAAACAGACCGTCAAACATGGCGGCGGCTCCATCATGATTTGGGGGTGCATGACATACAACGGCGGGGGTTTCATGTGCAAGATAGAGGGAAGAATGAACGGCGAGTTGTACCGTTCAATCCTGCAAGACGAGCTGCAGCAGACTATTGGGCATTACGAGTTGGATCCCGAGACCGTTGTGTTCCAGCATGACAATGACCCGAAGCATACATGCAAGATGGTCAAAACATACCTTGCCGAGCAGCCGTACTCTGTGCTCCCATGGCCAGCATCTAGTCCGGACCTCAACCCCATAGGACATCTGTGGGTTTACTTGAAGAAACAGCTGCTTGCTTACCCCCGCCCCCCTGCAGGCATTCTCGAGCTATGGACAGAGTACAAGTGGAATGGGAGAAAATCCCTGTAGCTTGGTGCAGTGAGCTGATCGACAGCATGCCTAGGCGTGTGCGGGCTGTGTTGGTGTAAGGGCCTAATAAACTCAGGCTATTAAGACGTTATCCAACTTAAAACCTCTCCTCGGGGTCACCTCCAAGGGTCCCTGGGTGCTTGGTACAAGACCAGCCCTATCCTCGGGTCCGAGTTTGTATAGAGGGAGATCAAGAGGGACTTAGTCAAAACAGCAAGAGTACCTTGAACATTGCGCAGCGTGCCGTGCAGACCGTCGATCGGATTAAGCTGAGATCTTGCTATATCAAAGCTCACTCTAAGAGCTTTCAAAAGAGCCAAGTTGCCTCGCGAAAAGTTCTGCCATTGCAGAGTTACAAATAGGACAGCGTTGGCCTAGCGTTGAAGTGCTAGCGTACTAGCGTTGACTCGGTAGCATTCTGCCGTCGAATCGCGTAGATACCAAATTCCAGCAAGGAAGGAATTCGCTTGAATCAATTTGAATATATTCAGGTACAAACAGAGAAGGAATATATAGTTCTAGCTAGCAAGGACCTTGGGAATCAACCTGGGAACAACCAGGGATGATCCCAAATAATTCCAAGCAACAGAACCAACCTGGCTGGACAAAACAGCAGGTGGTAGGTTGGTAAACAACCTCTGGTTCTGTTTTTCCAACCTGGGAAAACAACAACCAGGTTCAGGTCCTAAAAACAGAACCTGTTTTGTCTTTGCCCAACCAGCCAAATACTGATTCCGCTGGTTTCCCCTGGCCCTGTAGCATGCAGATACAGACAAACAACATCCAACCTTCATCTAAATTGTACCCCTATAGTGCCTGCCCTGCTACACTATAGTCAACCAAACAAAACAGTACAAGTTCGAGTTGGATAGAACTGAATCTGCGCAATCAATTCAACCGAACTGCAAAGCTTCCATCTTGGGTTCCTTTGCGAGCTCGTCCTTTCAGCTTGCACTGTTCATAGCGTGTACAATGTTGTGCCGAAGCGCACATTGCGCGAGTACCTGCAAATGCATCAAGCGAAAATTGGGAAAACAAACAAACACACGAACATTCCATTCACACCCAAATGCATTCGCACACGCATACTCGTACAAACAGACGGCAGGGTGTCGTGCAATGTGAATTTGCACCCAACACACTCCCCCTCAGCCTGCCGGCTGCATTCCACATCATTCCATGCTAGTTCATGCTCATTCCACTCATGCGCACACAACGCCAATGAGGCTCATCCCCAAGCCTCTTGGTGAGGAAGTCTGCTGGCTGCTGGTGAGTCTTGATATAGATTGGATTCACGGTCCCCTTGTTCACCTCCTTACGCAGCCAGTGCCACTTGATACGCATGTGCTAGTTCAACCCATGAAGCACTGCGTTCCTGGCCATCTCAAGAGCCCCCTTGCTGTCACAAAACAGCGGCGTAGCAACATTTTGCTCCTGGCCAATCTCCTCTAACAGCCTCCTCAGCCAAATCACCTCCTTCATCCCATGGAACATTGCCATGTACTCTGATTCAACAGAGGAGAGTGCCGTCTCCGTCTGCTTCTTGGACCTCCAACTAACAGGTCCTCCCCCAACTACGCAGATGTATCCTCCCACAGATGAGGAATCGTCCTTCTCAGAAGCCCAAGTAGCATCGGTAAAGCAAGTGAGAAACAGCTTGCCTTCTCCAAGCCGCTCCCCTTTCTCTTTCAGCACCTCAACCCCTTTCTGCTTCACCTGTGCAGATGCGGAGTATTGAACTCCAATGCTTGGGTGAGAGTTCAGGTACTTCACCACACGCTCAGCTGCATCCACCTGCTCCTCTGATGGATTCTGCACCACCCTAGCCAGCTGCCCAACCGAGAAAGAGATGTCGGGCCTCGTGTGAACTGCTGCATACAAGAGGCTGCCCACCAAGGACTGAAATTGCTGCTGCTCCTCGGCTTCAACCCCTTCATCCTTTGCTGCCTTCACAAGCTTGAATTCTGCTGGCAGGGGAGTTGCAACCTTGCGCTCATTCTCAATCCCATACTTCTCCCCCAGCTCCTTGATGAACTTCTCCTGGTGCAGCTTCAACCACCTGTGATCCAGATCCCTCTCCACGTGCATCCCGAGGTAGTACTTTACCTCCCCAAGGGTCTTGCACTTGAAGTTCTTCATCAGCTGCTGCTGCACTTTCTGGATCTCCTTCATGCTGCTGCTGAAGAGAAGAATATCATCCACGTAGACCAGAAACAGCACCAGTTTCTCCCCATCCCCCATAAGAAAGAGGCTCTCATCACAGTTGCTGGTCCTGAATCCCATCTCCTCTAAAACAGCTTCCAACTTCTGGTAACAGCAGCGTGGCGCCTGCTTCAAGCCGTAGATGGACTTTTTCAGCTTGCACACCCTGCCCGTACCATCCTCATACCCAGGTGGCTGCGTCATGTACACATCCTCCTCTAAAATCCCATTGAGGAATGCCGTTGATATATCCATCTGAATGATAGATTTCCCACTAACGGCTGCATCTGCCATCAAGACACGGAGGGTAGGGGGTTTGGCAGTGGGAGCAAAGATCTCATTGAAGTCCTGCTTCTCCTTCTGCATAAACCCCTTAGCCACCAGCCTACTCTTGTAGATGGTGACCTGTCCCTTGTCATCGGTCTTGATCCTTAGCACCCACTTGCACTGTACGGCTTTCTTCCCCTCAGGCAGCACCACCAGATCCCATGTCCCATTCTCTAACAGGCTTTGGTACTCAGCATCCCTAGAAACCAGCCACTTCTCCCTATCTGGTCCAGCTAATGCCTCCTCCATGCTTGCTGGTTCCTCTGGTGCAGGGGCAAGAAAACAGTAGGCAGGTTCATCCTCCTCATCCGGGTCATAGCCATGCGGTAGAATCAGCCATGCCTCGTCATTCCCAAGCTGCTGCTCTGCTACATCAGCTCCTGCAGTCAGCTTCATAGTGGCCATACGGGTACGTCCTGGCCTGGAGACGGGTGTCTCCCATCCCCTCATAACGACACCCTTCGGCTTCCTCCTTGATGGTAGCGCAGGAACCTTAGCTTTTCCCTGCTGCTGTTCTCCTCCCTCAGATCCAGCAGCTTCCTTGGTGCTACCACTAGTCTCCACATCATCTCCTCCACCAGCAGGTGCCTCCTGCACCTTCTCTCCATCACCACCCTCTGCAGCTGCCTCCTCCCCCTCCTCCCACACACTAGGAGTCAGGTCCAGCTGCATGGTGATCTGCTCCATCTGCTCGGATACCTTGGTCTCCGGCTGTTTCTTCCATCCCCCATACATCATGCCCTCAACAAACTTCACATCCCTGCTGTCAAACAATACACACTTGGATGGTTCCCACAGCAGCCATCCCTTGCTCTCAGCAGCCAGCCCCAAATGCACACACCAGATTGCACTCGCCCCCAACTTACTTCGATACTTCTTGGGGACGTGGGCGACTGCCATGCAACCGAACACTCTCAGCATGTCCACCGGCGGCTTCCTCCCAAGCCACCTCTCCAGCGGCACCCACGATTCATTACCAACCTTAGTGAGCACCCTGTTCCTAGCCACGGTAGCGTGCCGGACAGCATGGGGCCACATGGAATTGCCCACCCCTGATTCTATGAGCAGCGTCCTAGCTGTCTCCAGAATGGTCCGGTTCGCCCGTTCTGCTACACCGTTGGACTGCGGAGAATAAGCTGTGGTCAGCTCCCTCTGAATGCCCTGCTTCTTGAGCCAGGCCGTCGTTTCAGCTCCAAAGAACTCACCACCCCGGTCTGTCCTAATCCGCTTCACTACACACTCCGCTTGCTTCTCAACAAATGGCAGCCAATCTTCCTTTATCGTAGAGGCGGCATGGTCCTTTTGCTTCAGCGGATACGCCCACATGAGTCTGCTCCAATCATCCACAATGGTTAGGAAATACCGCTCCCCCTTGTGCCCTTGCACCGGCAGCGGCCCCACCAGGTCCATGTGAACCAGCTCCATGTGAACCAGCTCCAAAGGCTTCTTGCTCCTGCCAGTCATGCTATGAAAAGGGAAACGAGTGAATTTTGAGAGCAAACAGATTTCACAGTTGTCATCGGGTGGCTGTCCGTTCAGCTTCAAACCCTTGACTGCTCCATCCTTCTCTAGCTGTTTCAATAAGGGCATTGTCACATGCCCCAAGCGTCGGTGTGCCGTTGCCCAATCCGTCTCCCCAGATCTGGCCGACACCTTCACACCAACCCCTCCAACGGCGTTGCACTCCCCCTGGGATGCAGAC
The DNA here is from genome assembly GCA_947471745.1 of Closterium sp. Naga37s-1. Classification (NCBI taxonomy): domain Eukaryota; kingdom Viridiplantae; phylum Streptophyta; class Zygnematophyceae; order Desmidiales; family Closteriaceae; genus Closterium; species Closterium sp. Naga37s-1. The sequence continues at coordinate 3,135,841 of CANJKZ010000717.1, read as the reverse complement.
CCCTCTCCAGCCTGCCCCCTCACCGTGCCACGCCAACGCCGGCAACTGCCACATGGATCTGTACACATCCTTGCTCTCGTGCAGATCCCAAAGCACCCGATTGCCCAGCTGCCCCTTATACGGGCGTGCCCCATCCGTGCTAGTGCTCACCCCAGCCTTGGCAAGCTTACGGAGGGAGATGAGGTTGGCCTTGAGATCAGGAACGAGGAGAACGTCGTGCAGCACCACCGGCTTGCCATCCGCGCCCTTGAATGCAGCTCGTCCCGCACCAGCCACCTTCAGCGCGTGTCCAGAGGCAGAGCACACCTCATTGATCGGTGCAGCTCGTACGTTATCAAGCAGCTCCTTGCGCGGCGTCATCGTCCAAGCAGCGCCCGTGTCCAACACCCAATAGTCCAGGGGATGCAGCTCTGCTCCAACCTTGGCAGAGGCGTCTCCTTGCTCCCCCTTCTCTCCAATATGGAAGAACTAGCCTGCGGTGCGCTCCTTCTTCTTCTCTGCACCGCCGTTGCTCTTCGGGTTGTTGTCGGACGAATCGGCGACCATGTTCGCGCCGTTTTTCTGGTTCCTCTGCGCGCCGCCATCCTGGTGACGATTCTGGGGGGTCCATCCATCGGGTTTCTTATAGCACAAAAACCAGGGGTGCCCCTCCTTCTCACAATACCAGCAACTCCCTTTCATTTTGCCACCAGCACCCGACTTGCCCCCACGTCCAGATTTCGCACCGCGACCCCAACCGGTACCTCCTTGTTGGTCGTTGGAGTCGTCGTCCTTCTTTGCACCGCGTCCAGCACCACCGAAGCCACGTCCTCTGCCACGTCGGCTCCCTTGCATCCCGTAGCCGCTGCTGCCGTCGTCTCCACCCCTCAGTTGGCGGCGACGGAAGTCCTCCTCCAGAATCTTCGTCCGCACCCACTCGAGCGTCCATAAGCTCTGGTTCTGCGGCAGGCTCAATCCACTCGTGAATTGAAGCCACGATTCCGGCAGCAGCGATAGCATCTTCAAGCACTTGGTCTGCTCCGGGTAGGTGATTCCCGTGGTCGCCAACTTCGCGTAGAGGTCGCGCATTTTGTCCAAAACAGGTTGCACCGGCTCTTCCCCACTCAAGCGCAACGCGGACAGCTCCCTCTCCAGCATCAACGTTGCGACATCGGAGGTCGGGGCGTGCAGCTCCTTCAACACGGTCCACGCCTTCGGACCGCAATCTACCTCCAGCAGCAGGTGCATGACGTGGTGACGCTGGTTCAGCTCCAAACACTGCGACATCAAGTAGTAGCCAGCCGAGGCGCGCTCGTCCCAATCTTCCTGCAGCGCGGGGTCACTCGGTCTAGGCTCCTCCCCAATCATTAGTTTCAACAAACCGATCTGACGGAAATAAAGTTGCATTTTCCAGGCCCAATCATCATAGCCCTCACCATTGAACTTCTCGACGGTGAAGTTTTTCAGCACCTCCTTGATCAGCGAGCCCTGGTTTGTTCGCGCTCCCCTTGGCGCCGAAACACCAGAATCCTGGCTGCCGCGACGATCTTGGGCTGAAGATTCACCAGCTCCCGCCGAGGTATTTCCCGCCATAGCTACATATAAAGAGGATCACTATAACGCAGCTCTGATACCAGCTTGTTGGTGTAAGGGCCTAATAAACTCAGGCTATTAAGACGTTATCCAACTTAAAACCTCTCTTCGGGGTCACCTCCAAGGGTCCCTGGGTGCTTGGTACAAGACCAGCCCCTATCCTCGGGTCCGAGTTTTTAGAGAGAGGGATCAAGAGGGACTTAGTCAAAACAGCAAGAGTACCTTGAATGTCACGCAGCGTGCCGTGCAGACCGTCGATCAGATTAAGTTGAGAACTCGCTATATCGAAGCTCACTCTAAGAGCTTTCAAAAGAGCCAAGTTGCCTCGCGAAAAGTTCTGCCATTGCAGAGTTAGAAAATGGACAGCGTTGGCTTAGCGTCGTAGTGCTAGCGTACGAGCGTTGACTCGGTAGCATTCCGCCGTCGCACCGCGTAGAAAACGAAATTCCAGCAAGGAAGGAATTCGCTTGAATCAATTTGAATATATCCAGGTACAAACAGAGAAGGAATATATAGTTCTTGCTAGCAAGGACCTTGGGAATCAACCTGGGAACAACCAGGGATGATCCCAATAATTCCAAGCAACAGAACCAACCTGGCTGGACAAAACAACAGGTGGTAGGTTGGTAAACAACCTCTGGTTCTGTTTTTCCAACCTGGGAAAACAACAACCTGGTTCAGGTCCTAAAAACAGAACCTGTTTTGTCTTTGCCCAACCAGCCAAATGCTGGTTCCGCTGGTTTCCCCTGGCCCTGTAGCATGCAGATACAGACAAACAATATCCAACCTTCACCTAAATTGTACCCCTATAGTGCCTGCCCTGCTACACTATAGTCAACCAAACAAAACAGTACAATTTCGAGTTGGATATAACTGAATCTGCGCAATCAATTCAACCGAACTGCAAAGCTTCCATCTTGGGTTCCTTTGCAAGCTCGTCCTTTCTGCTTGCACTGTTCATAGCGCGTACAATGTTGTGCTGAAGCGCACATTGCGCGAGTACCTGCAAATGCATCAAGCAAAAATTGCGAAAGCAAACAAACACACGAACATTCCATTCACACCCAAATGCATTCGCACACGCATACTCGTACAAACAGACGGCAGGATGTCGTGCAATGTGAATTTGCACCCAACATCTGGATGACATCCTTCTCTTCTCTGAGTCGTCTGCAATGATTGAGCGTGTGGAGGAGATGCTGGAGATGCAGTTCAAGTGCTCGAAGATGGGAGATGTCAAGTATTACCTTGGGATGCATATGGAGAGAGACCTTGACAAGGGAGTGTTGAGGTTGCACCAGAGGAAGTACTGTGAGGGGCTGGCTGAGAAGTATGGGCTGCAAGATGGAGGAAAGCCAGCCACCCCACTACCTTCGGGTTTCAATTCGGAGCCCTGTGCTGATGAGGAGGTTGTTGGAGTAAGGGCCTAATAAACTCAGGCTATTAAGACGTTATCCAACTTAAAACATCTCCTCGGGGTCACCTCCAAGGGTCCCTGGATGCTTGGTACAAGACCAGCCCCTATCCTCGGGTCCGAGTTTGTAGAGAGAGGAATCAAGAGGGACTTAGTCAAAACAGCAAGAGTACCTTGAACGTCGCGCAGCGTGCCGTGCAGACCGTCGATCAGATTAAGCCGAGAACTCGCTATATCGAAGCTCACTCTAAGAGCTTTCAAAAGAGCCAAGTTGCTTCGCGAAAAGTTCTGTTATTGCAGAGTTACAAAATGGACAGCGTTGGCTTAGCGTCGTAGTGCTAGCGTACTAGCGTTGACTCGGTAGCATTCCGCCGTCGCACCGCGTAGAAAACAAAATTCCAGCAAGGAAGGAATTCGCTTGAATCAATTTGAATATATCCAGGTACAAACAGAGAATGAATATATAGTTCTAGCGAGCAAGGACCTTGGGAATCAACCTGGGAACAACCAGGGATGATCCCAAATAATTCCAAGCAACAGAACCAACCTGGCTGGACAAAACAACAGGTGGTAGGTTGGTAAACAACCTCTGGTTCAGTTTTTCCAACCTGGGAAAACAACAACCTGGTTCAGGTCCTAAAAACAGAACCTGTTTTGTCTTTGCCCAACCAGCCAAATGCTGGTTCCGCTGGTTTCCCCTGGCCCTGTAGCATGCAGATACAGACAAACAATATCCAACCTTCACCTAAATTGTACCCTTATAGTGCCTGCCCTGCTACACTATATTCAACCAAACAAAACAGTACAATTTCGAGTTGGATATAACTGAATCTGCGCAATCAATTCAACCGAACTGCAAAGCTTCCATCTTGGGTTCCTTTGCAAGCTCGTTCTTTCTGCTTGCACTGTTCATAGCGCGTACAATATTATGCCGAAGCGCACATTGCGCGAGTACCTGCAAATGCATCAAGCAAAAATTGCGAAAGCAAACAAACAGACGAACATTCCATTCACACCCAAATGCATTCGTACACGCATACTCGTACAAAAAGAGGGCAGGATGTCGTGCAATGTGAATTTGCACCCAACATGTGGATGACATCCTTCTCTTCTCTGAGTCGTCTGCAATGATTGAGCGTGTGGAGGAGTGCTGGAGATGCAGTTCAAGTGCTCGAAGATGGGAGATGTCAAGTATTACCTTGGGATGCATATGGAGAGAGACCTTGACAAGGGAGTGTTGAGGTTGCACCAGAGGAAGTACTGTGAGGGGCTGGCTGAGAAGTATGGGCTGCAAGATGGAAGAAAGCCAGCCACCCCACTACCTTCGGGTTTCACTTCGGAGCCCTGTGCTGATGAGGAGGTTGTTGGTGTAAGGGCCTAATAAACTCAGGCTATTAAGGCGTTATCCAACTTAAAACCTCTCCTCGGGGTCACCTCCAAGGGTCTCTGGATGCTTGGTACAAGACCAGCCCCTATCCTCGGGTCCGAGTTTGTAGAGAGAGGAATCAAGAGGGACTTAGTCAAAACAGCAAGAGTACCTTGAACGTCGCGCAGCGTGCCGTGCAGACCGTCGATCAGATTGAGCCGAGAACTCGCTATATCGAAGCTGACTCTAAGAGCTTTCAAAAGAGCCAAGTTGCCTCGCGAAAACTTCTGCCATTGCAGAGTTACAAAATGGACAGCGTTGGCTTAGCGTCGTAGTGCTAGCGTACTAGCGTTGACTCGGTAGCATTCCGCCGTCGCACCGCGTAGAAAACGAAATTCCAGCAAAGAAGGAATTCGCTTGAATCAATTTGAATATATCCAGGTACAAACAGAGAATGAATATATAGTTGTAGCGAGCAAGGACCTTGGGAATCAACCTGGGAACAACCAGGGATGATCCCAAATAATTCCAAGCAACTGAACCAACCTGGCTGGACAAAACAGCAGGTGGTAGGTTGTTAAACAACTTCTGGTTCTCTTTTTCCAACCTGGGAAAACAACAACCAGGTTCAGGTCCTAAAAACAGAACCTGTTTTGTCTTTGCCCAACCAGCCAAACGCTAGTTCCGCTGGTTTCCCCTGGCCCTGTAGCATGCAGATACAGACAAACAACATCCAACCTTCACCTAAATTGTACCCCTATAGTGCCTGCCCTGCTACACTATAGTCAACCAAACAAAACAGTACAATTTCGAGTTGGATATAACTGAATCTGCGCAATCAATTCAACCGAACTGCAAAGCTTCCATCTTGGGTTCCTTTGCGAGCTCGTCCTTTCTGTTTGCACTGTTCATAGCGCGTACAATGTTGTGCCGAAGCGCACATCGCGCGAGTACCTGCAAATGCATCAAGCAAAAATTCGCACACGCATACTCGTACAAACAGGCGGCAGGATGTCGTGCAATGTGAATTTGCACCCAACAGAGGTGGTGGGTGAAAGTGACAGGAAGCTGTTTCATTCCTTGGTTGGGGCGCTCAATTATGCGGCTAACTACACGCGGCCTGACATTGCCTTTGCTACATCCAGGCTTGCCAGTGTGGTCTCACGCCCCAGTCATGAGCAGCTAGAACTGACAAAGAGGTTGGTCCGCTACAGAATCTGTGGGTTTGGAGTACAATGCTGTGAGGCAAAGGCAGCAACGGGGTGCTGCTGATTTGGGCAAGGGGGAGATGCTCTTGACTTGCTACACCGACGCTAGCTTCAACTCAGTGAAGGCGGATGGCACCAGCATTGGAGGCTATGTGTGCCTGTTTGGAGGTGGTGCAGTAAGCTGGAGCAGCAAGAAGCAGAACGAGGTGGGGCTGTCCTCATATGAGACCGAGTACATGGCCCTTCATCATGGGGTGAAGGAGGTGGTGTGGCTGAGGCGTTTGTTGGAGGAGATTGGTGTATGTCAGAGGGAGCCGACTATGAAGTTTTGTGACAATGAGTCAGTTGTGAAGCTGGCCAAGAATGCATGTCTTCATGGGCTGACAAAGCATATCAGGCCCAAGTGGCACTGGGTGAGGAGGCTCCTGGACAAGGAAGTGCGGTTGGAGATAGTGAAGACCCAGCAGCAGGCGGCAGACATTCTCACCAAACGCCTGGCTGAAAATGAGCATTGGAAGTGGATGAAGCTTGCTGGGATGATTGTGCATTGAGGGTGCATGCTTGAGCAATGGCATGTGGGATGATGGTAGGCAGCCAGAGGGGGAGTTTGTTATGTGATGCTATCATTTGCATTCACGTCTGTCTGTCTCCCATCAAATGTTCGTGCGTTGTATGCGTGGTGTCTGATTCAATCTGAGTTTGGTGTTGTTTGGATTTTATGAGTGGGTGTGTGAATGTTATTTGGCTTTGGCAGATATCTGAAGTGACTTCCATGCTCAAGAGCTTTCCGACGAACCAAGAATCATCGCGATCGAAGCAATAACAAGAAAGATCTGATCGCTCAAAGTTTTTTTATTGGGATGTAGCGACCATGGGAATTCGCGGGTTGACTCAATAAGGGATACAGACTTTCAGGGGTTGGAAATGGGAACCGCCCAAACTTGTTTTGCCTGTTCGCCTCGAAGTTGCCATAGTGAGCACCATCTCCTTGCTGTTGCAGCCCATGTACGCACTTCTCCTTGTGCATCACCTCCAATGTAGATACAGCCACGTGTACGAGTCGCCGATGCCAAGTCTCCTATTCCGCTTGGCCTGAGGTAGCCGACGCCTTCACAGCCGCACTTCTGTTAGTGTAAGGGTCTTAATAAATTCAGGCTATTAAGACGTTATCCAAGTTAAAACCTCTCCTCAGGGTCACCTCCAAGGGTCCCTGGGTGCCTGGCACAAGACCAGCCCCTATCCTCCGGTCCAAGTTTGTAGAGAGATGGATCAAGAGAGACTTAGTCAAAACAGCAAGAGTATCTTGAACGCCGCGCAGCGTGCCATGCAGACCGTCGATCGGATGAAGCCAAGAACTTGCGATATCGAAGCTCACTCTAAGAGCTTTCAAAAGAGCCACGTTGCCTCGTGAAAAGTTCTGCCATTGCAGAGTTATGGCTCGGACAGCGTTTGCCTAGTGTCGTAGTGCTAGCGTACTAGCGTTGACTCGGTAGAATTCTGCCGTCGCACCGCGTAGAAACAAAATTCCAGCAAGAAAAGAATTTGCTTGAATCAATTTGACTATATTCATGTATAAACAGAGAAGGAATATATAGTTTTAGTTAGCAAGGTCCTTGGGAATCAACCTGGGAACAACCAGGGATTATCCCAAATAATTCCAAGCAACAGAATCAACCTGGCTAGACAAAACAGCAGGTGGTAGGTTGGTAAACAACCTCTGGTTCTGTTTTTCCAACCTGGGAAAACAACAACCAGGTTCAGGTCCTAAAATTAAAACCTGTTTTGTCTTTGCCCAACCAGCCAAATGCTGGTTCCGCTGGTTTCCCCTGGCCCTGTAGCATGTAGATACAGACAAACAACATCCAACCTTCACCTAAATTGTACCCCTATAGTGCCTGCCCTGCTACACTATAGTCAACCAAAGAAAACAGTACAACTTCGAGTTGGATAGAACTGAATATGCGCAATCAATTCTACCGAAATGCAAAGCTTCCATCTTGGGTTCCTTTGCGAGATTGTCTTTTCTGCTTGCATTGTTCATAGCGCGTACAATGTTGTGCCGAAGCGCACATTGCGCGAGTACCTGCAACTGCATCAAGCGAAAATTGCAAAAGCAAACAAATACACAAACCTGGTTGTTCCATTCACACCCAAATGCATTCGCACACGCGTACAATACCATTCACACCCAAATGCATTCGCACACGCATACTCATACAAACAGACGGCAGGATGTCGTGCAATGTGAATTTTCATCCAACAACTTCCTCCAATCAGCTCGTCCACTTGCACACCTTGCTTCTCCTCCTCAGTGACGCTCTCCTCCATAGATGCCGTGGCTGCCGCCTGTTAATGTAAGGGCCTAATAAACTCAGGCTATTAAGACGTTATCCAAGTTAAAACCTCTCCTCGGGGTCACCTCCAAGGGTCCCTGGGTGCTTGGTACAAGACCAGCCCCTATCCTCGGGTCCGAGTTTGTAGAGAGAGGGATCAAGAGGAACTTAGTCAAAACAGCAAGAGTACCTTGAACGTCGCGCAGCGTGCCGTGCAGACCGTCGATCGGATTAAGCTGAGAACTCGCTATATCGAAGCTCACATTGCGCGAGTACCTGCAAATGCACCAAGCGAAAATTGCGAAAGCAAACAAACACATGAACATTCCATTCACACCCAAATGCATTCGCACACGCATACTCGTACAAACAGACGGCAGGATGTCGTGCAATGTGAATTTGCACCCAACACCGCCTTGCCCGATTTCCACCAAGGGAGGACCGGGATCTGCCACATGCGCTTGTGGACATCTCTCTTCCGCTGCAGGTCCAAAATGAGGCGCTCGTCGTTGTAGGCACGATAGCGCTCAGAGTCAATATTCTCGGTGTTCACACCCGCATCTCCCAATCAGCCAGTAGAATTCAGGTTCGCGCACAAGTCCGGGACCCACAGCACGTTCTTCAGCCACACGAGCTCTCCATCCGCTCCCATGAACTTGGCGCACCCTATGCCCATGACCTTGGCCTTGGCTCCTGTTGCGGATGTGACCGTAGAGATGGGTGCGGGCTGAATCTCATCGAGTAGGTCCGCACGAGGAGTCATATGCCAGGAGCTTCCCGAGTCAATCACCCAATGGGTGAGGGGGTGTAGGAGAACCGTAGCAGCCTTAGCGAGGTCGGTTGCGCCTTCGTTCACGAAGAAGAAGAATCCGGCCTTCCGCTCCTCAGATTTGCCGCCTTTCTCCTCATCCCTCTCCTCTCCACTAGTTCCCATGACTCCCCCACTCCTCTTGCCACCATACTGGTTGCTTGATGAAGGCGGGGTCCAATCCTTAGGACGTTGGTAGCACTTCCTCCAACGATGTCCGCGCTTCTTGCAGTAGAAGCACACCTCCCCTTGACCCCCACCACCATCCTCCTTAGGGTTGTCCTTGTTCTTGCCCTTCCACTTCTTCTTGAAGCCACTCTTTCCACCTCCAACTCCATAGCCAGCCCCCTCCTCCGAGCGCTCCACACTCCGCCGCCGCAAGTCCTCCACTAGGATGCGCGCGCGAATGTAATCCACGCTCCACTGGGGCTGTTGAGAGTTGAGGTTGATCGCAAGGGCAGACCACGACTCCGGCAGCCGTATCACGATCTCCATGCATTGCACAAGCTCCGGGGTACACCACACCACTGCCTTGGAGCTTCATGAAGATGAGTCGCATCTCATCCAACCCCGGATGCATCGGCTCTCCATCAACGAACTTGATATTGCACAACCGCCACGCAAGTAGCACGATGCCAGTAGCATGTGTCGGTGAGTGCATATCCAGAAGCTTCCTCCAAGCCTTGGTGCCAGTAGCATGTGTCGGTGCGTGCATGTATCCAGTTGGATAACGTCTTAATAGCCTGAGTTTATTAGGCCCATACACCAACAATGAAGAACTTCAAGTGCAAGACCCTTGGGGAGGTAAAGTACTATCTCGGGATGCACGTGGAGAGGGATCTGGATCACAGGTGGTTGAAGCTGCACCAAGGTTGCAACTCCCTTGCCAGCAGAATTCAAGCTTGTGAAGGCAGCAGAGGATGAAGGGGTTGAAGTCCAGGAGCACCAGCAATTTCAGTCCTTGGTGGGCAGCCTCTTGTATGCCGCGGTTCATATTAGGCCCGACATCTCTTTCTCGGTTGGGCAGCTGGCTAGGGTGGTGTAGAATCCATCAGAGGAGCAGGTGGATGCAGCTGAGTGTGTCGTGAAGTACCTGAACTCTCACCCAAGCATTGGAGTTCAATACTCCGCATCTGCACAGGTGAAGCAGAAAGGGGTTGAGGTGCTGAAAGAGAAGGGGGAGCGGCTTGGAGAAGGCAAGCTGTTTCTCACTTGCTTTACCGATGCTACGTGGGCTTCTGAGAAGGACGATTCCTCATCTGTTTGGAGGATACATTAGTTGCGGGAGGACCTGTTAGTTGGAGGTCCAAGAAGCAGACGGAGACGGCACTCTCCTCTGTTGAATCAGAGTACATGGCAATGTTCCATGGGGTGAAGGAGGTGATTTGGTTGAGGAGGCTGTTAGAGGAGATTGTCCAGGAGCAGAAGGTTGCTACGCCGCTGTTTTGTGATAGCAAGGGGGCTCTTGGGATGGCCAGGAACGCTTTGCTTCATGGGCTGAACAAGCACATGCGTATCAAGTGGCACTGGCTGCGTAAGGAGGTCAAGAGGGGGATGGTGAATCCAATCTATATCAAGACTCACCAGCAGCCAGCAGACTTCCTCACCAAGAGGCTTGCGGATGAGCCTCATTGGCGCTGTGTGCGCATCAGTGGAATGAGCATGATCTAGCATGGAATGATGTGGAATGCAGCCGGCAGGCTGAGGGGGAGTGTGTTGGGTGCAAATTCACATTGCACGACATCTTGTCGTCTGTTTGTACGAGTATGCGTGTGCCGCATTTGGGTGTGAATTAAATGTTCGTGTGTTTGTTTGCTTTCGCAATTTTCGCTTGATGCATTTGCAGGTACTCGCGCAATGTGCGCCTCGGCACAACATTGTACGCGCTATGAACAGTGCAAGCAGAAAGGACGAGCTCGCAAAGGAACCCAAGATGGAAGCTTTGCAGTTCGGTTTAATCAATTGCGCAGATTCAGTTCTATCCAAATCGAGATTGTACTGTTTTGTTTGGTTGACTATAGTGTAGCAGGGCAGGCACTATAGGGGTATAATTTAGGTGAAGGTTGGATGTTGTTTGTCTGTATGTGCATGCTACAGGGCCAGGGGAAACCAGCGGAACCAGCATTTGGCTGGTTTGGCAAAGACAAAACAGTTTCTGTTTTTAGGACCTGAACCTGGTTGTTGTTTTCCCAGGTTGGAAAAACAGAACCAGAGGTTGTTTACCAACCTACCACCTGCTGTTTTGTCTAGCCAGGTTGGTTCTGTTGCTTGGAATTATTTGGGATCATCCCTGGTTGTTCCCAGGTTTCTTCCCAAGGTCCTTGCTAGCTAGAACTATATATTCCTTCTCTGTTTGTACCTGAATATATTCAATTTGATTCAAGCGAATTCCTTCCTTGCTGGAATTTCGTTTCTACGCGGTGCGACGGCGGAATGCTACCGAGTCAACGCTAGTGCGCTAGCAGTACGACGCTAGGCCAACGCTGTCCATTTCGTAACTCTGCAATGGCAGAACTTTTACGAGGCAACTTGGCTCTTTTGAAAGCTCTTAGAATGAGCTTCGATATAGCGAGTTCTCAGTTTAATCTGATCGACAGTCTGCACGGCGGCACGCTGCGCGACGTTCAAGGTACGCTTGCTGTTTTGACTAAGTCCCTGTTGATCCCTCTCTCTACAAACTCGAACCCGAGGATAGGGGCTGGTCTTGTGCCAGGCACCCAGGAACCCTTGGAGGTGACCCCGAGGAGAGGTTTTAAGTTGGACAACGTCTTTATATTCTGAGTTTATTAGGCCCTTACACCAACACATGTCGACCGTTGCACCTGAGGAGTCCTGTTGACCACGTGCCACCGAACCGCAGGTCGACATTGCCAATCTACCTGGACGACAGTCGCGAACCTCGCAGACCTTATCGTCTGGGTAACCTGGTCAACCAGGCAACCATGTTGACCAGGTGTGTCATCCCGGGCCCGTCGACCGCCCAGGTCGACGACCACTTCATGTCGACCTCACCAGGTCGACCAGTACATCTGTCAGCCGACCATGCCCAGTCGGCTTCCCCTGGTCGGCGTCACCCAAGTCAACGCCCTCCATTGGTCGACCAGCCAAAGTTGGCGCCCTCCCAGAGTCGGCGCCCTTGCAGTGGCCGTTATACAGGTCAACCAGGCCCGTCGACCAGCTCGCCCACTGTTGCAGGTCGGCTGCACTCCTCATACCCGACCCCAAGATCGGCTCCTCCCAAGCGAGGACGGGGCCAACAACAACTCCCGTTGACACACCCCGCAGCCCAGCACTTCCTGTCACCCCTCAGCCCAGCGCGCCTCGTTTGTCCGAAGTTCCCGTTCAGGTGCCTCCCCCTCGCCTCCCCGACACCTTCCCGTCGCCTCCCCGTCACCTCCCTGTTGCCTGCTTCAAGCCGTAGATGGACTTTTTCAGCTTGCACACCTTGCCCGTACCATTCTCATACCCAGGCGGCTGCGTCATGTACACATCCTCCTCTAAAATCCTATTGAGGAATGCCGTTGAAATATCCATCTGAATGATGAATTTCCCACTAACGGCTGCATCTGCCAACAAGACACGGAGGGTAGGGGGTTTGGCAGTGGGAGCAAAGATCTCATTGAAGTCCTGCTTCTCCTTCTGCATAAACCCCTTAGCCACCAGCCTACTCTTGTAGATGGTGACCTGTCCCTTGTCATCGGTCTTGATCCTTAGCACCCACTTGCACTGTACGGCTTTCTTCCCCTCAGGCAGCACCACCAGATCCCATGTCCAATTCTCTAGCAAGCTTTGGTACTCAGCATCCCTAGAAACCAGCCACTTCTCCCTATCTGGTCCAGCTAATGCCTCCTCCATGCTTGCTGGTTCCTCTGGTGCAGGGGCAAGAAAACAGTAGGCAGGTTCATCCTCCTCATCCGGGTCATAGCAATGCGGTAGAATCAGCAATGCCTCCTCGTTCCCAAGCTGCTGCTCTACTACATCAGCTCCTTCAGTCAGCTTCATAGTGGCCATACGGGTACGTCCTGGCCTAGTCACGGGTGTCTCCCATCCCTTCATAACGACACCCTTTGGCTTCCTCCTTTGTGGTAGTGTAGGTGCCTTAGCCTTGCCTTGCGGTTGCTCACCCTCAGGTCCAGCAGCTCCACTAGTGCTACCACTAACCTCTAAGCCACCTCCTCCATCAGCAGGTGCCTCCTGTTCCTTCTCTCCATCACCATCTTCTGCAGCTGCCTCCTCTCCCTCCTCCTACACACTAGGAGTCAGGTCCAGCTGCATGGTGATCGTCTCCATCTCCTGTGATACCTTGGCCTCCGGCTGTTTCTTCCAGCCCCCATACATCAGGCCCTCAACAAACTTCACATCCCTGCTGTCAAACAACACACTCTTGCATGGTTCCAACAGCAGCCATCCCTTGCTCTAAGCAGCCAGCCCCAAATGCACACACCAGATTGCACTCGCCCCCAACTTACTTCGATACTTCTTGGGGACGTGGGCGACTTCCATGCAACCGAACACCCTGGCAGACCCCTCTGGGGGTCCTGTTCTTGCTCGCTACTCCACTGTCCTCCCGTGTCCGGCGGCCCCGTCCGGCTCCCTGTCTGATCTCTACCTCCCCTCGTTCTCTACGAGCTTGGTGAGTGGTGCTGACCTTCAGGATGCCGGGGTTGACCAGTTCACTCCTGCGAGTCAGCGAGTGACCCACTGCACGTGTGCTCAGACGGGCCGCCACTTGGCCACGTTTACCCGTCGACCGGGGTCGAGCCTGTACACACTGACCACAGAGTCTCCCCCGGTTCCTGCGTCTGGTCAGGTAGCTGCGTCGAGTCAGGTGTTTGCTGCAGCGTCTCGGTCAGGTCCTGAGTCTGCCCCCTGCTCGTGTCGCCTCCTGTCCCACCAGACCCTCCTCTGGCACCACCGCCTTGGTCACCCCTCCTTGCCTCGTCTCCAAGGCATGGCCTCCCGTGTCCTTGTCTCTGGTCTCCCCCGGTCCCTCCCTCCCCTTCCCCCGGGGCCTGCCCCTACCTGCGTTCCCTGCGTCGAGGGGCGGCAGCGCGCCGCTCCTCACTCCTCCGAGTTTCCCCCAACAGAGGCTCCGCTGCAGACTCTCCACATGGACGTGTGGGGCCCAGCCCGCGTCCGTGGACCGGGTCACGAGCGTTACTTCCTGCTGGTGGTTGACGACTACTCGCGTTACACCACAGTCTTCCCCTTGTGCAGCAAGGGTGAGGTCACTGAGGTGTTGATCGACTGGATCCGCGTTGCTCGTCTCCAGCTCAGAGAGCGTTTCGGCTCGGACTTTCCTGTTCTGCGTCTGCACTCAGACAGAGGCGGAGAGTTTTCCTCCGACCTTCTGCGAGCCTTCTGTCGTGCGGAGGGCATCCGCCAGACGTTCACGCTTCCGGCCTCTCCACAGCAAAATGGGATTGCTGAGCGCCGCATTGGCATGGTCATGGATGTCGCTCGTACGTCCATGATCCATGCGGCTGCTCCCCATTTTCTGTGGCCGTTCGCGGTTCAGTACGCGGCGCATCAGATCAACCTTCAGCCCCGGGTCTCCCTGCCGGAGACCTCCCCTACTCTGCGGTGGACGGGGAAGGTTGGTGATGCGTCTGCGTTCCGTGTCTGGGGATCTCGAGCTTTCGTCCGAGACTTGTCTGTGGACAAGCTGTCCTCTAGTGCTGTTCCTTGCGTCTTCCTCGGCTTTCCCCCTGACGCGCCTGGTTGGCAGTTTTACCACCCCACCTCGCGTCGTGTTCTGTCCTCCCAGGACGTCACGTTTGACGAGTCGGTTCCGTACTACCGTCTCTTCCCCTACCGCACTGCCCCCCTCCCTCCCCCGCCGCTCTTCCTCGCACCCGGTCCCCCCTCGGTAGACCCCCTCCCCCCCCTCAGGGTCCTGCCCCCTCAGGTGTGTCCCAGGTAGATGCAGTCGAGGCTGTCGAGGTAGCTGTTGACTCTGGTGCTTCTGAGGGTGCTGAGCCTGAGCGTGCGGAGCCTGGGGGTGCTGGGTCTGGGGGTGCTGAGCCTGAGCGTGCGGAGCCTGGGGGTGCTGCGTCTGGGGGTGCTGAGCCTGAGCGTGCGGAGACTAGGGGTGCTGAGCCTGGGGTTGCTGAGAGTGGGGGTGCGGAGCCTGCCGGTGCTGGACCCGGAGGTCTTTCGGGTGCTTTGTCCCGGCGGGAGCTACCCTCTCCACAGGAGCTGCGCGAGTGGTTTGCTCGGCGCTGGAGCCGTGCTGCTGGAGCTGGAGGTGCTGCCGTTGCTGGAGGTTCTGCTGCTGCTGGAGGTACTGGAGCTGGAGGTACTGCTGGAGCCGGTGTCAGAATGTTATAATTGTCTAGCCTGCAGTGGGGTACTCCATAGTGAGTACAGCCCAATTAGGGTTTGCTATATGTATCCAACTGCTTGCTAGTGAACCTCCTCCTTTCTTCATTCTTACTTTCTACTGCTAGTTCTGACATGCTATCAGAGCAGGTCGATCCCCTTGGGTCGATCCTGTGGGTGGGCCCACCACCTCACTGCTTCCGCTGCTACTGCTACTCTGTGTGTTGCACGCCCCGTGGCGTGCGACGGATTTTTCATCCCGCCGCGCGCTCGGAGCGTGCGGCGGTTTTCTGCCCGCCGTGCGCCCCGAGGCGCGCGGCGGTTTTCTGCCCGCCGTGCGCCCCGAGGCGCGCGGCGGCTTTCTGCCCCGTCACTCCGCGCGTCGCTCCTGGGAGGCGCTGCGACGGGCGACGGGGACCCGCGCGTCGCCCCCCGTCGCCCGTCGCGGCCTGCGCGACCTGCGTAGGGCCCGCGCGCGGCCCGTACAGCCTGCGCGCGGCCCGTACGGGCTGCGCCAGGCCCGCGCGCGGCCCGTACGGGCAGCGCCAGGCCCGCGCGCGGCCCGTACGGGCTGCGCCAGGCCAGGGCGCGCCTCGGGCCGCCCGCCCGCGGCTCGTACGGGCTGTGCCAGGCCCGTGGGCGCCCTGTTTCCTCTTCCCCTGCGCTGCTAGCTGTCCCCCGTGCTTCTGACGGCGCCCCACCCCTGCTGCTGCCCGTTCTCCTGAATTAGGGTTTGGGGTGGGGGGTATGGGGGTGCAGTTTCTGTGTGCCGTCCCCTGCTCCTCCTCCTCCTCCGTCTCCCAGTGCTGCAGCTGCCGCTGAGGGGGGTGGATCTGTTGGAGCCGTCGGAGTGGTACTAAGGGGTGAAGGGGGAGTGGAGCTAGGGGTGAAGCAGGGGGTGTGTGTGAGAGGGGTGTGGGACGGTCGGGGGAGGTTGAGTGGAGGCTGCTGTCTTGTCGTCCGCAGCACCTGTAGTCCGGGGCGCACTGTCCTGGTAGCCCAGAGAGTCTGCTGCGCCTGTCGCCCGTGGGTCCGTTGCTCCTGTAGCTCCTCGTAGCCCGTGAGCCAGTTACTCCAGTAGTCCGGGGCGCTGTCTCGGTAGCCACTGTGCCAGCAGCTCCTGTTGCCCGAGTGTCTGCAACTTCAGCCGTCGTCTCCCATCTTCTATCCTCGCACAGTCCCTCCTCCTCCTCACTTGCCCGCTGTGATTACCTCTAGCTTTGCTTATAATTGTGAACTACTACTATGCTTGCTTGTTGTGCTGATTACACCCCACTTTGGCTATGGGGGTGTGTCAGAATGTTATAATTGTCTAGCCTGCAGTGGGGTACTCCATAGTGAGTACAGCCCAATTAGGGTTTACTATATGTATCCAACTGCTTGCTAGTGAACCTCCTCCTTTCTTCATTCTTACTTTCTACTGCTAGTTCTGACAGCCGGTGCTAGAGGTTCTGCTTCTGCTGGGGGTGCTGGAGCCACGGGTCCCGGAGGTGCTCGTACTGGAGGTACTGGAGCTGCTGGGCCTGGTGGTGCTCCTGGTGCTGGAGCTACTGGTGGAGCTGGAGCTGGCGGTGCTGCTGGAGTGGGTGCTACTGGAGGTACTGGAGCCGGAGCTGCTGTGTCTGCCGGTGGTCCTGCTGGAGCTGGAGCTGCTGGAGGTACTGGAGCTGGTGGTGCTGCTGGAGTTGGAGCTGACGCTGGGGGTGCTGGTGTTGTCCCTGCTGGTTCTGGAGGTGCTGCGCGGCCGCGGCCGTACTTCGTTCCGCTTCTTGAGCAGGTTCTTGGTCTTCCGCCTTCTTCTAGTCCTGCTCCTTCCTTAGAGTGTCCACCGCCTGTCCAGTCCGAGTCACAGTTACAGCTGGCCTCCCCTCTCCCTGCTCCTTCTCCCTACGCTGGTCCTACTGGAGGTCTTGCTGAGCGTCGTGAGCCTGAGTCGCGTCCTGCGTCACCGGTTCGTACTGCTCGCACTAGTCGTCGTGTTCCACGTCAGCGTCCTCCTGCGGTCCCGGGCACGCATCAGATGGCACTGCGTCCTTCCACTGCGCCACAGCGTGTCCCTTGCCGTCTCCTCCGGAGTCCTCTCTTCCTGCTCTTGCTGACCCGGCGTCTGACTCCCTTCGTGCTGCCAGTCCTACTGTCACGCTTTTCCTAGCCACTGCTGTCACTGACCCTTCCTTTGAGTCCGCTGCTGCGTCTGCCTTAGTTGCCGAGCTTGTCGACTTCGCTGCTCACTGTCGTCTAGACTACGCCGCTAGTCTTGTTGCTGAGTCTGCGTCTGTCTGTCCTCCGTCCATCGGGGGTGAGTGTGCTCTTAGCATGGACGTCCTTGAGGACAGGTAGGAGGAGTTCCAGTGTTTTGCAGCTGCTTTACCTCATCTCGTGTCTTTGCTGCTTGCTCCTGAGGGAGACCCAGATGCACCAGACATCCCGACCCCGCGCTCTTACGCAGAGGCGATAGAGGGTCCCTACTCCTCTCAGTGGCAGGCAGCCATGGACGCAGAGATGGCTTCCTGGAAGTCCACAGGCACCTACGTCGACGAGGTTCCCCCACCTGGGGCGAACATCGTCAGTGGCATGTGGATTTTCAGGGTGAAGCGGCCGCCGGGCTCTCCGCCTGTCTTCAAGGCGCGTTACATGGATCGAGGCTTCAGTCAGCGGCAGGGAGTTGACTACTTTCAGACCTTCTCCCCGACCCCGAAGATGACCACTCTTCGGGTTCTGCTGCATGTCGCTGCTCAACGTGACTACGAGCTTCACTCCCTTGACTTCAGCACTGCTTTCCTACAGGGCAGCCTGCACGAGGAGATCTGGCTGCGCCGCCCACCTGGCTTCACTGGGTCGTTTCCTCCTGGTACCCAGTGGAGCCTCCGACGGCCAGTCTACGGTCTCCGCCAGGCACCCCGTGAGTGGCACGACACATTGAGGACTACGCTTGCAGCTCTTGGGTTTGCTCCTTCTACTGCTGACCCGTCGCTGTTTCTTCACACCGACACCTCGCTGCCGCCGTTCTACATCCTCGTGTACGTCGACGACTTGGTCTTTGCTACGGCTGACACTGCTGGACTTGCCCACGTGAAGTCCGAGCTGCAGAAGAGACACACGTGCACAGACCTGGGTGAACTGCGCAGCTATCTTGGCTTGCAGATCACCCGGGACAGAGCACGGCGCACCATTACCCTGACTCAGTCACACATGGTGCAGCAGGTCCTTCAGCGCTTCGACTTCACGTACTCCTCGCCTCAGGCCACTCCTCTGTCTACTCGCCACTCGCTCTCAGCTCTGCCTTCGGATGAGTCCGTAGAGCCGAGTGGCCCGTACCCAGAGCTTGTTGGCTGCCTCATGTACCTGATGACCTGCACTCGACCTGACCTGGCATACCCTCTTAGCATCTTGGCTCGCTATGTTGCTCCTGGGAGACACCGACCAGAGCACATGGCTGCCGCGAAGAGGGTGTTGCGCTACCTGTGCAGTACGTCGGGCATGGGGCTCGTGCTTGGAGGGCGGAGTCCAGTGGTCCTCACTGGTCACGCAGACGCGTCTTGGGTTGACGACCTGGCTACTTAGCGGTCTTCACAGGATTACACCTTCAGTCTTGGTTCCGGTTCTGTTTCGTGGCGGTCTACCTGCTCGTCTTCTGTTCTCAGCTCCAGCTGTGAGGCTGAGATCTACGCAGGAGCCATGCCTGCACAGGAGTTACGCTGGCTCACCTACCTGCTGACTGACCTGGGAGAGCCGCCTCGTTCTCCTCCAGTTCTGTACGTAGACAAAAAGGCCATGCTGGCCTTGTGTCGGGAGCACAGACTGGAGCACAGAACGAAGCACATTGCTCTTCGGTACTTCCTTGCTCGTGAGCTACAGCAGCGTGGTCAGCTGCGCCTTGCTTACGTGGCCTCTCAGGCCAACACTGCTGATATCTTCACCAAGGCGCTTCAGCCTTGTGATCATCAGCGCTTCTGTACTATGCTAGGTCTTGTGCCTACTTGGCCTCACTTGCTTACCTCTTGACTTTACTTGTACTGTGATCTATATATACCTGCACTTGCTTGTTTACCTTTATATATGACCTTGCATGTGAACTGGCCTTGTGGCCTTTGAACCTGTGCTCGGAATGTGTGGTGACGTTGTGATCCACCTTGAGCTTGCTTTGCTTTGCTTTGCTTTGCTTGACTGGTCTTGTGACCCCTTGTTCTCCCCCACCTTGCCTATGGGGGTGTGTCAAACATTAATCACATAGCCTGTTTAGGCTGTAGTGGGGTAGACACTATGGGGTACAGTTTGTTAGGGTTTCATATTTGTACCCAACTCATTTCCTAGTCAATCATTCATTCCCCAATTATTTTCACAGTTTGTCTGTATCTGCATGCTACAGGGCCAGGGGAAACCAGCGGAACCAGCATTTGGCTGGTTGGGCAAATACAAAATAGGTTCTGTTTTTAGGACCTGAACCTGGTTGTTGTTTTCCCAGGTTGGAAAAACAGAACCAGAGGTTGTTTACCAACCTACCACCTGCTGTTCTGTCAAGCCAGGTTGGTTTTGTTGCTTGGAATTATTTGGGATCATCCCTGGTTGTTCCCAGGTTGATTCCCAAGGTCCTTGCTAGCTAGAACTATGTATTTCTTCTCTGTTTGTACCTGAATATAGCCAATTTGATTCAAGCGAATTCCATCCTAGCTGGAATTTTGTTTCTACGCGGTGCGACGGCAAATGCTACCGAGTCAACGCTAGTATGCTAGCTTTACGACGCTAGGCAAACGCTGTCCGAGCCATAACTCTGCAATGGCAGAACTTTTCGCGAGGCAACTTGGCTCTTTTGAAAGCTCTTAGAGTGGGCTTCGATATAGCGAGTTCTCAACTTAATCCGATCGACGGTCTGCACAGCACGCTGCGCGACATTCAAGGTACTCTTGCTGTTTTTACTAAGTCTCTCTTGATCTATCTCTCTACAAACTCGGACCCGAGGATAGGGGCTGGTCTTGTACCAAGCACCCAAGGACCCTTGGAGGTGACCCCGAGGAGAGGTTTTAAGTTGGATAACGTCTTAATAGCCCGAGTTATTAGGCTCTTACACCAACACTGAGCTGGGTGACTCTCAGCCCTCTGTGACTCTTTCTCGTGACAGTGTGAGCATGATTCATCTCACTGAAAATCCTGTCTATCATGCCCGCAGCGAACACATAGAGGTCCGCTACTTCTTCATGCGTGAGCTGGTGAAGTCTGGCTTCTTACGATTTCGCAAGGTGGCCGCTAATGCCAACCTTGCTGACATTTTCACCAAGGTCCTGCGTGCGCCACATCGTTTCTACGTGTGCGAGCTTGGGCTCACGCGTCTCGCCACATCTGGGGGTGTGCTTATTAGCTATGTGTTTTGTTCCAGAGCTTCACCTAGCCTGGGGGTGTGTTGGAGTAGGCTAGAGCTCACTCCGGTCTATATTTTGGTGTTCTTTTATTATTTCGCCATGCTTAGAACGAGTTACGCTTTTAGGTTAATTTTAGGTTCATTTCGTAGTTTTCAGTCCAAACTGAACACACCTTATGTTCAGTTAGGTTTTCTTCTTTCTCCTTCAAGATGCTTCTCGACACATTATGCAATATAATATATCTTCTTCCTTTCACTAGCAATGGCTGGTAGACTGCTCTTAATGTTCCCGCCGTGGGCGACGACTAGCCGACCTCCCGCGGCCTCCCTTGATGTCTTCATCACCGGAGTCCTCGCGGTCAGGACACTCAAAAGAAAGGTGGTCGGGGTCACTGCAGACCCAGCATTCTCGCCGTCGACCACCACCTCCTTGACCGCCATCCCTGGACGACTTCGTCTTGTCTTCGTCCTTGGCCAGCCTCCCACCTCCGCTACCACCGCCGCCAGGCTTGCCATGTTACCCTTGTCGACCTCCTTGCTTCGTCGGGGTGACGTAGTTCGCCTGTGGCAGGAACTCCCTGGAATTTTCGGCCTCCTGCATCGCCTCGTCCCTGATGATCTGCGAGTTCAAGGTGTCCTCGGGAGCCCCTTGACAACGTGCGTGATGTACAATGCCGTCGAGTAGTCGACGCCGGCCATCCGCATGTTGGCAAGGAGCCGCCGAGCCCTGTTGCAGTAGTCGGATGCCGTCTCCTGCTCGCCCATCCTCAGGTGCGTCAGCTGCTCCTCCAGCTGGCCGATGTACAGGTCGTCAGTGGCCTGGTACGACGACGTGATGAACTGCCTTACCCGTCGTCCAGGTGACTCCGGCATGACTTGAGGGCGATCTGCACCACCGGCGAGCGGCACCGCGATATGATTATGAAGGTCAGTAGGTGAGCGGCGCGAAACTCCGCATGCAGCTCGACGGCCTCCGACGACGTCTCCACCGAGCCGTCGACGAAGCACATCAAGCCGGCGATCTCCAGATGGGGCTCGATGGACTCCTTCCACGTAATGAGATCGTGGCGACCTACCAGCAGTACGGGGACGGCGACCTTGTCTGGTGAAAGCTTCTGCAGGTCGGCGCTATCCCGCCCGCTGTCACATGGGTCGCTGGCACCGGTGTCACACTGCTTTGACATCCACCGACATCGCCTTGTGAGGAGCCTGCAGCCGCCGACGAGTGCAGCCCTCACGCCTGATTCTCGCCGACTTCACCGTCGGCGGCTTTCCATATCACTCCTCTCTGCTTCGACGTGCCTCCCGCACTGCTGCCGACTTGGTCACCACCGTCGACACCCTCGTCGAGGTCGCCTTTGTTGCGTACCGGTCGAGGAGAAACAGGTCGGGAAGGGTGTTCCGTCGCCCACTTTGCACGGATGCCCAGCTCGATGACCTCCAAGGGGAGGGTCGACCCGAACTCGCCAACCTCGTGGCGTCTCCTTGCATCAGCTAATCGTGTCTCCAGATTATATCCTACCGTGCCGGGTACTACCGGGACGGGCGTCATAGTCGCACGAGCTGCCGGCCTACGAATAACTTAGTAGGTTCAAAAGCCCACTCCTATCCAAAGGTAAGTTGCGGGGCCGTCCACGCTCACCGCACCATGCGGAGATAAACTCTACAACGGGAGCTAGACTATGGGGACGGCACGGTTGTGAGAGGGATCGTAGCGTTCCTTGTGTTCTCTAGCACTTGCATGTTCATGGAGCAAAACATCAAGAGTTTCACTGGAGAAAGTTCAGAACAATGGTTGCAACAGCATTGGCAACATTGACTACATCAGGAGCAAGTCTGCCTAGCTAGCAAGCATGTCGACCGTGTTCCAGCACTGCAAAGTTGACCGCACTCCAGCAGTGCAAAGTGGCGACTTGCCAATGTTGCAAGTCGATGGCGTGCCAACGCTGCAGCAAGGCGGCTGCACAGCGTTGCACCCGCATGATAGCAGCACACCTATTTCGCAAGTGCTCGCAGTTGATTGGCGTGCTGTGCACCGTCACGTGCACAACGCAGACGCCAAACTGACCACGTGCCATACACCTGATCAGCCACGTCGACCTCGGGATACCACCTCCGAGGTCGGCTTCGCCAGAACGACCTTGGCGACCATCGCCCACCTCCGCGGAGCCCCGTCGCCGGGTAACCTGGTCGACCGGGCAACCACGCCGACCAAATGCTACTCCATATGCCCGTCAACCGCCCAGGTCGACGACCACCTCCTGTCGACTTCGCAAAGTCGGCCACACCCCCGGGTCGACCATCTCTGGTCTACCAGGCTTGTTGGTCGCCGACCACACCAAGCCGGCTTCCCAAAGCTGGCGCCATGAAGTCGGCGTCCTCCCAAATCGACCTCGCCAGGTCGACCTCCCGAGTTGGCGCCCTCGAAGTCGGCGCCCTTCTCAGGTCGACGAGTCCCGTCGTCAACCGCCCGTAAACGTCAGCCGCAAGCGTCCTATAGTCGGCGGCTACGTCGTGGCCTCGTGCAGGTCGACCAGACCCGTTGACCTTTGCGCCCAAGTCGGCAACGACCACTGCAGTCAGTTGGCTGCACTTCCCACACACCCGACCACGAAGTTGGCTCCGCCCAAGCAAGGACGGAGCCAATACACAACTCCCGTTGACAGAGGACACGACAGCCTCGAGTCGGCGGCCTCGTCCCGCCTCATCCCCTGGCTTCCCGTCTGTCCCGCAGTTCCCTCCTCGTTCGTCTCTGCAGCCAGTCGCTGCGGAGAGTGGGGGAGGCACTGGAAGCACTGAGGGGGTCGCTGGTGGAGGTTCTGGTTCTAGGGGTGCTGGCACTGGAGGATCAGGCATGTCGGAGCCTACACCGCGCACTAAACGTTTCCAGACTCATGAGCAGCGTCTTCTCCGGTTGGAGAGGGAGGAGCGAGAGCGGTTTGAGAGGGCACGGAAGGAGCAGCAGCAACAGCAGTAGGAGCAGTCTTAGTCGCAGCGTCAGGAGAGGATAGAGGAGCCACAGCCACAGCAGCGGGTATAGTTGCAGCCACAGCTGGAGAGAGTAGAGGAGTGTCAGAATGTTATGGTGCTTACATTTGTGTAGGCTATAGTGGGGTAGCCCATTAGGGGTACAACCCAATTAGGGTTAGTACTTGTACCCAACTCTTTCATACTTCATCCATTCTCGTTCGTTAGTTTGATATGGTTTCAGAGCAGGTCCTTCGCTAGGACCGTTTTTTTTTTGGCCCACCACAGCGCTGCCCCACTAGCCGCCCTGCTAGCTCACGCGCCGCCCCTAGCGACCCTCGTGCCGCACCTACTACCCATCGTGCCGCCCTCTTACGGCCCGCCCGTCGACCCTAGGCCCCGCGCACCCACCCTTTGAGGCCCGCCCGTCGACCCTAGGCCTAGCGCGCCCCGTTGACCCTAGGCCCCTGGCCCGCCCATTGACCCTAGGCCCCGGCGCGCCCCGTCGACCCTAGGCCCCGCGCGCCCCGTCGACCCTAGGCCCCGGCCCGCCCCGTCGACCCTAGGCCCCCGCGCGCCCCGTCGACCCTAGGCCCCGGCCCGCCCCGTCGACCCTAGGCCCTGGCGCACCCCGTCGACCCTAGGCCACTGCCCCACCCGTCAACCCTGCTGCCCCGCACACCCCGTCGACCCTAGGCCCCGGCCTGACCCGTCGACCCTAGGCCCTGGCGCGCCCCGTCAACCCTAGGCCCCGGCCCCGCCCGTCGACCCTAGGCCCCTGGCGCGCCCCGTCGACCCTAGGCCAGGGCCCCGCCCATCGACCCTACTGCCCCGCGTGCCCCGTCGACCCTAGGCCCGGTCCGCCCGTCGCCCCTAGGCCCCGGCCCGCTCGTCGACCCTAGGCACACGCCCGCCCATCGCCCCTGCTACCCCGCGCGCACGCCCGTCGACCCTAGTCCCCGCCCGCCCGTCGACCCTAGGTTGCGGCCCGCCCCTCGCCCCTGCAGCCCGTGCGCCGCCTCTGGTGGCCCCCTAACCACCCCTGCTGCCCTGCTAGCCGCCCCTTGCGGCCCTCTCGGAGCCCCTGCAGCCCCGCGTGCCACCCCTTGCAACCCGCCTGCCACCCCTAGGCCCGCCGGCCGCCCCTAGGCCCTCGAGCCGCCCCTCTTGCATCCTGCTCTCCGCCTCTTGCAGCCTGCTTGCCGCCCCCCTTTCTGCTGCCTGCCCTGTTCCCTGCGCTGCCCGGCCTCTGCCCGCCCTGCGTGCTGCGCCACTATTGCTTCTCTCCGCGTTCTCCTGTTCGATCATGAGGGCCGCCCGATCCAGTTTGACACGTGGCTCGACGACCTGCAGCTGTACCTACTGAGCGACTCTAGGGACAGTGTGTCGTTGTTTGACCACACGTCTGGCGCCACTCCCGCCCCTCTTGCCACAGCCGACAGTGCGACTCGCTCACAGTGGCTTACTCGTGACGCTGCTGCTCGCTTAGCCATTCGCAACCACCTGCCGTTAGCCGAATGCACTCACTTCGGACAGCACATGACAGCACAGGCACTGTACGACGCTGTAGTCGCCCGTTACTCCTCACCTGCCACTGCTACTCTAGGCCGTCTTCTACTGCCCTACCTGTTTCCTGAGCTGTCTGCCTTTGCCACGGTAGAAGACCTGGTTTCCCACCTTCGCACTAGCGACGCTCGCTACCGCGCTGCCGCCCCAGTTGAGTTCCTTGTCAGGAACCAGCCCCCGATGTTTATCACTCTCAACTTTATATTCACCCGCCTCCCTGACTCTCTTCGCTCTGTCAGGGACCACTTTCTCTCAATTGACCCCACAGCCCTCACTGTTGACCTACTCGAGCAGCACCTCCTTGCAGCTGAGACGAGTGTAGTTGCTGTAAGTGCCGCTCGTCGCACTCCTCACACGCCCATCTTTGAGGGGTGTTCCCCCTCCTCCCTTGCCCCCTCCTACGCCTCTGCTGCTGCTCTTGACGTCCTTGGTGCTAAGGATGTCGGGGCTGCTTCCGCTAGTGGGAAGCGCCGCAGCAGCAAGGGCAGGGGTGGCAGGGGTGGTGGCGGTGGCAGCGGGGGTGGTGGTGGGGGCAGCAGTGGAGGTGGTGGAGGCAGTGAAGGTGGTGGCGGTGATGGGAGTGGTGGCGGGAATGGGGGCTTTGGTGGTGGCGGTGGTGACAGCGGTGGGGGTGGCGGTAGTGGAGGCAGTGGGAGTGGTGGTGGTCGGGTTGGAGCTACTCAGTGGGGAGGTGCTAGCGCTGGCCAGAGGCAGCAGCAGCAACGTCGGAGCGAGACCCCGTCGCCCCAGCAGCTTCGTGAGTGGTTTTCTCAACATGGGACGTCTTGGGGTAGTGGTAGCTGCCCGTATGTCATTCGCACGGGTGACCGTGCTGGTCAGACATGCAGGAAGCCTCACACTCAGCACCGCTGCTTCTCCCGCCTCGACGACGCTTGGCGCGCAGAGTTTGGTGACGAGGCCGAGCGCCCCCGCTGGGTAGAGCTGCTTAGGTATGGAGTTGCTATCTTTGACCTAGACTATGATGCTATTCTTGTTGCTATGTATGCTTTGACTGTTAGTGCTGAGGGTAACTGTTACCTGTGTGTGCCGCCTGACCCAGATATAGAGGCTGCTGCTCTAGGTGCTAGTGAGTCTGCTCTCCCTGGTACTGCGCCTGCTAAGGCCTTGCACACCTTTACACTTCACTCAGGTGCTTCACGCTGTTTCTTTCGCGACAGCACCACCCTCACTCCTCTCTCTGCACCAGTACCAGTCAGACTGGCTGACCCCTCTGGGGGCCCAGTCCTTGCCCGCTCCTCCACTGTTCTCCCGTGTCCGGCGGTTCCGTCCGGCTCACTGTCACGTCTTCACCTCCCCTCGTTCTCTACGAACTTGGTGAGTACCGCTGCCCTCCAGGACGCAATGGTCACTACCACCACTTCTGGGGGTCAGCGTGTGTCGATCTGCACGTGTACACGGACGGACCACCACCTGGCCACGTTCACTCATCAGCCTGGGTCGAGTCTGTACACACTGGCTACCAAGCCTCCTCAAATAGCTGCGTCTGCCCAGGTGTCCGCATCAGGACCGATAGCACCCCCTTGTTCGTGTCGCCTCCTGTCGCACAAGACTCTCTTGTGGCACGACCACCTTGGTCACTCCTCCCTTCCACGCCGTCAAGGCATAAACTCCCGCCTCCTTGTCTCTGGTCTTCCCAGGTCACTGCCCCCCCTCCCGCCCACGCCTGCCCCGCCCTGCCTTCCTTGCATCGAGGGGCGGCAGCGTGACGCTCCTCACTCCTCCTCGTTTCCCCCGACGACTGCTCCCCTGCATACTCTCCAAATGGGCGTGTGGGGCCCAGCCCGCGTCAGTGGATAGGGCCGCGAGTGCTACTTTCTGCTGGTTGTTGACGACTACACGCGGTACACCACGGTCTTCCCCTTGCGCAGCAAGGGTCAGGTCGTTGATGTCTTGATCCCTTGGATCCGCGCAGTCCGTCTCCAGCTCCGCGAGCGGTTCCGCCAGGACCTTTCTGTCCTACGTCTGCACTCTAACAGGTGGTGAGTTCTCCTCCAACCTCTCCTGTCATGGGGAGGGCATTCTCCAGTCGTTCACGCTTCCGGACTCCCCTCAGCAAAATGGGATTGCTGAGCGCCGCATTGGCTTAGTCATGGAGGTCGCTCGTACCTCCATGATCCATGCGGCTGCTCCCCATTCTCTGTGGCCGTTTGCGTTCCGGTACGCTGCGCACCAGCTCAACCTCTGGCTCCGTATCTCCTTGCCGGAGACCTCGCCGAGACTGCGTTGGACGGGGGAGGTTGGCGATGCGTCGGTGTTCTGGGTCTGGGGCTCTTGTGCCTTTGTTCATGATATGTCCGCGGACAAGCTCTCCGCCCGCGCTATTCCTTGCGTCTTCCTTGGATTTCCCCCTAACGCGCCTGGCTGGCAGTTTTACCACCCCACCTCGCGCCGTGTCCTCCCCTCTCAGGACGTCACGTTTGACGACTCGGTTCCCTTTTACCGTCTCTTCCCCTACCGCTATGCCCCTCCCCCGCCCCCGTCGCTCTTCCTTGCTCCCAGTCCCCCTCCGATAGACCCCCTCCCGCCCCTAGGCCCTGCTCCATTAGGTGTGTCTCAGGTAGACCCTCTCCGTTGTACTGTGCCTGTTGAGGTAGCTGACGACTCAGATGTTGCTCGAGGTGCTGCGTCTGGGGGTGCGGAGACTGAGGGTGCGGAGCCTGGGGGCGCTGAGTTTGAGGGTGCCGGGTCAGGGGGTGCGGAGCCTGGGGGTGCTGAGTCTGGGAGTGCGGAGCCTGGGGGTGCTGAGAATGCGGGTGCTGAGCGCGAGGGTGTTGAGCCTGGGGGTGCTGATTCTGAGGGTGCGGAGTCTGGGGGTGCTGAGCCTCGGGGTACTACCCCTGCTGGAGGTCCTGCGGGTACTTCGCCACGACTGTCTCCCCGGCCGGAGCCTCTCTCCCCGCAGCAGCTGCGCGAGTGGTTTGCTCAGCGCACCCGCCTTCGGAGTGGAGCTGCCGGAGCTGGAGACCATGCAGCTGGAGGTGCTGGAGTTACTGCTGGAGCTGGTGGTACTGGAGGTGCTGCGGCTGCTGGTCCTGGAGGTGCTCGTACCAGGGGTACTGGAGCTGCCGGGACTGGTGGTGTTGGGGGTGCTGGAGCAGGAGACCCTACAGAGCCTGGAGCTGCTGGTGCTGGAGGCGCTGGATCTGGAGGCACTGGAGGAGGAGAAGCTGGAGCTGGAGGCACTGGCTTCTACTGGCCTTACTCCTCCCCTACTGTGTCCACCGCCTGACCAGTCGTTGCTGCCGTTAGAGCCAGCCTCCCCACTGCCTGCTCTTTCTCCTTACTCTGAGCAGACCGGTGGCCTTACAGAGCGTCGTGAGCCTGGGTCTCGTCCTGCCTTCCCTGTTTGCACTGGTCGTCATGTTCCTCGTCCGCGTCCTCCTCCTCTCCCCGGCACACACGCTATGGCACTTTGTCCTTCCTCTGTTCCACTGCGTGTTCCTCAACCTGCTCCTCCTGAGTCCTCTCTTCCTTCTGTCCTTGACCCTTCTTTTGAGTCCACTGCTGCGTCTGCCCTCGTTGCTGAGCTGGTTGACTTTGCTGCTGCTTGTCGTCTAGACTACGCCACTGCTCTTATTGCTGAGTCTGAGTCTGCCAGTCCTGTCCGTCGGGGATGAGTGTGCTCTTGGCACGGACGTCATTGAGGTAAGGCAGGAGGACTTGCAGCTGCTGTACCTCGTTTTGCTTCCATGCTGCTTGCCCCTGAGGGTGACTCAAATGCACCAGACATCCCGACCCCGCGCTCATACGCAGAGGCGATGGGGTCCCTACTCCTCTCAGTGGCAGACAGCCATGGATGCCGAGATGGCATCCTGAAAAATTACAGGAACCTACGTCGACGCAGTTCCCCCGTCTCGGGCCAACATAGTCGATGGCAAGTGGATTTTCAGGGTGAAGCGGCCGCGGGGTTCTCCGCCTGCCTTCAAGGCGTGTTACGTTGCTAGAGGCTTCAGTCAGCGACAGGGGATCGACTACTTCCAGACCTTCTCCCCCACCCCGAAGATGACTACTCTTCGTGTGTTGCTGCACGTTGCTGCTGAGCGTGACTACGAGTTGCACTCTCTGGACTTCAGCACAGCTTTCTTGCAGGGCAGCCTGCACAGGGAGATCAGGCTGTGCCGCCCACCTGGCTTCACTGGGTCGTTTCCTGCAGGTACCCGTTGGAGCCTCCGGTGGCCACTCTACGGTCTCCGCCAGGCGCCTCGCGAGTGGCACGACACGCTGAGGACTACCCTTGCGGCTCTAGGTTTTACTCCTTCTACTACTGACCCGTCGCTGTTTCTACGCACCGACACTTCACTGCCGCCGTTCTACGTCCTCGTGTACGTCGACGACCTCGTCTTCACTTCACTGCCACTGCAGACACTGAGGCACTGACCCTTGTGAAATCGGAGCTGCAGAAGAGACACACCTGCACTGACTTGGGTGAGCTGCGCAGCTATGTTGGATTGTAGATCACCCGGGACAGAGCACGGCATACCATCACACTGACTCAGTCACACATGGTGAACCAGGTCCTTCAGCGCTTCGACTTCCAGTTCTCCTCGCCACAGCCCACTCCTCTATCTACCGGCCACTCGCTCTCAGCTCCACCTTCGGACGAGTCCGTAGAGCCAAGAAGTAACGTACCCAGAGCTTGTGGGTTGCCTCATGTACCTGATGACGTGCACACGACCTGACCTCGCGCACCCTCTGTTGGTGTAAGGGCCTAATAGTTCAGGCTATTAAGACGTTATCCAACTTAAAACCTCTCCTCATGGTCACCTCCAAGGGTCCCTGGGTGCTTGGTACAAGACCAGCTCCTATCCTCGGGTCCGAATTTGTAGAGAGAGGGATCAAGAGGGACTTAGTCAAAACAGCATACGTACCTTGAACATCGCGCAGCGTGCCGTGCAGACTGTCGATCGGATTAAGCTAAGATCTCGCTATATCGAAGCTCACTCTAAGAGCTTTCAAAAGAGCCAAGTTGCCTCGCAAAAAGTTCTGCCATTGCAGAGTTATGGCTCGGACAGCGTTTGCCTAGCTTCGTAGTATTAGCGTACTAGCGTTGACTTGGTAGCATTCCGCCGTCGCACTGCGTAGAAACGAAATTCCAGCAAGGAAGGAATTCGCTTGGATCAAATTGACTATATTCAGGTACAACAGAGAAGGAATATATAGTTCTAGCTAGCAAGGACCTTGGGAAGCAACCTGGGAAGCAACCTGGGAACATCCAGGGATGATCCCAAATAATTCCAAGCAACAGAACCAACCTGCCTTGACAAAACAGCAGGTGGTAGGTTGGTAAACAACCTCTGGTTCTGTTTTTCCAACCTGGGAAAACAACAACCAGGTTCAGGTCCTAAAAACAGAACCTGTTTTGTCTTTGCCCAACCAGCCAAATGCTGGTTCCGCTGGTTTCGCCTGGCCCTGTAGCATGCAGATACAGACAAACTACATCCAATCTTCACCTAAATCGTACCCCTAGGGTGCCTGCCCTGCTACACTATAGTCAACCAAACAAAACAGTACAATTTCGAGTTGCATAGAACTGAATCTGCGCAATCAATTCAACCGAACTGCAAAGCTTCCACCTTGGGTTCCTTTGCGGGCTCGTCTTTTCTGCTTGCACTGTTCATAGCGCGTACAATGTTGTGCCGAAGCGCACATTGCGCGAGTACCTGCAAATGCATCAAGCGAAAATTGCATTAGCAAACAAACACACGAACATTCCATTCACCCAAATGCATTCGCACACGCATACTCGTACAAACAGACGGCAGGATGTCGTGCAATGTGATTTTGCACCCAACACACTCCCCCTCAGCCTGCCGGCTGCATTACACATCATTCCATACTAGTTCATGCTTATTCCACTCATGCGCACACAACGTCAATGAGGCTCATCCGCAAGCCTCTTGGTGAGGAAGTCTGCTGGCTGCTGGTGAGTCTTGATATAGATTGGATTCACCGTCCCCCTCTTCACCTCCTTACGCAGCCAGTGCCACTTGATACGCATGTGCTTGTTCAGCTCATGAAGCACAGCGTTCCTGGCCATCCCAAGAGCCCCCTTGCTATCACAAAACAGCGGTGTAGCAACCTGCTGCTCCTGACCAATCTCCTCTAAAAGCCTCGTCAACCAAATCAGCTCATTCACCCCATGAAACATTGCCATGTACTCTGATTCCACGGAAGAGAGTGCTGTCTCGGTCTGCTTCATGGACCTCCAACTAACAGGTCCTCCCCCAACTACGCAGATGTATCCTCCCACAGATGAGGAATCGTCCTTCTCAGAAGCCCACGTAGCATCGGTAAAGCAAGTGAGAAACAGCTTGCCTTCTCCAAGCCGCTCCCCCTTCTCTTTCAGCACCTCAACCCCTTTCTGCTTCACCTGTGCAGATGCGGAGTATTGAACTCCAATGCTTGGGTGAGAGTTCAGGTGCTTCACCACACGCTCAGCTGCATCCACCTGCTCCTCTGATGGATTCTGCACCACCCTAGTCAGCTTGCCAACCGAGAAAGAGATGTCGGGACTCGTATGAACCGCTGCATACAAAAGGCTGTCCACCAAGGACTGAAATTGCTGCTCCTCCTCGGCTTCAACCCCTTCATCCTCTGCTGCCTTCACAAGCTTGAATTCTGCTGGCAGGAGAGTTGCAACCTTGCGCTCATTCTCAATCCCATACTTCTCCCCCAGCTCCTTGATGAACTTCTCCTGGTGCAGCTTCAACCACCTGTGATCCAGATCCCTCTCCACGTGAATCCCGAGGTAGTACTTTACCTCCCCAAGGGTCTTTGCACTTGAAGTTCTTCATCAGCTGCTGCTGCACTTTCTGGATCTCCTTCATGCTGCTGTTGAAGAGAAGAATGTCATCCACGTAGACCAGAAACAGCACCAGCTTCTCCCCCCCCCCCTTGAGAAAGAGGCTCTCATCACAGCTGCTGGTCCTGAATCCCATCTCCTCTAAAACAGCTGCCAACTTCTGGTACCAGCAGCGTGGCGCCTGCTTCAAGCCGTAGATGGACTTTTTCAGCTTGCACACCCTGCCCGTACTATCCTCATACCCATGCAGCTGCGTCATGTACACATCCTCCTCTAAAATCCTATTCAGGAATGCCGTTGATATATCCATCTGAATGATGAATTTCCCACTAACGGCTGCATCTGCCAACAAGACACGGAGGGTAGGGGGTTTGGCAGTGGGAGCAAAGATCTCATTGAAGTCCTGCTTCTCCTTCTGCATAAACCCCTTAGCCACCAGCCTACTCTTGTAGATGGTGACCTGTCCCTTGTCATCGGTCTTGATCCTTAGCACCCACTTGCACTGTACGGCTTTCTTCCCCTCAGGCAGCACCACCAGATCCCATGTCCCATTCTCTAGCAGGCTCTGGTACTCAGCATCCCTAGAAACCAGCCACTTCTCCCTATTTGGTCCAGCTAATGCCTCCTCCATGCTTGCTGGTTCCTCTGGTGCAAGGGCAAGAAAACAGTAGGCAGGTTCATCCTCCTCATCCGGGTCATAGCCATGCGGTAGAATCAGCAATGCCTCCTTGTTCCCAAGCTGCTGCTCTGCTACATCAGCTCCTGCAGTCAGCTTCATAGTGGCCATACGGGTACGTCCTGGCCTAGTCACGGGTGTCTCCCATCCCTTCATAACGACACCCTTTGGCTTCCTCCTTGATCGTAGCGCTTGAACCTTAGTTTTTCCCTACTGCTGTTCTCCTCCCTCGGATCCAGCAGCTTCCTTGGTGCTGACACTAGTCTCCACATCATCTCCTCCACCAGCAGGTGCCTCCTGCACCTTCTCTCCATCACCACCCTCTGCAGCTGCCTCCTCTCCCTCCTCCCACACACTAGGAGTCAGGTCTAGCTGCATGGTGATCTGCTCCATCTGCTGGGACACCTTAGTCTCCGGCTGTTTCTTCCAGCCCCCATACATCATACACCTCAACAAACTTCACATCCCTGCTTTCAAACAACACACCCTTGTATGGTTCCCACAGCAACCACCGCTTGCTCTCAGCAGCCAGTCCCAAATGCACACACCAGATTGCACTCGCCCCCAACTTACTTTGATACTTCTTGGGGACGTGGGCGACTGCCATGCAACCGAACACCCTCAGCATGTCCACCGGCGGCTTCCTCCCAAGCCACCTCTCCAACGGCACCCACGAGTCATCACCAACCTTAGTGAGCACCCTGTTCCTAGCCACGGTAGCGTGCCGGACAGCATGGGGCCACATGGAATTGCCCACCCCTGATTCTATGAGCAGCGCCCTAGCTGTCTCCA
Organism: Closterium sp. Naga37s-1; assembly: GCA_947471745.1. NCBI lineage: Eukaryota > Viridiplantae > Streptophyta > Zygnematophyceae > Desmidiales > Closteriaceae > Closterium > Closterium sp. Naga37s-1. The sequence continues at coordinate 3,102,639 of CANJKZ010000717.1, read as the reverse complement.
GAATGGTCCGATTTGCCCGTTCTGCTACACCGTTGGACTGCGGGGTGTAAGCCGTGGTCAGCTCCCTCTGAATGCCCTTCTTCTTGAGCCGGGCCGTCATCTCAGCTCCAAGGAACTCACCACCCCGGTCTGTCCTAATCCGCTTCATTACACACTCCGCTTGCTTCTCCACGAATGGCAGCCAATCTTCCCGTATCGTAGAGGCGGCGTGGTCCTTTTGCTTCAGCGGATACGCCCACATGAGTCTGCTCCAATCATCCATAATGGTTAGGAAATACCGCTCCTTCTTGTGCCCTTGCACCGCCAGCGGGCCCTACCAAGTCCATGTGAACCAGCTCCAAAGGCTTCTTGCTCCTGCCAGTCACACTATGAAAGGGGAAACGAGTGCATTTTGAGAGCAAACAGATTTCACAGTTGTCATCGGGTGGCTGTCCGTTCAGCTTCAAACTCTTGACGCCTCCTTCCTTCTCTAGCTGCTTCAACAAGGGCATTGCCACATGCCCCAAGCGTCGGTGTGCCGTTGCCCAATCTGTCTCCCCAGATCTGGCCGACAATTTCACACCAACAGATCCAATGGCGTTGCACTCCCCCTGGGATGCAGACCCCTCTCCAGCCTGCCCCCCACTGTGCCACGCCATTGCCGGCAGCTGCCACATGGATCTGTACAAATCCTTGCTCTCGTGCAGATCCCAAAGCACCCGATTTCCCAGGGGTCTCTTGTACGTGCGTGCCCCATCCGTGCTAGTGCTCACCCCAGCCTTGGCAAGGTTACGGAGGGAGATGAGGTTGGCCTTGAGATCAGGAACGAGGAGAACGTCGTGCAGCACCACCGGCTTGCCATCCGCTCGCTTAAATGCAGCTCATCCCGCACCAGCCACCTGCAACGTTTGTCCAGAGGCGGAGCACACCTTGTTGATCGGTGCAGCTCGTACGTCGTCAAGTAGCTCCTTGTGCGGCGTCATCGTCCAAGCAGCGCCCGTGTCCAACAACCAATAGTCCAGGTGATGCAGCTCTGCTCCAACCTTGGCAGAGACGTCTCCTTGCTCCCCCTGTTCTCCAATATGGATGTATTGGCCCGCGGTGCGCTCCTTCTTCTTCTCTGCACCACCGTTGCTCTTTGGGTTGTCGGACGAATCGGCGACCACCTTCGCGCCGTTTTTCTGGTTCCTCCGCGCGCCGCCATCCTTGTGACGATTCTGGGGGGTCCATCTATCGGGTTTCTTATAGCACAAAAACCAGGGGTGCCCCTCCTTCTCACAATACCAGCAACTCCCTTTCATTTTGCCACCAGCACCCGACTTGCCCCCACGTCCAGATTTCGCACCGCGACCCCAACCGGTACCTCCTTGTTGGTCGTTGGAGTCGTCGTCCTTCTTTGCACCGCGTCCAGCACCACCGAAGCTACGTCCTCTGCCACGTTTGCTCCCTTGCATCCCATAACAACTGCTGCTGTCGTCTCCACCTCTTAGTTGGCGGCGACGGAAGTCCTCCTCCAGAATCTTCGTCCGCACTCACTCGAGCGTCCACAAGCTCTGGTTCTGCGTTAGGCTCAATCCGCTCGTGAATTGAAGCCATGATTCTGGCAGCAGCGAGAGCATCTTCAAGCACTTGGTCTGCTCCGGGTAGGTGATTCCCGCGGTCGCCAACTTCGCGTAGAGGTCGCAGATTTTGTCCAAAACAGGTTGCACCGGCTCTCCCTCGCTCAAGCGCAACGTGGATAGCTCCCTCTCCAGCATCAATGTTGCGACAACGGAGGTCGGGGCATGCAGCTCCCTCAACACGGTCTACGCCTTCGGACCGCACTCAACCTCCGGCAGGAGGTGCATGACGTGGTGATGCTGGTTCAGCTCCAAACTCTGCGACATCAAGTAGTAGCCAGCCGAGGCGCGTTCGTCCCAATCTTCCTGCAGCGCGGGGTCACTCGGTCAAGGCTCCTCCCCAATCATTAGTTTCAGCAATCCAATCTGACGGAAATAAAGTTGCATTTTCCAAGCCCAATCATCATAGCCCTCACCATTGAACTTCTTCAGCACCTCCTTGATCAGCGAGCCCTGGTTTGTTCGCGCTCCCCCTTGGCGCCGAAACTGTAAGAATGTGAACGAATGAATGAAACAGAGAAGAGGGGTTTCACTAGCAGGCAGTTGAGTACATATAGCAAACCCTAAATTGGGCTGTACTCGCTATTGAGTACCCCACTGCAGGCTAGACAAATATAACATTCTGACACACCCCCATAGCCAAAGTGGGGTGTAATCAGCACAAAAAGCATTGCAAAACAAACTCAGGGTGGATCACGACGTCACCACACATTCTGAGCACAAGTACAAGAAGCAGTCAAGAAAAGCAAAGCAAACTCAGGGTGGATCACAAAGTCATCACACAGTCCGAGCACAAGCAAAGGGCCAAAAGGCCAGTTCACATGCAGAGTTAGATACAGTGAACAAACAATACAGTGATCATACCCTAACAAGTGTAAGCATGCAGGTATATAGATAGATCACAGTACAGGCAGAGTCAGGCAGTAAGTAAGTGAGGCAAAGTATGCACAAGGCCTAACACAGTAACAAAGCGCTGATGGTCACCAGGCGGAAGTGCAATGGTGAAGACATCAGCAGTGTTGGCCCCAGTGGCCACGTACGCTAGACGAAGCTGACCACGCTGCTGCAACTCTCGAGCAAGGAAGTATCGCAGAGCGATGTGCTTCGTTTTGTGCTCTAGTCTGTGCTCCTGACACAAGGCTATCATGGCCTTGTTGTCTACGTACAGGACTGGAGGCGAACGAGGCTGCTCTCCCAGGTCGGTCAACAAGTAGGTGAGCCAGCGTAGCTCCTGAGCAGCCATGGCTCCAGTGTAGATCTCAGCCTCACAGCTGGAGCTGAGAACTGAAGACGAGCGGGTAGACCGCCAAGAAACCGAGCCGGACCCAAGGCTGAAGGTGTAACCCTGCGACGACCGCTGCGTAGCTGAGTCGTCAACCCAGGAGGCGTCTGCGTGACCAGTGAGGACAACAGGACCCCGTCCTCCAAGCACAAGCCCCATGCCCGACGTACTGAACAGGTAACGCAGTACCCTCTTCGCAGCATCCCAGTGCACCTTTCGGTGCCTACCGGGAGCCACGTAGCGAGCCAGAAGGCTGAGAGGGTATGCGAGGTCAGGTCGTGTGCAAGTCATCAGGTACATGAGGCAACCCACAAGCTCTGGGTACGGACCACTCGGCTCTACGGACTCGTCCGAAGGTGGAGCTGAGAGCGAGTGGCTGGTAGACAGAGGAGTGAGCTGTGGCGAGGAGTACTGGAAGCCGAAGCGCTGAAGGACCTGGTGCACCATGTGTGACTGAGTCAGTGTGATGGTGCACCGTGCTCTGTCCCGGGTGATCTGCAGGCCAAGGTAGATGCGCAGTTCACCCAGGTCAGTGCAGGTATGTCTCTTCTGCAACTCGGACTTCACTAGGGTCAGTGCCTCAGTGTCAGCCGTGGCAAAGACGAGGTCGTCGACGTACACTAGGACGTAGAAGGGCGGCAGCGAGGTGTCGGTGCGTAGAAACAGCGACGGGTCTGCTGTAGAAGGAACAAACCCAAGAGCCGCAAGCGTAGTCCTGAGTGTGTCGTGCCACTCGCGAGGCGCCTAGCGGAGACCGTAGACTGGCCGGCGGAGGCTCCACTGGGTACCTGTAGGAAACGACCCAGTGAAACCAGGTGGTCGGCGCAGCCAGATCTCGTCGTGCAGGCTGCCCTGCAGGAAGGCAGTACTGAAGTCCAGGGAGTGTAACTCGTAGTCACGCTGAGCAGCTACGTGCAGCAACACCCGAAGAGTAGTCATCTTCGGGGTGGGGGAGAAGGTCTGGAAGTAGTCAACTCCCTGTCGCTGACTGAAACCTCGAGCAACGTAACGCGCACCCGAAGAGTAGTCATCTTCGGGGTGGGGGAGAAGGTCTGGAAGTAGTCAACTCCCTGTCGCTGACTGAAACCTCGAGCAACGTAACGCGCCTTGAAGGCAGGCAGAGAACCCGGCGGCCGCTTCACCCTGAAGATCCACATGCCATCGACTATGTTCACCCCAGGTGGGGGAACCTCGTCGACGTAAGTGCCTGTGGACTTCCAGGATGCCATCTCGGCATCCATAGCTGCCTGCCACTGAGAGGAGTAAGGACCCGTAATCGCCTCTGCGTAAGAGCGCGGGGTCGGGATGTCAGGAGCATCCGGGTCTCCCTCAGGGGCAAGCAGCAAGGAGGCGAAACGAGGTACAGCAGCTGCAAGACACTCAAAGTCCTCCTGCCTGTCCTCAAGGACGTCCGTGCCAAGAGCACACTCACCCCCGACGGACGGAGGACTGGCAGGCACAGACTCAGCAACTAGAGCAGAGGCGTAGTCGAGACGGCAGGCAGCAGCAAAGTCAAGTAGCTCAGAAACGAGAGCAGAAGCAGCAGCAGACTCAAAGGACGGGTCAGTGACAGCAGTGGCAAGGAGACGAGCGACAGTGGGACTGGCAGCACGCGCTCGGTCAGACTCAGGGTCAGGGACCTCAGGAAGAGAGGACTCAGGAGGAGCAGGCAGAGGAACACGCAGTGGAACAGAGGAAGGACGGAGTGCCATGGTGTGCGTGCCTGGGACAGGGGGAGGACGCGAACGAGGAGCGCGACGAGCAGTGCGAACAGGTGAGACAGGACGAGACGCAGGCTCACGACGCTCTGTAAGACCTCTGGACTGCTCAGTGTAAGGAGAGGGAACAGGCAGTGGGGAGGCTGGCTGTAACGGCGGCTGGGACTGGTCAGGCGGTGGACACAGGAAGGGAGGAGGAAGACCAGTAGAAGACGGGACACCAAGAACCTGCTGAAGCAGGGGAACGAAGTACGGGCGCGGCCGCACAGGGCCTCCAGCACCTCCAGCACCAGGGTCAACAGCTCCAGCTCCTGCAGCTCCAGCGCCTCCTGCGCCGGGGCCTCCAACTCCAGCTACTCCAGCTCCAGCGCCTCCAGCGCCAGCTGCTCCAGGCTCCCTAGGGTCTCCAACTCCAGTAGTAACAGCAGCACCTCCAGCTCCAGCGCCTCCAGGCTCGCCAGCTCCGGGAGCCCCACTCCGACGGTGTGCGCGCCGAACAAGCCACTCACGCAGCTGCTGCGAGGACAGTCGCGGTGAAGCACCAGTAGGACCTCCAGACGAAGCAGCACCCCGAGGCTCAGCACCCCCAGTCTCCGCACCCTCCGACTCAGCACCCTCAGGCTCCGCACCCTCCGACTCAGCACCCCCAAGCTCAACACCCTCAGGCTCAGCACCCCCAGACCCAGCACCCTCAGACCCCGCACCCCCCGGCTCCGCACCCCCAGACGCAGCACCCCCAGACGCAGCACCTGAAGCAGCACCTGAGACGACAGCTACCTGAACAGGCGCAGTACCTGGAAGAGGGTCTACCTGAGACACTCCCGAGGGAGCAGGACCCTGGGGCGGGAGGGGGTCTACCGGAGGCGGACCGGGAGCAAGGAAGAGCGGCGGGGGCGGGGAAGGGGCAGAGCGGTAGGGGAAGAGACGGTAGAAGGGAACCGACTCGTCGAACGTGACGTCCTGAGAAGGGAGGAGACGGCGCGAGGTGGGGTGGTAAAACTGCCAGCCAGGCGCATCAGGGACAAAGCCAAGGAAGACGCAGGGAATAGCGCGGGCGGAGAGCTTGTCCATGGACGTATCGCGAACAAAGGCACGAGAACCCCAGACCCGGAACACCGACGCATCGCCAACCTTCCCCGTCCAACGCAGTGTGGGCGAGGTCTCCGGCAAGGAGACACAGGGCCAAAGGTTGAGCTGATGCGCAGCGTACCGGACCGCAAACGGCCACAGAAAATGGGGAGCTGCCGCATGAATCATGGAGGTACGAGCGACCTCCATGACTAAGCCAATGCGGCGCTCAGCAATCCCATTTTGCTGAGGGGAGTCCGGAAGGGTGAACGACTGGGTGATGCCCTCCCCACGACAAAAGTCCCGCAAGAGGTCGGAGGAGAACTCACCACCTCTGTCAGAGTGGAGACGCAGGACAGGAAGGTCCTGGCCGAAACACGCACGCAGCTGGAGACGGACTGTGCGGATCCAAGGGATCAAGACAGCAGAGACTTCACCCTTACTGCGCAAGGGGAAGACTGTGGTGTATCGCGTATAGTCGTCAACTACCAGCAGAAAGTAGCGCTCGCGGCCCTGTCCACTGACGCGGGCTGGGCCCCACACGTCCATGTGGAGGGTCTGCAGGGGAGCAGTCGTTGGGGGAAACGAGGAGGAGTGAGGAGCGGCGCGCTGCCGTCACTCGACGCAAGGAAGACAGGGCGGGGCAGGCGAGGGCGGCAGGGGAGGCAGAGACCTGGGGAGACCAGAGACAAGGAGACGGGAGTGCATGCCACGAAGGCGTGGCAGGGAGGGGTGACCCAGGCGGTGGTGCCAAAGAAGAGTCTGATGCGACAGGAGGCGACACGAGCAAGAGGCGGCTACCTGACCTGACGCGGACACCTGAGCAGACGCAGCGACCTGAGGAGGCTCGGTAGCCAGTGTGTACAGACTCGACCCTGGCCGACGAGTGAACGTAGCCAGGTGACGCCCTGTCCGTGTGCACGTGCAGATCGACACACGCTGACCCCCAGGAGTGGTGGTAGTGACCATCGCATCCTGAAGGGCAGCGGTACTCACCAAGTTCGTAGAGAACGAGGGGAGGTGAAGACCTGACAGAGAGCCGGACGGAACCGCCGGACACGGGAGGACAGTGGAGGAATTGGCAACGACCGGGCCCCCAGAGGGATCAGCCAGTCTGACCGGAACAGGTGCAGGAAGAGGAGTGAGAGTGGTGCTGTCACGAAAGAAACAGCGCGAGGCGCCGGAGTCTAACGTCAAGGTGTGTAGGGCCTCAGCAGGCGCAGTACCAGGTGGGGTACCAGACGCACTAGCACCTAGAGCAGCAGCTGCTATACCTGGGTCAGGCGGCACACACCAGTAACAGTCACCCTCAGCACTAAAAGACAAAGCATACATGGCAGAGATAATAACATCAAAGTCTATGTCAAAGATAGCAACTCCCGACCTAAGCAACTCCGCCCAGCGAGGGCGCTCGACGTCATCACCAAACTCAGTGCGCCAGGCGTCGTCAAGGCGGGCAAAGCAGCGGCGCTCAGTGTGAAACCGCCCGCATGTCTTGCCTGCACGGGCACCCGTGCGAATGACATACGGGCAGGTCTCACTACCCTCGCCCGCCCCACGCTGAACCAACCACTCACGGAGCTGCTGAGGTGTCTGAGTCTCGCTCCGACGCTGCTGCTGCTGGCCCCGACCGCCACCAGGGCCGCCACGCTGAGGTCCAGACCGACTACCACTGGTCCCACCGCCTCCACTGCCGCCACCCCCTCCGCTGCCTCCACCGCCGCCACCAGAGCCTCCACCTCCGCCACCGGTCCCACCGCCGCCACCACCTCCACCGCCTCCGCCTCCTCTACCGCTGCCCCCACTGCCACGCCCACTGCCACCTCCACCACCACCGCTGCCTCCTCCACTACCCCGGCCACCCTTGCCCTTGCTGTTGCGGCGCTTCGTACTAGTCGAAGCAGCACCGACGTCCTCAGGAACAGAGACGTCTGCAGCAGCAGCAGAGGCGAAGGAGGAGGAAAGGGGGGAGGGGGAGCACCCCTCAAAGAAGGGTGAGCGCAGGGTGCCACGAGCAGCACCTACAGCAACTGCACTAGTCTCAGCTGCGAGGAGATGCTGCTCGAGGAGGTCAACAGTGAGGGAAGTGGGGTCGAGGGTGAGGAAGTGGTCCCTGACAGAGTGAAGGGAGTCAGGGAGGCGAGTGACAATGAAGTAGAGGGTGATGAACATGGGGGGCTGGTTCGTGGGAAGGAACTCAGCAGGAACGGCAGCGCGGTAGCGGGCGTCGCTAGTGCGCAGGTGGGTAACCAGGTCCGCTACTGTTGCAAAAGCCGACAGCTCATGGAACAAGTAGGGCAGTAGCAGTCTGCCAAGAGCAGCAGTGGCAGGGGAGGAGTAGCGAGCAACGACAGCATCGTACAAGGCCTGTGCTGTCCTGTGCTCGCCAAAGTGAGCACATTCTGTTGCGGGCAGGTGGTTGCGAATGGCCAAGCGGGCAGTAGCATCACGAGAGAGCCACTGGGAACGAGTCGAAACGTCAGCTGTGGCGGGAGGGGCTGGAGCGGCACCGGACACGAGGTCAAACAGCGAGACACTGTCCCGACTGTCGCTCAGTAGGTACAGTTGCAGATCGTCGTGCCACGTGTCAAATGCTACAGGTCTGCCCTCCGGGTCGAACGGGAGAACCCGAAGCAACGCCATAGGGGCAGAGGAGCCTGGGGGGCCGTGGGGCCAAACAGGGGGCCGAGGGACCTAGGGGGCCGAGGGGCCAAACAAGGGGCCGGGGGGCCGGGTGCCGGTCTCTGAGGTGGGGCCGAGTGGCCTAGGGGCCGCGGGGCCAAACCAGGGGGCCGGGGGGCCTAGAGGGGGCCAAGGGGCCTAGGGGGCCGAGGGGCCAAACAAGAGGCCGGGGGGAGGCCGGGCGCCGGTCTCTGATAAGGGGCCGAGGGGCCTAGGGGCCGCGGGGCCAAACAAGGGGCCTGGGGGGGCCTTAGGGGGGCCGAGGGGCCTAGGGGGCCGAGGGGCCAAACAAGGGGCCTAGGGGGCCGAGGGGCCAAAGTAGGGGCCGGGGGGCCGGGCGCCAGGCTCTGAGGTGGGGCCGAGGGGCCTAGGGGCCGCGGGGCCAAACAAGGGGCCTGGGGGGCCTTAGGGGGGCCGAGGGGCCTAGGGGGCCGAGGGGCCAAACAAGGGGCCTAGAGGGCCGAGGGGCCAAAGTAGGGGCCGGGGGGCCGGGCGCCAGGCTCTGAGGTGGGGCCGAGGGGCCTAGGGGCCGCGGGGCCAAACAAGGGACCTGGGGGGGGGCCTTAGGGGGGGCGAGGGGCCTAGGGGGCTGAGGGGCCAAACAAGGGGCCTTGGGGGCCGAGGGGCCAAAGTAGGGGCCGGGGGGCCTAGGGGGCCGAGGGGCCAAAGTAGGGGCCGGGGGGGGCCTTAGGGGGGCCGAGGGGCCTAGGGGGCCGAGGGGCCAAACAAGGGGCCTAGGGGGCCGAGGGGCCAAAGTAGGGGCCGGGGGGCCGGGCGCCAGGCTCTGAGGTGGGGCCGAGGGGCCTAGGGGCCGCGGGGCCAAACAAGGGGCCCAGATGCTCCACGTGCTCCTTTATATTTTTGGAGTAGATTTGGATGTCGTCTAGGTGCCATAGGATATGGTTCATCTCCACCTGGAACGTTGCTAGTGCGTTGCAGAGCCCGAACGGCATCACTAGATATTCGTAGGAGCCATTTCTGGTACAGAACGCCGTCTTGTGGATCGAGTTGTCCGCCATCTTGATCTACCAGTAACCTGACCGTAGGTCCAACTTCGAGAATACTGTTGCACCACGTAGTTGGTCTAGAAGGTCGTCTATATGGGTATGGGATCTTTGTTTTTCACTGTCTGTTTGTTCAGTGCACGGTAGTTGATGCACATCCGTAAACTGCCGTCTGGTTTTGGAGTGAAGAGAACTGGTGCACCGTAGGGAGAGGTGGATGGGCGGATCAGTTGTTTGTCTAGTAGATACTCTATCTACTTCTTCATGTCTGTCAGTTCTGCCGGACTCAGTCGGTATGGTGCACGTGAGACGAATTTCGTACCTGGCTCCTCCACGATCTCGTGCTTGTGGGTGTGTGCTAGAGGTACTCCTGCAGGTAGGTCGTCTGGCATGATGTCTTTGTACTGCTCCAACACCTCCTTCACTGCTGGAGGTAGCTCTGTGTTCGGCTTCTCCTCCTCTGCTGCTGCCATAACCAGTGCTAGGTAACCCGTGTTACTCTTGCTCACTGTCCGTTCGAACCGTGCCAATAAATTTTCAAGAACATCTCCTGTATCCGTCCAGCTTCGCAGCTCCACTCGTTTCCCGTTGTTGTAGATGCACGCCTTCCGGTTGACCCAGTCGATCTCGGGGTTAAACAACTTCAGGAAATCTCGCCCCAAGATGAAATCTAAACCCGTGATGTTCGTGATCGGCAACGTCGGCTTCCACCTTAGCGCCCCTATGTGCAGCTGCAGTGATGCTTCGCCGTGGATGGGAAGTTTCGTACCGTCCACCATCGTTGCCGTGAACTTGGTCTCCTCCGAAGGTTCTCCAATTTTCTCCAACGTCCCGCGGTCACACACCGAGTGAGATGCACCGCTGTCAACCAGTACCTGGAGGCGTCGCCCTTTGCATAACACCTCGAGGAGTAGTGGTTTCTGCTGCACTGGGTAGCCAAAGAGGGTCTCATTAATAGGATCAAAGAGATCACCATCCCTATTTCCTATACCTAACTCAGCACTCTTAACTTCCAACTTCACCTGGGGGGTAGGACAATTTTTCCGAGGCTTGAACAACCTCTCCTGAGCCAAGAATTTTCCTCTAAGCTCTTGCAGCTGTGTAGGCTTCACCTGTGGGCAATGAGGAGCCTTAACACGGTGCTGCGGGGAGAGGATATCAACTCCGCAGAACGCACGACCCTTTTCTACGCTTTGTAATGCTTTGCTTCTCAGGTACCTGAATAATGTATCAAGGCCTTTTCTTGGCCTCTAGTTCTCCCCTGAATTTCTCGAAGGCTTGAAAACCAAGAGAGGAAATATTATTGGTTAAAATATCTTTATAGTATAACTTTAACAATTTCTTACTCTCGGGGGTGTTCGGCTGGAGTTATTCGGTCGGTGCAGAGTCTTTTTTCGCGGAGCCTCCATTCGCCTCAGCAATTTCCCCTGTTGCAGGCCGGTCGTGGCGTTTTATATTTACGCCATCATTTTCTCCCTTTTTCGTCTGCTCCGAAGTCGCCATTTTTTTCACCTTTCGGATCTTTACGGGCAGGAATAAGGTCTGCCCGAAACTGCGCCCACGTTTTCTCCACGTGGGCTACGTCACTGTAGTAGATCCACTCCAATAGCGGGCCTCACAACAGTGTCACTGCGAGCCGAATCCGTGCTGCGTCGTGTGTCGGGGTCGAACAACCAATGGCCTCGAAATAAATTTCGAGGGTCGCCACGAATCGTCGAACGTCCAATCCCTTCGTGCTTGGATCGAACACTTCGGGGAGCCTCGGGCGAGCTGCTTCGAGGTTCGGCGAATGTGGTGTCATCGGTTCGTGAAATATCGGTGTCGCCGCCGCTGCCGTTGCTGCTATCGCTGCTACGTTCGCTGCTGCATTCACTACTGATGTGGCGGCTACCGACTGGTTCGCGAGGAGCTCTTCAATTCGTCTAAGTGCCGCCCGCGTTTCGTCCAAGTCAGTGCGAATGTTGGCGACCTCTTGCACGAAATTTTCGCCTTGATTTCCATGCCTGACATTGCGCGTCCAAAAACCGAAAACGAGGGGGAGTGAAAAACATGGAACCAGATTTACATACCCGAAATTGGTGTTTAACAGTCGTCGCCCCTGCGGTTTTTTTAAGACTCGGTTTTAGTGGTCGAAAAAACTTCGCGTGTAAACGGCTCTGATTACCAAGTGTGAGGATCTAGGATTAAGCTCAGAATAGAGAGTTTGAATTGAATGATCCACCCAGGTACAACACGAGGCTATATATAGTCTCGACACAAGGCATGTAACCTACGTGTCACGCGAATGTTATGAGGGTCGCGAAGCGTCCCGAACAGAACCTTCCCGAACTCGTTAGAAAGCAATTCGGTGGCAACCGAAAGGCTTGAGTTCGGTACACGTTGTTATAGTCACAATAGGCTTGAATGTGCCTAAAACGAAAGATAGAGAGCACAGACGGATTTCTGCACAGCGGCTTCAAACGTTGATAGCGTTCTGCTCACAGCTGCAAATGACTTGATTCAAATTGGATCTGGAGCGTCTTCACATCGTCTACAATTAGCAATTTAGATTGCACGATTTGATAAAGAATTGACGACACAGCGTCGGTTTGAACGAACGGTACTATGGCAGCCACTATAGTCTTAGAACACAAGATAGGAAGAGTTACGAGTTGGGAATGACTCCCAGCTCCTACAAACCCCAAGAGCCGAGGTACAGTGATGTGGAACAGTGCCACACTGTCCCCAACCACGAAGGGTCTCGAAACTACCCTTCACTAGGGCCTACACCAAGTGAAATGTTACACTACACAAAGTAATGTAACTATCTTCAATATCTTGAGGTGTACCCTTTTTTGGCAAGCTTCGAAATCACTTGAGGCTTGACACCAAGGCTCGGGCTCTTCATCACAAACTCATCCTTGAGTTCTTGATGGGTCTGCTGCACACACCTGCGACACGCCGAACGTTCGACACAGGACAAAATAGAAACCGCGCACGACAAAATAGAAACCGCGCGCGAGACACAAACGACCGCGTAACACGCGTCTAGCGATAACTCGCTATTGACTCGACACACACACTCGACATCATGACTCAACATTCACACACAATTATAAGCATGAAATATATATTATCCCATGCCCTCATACCATTCCATACACACACACATTCACGCACACGGACAACAAGCCGAGTGCAAACCGTAGGGTTGCACCAACAAACTCCCCCTCGGATTGTTGGCCTTAGGATATGTTGCTCTCTCAGTTCAGAGCCATCCCAGCCAGCTTGCAACACTTCCAATGCTGCTGCTCCACCAGCCTCTTGGTCATCATGTCAGCCGGCTGCCCCGTGGTCTTCACGTAGCGCAACTCAACTTCACCCGCGGTTACCATGCTCCTCGTCCAATGCCACTTCACCCTCATGTGCTTCGTGAGTCCATGCAACACAGGGTTCTTAGCAAGAGCAATGGCACCCTGTGTCCCTGTCTTCTGACACCCTGGCTGTCACAGTACAGTGGGGTAGGTCCTTGCTGCTCCTCCCCCAATTCAGCCAACAAACGCCGCTGCCACACAATCTCCCGTACGGCACGGAAGAGTGCCATGTACTCGGACTCCACCGAGCTCAAAGCTTGGTCAACCTGCTTCTTGCTCTCCCAAGCAGTTGGGCCTCCACCAACACAGCATATGAAGCCTCCCACACTTGTCATGTCCTCTGGTTCTGATGCATATGAAGCATCCGAGTAGGCGGTGAGGAACAAACGCCCGGGTTCAACACCATCCGCGCCCTTTTGGCGCCTTTGTGCCGCCGCCGAGTATTGCAGCCCAACGGTCGGTGTTTGGCCAAGATACTTGGCCACCCTCATTCCAGCTGCTACCTGCTCCTCATTAGGGCATTGCACAACCCTAGCCAGCTGCCCGGTAGCAAACGCGACGTCCGGTCGGATGTTTACCGCCGCATACATGAGGCTGCCCACCAACGAGTGAAATCGGCGCCTCTCCTCTTCACCAACGCTCTCCTCCTCTGGTCCCTTCACACACTTGAACCCAGAGGGAAAGGGTGTAGCCACATGGCCTTCACTCTGCCCAAAGTTGGCAGCCAATGCCTCCAGGTACTTTCGTTGATGCACCCGCATGCACCGCTTCTCCACATCTCGTTCGATGTGGAGCCCAAGGTAGAAGCTCACGTCACCAAGGGCCTTGCACTTGAACTTGTCTTGAAGCTTCAGCATCACCTCCTTCACAAGGTCAGAAGAGGGTGAGAAAATGAGGATGTCATCCACATAAACCACCATGAAACTCCTCTGCTCCCCTTCGCCAAGCATGAACAAGGAGTGATCGGCCGTTGAGGGAGTGAAGCGGATCCCCTCCAACACTTCGCTCAGCTTCATGTACCATTGCCTAGGGGCCTGCTTCAGCCCATAGAGGGCCTTCTTCAGCTTCCACACTCTGCCACTACCATCATCAAACCCCTCTGGCTGCGCCATAAAAATCTCCTCCTCAAGGATGCCGTTAAGGAATGCCGTTACGATGTCCATTTGCTTTACTACCCATCCTTTGATGGCGGCTCCCGCGAATAGGGTTCGCAGCGTCGTCGGCTTCACCACAGGGGCAAACAGCTCCTTGAAGTCCACCTTCTCCTTCTGCTGGTACCCCTTGGCTACAAGCCTAGACTTGTAGCGCTCGATCTTGCCGTCGGCATCCGACTTGATTTTGAAGAGCCACTTGGACGTTATCGCCGTACGCCCCTCCGGTAGCTCCACCAATTCAAACGTGTCATTCTCCTCGATGCTCTTCAGCTCACTCTCCATTGCCTTCTTCCACTCCTCAGCATCACTACTCTTCAAGGCCTCCTTGAGAGTTGCTGGTTCCCCCGGCATCTCCACCGGAGAGAAGAACGCGAAGGCACACTCCTCATAGTCACTCTCCTCGTCTTCTCCAACTATAAGTGCCGCTCCGGCCAAGGCTGACTTGGCTGGCTTTCCCAGTGCCTCATAGGTCAGCCTATTTGGGGCTTGGATTCTCCTTTTGCCCCTTCCTTCTTCCTCAGCTGCAGGGACATGAAGGCCTTGGCGTTGCTGCGGGGTGACTCGGATCCGTGGAGCACTCGTAGTGCGAGAAGGAAGTGTCGGTGCACGCTCGCTCACTTGCTGAACCTCCTCCTCTTCTTCCTCTGCATCCTTGGCCTCCTCTCCCCCATTCACAAGGGAAGATTGCCTTGTGGTGGTGCTGCCGCTGCTCAGCTCCAAGGGCAGCTCCACATGCTCCAAACCGGAACTCTTCACGTCCCCCAACCGCACGCCTATCTTCGCCTCATTCTCCGCCTTCCAATCCTTGTACATCAGATTCTCCATGAATTTGCAGTCCCTGCTCACCAAGAATTTCTTGGTGAATGGGTCCCAAAGAAGCCATCCCTTGCTGTTTTGAGCCATGCCCAAGTGCACGGCCCACACCGCCTTGGCACCAAGCTTGTTGTGCCGAAGATGCTTAGGCACGAGCGCCATGCACATGCACCCGAACACCCGAAGCATATCCACCTTTGGCTTCCTTCCTAGCCACTCCACATAGGGCACCCATTTGTCTGCTCCCACATGAGTCAAGGCTCTGTTCTTGGCCACACTCGCGCTCCGCACCGCATCAGGCCAGAAATAGTCGGGTAGCCCGGCTTCAATGAGCAACCTGCGTGCCGCCTCCGTGATTGTGCGGTTCGCTCGCTCGGCGATGCCGTTCATAGCAGGGGAGTATGGCATGGTGAGGGAGTGCCGAATACCATTCTTCTTCAGCCACAACCCAAACTCCTTGCTCAGGAACTCTCCCCCTCGATCGGTGCGGATTGACTTGACTAGACGGTCTTGTTGCCGCTCCACCATCGGGAACCAATCCGTCTTCAACGTTTCAGCCACGTCGCTCTTCTTGGCCAGCACGTACACCCAAGTCATGCGGGTGTAGACGTCGACAATGGTGAGAAAATACTCAGCTCCAGCAGCTCCAAGCTTCAGGGGGCCCACCACGTCCATCACCACCTCATCAAGCGGTGCCTTTGCCGTTGCCTCCGAACTAGGGAACGGAAACCGGGTGAACTTGGCTTGAATGCACGTCGGGCAGCCAAGCACCTCATCGGGCTCCCCCTTCACACGTATGCCAGCAACCATCTCATTCTTCACTAGCTGCTGCAAGATGGGCAGGGCCACATGCCCCATGCGCCGATGCAAGGTGAGCCAATCACACTCCCCCGTAGCCGAAGTTGGATTGGAGAATGCCGCGCTCGCAATAGCGCCCCACATACTCTCTCCGTAGTCCTCCTCCGCTGCTGCCTCTGGGTTCTCCTCACCCTTTTGCTGCTCCTTGGTTGCTGCACCACTCTCCTTAGGTTCACTGAACTTGCTGGTCCCTCCAGGTTTGCTCTTCTTGAGCTCATTGTCCTTAGCGCGACCGTTCGCGCCATCGTCGCTACCGATCGCTCCATCCTTGGTGCTGATGCTTGCTGCCACTTGCCTCTCCTTAGGCATAGGGACCACTGGGATCTGCCACATCTCGTTGTAGACATCCCTGTCCTCATGAAGGTCCCAAAGAATTCGATCGCCAAGCCTTGCGGTGTAGGTCTTGGCTCCCTTCGAGTTCGTGTCCATGCCGGCCTTTGCCAACCGCCGCACGGAAATCAGGTTTGCAGCAAGGCTGGGCACCCAAAGCACGTTCTTGAGGCCCACCATCTTCCCATCAGCACCCTTGAACATGGCCTTGCCCATGCCTTTCACCTCTGCTCGCTGCCCCAAAGCCGATGTGACATGCTTCACCGGTGACGGCTCGAGTTCGGTGAGCAAGTCCGGGCGAGGTGTCATGCTATAGGTAGCGCCACTATCAATCACCCAATAGTCCAGGGGGTGTAGGGTCACCTTCCCCACAGCTGCTGGCTCCTCAAAGCCTTCATCCTTCTCTGGACCAGCCGGTACTTGCGTCGACACGAAGTAGAATAGACCCGGGTATCGATCGTCGCTCGGGTCCTTGTCGTTGTCTCCGCTCTTCATGTTTGCAGCTCCGCCACCGCGACCGCCACGGCCTCCACGGCCTCGTCCTCTCCCTCCTCCTGCTCCTCTACCCTCTTGGCCTTGAGCAGGGGTCCAACCATCAGGGAGTTTGTAGCAGTCGCGCCACATGTGTCCGCTCTTGTGGCAATAGTGACACTCGCCGTCGAATCGGCCGCGACCGCGTCCGTAGCTCTTGTCGTCGCTGCCGTAACCGCCACTCCTGCGGCCTCCGCCGAAGTTGCTGCCACCAAACCTTCCTCCCCCTCGTCCTCTGCCTCTTCCTCGACCATATCCACGGCCGATGCTCGCTGCCCCAGCGCCATCCGCACTCGCCAACTCACGGCGGCGGAAATCCTCTTGAAGGATAGCTCGCTTCACGTCTTCAAGCGAGAGGCGGGGCAAGTCGCGATTAAGGTTGATGATGAGCGAGGACCATGACTCTGGGAGTAAGGCCAGCAACTTGGTCTTCTTTTGGAGCTCACTGTAGTTCAAATCAGCTCCCTCAATCCGCGTCAACAAGTCGAAGAATTTCTGCACCCCTTCTTCAACCGCTTCGTCTTCTTCAATTCGTAGTGCCGCCATTTGCCGTTCCAACACCACCGCTACCGCCGCTGTTGCAGGAGCATGTACACCCTTGAGAGCAGCCCATGCCTTTGGTCCTTTCTCTGGTTCACGCTGGAATGGCTTGATGTGACGGATCTGACTGCTCCCCAACGCTTGCCCAAGTAAGAGATAGCCTTGTGCGCTCTTCCGCACCCACGGGCTCTTCTCCGGGTCGTTCTCGGGGCGCTTCTCCGTTCCTTCCATCACCTCCAGCAGGTCATAGTGGCCAAAGATGTTCTCCATCTTGAAGGACCATTCAGCAAAGTTGTCACCGTTGAACTTGTCAAGCCCAAACACCCTAGGCTCATCCCTAGGTGGGCCAAGACTTGGTTGCATGGGCGCCATGGCTGAATCACGGGGTTGGCCTTGAGCTTGAGCTTCTCCACTGCCACCAGCACCTCTGCCACCCCTTTCCTCAGGTCCAGACATTGTCGAAACTGCTCCAAGGGGCTCTGATACCACTTGTTATAGTCACAATAGGCTTGAATGTGCCTAAAACGAAAGATAGAGAGCACAGACGGATTTCTGCACAGCGGCTTCAAACGTTGATAGCGTTCTGCTCACAGATGCAAATGACTTGATTCAAATTGGATCTGGAGCGTCTTCACGTCGTCTACAATTAGCAATTTAGATTGCACGATTTGATAAAGAATTGACGACACAGCGTCGGTTTGAACGAACGGTACTATGGCAGCCACTATAGTCTTAGAACACAAGATAGGAAGAGTTACGAGTTGGGAATGACTCCCAGCTCCTACAAACCCCAAGAGCCGAGGTACAGTGATGTGGAACAGTGCCACACTGTCCCCAACCACGAAGGGTCTCGAAACTACCCTTCACTAGGGCCTACACCAAGTGAAATGTTACACTACACAAAGTAATGTAACTATCTTCAATATCTTGAGGTGTACCCTTTTTGGCAAGCTTCGAAATCACTTGAGGCTTGACACCAAGGCTCGGGCTCTTCATCACAAACTCATCCTTGAGTTCTTGATGGGTCTGCTGCACACACCTGCGACACGCCGAACGTTCGACACAGGACAAAATAGAAACCGCGCACGACAAAATAGAAACCGCGCGCGAGACACAAACGACCGCGTAACACGCGTCTAGCGATAACTCGCTATTGACTCGACACACACACTCGACATCATGACTCAACATTCACACACAATTATAAGCATGAAATATATATATTATCCCATGCCCTCATACCATTCCATACACACACACATTCACGCACACGGACAACAAGCCGAGTGCAAACCGTAGGGTTGCACCAACACACGTAACCTGGTTCGGTCCTATAACTATAATAACATATAGGTTTGCACCTAACCTAGGAAATCAAGCATATCTATGCATGATAAATAAAACCTAAGCTAGAAATAGCATAATAAAGTAAAGGCAAGCAAGCATAGCTAGCATACGCCGTCGTACTCTCACAGAGGCCGACCTCGGTGTGGTATCCCGAGGTCGACATGGAGGATCAGGTGCAGTCGTCAGCCCGAGGATGATTTGGTGTGTGCGCTGTGCATGTGACAAGACACAGCCCGCCAATCATCTGCGAGCACCTGCAAATCGGGTGTGCTGCTGTCCCGCGGGTGCAACGCTGTGCAGCCGCCTTGCTGAAGTGTTGGCATGCTGTCGACTTGCAATGTTGGCAGGCCGCGTCATTGCACAGCTGGAGCACGGTCGATCAAGTCGTGCTGGAACGCGGTCGACCGTGCTGCGCTGGCAGTCGACCAGCTTGCATGCTAGCATCTGATGTAGTCATTGTTGCCTTGCCATTGTGAACCATTGTTGTGAACTTTTGCTAGTGAAACTCTTGCCGAATTTCCCCGTGAATGCGCAAGTAGTGCAAGCACAAGCAAACGGCTAAGGAACGAACGCAGATATCACTCCCACCCCATGCCTAGCCCATAGACTAGCTCCAGTTGCTAGAGTTATCTCCGCATGGTGCGGTGAGCGTGGAAGGCACCGCGAATTACCTTCAGTCTAGTCAACTTAGTTCCACTTACCTATTGTGTTCGTAGGCCATCAGCTGTGTGTTAGTCACCATGGAGGGCTTAGGTGACACAGGCGTGGCAGACACCCAGGAGGTACGGCTGGAGGATGCGAGGAAACGCCACTTCTATGGCGAGTACGGGCAGACCCTCCCTTTGGCGGTCGTCGAGACGGGTATCCGCTCCGTGTGGGCAGAGGAGCACCCCCCTCAGCCTGCCTGTCCTCGACCGGTGAACAGGGAAGGCGGCGTCGACGTGGGCATCAACGCCACTGACCAAGTCGGCAGCAGTGTGAGAGGCACGTCGAGGCAGAGAGGGGTGATTCACGCCGATGAATTCGGAGGCGTTCATGCGCGAGGGCTGCAGTCCTTGGCGGCTGCGGGCTCCTCGCAGGACGACGTTGGAGGACGTCGCAGCAGTGTGACGCCGGCGTCGGCGACCCACGTAACTGCGGGCGGGATAGCGCCGAGCTACGGCTACTTCAAGTTCACACCAGACAAGATCATCAGCCACCTGCTAGTCGGCCTCCACGACCTCCTCACGTGGAAGGAGGCCATTGAGCCCCAGCTAGAGATTGACGGGCTGATGTGCTTCGCCGACGGCACCGTGGCAACGCCGCCGGAGAGCGACCCCGATCTGCGTGCGGAGTTTCGCGCCGTGCAGTTGCTGACCTTCATAGTCATCTCGCGGCGCTGCTTGCCGGGCGTGCAGATTGCCTTGAAGTCGTGCAGGGACTACTTGGACACCGGCCACCAGGCGTGGGAGTTCATCAAGCCGACGTACCAGGTCACCGACGACCTGTACATCGACCAGCTGGAGGAGTAGATGACGCACCTGCAGATGGGCGAGCAGGAGACGGCGTCCGGCTACTACAACCGGGCTCGGCGACTTCTCGCCAACATGCGGATGGCCGGCGTCACCTACTCTACGACGTCATACATCACGCACGTCTTGAAGGGTCTCCCGAGCAGCTTCAACCTGATGAAATGGCTGTCGGTGGTGCCGGCACGTAAGAGTCGCTGAACGAGGACTCCCTCACCTCGTTCATTCTCAGGGACGAGGCGATGCAGGAGGCCGAGCTGTCCACCGAGCTCCTGCCGCAGGTGAACTACGCTGCCCCAACGAAGCAAGGTGCTAGACCAGGGCAGCGCGGCCAGCCTGGCGGCAGTGGAAGCGGAGGTGGGAAGCCGACGAAGGACGCCGACAAGTGGAAGTTGGCCAAGGACAATGGTTGAGGAGGAGGAAGACAACGTCGGGAGCGTTGGCTGTGCCACAGCCACGACCACCTCTCCTTCGAGTGCCTCGACTGAAGCGACTCCGACGACGACGACGACACCAAGGGAGGCCGAGGGAGGTCGGCCGGGCGTCGACCTCATCGGGAGAGTAAGTCGCGCAACGAGAAGCAGTCGACCAAGTTGTCGACCTCGGCGAAGGACGCCGACTCCTCTGGCGGCAAGGGGCGAGGCGACCAGGAGGCGTCGTGCTCGCTGGTCGGCGTCGTGGAGCCGACCGTCTCGCTGGCGCCGCAGGCCGACGAGGACTTCTTGGCGGTCGCGGCAGCTGTGCAGGCGAATCCGGCGGTGATCCTGCTCGACAGTGGCTGCTCGCACCACCTGATGGGGACGAAGGACGCCTTCGTCGAATTGGAGCCGAGCGGCGACGTGAAGCACGTCCGTGGTCGCGGCACTGTCGCCCTGCAAGGAGAAGCCGGGAAGCAGGTGCTCATCCCTGACGTGCTCTACGTCCTGGGCGTGCAGGCGAACCTGCTGTCGGCCGGCCAGCTGAAGGAGAATGGCGTAAATCTGCAGGAGGACGGGGACGGGATGCTCCTTGTCTCGGCGGCGGGGGACGTGCTTGGTCGGGAGGCCGGGTCCTCTGCACCGACCTGCGTCCGTGCACGGCGACGTCGACGATGGAATCGTCGGAGGTGGTGGCTCTGCGGGAGATAGTCTCGGCGACGAAGTCGATGCCGACCTGTCAGAATGTTATATTTGTCTAGCCTTCAGTGGGGTACTCAATAGTGAGTACAGCCCAATTTAGGGTTTGCTATATGTACTCAACTGCCTGCTAGTGAAATCTCTCTTTTCTGTTTCATTTATTCGGTCAATATTCTATCATGCTATCAGAGCAGGTCGACCCTCCCGGGTCGATCCTGTGGATGGGCCCGCCCAATGCTTCCGCTGCTGTCCTGCCTATCGCGCGCTCATGGTGCGCGGCAATTTTTCTTCCCGCCCCGCGCTCGGGGCGCGCGGCGGTTTTCTGCCCGTCGAGCCGCCCTGCAAGCCGCACGACGCCCTGCCCTACCCGTCGTGCGCCCCGTGGCGCGCGACGGTGCCCTGCCCGTCGCGCGCCCCAAGGCGTGCGACGGTTTCGTCGCCCCGAGGGGCCCTCGCGCGTCGCCCTCCTTTCATCGCCCGTCGTGGCGCCCTCGGGGGCCCGCGTGCGGCCCCCTCCCGTCGCCCGTCGTGGCGCCCTCGGGGGCCCGTGCGTGGCTCCCTCCCGTCGCCCGTCGTGGCGCCCTCGGGGGCCCGCGCGGCCCCCACTCCTGTCGCCCGTCCAGGCGCCCTCGGGGGGCCCGCGCACTACCCCTCCTGCAGCCCGTGAGCCGCCCCTGCAGCCCCCGTTCGGCCCCTCTGTCCCACTCCCGCTCCCAACCCGTGCTGCCTTTTTTAGGGTTTGGGGGTGGTGCGTATGGGGGTGACGAGTGTGTGCGGCCTCCCCTACTCCTCCTCCTCCTCAGTCTCCCACTGCTGCAGCTGCCGCTGAGGGGGGTGGATGTGTGGGAGCTGTCGGAGTAGTACTAAGGGGTGGCGTGTGAGCAGTGTTAGAGGTGCAGCAGGGGGTGTGTGAGAGGGGGGTGAGACAGTTAGAGGGAGGTTGGGCGGAGGCAGCCGTCGTGTCGCCAGCAGCGCCAGTAGTCCGGAGGCTACAATCTCCGGCAGCCCAGCGAGCCTGCTGCGCCAGTCGCCCGTGGGTCCGTTGCTCCTGCCGCTCAGAGTTAGCCGCGGAGCCAGTTACTCCAGTAGTCCGGAGGCTACAATCTCCGGTAGCCACAGTGCGCGCCGCTCCTGTTGCCCGTGTTTCTGCAGCTTCACCCGTCGTCTCCTATCTCCACTCCTCTCACGGTCCCTCCTCCTCCTCACTTACTGTCTGTGACTGCCTCTAGCTTTGCTTATATTTGTGAACTATTGCTCTGCTTGCTCATTGTACTGATTACACCCCAATTTGGCTATGGGGGTGTGTCAGAATGTTATATTTGTCTAGCCTGCTGTGGGGTACTCAATAGTGAGTACAACCCAATTTAGGGTTTGCTATATGTACTCAACTGCCTGCTAGTGAAATCTCTCTTTTCTGTTTCATTCATTCGGTCAATATTCTATCACGACCAGGTGGCATGCCCGGCTTGCGCATGTCGGCGTCGACACCATCACGAGTTTGGCGAAACACGTGGTCGCCACCGGCCTGGACATCAAGCTGTCGGCTGGCACCGACTCTCCGTGTGTCTCGTGCGTCGGCAGGAAGTTGGCGCGGCACACCTTCCCCGACAAGGGCGCCGACGCCGATGACGCCTTGGCTGTCGTGCACATCGATGTGTGCAGGCTGTTTCGGGTGGCTGCCAAGGATGGCAGCCTGTATTTCTTGCTGCTGAAGGACCGCAGGACCCACTACGTGTGGGTGAGGCCGGTCGCTAAGAAGTCCGACGTACTGTGGGAGTTCCCGCAGTTGCTGGTGGTGGTCAAGAGGCAGGCAAAGAAGTCAGTGCTGATACTTCGCTTTGACTGGGGAGGGGAGTTCCTCGGGAAGCAGTTCACTGAATTCGTGGACGGCAAGGGGATCGTCCACGACTTGACCTGTCCATACACCCCGCAGCAGAATGGCATGGCGGAGTGGGAGATGAGGACGGTGGTGGAGTCGGTGCGGACGATGCTGCTCCACATGGGCGTGCAGCACCACTGGTGGTACCTCGCTTTGCGGCAGGCCTTCTGGGTCCGCAACTGCCTTGAGAGGTCGACGCTGCCGCCGGGGACGATGCCGTACCAGCTGCTCACTGGGAAGAGGCCCGACTTGTCGCTGGCATGAGTGTGGGGCTGCATGGCGTAGTTCTTGGTCCCCGAGCAGCAGCGTGGTGGGAAGCTGAAGCCGAAGGCCAGGTGGGGCCTTCATTTTGGCGTGTCAGAGGAGAGCAAGGGTTGGGAGCTCCTCGACCTCACCGACAACAGGGTGGTCACCACGTCGGACGTGGTGTTCTACGAGACGATGATGTCGCTGGAGGTGTGGAAGTCAGAGCACGGGCCGGCGTCAGGGCGGACGCAGATCAACCCGCCGACGGACACCTCGACAGCAACGCTCCCCTTGCTCGCCGAGGTCGGTGAGCTTGCTGATGAGGACGCTGAGGTCATCCGCCCTTCTTCCCCTTCCCCTGCCCCTCCTACCCCACCCCTTCTAGCTGACCTGCTGACAACGACGTCGGCCAGCGACGATGAGGAGAGAAGTGGGGCATCGCGTGTGGCGCCGGCCAGGAGCATTGCCAGTGGCCGACGTGACGTCAAGCAAGTCAGCGTGGGAGTGAAGTCGACGCGGACAGGGGGGCAGCAAGCAGAGGAGGTGCAGCCAACTTTGGTGGAGCCGGCAAAGGAGGCGTCAGCAGAGAAGCCGCCGACAGGGGAGCAGTCAGCAGTGATGCCGACCCAGGAACAGTTGGCGACCGGGCAGTCAGCAGGGGAGAAGTCGGCAGGGACGCCGACTGTGGTGCAGTAGGACGCCGAGGGCAGCAAAGCCGGTGACGACGGAGGGGAGCAGTCGGGCGCCGAGGAGTCCACCGACAGTGATGTCATGGAGGTTCCGCCTGGACCGTGACGTTCGGGCAGAGAACGGAGGCCGCCTGACTTCCTATCCTACCACGCGTGCCTGCTGCCGGCTGCCTACACTACGGTGTACAATGAGGTCGATGATGATCTGTTGTACGACGACGCGAAGGACGACGTCGACCTGCCTGAGCTCGACCCCGACATGCACGCCGACCCCGAGCACCGCTGGGACATCTCCACAATGATGGTGAAGGAGGCGTTGGCAAGCTGGAAGGGCAAGGCGGTGAAAGCCGCCATGGACGAGGAGATCCGCATGGGAACATGGGAGCTGGTCGAACGCCCACCTGGGGTGAACATCATGAAGAACCGGTAGGTGCTGATGACGAAGTACCACATGGACAACACCGTCGAGCGCAAGAAGGCGAGGCTGGTCGTCAAGGGCTTCACGCAGGTGTATGGCGCTGACTACGATGAGACGTACGCGCCGGTGAGCAGCTACGTCACGCTGAGGACCTTCCTCAGCATCGTCGCCATCCTCGAACTCCACCTGATGCAGCTCGACATGAAGAACGCCTTCCTGCAGAGCAAGCTCGACAGGATGCTGTACATGTACCCGCCGGACTACTTCAACAATGGGACCGGCCAGGTGTGCAAGCTACTAAAGAGCATGTACGGGCTGAAGCAGTTGCCACTGTTGTGGTACAAAGCGCTCGACTACGTGCTGATGGGCGCTGGTTGGAAGAAGAGCCAGGTCGACCAGACATTGTACTTCAAGGTCGGTGAGGATGGCATGGCCTGCTGGGTGCTGGTCTACGTCGACGACCTGCTGGCCGTCAGCAGCAGCACGGTCATGCTGAAGGAGCTGCTGGAGGCCGCCTTCGAGCTGCGCGAGATCTCGCCTGTGCAGAAGTACCTCGGCCTGGAGATCATGCACGACTGGCCTGCAAGGAAGCCGTGGTTGCACCAGCAGGGCTACGCTGACAAGCTGCGTAGGCGATTCATCGACAAGGAGCAGACCGAGCGCACCCCGAAAACAACGGTCTCTGTCGACGCCTACGCCGAGCTGACGTTCGATGACGAGGAGACACAGGAGCGACAGGAGGAGGACTACCGGCAGAAGGTCGGCTCGCTGCAGTTTGCGGCGACGACAACAAGGCCGGACATCGCTTTCGCGTGCAGCAAGCTGGGGAGCGGCCTCACGGTGAGGAGCAACCAGCACTGGCACGAGGTCGACCGCTGCCTCGCCTACCTCGCCAACACTCGCGACACCACCCTGGAGTTCGGCGGTGGACCATAGTCGCTGAAGCTGGTTGGCTACGTGGACGCTGACGACGCCAGCGACAAGCAGAACGGGACGAGCATGGGTGGCTACGTGTTCGTCTACGGAGGGGCCGCAATCTCCTAGTCGAGCCAGCGCATCAAGTCGGCCACTGAAGCCGGCAAGGAGGGACGCTGCCTTCGCTTCCTCCTTGCAGAGTTCCGGCTGCTAGATGCCAGGATGCCGACTGTCCTTCGGGTGGACAACAAGTCGGCCATCACAGTTGCCAAAGGCATGGGGTTGGTGGGCAACCTCAAGCACATGGAGTGACGTCACGCTTGGCAGAAGCACATGGTGAAGCGCGGGAAGTTCACGCTGAAGTACATCTCGACCACCGAGCAGCCGGCCGACTTCCTGACGAAGGCGCTGCACTTTCCGGCCTTCAACCGGTGCTCTGTCGCAATTGGCCAAGTGCGCCTGGCCGACGTGGGCGACGGCAACGACGACGTGCATCAGTAGGTGCCATGCCCTCTTGCATGGCTAGTGCGGTGACCTGCGTGCCGTGTGTTATGTGCACGCCAACGAGCTATTCTTTGACTGGTGCTGCCGTGTGGGCTGGGGGCCCAAGCGTGAACGCAGCAGGGGAGTTTCAACGGGAGTTGTTGTTGGCCCCATCCTCGCTTGGGCGGAGCCGACTTCTTGGTCGGGTGTGCGGGAGGTGCAGCCGACCTGCAGCAGTGGGCAAGCCAGTTGACAGGGCTGGTCAACCTGCACGGGGGCCACTGCAAGGGCGCCGACTTTGGGAGGCGTCGAGCTCGGGTGGTCGACCTGGCGAGGTCAACATCGGAGGCGTCGACTTGGTGACGCCGACTTGGGGAAGCCGTCCTAGCGTGGTCGGCTGACAGCTGTGCTGGTCGACCTGGAGTTGGTCGACCAGGAGTGTGGTCGACCTGGGGCTGGTCGACCAGGTGCGTGGTCGGCTTGGTGTGGTCGATCGGTGGTGGTCGTCGACCTCCGTGATCGACGAGCACAAGGAGGAGCTGGTCGACATGGTGGTTGTCTGGTCGACCAGGTTACCCGGGCGACGGGGTTCAGCGGAGGAGCGCGACAGCCGCCCAGGTGCTTGTGGCGAGGCCGACCTCGGTGTGGTATCCCGAGGTCGACGTGGAGGATCAGGTGCAGTCGTTAGCCCAAGGACTATTTGGTGTGTGTGCTGTGCAGGTGACAAGACGCAGCCTGCCAATCATCTGCAAGCCCCCGCCGAATTGGGTGCGCTGCTGTCCCGCGGGTGCAACGCTGTGCAGCCGCCTTGCTGCAGTGTTGGCACGCCGTCGACTTGCAATGTTGGCAGGCCGCATCCTTGCACAGCTGGAGCACGGTCGAAAAAGTCGTGCTGGAACGCGGTCGACCGTGCTGCGCTGGCAGTCGACCAGCTTGCATGCTAGCATATGATGTAGTCATTGTTGCCTTGCCATTGTGAACCATTGTTGTGAACTTTTGCTAGTGAAACTCTTGCTAGTGAAACTCTTGCTGAATTTCCCCGTGAATACGCAAGTAGTGCAAGCACAAGCGAACGAACGCAGAGATCACTCCCACCTTGTGCCTAGCCCGTAGACTAGCTCCCGTTGCTAGAGTTCTCTCCGCAACCCGTGTGTGTGATTGCTGGATGGCCCTATAGCCTCCCCTAATGGACGTTTTAGGACCCGCCCTTGTCGAGTTCCACACGATTTTTTTTTCCAGCATTTTCTCATATCTCGTTCCTCCCAAATCCTACTTCGGCGTATTGAACTCCTATTGCTGACATGGCGATTTGCTAGTACTACTGACCCTTTTCATGACCAGTTAGGGAGAATACTGAAGTGCAGTAACCGTTGACTTTCCTTTGTGGCATCACCGTTCATTCTGGTTGAGGAGCCAGGGATAGAGGGAAAATCGGAAATAGGACAGAGGACAAAATCTCTTCCCTAGTTAGGCATCCTTTTTGTCGCTTTCCGTCGCCTTGAAGACTTTCCGACATATGGGTATGGAAAAACTGCCAACGCCGCTCTCTTGTCTCAGTCCACATTTAGCTTCCCCGTATTTTGCCGTATTCCGGGTATCCACTCCCGATGTCCGCATTTCCCTATTCTCAGTTACCATGATGCCTCTGGTCAAGAAACTAAAGCCAAGTGCTCTTTGGCTTTGCATTCTACTAGAGCAAGCAATCACCCATCTTCTGCTAACTGTCTGTGCATCGTGCCCAGTCCAGGCCCACCTCAACCCAAACGTGTTGGCTAAAAAAAAAAAAAAAAAAAAAAAAAAAAAAAACAACAACAAGATCGGAAACCTGGGCCATGTCGGGTAAGCCTCCTCTGATGTAAAATTTATGCCCCTCCTCAACACATCTCAAGCCATCCTGATACAAGTGAGGCTAAGTTGGGCCAGGCCAAGCCAAACAAAGCCAAGCTAAACCAAGCCAAGCCAAGCCAAGCCAAGCCAAGCCAAACCAAGCCAAGCCAAGCCAAGCCAAGCCAGGCCAAGCCAAGCCAAGCCAAACCAAGCCAAACCAAGCCAAGCCAAGCCAAGCCAAGCCAAGTCAAACCAAGCCAAGCCAAGACATGACATGCCAAGGCTGTTCAGCCAAGCCAAGTCAAGCTAAGCCAAGGCAAGGCAAGCCAAGGCAAGGCAGGCCATAGCAAGGCAAGGCAAGGCAAGGCAAGGCAAAAGCAAGGCAGGGCAAGGCAAGGCAAGGCAGGGTAAGCCAAGCCAAGCCAAGGCCAAGGCTAGCAAAAGTCAAGCCAAGCCATGCCAATCCATGCCATGTCTATCCAGCCGAGCCAGGCCTAGCAATCATTACCGATCCAAGCCATGCCGAGCCAAGCCAATAGAATTAAATCCAAACCAAAGAAAATCCAAGCCAAAGAAAATCTAAGCCGAAGAAAAATTAAGCCAAAGACAATCCAAGCCAAGCCAATTGAAATATATCTCAGCAAACCAATCCAATCCAAGCCAATTGTGGTAAATGCAAGCCAAATAAACCAAGCCAAGCCAAGTCAAACCCAGGACAGGCCAGGCCATCCCACGCCCAATACAAGCCCAAGTCAAGAATAGCTAGGCCAAGCCTGGCCACGTCAAGCCAAGCCAATTCAAACCAAGCTAACCAAGGCCAGAACATGCCAGGGCAAGCCAATACAAGCCAAACCAAGTTAGGAAAGACAAGGCAAACCATGCCAAACCAGCCGAGACAGGAACAAACAATGTCCAACCAAGCAAGACAAGCCAAGCCATGTCAATTCGAGACAAACCAAGTCAAAATTAGCCAGGCCAGGCCAGGCCAGGCCAAGACAGGCCGGACTATGCCAAGACAATCCAAACTAGGCCAAGCCCTTACAGGCCATGCCAAGCCAATACTGGCCAGACCATTCTAGACCAGACCATACCCAACCAAGTCAACCAAGGCAGGCGAAGCAAAGCTAGGAATATTGAAACCTGGTCAAGACAAGAAAAACAAGCCAAGCCATTCTCTGTCAATCCAATCCAAGCCAACACTAAATCGACCACACCATTCGAGGCCAAACCATGGCCAACCAAGTCATCCAAGCCAGGTGAAGCGAAGCTAGGCAAAGCCAAGCCAAGTCAAGACATGCTGGGTCAAGCCTGGCCTATTCAAGATAAGCATAAAATTTTCAAGCCAAGCCAAGGCATGCAAAGAATAGACAAGACATGACTAGCCAATTCAAACCAAAGGAAGCCGGGCCAGACAATGTACAGCCAAGCCGGGCAAGCAAAGCCAAGCCAAGATAGGCCTAGCACAACCAATCCAATCCATCCAAGTGGAGCCAAACCAAGCCAGACCAGACCGAGCAAGGGAAAACCAGGCTTGGCCAAGCCAAAGCTAGGCCATACCATTACAACCCATGACAAACCAAGCCAAGCCAGGCCATTTTAAGCCAATCCGGACCAAGCCAAGCCAAGCTAAGCCAGACCTAGCAAAGCCAAGCCAAGCCAAGCTAAGCTGGGCTAGGCGAGTCCAAGCCGCGGCTGGCCTGGCCAGGCCATTCGCCAATCAAAAACAGTGTACCTGAGCCTATCCAAGGCAAGCAATTCAAGCCATCCAGGTCTAGCAAAGGCGCGTCAATCGAAGCCAGGCCAGATGAGGTCAGGACAGCTGAAATCACACTCAACTAAGCATGGTGCTGCGATCAGAAGTTGATCGCCCCTAGGA
This sequence comes from Closterium sp. Naga37s-1, assembly GCA_947471745.1. NCBI lineage: Eukaryota > Viridiplantae > Streptophyta > Zygnematophyceae > Desmidiales > Closteriaceae > Closterium > Closterium sp. Naga37s-1. Next base: position 3,073,405 of record CANJKZ010000717.1, on the reverse strand, counting down.
TCACCTCGGGAAGGTTCGCACAGAGTTGATTGGTAGTGGTGGGCCCTTGACCTCAATTCAAAATGAATGTAAAATGATTGAGATTATTAAAAACATGCAAATACAAGAATGTAAATAAGAGTACAGGGTGGAATACGAAACGACCTAGCTAGCCATGTACTCTATGGGGTACATTCCCTTATTGTAGCGAAACTCAACCGTGCGACTCCAGACGGTTACGAACTGCCTGGGCAGAATCCTCGCCACTGCTGCTGCCTGATGTTGTTTGCCCTGAGGATCCTGATGCTTCGTAACCGTACGACTCTTTGTGTCTCTTCCGCCTTTTTGTCTTCAGACTCGGTATTGCGCGCTTCGATTGCTATTGTCAGGAGTGCACGGTAACTCTTCATCTTTTACTATTCATAATACCCCCCTTCACTCCTGGCCATAGCAGGTCTTGACCCGCTTGACTACTCCGCTGAGTTCGGAGCAGTGCTGTACTGCTGACGTGGCAGTTTCTTCGTGAGAAAGTCAGCCGCCATGTCACCCGTCGAGCAGTAGGTTAAATCAACCTTGCCCTTATCAACTTCGTCTATGACGAAGAAGTACCGCAGCGCGATGTGCTTGGTACGGTTGATGAATCTAGGTTTGTTTGCGATCCTGATTGCGCTCTGGTTATCGCAGTGCATACGGAAGTTTGGCGAAGCTGGAATTTTTTCCTCCTGCAGCAGCTCCTGAAGGTAGAGACCTTCGCGAACAGCTGTTGTTGCTGCGATGAACTCAGCTTCTGCTGATGACAGGACAACCAGCTCCTGTTTCTGTGAATTCCATGAGATGGGGCCGCTGGGCTCGAGGCGGAATAGAAAGTCGGTCCTGAACCATTGATTGTCGGGATCAATGGCATGATCGGCATCCACGTAGCTGATGAGATTGAAGGAGGAGGTTGGGACTGTGGAGTAGCAGAGCCCGACATTCGGCGTTGAGATGAAGAATTGGAGCGCCCGCTGAAGATCTAGGAGATTCTCAGCCATTGGTTTGCGGGAGTACTGGGCCAGCTGGCTCGCGATGTACGAGAGATCGGGCTTGCAGGTAACAGAGGCGAAGAGTAGGCATCCCAGCTGCTGCTGGTAAGTCTGAAGCTCAGCGGGGGACAGGGCTTTGTTGTCAAGCTTGTGGTTGGGTCCTAGAGTGCGGTAAGGGGTGGAGAGTGGTGCAGGTGCGATGTTGAAGCGCTTACCAAGTTCTTCTGCATAATTGGCTGCCGAGAGGTGAATGGCTTCTGGCGAGTAAGAGATGTTGAGCCTGAGAAACAGCTTCACGTTGTGGTTTCAGGTGATGTCAACGCGCCTCGCGAGTTTCTTCTCGAACTGCTCAAGCAGTTCGTTGCTTGACCCTGTGTAGAGGAGGTCGTCGATGTAGACCGTGAGCAGAATGTATTCACCACGGAAGTCACGGCGATACATCCCTGGGTCGTGAGGCAGCTGCTTGAAGCCTATTTCAAGCAGGATGTTATGCAGGTACTGGTGCCAGAGCCTTGGTGCTTGTTTGATCCCGTAGAGGGATTTGCGTAGCTGGCACACGCATGGATCCCCTTCGCCGTATGTGTGCGGCTGCTCCACGTAGATCACCGCGTCCACTAGCGCGTAGGGGAACACGTTCTTCACATCGATCTGCCGAAGGTGGTAAGTGTCTTGCGACGGCGATGGTGAGGAGTATTCTGACGGAGGTGTGACGGCTGACCGGCGCAAACGTCTTGTCGAAGTCGATGCCGTGCCTCTGATCGTAGCCGCGCACGATCCAGCGCGCCTTAAATCGCTCAATCGTCCCGTCCGTTGCGGTCTTCACGCAGAAGCCCCATTTCCCGAAAAGAATTATTCTCCTCTTGATTGCCGCTCGATCGACGAGCACCCAGGTGTCATGGGACTCAAGTGCCTTGATTTCTGCATCCATCGCCTCGCGCCATTCCTTGCTGTGAGTGCTTGGCGCGGATTCTTTGGCTCGATAACACGTGGTGCCATTGAGGTGGCGGTGTGGAGCCCGAGAAGCTGAAGGTTAGAGATGGTGCTGTCGTGGCGGTGCTGCGGGATGACCTCCTTCACGTCGTCGTCGTCGTCGTTGCTCTCTGGTTCAAGTGGTGCTGGCGGTGCTGCGCCTCTGCCGCTTCCGCTTCCGCCTGCTGCGCCTGCTCCTGCTCCAGGGGAATTGCCGTCATCGTCGCCGTCGCTGCTACGGCGATCGCCTCTTGTGAACTCGCCTCTGGTGTCCTGCTCCAGAATTTCTGCTGCAGCTTCGTCCTCAGGTGTGGCATAGCTATGCCCGTCGTTGGCGTAAACGCGGTTCGCGTTCGCCTGCTCATCTTCGCGAAATTGCTCGAGGAAGATCCGCTCGTAGAAGATTACATCGCGCGCATTCGTGATCTTCTGGCTCAGGAGGTCCAGGATGAGCCATGCCTTGTGCTCGTGGCTGATGCCGAGGTGAATACCCCAGCGTGCGCGGCTTGTGAATTTCCCGATAGTTGACGTTGGCGGGCGCTACTGCTCCATGTACCCCCACACGCGGAGCATGGATGTGTCGCCCTTGATCCCTGTCCACTTCAAATGTGGCGACAAGTTGCCGGTGATGGCATTGGTTGAGAGCAGGTTGTGCACCTGCACTGCATGGTGCATTGCGTAGGTCCAGTAGATTGGCGGAAGCTTCGATTGCTTCATCAATGCCCGCACCTTCGTCATGAGTGTACGGTTCGTGCGCTCGGCTGCGCCCTGCTACTGGTGCGCATAGGGGAGGGAAATGTGATGCTCGATTCCCTTTTGCGCCAGGTAATCCTGCAGCTCCTTGCTCCTGAACTCTGCTGCGCCATCTGATTGCCAGATTTTCAGCTTCTCCCCAGATTGCCGCTGCGCGTGCGCCAGCCAGAGGCAGAAGACTTCATATGCTCTGCTGCGTGCTTCCACGTTCAAGATCCAGACATAGCATGTTCCCGCATCGACGAAGGTGAGTGTGTACAGTTTTTCGTTGATTCCGCAGTGCCCCACGTTGAGAAAGTCGCTGTACACCTTGTGCAGCTTGGGGTAGCGGTTGGTTCCAGGTTCGAGCAGCGGGAACGGCTGGTGACTCTGCGCATCTTCAGGGCAGATGGTTCAGTTGCACGGATGTGTCGCACCTCTCACTTCGGTGTCATCAAGGCGCACGAGTGCGCCAGGTGCAAATACGCCAGCTTCGATGCATTTTTTTAGCGTTACGCGAGAGGGGTGACCGAGGCGCTAGTGCCAGAGGGCATCGTCTGCGCGGAATCCAGAGGTGCGCATGTAGCGTGCGCGGACTGCTTTGGGGTCTTCTTCTGGTACTGGGGCGGCTTCTGCTGCTGCTGCGTCAGCTGCTTCTTCTTCTTCTTCGTCACCGTTCGCCGTGGTTAGCATCAGCGCCAAAAACTCCCTGTCGCGAATGACGGAGTAGGAGATATTGGGCCTAGAGATGGTTCCAGGGACAAAGGTTGGCTCGTGCGGCTCGGGGTCAGGCCCATAAATGGTGCGTCGCGGGGTAGAGGGCTCGTTGCCCTCGTCGGTGGTGTCCCAAGGGTCGCGGTGCGGCTGGATGTCAGGTGGGGGTAGTGCAGGTGCAGGGCGGCGCGGGGGGCTACTAAGAGTAACAACTGGAGCTTCTGCCTCGATTTCTTGTTCCCCCCTTTGGTCCTCGCGGGAAGCTCCCCAGCCTTTGCCAGAAGTGCCCCAGCCGCTTGTATCACCGCCAGATGCGGCGCCCCATCCGCCAGCGATGTCGCCAGTTGCTGCTCCCCATCCGCCGGTGTCACGCGTGCCCCTGTGAAAATAATAGGAATGAATGATTGACTAGAAAATAGGTTGGGTACAAATATGAAACCCTAAGTGACTGTACCCCATAGTGTCTACCCCACTACAGCCTAAACAGGCTATGTGATTAACATTCGACACACCCCCATAGGCAAAGTGGGGGAGAACAAGGGGTCACAAGACCAGTCAAGCAAAGCAAAACAAAGCAAGCTCAGGGTGGATCACAACGTCACCACACATTCCGAGCACAGGTTCAAAGGCCACAAGGCCAGTTCACATGCAGGATTATATATAAAAGGTAAACAAGCAAGTGCAGGTATATATAGATCACAGTACAGGTAAGGTCAAGAGGTAAGCAAGTGAGGCAAAGTAGGCACAAGACCTAGCATAGTACAGAAGCGCTGATGATCACAAGGCTGAAGTGCCTTGGTGAAAATATCAGCAGTGTTGGCCTGAGAGGCCACGTAAGCAAGACGAAGCTGACCACGCTGCTGCAACTCTCGAGCAAGGAAGTAGCGCAGAGCAATGTGCTTCGTTCTGTGCTCCAGTCTGTGCTCCCGACACAAGGCCAGCATGGCCTTGTTGTCTACGTACAGAACCGGAGGAGAACGAGGCGGCTCACCGAGGTCAGTCAGCAGGTAGGTGAGCCAGCGTAGCTCCTGTGCAGCCATGGCCCCTGCGTAGATCTCAGCCTCACAGCTGGAGCTGAGAACAGAAGACGAGCGAGTGGACCGCTACGAAACAGAGCCGGAACCAAGGCTGAAGGTGTAACCCTGTGACGACCGCTGCGTAGCCAGGTCGTCAACCCAAGACGCGTCTGCGTGACCAGTGAGGACCACTGGACTCCGCCCTCCAAGCACTAGCCCCATGCCCGACGTACTGCACAAGTAGCGCAACACCCTCTTCGCTGCAGCCATGTGCTCTGGTCGGTGTCTCCCAGGAGCAACATAGCGTGCCAAGATGCTAAGAGGGTATGCAAGGTCAGGTCGAGTGCAGGTCATCAGGTACATGAGGCAGCCAACAAGCTCTGGGTACGGGCCACTCGGCTCTACGGACTCATCCGAAGGCAGAGCTGAGAGCGAGTGGCGAGTAGACAGAGGAGTGGCCTGAGGCGAGGAGTACGTGAAGTCGAAGCGCTGAAGGACCTGCTGCACCATGTGTGACTGAGTCAGAGTAATGGTGCGCCGTGCTCTGTCCCGAGTGATCTGCAAGCCAAGATAGCTGCGCAGTTCACCCAGGTCTGTGCACGTGTGTCTCTTCTGCAGCTCGGACTTCACGTGGGCGAGTCCAGCAGTGTCAGCCGTAGCAAACACCAAGTCGTCGACATACACGAGGATGTAGAACGGCGGCAGCAAAGTGTCGGTGCGAAGAAACAGCGACGGGTCAGCAGTGGAAGGAGCAAACCCAAGAGCCGCAAGTGTAGTCCTCAGTGTGTCATGCCACTCACTGGGCGCCTGGCGGAGACCGTAGACTGGCCGCCGGAGGCTCCACTGGGTACCAGCAGTGTTACAATACGATCTGAGCTGGTAACCGGGTTTAACTAAGGGCCTAGGCTTAGAAGCCTAGGCCAAGCGGGTATCGAGGGAGTTGTGCCAAGGGAGAATCGAGAATGATTGGTTTCACTATAGCACACAAGGTACATATAGCAAAATAGCAACGGTGCACCACCAACAACAAGAAGGCATAACTACACTAAAGCTAAAGCTACAGGCAGTTATAAACATATATAAAATATATATCGCGACACACCCCCTTAACTGCCTGCAGCACATAACTATAGCAAGTCACACCCCCGGAACTTGGGCAAGAGGTAGAAGAAGCAGGGGAAACAGCAACACAGATCAACCATGTTAAATGCAACAACGGCAAGTGCAGGACCCGAGAGGTGGGCGTGAGAGCAAGCGCCGTGGCTACAACGAGCAGCTGGACAGCGCGGCTCAGCACCTCCGGGGGCGTGCCTGCTACAGGCAGCAGATGCAGTGATGGCAGATAGAGCCACAGTGACCTCAGCCACGGCAGATGCAGCAGCAACAGGTGCAGGACCCGGCAGGTGGGCGTGAGAGCAGGCGCTGTGGCTGCAACGAGCAGCTGGACAGCATCGCTCAGCACCTCCGGGGGCGTGCCTGCTACAGGCAACGGCTGCAAATGCCCGACTTACTTCTTCCACCCCTTTACCCGCCACTCAACCCCTCTGGTGCTGGCGGCTGCGCTGGGGCTGGTTCCTGGTGCTGGCGGCTGGCGCTGGGGCTGGTTCCTGGAGCTGGCGGCTGGCGCTGGGGCTGGTTCCTGGTACTGGCGGCTGGCGCTGGGGCTGGTTCCTGGTACTGGCGGCTGGCGCTGGGGCTGGTTCCTGGTGCTGGCGGCTGGCGCTGGGGCTGGTTCCTGGTGCTGGCGGCTGGTGCTGGGGCTGGTTCCTGGTGCTGGCGGCTGGCGCTGGCGGCTGGCCCTGGTGCTGGTCCTGGTGCTGGCGGCTGGCCCTGGTGCTGGTGCTGGTGCTGGTGCTGGCGGCTGGCCCTGGAGCTGGTGCTGGTGCTGGCGGCTAGCCCTGGAGCTGGTGCTGGTGCTGGCGGCTGGCCCTGGAGCTGGTGCTGGTGCTGGCAGCTGGCCCTGGAGCTGGTGCTGGTGCTGGCGGCTGGCCCTGGAGCTGGTGTTGGTGCTGGCGGCTGGCCCTGGAGCTGGTGCTGGTGCTGGCGGCTGGCCCTGGAGCTGGTGCTGGTGCTGGCGGCTGGCCCTGGAGCTGGTGCTGGTGCCTGGTGCTGGCGTGACGGCGCTGGTTCTGGTGCTAGCCCTGGTGCTGGGGCCTGGTGCTGGCGTGACGGCGCTGGTTCCGGTGCTGGCGCTGGTGACTGGCGTCGGTGCTGGTGCTGGTGCTGGCGGCTGGCGGGTCCGATGGCAGGTGATGCGCGCTGGGCGGGACGGGGGACTGGAACGGGCGGGGTATTCGGGTCCACTGGTGGTGGTACGGATGGGGTGCAAGGTGCGGGTCGCGGCGTAGAAGAAGCTTCTCCCGCCACTCCCATCACCCCCGCCACTCCCTTCCCCCTTTTCCTCTCTCTCCCCCACAGCATTCCGCCGCCACTCCCTTCCCCCTTTTCTACTCCCCCCCACAGCGTTCCGCCGCCAATCCCTTCCCCTCCTCCCTCTCCCACCCACAGCAACCGCCGCTGCACACGCGAACAGTCGCGACGGGGTGGGTGACGGGCGGGGGGGCCGGGGGAATGCGACGGGCGGAACGAGGCGACGGGAGGGAAGAAAACGGGACGGGGGGGGAAGGGCCGCGACGACCGCCACGGACGCCGTCCCCTTCATTCCCGATGCCGCCCCCCCCCCCCCCCCCTTCCCCACTCTCGCGCAAACTCGGCAGCAGGCGTAGGCGCGGGCAGAGGTGGTGACGGGGGGGAAACGCGACGGGCTGACGACGAGGGAAACGCGACGGGCTGGCGACGGGGGAAATGCGACGGGCTGGCGACGGGGGAAAACGCAACGGGCTGGCGACGGGCAGGCGACGAGGGAAAAATAAATGACGGGCTGGCGACGAGGGAAACGCGGCCAGCTCGCCGCCGCGCCCGTCGCAGCGAGCGCCGTGCCGCGAATGGGTGGGCCCATTAAAATCGCAGGTCCTAGAAGGAACTACGCTCTGTTACCATGTTACAATACGATCTGAGCTGGTAACCGGGTTTAACTAAGGGCCTAGGCTTAGAAGCCTAGGCCAAGCGGGTATCGAGGGAGTTGTGCCAAGGAAGAATCGAGAATGATTGGTTTCACTATAGCACACAAGGTACATATAGCAAAATAGCAACGGTGCACCACCAACAACAAGAAGGCATAACTACACTAAAGCTAAAGCTACAGGCAGTTATAAACATATATAAAATATATATCGCGACAAGCAGGAAACGACCCAGTGAAGCCAGGTGGGCGGCGCAGCCAGATCTCCTCGTGCAGGCTGCCCTGTAGGAAAGCAGTGCTGAAGTCAAGGGAGTGAAGCTCGTAGTCACGCTGAGCAGCGACGTGCAGCAGAACCCGAAGAGTGGTCATCTTTGGGGTCGGGGAGAAGGTCTGAAAGTAGTCAACTCCCTGCCGCTGACTGAAGCCTCGAGCCACGTAACGCGCCTTGAAGACAGGCGGAGAACCCGGCGGCCGCTTCACCCTGAAAATCCACATGCCACTGACGATGTTCGCCCCAGGTGGGGGAACCTCGTCGACGTAGGTGCCTGTGGACTTCCAGGAAGCCATCTCTGCATCCATGGCTGCCTGCCACTGAGAGGAGTAGGGACCCTCTATCGCCTCTGCGTAAGAGCGCGGGGTCGGGATGTCTGGTGCATCCGGGTCTCCCTCAGGGGCAAGCAGCGTGGACACTAGATGAGGTAAAGCAGCAGCAAAACACTGGAACTCCTCCTGTCTGTCCTCAAGGACGTCCGTGCTAAGAGCACACTCACCCCCGACGGACGGAGGACAGACAAACACAGACGCAGACTCAGCAACAAGACTAGCGGCGTAGTCTAGACGACAGTGAGCAGCGAAGTCGACAAGCTCGGCAACTAAGGCAGACGCAGCAGTGGACTCAAAGGAAGGGTCAGTGACAACAGTGGCTAGGAAACGCGTGACAGTAGGACTGGCAGCACGAAGGGAGTCAGACTCCGGGTCAGCAAGAGCAGGAAGAGAGGACGCTGGAGGAGACGGCAAAGGGACACGCTGTGACGCAGTGGAAGGACGCAGTGCCATCTGATGCGTGCCAGGGACCGCCGGAGGACGCTGACGAGGAGCACGACGACTAGTGCGAGCAGCACGAACAGGGGACGCAGGACGCGACTCAGGCTCACGACGCTCAGCAAGACCTCCAGTAGGACCAGCGTAGGGAGAAGGAGCAGGAAGAGGGGAGGCCAGCTGTAACTGTGACTCGGACTGGACAGGCGGTGGACACTCTAAAGACGGAGCAGGACTGGAAGAAGGTGGAAGACCAAGAACATGCTCAAGGAGCAGAACGAAGTACGGCCTCGGCCGCGCAGCACCTCCAGAACCAGCAGGGACAGCACTAGCACCGGCAGCGTCAGCTCCAACTCCAGCAGCACCACCAGCTCCAGTACCTCCAGCAGCTCCAGCTCCAGCAGGACCACCGGCAGACACAGCAGCTCCGTTCCAGTACCTCCAGTAGCACTCACTCCAGCAGCACCACCAGCTCCAACTCCACCAGTAGCTCCAGCACCAGGAGCACCACCAGGCCCAGCAGCTCCAGTACCTCGAGGACGAGCACCTCCGGGACCCGTGGCTCCAGCACCCCCAGCAGAGGCAGAACCTACAGCACCGGCTCCAGCAGAAACTCCAGCTCCAGTACCTCCAGCAGCAGCAGAACCTCCAGCACCGGCAGCACCTCCAGCGACAGCAGCACGGCTCCAGCGGCGAGCAAACCACTCGCGCAGCTCCTGTGGAGAGGGAAGCTCCCGCCGGGACAAAGCACCCGAAGGACCTCCAGGTCCAGCACCGGTAGGCTCCGCACCCCCACTCTCAGCAACCCCAGGCTCAGCACCCCTAGTCTCCACACGCTCAGTCTCAGCACCCCCAGACCCAGCACCTCCAGGCTCCGCACGCTCAGGCTCAGCACCCCCAGAAGCACTAGAGTCAACAGCTACCTCGACAGGCTCGACTGCATCTACCTGGGACACACCTGAGGGGGCAGGACCCTAACAAAATACTAGCGTGAGTTTGGCTTAGGAGCCATAGTTTAGGAGCCTTGGTGGTTGAGTTGGAGTTTAGGAAAAGTATCGAGAGGTTTTGGAAGGAGTGGAATGAGGTTTCACTAGCAAGAGTTGGGATACAAGTACAACACCCTAAATTGGGTTGTACTCATTACAGAGTACCCCACTGCAGGCTAGACAGCAAATACATTCTGACACACCCCCATAGCCAAAGTGGGGTGTAATCAGCACAATGAGCAAGCATAGAGCAAGAGTTCACAATAGGTAAGTAAGGCTAGAGCTAATCACAGAGGGCAAGTGAGGAGGAGGAGAGACTGTGGGGGAGAGAAGATGGGAGGCGACTGCTGACGCTGCAGACACACAGACGAGCTGCTGGCTCAGTGGCTACCGGAACAGCGCTCCGAACTACTGGGGTAACTGGCCCCGCGGCTAAAAGTAGCGGCAGACGAGCAACGGACCCACGGGCGACTGGCGACTACCGGAGATTGTAGCCTCCGGACTGCTGCTGCTGCTGACGACAAGACTGCTGCCTCCACTCAACCTCCCCAGCTGCCTAACGCCCTTCTCACACACCCCCTGCTCAAACCCTAGCCCTACACCCACAGCACCCCCTTAAACCCTAAACCCCAGACTCCCACACATCCACCCCCCTCAGCGAGAGCTGCAGCAGTGGGAGACGAAGGAGGAGGAGGAGGAGGGAACGGCACGCACAACCGACACCCCCACAACCATCACCCCCACACCCACCCCCCCACGGCTGCACCGGGTCCAGGAGCGGCTGCTGCAGGGGCCAGGGGCGGCTGCTGCTGGGGCGGCTGCTCCAGGGGCTGCTGCTGCTGGGGCGGCTGCTCCAGGGGCTGCTGCTGCTGAGGCGGCTGCTCCAGGGGCTGCTGCTGCTGGGGCGGCTGCTCCAGGGGCTGCTGCTGCTGGGGCGGCTGCTCCAGGGGCTGCTGCTGCTGGGGCGGCTGCTGCTGGGGCGGCTGCTCCAGGGGCTGCTGCTGCTGGGGCGGCTGCTCCAGGTGCTGCTGCTGCTGGGGCGGCTGCTCTAGGGGCTGCTGCTGCTGGGGCTGATGCTGCTGGGGCGGCTGCTCCAGGTGCTGCTGCTGCTGGGGCGGCTGCTCCAGGGGCTGCTGCTGCTGGGGCTGCTACTGCTGGGGCGGCTGCTGCTGGGGCGGCTGCTCCAGGGGCTGCTGCTGTTGGGGCGGCTGCTCCAGGGGCTGCTGCTGCTGGGGCGGCTGCTCCAGAGGCTGCTGCTGCTGGGGCGGCTGCTGCAGTGGCAGCGGCTCCAGGGGTTGCTGCTGCTGGGGCGGCTGCTCCAGGGGCTGCTGCTGCTGGGGCGGCTGCTCCAGGGGCGGCTGCTGTTGCAAGGCAGGCCGCTCCAGGGGCGGCTGCTTCAGGGGCGGCGGCTCCAGGGGCGGCTGCTGCAGCGGAAAGTAGGAGGGAGGGGAGGGGAAGGGCGCGGCCCCCATTGTGCCCTGACGGGCGATGTGCTAGGGAGCCGCGCAGGTCCCCAAAAGTGCCTCGACTGGCAACGAGAGGGGACCGCGCGCAGGCCCCTAAGGCGCCGCGACGAGGCAACGGGAGGGGCCGGCTCGCGGGCCCCGAAAGTGCCGCGACGAGGCGACGGGAGGGACCTGCGTGCAGGCCCCCAAAACGCCTCGACGAGGCGACGGTCGGGGCCAGTGCGCGGGCCCCTAAGACGCCGCGACGAGGTAGGAACCCGCCGCGCGCCTCGGGGCGCACGGCGGGCAGAAAACCGCCACGCGCTCCGAGCGCGTGGCGGGAAGAAAAATGGGATGTCGCGCGCCACGGGGCGCGCGACACACTGTAGGGCAGCGGAATCGAGTGGGCCCACAGGCCAGGAACGTTAAGCTCTGATAACATAACAAAATACTAGCGTGAGTTTGGCTTAGGAGCCATAGTTTAGGAGCCTTGGTGGTTGAGTTGGAGTTTAGGAAAAGTATCGAGAGGTTTTGGAAGGAGAGGAATGAGGTTTCACTAGCAAGAGTTGGGATACAAGTACAACACCCTAAATTGGGTTGTACTCATTACAGAGTACCCCACTGCAGGCTAGACAGCAAATACATTCTGACAGACCCTGAGGGGGGAGGGGGTCTACCGGGGGGGGAACGGGCGCGAGGAAGAGCGGCGGGGGGGGAAGGGGGGCAGTGCGGTAGGGGAAGAGACGGTAGTACGGAACCGACTCGTCAAACGTGACGTCCTGGGAGGACAGAACACGACGCGAGGTGGGGTGGTAAAACTGCCAACCAGGCGCGTCAGGGGGGAAGCCGAGGAAGACGCAGGGAACAGCACGGGAGGACAGCTTGTCCGCAGACAAGTCACGGACGAAAGCTCGAGATCCCCAGACACGGAACGCAGACGCATCACCAACCTTCCCCGTCCACCGCAGAGTAGGGGAGGTCTCCGGAATGGAGACCCGGGGCTGAAGGTTGATCTGATGCGCCGCGTACTGAACCGCGAACGGCCACAGAAAATGGGGAGCAGCCGCATGGATCATGGACGTACGAGCGACATCCATGACCATGCCAATGCGGCGCTCAGCAATCCCATTTTGCTGTGGAGAGGCCGGAAGCGTGAACGTCTGGCGGATGCCCTCCGCACGAAAGAAGGCTCGCAGAAGGTCGGAGGAAAACTCTCCACCTCTGTCGGAGTGCAGACGCAGAACAGGAAAGTCCGAGCCGAAACGCTCTCTGAGCTGGAGACGAGCAACGCGGATCCAGTCGATCAACACCTCAGTGACCTCACCCTTGCTGCGCAAGGGGAAGACTGTGGTGTAACGCGAGTAGTCGTCAACCACCAGCAGGAAGTAACGCTCGTGACCCTGTCCACGGACGCGGGCTGGGCCCCACACGTCCATGTGGAGAGTCTGTAGTGGAGCCTCTGTCGGGGGAAACTCGGAGGAGTGAGGAGCGGCGCGCTGCCGCCCCTCGACGCAGGGAACGCAGGTAGGGGCAGGCCCCAGGGGAAGGGGAGGGAGGGACCGGGGGAGACCAGAGACAAGGACACGAGAGGCCATGCCTCGGAGACGAGGCAAGGAGGGGTGACCAAGGCGGTGGTGCCAGAGGAGGGTCTGGTGGGACAGGAGGCGACACGAGCAGGGGGCAGACTCAGGACCTGACCGAGACGCGGCAGCAAACACCTGACTCGACGCAGCTACCTGACCAGACGCAGCAACCGGGGGAGACTCTGTGGTCAGTGTGTACAGGCTCGACCCTGGGCGATGGGTAAACGTGGCCAAGTGGCGGCCCGTCTGAGCACACGTGCAGTGGGTCACCCGCTGACTCGCAGGAGTGAACTGGTCAACCCCTGCATCCTGAAGGTCAGCACCACTCACCAAGTTCGTAGAGAACGAGGGGAGGTAGAGACCAGACAGGGAGCCGGACGGGGCCGCCGGACACGGGAGGACAGTGGAGTAGCGAGCAAGAACAGGACCCCCAGAGGGGTCTGCCAGGGAGACCGCAACCGGCCGACTGAGCGGCGTAAGGGTGGTGCGGTCTCGAAAGAAGGAGCGGGAAGCACCCGAGTCAAGGGTGAAGGTGTGCAAGACCTGAGCCGACGCGGTACCTGAGAGAGCAGACTCACCAGCACCTAGAGCAGCAGACTCACTAGCACCTGGAGCAGCAGACTCACGAGCACCTAGAGCAGCAGCCTCAATGCCCGGGTCAGGCGGAACACACACGTAACAGTCACCCTCAGCACTAATAGACACAGCATACATGGCAGCAAGAATAGCATCAAAGTCAAGATCAAAGATTGCAACATCCGACTTGAGAAGATCACCCCAGCGAGGGATCTCAGTGGCGTCAGGGAACTGGGTACGCCAGGCGTCAGTCAGGCGACCGAAGCAGCGCTGGGTGGCGTGCAGACCGCCACACTGCTCTCCAGTGCGGTCGCCGGTGCGCAGGACGTAGGTACAGGGACCAGCACCCCCAGACCCCTGACGCCCTGCGTACCACTCACGAAGCTGCTGTGGCGACGGGGTCTCACGAGAGCGCGACTGGTGCTGGGGTCCCCGCTGCACAGCTCCGCCTCGACCAGCTCCACCTCCGCCGCCGCCGCCTCCGCCACCTCCACCCCAACCTCCACCGCCACCGCTGCCTCCACCTCCACCGCTGCCACCGAAGCCCCCACCTCTGCCTCCACTCCCACCCCCACCCCCTCCTCCGCCTCCACCGCCACTACCTCCTCCCCCTCCACCTCCTCCAGCGCCCTTGCCCCGCTTGCTCCTGCCGTTGCGGCGCCTCTCGCTAGGAGCAGACGCAGCGCTGACCGACTCGGTGCCAACAAGGTCGACAGCAGCAGCAGAGGCAACAGAGGGCAAAAGAGGAACGGGGGAGCACCCCTCAAAGAGAGGGGTACGGGGGTCACCACGAGAGGCTCCTACAGCGGTAATACTAGTCTCTGCTGCAAGGAGGCGCTCCTCGAGGAGGTCAACGGTGAGTGTGGTAGGGCAAAGAGAGAGGAAGTGGTCCCTGACCGAGCGAAGGGTGTCAGGGAGTCGGGTGACTAGGTAGTAGAGGGTGATGTACATGGGAGGGGGGTTCTTAGCGCAGAACTCAGCAGGAAGCGCAGCGCGGTAGCGGGTGTCACTAGTGCGGAGGTGCGTAATGAGGTCAGTGACTGTGGCAAAAGCGGCGAGGTCAGGAAACAGGTAGGGTAGCATGAGGCGACTAAGCGCAGCAGTGGCAGGGGAAGAGTAGCGTGCAACAACAGCGTCGTACAGAGTCTTAGCACTCTTGTACTGGCTAAAGTGCGCGCGCTCAGTAGACGGTAGGTGACTACGCACAGCAAGGCAGGCAGCAGCATCGCGTGTGAGCCACTGCGAGCGAACAGCACTGTCAGCATCAGCAGCAGGGGCAGCAGAGGCGCCAGACGTGAGATCGAACAGTGAGAGGCCATCCTTGCTATCGCACTGTAGGAAAAGCTGCAGATCATCTAGCCAGACATCAAAGTCAACCGCTCGACCCTCAGCATCAAAGGTAAGAACACTGGGACTAGCCATGATAGGAGCAGCAGTAGCAGTGCAACTCGGCTAAGCGACGCGGCTAGGTAGGGCAGCGCGGCTCGGCAGCGCGACTCGGCAGGGCGGCTCGGCAGCGCGACTCGGCAGGGCGGCTCGGCAGGGCGACGCGGCTCGGCAGCGCGGCTCGGCGGCTCAGCTCTTACCAGGGGTGAGGCAGGGGCAGGGTCGGGGGGAGGGCCGGGGCAGGGCTGCGACAGGTCCGGGGCAGGGCCGGGGCCGGGCCTCCAACTATCCGGGGCCGGGCGGGTGGCAGGGCTGCGGCAGGTCCGGGGCAGAGTCGGGGCAGAGCCGGGGCAGGGCCGGGGCAGAGCCGGGGCAGGGCCGCGGCAGGGTCGGAGCAGGGTCGGAACAGGGCCGAGGCGTGGCCGCGACAGGTCGGGGACAGAGCCGCGACAGGGTCGGGGCAGGGTCGGGCAGGGCCGGTGCAGGTCCGGGACAGGGCCGCGACAGGGCCGGGGTGGGGCCAGGGCAGAGCCGGGACAGGGCCGAGGCCGGGGCAGGTCCGGGACAGGGGCCGCAACGGGGCCGGGGCAGGGTCGGGGTAGGTCCGGGACAGGGCCGGGGCAGGTCCGGGACAGGGCCGGGGCAGGGCCGCAGTAGGGCCGAGGTAGGGCCGCGACAGGGCCGGGGAAGGGCCGGGGCGGAGCCGGGGCAGGTCCGGGACAGGGCCGTGACAGGGCGCGACAGGGTCGCGACAGGGCCGCGACAGGGGCCGCGACAGGGCCGCGACAGAGCCGCAACAGGGCGGCTTCTGGCGACGGGGCAGGGCCGGGGCGGGGTCGCGACAGGCGACGAGGGGGCCGCGTAGGGGCCGGGTAGGGGGGGGTCGCGACGGGGTCGCGCTAGGCGACGAAGGGGCCACTTGGGGGCCGTGAAAAAATATTTAGGGCAGGGTGCGAAACGCGCTTCGGGCAACAAAAAAAAAAATTAGGGTGGGCCCATAGGAAGGAACGGTCCCAGTAGGGAACCCGCTCTATACCATGTGAAAATAATAGGAATGAATGATTGACTAGAAAATGAGTTGGGTACAAATATGAAACCCTAAGTGACTGTACCCCATAGTGTGTACCCCACTACAGCCTAAACAGGCTATGTGATTAACATTCGACAGCCCCATCCGCCAGCGCTTCCCCACCCCCCTTCGTTGGAGGCGGTCTCCTCTTCTTCCCATCCGCTCCAGGCGAATGTACCGCGCGACTCCGCAAGACTCTGTTGGCGAAGCTCTTCTGCTTCGCGGCGCGCCAATTCTTCTTCTTCCGCCATGGTGAGCTTCACCGTGGGGTCGTGCCAGTGGGGGTAGATCTCTATGAACTTCTCTTTGGTGTAGGGTCGCGGCACGCGGCGTGCATCGAAGGTGCCGACACCGGTGCCACGTAGCATGCCCTGAAGATGTTGCGATGCAGGTCCGAGGAGGGGATGCTCCTCCGTTCTGAAGATGCCGCGCGTTGCGATTTTGAGCTCTTGGTTGGACATTCCTTCTTCAGGCGGTGCTTCCCGCTCTGCTTCGGCGATGGCGGCAAGGCCACGGTCAGCAATCGCGCTTGTTGAGGCTGTGGGCGTATGGCAATCCCTGCATATGCCATTGGGGTCGGGGTCGTGCAGCGCCAGCTCACGCGGCTGAGGGTGATGCAGCACCCACAGTCTTCCATCAGGGTGTTTCCTGTCACGGTGGCGAATGTGTTCGAAGCGCAGGGGAACGAGGTCGACAAGTTCCTGCGAATCGCCACTGCAGTCAGGAATGTCGAAATCAAGTATGTAGACTCCGTTCTTGGAGTGCGCTCTTCCGATCTACTTGCGCGCTTTGTTCGGCGCTGTGTAGTGAAGCAGGATGTCGCGCGTCTCTGGGTCGGTGCTGAGGTCAACTCCGCAGTCCATGAGTTGCACCGCCGAGAGAAGATTAAAGTGCAAGTTCTGCACAATCAGCACGTCATTCAACGTGATGTGCGTCCTGCTCCCTCGAGCCTTGAGCACCACGATTCCTTGCGCACTTGCGCGCAGTTGTGTGTTGTTTGCCACGGTGACATAGGTCACGGCGGGAGTGGGGATGGCGTTGGATATGTAATGCTCAGAGCCCACCATATGCTGCCCACAGCAGCTATCTAGGTACCACGTGTTGTAGCGCTTGTTGTCGTTACGTGCGAGCAGCGCCAGTCGTGGAGTAACAATGTGCGGTGTGTCGAACTTGAGAAACTGTTCGCGCGAGATCCAATCGATCGGAGCCGCCCGCGTATCAGGTTCGTGCGGGGGGGCTTTCAAGCAGCGGGACTGGGAGATTCCAGTCCTGTTTGTCGTCGTCACTGAAATCGTGGCGCGTGCTGAATGGATTGTTGTTCGAGAACGCTCCGATTGGGTGGCATGCTGGCTAAGGGGACGGCGAGCGCATGCGAGGACGACGCGATCCGCTTCTCATCGTCATGTTGCTCATGACGTTGCGGACAGGGGCAGACTGTGACGGCTGCTGCTGCTGATGCTGAACCGCTAGGTTCAGGTTGCGCGATGGGGGTTGATACCCCTGGGCTGGACGCGTGTCGTTCCGTGCGTCTTGTCGGCCGGACCAGTTGCTCGGATTGGTCTGACGAGGGCGAGATCGGAATTTGCATCAATCTGCCAGGTCCCCGAAGTTTCTCCAAATCTTGCAGTAAAGGCGCCACGGCCGTCGCTCTTCTGTATTGTCGGCGTAGAAGGCGAGGCGTTCCCGGTCTCGTCGCGGCGTTGGTCGCTGCTGGTCCATATCCCTTTGTTCGACAAGAAGGGCGGTGCATAGGGCGGCCTCCGAGATGACCCCCTACTGTCGGACCAGCGCCTTGTAGGGCCGCCATTATGGGCCGAGCCCTTGAAGCACAATATTTACGAAGATTTCTTCGGAAATGTTGCTTCCCAACTTCGCGATTTGATCGCGTAAGCTCCGACAGCGATTAATGTAGCTCTTGGCCTTCTCCCTTAGGGCCATTTTTGTCTCCAGTAGCTGCTGGAGCAGGCGGCTCGAAGAAACCGAGTCCTTCGGTTTGTAGACTCCATTCAGGTGGCGCCAAGCGTCGAGGGCTGGAGCAGGTGAAGTTTTGTACGATCGAATGCTCAACTGCTCCGCCAGCGACATGTTCCGCAGGAGGACGCCGTACGCCATCAACGACTCGTTGTAATACTGCGCCCGGGCGTCAGCAGTATCCTCAGCGGGTCCTGAGTAGCTCTCGTCGAAATAGTGGAATATCTGTGCGTTTTGCAGGAGCAGCTCCAGCTCGAAGCTCCACGTATAGAAGTCTCTGCTGTAAAAGCACACACTTTTCTTTATTTTTTATATGCTCAAGAACCTTGATTGCGCAGAGAGAATTGATTCTTCGATGGGACGGGGAGTTTTGGGAGTTGAGCCATTTGTGTCAAAGGAGAAGGTGTGCGAGGCGGTATTGTGGCCATTTGAGGCCGCTTGAGAGGGTTGGGAAGATGTTCCCGCTGTCAGAAACAAGAAGTGATTAAACTATGAAAGATGGAGTACAAGTATGAAACCCTAGAGTTGTGTACCCCCTAAAGGCTAACCCACTATAGCCTACACAGCAATAACATATAGATAATGTTTGACACACCCCCATAGGTAAAGTGGGGGAGAGCAAGGGGTCACAAGACCAGTCAAGAAAGACAAAGCAAGCTCAGGGTGGATCACAAAGTCACCACACAATCTGAGCACAAGCAAAGGGCCACAGGGCCAGTTCAAATGCAGAGGCATATATGCAACACAAACAACAAGGTGATCTCAGCCTAACAAAACAAACAAGCAGGTATACATATATAGAGATCACAGTACAGACAAAGCCTACAATAAGTGAGGAACAGTGGGCACAAGCCCCAGTATAGTGCAGAAGCGCTGATGATCACCAGGCTGAAGTGCCTTGGTGAATATATCAGCGGTGTTGGCCCGAGTGGCCACGTAACGCAGACAAAGCTGACCGCGCTGCTGCAGCTCTCGAGCCAGGAAGTAACGGAGAGCGATGTGCTTCGTTCTCTGCTCCAGTCTGTGCTCCTGACACAAGGCAATGGCAGCCTTGTTGTCGACGTACAGCACTGGAGGAGAACTAGGCCGCCCTCCCAAGTCGGTCAGCAGGTAGGTCAGCCAGCGTAACTCCTGTGCAGCCATGGCTGTGGCGTAGATCTCAGCCTCACAACTGGAGCTGAGAACTAAAGACGAGCGAGTAGAACGCCAAGAAACTGAACCAGAGCCAAGGCTGAAGGTGTAACCCTGTGACGACCGCTGAGTAGCCTGGTCGTCAACCCAAGAAGCGTCTGAGTGCCCAGTGAGAACAACTGAGCGCCTCCCTCCAAGCACGAGCCCCATGCCCGATGTACTGCACAAGTAGCGCAATACCCTCTTTGCAGCATCCCAGTGCACCTTTCGGTGCCTGCCAGGAGCCACATAGCGGGCCAGAAGGCCAAGAGGGTATGCTAGGTCAGGACGAGTGCAAGTCATCAGGTACATGAGGCAACCAACTAGCTCTGGGTAAGGACCACTCGGCTCTACGGACTCATCCGAAGGCAGAGCTGAGAGCGAGTGACCTATAGCCAGAGGAGTGGCCTGTGCTGAGGACCAGGTGAAGCCGAAGCGCTGAAGGACCTGCTGCACCATGTGTGACTGAGTCAGTGTGATGGTGCGGCGTGCTCTGTCCCGGGTGATCCGCAAGCCAAGATAGCTTGTCAGCTCACCCAGGTCTGTGCACGTGTGTCTCTTCTGCAGCTCCGACTTCACGTGGGCGAGAGCCTCAGTGTCAGCAGTGGCAAAGACCAAGTCGTCGACGTACACGAGGATGTAGAACGGCGGCAGTGAAGTGTCGGTGCGCAGGAACAGCGACGGGTCGGCAGTAGAAGACGAGAACCCAAGAGCCGCAAGTGTAGTCCTCAGTGTGTCGTGCCACTCACGTGGAGCCTGGCGGAGACCGTAGACCGGCCGCCGGAGGCTCCACTGGGTACCAGCAGGAAACGACCCAGTGAAGCCAGGAGGGCGGCGCAGCCAGATCTCCTCGTGCAGGCTGCCCTGCAAGAAAGTTGTGCTGAAGTCAAGAGAGTGAAGCTCGTAGTCACGCTGAGCGGCAACGTGCAGCAGCACCCGAAGAGTGGTCATCTTCGGGGTGGGGGAGAAGGTCTGAAAGAAGTCTACTCCCTCTCGCTGACTGAAGCCTCGAGCAACGTACCGAGCCTTGAAGACAGGCGGAGAACCTGGCGGCTGCTTCACCCTGAAAATCCACATGCCACTGACGATGTTCGCCCCAGGAGGGGGAACCTCGTCGACGTAAGTGCCAGTGGACTTCCAGGATGCCATCTCTGCATCCATGGCTGTCTGCCACTGAGAGGAGTACTCACCCGCGATCGCCTCAGCGTAAGAGCGTGGGGTCGGGATGTCTGGAGCATCCGGGTCTCCCTCAGGTGCAATCAGCATGGACACGAGATGAGGTACAGCGGCGGCAAAGCACTCAAACTCCTCCTGCCTGTCCTCAAGGACGTCCGTGCCAAGAGCACACTCACCCCCGACGGACGGAGGACAGACAGACTCAGACTCAGCAACAAGACCGGCAGCGTAGTCGAGTCTACAGTGAGCAGCAAAGTCGACAAGCTCAGTAACTAAGGCAGACGCAGCAGCTGACTCAAAGGAAGGGTCAGTGACAACTGTGGATAGGAGACGCGTGACAGTAGGACGAGCAGCACGAAGAGAGTCAGACTCAGGGTCAGCAAGGGCAGGAAGGGAGGACGCAGGAGGAGAAGGCAGAGGGACACGCCGTGGAGCAGTGGAAAGACGAAGCAGCATCTGGTGAGTGCCGGGGACAGCAGGAGGACGCTGACGCGGGACACGACGACCAGGGCGAGCAGCACTAACAGGTGACGCAGAACGAGACTCAGGCGACACAGGACGAGACTCAGGCTGACGACGCTCCGTAAGACCTCCTGTCGGACCAGCGTAGGGAGAAGGACCAGGAAGTGGTGAGGCGGGCTGTAACTGTGACTGCAACCGGACAGGCGAAGGACACTCTAAGGAGGGAGCAGGACAAGGAGGAGGCGACCGACCAAGAACCTGCTGAAGGAGCGGAACGAAGTACGGCCGCGGCCGTGACGTGCCCCCAGAACCAGCAGAGACAGCACCAGAACCCCCAGCAGCAGCTCCAACTCCCGCAGCACCAGTAGCACCTCCAGGAGTGTCAACTCCAGTACCTCCAGTAACACCAGCTCCAGCAGCACCACCAGTCCCAGGACCAGGAGCACCACTAGGAGCTCCAGCAGCTCCAGGACCTCCAGCAGCACCAGCAGCAGCTCCAGTACCTCCAGCAGCACCAGCAGCACCTCCAGTAGCCCCAGTACCTCCAGCAGCACCAGTAGCACCTCCAGTAGCTCCAGTACCTCCAGCAGCACCAGCAGCACCTCCAACAGCTCCACGACCTCCAGTAGCACCAGAAGCACCTCCAACAGCTCCAGGACCCCCAGTAGCACCAGAAGCACCTCCAGGAGCAGCCGGGCCTCCAGCAGGTGGTAACTCAAAACTAGGAGCTCCACTCCGGAGGCTGCAGCGCCGAGCGTACCACTCACGTAGCCGCGGAGGGGAGGGAGGCTCCGGCCGCAACACAGTACTCGCAGCTCCAGTAGCCCCACGCCGGAGGCCGCAACGCTGAGAGTACCACTCACGCAGCTGCTGTGAAGAGGGAGCACCAACAGGGTCAACACCCCCAGGCTCAGTACTCCTAGGCTCAGCACCCCCAGGCTCAGCACCCCCAGCCGCAGTACCCCCAGTCTCAGTACCCTCAGTCTCAGCACTCAAAGGCGCAGCACCCCCAGGCTCAGCACCCCCAGGCTCAGCACCCCCAGGCTCAGCACCCCCAGTCTCAGCACCCCCAGGCTCAGTACCCCCAGGCTCAGTACCCCTCTCAGGACCAGAGTCAACAGCTACCTCGACAGGCTCGACTGCGTCTACCTGGGAAACACCTGAGGGAGCAGGACCCTGGGGAGGGAGGGGGTCTACCGAAGGGGCACCTGGGGTGAGGAAGAGAGGCAGGGGAGGGAGCGGAGCAGAGCGGTAGGGGAACAGACGGTAAAAGGGTACCGACTCGTCAAAGGTGACGTCCTGAGAGGGGAAGACACGGCGCGAGGTGGGGTGGTAAAACTGCCAACCAGGCGCGTTGGGGACAAAGCCAAGGAAGACACAAGGCACAGCGCGGGCGGAGAGCTTGTCCGCAGTGGTATCGCGGACAAAGGCACGAGCACCCCAGACCCGGAAACGCGACGCATCGCCAACCTGCCCCGTCCACAGCAGTGTGGGCGAGGTCTCCGGAGCGGAGACACGGGGCCAGAGGTTGAGCTGATGCGCAGCGTACTGGACTGCAAACGGCCACAGGAAATGGGGGGCAGCCGCATGGATCAAGGAGGTACGAGCGATCTCCATGACCAAGCCAATGCGGCGCTCAGCAACCCCATTCTGCTGTGGAGAGGCCGGAAGCGTGAACGTCTGGCGGATGCCATGCTCCGCACAGTAGGCTGCCAAGAGGTCGGAGGAAAACTCACCACCTCGGTCAGAGTGCAGACGCAGGACGGGAAAGTCCGACTGGACCCGGTCGCGGAGCTGGAGACGAGCAGCACGGATCCAAGGGATCAAAACATCAGGGACCTCACCCTTGGTGCGCAAGAGGAAGACCGTGGTGTAGCGCGTGTAGTCGTCGACAACCAGCAGGAAGTACCGCTCGTGGCCCTGTCCACGGACGCGGGCTGGGCCCCACACGTCCAGGTGGAGAGTCTGCAGAGGAGCCTCTGTGGGAGGGAACGAGGAGGAGTGAGGAGCGGCGCGCTGCCGCCCCTCGACGCAGGGAAGACAGGGAGGAGCAGGCGAGGGCGGGAGGGGAGGGAGAACCCTGGGAAGACCAGAGACAAGGTACCGGGAGTGCATGCCACGAAGGCGCTGCACTGACGGGTGACCAAGACGGTGGTGCCAGAGAACCGTCTGGTGCGACAGGGAGCGACACGAGCAGGGGGCCGACAGCTGACCTGACGCAGACGCAGACGCAGCTACCTGAGGGGACTCAGTGGTCAGTGTGTACAGGTCCGACCCCGGCTGCCGAGTGAAGGTAGCTAGGTGGCGACCTGTCCTAGCACACGTACAGTGGGTCACACGCTCATAGGCAGGGGTGAACTGGTGAACACCCCCATCCTGAAGAGCAGAGCCCGCCACCAAGTTCATAGAGAACGAGGGGAGGTAAAGACCCGACAGGGTGCCGGACGGGACCGCAGGACAAGGGAGGACAGTGGAGGAGGTCGCAATGGCCGGGCCCCCAGAGGGGTCAGCGAGAGAGACAGCAACTGGCCGAGCTAGCTGCTCAAGGGCAGTGCGGTCACGGAAGAAGCAGCGGGAAGCACCCGAGTCGAGTGTGAAGGTGTGCAGTGCCTCAGTAGACGCAGTACCAGCAAGCGCAGACGCACTAGCACCTAGAGCAGCAGCCTCACCAGGTCCTAGGGCAGTAGACGCACGCGTACCAAGAGCAGCAGCTGTGAATGAAGAAAACAGGAATGAAATGACTAAGTGAAAGTTGGGTACAAAAGGCAAACCCTAGGCAACTGTACCCCATATGTGCTACCCCACTATAGCCTACAGTAGCTATGTCATATAACTCTGACACACCCCCATAGGCAAAGTGGGGGAGAACAAGGGGTCACAAGACCAGTCAAGCAAAGCAAAGCAAGCTCAGGGTGGATCACAAAGTCACCACACATTCCGAGCACAAGTTCAAGGCCACAAGGCCAGTTCACATGCAGGATTACATATATATATAAGGCTAGACAAGCAAGAGCAGGAGTATATATATATGCAACAGTACAAACAAGGTCAAGAGGTGAGCAAGTGAGGCAAGGTAGATACAAGACCCAGCTGAGTACAGAAGCGCTGATGATCACAAGGCGCAAGTGCCTTGGTGAAGATATCAGCAGTGTTGGCCTCAGAGGCCACGTACGCAAGTCGCAGCTGACCACGCTGCTGTAGCTCACGAGCAAGGAAGTAGCGAAGAGCAATGTGCTTCGTTCTGTGCTCCAGTCTCTGCTCTCGACACAAGGCCAGCATGGCCTTGTTGTCTACGTAGAGCACTGGAGGAGAACGAGGCGGCTCTCCAAGGTCAGTCAGCAAGTAGGTGAGCCAGCGAAGCTCCTGTGCAGCCATGGCCCCGGCGTAGATCTCAGCCTCACAACTGGAGCCGAGAACAGAAGACGAGCGAGTAGCCCGCCACGAAACAGAGCCGGAACCAAGGCTGAAGGTGTAACCCTGTGACGACCGCTGCGTAGCCTGGTCGTCAGCCCAAGAAGCGTCTGCGTGTCCAGTGAGGACCACTGGACTCTGCCCTCCAAGCACAAGCCCCATGCCCGACGTACTGCACAAGTAGCGCAACACCCTCTTCGCTGCAGCCATGTGCTCCGGTCTGTGTCTCCCAGGAGCAACATAGCGTGCAAGAATGCTAAGAGAGTATGCAAGGTCAGGTCGTGTGCAGGTCATCAGGTACATGAGGCAGCCAACAAGCTCTGGGTACGGGCCACTCGACTCTACGGACTCATCCGAAGGCAGAGCTGAGAGCGAGTGGCGAGTAGGCAGAGGAGTGGCCTGAGGCGAGGAGTACGTGAAGCCGAAGCGCTGAAGGACCTGCTGCACCATGTGTGACTGAGTCAGGGTAATGGTGCGGCGTGCTCTGTCCCGGGTGATCTGCAAGCCAAGGTAGCTGCGCAGTTCACCCAGGTCTGTGCACGTGTGTCTCTTCTGCAACCCGGACTTCACGTGGGCGAGTCCAGCAGTGTCAGCTGTGGCAAAGACCAAGTCGTCGACGTACACGAGGATGTAGAACGGCTGCAAAGAAGTGTCGGTGCGCAGAAACAGCGACGGGTCGGCAGTAGAGGGAGCAAACCCAAGAGCCGCAAGTGTAGTCCTCAGTGTGTCGTGCCACTCACGCGGTGCCTGGCGGAGACCGTAGACTGGCCGCCGGAGGCTCCACTGGGTGCCAGGAGGAAAAGACCCAGCGAAGCCAGGTGGGCGACGCAGCCAGATCTCCTCGTGCAGGCTGCCCTGCAAGAAAGCAGTGCTGAAGTTAAGAGAGTGCAGCTCGTAGTTGCGGTGAGCAGCTATGTGCAGCAGTACCCGAAGAGTGGTCATCTTCGGGGTGGGAGAGAAGGTCTGAAAGTAGTCAACTCCCTGCCGCTGACTGAAGCCACGAGCCACGTAACGCGCCTTGAAGACAGGCGGAGAACCCGGCGGCCGCTTCACCCTGAAAATCCACATGCCACTGACGATGTTCGCCCCAGGCGGGGGAACCTCGTCAACGTAGGTACCTGTGGACTTCCAGGAAGCCATCTCTGCGTCCATAGCTGCCTGCCACTGAGAGGAGTAGGGACCCTCTATCGCCTCCGCGTAAGAGCGCGGAGTCGGGATGTCAAGTGCATCCGGGTCTCCCTCAGGGGTAAGCAGTACGGACACGAGATGAGGTGAAGCAGCAGCCAAACACTGGAACTCCTCCTGCCTGTCCTCAAGGACGTCCGTGCCAAGGGCACACTCACCCCCGACGGACGGAGGACAGACAGACTCAGACTCAGCAACAAGACTAGCAGCGTAGTCTAGACGACAGCGAGCAGCAAAGTCGACGAGCTCAGTAACTAGGGCAGACGCAGCAGTGGACGCAAAGGAAGGGTCAGTGACAACAGTAGCAAGGAGACGCGTGACAGTAGGACTGGCAGCACGAAGAGAGTCCGACTCCGGGTCAGGAAGAGCAGGAAGAGAGGACTTAGGAGGAGAAGGCAAAGGGGCACGCAGAGGAGCAGTGGACGGACGCAGAGACATCCGGTGCGTGCCAGGGACAGGAGGAGGACGCTGACGCGAACCACGAGCACTAGTGCGAGCAGCACGGACAGGCGACGCAGGGCGAGACGCAGGCTCACGACGCTCAGCAAGACCTCCAGTAGGACCAGTGTAGGGAGAAGGAGCGGGCAGTGGGGAGGCCGGCTGTAACTGTAACTGTGACGGGACAAGCTGTGGACACGCTAAGGGAGGAGGAGGACCAGTAGAAGGCGGGAGACCAAGAACCTGCTGAAGGAGCGGAACGAAGTACGGCCGAGGCCGCGCGGCGACTCCAGACACAGCAGGGACAGCACCAGTACCCCCAGCGGCAGCACCAGCGCCAGCAGCACCTCCAGCTCCAGTACCTCCAGCAGCACCAGTAGCACCCCCAGCAGGACCGCCTCCAGGACCGACAGCAGTAGCCTCAGCGCCAACACCCTCAGCAGCTCCAGCTCCAGTCGTACCCGCAGGCCCAGCAGCTCCAGTACTCCCAGTACGAGCACCTCCGGGACCCGCGGCACCAGCACCCTCAGCAGCCGAAGAACCTCCATCTCCAGCAGCACGCCTCCAGCGCCGGGCAAACCACTCGCGCAGCTCCAGTGGAGAGAGTGGCTCCCGCCGAGACGAAGCACCCAGAGAACCTCCAGGCTCAGCACCGCCAGACGCCACACGAGCAGGCCCAGCTCCCTCAGGCTCCGCACCCCCAGGCTCAGCACCTCCAGGCGTAGCACCCCCAGGCGTAGCACTCCCAGGCTCAGCACCCCCAGGCTCAGCACCCCCAGTAGTAGCACCCCCAGGCTCAGCACCCTCAGGCTCAGCACCCCCAGTAGTAGCACCCACACGCTCAGCACCCCCAGAGTCAGCACCCCCAGGCTCAGCACCCTTAGCAGCACCAGAGTCACCAGTAACCTCGACAGGCTCGACTGCGTCTACCTGGGACACACCTGAAGGGGCAGGACCCTGAGGGGGGAGGGGGTCTACCGGGGGGGGACCTGGGACAAGGAAGAGCGGTGGCGGGGGGAGGGACGGAGTGCGGTAGGGGAAGAGGCGGTAGTAGGGGACCGACTCGTCAAACGTGACGTCCTGGGAGGACAGGACACGGCGAGAGGTGGGGTGGTAGAACTGCCACCCTGGCGCGTCAGGGGGGAAGCCAAGGAAGACGCAAGGAGCAGCACGAGGGGACAGCTTGTCTGCAGACAAGTCGCGGACAAACGCCCGAGATCCCCAGACACGGAACGCAGACGCATCGCCAACCTTCCCCGTCCACAGCAAAGCTGGGGAGGTCTCCGGCATGGAGACCCTGGGGTGAAGGTTGATCTGATGCGCCGCGTACCGAACCGCAAACGAGTCTGAAGACGAAAAGGCGTCAGGAAGGTATTGCGAGCTGGAATTACCGCGGTTAGGGTCATTGATCAGGAAGGTATTGCGAGCTTCGATTGCTATTGTCAGGAGTGCACTGTAACTTTTCATCTTTTACTATTCGTAATACATGGCCAGGCGAGGCCATGCCAAGCTATGCCAAGCCAAGCCAAGTCAATCCAAGCTAAGCCAAGCTATGTATAGCAAAGAATATCCAGGAAAGGCCAAGCCTCCAAAACATGGCAGCTAACAGAAGTTGCACGCAATGCGGCATGTCATTGAAACGGAGAAATATAGGGTAACGATAAGATTTGTTTGCTAGGGCATGGATTGAGACCATGGGATTATATTTACAGATGTATATCCGTCAGAAATTCACAATAAAATTGCCATTATCTAATGGAATCATGTATATTGGTTAGCATACACAAATTATGAGCAAAGCTTGTGTACTTGTATTCATAGCAAGTTGTATTGCATAGTATACTCGCTTCTGTACTCGGAAAACGGAGTGTAGCTGATGCACCCGCAATGTTTTGCTTGGGTTCAGGGCGGGGTCACGAGAGTACGTTTGAATGCGCTTGAAAAAAGCTATGTACGATTTAGAACGGTCTGGGATTGGAAACCTGGTTTTTCAGAGCCGCCGTCATCCATATCCAACACCTTCTGCGAAATCGAGCCGCGAAATTATTGGACATGTGCATTCCAGCCGGGAAGTGATTGCTCGGCTTCCCTGCCGAAAATCGTGAAGAAAACAGTAGAAACCGCCATGCTCAGAGGCCTGTCCACGCTTTCTTACAACCAACATTCCCACCTCACTTCAGTAGCACGACTCAACCCATCTAGTTCACACCTCCTTCGGATCCCGTTTCTTATCATTCCACGTCCGCAGCTAGCAGTATTTATAAAATTATCCCGGTTGATCCCAAGAGCGTTTCGAATGCCATCTGACAGCTGAAGCAAGCGACGCATTAGCAAGATTAGCCTCGTGAATCTGGCGCATATCTGCGCTAGATTCCCCCCTGTTACTTTCTCGATTTGAAGAACCTCACGTTCTCCCCCAGCCAGTCGCAATGGGGAAACCCCCTGGCACCTTCTCCCTGCTGCTCGTTGTCCTCTCCCTCGTCTGCATCTCGCCGCTCCCCATCTCAACAGCCGGTGCACGTATGCGCATTGCGCGCACTCCCCTGGCGTACGAAAAATACCTCCGTCAGCGCCAGCTGACCGACATCGTCGACCGCGGCTCGCACCCATCTCTGCACATGTTCAGTTCCAAAATGTTTTTTTCCGAGCGAGAAAAGCGCGAGAGGAAAACAGGCGCTGACACTTCAAACCCTCCAATCAAATACCGAGGCGGGCCCGTGATGACCGGAAACCCGTCCATCAATGTTTACATTATTTACTACGGCAGCTGGCCGGCGGGTTCAGGGCATAACATAATCGAGAATTTCATCCGATCTCTGAGCGCGGACTCGAAGCGGCAGGGGGGTCCCGCGGATCCCAAGGTGAAGCGCTGGTGGGCGATCAGCGCAGCGTACACGCAGGAAGGGGAGAATGGCGCGAAGAGGAACGTCAGCAAGAAGGTGCGGCGTTGCATGAGATTACCGCACTGTCTAGGTGAACGATGGGATTGTACCGCACGTTCTAAACGGACAAGTGGCCCGAAGGGAGGAGGGATGAAATGAATGAGTTAGGACGTGATTGAAACATGCGTGACTGGATCATGGGTGACTGGATTATGCGTGACTGGATCATGGGTGATCGGATAATGTCAAAGCTACATTTCCTTAGCTCATCGGCGCTTAAGCTCGTTTCCAGCATGATGCAATTCCTCCCTGGTTTTATCTCATTCCAGGTGCGCCTCGCCAGAACTGTCTACGACGACTACTCGGCGGGAACGGATTTTGGCCAAGACACGGTTTGGGAAGGTATGCAGCACGACTGTAACCATTTTGCCTCTTCCAGCATTTCATGTCTCCCCCCTTAGCATAAATAAAGTCGCTGCATGATCTATGCGCCACTGCAAGAGAGTCAGGGTACGAACACATGATCGCCCATGATCGCATGATCATGATCGATGGCGCATGATTGCCCTGTCATTATCAAAACCATTCAAAGCCTCTCCTCTGTCGCAGTTATTTCGAGCAAGATGGGAGATCGGAAGCCATTTCCGTACGACGCGAATGGCATCTACCTGCTTCTTACCAGCAAGGATGTTACCGTTCCGGGTTTCTGCACCGAATCCCTAGGATGGCACACCATGAACTCCTTCGAGTCAAAACCAGTTGTATTGTCGTTCGTGGGACATCCCGGGCAGTGCCCAGCGGAATGGCAGTGAAATCCGTCGCCGAATGGTAACCCTGCCATCGATTTCATGCTTTCCAGCATCGCTCACGAAATCGCGGAAGCAGCAACGGACCCGGATTGTGTGACGGGATGGATGGACGACACAGATGCAGAGAATGCGGACAAGTGCTCTTCAGATTTTGGTAAGACGAAAAAGGGTCAGGACAGCCGAGGCGGAACGTACGAGTACAATCTGGTTGGGTTGAAGAACATGAGATTTCTGATCCAGAGTAACTGGGACAGGCAGAAGAACAGGTGTGTGACGCAGAGGAGGTACCAGTAGGGGGATGTTTACGTGTGATGAAGTGGAAGTTCCATCTCGTACTGAAGTCCCTAAAAGAATAAGCGTTGCTGCACTGCTGTTGCTCCTGAAATAAGCTTCTCTGGATGTATCCTGCATTATGAAGCAACGGCTCTTCTTATCCAACAGCTGCATGTGGTGCATCTTGAACACATCTTTCTCTTCCCTGACATACTCCCCTCCTGACTTTCATCAGACTTCCATCTTACAGGTTCGTTTCTAAGCTTTGTTTACATTTTTCATAAACGTATACTAAACCGTGGTTCCAAACATTTCGTATTTCAATCCCTACCCCTCCCCGCCTACCATCCTGTGCTCTTTGATCAGCCTAGTGTTTGGTATATACGGTAGACTTACTCCCCCACTTCTTTGGCTCATTGAGTTACACCCTCTCAAGTATTTGCCGCACTCACACGGCTTGGCCTCACTGAATTTCAACCTATCAATGTCTAGTGATTGCCTGGTTGATTTTTCAACCACCTGGTTTTCCATTCCTAAGGCCAAAAACACCATAACCACACTTATGTAGCCCCTGTCCCTGAACTAAGGTGCCTCTGCTTCTCTGGTCAAACTTAGCCTGAAGTCGAGGTTTCACTAACGAGGTTTATTCAGAATTTTGAAACCGTGTCGCATGTTGACGTTTACTACGAACATTCTCTGGGCGGGTTCCCGATTGTGAAGTTTGGTCACAGGAAAGCACCAAAGTTTGGTCACAGGAAAGCACCAGAGTTTGGTCACAGGAAAGCACCAGAGTTTGGTCACCACGAGTAGTCGAAGTTCTTACGAAGTGTTGAACGAACATAGGCGAAACTGATTTTTCGGATGGAGCTCGCCATGTTTTCTGTTGCCCCAAACTGATGCTTCGTAATATTTTGACGAAACATCAATTCGAATGTCTCACGTTACAACTGTACTGTGAATGCTGGGCAATCCCAAGGCTCACCTTGGAGTGACGTTGTGGATCCACCCTTAGTGAGTTCCACAACATTTCCGTTGCTGTTCAATTCCGCCTGGTTTCCTGCTTCTACGAATTGAGCTCCTATTTGCTAGTATTACTGATCTTCGCTAACTAGTCTGGTTTCCAGCCCGCAATCGTCTTAATGCGAACGTGATGTCGTTTGTTCTGTGGTCGATTAGACGGCAGAAACACGGACAATCGCGAGGTCCCTGCGGAGAAGCTGAAAGCATTCTCAGCGGCGTTTGAGGCGCCTCAATATCCCCCCGCGGAGATCCGCAAAGCATCCTCAATGACAGGCCCGGACGGAGGGAAGAATGGGGGAGCGAGGAGGCGTTCTGCCATCGACTCGAGCCTCTGCTCGCCGAACCTCGAATCGCCGAGCCTCAAGAAGTCAAGCCTGGTTTCGTCGAGCCTAGGATTGTCGAAGGAATCATCGAAGCAGAAGCAGCGGGAAGCTGGGGCGAAATATAGGGTCGAGCGGCGTGGGACTCTCGACTCGTGGGTGAAGCGACTCAAGCCGTCGACCGCTGACCCCGCGCGTGCAAGCCCGGCTCAGTGCCACGGCGCTCCAACATGCCAGTTCCAACTGCTTAAAACCTCCGAAAATCCTTATTCCAGTCATAAAGACGGTCCCTTTCCTAGTAGCCGAGATCCCAGATCGTGTCCGCTTCAAGCGGCTGAGTGCACGGCCGCGTTGAGACGATGCGTTGATGCGCCGGAGTCGGTGCGTGAGAAATCGTTAGAGTTGACTCAGAAGTCACCCCGACGCTCCGGTGCTCCGATGCATCCAATGCCTGCGAAGTCCCCCTCGTGTGACCTTGGGAGCGAATCGTGTAGAGATGGGAGCGCATGCGACTCGCCGGGTCGCGAGTTGATGAGTTCGGGCTCGGATGATCGCCGCTGCGACGCGCCGCCGTCGGCCACGTGCGAGGAGTCGATTGGAGCGACGGACCGCCTTGTGACGTATAGAAGAATCCGTCGAGTGATGGCTGACGGCGGGTGAGTGATGGCTGACGGCGGGTGAGTGATGGCTGTCGGCGGGTGAGTGAAGGTTGACGACGGGTGAGTGAAGGTTGACGGCAGGTGAGTGATAGCTGACGGCAAGAGTGAAAGAAATGGCGTGTGAGAAGGCGGATGGAATATGTTATTTGGCGGATGGTTGACGATTCACGGCAAGAGCGGAAGGAATACACGGGGCGTCGTTTCCTTGTATCCACTCTTTTTCCTGATTCTTTTATCTCATTCATCCGCATATGTCAACTCCCTTTACAGCCGCAAAATTTCCTTGGACTTGAATGACCAGAACCTGCTTGTACCGCGTCAAACATGATCAGACCGTTTCTCACCTTTATGACGATTGGCTTTCAGAAGCAGGGACGCGATCCGGCATGTGCTAGGCAGCTCCACACCAGGCCGCTCTGTTGGCGATTCACCTGACTTTTCTCCTGAAGCGTGCAACGTTTTCACAACCAAAAAGGCGGTCGCATCAGCAGCCGCAGCAACCATTCCAAGTGGATGTGCCTTGGGGCTGCCTACGAGAACAGCTTCTATCGCGGATATCAAAGTCGTGTCGGCTCCTGCGTTGTCAGCGTCAGAAGAACGTCCACGTGGCACCTCCACATTGGCCTTCTGGTTAAGGCAGGGGAATGGCTCCGGCAAGGAGGAGAGGTCAGGCGGAGCATCGTGTTCGTCGGATGTGCCTCGGGTAGACGATGAATACGAGATCCAACGGCTGAGGAAATCGAAGCTGAAGCGCAAGGCAGGGGCGAGCACAGGGGAAGACGAGCACAGAAGCACTGAGGAGCAGCAGCAGCAGGGGCTGGCGCAGCAGCGGGTGGGGCAGCAGGGTCTGGGGCAGCAGGGGCGAGAGAAAGAGCAAGCATGGCAGGAGGGGCTGGAGCAGGGGCGAGAGCAGGCAGGGCAGTTGGAGCAGAATATCGAGAGGCGTGCTGAGGATGAGCGGCAGGAGGGTGTGCACGAGGGGCGAGAGCAGACGCACTCGCTGCGATTGCAGGAGGAGCTTCCGACAAGTCCGAGAGAGGCCCATACTCTGCTGGAACAGCTGGGTTCGGAGCGGCCGGAGCAGAAACAGCAGCAGCAGCAGCGGCAGCGGAAGCAGGTGCAGGCGTGTTTGGACTTTGGACAGAAGGACCTTCTTCACACCACGTGCCGTGTGTGCGGATTCGTGTTTGCCAAGGGGCTTAAAGCGGATGAAGCAGCACACGACGCACATCACAGACTGTTCTGTGGCACTATCACCATCCAGGTGAGAGGGGGTGCTGTGCGATTGCCTAGACTCTTGATATATGAGACACGTGCTGTGTGTGCGGGTTGGTGTTTGCCAAGGGGATCAAGGCGGATGAGGCAGCACACGACGCACATCACAAGCTCTTCTGTGGCACTGTTACCATCCAGGTGAGAAGGGTGCTGTAGGTTTGTCTGGACCAGGGTCACATCACATGAGACGTGTGCTGTGTGTGCGGGTTGGTGTTCGCCAAGGGGATCAAGGCGGATGAGGCAGCACACGACGCACATCACAAGCTCTTCTGTGGCACTGCTACCATCCAGGTGAGAAGGGTGCTGTAGGTTTGTCTGGACCAGGGTCACATCACATGAGACGTGTGCTGTGTGTGCGGGTTGGTGTTCGCCAAGGGGATCAAAGCGGACGAGGCAGCACACGACGCTCATCACAAGCTTTTCTGTGGCACTGTCACCATCCAGGTGAGAGAAGGCAGGAGCAGGCGTGTTTGGACTTTGGACAGAAGGGCCTGCTGCACTGCACGTGCCAGGTGTGTGGTTTTGTGTTCGCCAAGGGGCTCATGGCGGATGAAGCAGCACATGACGCACATCACAGGCTCTTCTGCGGGACTGTCACTGTCCAGGTGAGGAGTGGGGAGGCGGGGTCCAAGTGCGTGGGGTGTTTGCCAGAAAACTCATGAACGGCAGCACAGGCTGTTCCGCGGCTCCGCATCCAGGCGGAGAGAAGGGCAGGAGATTTGTTGAGTTGAAATCACTTTTGAGAGTTCTCAAA
Organism: Closterium sp. Naga37s-1; assembly: GCA_947471745.1. Classification (NCBI taxonomy): domain Eukaryota; kingdom Viridiplantae; phylum Streptophyta; class Zygnematophyceae; order Desmidiales; family Closteriaceae; genus Closterium; species Closterium sp. Naga37s-1. The sequence continues at coordinate 3,040,063 of CANJKZ010000717.1, read as the reverse complement.
AGTGATTTCAATAGAGAAGGGCAGGAGATTTGTTAAGAAACAAACATACGACCATCTCTGGGATAGCATACGACTTCTTGGTAAGAGGGTGTGGGGTGCGTGTGTGTGTGCATGCATGTGTGGCTGTATGGGACAGCGAGGGACTGCTGCACATACGGTTGGCATAATAATCTATTGTTTCTGTTACCATGTTACCAGATGCGTGTGAAGAGTTACACCGCGCAACGGAGTGATACCCGCTCTTTCTTCTCCTTTCTTGGTGGCACGTGTGTGTGAGTGCAGGGACGGAGGAACGAGGAAATAACATTTTTGTTTCTTTTACCATGTGACCAGATGCGTGTGAAGGCAAATAGGTCCAGCAGAGTAATACCCACTCTTTCCTCCCCTTTCCCGGTGACTCTGCGCACGTGTGTGTGTGTGTGAGTGCAGGGATGGAGGAACGAGCGCGTTGTGCACGCTGTTTCAGAGAGCACTAGGGACGCACGCAACGCATGCTCCACAGGAGCAGGGGCCGCAGAGACCGCAGCAGGCAGAATAGTGCTCATCGCCCACGCAGACTGCACAGCAGTGCAGCTGGCAAAGGTGCGTTACTGTGCGCTTGACAGCGGTGCTTTCTGTGCCCTGCAGTGCACTGTGCTGCGGTGCGGTGCGGTGCGGACTGGTGAGTAACATGTGGATGCCTGGCACCACAGGCACCCTGCTCTGCGATGCTCGCGATGCTGTTGCTGACTGCAACTGAGGCCCTCACTGTTTTTTTCACCTTCTTCCTTTCGACAATTTGACTGCACACCTGAAATGGACGCACATATCTCTACCTCCCCACTTTTTCTGCTAACACATCTCTCATCTCTCCCTCCCCGTATCTGTGCACTCAATCCCCCCCACACCTGTGTTCCTTATCCCATCCAGATGCACGAAATAGCGGCAGTGTTGGAGAGGGCAATGGGTGTGAGTCCCACGTGGCTGCTGCTGGCACTTTTCTCACCTCTTTTGCCTTGCCTCTCTGCGCCCTATCCCCTTCTCGTACCATGCAGATGCAAGAAATAGCGGCGGTATTGGAGAGGGCAATGGGTGTGAGCCCCACGTGGCTGCTGGGCGGCCAATGGAAGGTGAGCATCAGCGGGTGTGTTGAGGGAGGGGAGGGGTGTTTTCTTGCTGTTCACTCTTGAATGAGGCGGCACCAGGCTTCAGGTGGGAAAGGAGAGAGGCATGAGCGTCACACCCACGTGGCTGCTCTGCTGGGCGGCCTGAGGAAGGTGAGGAACCTGCCACCCACGTGGCTGCTCTGCTGGGCGGCCTGAGGAAGGTGAGGAACCTGCCACCCACGTGGCTGCTCTGCTGGGTGGTGTTAAACCTGCCTTCAAACCCTCCCTCCCCACTTCTACACACCGTAACAATCACTCGCCCCACACACTCTCCCCATCCCTCCTCCCACTCTCCCACACACCCTCCCTCGTCCCTCTCTCCCCACACACTCTCCCCATCCCTCGTCCCTCTCCCCACACTATTCCCATCCCTCCTCGCTCTCTCTCCCACAGGCGTATCTATACATTCATGGGAAGCAGCTGGTGGGGTGCCTTGTGGCCGAACCCATTTCCCAGGCGCGCCCAGCACAGGCATGTTCCATCCCACAGCATCCACTAGATCGCACGCCAGCAACAGCAGTGGCGGCAACAGCAACAGCAAGCGCAGCAGAACCAGCAGCAACAACTGCAGCAGCAGCAACAGCAGCAGAGTCAGTGTCAATATCCACAGAAACAACAAAAGCAACACCACAACCACTATCAGCAGCAGCAGCAGAAACGCTGTCAATAGGTTGTCTCGAGCCATGCAACGTCCAACCATGCAGCCCTCGACCGTTTGTTGCTGAAGCAGGCACAGCCACACCTCACAACGTATCCTTATGCAACTCCAAAACACGCTGCACACCACATGTTTCTGCCTCTGAACCTGCAAACGAGCTGAGTGCAAGGGTGTGTGGCTCAAGGGAAGCGCCACAACAACCAGCAGAGCATCACATTCGTGAGGCTCCTCAGGAAGATATTCAAGAAGGCATGCTGTGTGCAGCTTCGAACCAGCCAAGTGCAAGGGTGTGTGCAAGGGTGTGTGGCTCAAGAGAAGCGCCAGAGCAACCAGCAGAGCAGCTGTTTCGTGAGGCTCCTGAAGAGGAGGAGCAAGAGGATGAGATGTGTGCAGCGGTGTGTGGAGTGAGAGCCATCTGGGTGCACCCAGCGCACAGGAGGAGAGGCGTTGCAACTGAGATGATGAAGGCTGTGAGGTGGGTTGCACGCGTGTGTGTGAGTGCATGTGCGTGTATGAGCGCGCGCACGCATGTGCTTGTGATAGTGTGCATGTGTATGCATGTGTATGCATGTGTATGCATGCATGCGTGTCGCTTGCATGTCTGCGTGTGTTCATTCTCTGTACCGTCCATGCAGCATTATTCCTCTCCCTTCTCTCTTCCCATGCATTCATCCCTTCCCCACAAGCAGCTGATCACATTCGCTTTCACCTCGCCCATGTGCTTTCACCTCGCCCATGTGCTTTCACCTCGCCCATGTGCTTTCACCTCGCCCATGTGCTTTCACCTCGCCCATGTGCTTTCACCTCGCCCATGTGCTTTCACCTCGCCCATGTGCTTTCACCTCGCCCATGTGCTTTCACCTCGCCCATGTGCTTTCACCTCGCCCATGTGCTTTCACCTCGCCCATGTGCTTTCACCTCGCCCATGTGCTTTCACCTCGCCCATGTGCTTTCACCTCGCCCATGTGCTTTCACCTCGCCCATGTGCTTTCACCTCGCCCATGTGCTCTCACCTCGCCCATGTGTTCTCACCTCGCCCATGTGCTTTCACCTCGCCCATGTGCTTTCACCTCGCCCATGTGCTCTCACCTCGCCCATGTGCTCTCACCTCGCCCATGTGTTCTCACCTCGCCCATGTGCTCTCACCTCGCCCATGTGCTCTCACCTCGCCCATGTGCTCTCACCTCGCCCATGTGCTTTCACCTCGCCCATGTGCTCTCACCTCGCCCATGCGCTCTCACTTTTCCCATGCTCTCCATCTCACATTCACAATGTTTTTTTTCCTCCTACTACATTCCAACCCTAACCCATTTTCATCACATCCCCTACAGTGCAGCATCTCCTTTGCCCATGCCTGTTCGCTCTCCCCGTCTTCTTCCTCTCACTTTCCCCTCGCACCCACTTGATTCGCCACCTTCCTTCCCCCTCTCCCCACCACCTTTGCCTGGCCATCACTTTATGTATGCCTGCTCACTCCAACCATCTTGCCTGACCATCTTGCCTGACCATCTCTCACTGCTTCCGCCCCCACCCCCTTTCCCCCCTTTCACTGCCCGGCCATCCTGGTTCCACCACAGCATCTCCTTCGGCTATACCTGCTCGCTCTCACCGCTTTGCCTCACCATCTCTCACTGCCGCCTCCCCCACCCCCTTACCCCCCCCTCTCACTGCCATGCCATCACACCCCCCCCACCAAAGCATCTCCTTTGCCTATGCTTGCATGCTCTCCCCATCTTGCCTAACCATCTCTCACTGCGTTCCCTTCCCCCCTCTCACTGCCTGCCATCACATCCCCCCCACCACAGCATCTCCTTCGCCTATGCATGCACGCTCTCACCGACTCAGATCGCATTCTCGCAGCCAACCGAGTCAGGCAGGGCCTTTGCTGCTGCGCTCTGCCGTCCCAAGCCCTTCCTGGTGTACAAATAATGCTTGCTGGTGTTTCACGCGTGATTTCAAGTCAAGACAGAGCAGCGTTGATCAGTAAACAAAGAGGGATCGCCACACAAGTTCCACAAATGGACCTGTCTGCTATTGTTTCATTCTTTGTTTTTTTTTTTATGCTAGTGAAAATCAGAGTGGCTGGCGCCAGGCCCTACGATATCAGGAATTTTCCCCTGAAATTCCTGATTTTCAGGGATTTTTTTGTACCTACACTGATTTTTCAGTGTTGAGAATTTTGTGACACTGATTTTTCAGCCTTTATTTCATAGTTGACACTGATTTTTCAGTCTTTTATCGAAGTGTACACTGAATGCACATTCCGAATCCTTCCTGTCAACCAACATTTTCAGTTTTTTCACGTACGAGAACGTAAGAGATTGACGGTTTAGAGCATCAACTGTTTCAGTGGTTAGTGATTTTCTACCGACGGGTAAGGGTCCGGTTCGAATCCCTCCGCAGTCATGTTTCGTAAATCCTACCCTTGTATACAAGGTTTTCATTTGCTTGAAAATTCAGGCTTTGTTTTTTAGGAACCCTGAAAATTCAGGGTTTTTTTTCTAGGAACACTGAAAATCAGGGTTTTGTTCACAGGGACCCTGATGCATCAACGTCCCTTAAAGTGAATCTGAGGGCCTGGCTGGCGCACAACTATGCTACTGTTACAGCATACATGAGATTTTTTTAGGGCCATGTTTTGGTCCTTATACAGTGAACATTGGAAGCACTATCTATTTACAGTCCCCCTCCCACATGCTGCTGTGTTGTGTTGTGTCATCAGCTGCTCCTTTTCCTGTTACTGCTGTTGTGGCTGCTTCTGCTGATAATTACTGCTGCATTTCCAGTCCAATATGCAGCAGTCTCACCTTCGCCTAGGCCTGCACGCCTATTACCGTACCGTAAGATTGTTTGTGGAGTTGTACTCTGGCAACAGTATCTGCTAAAGTTACTCCTGATCAGGTGCTTCTCCTCCTGCTGCTGTTGCTGCTAGTTTATCCACCACCACTGCTGCTGCTTCTGCTTCAGTTGCTGCAGCTGCTGCAGCTTCTCCCGATTCCACCGATATTGCATTGCTGGCAGGCTTACCAGCTGGCTGATTCTGCCCTTCACCACTGCAAGGTGTGACTAAACTCGGTGTTATTATAGCGGGAACATTTGAATCGAGTAGAGGTGTGAGATTCTCGCCTGCTGAAGCTGAATCGGCTGCAAGCGACACTTCTCCAGTTGCACCTGTAATTGGCGGCTCTGTAGCTGGTGCGTTTGCAGCAGACTCGTTAGTAGCAGCTGCGTTTGTAGCAGCGGAGATCACCGTAGAAGTTACTGTAGATCCGATGGCTGCTGAGGCTAACTTCTTGTTTCTCTGATGTGCCTCCCTGGCATGTGCTGATCTCCCATTGGCTGTGTGCAGACCAGTGCTTCTAATCTGAGCCTCTAGGAGTGTGACACGTGTGTCAATTTCCACCAATCGGCTGCTTCCAAATACCAACCAATAGGTGATCGCGGGATGCAAATCGGATGGCAGAAACGACCGCCAAGGATGTTTGTGGGGAGGACCATCGAGGGGGGGGGGGGGAGTGGGAGGATGGGAGTGGACAGGAGTGGGGAGAAAGAGAGGCAGGGAAGAGAAGAATAGGACGCAAGAGGGGTAGGGAAGAGAAGAGGTTTGGAGAAGAATAGGAGTGGGAGTTGGAGGGAAATGAGAATCAACAAGGTATGAAAGACAAAGGGGAGGATCCATGTCAGGTGACAGAGCGAATGGGGAAGGTTGAAAGGAAGCAGGAGAGGGTGAAAGGGGAAATGCAGAGAAGGTGACACATGCAGTATATATCCATGCACGTGCTGCTGCACACATGCATACGCCACAAGTGCTGCAAGTTATCATGTGCAGTCCACTTCACATGGTAAAAATCAACTGTTCCTCAACAACAGTAACAAGCAAGCACCATGAGGGCCAATGGGTCTGGTCGATTGGTTTAATGAAGCTTTATTAACATGGTATGACGCCTCGTAAAAAAAAAAAAAAAAAAAAAAAAAAAAAAAATGACTGCGGCTCAACAACCCATGACGACTTGCCGGGCGGGGTGCTTCAAGAGAAACCTCAGAGCGATCGAGGTGACTCACAGGTGCAGCGATTGGAGTTTAGATTCGCACGACGCGGCGAAGGCGTTGAGCAGCTTCACTGTTCGGTCAACGAAAACATTCACCTGCCATTGCCCGCGCACATCAGTAACGCACGCGGAACAGAATTCGGTTTCGGTGAGCATTTTACTGTAGGTCCACGCGCGCATAGCGATTTCAATTGTTCACAATCCGAAGAGCAAACGTGGGTGGCCGAGGCAGGAAGTAACTAGAAATCTATGATGACTCATCAGATCAGAGGCCAGCGCGTAACCAGAAGATTGCCTCGCCTGGGAACGACGCAGTCAAGTATAAAGGACTCAAAAGGGTCCTCGAAGCGCGCGGAAGGAAAACAATACAGGAGTGGAATAGATTTGGCAGCAATAGCGACCACAGCGACGGGTTATAAGGCGGTGAGGGAAGGAGGGGCAAGAAGGCTCGGAGAAAAGAAGAACAACGGAGGGTGGAAGAGAAGAGCAACAGGCGTCGCAAACGGCACGCATCGCATCCACGGCGCGCGCCTAGCCTAACCGACTCACAAGAATCACGGTTCGCTGATCTTCGGGAGGCGCCATAGCAGGCAAGGACGGACAGATGAGAATCGGATTACCGAAAAATAAAGCTGATATATAAAGTCTTTGTTACCACTACAACATGGCCGATTGTCAGTTGACAGTCGGAGTTCGAATCTCACTGGCTTTGATATGAACACTCCGATGGAGTGGATAATCCACAACCCGTCTAACTCCGAAGTAATTAGCCCCTGCTTGGCACTAGGCAGGCTAAAGAGGAATGGAGAATATATGAGCCACAACTTTTTAATTGCTTCGTACTATACAAGTTACGGTATTTTGTTGCTAACTGTAAGGAAAATCCCTTTCCTTACTTCGCGTCCCTGCTCAGCGCGTACACCACTGTTCACTATGCGACCCAACCTCAAGGTTCGGTTGGTACCGGTAACCCGCGCTCCGTACCTCCGCCTCGACAGTTCCCAACCTCGGCACCAGGCCCGTCGCGCACCCCAATTTCCCACGTTACCGTTACCACCGTAGTTTCGCTATATATTCTTCGCTCAATCGTTTGCTCATTGTATTCTTGTCTCGATAGTGCAATCCTCGCTCGCTCACTCAATTTCACTCGTAACACTTGGTTATCAGAGCCTACGATCTTCTCTCGGACCGCACTCACACCTTCGCTTCCCCACAATCTCCATTTTTGGGGGGGGGGTAGACGTCTCTCAGCGACCAAGCACCGCCGCTCGTAGTGCTCTCTCGTAAGCACGCACGGCCACGACAGAGGCTCTCGCAGAGCTTGCCCGACACCCCCGCCATGGCAGAACTTAATGTCGCGACACTGACACAGGAGCAACTAGACTGGCTCATGCGCCAACTCGAAGAATCGGCGCTTGAAATCGCCACACTCACTCCGCTCGCCAACAATCGACAGTGAACGCACCAGCACCAACAAATGCACCTGCACACTCGGAGGAGCCGATTGTTATCTCCTCCGGCACACCGACACAGAACGACAGCGTGGGACAGCGCTCAGGCGTAGCCAGTGAGGGCGCCGCTCACTCAATGCCTGGCATGGAGCGAAACAGAGTCACACCAAGCCCACAGGAGCCACGCGAAGCCCGTCGGCACGTGGAATTTGCAGCGACAAGTGGCGAGTACGCCATCACGGCGCCAGTGCCACTCAAGCCGCAGCGCCCGCCTTGTTTCGACCCAAGTCAACGCGGGGGTCCGACGGTTCAGTCGTGGGTCTTCACGATGAAAGTATTCTTCGACGCGAACTACGTCGAGTCGGACGCAGCGAAGATTCGCTACGCTGTTTCGCTGCTGAGGGGCCCTGCCATGGACTGGTGGCGAGTCATCGTGACGTCGCCACGCGCCTACGAGCCACCGTCGCAAGAAGACGGGCTCACGGGCCCAGCCGTCACCTGGAGTTCATTATGCGAGACAGCCCAGTACAGCACGTGGGATGCATGGTGCGCAGGGCTTCGGGCGCGTTTCGAGCCGATCGCGGCTTCGATTTCAGCACGTCAGAAACTGCGCACTTGGCGGCAGCTCGGATCGGTTCAGGACTATATGATTGGATTTCTCGAATTATGCGAACAAGTCGGCTATATGCACGAAGCGGAGCGGGTGGACCGTTACGTCGGAGGGCTAAAGCCGGACATCTCGCACGAAATTATGCTTTGCGGACTCTCGAACTTCAACGAGGTTCTAGCGCTCGCCGAGAAAATCGATATCCTACGACGACCGAGACCGGGGTCCTACTACGGACAACGTCCTCGGGGACCAATCGAGCACGCCACCGTACACGCCGTTGCGACAAATGCAGCTGCCGCACCATTTAAGGGGTGCTGCTTTGCTTGCAATAGGCCGGGCCATCGCAAGAATGAATGCCCAGAGGAGCTGAGGCGCCGCGGAACCGAGCAGGGGCGAGAGTCTCAGAGGCCGGGAAACGCCAGCAGTAAGTAGAAGTTGGGCCAACTACTGACGAGACTGCCTGCTCGCCCAACTTCACCGACCCTCACCGAGTCACAATACCGATTCACGCTATCGATCGGGCTCGGACGAATAAGGAGGGTACAGCGACGGATTGCCCAGTACTGATTCACGGGAAAATACAGGGAGCAGCAGTGAAGATTTTTATAGACGGAGGCGCAAGTCACAGTTTAGTTAACACCTCGACTGCAAGGAAGCTGCAACTGGCACTTAGTCGGTGTTTACCGGAGATCGATGCACGTTTAGTTGACGGAACGCCGCTGGCCATATGGGAAAAAGTGGAGAGAGTAAAAGTCCGCTGTGGGGGAAACTTCGGGTTTACACAGGAAATGCTCGCGACGACATTGGATGGGCACGATATTTTACTGGGCCGCGATTGGCTGCGACGGTATAACCCGCGAATCGACTGGACGACGGGTAGCTGCACTGTGCGAAGTAGCGGTAACTGGGTCGAACTACCTTGCTGGCAGTCGCCTGGGTCTTCAACGGTCCACGTCAACGCCATCAAGATGAAACGGGCTGTCGCCGCTGGAGCTGATGTGTACGCGGTGGATATCGCAATCGTGGACGAAGCAGACAAAATAAGTGATTTTCGGAAACTACTGTCGGCAGTACCATCGGAGCTACAGGAACTGTTGAAACGGTTCCCGGGGATCTTCCCCGATGATCTACCAGAGGGACTGCCACCTCAGCGGGCGCACGATCACCGAATATAACTAGAACCCGGGGCACAACCAACCGTACAGCGACAGTTCAGGCTGACACAGGCCGAGCTCGACGAGTTAAGGAAGCAGCTATGAAGAAACAGGAATGAATGAACTAGGAAGGTGTGGAATACAAATATGAAACCTGTACCCCTTAGTGTCTGCCCCACTACAGCCTACATAGGCTAGGTCATATATGTCCGACACACCCCCATAGGCAAAGTGGGGGAGAACTACGGGTCACAAGACCAGTCAAGCAAAGTAAAGCAAAGCAAGCTCAGGGTGGATCACAACGTCACCACACATTCTGAGCACAGGTTCAAAGGCCACAAGGCCAGTTCACATGCAGGATTATATATAAAAGGTAAACAAGCAGGTACAGGTATATATAGATCACAGTACAAGTAAAGTCAAGAGGTCAGCAAGTGAGGCCAAGTAGGCACAAGACCTAGCAAAGTACAGAAGCGCTGATGTTCACAAGGCTGAAGTGCCTTGGTGAAAATATCAGCAGTGTTGGCCTGAGAGGCCACGTAAGCAAGGCGCAGCTGACCACGCTGCTGCAGCTCACGAGCAAGGAAGTAGCGAAGAGCAATGTGCTTCGTTCTGTGCTCCAGTCTGTGCTCCTGACACAAGGCCAGCATGTTGTCTACGTACAGAACTGGAGGAGAACGAGGCGGCTCTCCCAGGTCAGTCAGGAGGTAGGTGAGCCAGCGTAACTCCTGTGCAGCCATGGCCCCTGCGTAGATCTCAGCCTCATAGCTCGAGCTGAGAACAGAAGACGAGCGGGTAGACCACCACGAAACAGAGCCGGAACCAAGGCTGAAGGTGTAACCCTGTGACGACCGCTGCGTAGCCAGGTCGTCAACCCAAGACGCGTCTGCGTGACCAGTGAGGACCACTGGACTGCGCCCTTAAAACACGAGCCCCATGCCCGACGTACTGCACAAGTAGCGCAACACCCTCTTCGCTGCAGCCATGTGCTCTGGTCGGTGTCTCCCAGGAGCAACATAGCGTGCCAAGATGCTAAGAGGGTATGCCAGGTCAGGTCGAGTGCAGGTCATCAGGTACATGAGGCAGCCAACAAGCTCTGGGTACGGGCCACTCGGCTCTACGGACTCATCCGAAGGCAGAGCTGAGAGCAAGTGGCGAGTAGACAGAGGAGTGGCCTGAGGCGAGGAGTACGTGAAGTCGAAGCGCTGAAGGACCTGCTGCACCATGTGTGACTGAGTCAGGGTAATGGTGCGCCGTGCTCTGTCCCGGGTGATCTGCAAGCCAAGATAGCAGCGCAGTTCACCCAGGTCTATGCACGTGTGTCTCTTCTGTAGCTCCGACTTCACGTGGGCGAGTCCAGCAGTGTCAGCAGTAGCAAAGACCAAGTCGTCGACGTACACGAGGATGTAGAACGGCGGCAGCAAAGTGTCGGTGCGCAGAAACATCGACGGGTCAGCAGTAGAAGGAGCAAACCCAAGAGCCACAAGCGTAGTCCTCAGTGTGTCGTGCCACTCACTGGGCGCCTGGCGGAGACCGTAGACTGGCCGCCGAAGGCTCCACTGGGTACCAGCAGGAAACGACCCAGTGAAGCCAGGTGGGCGGCGCAGCCAGATCTCCTCGTGCAGGCTGCCCTGTAGGAAAGCAGTGCTGAAGTCAAGAGAGTGAAGCTCGTAGTCACGCTTAGCAGCGACGTGCAGCAGAACCCGAAGAGTGGTCATCTTTGGGGTCGGGGAGAAGGTCTGGAAGAAGTCAACTCCCTGCCGCTGACTGAAGCCTCGAGCCACGTAACGCGCCTTGAAGACAGGCGGAGAACCCGGCGGCCGCTTCACCCTGAAAATCCACATGCCACTGACGATGTTCGCCCCAGGCGGGGGACCCTCTATCGCCTCTGCGTAAGAGCGCGGGGTCGGGATGTCTGGTGCATCCGGGTCTCCCTCAGGGGCAAGCAGCGTAGACACTAGATGAGGTAAAGCAGCAGCAAAACACTGGAACTCCTCCTGTCTGTCGTCAAGGACGTCCGTGCTAAGAGCACACTCACCCCCGACGGACGGAGGACAGACAAACACAGACGCAGACTCAGCAACAAGACTAGCGGCGTAGTCTAGACGACAGTGAGCAGCGAAGTCGACAAGCTCAGCAACTACGGCAGACGCAGCAGTGGACTCAAAGGAAGGGTCAGTGACAACAGTGGCCAGGAGACGCGTGACAGTAGGACTGGCAGTACGAAGGAAGTCAGACTCCGGGTCAGGAAGAGCAGGAAGAGAGGACTCTGGAGGAGACGGCAAAGGAACACGCTGCGGAGCAGTGGAAGGACGCAGTGCCATCTGGTGCGTGCCCGGGACCGCAGGAGGACGCTAACGTGGAACATGACGACCAGTGCGAGTAGCACGAACAGGTGACGCAGGATGCGACTCAGGCTCACGACGCTCAGCAAGACCTCCAGTAGGACCAGCGTAGGGAGAAGGAGCAGGCAGTGGGGAGGCCAGCTGTAACTGTGACTTGGACTGGACAGGCGGTGGACACTCTAAGGAAGGAGCAGGACCAAAAGAAGGCGGAAGACCAAGAACCTGCTCAAGGAGCGGAACGAAGTACGGCCGCGGCCGCGTAGCGCCTCCAGAACCAGCAGGGACAGCACCAGCACCCTCAGCGTCAGCTCCAACTCCAGCAGCACCACCAGCACCAGCAGCACCTCCAGCTCCAGTACCTCCAGCAGCTCCAGCTCCAGCAGGACCACCGGAAGACGCAGCAGCTCCGGCTCCAGTACCTCCAGGAGCACCTACTCCAGCAGCACCGCCAGCTCCAGCTGCGCCAGCAGCTCCAGCACCAGTAGCACCACCAGGCCCAGCAGCTCCAGTACCTCCGGTACGAGCACCTCCGGGACCCGTGGCTTCAGCACCCCCAGCAGAAGTAGAACCTCCAGCACCGGCAGCACCACCAGCTCCAGCAGCACGGCTCCAGTGCCGAGCAAACCACTCGCGCAGCTCCTGTGGAGAGGGTAGCTCCCGCCGGGACGAAGCACCCGAAGGACCTCCAGGTCTAGCACCGTCAGGCTCCGCACCCCCACACTCAGCAACCCCAGGCTCATCACCCCCAGACCCAGCACCCCCAGACCCAGCAGACCCAGGCTCCGCACGCTCAGGCTCAGCACCCCCAGACCCGGCACCTGCAGGCTCAGCACCCCTAGCAGTACCAGAGTCAACAGCTACCTCGACAGGCTCGACTGCGTCTACCTGGGACACACCTGAGGGGGCAGGACCCTGAGGGGGGAGGGGGTCTACCGGGGGGGGACCGGGCGCGAGGAAGAGCGACGGGGGGGGGAGGGGGGCAGCGCGGTAGGGGAAGAGACGGTAGTTCGGAACCGACTCATCAAACGTGACGTCCTGGGAGGACAGAACACGACGCGAGGTGGGGTGGTAAAACTGCCAACCAGGCGCGTTAGGGGGGAAGCCAAGGAAGACGCAAGGAACAGCACGGGAGGACAGCTTGTCCGCAGACAAGTCACGGACGAAAGCTCGAGATCCCCAGACACGAAATGCAGACGCATCGCCAACCTTCTCCGTCCACCGCAGAGTAGGGGAGGTCTCCGGCATCGAGACCCGGGGCTGAAGGTTGATCTGATGCGCTGCGTACTGAACCGCGAACGGCCACAGAAAATGGGGAGCAGCCGCATGGATCATGGACGTACGAGCAATGTCCATGACCATGCCAAAGCGGCGCTCAGCAATCCCATTTTGCTGTGGAGAGGCCGGAAGCGTGAACGTCTGGCGGATGCCCTCCGCACGACAGAAGGCTTGCAGAAGGTCGGAGGAAAACTCTCCACCTCTGTCGGAGTGCAAACGAAGAACAGGAAAGTCCGAGCCGAAACTCTCTCTGAGCTGGAGACGGGCAACGCGGATCCAGTCGATCAACACCTCAGTGACCTCACCCTTGCGGCGCAAGGGGAAGACTGTGGTGTAACGCGAGTAGTCGTCAACCACCAGCAGGAAGTAACGCTCGTGACCCTGTCCACTGACGCGGGCTGGGCCCCACACGTCCATGTGGAGAGTCTGCAGCGGAGCCTCTGTCGGAGGAAACTCGGAGGAGTGAGGAGCGGCGCGCTGTCGCCCCTCGACACAGGGAACGCAGGTAGGGGCAGGCCCCGGGGGAAGGGGAGGGAGGGACCGGGGGAGACCAGAGAGAAGGACACGGGAGGCCATGCCTCGGAGACGAGGCAGGGAGGGGTGACCAAGGCGGTGGTGCCAGAGGAGAGTCTGGTGAGACAGGAGACGACACGAGCAGAGGGCAGACTCAGGACCAGACCTGGACGCTGCAGCAAACACCTGACCTGACGCAGCTACCTGGCCAGACGCAGGAACCGGAGGAGACTCGGTAGTCAGTGTGTACAGGCTCGACCCCGGCTGACGGGTAAACGTGGCCAAGTGTCGGCTCGTCCGAGCACACGTGCAGTGGGTCACTCGCTGACTCGCAGGAGTGAACTGGTCAACCCCCCCATCCTGTAGGTCAGCACCACTCAACAAGTTCGTAGAGAACGAGGGGAGGTAAAGACCCGACAGGGAGCCAGAAGGAGCCGCCGGACACGGTAGGACAGTGGAGTAGTGGGCAAGGACAGGACCCCCAGAGGGGTCTGCTAGGGAGACTGCAACCGGCCGACTGAGCGGCGTGAGTATGGTGCGGTCTCAAAAGAAGGAGCGGGAAGCACCCGAGTCGAGGGTGAAGGTGTGCAAAACCTGAGCCGACGCGGTACCTGAGAGAGCAGACTCACCAGCACCTGAAGCAGCAGACTCACAAGCACCTAGAGCAGCGGCCTCAATGCCCGGGTCAGGCGGAACATACAGGTAACAGTCACCCTCAGCACTAGTAGACACAACATACATGGCAGCCAGAATAGCATCATAGTCAAGATCAAAGATAGCTACACCTGACTTGAGCAGATCACCCCAGCGAGGGATCTCAGTGGCGTGAGGGAACTGGATACGCCAGGCGTCCGTCAGGCGGCCAAAGCAGCGCAGGGTGGCGTGCGGCCCGCCGCACGGCTCCCCAGTGCGGTCGCCTGTACGCAGGACGTAGGTACAGGGACCAGCACCCCCAGGCCGCTGGCGTGCAGCGTACCACTCACGAAGTTGCTGGGGCGACGGAGTCTCACGAGAGCGCTGCTGCTGCTGGCGCTGACCACCACCAAAGTCTCCCCGCTGCACAGCTCCACCCCGACCAGCTCCACCTCCACCTCCGTCGCCGCCGCCGCCGCCGCCACCGAAGCCCCCACCCCCGCCACCACTCCCACCCCCACCCCCTCCGCCGCCTCCACCGCCACCACCACCGCCCCCGCCAGCTCCTCCAGCGCCCTTGCCGTTGCGGCGCCTCCCACTAGGAGCAGACGCAGTGCCGACTGACTCGGTGCCAACGAGGTCGACAGCAGCAGCAGAGGCAACAGAGGGCAAAAGGGGGACGGGGGAGCACCCCTCAAAGAAAGGGGCACGAGGGTCACCACGAGAGGCTCCTACAGCGACTATACTCTTCTCAGCTGCAAGGAGGCGCTCCTCGAGGAGGTCAACGGTGAGTGTGGTGGGGCAAACAGAGAGGAAGTGGTCCCTGACCGAGCGAAGGGAGTCAGGGAGCCGGGTGACTAGGTAGTAGAGGGTGATGTACATGGGGGGGGGGTTCTTGGCGCAGAACTCAGCAGGAAGCGCAGCGCGGTAGCTGGTGTCACTAGTGCGGAGGTGTGTAATGAGGTCAGCGACTGTGGGTGCGCCGGCAGGGTCGGGGCCGCAACAGGGCTGCAGGGCAGGGCCGCGGCTCGGCTGCAGGGCCGGGCCGGGTCGGCGGCGACAGCGGCGGCGGCTGTCACACCGGCTGCTGCAGACTCGGCGGCGGCAGCAGTGACGATAGCTGCTGCAGGTCACGCCCCGGCGGCTGCTGCAGATGGGAGGCCGCGACGGAGGGGGGGCAGAGCCACGGAGGCCCGTGCCTGCCGGTGAGGTGGCCGCACGGGGCCGCGACAGCGGGTCGACGCCCAGGGCCGAGGAGGGCCGTGCCGAAGGCAGGGCGGGTCGCAGCCCAGGGCCGAGGACGGGCTGCGACGTGCGACGGGGCGGCGACTTGGCGGGACCGCGACTGGCGACGGGGCGGGGCCGCTATGGGGCCGCGACTGGCGACGGGGCGGGTCCGCTACGGGGCCGCTACTCGCGACGGGGCGGGGCCGCTACGGGCAACGGGGCGGGGCCGCGATGGGGCCGCGGAGGGGCCGATAAGGGGCCGCGAAGGGGCCGCGTAGGGGCCGCGAAGGGGCCGCAAAGGGAGGCCGCGACGGCCCTCAGGAGCAGGGAAGGCCGCTAAGGGGGCTGCGAGAGGGTAGGGCAGGGCAGAGCGCGAAGCGCGCTTCGGGCAGGTTGAAAAAAAAAACATTTAAATGGTGGGCCCTTAGGAAGAAACGGTCCCACTAGGGAACCCGCTCTATACCATGTGAAGAAACAGGAATGAATGAACTAGGAAGGTGTGGAATACAAATATGAAACCTGTACCCCTTAGTGTCTGCCCCACTACAGCCTACATAGGCTAGGTCATATATTTCCGACAGCAGCTAGATTACCTGTTAGAGAATAAATTCATCCGACTGAGCTCGTCCCCATTCGGCGCACCGATCCTGTTCACACCGGAAAAGGACGGAGGATTTCGCATGTGCATCGACTACAGAGCACTGAACAGGGTTACAGTAAAATCGCGATACCCCATCCCCCGCGCCGACGAACTGATAGATCAACTGCGCACAGCACGAGTCTTTTCGAAAATTGATTTACGGGGAGGTTACCATCAGATTAGGGTCGAACCGTCGGACTGTGCCAAGACAGCATTTAGGACTAGGTACGGGTCATTTGAGTACACAGTGATGCCTTTCGGGCTGACCAACGCACCGACGACTTTCCAAATGACCATGAACGAGGCGTTTAGACCACTCTTAGATAAATATGTGATCATCTACCTCGACGACATCCTAGTCTACAGTCGGGATAAGCAGCAGCACTTAGCCGATTTAGAAGCAATATTCACAGTTTTAGACAAACACAGACTACTGACCAAGGGTTCCAAGTGCAAGTTTTTTCAGGATAGGCTAGAGTTTTTAGGGCACGTTATTTCCGAGGCTGGCGTCGAAATCGACCCGAAGAAACTGGACACGGTAAAAGCGTGGCACCCACCCACGAACATCACGGAGCTGCAGAGTTTTTTAGGGTTCGTTAATTACGTGCGCCGGTTCGTCCCCGCCATGGCACGCTTAACTGCCCCACTAACGGATTTACTGCGGAAGGGGGTCACTTTTACGTGGGGGGAGAAAGAGCATGTTGCCTTCTCTACCCTGAAAAATGTTATCTGTTCACTGCCCGTACTGCGCATCGCCGACCCACACCGCCCATTCGAAGTGGTTACCGACGGAAGCGACATCGCCATTGGAGCCGTACTGCTACAGGATTTCGGCAACAGTTTACAGCCCATCGCATACGAATCACGAAAGTTGCATCCGCCCGAGAAAAATTACCCGATACACGATCGCGAAATACTTGCGATCGTGCACACGTTCAAAGTGTGGCGCTGTTACTTGACCGGCGCCGACGTGACAGTACGGACAGACCACAAATCTCTACAGTACCTCCGCGCACAACCCCACCTCAACCCACGACAAATCCGCTAGCTCGACTACCTCGAGTCGAATTTTCACTACACAGTCACATACAAAAAGGGGGCATCGAACATCGCCGACGCATTAACCCGGCCCATAGCCCAAGTCCACGCCATACTACTCGCCCAGACCAGCCCACTGCTGACAGGCCTATTTACCCACGGTTATCAGACTGACCCATTTTTTACAGGCGGAAATTCGCAGCAGTTTGCATCAGCAAGGGGAGTCTATTACGTAAAAGCCGGCACCAATCGCATCTGGGTACCAGGCTACACACTTCTACGGGAATTACTATTACAAGAGGCACACGACAGAGTCACCTCAGGGCATTTCGGAGTAGAGAAAACACAGCAGCAGCTGAAGCGGTACTACTACTGGCCCGAAATGTTGACCGACGTGCAACGACACGTGGCATCGTGTCCCACCTGCCAAGTCATGATATCATCACGGAAGCGACCGGCAGGGCAGTTGCAGCCGATACCACCCCCAGAGCGTGCTTGGCAGCAGGTGACGATGGACTTCGTCACGGGGTTACCGGCCGGTGCAAGTGGGAACGACGCGATCCTGGTTGTCGTCGATCGATTGACGAAAATGGCACACTTCGCAGCCTGCAAAAAATCAATCACAGCCAAAGAAATGGCCCACCTCTTCATCGCAACCATTGTTCGATTACACGGGATACCAGCAGCGATCATCAGCGACCGCGATACAAAATTTACCAGCAATTTCTGGCGGAACCTGTGGCAGCAGTTCGGCACGAGGCTGCAGTTCAGTTCTTCGTACCACCCCGAAACCGACGGACAGACAGAACGGACAAACCAGACCATGGAGCAGTAAATCCGAGCCACGTGCGACGACCCCACCACCTGGGAACAGCAACTACCACTAATCGAATTCGCGTACAACAACTCGCCATCCGCCATGACCCAACAGTCACCATTTTACCTGAACTGGGACAAGACCCTACAGTACCCATGACCCCGAATCCCGACAACCCGGTGCCACGAGCACAACAGTTCGCAGAAGTCCTACAAGAAGCACTGACCAGGGCAGCAGACGCAATTAAAAAAGCCAACGTCATCGCTAAGCACAACACCGACCGCCACCGCAGACCGGTCACTTACCAACCCTACGACTTAGTTCTACTCGACACCCAAAACCTCCGCCTGCCCATAACTCCGAAACTCCGCCCCCGATATTGCGGGCCATTTTGCATCAGCCACATGATCACACCGGTCACCGCCCACCTCCTCCTCCCTGCTCACTGGTACGTCAGCCCGTCCTTCCACGTCAGCCTGCTTCGCCCCTACATTCCATCCACCAGCCAACTGGCCCGAAATCGCCCAGCCAGCATGACACGACCGCCGACAGAACCAGTCATCACGCCCGAGAAGATTCTGAGCCACCGAGTTCGTGACCCACGAGGAGCTCGAAGGGTCGAATTCCTAATCCGCTGGAGAGACCGCACTCCCACCGAGGACAATTGGGTTCCACTGGACAAAATCGGAAACCACCCCGTCCTCAACGAGTACCTGCGCAGCCGAAATTTCCGAGATATACACGCGCTCTCATAAGGGAGGCCTCCTTGAGGGGGGGGGGTAGTGTAAGGAAAATCCCTTTTCCTTACTTCGCGTCCCTGCTCAGCGCGTACACCACTGTTCCCGCCAACAGCACCCCACAATATTCCGTTACCACTCGCGACATTCGCCTCGACCCCATTCCCGCCACTGTTCACAATGCGACCCAACCTCACGGTTCGGTTGGTGACCCGCGCTCCAGACCTCCGCCTCGACAGTTCCCAACCTCGGCACCAGGCCCGTCGCGCACCCCAATTTCCCACGTTACCGTTACCACCGTAGCTTCGCTATATATTCTTCGCTCAATCTTTCGCTCATTGTATTCTTGTCTCGATAGTGCAATCCTCGCTCGCTCACTCAATTGCATTCGTAACACTAACCTACCGTATGAGATATTTTGTTGCTTTTGACCTACGAGGGTCAAAACTATGGAGTATTAACCACTGAAGCCTCCTGGCCACAAGCCCACAATAATTTGCATCCACATACATTTATGCGTTTATAGAAACACGAAAAATGAAGTAATGTTACGAGTGCAATTGAGTGAACGAGCGAGAATTGCACTATCGAAGCAAAAAGTACAATGAGCGAAGGCATGCGCGAAGAATATATAGCGAACTAGAGTGGTAACGGTAACGCGAGGAAATGGGGTGCGCTACGGGCCTAGTGACGAGGTTTGGGATATGTCGAGGCGGAGGTCCGGAGCGCGGGTTACCAACCAAACCGTGAGGTTGGGTCGCATCGTGAACGGTGGTGGGAGTGGTAGTCGAGGCGAGTGTCGTGAGCGGGTAACGTTTCACTGTGTTAGAATCCCAGCCACTAGACCACTGGGATGAAAGGGCTTATTTGTGTAACGGGTCCGTGTGCCCATAACCCCCCAGGCGAACGCGCCTGTAATCCCCCCAAGGATCAATCGGGCATCCACAGTGCATATCTACTGACACACTGTTGGGTGCCGATGGAGGGAATGGTCTTGTTCGCGGTAAGCAGGGGCGCGAAGTAAGGAAAAGGAATTTTCCTTACACTATCCCCCTCCCCAAGGAGTGTCAAATGTTGTAGTCTTAGTGATGTGTGTTATTGGGGGTACAACTGTTAGGGTTAGGTACGTCGTGTCGCACTGTCTGTCATGCCCTACGCAGGCCCTCTAGGCGTTTAGGGTTTCGGCAGTAGTAGTATCCACCTCTACGCTTCCGCTATGGCGACCCCTAGGGTCCTGTGCTTTGACGCTGAGGGTAGGCCGCTCGAGTTCTCGGTCTGGCTCCTGCGTGCGCGCCGCCTCCTAGAGAGCCAGGTTCAGGCACACGAGACTCTGTGGGCGCACGCTTCCGGTGACCTACCTGAGCCAGCTGACCCTGCACCCTTAGTAGCTGACCCCACACCTGCAGACAGTGACCGTTATGCACGCGAGCGTGCTGACGTGACACCGTGGAAGTCGCGTGACGCCGCGGCCTGCATCGCCCTCAGCAGCCTCCTCCCTGAGTCTGAGGAGACCCACTTCACTCAGGTTTGCACGGCTAGTGAGTTCCTGAATGCGATCAAGGCCCGCTACGCTACTCCCACCACTGTCTCTCTTGGTCGCCTGTTCCTTCCGTTCCTGTTTCCTGACCTCGCCTCGTTTGAGCGCACTACTGACTGTCAGAGGTCCACTGGTGATCCCCGATTGATCCTAGGGAAGGGTTATAGGCTCGTTGTCCTGGGGGGTTATGGGCGCACTGACCCGCTACTTAACAAGCCCTTTAATCCCAATGGTCTAGTGGTTATGGTCTCGTACTATTCTCACACTGACTTGATCACTCATCTGCGCTCGCTCGATTCTAGCTACTGCACTGCTTGTACTGACGCACAGCTTGCACGGCTCCCTCCCCCCATGGTGATTACTATCTATTTCATCGCCACTAGCCTCCCTGACCGCCTTGCCTCGGTTCGTGACGCACTTCTTCTGAAGCACCCTAGCGAGCTCACTATCGAGGTCCTTGAGTCGGCCCTCAAGGACGTCGAGAGCAACCTCCGCTCGGCAGCCTCTGCCTCTGGTGTTGTGGCCCATCCACTGTTCCACGGGTGCACTGTCCCTCAGCTGCCCACCTTTACTACCTCCCTCGCCATTGCCGCTACTGACGTGACCGCAGCTGCTGTTACGACTTCTTCGCGGTCTCGGGGTAGGAGTGGCAGGAGGGGCGATCAGGGTGCGGGCGGAGGCGGCGGAGGCTGTGGGGGTGACGTGGCGAGCGGCGGCGGCAGGAGTGCAGGCGCTGGAGGAGCGCCTCGTGCAGCGGCTGGTGACTCCCCTGCTGCAGCTGGTGGAGGTGACGCCCGGGTTCATCAGCCACCTACTGGTCTGCCAGCCGCAGGGGGTGGAGCAGCGGCGTGGTACCTGACTCGACGACAGCAGCAGCAGCAGCAGCAGCAGCCCTGTTAACGGGAATGGAGTGTTGGCCCCACTCTCGCTTGGGCAACGCCGACGACTTGGTCGGATGTACGGGAGTAGCAGCCGACCGTTCACAGTGGGAGAGCTGCCCGACGGGCTTCGTCGAGCTGTAGGGGACCACTGTGGTGTTGCTGTTGACCAGGGAGCTCGTCAGCCGCAGCTGACTGGTCTGGGCGACGGGTGGGCCATTGACCAGGAGGGGCAACTCGACCGGGAGGTCGACGGAGCAGTCCGTTGACCTGACAAGTGAGCAGCGGTCGACGAGAGGAGCTCGGCGACAACAGCTGATAGCTCTGGTCGACGGAAGGGGTCCGTCGACCAGGGGATAGCTCGACGGGAGCTGTGGTCGACCAGGGGCACCTGGTGGTCGACCAAAGGGACCCGGTGGTCGACCAGAGGCACTTGGTGGTCGACCAGAGCACCTGGGGTTGTCCAGGTCAACCGGGTAACCTGCTCGGCGAGTTCTGCGGAGCCACGCGAACGTTGTTGAGGTTGCGATGACGAAGGCGACTTCGGGCTGGTATCCCAAAGTCGATGTGGCTCGTCAGGCGCAGACAACAGCTGACGAATGCACAACGGTGCAAGTCAAGCCAATCGTCTGTGCGCATCTGCGAGCGTGCGCACTGCTGTCTTCTACGGGGCAATGCTGGACAGCCGCTCTGCTGCAGCGTTGGCACACTGTCGACCTACTGTGTTGGCAGTTCTCCTTTCTGCAGTGCTGGCGCGGCTCCTCTACGCAACGCTGGCGGGCGGTCGACCATGCTGTGCTGTCGGTCGACTAGGCTAGCTGCAGAGTTGCTATGTGCCTGATGTAATCATTGTTGTCATTGCTTGTTGAACAATTCTGTAATTTCGATTTTGCTAGTGGAAACTCTTGCCGATTTCTCCCATGATTGTGCAAGCACTAAGGAACTAGGCAAAGCTACGATCACTCCTAGTAGTTCGTGCCAACCCCCGTAGTCTAGCTCACTACCATTGTAGAGTGAATCTCCGCATGGTGCGGTGAGCATGGACGGCCCCGCAGATTACCTTCGGATAGGAGCCGACATTTGCACCTACTAAGTCGTTCGTAGGCCGGCAGCAGCGATAGTCACCATGGTCGACCCCGTAGCTAATGCGGGCGTAGCGAACACCTTGGAGGCACGCTTGGCTGATGCAAGGAAACGCTACGTAGATGGCGAGTACGGGACGATCCCCTTGTTGATCATCGAGTTGGGCATCCGGTCGCAGTGGGCGACGGAACACCTTTCCCGTCCTATTTCACCTCGACCGGTGCGAAACGAAGGTGGCGTCGACGACGAGGTCGACGGCGGTGCACGAGTCAACGGCAACAATGGCACGAAGCAGAGAGGAGTAATCAAGGTCGACGTTGGTGTCGACAGGAGTCAGGTGCGACTGCAGCGGTCGACGGCGACTGCAGGCAGCTCGCGTGCCGACGACAATGGTCGACGTCGCTCTCCTCTACGAAGCGGTGGAGGGCTCTCGGCGACGACGCATGTGACGGCAGGCGGGATTGCACCGACGTATGGCTACTTCAAGTTCTCACCGGACCGAATTACCGTCGCACCGCTGCAAGGTCGACGGGACCTCATCACCTGGAGGGAGTCGATAGAACCCCAGCTGGAGGTCGCCGGGCTGAAGGGCTTCGCCGACGGCACAGTGCCAATTCCGCCCGTGGACGATGTCAGGCTACACGGGGAGTTTCGTGCGGCTCACTTGCTCACCTTCATGGTCATCTCGAGGTGCTGCTTGCCGGTGGTGCAGCTGGCGCTCAGGAGCTGTCGAGAGCGATTGGATGCTGGTCACTAGGCATGGCACTTCATCCTGTCGACGTACCAGGTCAGGGACGACTTGTACATCGCACAGCTGGAGGAGAAAATGACCCACATTCGAATGGGCGAGCAGGAGTCGGCAACGGACTACTACAACCATGCTCGATGGATCCTGGCTGAGATGCGGATGGCGGGCGCCGAATACTCGACGGCGTCCTACATCTCCCACATCGTCAAGGGCCTGGCGCGCGGCTACAACCTCATGAAGAGGATGATGATGGTACCCGGCATGCGTGAGTCCGTTGACGAGGACTCCATCACCAGCTACATCCTTCAAGACGAGGCGATGCAGGAGGCCGAACAGCCCACGGAGTTCCTTCCTCAGGCAAACTGCGTTGCACCGACGAAGCTGAATCAGCGGCAAGGGCAGCGCAGGAAGCCAAGCGGAGGTGGTAGCGGAAGTGGGCGGTCGACGAAGGACGTCGACGAGAAGAGGTCGATGCGGGACAAGGGCCGTGGAGGTGGTGGTCGACGGCGGGAGTACTGAATCTGCCACGACCCCGTCCACCTTTCCTACGAGTGTCCCGACTGTGATGACAGCGACGAGGACGACACCAAGGGAGGCCGCAGTCGATCGACCAGCCGTCGCCCACGTCGAGATGCGAAGCCGCGCAAGGAGAAGCAGACGTCGAAGAAGACGTCGTCGACGAAGGACGTC
This sequence comes from Closterium sp. Naga37s-1, assembly GCA_947471745.1. Taxonomy (NCBI): domain Eukaryota; kingdom Viridiplantae; phylum Streptophyta; class Zygnematophyceae; order Desmidiales; family Closteriaceae; genus Closterium; species Closterium sp. Naga37s-1. The sequence continues at coordinate 3,016,835 of CANJKZ010000717.1, read as the reverse complement.
GACAACTCCAGCGGCAAGAGCCAAGGCGACGGGGAGGCGTCGTGCTCGATGGTCGGCGTAGTGGAGCCGATGGTCTCGCTGGCGCCGGAGGCTGGCGAGGACTTCCAGGCAGTGGCGGCAGGTGTGCAGGCAAACCCGATGGCGGTGCTGCTCGACAGCGGCTGCTCCCACCACCTGATGGGGATGAAGGTGGTCTTCGTCGACATGGCACCGAGCGACGATGTGAAGCACGTGCGTGGATTCAACGGGGCGCTGCAACGTGTCGAGGGTCGCGGAATCGTCGCCCTGCAAGGGGAGGCCGGGAAGCGGGTCCTCATCCTCGATGTGCTCTACGTTCCGGGCGTATAGGCGAACATGCTATCTGCTGGCCAGCTGAAGGAGAGCGGAGTGCAGATGCAGGGCGACGGCGACGAGATGCTACTCGTCGCTGTGACCGGGGAGGTGCTCGGTCGAGCACGCTACAACGGACGGGTCCTCTGCACCGACCTTCGCCCCTGCTCGACGCGATCGTCATCGACCGAGGTGGTGGCTCTACGAACGATCCCCTCGGCGACGAAGTCGACCCCTGACCGGTTGCATGCGAGGCTCGTGCACGTCGGCGTCAACAGGATCAAGAGCTCGGCGAAGTATGACATTGCTACTGGGCTCAACATCAAGCCGTCGACCAGAGCAGACCCGCCGTGTGTCTCGTGCGTCGGAGGAAAGCTGGCGCGGCACACCTTCCCCGACAAAGGCTTGGACGCCGAGGAGGCGCTGGCTGTCGTGCACATTGACTTGTGCGGGCCATTTCGGGTTGCTGCCAAGGATGGCAGCCTGTACTTCCTGCTGCTGAAGGATCGCCACACTCGATTTGTGTGGGTGATGCCGGTCGCTAAGAAGAGCGATGTGCTGCGGGAGTTCGAGAAGTGGCTGGTGCTGGTGGAACGGCAGGCGAAGAAGTCGGTGCTGATGCTCCGCTCAGACCGGGGAGGGGAGTTTCTCGGGAAGGAGTTCACCGACTTCGTCGACGGCAAGGGCATCGTGCACGACCTGACGTGCCCTTACACTCCGCAGCAGAACGGCATGGCTGAACGGGAGATGCGCACAGCCGTCGAGTCCGTGAGGACAATGCTGCTGCACATGGGCGTAGAGCACCACTAGTGGCACCTCGCTCTACGACAAGCTGTCTGGGTGCGCAACTGCTTGGAGCGGTCGACGACGCCGCCGGGGATGACTCCGTACCAGCTGCTGACCGGGAAGAAGCCCGACCTCACGCTGGCGCGGGTGTGGGGCTGCATGGTGCAGTTCATGGTTCCTGAGCAGCAGCGCGGTGGGAAGCTGGCGCCGAAAGCTCGCTGGGGGCTTCACCTCGGCGTGTCGCCGGAGAGTAAGGGCTGGGAGGTGCTTGACCTGACCGACAACAAGGTGGTCACGTCGGTCAAGGTGATCTTCCGCGAGACGCTATCGCTAGAGGTGTGGAAGGCGAAGTTTGGGCCGGCGTCGGGGCGGATGCAGGCACACCCGCCGACGGACACCTCGACGGCGACGGTTCCCTTGCTCACCAAAGTCGATGAGCCTGCTGATGAGAATGTTGTGGAGGTCCTTCCACCTTCCCTTGTTCTTGCTCCTCCCTTGCCCGTCGCAGATCGGCCTGTGTCGACACCTGTGTCGGCCACCGGCGATGAGGGGAGCCTTGAGGCGTCGCCTGTGGCGCCGGCCCGTGGCATCGCCGGCGGTCAACAAGGCGCCAAGCTCGTCGACCAAGATGGGGAGCCGGTCGAACAGGAGGCAGCAGCAGGGGTGCCGGTCGAACAGGAGGCAGTAGAAGAGGTGCAGTCGACAGGGGAGCTGTCGAAGTAAGCAAAAGACTTGGCCATCGACGAAGAAGGGGAGCTGTCGGCAGGAGAAGAGTCCACCAACAGCGACGTGGTGGAGGTGCCGATCACGAAGCCTGAGCTGCAACGCACAGGTCGAGCTCGACGGCCGCCGGAGCGGCTGAGCTTCCACACCTGCCTACCTGTGTACGATAAGGTTGAGGATGACCTGTTGTACGACGATGCCGAGGAGGATGAAGAACTGCCGGAGCTCGACCCCGACATGCATGCCGACCCTGAACACCGCTGGGACATCGCCACGATGACAGTGAAGGAGGCGATGGCGAGCTGGAAAGGCAAGGCGGTGAAGGCCGCCATGGAAGAAGAGATCCGCAGCCTCATCGGCATGGGCACTTGGGAGCTGGTCGAACGCCCACGCGGGGTGAACATCATGAAGAACCGGTGGGTGCTGACGACCAAGTACCGCATCGACGGCACCGTCGAGCGTGAGAAGGCAAGGCTAGTCGTGAAGGGCTGCACGCAGGTGTGCGGTGCCGACTACGACGAGACGTACTCACCAGTGAACAGCTACGTCACGCTGAGGATCTTCCTCAGCATCGACGCCGTCCTCAACCTCAACCTGATGCAGCTCGACATGAAGAACGCTTTCCTGCAGAGCAAGCTCGACAGGGTGCTCTACATGTACCAGTCGGACTACTTCGACGATAGGACCGGCCGGGTGTGTAAGCTGCTGAAGAGCCTCTAGGGGCTGAAGCAGACGCCGTTGCTGTGGTACAGGGCACTCGACGGTGTGCTGCTGGGCGCTGGCTGGAAAAAGAGCCAGGTCGACGAGGCGCTCTACTTCAAGGCCAGCGACAACAGAGTGACCTGCTGGGTGCTGGTCTACGTCGACGACCTTCTCGCCGCCAACAGCAGCCCCGCGATGCTGAAGGAGCTAAAGGAGCTGCTGGAGGCTGCCTTCGAGCTGCTGGAGATCGTGCGCGACAGGTCAGCGAGGAAGCTGTGGCTTCACCAGCAGGGCTATGCCGACAAGCTGCACAGGCGCTTCATCGACGAGGAGCAGGGCGATCGAGTCCCGAAGACACCGGTCTCGGTCGATGCCTACGCCAAGCTGACATTCGACGGCGAGGAGGCGCGGGAGCGCAAGGAGGAGGAGTACCGGCAGAAGGTTGGCTCGCTGCAGTTCGCAGCGACGACGACGAGGCCGGACATCACGTTCGCCTGCAGCAAGCTGGGGAGCGGCCTCACGGTGAGGAGCGACCAGCATTGGCGCGAGGTCGATTGCTGCCTCGCCTACCTTGCTGACAACCGCGACACTGCCCTGGAGTTCGGCGGTGGACTAGAGTCCCTGGAGCTGATCGGCTACGTGGACGCCGACGACGCGGGCGACAAGAAGAACCGGACGAGCACGGGAGGTTACGTGTGTCAAACATATATGATATAGCATGTGTAGGCTGTTGTGGGGTAGACATTATCGGGTACAGCTTTTCTAGGTTTTCATACTTGTACCCATCTCCTTTCTAGTCCACACCATTCCTCGTACTATTCTCACATGGTATAGAGCGGGTTCCCTAGTGGGACCGTTTTTTTTAGGGCCCACCACTTATTTTTTTTTTCTGCCCTGCCCGAAGCGCGCTCCTGCCCCTGTTGCGCGCCTCGCGCCTGCCTCACCTGCGCCCCGTGCGCCTACCCTGCCGTCGCGGCCCTGACGCCCTGCCGTCGTGGCCCTGCCGCCCTGCCGTCACGGCCCTCCCTGCGGCCGTCGCGGCCCTACCCTGCCGACGCGGCCCTGCTGCCCTGCAGTCGCGGCCCTGCCGCCCTGCCGTCGCGGCCCTCCTTGACGCCGTCGCGGCCCCACCCTGCCGTCGCGGCCCTGCCTGCCGCTGCCGCGGCCCGTCCTACGGCCGCCGTCGCAGCCCTGACTACCGCCGCGATTGTGGCCCTGCCTACAGCCGCTGTTGCGGCCTTGCCTCGTCGCGGCCCTGCCTGACGCGGCCCTGACCTGCCGACGCGCCACGGCCCTGCCCTTCCAGTTGCGGCCCTACCCTGATCCCGCCTTGGTATGCGCACCGCCGCACCCGCCATGCCCTGCCAAGCCGCGCAGTCTTACCGAGCCGCGCCGCCCTACCAAGCCGCGCCGCCCTGCCGAGTCGCGCTGCTCTTGCTGCTGCTGCTGCTACTGCTTCTGCTACTGCTGTCATGGCTACCCCTACTGTACTTACCTTCGATGCTGAGGGTCGGGCAATTGATTTCAAGGTCTGGGTCGATGATCTGCAGCTGTTTTTGCAGTGCGATTCTAGGGACGGAGTCTCACTGTTCGATCTCACGTCCGGCGTCTCTGTTGCACCTGCTGCCGATGCTGACAGTACTGTTCGCTCGCAGTGGACCACGCGCGATGCTGCTGCCCGTCTTGCTGTTCGTAGTCACCTGCCGTCTGCTGAGCGCGCGCACTTTAGCCAGTACAAGACCGCTAGGACTCTATACGACGCTGTTGTTGCGCGCTACTCCTCCCCTGCCACTTCTGCCCTTAGCCGCCTCATGCTGCCGTACCTGTTCCCTGACCTAGCTGCTTTTACCACAGCCGCTGACCTCATTACGCACCTCCGCACTAGTGACACCCGCTACCGCGCTGCGCTTCCTGCCGAGTTCTGCGCCAAGAACCCCCCCCCCCCTATGTACATCACCCTCTACTACCTCGTCACCCGGCTCCCTGACTCCCTTCGCTCGGTCAGGGACCACTTCCTCTCCCTTTGCCCCACCACGCTCACTGTTGAACTCCTCGAGGAGCGCCTCCTTGCAGCTGAGAAGAGTATAGTCGCTGTAGGAGCCTCTCGTGGTGACCCTCGTGCCCCTTTCTTTGAGGGGTGCTCCCCCGTTCCCCTTTTGCCTTCTGTTGCCTCTGCTGCTGCTGTCGACCTTGTTGGCACCGAGTCGGTCAGCGCTGCGTCTGCTCCTAGTGGGAGGCACAGCAGCGGCAGGAACAAGGGGGGCAAGGGTGCTGGAGGGGATGGTGGGGGCAGCGGTGGTGGCGGTGGTGGCGGTGGAGGGGGAGGGGGTGGAGGTGGGGGTGGTGGCGGGAGTGGGGGCTTCGGTGGCGGTGGTGGAGGTGGAGGCGGCGGAGGCGGTGGCGGTGGTGGAGGTGGAGGCGGCGGAGGCGGCGGCGGTGGGGGTGGCGGCGGCGGTGGTGCTGGTTCGGGTGGTGCTGTGCAGTGGGGAGGCTTTGGCGGTGGCCAGCGCCAGCAGCAGCAGTGCCCTCGTGAGACCCTGTCGCCCCAGCAGCTTCGTGAGTGGTACGCTGGGCGTGGGAGGGCTGGGGGTGCTGGTTCCTGCACGTACGTTCTCCGCACCGGCGACCGCAGTGGAGAGACGTGCGGCAGCCCGCATGCCACGCTCCGCTGTTTCGGCCGCCTGACTGACGCCTGGCGTGCACAGTTTCCTGACGCCACTGAGATCCCTCGCTGGGGTGATCTGCTTAAGTCGGGGGTTGCTATCTTTGATCTTGATTATGATGCTTTCCTTGCTGCTATGTATGCTGTGTCTATTAGTGCTGAGGGGGACTGTTACCTGTGTGTTCCGCCCGACCCGGGCATTGAGGCTGCTGCTCTAGGTGCTAGTGAGTCTGCTGCTCCAGGTGCTGGTGAGGCTGCTCTCTCAGGTACCGCATCGGCTCAGGTCTTGCACACTTTCACCCTTGACTCGGGTGCTTCCCGCTCCTTATTTCGCGACTGCACCACACTCTCGCCGCTCAGTCGGCCGGTGACAGTCTCTCTGGCTGACCCCTCTAGGGGTCCGGTCCTTGCACACTCCTCTACGGTTCTGCCGTGTCCGGCGGTCCCGTCTGGCTCTTTGTCTGGCCTCCACCTCCCCTCGTTCTCCACGAACTTGGTGAGTGGAGCTGACCTTCAGGACGCGTGGGTTGACCAGTTCACTCCTGGAGGTCAGCGGGTGACCCACTGTTCGTGTACTCGGACGGGCCGGCACCTGGCCACGTTCACCCGTCAGCCTGGGTCGAGCCTGTACACCCTGACTACCGTGTCTCCTCCGGTTGCTGAGTCTGGTCAGGTAGCCGCGTCGGGTCAGGTGTTTGCTGCAGCGTCCCGGTCTGGTCCTGAGTCTGCCCCCTGCTCGTGTCGCCTCCTGTCTCACCAGACTCTCCTCTGGCACCACCGCCTTGGTCACCCCTCCCTGCCTTGTCTCCGAGGCATGGCCTCCCGTGTCCTTGTCACAGGTCTTCCCCGGTCTCTCCCTCCCCTTCCCTCGGGGCCTGCCCCTACCTGCGTTCCTTGCGTCAAGGGGCGGCAGCGCGCCGCTCCTCACTCCTCCGAGTTCCCTCCGACGGAGGCTCCCCTGCAGACTCTTCACATGGACGTGTGGGGCCCAGCCCGCGTCCCTGGACAGGGTCACGAGCGCTACTTTCTGCTGGTCGTTGACGACTACTCGCATTACACCACAGTCTTCCCCTTGCGCCGCAAGGGTGAGGTCACTGAGGTGCTGATCGACTGGATCCGCGCTGCCCGTCGTCAGCTCAGCGAGAGTTTTGGCTTGGACCTTCCTGTTTTGCGTCTCCACTCCGACAGAGGTGGAGAGTTTTCCTCCGACCTTCTGCGAGCCTTTTGCCGTGCGGAGGGCATCCGCCAGACGTTCACGCTTCCGGCCTCTCCGCAGCAAAATGGGATTGCTGAGCGCCGCATTGGCATGGTCATGGACGTTGCTCGTACGTCCATGATCCATGCGGCTGCTCCCCATTTTCTGTGGCCGTTCGCGGTTCAGTACGCTGCGCATCAGATCAACCTCCAGCCCCGGGTCTCCATGCCGGAGACCACACCTACTCTGCGGTGGACGGGGAAGGTTGGCGATGCGTCTGCGTTCCGTGTCTGGGGATCTCGAGCTTTCGTCCGCGACTTGTCTGCGGACAAGGTGTCCTTCCGTGCTGTTCCCTGCGTCTTTTTTGGTTTCCCCCCTGACGCGCCTGGTTGGCAGTTTTACCACCCCACCTCGCGCCGTGTTATGTCCTCTCAGGACGTCACGTTTGACGAGTCGGTTCCTTACTACCGTCTCTTCCCCTACCGTACTGCCCCCCTCCCCCCCCCGCCGCTCTTCCTCGCGCCAGGTCCCCCCCCGGTAGACCCCCTCCCCCCTCAGGGTCCTGCCCCCTCAGGTGTGTCCCAGGTAGACGCAGTCGAGCCTGTCGAGGTAGCTGTTGACTCCGGTGCTGCTAGGGGTGTTGAGCATGCGGGTGCTGGGTCTGGGGGTGCTGAGCCTGAGCGTGCGGAGCCTGGGGGTGCTGAGTCTGGGGGTACTGAGCCTGGGGTTGCTGAGTCTGGCGGTGCGGAGCCTGCTGGTGCTGAGCCTGCTCGTCTGGAGTCTGGAGGTGCTACGCCGGGAGGTCCTTTGGGTGCTTCGTCCCGGCGGGAGCCACTCTCTCCACAGCAGCTGCACGAGTGGTTTGCTTGGCGCTGGAGCTGGTGGTGCTACGGGCGCTGGAGGTTCTACTGCTGCAGGAGCTGCTGGGGGTTCTGGAGTCACTGGTCCCGGAGGTGCTCGTACTGGAGGTACTGGAGCTGCTGGGCCTGGTGGTGCTACTGGAGCTGGAGCTGCTGGAGGTGCTGGAGCTGGCGGTACTGCTGGAGCGGGTGCAACTGGAAGTACTGGAGCTGCTGAGGCTTCTGGTGGTTCTGCTGGAGCTGGAGGTGCTGCTGGAGCCGATGCTCCTAGGGGTGCTGGGGTTGGCGCTACTGGAGCTGCTCGAGGTGCTGCTGGAGCTGGTGGAGTTGGACGTGCCACTGGGGGTGCTGGTGCTGTCCCTGCTGGTTCTGGAGGCGCTGCGCGGCCGCGGCGGTACTTGGTTCCGCTCCTTGAGCAGGTTCTTGGTCTCCCGCCTTCTACTGGTCCTGCTCCTTCCTTAGAGTGTCCACTACCTGTCCAGTCGCAGTCCCAGTTACAGCCCGCCTCCCCACTGCCTGCTCCTTCTCCTTACACTGGTTCGACAGGAGGTCTTACGGAGCGTCGTGAGTCCGAGTCTCGTCCTGCGTCGCTTGTTCGTGCTGCTCGCACTAGTCGTCGTGGTTCGCATCAGCGTCCTCCTCTTGTCACTGGCAAGCACCAGATGGCTCTGCGTCCTTCCACTGCTCCGCAGCATGTCCATCTGTCGTCTCCTCCTGCGTCCTCTCTTCTTGCCCTTGCTGACCCGCCGTCAGACCTTGCTCGTGCTGCCAGTCCTACTGTCACTCGTCTTCTCGCTACTGTTGTCACTGACCCTTCGTTTGAGTCCACTGCTGCGTCTGCCTTGGTTGCTGAGCTTGTCCACTTTGCTGCTCACTGTCGTTTAGACTACGCCGTTAGTCTTGTTGCTGAGTCTGAGTCTGTCTGTCCTCCGTCCGTCGGGGGTGAGTGTGCTCTTAGCACGGACGTCCTTGAGGACAGACAGGAGGAGTTCCAGTGTTTTGCTGCTGCTTTACCTCATCTAGTGTCTACGCTGCTTGCCCCTGAGGGAGACCCGGATGCACCAGACATCCCGACCCCGCGCTCTTACGCAGAGGCGATAGAGGGTCCCTACTCCTCTAAGTGGCAGGCAGCCATGGATGCAGAGATGGCTTCCTGGAAGTCCACAGGCACCTATGTCGACGAGGTTCCCCCGCCTGGGGCGAACATCGTCAGTGGCATGTGGATTTTCAGGGTGAAGCGGCCGCCGGGTTCTCCGCCTGTCTTCAAGGCGCGTTACGTGGCTCGAGGCTTCAGTCAGCGGCAGGGAGTTGACTACTTTCAGACCTTCTCTCCCACCCCAAAGATGACCACTCTTCGGGTACTGCTGCACGTCGCTGCTCAGCGTGACTACGAGCTTCACTCTCTTGACTTCAGCACAGCCTTCCTACAGGGCAGCCTGCACGAGGAGATCTGGCTGCGCCGCCCACCTGGCTTCACTGGGTCGTTTCCTCCTGGTACCCAGTGGAGCCTCCGACGGCCAGTCTACGGTCTCCGCCAGGCGCCCCGTGAGTGGCACGACACACTGAGGACTACGCTTGCGGCTCTTGGGTTTGCTCCTTCCACTGCTGACCCGTCATTGTTTCTCCGCACCGACACCACTCTGCCGCCGTTCTACATCCTCGTGTACGTCGACGACTTGGTCTTTGCTACTGCTGACACTGCTGGACTGGCCCACGTGAAGTCGGAGCTACAGAAGAGACACACGTGCTCAGACCTGGGTGAACTGCGCAGCTATCTTGGCTTGCAGATCACCCGGTACAGAGCACGGCGCACCATTACCCTGACTCAGTCACACATGGTGCAGCAGGTCCTTCAGCGCTTCGACTTCACGTACTCCTCGCCTCAGGCCACTCCTCTGTCTACTCGCCACTTACTCTCAGCTCTGCCTTCGGATGAGTCCGTAGAGCCGAGTGGCCCGTACCCAGAGCTTGTTGGCTGCCTCATGTACCTGATGACCTGCACTCGACCTGACCTGGCATACCCTCTTAGCATCTTGGCACGCTATGTTGCTCCTGGGAGACACAGACCAGAGCACATGGATGCAGCTAAGAGGGTGTTGCGCTACTTGTGCAGTACGTCGGGCATGGGGCTTGTGCTTGGAGGACGGGCTCGAGCTGTCCTCACTGGTCACGCAGACGCTTCTTGGGTTGACAACTTGGCTACTCACCGGTCGTCACAGGGTTACACCTTCAGCCTTGGTTCCGGCTCTGTTTCGTGGCGGTCTACCCGCTCGTCTTCTGTTCTCAGCTCCAGTTGTGAGGCTGAGATCTACGCTGGGGCCATGGCTGCATAGGAGTTACGCTGGCTCACCTACCTGCTGACCGACTTGGGAGAGGCGCCTCGTTCTCCTCCAGTTCTGTACGTCGACAACAAGGCCATGCTTGCCTTGTGTCAGGAGCACAGACTGGTGCACAGAACGAAGCACATTGCTCTGCGCTACTTCCTTGCTCGAGAGTTGCAGCAGCGTGGTCAGCTTCGTCTTGCTTACGTGGCCACTCGGGCCAACACTGCTGATATCTTTACCAAGGCACTTCAGCCTTGTAATCATCAGCGTTTTTGTACTATGCTAGGTCTTGTGCCTACTTGGCCTCACTTGCTCACTTCTTGACTTTGCTTGTACTGTGATCTATATATACCTGCACCTGCATGCTTACCCTTGCTAGGTTGAGATCACTGTCTTGCTTGTTCACCTTGATATATAACTCTGCATGTGAACTAGCCTTGTGGCCTTGTGCTTGTGCTCAGAATGTGTGGTGACGTCGTGATCCACCCTGAGCTTGCTTTGCTTTGCTTGACTGGTCTTGTGACCTCTTGTTCTCCCCCACTTTGCCTATGGGGGTGTGTCAAACATATATGATATAGCGTGTGTAGGCTGTCGTGGGGTAGACATTATGGGGTACAGCTTTTCTAGGTTTTCATACTTGTACCCATCTCCTTTCTAGTCCGTACCATTCTTCGTACTATTCTCACAACGTGTTCGTCTACGGAGGGTCCGCCGTCTCCTGGTCGAGCTCGCGCATCAAGTGCGCGACATTGTCATCGACAGAGTCCGAGTACGTGGCGACCACGGATGCAGGCAAGGAGGGACGCCGACTTCGTTTCCTTCTTGCGGAATTCAAGCTACTCGACGCTAGGAAGCCGACCATCCTCCGCGTCGACAACAAGTCGGCAATTACGGTTGCTGAGGGCTTGGGGCTGACGAGCAACCTCAAGCACATGGAGCGATGCTATGCCTGGCTGCAGCACATGGTAAGGCGCGGGAAGTTTGTACTGAAGTACATCCCGACCACTGAGCAGCCAGCAGACTTCCTGACGAAGGCGCTGCATTCTCTGGCTTTCAACCGGTGCTCTGTCGCCATCGGCCAAGTTCGTCTGGCCGACGTCGGCGACGGCGACGATGATGTGCAGCCGTAGGTGCCGTGCCCTTCTGCACGGCTGGTGCGGTGACGGCGTGCTGTGTGTGGGGTGCACGCCGAGGACGAGTTTTCTCCGTAGTGTGCTGCCGTGTGGGCTGGGGGCCCAAGCATGAGCGCGGCAGGAGAGTGTTAAGGGGAATGGAGTGTTGGCCCCGCCCTCGCTTGGGCAACGCCGACGAATTGATCGGATGTACGGGAGTAGCAGCCGACCGTTCACAGTGGGAGAGCTGCTCGACAGGCTTCGTTGAGCTGCAGGGGACCGCTATGGTGTTGCTGTCGACCAGGGAGCTCGACAGCCGCAACTGGCTGGTCTTGGCGACGAGTAGGCCGTCGACCAGGAGGGGCAACTCGACCGGGAGGTCGACGGAGCAGTCCGTCGACGTGACAAGTGAGCAGCGATCGATGAGAGGAGCTCGGCGACAACAGCTTATAGCTCTGGTCGACGAAAGGGGTCCGTCGACCAGGGGATAGCTCCACGAAAGCTGTGGTTGTCCAGGGGCACCTGGTGGTCGACCAGAGCACCTGGGGTTGTCCGGGTCGACCGAGTAACCTGCTCGGCGAGTTCTGCGGAGGCACGCGAATGTCGTCGAGGTCGCGACGACGAAGGCGACTTCGGGTTGGTATCCCGAAGTCGATGTGGCTCGTCAGGAACAGACAACAGCCGACGAATGCACAACGGTGCAAGTCGGACCTGTCAGAATAGTGAAGAACGGAATGACTGAATTAGCAAGCAGGTGGGTACAAGTAGGAAACCTAAAAGTGTTGTACCCTATATGAACTACCCCACTACAGCCTAGACAGACTATAGCATATATGTTTGACACACCCCCATAGGCAAAGTGGGGGAGAACAAGAGGTCACAAGACCGGTCAAGAAAGGCAAAGCAAGCTCAGGGTGGATCACGACGTCACCACGCATTCTGAGCACAAGCAAATGGCCACAAGGCCAGTTCACATGCAGAGTTATATAAAGGAGAACAAGCAATAAAGTGAACACAACCTAGCAAGTGTAAGCATGCAGGTATATATAAAGAGATCACAGTACAAGCAGAGTCAAGAAGTGAGCAAGTGAGGCCAAGTAGGCACAAGACCTAGCATAGTACAAAAGCGCTGATGATCACAAGGCTGAAGTGCCTTGGTGAAAACATCAGCAGTGTTGGCCCGAGTGGCCACGTAAGCAAGACGAAGCTGACCACGCTGCTGCAACTCTCGAGCAAGGAAGTAGCGCAGAGCAATGTGCTTCGTTCTGTGCTCCAGTCTGTGCTCCTGACACAAGGCAAGCATGGCCTTGTTGTCGACGTACAGAACTGGAGGAGAACAAGGCGCCTCTCCCAAGTCAGTCAGCAGGTAGGTGAGCCAGCGTAACTCCTGTGTAGCCATGGCCCCAGCGTAGATCTCAGCCTCACAACTGGAGCTGAGAACAGAAGACGAGCGGGTAGACCGCCAAGAGACAGAGCCGGAGCCAAGGCTGAAGGTGTAACCCTGTGACGACCGCTGCGTAGCCAAGTTGTCAACCCAGGAAGCGTCTGCGTGACCAGTGAGGACAACTCGAGCCCGTCCTCCAAGCACGAGCCCCATGCCCGACGTACTGCACAAGTAGCGCAACACCCTCTTAGGGCGTGTGCCTTTTTTGCTCCCGACGGTTCGAACCGTGGACCGTCCGATTTGCGAAAATGTTACCCGTTTTGTCACTTGTCGTGACTGTTTCATGAAGGTATTCGCGACGTCGCCAGCGGTTCGACCTATCGCGTCACTTTTCCCTCCAAACAACGGTTCACATTCTGAACTTTTGGCAGTTCGAATTGCAAACGGACGGATGCACAGTTCTGGCACTGGATTGGCGCGCGAAGGACTCGAAAAACAAAAACCGAGCCGCATGTACAATTTATTTGAGGCCCGCAACGCGCGCCTGAACATTGAACGATCGCATCACCCCCTAGCCCACCAACACTACAAAGCCCCCAGCAATCCGAATTGAACCCTCACAACCAGCCTGCAATGGAGCACTCTAGCGCAGGTGTGCTGGGTGGGTGTGAATGTTTGAAATCGAGCCGCCGTGTGGTGAGCGAAACTGGCTAGAGTGTGTGACTGGGGTTACGATGGTACAGTAGCTCTAGCGAGTCCACAGTACTTCGGTAGTTTCAGAAGTAGAGAAAAGTCACGTTTTTGCCTTCGGACAGTCTGCAGTTTCGAATTTTCGAAACGGACTGTCCGGTACCCGCTATTGGGACCGTCAGCTTCGATACAAGTGGACTGTCCACGAAAACACAAAAAATAAAAAAAGGCACACGCCCTTAGCTGCATCCATGTGCTCCTTCCTGTGTCTACCAGGAGCAACATAGCGTGCTATAATGCTAAGAGGGTAGGCAAGGTCAGGTCGAGTGCAGGTCATCAGGTACATGAGGCAGCCCACAAGCTCTGGATACGGGCCACTCGGCTCTATGGACTCGTCCGAAGGTGGAGCTGAGAGTGAGTGACCGGTAGGCAGAGGAGTGGACTGTGGCGAGGAGTACGTGAAGCCGAAGCGCTGAAGGACCTGCTGCACCATGTGTGACTGAGTCAGGGTAATGGTGCGCCGTGCTCTGTCCCGGGTGATCTGCAAGCCAAGATAGCTTGTCAGCTCACCCAGGTCGGTGCACGTGTGTCTCTTCTGCAGCTCCAACTTCACGTGGGCGAGTGCCTCAGTGTCAGCAGTAGCAAAGACTAAGTCATCTACGTACACGAGAACGTAGAACGGCGGCAGAGTGGTGTCAGTGCAAAGAAACAACGACGGGTCAGCAGTGGAAGGAGAAAACCCAAGAGCAGCAAGAGTCATCCTCAGTGTGGCGTGCCACTCACGGGGTGCCTGGCGGAGACCGTAGACTGGCTGCCGGAGGCTCCACTGGGTACCAGGAGGAAACGACCCAGTGAAGCCAGGTGGGCGGCGCAGCCAGATCTCCTCGTGCAGGCTGCCCTGTAGGAAGGCTGTGCTGAAGTCAAGAGAGTGTAGCTCGTAGTCACGCTGAGCGGCGATGTGCAGCAGCACCCGAAGAGTGGTCATCTTCGGGGTAGGGGAGAAGGTCTGGAAGAAGTCAACTCCCTGTCGCTGATTGAAGCCTCGAGCAACGTAACGCGCCTTGAAGACAGGCGGAGAACCCGGCGGCCGCTTCACCGTGAAAATCCACATGCCACTGACGATGTTCGCCACACGTGGGGGAACCTCGTCGACGTAGGTGCCTGTGGACTTCCAGGAAGCCATCTCGGCATCCATGGCTGTCTGCCACTGAGAGGAGTAGGGACCCTCTATCGCCTCTGCGTAAGAGCGTGGGGTCGGGATGTCTGGTGCATCCGGGTCTCCCTCAGGGGCAAGCAGCATGGATACGAGATGAGATAAAGCACTCAAACTCCTCCTGTCTGTCCTCAAGGACGTCCGTGCCAAGAGCACACTCACGCGCGACGGACAGAGGACAGACAGACGCAGACTCGGACTCAGCAACAAGACTAGCGGCGTAGTCTAGACGACAGGCGGCAGCAAAGTCAACAAGCTGAGCAACTAGAGCAGACGCAGCAGTGGACTCAAACGAAGGGTCAGTGAAAGCAGTGGCCAGAAAATGCGCGACAGTAGGACTAGCAGCACGAAGGGAGTCAGACTCAGCGTCCGGACCGTCAGGAAGAGAGGACGCAAGAGGAGACGGCATCGGGACACGCTGTGGAGCAATAGAAAGACTCAGAGTCATAGAGTGAGTGTTGGGGACAGGAGGAGGACGCTGACGCGGAACACGACGACCAGTGCGAACAGCGCGAACAGGCGACTCAGGACGAGACTCAGGTGACGCAGGACGAGACTCTAGCGACGCAGGACAAGACTCAGGCTCACGACGCTCCGTAAGACCTCTAGTCGGTCCAGAGTAAGGAGAAGGACCAGGCAGTGGAGAGGCTGGCTGTAACCGCGACTGTGACTGGACAGGCGGTGGACTCAGTAAGGGAGGAGTAGGACCAGTAGAAGGCAGGAGACCAAGAACCTGCTGAAGGAGCGGAACGTAGTACGGCCGCGGCCGCGCAGCGCCTCCAGAAACAGCACAGACAGCACCAGTACCCTCAGCTCCAGGGTCTCCAGCTACAACTCCCGCAGCACCACCAGCTCCAGTACCGCCAACAGCTCCAGCTCCAGCAGCACCTCCAGTAGTAACAGCTCCAGCACCTACAGCTCCAACTCCTGCAGCACCACCAGCCCCAGAAGCTCCAGTACCTCAAGTACGAGCACCTCCGGGACCAGCTGCTCCAGCACCTCCGGCAGCTCCAACACCAGCAGGACCTCCAACAGTGCCCGTACCTCCAACACCAGCACCTCCAGGACCAGCGGCTCCAGCAGCTCCAACACCAGCAGCACCTCGAGCAGCTCCAGCTCCAGAAGCACCTCCAGCAGCTCCAGCACCAGGAGCACCTCCAGCAGCTCCAGCTCCAGAAGCACCTCCAGCAGCAGGCCCTGTAGCTCCAGCAGCAAGGCTACAGCGCCGAGCGTACCACTCACGTAGCCGCTGCGGAGAGAGGGGCTCCCGCCGTGAAGGGACACCCGGAGGACCTCCAGACTCAGCACGCTCAGGCCCAGCACCCCCAGGCTCAGCACCCCCAGACTCAGCACCCCCAGGCTCCGCACCCTCAGACTCAGCAACCCTAGGCTCAGCACCCCCAGTCCCCGCACCCGCAGGCTCAGCACCCTTAGCAGCATCAGAGTCGACAGCTACCTCGACAGGCTCAACAGGGTCTACCTGAGACACACCTGAGGGGGCAAGACCCTGAGGGGGGAGGGGGTCTACCAGAGGAGCACCTGGTGCTAGGAAGAGGGGCGGGGGGGGGAGAGAGGCTGTGCGGTAGGGAAAAATATGGTAGTAGGAGACCGACTCGTCAAACGTGACGTCCTGAGAGGACAGAACACGACGCGAGGTGGGGTGGTAAAACTGCCACCCAGGTGCATCAGGGGGGAAGCCAAGAAAGACGCAGGGAACGGCACGGGAGGACAGCTTTTCCGCTGAAGTATCGCGGACAAAAGCTCGAGATCCCCAGACACGGAACGCAGACGCATCGCCAACCTTCCCCGTCCACCGCAGAGTAGGTGTGGTCTCCGGCAAGGAGACACGAGGCTGAAGGTTGATCGGATGCGCAGCGTACTGAACCGCGAACGGCCACAGAAAATGGGGAGCAGCCGCATGGATCATGGACGTACGAGCGACGTCCATGACCATGCCAATGCGGCGCTCAGCAATCCCATTTTGCTGTGGGGAGGCCGGAAGCGTGAACGTCTTGCGGATGCCCTCCGCACGACAGAAAGCCCTTAGAAGGTCGGAGGAAAACTCACCACCTCTGTTTGAGTGCAGACGCAGAACAGGAAGGTCCGAGCCGAAACTCTCGCTGAGCTGGCGACGAGCACCGCGGATCCAGTCGATCAACACCTCAGTGACCTCACCCTTGCTGCGCAAGGGGAAGACTGTGGTGTAACGCGAGTAGTCGTCAACGACCAGCAGGAAGTAACGCTCGTGACTATGTCCACTGACGCGGGCTGGGCCCCACACGTCCATGTGGAGAGTCTGCAGGGGAGCCTCTGTCGGAGGGAACTCGGAGGAGTGAGGAGCGGCGCGCTGCCGGCCCTCGACACAAGGAACACAGGTAGGGGCAGGCCCCGGAGGAAGGGGAGGGAGGGACCTGGGGAGACCAGAGACAAGGGTACAGGAGGCCATACCTCGAAGACGAGGCAGGGAGGGGTGACCAAGGCGGTGGTGCCAAAGGAGAGTCTCGTGTGACAGAAGACGGCAGGTGACTACGAACAGCAAGGCGAGCAACAGCGTCACGAGTGGTCCACTGCAAGCAAACCGTACTGTCAGCAGTGGCAGCAGGTGCAAGAGAGACACCGGACGTGTGATCGAAAAGGGATACTCCGTCCTTAGAATCACACTGAAGAAAGAGCTGCAGGTCATCAACCCACACGTCAAAGTCAACCGCACGCCCCTCAGCATCAAAGGTAAGAACAGTAGGGCTAGCCATAGCGGCAGTAGCAGCAGTAGCAGCAGTAGCAGCAGTGGCAGCAGAAACAGCAGTAGCAGCAGAAGCAGCGCGGTCAGGGCAGTGCGGCTCAGTAGGGCGGCGCCGCTAGGCAGGGCGGCGCGGCTCGGTAGGGCGGCGCGACTCGGCTGGGCGGCGCGGCTCGGCTCCTGGCGGCGCGGCGCGGCTCGGAGGAGCGGCGCGGCTCGTCTGGGGGGCGCGGGTGCTTACCAGGGGCGGGTGCAGGGCCGCGACTGGGGCGGCAGCATGGCAGGGCCGCCACTTGGCGGCGTCAGCGCAGGGCCGCGACAGGGCGGCAGCAGGGCAGGGCCGTGACAGGGCGGCAGCAGGGCAGGGCCGCGACAGGGCGGCAGCAGGGCAGGGCCACGACAGGGCGGCAGCAGGGCAGGGCCGCAACAGGGCGGCAGCAGGGCAGGGCCGCGACAGGGGCGGCGTCAGCGCAGGGCCGCGACAGGGCGGCAGCAGGGCAGGGGGCCGCGACGGGCCGAGAAGGCAGGGGGCCGCGAAGGGCCGTTAGGGTAGGGGGGCACGACGGGCCGAGAAGGCAAGGGGGGGGGGGGCGCGATGGGCCGTGAGGGTAGGGCCGCGACGGGCCGTTAAAGCAGGGCCGCGACGGGCCGAGAAGGCAGGGCCGCGACGGGCGGCTCTAGGGCAGGGCGCGCGACGGCGCAGGTGAGGCAGGCGCGAGGCGCGCTTCGGGCAGGGCAGGAAAAAAAAATCGTGGTGGGCCCTAAAAAAACGTTCCCACGAGGGAACCTGCTTAGAATATCATGTCAGAGTAGTGAAGAACGGAGTGACTGAATTAGCAAGCAGGTGGGTACAAGTAGGAAACCTAAAAGTGTTGTACCCTATATGAACTACCCCACTACAGCCTAGACAGACTATAGCATATTTGTTTGACAGGGCCAATCGTCTGCGCGCACCTGCGAGCGTGCGCACTGATGTCTTCTACGGGGCAACGTTGGACAGCCGCTCTGCTGCAGCGTTGGCACACCGTCGACCTGCTGTGTTGGCAGGTTGCCTTTCTGCAGTGCTGGCATGGCTCCTCTATGCAACGCTGGCGGGCGGTCGACCATGCTTTGCTGTCGGTCGACCAGGCTAGCTGCAGAGTTGCTAGGTGCCTGATGTAGTCATTGTTGTCATTGCTTGTTGAACAATTTTGTAATTTCGGCTTTTCTAGTGGAAACTCTTGCCGATTTCTCCCGTGATTGTGCAAGCACTAAGGAACTAGGCAAAGCTACGATCACTCCTAGAGTTTGTGCCAACCCCTGTAGTCTAGCTCACTACCGTTGTAGAGTGAATCCCCGCAAGCCCCTCCCCTCGTAGCAGCCACAGCAGCAGCAGCAGGTTTCGGGGCAGGGGTCAGGACAGCGTCAGCTGCAGCGCGGTGTCATCCACCCTCCCTGCACCTATCACATTCTGACAGGTGCCCGCCGCAGCCAGCCTTGTGGCCGTAGCCACCCACCGGGTCAGTGCTTTGCTCAGCTTTCTGACACGGTTCGATTGGCCTACAGCGTTGACAGCCCTGCCCCTGACTGGCTTCCCCTTGTTCAGACGTACGGCCCCGCTCTGTGGGGCATGTCGGCTTCTCAGTTGGTTGATCTCTTCGGAACTCCTCATGCTATGTATGCTGTTGTTGACTCTAGTGCTTCTGACTCTATTTACGCGAGTGTTGTTAGCTTAGGTGCTAGTCTTGCTGAGGTGCCTGTTGCTATTGTAGGTACTTGTGTAGTCACTAGTCCAGGAGCTACTCCGGAGGACGCTTTGCTGTCTTTCACTCTGGACTCCAGAGCTTCCCACTGTTTCTTCCGCGACCGCACGACAGTTACCTCGCTTCCTACGCCGGTCTCTGTAGCACTGGCTGATCCCACTTTGGGACCAGTCACTGCTTGCTACACTACTACGCTTCCGCGCCCGGCTGTTCCCTCCGGTTCTCTGACTCGCTTCCACGTCCTCTCGTTCTCGAGGAACTTGGTGGGCGTGAGGCTGCTCGTGATTCAGCTTGTGGGTGTGTGGATTGAGCCTTCTGACGAGACTGCGGTTTGTGTCGACGGGGACACGTACGCGCCTCTCGCCACCTTTACCACTGAGCCAGGCTCTGGTCTCTACACACTTCACACTGGCCCCCGAGGGCAGCAGCAGTAGCAGCAGCAGCGGCAGCAGCAGCGGCAGCAGCAGCAGCTACTGCCCCCGACCCCTGTCACTGTCCCCCGTCAGGTTTCCGCGTCTCACCAGGTTGCCGCGTCTTCCTATGTAGCTGTGTCTGGTCAGGTTCCAGTGTCTGGTCCAGTTGCTGTGTCGCGCTCGTGCCGGTCGCATGCCCACCCCACTGTTTTGTGGCACCACCGGATGGGGCACCCGTCCATTTCTCGCATGCGCGCTATGTCTAGTCAGCGTCTTGTCTTAGGCCTCCCGCGTGTCTTGCCGCCGTTGCCGCCTTCGCTTGCGCCACCCTGCGATCCCTGCGTCGAGGGTCGGCTGCGCGCCACCCCTCACTCCTCCTCCCTTCGTCCGGCCACCGAGCCCTTCGAGACTCTCCACTTGGACGTTTGGGGCCCCGCCTCGTGCCCTGGCCCTGAGCGAGAGAGTTTCTTTCTCGTGGTCGTTGACGACTACTCCCGCTACACCACAGTGTTCCCCCTGGCGAAGAAGTCCGACGTGACTTCTACGCTGATCCAGTGGTTGCTTACCACCGCGGACACTCGTGGTCGTCGTGTCAGCTGTCTTCACTCCAACTGCGGGGGTGAGTTTCTCTCTGGCATTCTCGCTGGATTCTGTCGTGAGCAGGGCATCCGTCAGTCCTGGACGCTTCCAGAGTCCCCACAGCAGAATGGGGTTGCTGAGCGCCGCATAGGCTTGGTCATGGAGATCGCCCGCACCTCCATGACTCACGCCTGTGCCCCCCATTTTCTGTGGCCCTATGCGATTTGGTACGCCGCTCACCAGCTGAACCTTTAGCCACGTGTCTCTCGGCCAAAGGTTTCACCGACCAGTCTTTGGACCGGGTCCCCTGGTGCTGCGTCGCGTTTTCGTGTCTGGGGTTGCTTGGCACTTGTTCGCGACACCTCCGTGGACAAGATCTTGCCTCGCGCTGTTTCCTGCGTGTTAAATGGTTTCCCTGAGGACTCGTCTGACTACACCTTTTACCACCCTCACCTTCACCGGTTCTTTGACTCTCGCGACGTCCGTTTTGACGAGTCCGTCCCCTACTACGTCAGGTACCCCTGTCGAGGTCTCCCGGTTCCTCCTGCCCCTCTCTTCCTGACTTCAGCTCCCCCTCCTGCTCCCCGGTACAGCCTCCCCCCCCTGGTCCTGCCCCGTCAGGTGTATCCCACGCTACCCCTCCCCTCTCGGTAGCCCCTCAGGTGCAGCCTCCTTCCCCGCAGTCCTCCTCCCAGCCTACAGCAGACCCTGCGAGAGCCGGTTTTCGTGGCGAGGACCCCGGAGGTGCTAGCTCTAGAGGTGCTGGAGTTGGAGCAGAGAGCGTACCTGTGCGAGGTCCTGGTTCTAGGGGTGCTGGAGTTGGAGCTGAGCCCGTGACTGCAGGAGACTCTAGTCTTCGGGGAGCTGGTGTTAGTGGAGCTGTCCCTGGGGGTGCTACGACTGGGGGTGCGCCCTCTGCTGGACCTGGAGAGCCTGGGACGGACCCTGTTACTTCAGGTGGTGCTGGCTCTGGGGGTGGTGCGACTGGTTCTTTGGAGAGCAGTCCTGGGGCTACCACCGCTCCGGACACTCCTCCTCCCCCCCACCCCTACCCGACCCGGCACCAGGCCCGTGTTCGTCGTGCCCGTGAGGAGCAGCTGCAGTTGGAGCGAGAGGAGAGAGAGTTGGAGTGGCAGCAGATGGAGCTACAGCAGCTGGAGGAGCAGCAGCACCAGCAGCCGGAGCAGGAGCAGCCGCAGCAGCAGCCGCAACAGCAGCAGCAGCCACCTCCTCCTCCTGTCTCTGGTCTTTGGACCCTTGGTCTCCCCTCTCCTTCTCCTCCCTCCCCCCCCTCTCCTCCCGTCTTTGGTCCTCTGCTTCCTCCTCCTGACCCCTCCCCAGCTGTTTTCCTTCCTCTGCCCCCGTTGTCCCCTCCTCTTTCTCACACTTGGCCTTCGTGTCGCTCTCCTCGTGCTCGTCCCTCGTCCCCTGTTCCCTTCACTGACCTTCGTACTGCCCTGTTGCGTTCTAGTCCGCCTCGTTTGTCTCCTTCTGTACTTCCTTCTCCTCTTGAGTCAGCACTCACTGCTTCCCTCTCTACTCCTGTCACAGACTACTACCGCACGTACCGTCCTATTCTCTCTCGTGTTCTCGCCTCTCTTGTTACCAACCCACGTGCTTCTCTGTCCTCTGTCTCCGCTCTTACTGTCGCAGTCACTGATTTTGCCTCTACTCGCTGCCTTGAATACGCCACCAGTCTTGTGGCTGCTCCTCCTACCAGTCCTCTGGCCGTCGGGGGTGAGTCTGCCCTTGGATGTGACGCCCTAGAGGACAGACATGTTTGAGCTGGATTTCCTGGCAGCCGCTTCCCCTCATCTCTGTGCCATGCTGCTCACCCCTGAGGGAGACCGCGACGCACTTGACATACCAACTCCTCGCACTTACGATGAGGCAGTGTCAGGGCCTTGGGCCTCTCAGTGGAGAGCTGCCATGGACTCAGAGATGGCCTCCTATAGATCCACAGGCACCTACGTCGACGAGGTTCCGCCCCTTGGGGCAAACATAGTCGATGGCATGTGGATCTTCAGGGTGAAGTGGCCATCGGGATCTCCTCCGGTCTTCAAGGCGCGCAATGTGGCCAGAGGTTTCAGTCAGCACGAGGGAGTTATCTTCTTTCAGACCTTCGTGCCTACCCAGAAGATGACCACTCTTCGGGTGTTACTACACGTAGCAGCACAGAGAGACTACGAGTTACACTCTCTTGACTTCTCCACTGCTTTCCTTTAGGGTAGCCTACACGAGGAGGTCTGGTTACGTCGTCCCTCTGCCTTCACTGGCAATTTCCCTCCTGGGACCCAGCGGAGGCTTAGGCGACCGGTCTATGGTCTTTGTCAGTCTCCTCGTGAGTGACACGACACCCCTCGCTCTACCCTTTCTGACCTTGGTTTCCAGCCTTCTTCTACTGACCCGTCGCTGTTCGTTCGTCGTGGCTCCACACCGTTCTTTGTACTGGTCTACGTCGACGACCTGGTTTTCGCCACTGCTGACAGGGTTGCTTTGGCTGACGTGAAGCCCGAACTGCAAAAGAGACACACTTGCACTGACCTTGGTGAGCTGCGCCACTACCTTGGCCTGCAGATCACCAGGGACAGAGCTGCTCGCACCATTACACTCTCACAGTGACACATGGTGCAGCAGGTCCTTCAGCGGTTCGAGCTTCAGCACTCTACTGTACAGCGCACACCTCTTGCCGTTGACCACAGACTCACCGGACCCTTTCCTTACGAGCCGTTCGAGCCTAGTGGTCCTTACGCATAGTTTGTGGGCTGCCTCATGTACCTGATGACTTGTACTCGCCCGGACCTCGCCTTCCCTCTCAGCATCCTTGCTCGCTTTATTGTGCCAGGGAGACACCGTCCAGTTCACTCGACAGCTGCTGTGAGGGTGGCGAAGTACCTAGCGATGACATCAGGCGTAGGGCTGGTTCTTGGAGGGAGATAGGACGTCGTGATTACTGGTCACTATGACTCTTCTTACGCTGACGACGCCGAGACGCACAGGTCTACTCAGGGGTACTGTTTCAGCCTAGGCTCTGGAGCTGTTTTGTGGAGGTCCACACGTTCCTCCTCGGTCTCGACCTCTACTGCTGAGGCCGAGATCTACGCTGGAGCTATGGCTGCACAGGAGCTGCGCTGGCTGACGTTCTTGCTCACTGACCTTAGTGAGCGGCCGAGCTCTGCACCGACCTTGTTCACTGATAACAAGGCGTCGATTCTCCTCTGTCGAGAGCCGTGACTGGAGCGCAGAGTGAAGCACATTAACGTCAGGTACTTTCTTCTGCGAGAGTTGCGGAGGCGTGGACAGGCTCGTTTCGACTTTGTTGAGTCCGAGGCCAACACTGAAGACATCTTCACCAAGGCCCTGCCGCCTCGTGACCACCAGAGGTGTTGTGTGCAGTTAGGTCTTGTTGACACAGGTTCTCGCCTTACATAGTCTTGAGTTCTCTCCTTGCTTTGATTGTACACTTTACATATGCCTCTGTGAACTCTTGAACTAGCCTTGTGGCTCTTTTGCTTGTGCTCGGAGTGTGTGGTGACGTTGTGATCCACCCTGAGCTTTGTTTCTTTGTGACTAGTCTTGTGACCGTACACTTTTGGTTTTGCTTGACACCCCTCACTTAGACTATGGGGGTGTGTCAAATGTTGTAGTCTTAGTGATGTGTGTTATTGGGGCTACAACTGTTAGGGTTAGGTTTATGTACCCCAACCAACCTTAGTGAAACCAACACTTTCATTCTTCACAAGGAGGCCCCCCTCAAGAGAGCGCGTGTACATCTCGAAAGTTCCGGCTGTGCAGATACTCAGAGAGGACAGGGTGAGGGAACTCAGTTGTCTTCGGTGGGTGTGCGGTCTTTCCATCGGATCAAGAATTCGATCCGGTGGGCTCCCCGTGGGTCACGTACCCGGTGGCTCAGTATTTTTTTGGGCGTGATGATTGGTTTTGTCGGCGGACATGTCATGCTGGCAGGGCGGTTGCGAGGCAGTTGGCTGGTGGATGGGATATATGGGCGAAGCAGGCTGACGTGGAATGACGGGCTGACATACCAGCCAGTGGGGAGGAGGAGGTGGGCGGTGATGGTGGTGATCATGTGGCTAATGCGAAATGGCCCGTGTTAAGATAGGAAAAAAGGAATTATGAATGACTAGCAACAGGGAGATACAAGTAGTAAATTCTAACTGGAGTTGTAATCTATACTGAGCACCTCACTATAGCCTAGCAGAACTAGGAACATACAAATATTTTTTGACACACCCCCCTAGGCAAAGTGAGGGATAGCCAATACAACAAACGGTCACAAGGCCAGTCAGGCAAGAGAACAAAGCAATGCAAAGCCCAAGGTGGATCTCTAGATCACCACTCATTTTGAGCACAAGCAAGCGGCCACAAGGCCAGTTCGCATGCAGAGTGAGAATAGCAAGGCAGTACTGATCACAACCTAGCAAGAGGAAACATGCAGGTATAAATATAGAAACCAGTGTACAACAAGTGCAAGATCAAGAGACAAGCAGATCAGGCAGAATGGGCTGAAGTCCAAGAGCAGTGCAAAAACGCTGATGATCACCAGACCCGAGGGCCTTGGTGAAGACATCAGCAGTGTTGGCCCGAGAGGCCACGTAAGAAAGGCGAAGCTGACCACGCTGCTGCAGCTCTCGAGCAAGAAAGTAGCGAAGAGGAATGTGCTTCATTCTGTGCTCCAGTCTCTGCTCGTGACACAAGGCAAGCATGGCCTTGTTGTCAACGTACAAAATTGGAGGAGAACGAAGTCGCTCCCCCAAGTCGGTCAGTAGGTAGGTCAGCCAGCATAGCTCTTGTGCAGCCATGGCCCCAAGCGCGGCTGCAGGGGCGAGCGCGGGCTACAGGAGCGAGCGCGGGCTGCAGGGGCGAGCGCGGCTGCAGGGGCGAGCGTGGGCTGCATGGGCGAGCGCGGCTGCAGGGGCGAGCGCGGGCTGCAGGGGCTAGCGCGACTGCAGGGACGAGCGCGGGCAGCAGGTGCGAGCGTGGGCTGCAGGGGCGAGCGCGGCTGCAGGGGCGAGCGCGGCTGCAGGGGCGAGCGCGGGCTGCAGGGGCGAGCACGGCTACAGGGGCGAGCATGGGCTGCAGGGCGAGCGCGGGCTGCAAGGGCGAGCGCGGGCTGGAGCGCAGGGCAGCGCGTGGGCCTAAGGGCAGGGCAGCGCAGCGTGCAGGCTGCAGCACAGGGCTACACGCGGGCCTAAGGGCAGGGCAGCGCGGCTCGCGGGCTGCAGGGCAGGGCAGAAACATTTTACGGGCAGGGCAGGGCGGAACGTTTGGTATGCCCTACGAACGATCATGCTCTAATACCATGTTAAGATAGGAAAACAGGAATGATGAATGACTAACAACAGGGAGATACAAGTAGTAAACCCTAATTGGGGTTGTACTCTATACTGAGCACCTCACTGTAGCTCAGCAGAACTAGGAACATACAAATATGTTTTGACAGCCCGCAATAACGGGGGCGGAGTTTTGGAGAGATGGGTAGGCGGAGGTTTTGAGTGTCGAGTAATACCAGGTCGTCTGGTTGGTAAGTGACGGGGCGGCGGTGGCGGTTGGCATTGCGCTTAGCGATGACGTTTGATTTTTTTATTGCTTCTGCTGCTCGGGTTCGTGCTGCCAGTAATATTTCTGCAAACTGTTGTGCACGTGGTACTGGGTTGTCAGGATTCGGGGTCATGGGTACTGTGGGGTCTTGTCCATAATTCAAGTGGTCAAGACCCCACAGTGGGGGAGAACAAGTGGTCACAAGACCAGTCAAGAAAAGCAAAGCAAGCCCAGGGTGGATCACAAAGTCACCACACAGTCCGAGCACAAGCAAAGGGCCACAAGGCCAGTTCACATGCAGAGTTATATAAAAGAGAACAAGCAATACAGTGATCATACCCTAGCAAGTGCAAGCATGCAGGTATATATATAGATCACAGTACAAGCAGAGTAAAGCAGTAAGCAAGTGAGGCAACGCAGGCACAAGGCCTAACACAGTAGCGAAGCGCTGATGATCACTAGGCGGAAGTGTCTTGGTGAATACATCAGCAGTGTTGGGCCTAGTGGCCACGTACGCAAGACGAAGCTGGCCACGCTGCTGCAACTCTCGAGCAAGGAAGTATCGCAGAGCGATGTGCTTCGTTCTGTGCTCCACTATGTGCTCCTGACACAAGGCAATCATGGCCTGGTTGTCTACATACAGAACTGGAGGCGAACGAGGCTGCTCTCCCAAGTCTGTGAGCAGGTAGGTGAGCCAGCGTAGCTCCTGTGCAGCTATGGCCCCTGCGTAGATCTCAGCCTCACAACTGGAGCTGAGAACCGAAGACGAGCGGGTAGACCGCCAGGAGACAGAGCCGGAACCAAGGCTGAAGGTGTAACCCTGTGACGACCGCTGCGTAGCTGAGTCGTCAGCCCAAGAAGCGTCTGCGTGACCAGTGAGTACAACTGGACCCCGTCCTCCAAGCACGAGCCCCATGCCCGACGCATTGCACAAGTAACACAGTACCCTCTTCGCAGCATCCCAGTGCCTACCGGGAGCCACGTAGGAGCCAAGAGGCTGAGAGGGTACGCGAGGTCGGGTCGTGTGCACGTCATCAGGTACATGAGGCAACCCACAAGCTCTGGGTACAGACCACTCGGCTCTACGGACTCGTCCGAAGGTGGAGCTGAGAGCGAGTGACCGGTAGACAGAGGAGTGGGCTGTGGCGAGGAGAACTGGAAGCCGAAGCACTGAAGGACCTGGTGCACCATGTGTGATTGAGTCAGTGTGATGGTGCGCCGTGCTCTGTCCCGGGTGATCTGCAAGCCAAGATAGCTGCGCAGTTCATCCAGGTCAGTGCAGGTGTGTCTCTTCTGCAGCTCCGACTTCACAAGGGTCAGTGCCTCTGTGTCAGCAGTGGCAAAGACTAGGTCGTCTACGTACACGAGGACGTAGAACGGCGGCAGCGAGGTGTCGGTGCGTAGAAACAGCGACGGGTCAGCAGTAGAAGGAGCGAACCCAAGAGCCACAAGTGTAGTCTTCAGTGTGTCGTGCCACTCGCGAGGCGCCTGGCGGAGACCGTAGACTGGCCGCCGGAGGCTCCACTGGGTACCTGCAGGAAACGACCCAGTGAAGCCAGGTGGGCGGCGCAGCTAGATCTCCTCGTGCAGGCTGCCCTGCAAGAAAGCTGTACTGAAGTTCAGAGAATGCAGCTCGTAGTCACGCTGAGCAGCGACGTGCAGAAACACCCGAAGAGTAGTCATCTTTGGGGTGAGAGAGAAGGTCTGAAAGTATTCGACTCCCTGTCGCTGACTGAAGCCTCGAGCAACGTAACGCGCCTTGAAGGCAGGCGGAGAACCCGGCGGCCGCTTCACCCTGAAAATCCACATGCCATCGACTATTTTCGCCCCAGGTGGCGGAACCTTGTCGACGTAAGTGCCTGTGGACTTCCAGGATGCCATCTCGGCATCCATGGCTGCCTGCCACTGAGAGGAGTAAGGACCCGTAATCGCCTCTTCGTAAGAGCGCGGGGTCGGGATGTCTCGTGCATCCGCGTCTCCCCCAAGGGCAAGCAGCATTGAAGCGAAACGAGGTACAGCAGCTGCAAGACACTCAAAGTCCTCGTGCCTGTCCTCAAGGACGTCCGTGCCAAGAGCACACTCACCCACGACGGATGGAGGACTGGCAGACTCAGACTCAGCAACAAGAGCAGTGGCGTAGTCTAGACGACAGGTAGCAGCAAATTCAAGCAGCTCATCAACGAGAGCAGACGCAGCAGCAGACTCAAAGGAAGGGTCAGTGATAGCAGTGGCGAGGAGACGAGCGACAGTGGGACTGGCAGCACGAGCGCGGTCAGACTCAGGGTCAGGGACCTCAGGAAGAGAGGACTCAGGAGGAGCAGGCAGAGGAACACGCAGTGGAACGAGAGTGCCAAAGCGTGCGTGCCGGGGACAGGAGGAGGATGCGAACGAGGAACGCGACGAGCAATGCGAACAGGCGAGACAGGACGAGACGCAGGCTAATGACGCTCTGTAAGACCGCCGGACTGCTCAGTGTAAGGAGAGGGAGCAGGCAGTGGGGAGGCTGACAGTAACGGCGGCTGCGACTGGTCAGGTGGTGGACATAGGTGGGGAGGAGTAAGGCTAGAAGAAGACGGGACACCAAGAACCTGCTGAAGCAGGGGAACAAAGTACGGTCGCGGCCGCACAGTGCCTCCAACACCTCCAGCTCCAGGGTCAACAGCTCCAGCTCCTGCAGCTCCAGCGCCTCCCGCGCCTATCCCTCCACCTCCAGCTCCTCCAGCTCCAGCGCCACCAGCGCTAGAGCCTCCAGCTCTAGCAGCTCCAAGCTCCGTAGGGTCTCCAGCTCCAGCGTCTCCAACACCACCAGTCCCAGCAGCTCCAGTACTCCCGGTATGACCACCTCCAGGACCAGTAGCCGCAGGACCTCCAGTACCACCAGCTCCATCAGTAACACCAGCACCTCCAGCTCTAGCTTCTCAGGCGCCTCCAGCTCTGGTAGCTCCAGTCCGAAGACGTGCGCGACGAACAAGCCACTCACGTAGCTGCTGCGGAGACAGTCTCGGCAAAGCACCAGCCGAACCTCCAGACGAAGCAGCTCCCCGAGGCTCAACACCACCCGACTCCGCACCATCCGACTCAGCACCCCCAGGCTCAACACCCTCAGGCTCAGTACCCCCAGGCTCCACACCCGCAGGCTCGGCACCCCCAGGCTCAGCACCCCCAGACCCAGCACCCTCAGACTCCGCACCCCCCAGCTCCACACTCCCAGACGCAGCACCCTAGACAAAGCACCTCGAGCAGCACCTGAGTCGACAGCTACCTCGACAGGGGCAGTACTGTGATAATGAAAACGAGGATGGATGAACTAGGAATGAAGTGAGTACATATAGGAAACCCTAATTGGGTTGTACCCCTTATGGGATACCCCACTATAGCCTACACAACAGCATAAGCTATATATATGTTCTGACACACCCCCATAGGCAAAGTGGGGGAGAACAAGGGGTCACAAGACCAGTCACGCAAAGAACAGCAAGCTCAGGGTGGATCACAAAGTCACCACACAGTCCGAGCACAACGACAAGGCCACAAGGCCAGTTCACATGCAGGAGTGCACATATATATATAGAGCTAGACAAGCAAGAGCAGGTATATATATGTGAAAGTACAAGCAAGGTCAAGAGGAGAGCAGGTGAGGCAAGACAGGTACAAGACCCAGCTGAGTGCAGAAGCGCTGATGGTCACAAGGCGGAAGTGCCTTGGTGAACACATCAGCAGTGTTGGCCTTAGAGGCCACGTACGCAAGTCGCAACTGACCACGCTGCTGCAGTTCACGAGCAAGAAAGTAACGGAGAGCAATGTGCTTCGTTCTGTGCTCCAAGCGCTGCTCTCGACACAAGGCCAGCATGGCCTTGTTGTCTACGTACAGCACTGGAGGAGAACGAGGCGGCTCTCCAAGGTCAGTCAGCAGGTAGGTGAGCCAGCGAAGCTCCTGTGCAGCCATGGCCCCGGCGTAGATCTCAGCCTCACAACTGGAGCCGAGAACAGAGGACGAGCGAGTAGCCCGCCACGAGACAGAGCCGGAACCAAGACTGAAGGTGTAACCCTGCGACGACCGCTGCGTAGCCTGGTCGTCAGCCCAAGAAGCGTCCGCGTGCCCAGTGAGCACCACTGGACTCCGCCCTCCAAGCACTAGCCCCATGCCCGACGTACTGCACAAGTAGCGCAACACCCTCTTCGCTGCAGCCATGTGCTCTGGTCGGTGTCTCCCAGGAGCAACATAGCGTGCAAGGATGCTAAGAGGGTATGCAAGGTCAGGTCGTGTGCAGGTCATCAGGTACATGAGGCAACCAACAAGCTCTGGGTACGGGCCACTCGACTCTACGGACTCATCCGAAGGCAGAGCTGAGAGCGAGTGGCGAGTAGACAGAGGAGTGGCCTGAGGCGAGGAGTACGTGAAGCCGAAGCGCTGAAGGACCTGCTGCACCATGTGTGACTGAGTCAAGGTAATGGTGCGGCGTGCTCTGTCCCGAGTGATCTGCAAGCCAAGGTAGCTGCGCAGTTCACCCAGGTCTGTGCACGTGTGTCTCTTCTACAGCTCGGACTTCACGTAGGCTAGTCCAGCAGTGTCAGCTGTGGCAAAGACCAAGTCGTCGACGTACACGAGGATGTAGAACGGCGGCAAAGAAGTGTCGGTGCGCAGAAACAACGACGGGTCAGCAGTAGAGGGAGCAAACCCAAGAGCCGCAAGCGTAGTCCTCAGTGTGTCGTGCCAGTCACGCGGTGCCTGGCGGAGACCGTAGACTGGCCGTCGGAGGCTCCACTGGGTGCCAGGAGGGAAAGTCCCAGTGAAGCCAGGTGGACGGCGCAGCCAGATCTCCTCGTGCAGGCTACCCTGCAAGAAAGCAGTGCTGAAGTCAAGAGAGTGGAGCTCGTAGTCGCGCTGAGCGGCTATGTGCAGCAGCACCCGAAGAGTGGTCATCTTCGGGGTGGGAGAGAAGGTCTGAAAGTAGTCAACTCCCTGCCTCTGACTGAAGCCACGAGCGACGTAACGCGCCTTGAAGACAGGTGGAGAGCCCGGCGGCCGCTTCACCCTGAAGATCCACATGCCACTGACGATGTTCGCCCCAGGAGGGGGAACCGCGTCAACGTAGGTGCCTGTGGACTTCCAGGACGCCATCTCTGCATCCATAGCTGCCTGCCACTGAGAGGAGTAGGGACCCTCTACGGCCTCCGCGTAAGAGCGCGGAGTCGGGATGTCTAGTGCATCCGGGTCTCCCTCAGGGGCAAGTAGTACGGACGCGAGATGAGGTGAAGCAGCAGCCAGACACTGGAACTCCTCCTGCCTGTCCTCAAGGACGTCCGTGCCAAGAGCACACTCACCCCCGACGGACGGAGGACAGACAGACGCAGACTCAGCAACAAGACCGGCAGCGTAGTCTAGACGACAGCGAGCAGCAAAGTCGACGAGCTCAGCAACAAGAGCAGACGCAGCAGTGGACTCAAAAGAGGGGTCAGTGACGACAGTAGCAAGGAGACGTGTGACAGTAGGACTGGCAGCACGAAGAGAGTCGGACTCTGGGTCGGTAAGTGCAGGAAGAGAGGACTCAGGAGGAGAAGGCAAAGGGGCACGCAGTGGAGCAGTGGACGGACGCAAAGACATCCGGTGCGTGCCAGGGACAGGAGGAGGACGCTGACGCGAACCGCGACCACTAGCGCGAGCAGCACGAACAGGCGACG
This sequence comes from Closterium sp. Naga37s-1, assembly GCA_947471745.1. Classification (NCBI taxonomy): domain Eukaryota; kingdom Viridiplantae; phylum Streptophyta; class Zygnematophyceae; order Desmidiales; family Closteriaceae; genus Closterium; species Closterium sp. Naga37s-1. The sequence goes on along the minus strand of CANJKZ010000717.1, from coordinate 2,986,142 downwards.
CAGGACGAGACGCAGGCTCACGACGCTCAGCAAGACCTCCAGTGGGACCAGTGTAAGGAGAGGGAGCAGGAAGTGGGGAGGCGGGCTCTAACTGGGACTGTGACTGAACAGGCGGTGGACACGCTGCAGGAGGAGAAAGACCAAGAACCTGCTGTAGGATTGGAACGAAGTACGGCCGAGGCCGCGCGGCGACTCCAGACACAGCAGGGACAGCACCCTCAGCAGCAGCACCAGCGCCAACAGCACCTCCAGGGGCAGGACCTCCAGTAGCACCAGCAGCACCAACACCCGCAGCAGCTCCAGCTCCAGTCGGACCCGAAGGCCCAGCAGCTCCGGGACCAGCGGCACAAGTACCCTCAGCAGTCGAAGGAGCTGCAGCTCCAGCAGTACGTCTCCAGCGGCGAGCAAACCACTCGCGCAGCTCCTGTGGAGAGAGGGGCTCCCGCCGAGGCGAAGCACCCGGAGAACCGCCAGGTCCCGCACCGCCAGACGCCACAAGGGGAGGTCCAGTGGCCGCAGGCTCCGCAGCTCCAGGCTCAGCAGCACCAGACGCAGCACCCCCTGGCTCAGCACCCCCAGTCGCAGCACCCCCAGGCTCAGCACCCCCAGACTCCGCACTCCCAGGCTCAGCACCCCTAGTCGCAGCACCCCCAGGCTCAGCACCCCCAGACTCCGCACCCCCAGGCTCAGCACCCCCAGTCGCAGTACCCCCAGGCTCAGTACCCCCAGACTCAGCACCCCCAGGCTCAGCACCCCCAGGCTTAGCACCCACGCGCGTAGCACCCCCAGAGTCAGCACCCCCAGGCTCAGAACCCGCAGCAGGACCAGAGTCACCAGCAACCTCGACCGGCTTGACTGCGTCTACCTGGGACACACCTGAAGGGGCAGGACCCTGAGGGGGAAGGGGGTCTACCGGGGGGGGACCTGGCACAAGGAAGTGCGGTGGCGGGGGGAGGGAAGGAGTGCGGTAGGGGAAGAGGCGGTAGAAGGGGACTGACTCGTCGAATGTGACGTCCTGGGAGGACAGAACACGACGAGAGGAGGGGTGGTAGAACTGCCACCCTGGGGCGTCAGGGGGGAAGCCGAGGAAGACACAGGGAGCAGCACGAGGGGACAGCTTGTCCGCAGACAAGTCGCGGACAAACGCCCGAGATCCCCAGACACGGAACGCAGACGCATCGCCGACCTTCCCCGTCCACAGCAGAGCTGGGGAGGTCTCCGGCCGGGAGACCCTGGGGTGAAGGTTGATCTGATGCGCCGCGTACCGAACCGCAAACGGCCACAGAAAATGGGGGGCAGCCGCATGCATCATGGACGTACGAGCGACATCCATGACCATGCCAATGCGGCGCTCAGCAATCCCATTTTGCTGTGGAGAGTCCGGAAGCGTAAAGGTCTGGCGGATGCCTCGTGCACGACAGTAGGCTCGCAGAAGGCCAGAGGAGAACTCGCCACCTCGGTCAGAGTGCAGACGCAGAACAGGAAAGTCCGAGCCGAAGCTCCTCCTGAGCTGGAGACGAGCTGCGCGGATCCAGTCGATCAACACCTCAGTAACATCACCCTTGCTGCGCAAGGGGAAGACTGTGGTGTAACGCGAGTAGTCGTCAACCACCAGCAGGAAGTAGCGCTCGTGACCCTGCCCACGGACGCGGGCCGGGCCCCACACGTCCATGTGAAGCGTCTGCAGAGGAGAATCTGTCGGGGGAAACTGGGAGGAGTGAGGGGCAGCCCGGAGCCGCCCCTCGACACAGGGGACACAGGAAGGTCCGGGTCCCGAGGGAAGGGGAGGGAGAGACCGGGGAAGACCAGAGACAAGGACACGGGAAGCCATGCCCCGAAGACGAGGCAAGGAGGGGTGGCCAAGACGGTGGTGCCACAGGAGAGTCTCCTGAGACAGGCGGCGACACGAGCAGGGGGCAGACTCAGGACCAGACCTGGACGCAGCAGCAAACACCTGACCCGACGCAGCTACCTGGCCAGACGCAGGGACAGGAGGAGACTCAGTGGTCAGGGTGTAGAGACTCGACCCCGGCCGACGCGAAAACGTGGCCAGGTGTCGGCCTGTGCGGGCGTCCGAGCAGTGGGTCACCCGCTGACTCGCAGGAGTAAACTGGTGAACCCCCGCATCCTGCAGGTCAGCACCACTCACCAAGTTCGTCGAGAACGAGGGGAGGTACAGACCAGACAAGGTGCCCGAGGGGGCAGCCGGACACGGGAGGACAGTAGAGAAGTGAGAGAGGACAGGACCCCCAGAGGGGTCAGCCAGGGAGACTGCAACCGGCCGGCCAAGCGGCGTGAGTGTGGTGCGGTCTCGAAAGAAGGAGCGAGAAGCCCCTGAGTCAAGCGTGAAGGTGAGGGAGGCCGAAGCCGACGCAGTACCTGAGAGCGCAGCCTCACCAGTACCTGAGAGTGCAGACGCACTGGCACCTAGAGCAGCAGCCGCAGAAGTACCTGGCGCAGCAGTACCAATGCCCGGGTCGGGCGGGAAACACCGGTAACAGTCACCCTCCTCACTAATAGTCACAGCATACATGGCAGCAAGGATAGCATCAAAGTCAAGATCAAAGATAGCTACGCCAGCCCTAGACAGCTCTCCCCAACGGGGAATCTCACTAGCCTCGGGGAACTGCTGACGCCAAGCGTCCGTCAGGCGGCCAAAGCAGCGCTGGGTGGGGTGGGCACCCCCACACTGCTCACCAGCGCGGTCGCCGGAACGAAGGACGTAGGTGCACGGACCAAAAACCCCCACCCCGCTGACGCTGCGTGTACCACTCGCGGAGCTGCTGGGGCGGGGGGATGTCCCGCGAACGCTGCTGCTGCTGCTGCTGCTGACGCTGGCCACCACCAGAGCCGCTACGCTGCGGGGCACCACCCCGACCAGCTCCACCCCCTCCGCCACCGCCGCCTCCACCTCCACCACCACCGCTGCCTCCGCCACCGCCTCCTCCTCCGCTGCTGACACCGCCACCACCGCCCCCGCCACCACTCCCACTGCCACTCCCACTCCCTCCGCCGCCTCCACCGCCACCTCCACCGCCCCCGCCAGATCCACCCGCGCCCTTGCCCCCCTTGCCCCTGCCAGGGCGGCGTCTCCCGCTAGGGGCAGACGCCGCGCAGACCGACTCAAGACCAAGCAGGTCGGCAGCAGCAGCAGAGGCAACAGAGGGCAGCAGGGGGGAAGGAGAACACCCCTCAAAGATGGGGGTGCGAGGGTCACCACGAGAGGCTCCTACAGCGACGATGCTCTTCTCCGCCGCCAGGAGGGACTTCTCGAGGAGGTCAACAGTGAGAGTGGTGGGACAGACTGAGAGGAAGTGGTCCCTGACTACGTGAATGGAGTCAGGGAGGCGTGTGACTATGTAATAGAGAGTGATGTACATGGGGGGGGGGTTCTTGGCGCAGAACTCAGCAGGAAGGGCGGTACGGTAGCGAGTGTCACTAGTGCGGAGGTGCGTAATGAGGTCAGCGACAGTGGGAAAGGCAGCAAGGTCAGGAAAGAGGTACGGTAGCATGAGGCGGCTAAGGGCAGCAGTGGCAGGGGAAGAGTAGCGCGCAACTACAGCGTCGTACAGGGTCTGAGCACTCTTGTACTGACTAAAGTGCGCGCGCTCAGTGGTAGGCAGGTGGCGACGCACAGCAAGACGTGCAGCAGCATCGCGGGTGGCCCACTGAGAGCGAACAGTGGGGTCAGCATCAGCAGCAGGGGCAGGAGAGGCGCCAGAGGTGAGGTCAAAGAGGGAAAGACCGTCCGCCCTATCGCACTGTAAGAACAGCTGCAGGTCGTCGACCCAGACCTCAAAGTCAATGGCTCGACCCTCAGCGTCAAAAGCGAGGACACTAGGGGTAGCCATGACGACGACAGTGTAGTAGTGCAAGCAGTAGGGGAAGGGCACGCAGTAACAGTGGTGCTGTGCTCACCAGGCAGGGCAGGTCGGGCGGCTCGGCAGTAGGGCGGCCCGGCGACTGGGCGGCTCGGCGGCTGGGCTGCTGGGCGGCTCGGCTCCCGGGCGGCTCGGCGGCAGGGCGGCTCGGCGGCAGGGCGGCTCGGCGGCAGGGCGGCTCGGCTGCTCGGCTCCCGGGCGGCTCGGCGGCAGGGCGGCTCGGTAGCAGGGCGGCTCAGCTGCACGGCGGCTCGGTTGCTCGGCTCCCGGGCGGCTCGGCAGCAGGGCGGCTCGGCGGCCGGGCGGCTCGGCTGCGCTGCTGTTGGGCGGCTCGGCTGGGCCGCTGACGTAGCGAGGCGGCGGGGCCGCAAAGACGGGCGGCGGGGCCGCTGCAGAGAAGCGGCGGGGCCGCAGGGAAGGGCGGCGGGGCCGCAACGAGAGAGGCGGCGGGGCCGCAGCGAGAGAGGCGGCGGGGCCGCAGCGAGAGAAGCGGCGGGGCCGCGAAGTCGGGCGGCGGGGCCGCTGAGTAGGGCGGCGGGGCCGCAGTGAGAGGCGGCGGGGCCGCCGCGAGAGAGGCGGCGGGGCCGCGAAGACGGGCGGCGGGGCCGCAGTGAGTGGCGGCGGGGCCGCAGCGAGAGATGGCGGCAAGGCCGCGAAGACGGGCGGCGGGGCCGCGACGAGAGAGGCGGCGGGGCCGCAGGTAAGGGGCGGTGCGAAGCCGCCGGTGAGGGCGGCGTAACGCCGCGGGTAAGGGCGGCGACGGGCCGGGAAAAGGGGCGGCGCGCCGCAGCCGCTATGGCGGCTCGACGCGACCGTAAGGGCGGCACTACGGGCCGCCAGGTGCGACTCGACGGGCCGCTAAAAAAAAGGGCAGGCGCGACTCGAGGCGCGTTTCGGTGGGCCCAAGGAACGGTCCCTAGGAGGGGACCTGCTCTGATTCCATGTGATAATGAAAACGAGGATGGATGAACTAGGAATGAAGTGAGTACATATAGGAAACCCTAATTGGGTTGTACCCCTTATGGGATACCCCACTATAGCCTACACAACAGCATAAGCTATATATATGTTCTGACAAGTACCACGGAGAGGGTCTACCTGAGACACACCTGAGGGAGCAGGTGCCTGGGGCGGGAAGGGGTCTACCGGAGGGTGACCGGGAGCAAGGAAGAGCGGCGGGGTCGGGGGAGGGGCAGAGCGGAATGGGAAGAGACGGTAAAAGGGAACCGACTCATCATACGTGACGTCTTGAGAGGGGAAAACACGGCGCAAGGTGGGGTGGTAAAACTGCCAGCTAGGCGCATCGGGGACAAAGCCAAGGAAAACACAGGGGATAGCACGGGCGGAGAGCTTGTCCGCGGACGTATCGCGAACAAAGGCATGAGAACCCTAGACCCGGAACACCGACGCATCGCTAACCTCCCCCGTCCAACGCAGTGTGGGCGAGGTCTCCGGCAAGGAGACACGGGGCCAGAGGTTGAGCTGATGCGCAGCGTACCGGACCGCAAACGGCCACAGAAAATGGGGAGCAGCCGCATGGATCATGGAGGTACGAGCGACCTCCATGACTAAGCCAATGCGGCGCTCAGCAATCCCATTTTGCTGAGGGGAGTCCGAAAGCGTGAACGACTGGAGAATGCCCTCCCCATGACAAAAGTCCCGCAAGAGGTCGGAGGAGAACTCACCACCTTTGTGAGAGTGCAGACGCAGGACAGGAAGGTCCTTACGGAACCGCTCAAGGAGCTGGAGACGGACGACGCGGATCCAAGGGATCAAGACATCAACGACCTCACCCTTGCTGCGCAAGGGGAAGACCGTGGTGTACCGCGTGTAGTCGTCAACTACCAGCAGAAAGTAGCGCTCGCGGCCCTGTCCACTGACGCAGGCTGGGCCGCACACGTCCATGTGGAGAGTCTGCAGGGGAGCAATCGTCGGGGGAAACGAGGAGGAGTGAGGAGCGGCGCACTTCTGCCCCTCGACGCAAGGAAGGCAGGGCGGGGCAGGCGAGGGCGGGAGGGGAGGCAGAGACCTGGGTAGACCAGAGACAAGAAGACGGGAGTGCATGCCACAAAGGCGTGGCAGGGAGGGGTAACCCATGCGGTGGTGCCATAGAAGAGTCTAGTGCGCCAGGAGGCGACACGAGCAAGAGGCGGCTACCTGACCTGACGCAGACACCTGACCAGACGCAGCTACCTGAGGAGGCTCGGTAGCGAGAGTGTACAGACTCGACCCTGGCCGACGAGTGAATGTGGCCAGGTGACGCCCCGTCCGTGTGCACGTGCAGATCGACACACGCTGACCCCCAGGAGTGGTGGTAGTGACCATCGCATCCTGGAGGGCAGTGGTACTCACCAAGTTTGTAGAGAACGAGGGGAGATGAAGACCTGACAGTGAGTCGGATGGAACCGCCGGACACGGGAGGACAGTGGAGGAACGGGCAATGACCGGGCCCTCGGAGGGGTCAGCGAGTCTAACCGGGGCAGGTGCTGGGAGAGGAGTGAGGGTGGTGCTATCACGAAAGAAACAGCGCGAGGCGCCTGAGTCCAACGTGAAGGTGTTCAAGGCCTCAGCAGGCGCAGTACCAGGGAGAGTACCAGACTCACTAGCACCTAGAGCAGCAGCCGCTATACCTGGGTCAGGTGGCACACACCGGTAACAGTCAACCTCAGCACTAGCAGACAAAGCATACATAGCAGAAAGGATAACATCAAAGTCTAGGTCAAAGATAGCAACTCCAGACCTAAGCAAATCTGCCAAGCGAGGGCGCCTGACCTCGTCACCAAACTCAGCACGCCAGGCGTCGTCGAGGCGGGAGAAGCAGCGGTGCTGAGTGTGAAGCTTCCCGCATGTCTGACCAGCACGGACACCCGTGCGAATGACATACGGGCAGCTAACACTACCCCCAGACGTCCCACGCTGAAACAACCACTCACGGAGCTGCTGGGGCGACTGGGTCACGCTCCGACGCTGCTTCTGCTGCCGTTGGCCACCACCAGAGCCTCCACGCCAAGGTCTAGTCCTACCGCCACCTGTCCCACCGCCTCCACTGCCGCCACTCCCACCGCTGCCTCCACCGCCGCCACCAGAGCCCCCACTCCCGCCACCAGTCCCACCGCCGCCACCACCTCCACTGCCTCCACCACCTCCACTGCTGCCCCCACCACCACCCCCGCTGCCACCTCCACCACCACCGCTGCCACCTCCACCACCCCTGCCATCCTTGCCCTTGCTGCTGCGGCGCTTCGCACTAGCAGAAGCAGCCCCGACGTCCTCAGCAACAGAGACGTCTGCAGCAGCAGCAAAGGCGTAGGAGGGGGCAAGGGGGGAGGGGGAGCACCCCTCAAAGAAGGGCGGGCGCGGAGTGCCACGAGCAGCACCTACAGCAACTGCACTAGTCTCGGCTGCGAGGAGATGCTGCTCGAGGAGGTCAACAGTGAGGGAGGTGGGGTCAAGGGAGAGAAAGTGGTCCTTTACAGAGCGAAGAGAGTCAGGGAGGCGAGTGACTATGAAGTAGAGGGTGATGAACATCGCGGGCTGGTTCCTGTCAAGGAACTCAGCAGGGACGGTAGCGCGGTAGCGAGCGTCGCTAGTGCGCAGGTGGGAAACCAGGTCCTCTACTGTGGCAAAAGCTGACAGCTCAGGGAACAGGAAGGGAAGTAGCAGTCAGCGAAGAGCAGCAGTGGCAGGCAAGGAGTAGCGAGCCACTACAGCGTCGTACAGGGCCTGCGCTGTCCTGTGCTGTCCGAAGTGAGCGCATTCGGCTAACAGCAGGTGGTTGCGAATGGCTAAGCGGGCAGCAGCGTCGCGAGTAAGCCACTGTGAGCGAGTCGCACTGTCAGCTGTGGCGGGAGGGGCGGTAGCGGCACCTGACGCGAGGTCAAACAGCGACACACTGTCCTTAGAATCGCTCAGTAGGTACAGCTGCAGGTCGTCGAGCCACGTGTCAAACTGAACTGGTCTGCCCTCATGATCGAACGCGAGAACTCGAAGCGAAGCCATAGTGGCGCAGCATGCAGGAGCAGCAGTAGCAGCACTAGCATCAGTAGTAGCAGTAGCAGTAGCAGCAGAGGGGCCGAGGGGCCGGGGGCCTAGGGGCGTCGGGCCGTGGGGCCAGGAACGAAGGGGGGGGGGCGAGGGACCGGGGGCCTAGGGGCGTCGGGTCGCGGGGCTAGGGACGAAGGGGCCGAGGGACCGGGGGCCTAGGGGCGTCGGGCCGCGGGGCAAGGAGAGAAGGGGCCGAGGGGCCGGGGGCCTAGGGGCGTCGGGCCGCGGGGCCAGAAACGAAGGGGCCGACAGGCCGGGGGCCTAGGGGCGTCGGGCCGTGGGGCCAAGAAAGATGGGGCCTAGGGGCCGGGGGCCTAGGGGCGTCGGGCCGCGGGGCCAGGAAAGACTGGGCCGAGGGGCCGCGGGCCTAGGGGCGACAGGCCGCGGGGCGAGGACCGAAGGGGCCGAGGGGCCGGGGGCCTAGAGGCGCGTGCGCGAGCGACGGGGCCGCGGGGCCAGGTACGAAGGAGGGGGGGGGGGGGGGGGGCGGGGGGGGGGGGGGGGGGGGGGAGGGGAGGGGCCGGGGGACCTAGGGGCGTCGTGCGTGATCGACGGGGCCACGGGGCCAGGTACAAAAGGGGGGGGGGCGAGGGGCGAGGGGCCTAGGGGCGTCGGGCCGCGGGGCCAGGTACGAAGGGGCCGAGGGGCCTTGGTCGACGGGGGGCCGCGGGGCGTAGGGCCGTCGCTAGGGGAGCGACGGGCGACGGGGTCGACGGGGCCTAGGAGAATCACTCTACAACGGTGGTGAGCTAGACTACGAGGCTGGCACGAACTTCTAGGAGTGATGGGGTAGCTTTGCCTAGTTCCTTAGTGCTTGCACAATCACGGGAGAAATTGGCAAGAGTTTCCACTAGCAAAATTAGAATTACACAAGCAATCACAAGAATGACTACATCAGGCACCTAGCAACTCTGCAGCTAGTTTGGTCGACAGACAGCACAACATGGTCGACCGCCTGCCAGTGTTGCGTAGAGGAGCCGTGCCAGCACTGCAGAAAGGCGACCTGCCAACACAGCAGGTCGACGGTGTGCCAACGCTGCAGCAGAGTGGCTGTCCAGCGTTGCCCCGTAGAATCAGCTGTGCGCACGCTCGCAGATGCGCGCAGACGATCGGCCCGACTTGCACCGTTGTGCATCCGTCTGACGAGCCACATCGACTTCGGGATACCAACCCGAAGTCACCTTTGCCATCGCGACCTCGACGACGTTTGCGTGCTTCCGCAGAACTCGCCGAGCAGGTTACCCGGTCGACCTGGACAACCCCAAATGCCTCTGGTTGACCACAGCTCCCGTCGAGCTACCCCTTTGGTCGACGGACCCCTTCCGTCGGCCAGAACTGTCAACTGTTGTTGACGAGCTCCCCTCGTCGACCGCTGCTCACTTCTCAGGTCGACGGACTGCTCCGTCGACCTCCCGGTCGAACAGCCCCTCCTGGTCGACGGCCCATCCGTCGCCCAGACCAGTCAGTTGCAGCTGTCGAGTTCCCTGGTCGACAGCAATACCACAGCGGTCCCCTGCAGCTCGACGAAATCTGTCGAGCAGCTCTCCCACTGCGGATGGTCGGCTGCTACTCCCGTACATCCGACCAAGTCGTCGGCGTTGCCCAAGCGAGGGCGGGGCCAACACTTCACTTCCGTTAACACTCCCCTGCCGCGCTCACGCTTGGGCCCCCAGCCCACACGGCAGCACACTACAGAGAAAACTCGTCCTCGGCGTGCACCCCTCACACAGCACGCCGTCACCGCACCAGCCGTGCAAAAGAGGGCACGGCACCTACTGTTGCACATCATCATCGCCGTCGCCGACGTCATCCAGGCGAACTTGGCCGACGGCGACAGAACACCGGTTGAAAGCCGGAAAATGCAGCGCCTTCGTCAGGAAGTCTGCCGGCTGCTCGGTGGTCGGGATGTACTTCAGTACGAATTTCCCGCCCCTCACCATGTGCTGCAGCCAGGCATAACATCGCTCCATGTGCTTGAGGTTGCCCGTCAGCCCCAAGCCCTCAGCGACCGTAATTGCCGACTTGTTGTCGACGCGGAAGATGGTCGGCTTCCCAGCGTCGAGAAGCTTGAATTCCGCAAGAAGGAAACGAAGTCGGCGTCCCTCCTTGCTTGCATCCGTGGCCGCCACGTACTCCGACTCGGTCGATGACAATGTCACGCACTTGATGCGCGAGCTCGACCAGGAGACGGCGGCCCCTCCGTAGACGAACACGTAGCCTCCCGTGCTCGTCCGGTTCTGCTTGTCGCCCGCGTCGTCGGCGTCTACGTAGCCGATCAGCTCCAGCGACTCTGGTCCACCGCTGAATTCCAGGGCGGTGTCGCGGGTGTCAGCGAGGTAGGCGAGGCAGCGGTCGACCTCGCGCCAATGCTGGTCACTCCTCACCGTGAGGCCGCTCCCAAGCTTGCTGCAGGCGAACGCGATGTCTGGCCTCGTCGTTGTCGCCGCGAACTGCAGCGAGCCAACCTTCTGCCAGTACTCCTCCTCCTCGCGCTCCTGTGCATCCTCGTCGTCGAATGTCAACTCGGCGTAAGCATCGACCGAGACCGGCATTTTCGGGACTCGACCGCCCTGCTCCTCGTCGATGAAGCGCCTGCGCAGCTTGTCGGCGTAGCCCTGCTGGTGAAGCCACAGCTTCTTCACTGGCCTGTCGCGCACGATTTCTAGCCCGAGGTACTTGACGACCGGCGAAATCTCGCGTAGCTCGAAGGCAGCCTCCAGCAGCTCCTTTAGCTCCTTCAGCATCGTGGGGCTGCTGCTGGCGGCGAGCAGATCGTCAACGTAGACCAGCACCCAGCAGGTCACTCGACATCGCTGGCCTTGAAGTAGAGCGCCTCTTCAACCTGGCTCTTCTTCCAGCCAGCACCCAGCAGCACTCCGTTGAGTGCCCTGTACCACAGCAGCGGCGACTGCTTCAGCCTGTAGAGGCTCTTCAGCAGCTTACACACCCAACCAGTTCCATCGTCGAAGTAGTCCGGCTGGTACATGTAGAGCACCCTATCGAGCTTGCTCTGCAGGAAAGCGTTCTTCATGTCGAGCTGCATCAGGTTGAGGTGGAGGACGGCGACGATGCTGAGAAAAATCCTCAGCGTGATGTAGCTGCTCACCGGTGAGTACGTCTCGTCGTAGTCGGCACCGTACACCTGCATGAAGCCCTTCACGACCAGCCTCGCCTTCTCGCGCTCTACGGTGTCATCGAGGCGGTACTTGGTGGTCAACACCCACCGGTTCTTCATGATGTTCACCCCGCATGGGCGTTCGACCAGCTCCCAAGTGCCCATGCCGACGAGGCTGCGGATCTCTTCTTTCATGGCGGCTTTCACCGCCTTCCCCTTCCAGCTCGCCAGCGCCTCCTTGACCGTCATCGTGGCGATGTCCCAGCAGTGTTCGGGGTCTGCGTGCATGTCGGGGTCGAGCTCCGGCAGTTCTTCATCCTTCTCGGCGTCGTCGTACAACGGGTCATCGTCGACCTCGTCGTACACAACGGTGAGGGCAGCTGACGGTAGGCAGACGTGGAAGCTCAGCCGCTCCGGCGGCCGTCGAGCTCGACCTGTGCGTTGCAGCTCAGGCTTCGTAATCGGCACCTCCACCACGTCGCTGTCGGTGGACTCTTCTCCTGCCGACAGCTCCCCTTCTTCGTCGATGGCCCCGTCGTGGACCAGCTGCTTCGAACCTTCGACCAGCTGCTCACCTCTTGTTAACTTAGACAGCTCCCTTGTCGAATGCACCTCTGCTGATGCCTCCTGTTCGACCGGCTCCCCTGTCTGCTGCTCCCCTGTCGTCGACGGCTTCCCATCCTGGTCGACGAGCTTGGTGTCTTGTCGACCGCCGGCGATGCCACTGGCCGGCGCCACAAGCGACGCCTCAAGGCTCCCCTCATCACCGGTGGTCAACACAGGTGTCGACGCAGGCCTATCCGTGACGGGGAAGGGAGGAGCAAGTACTGGGGAAGGAAGAACCTTCACGACATCCTCATCAGCAGGATCATCAACCTCAGCGAGCAAGGGAACCGTCGCCGTCGAGGTGTCCGTCGGCGGGTGCGCCTACATCCGCCCCGACGCGGGCCCAAACTTCGCCTTCCACACCTCTAGCGACAGCGTCTCATAGAAGATTACCTCGACCGACGTAACTACCTTGTTGTCGGTCAGGTCGAGCACCTCCCAGCCCTTACTCTCCAGCGATACACCCAGGTGAATCCCCCAGCGAGCTTTCGGCGCCAGCTTCCCACCGCGCTGCTGCTCAGGGACCATGAACTGCACCATGCAGCCCCACACCCGCGCCAGCGTGAGGTCGGGCTTCTTCGCGATCAGCAGCTGGTACGGAGTCGTCCCTGGCGGCGTCGTCGACCGCTCCAAGCAGTTGCGCACCCAGACAGCTTGTCGGAGAGTGAGGTGCCACCAGTGGTGTTGCATGCCCATGTGCAGCAGCATCGTCCTCACGGACTCGACGGTCATGCGCATCTCCCGCTCAGCCATGCCGTTCTGCTGCGGAGTGTAAGGGCACGTTAGGTCGTGGACGATGCCCTTGCCGTCGACGAAGTCGGTGAACTCCTTCCCGAGGAACTCCCCTCCCCGGTCTGAGCGGAGCATCAGCACCGACTTCTTCGTCTGCCGTTCCACCAGCACCAGCCACCTCTGGAACTCCCACAGCACGTCGCTCTTCATAGCGATAGGCATCACCCACACAAATCGAGTGTGGCAATCCTTCAGCAGCAGGAAGTACAGGCTGCCATCTTTGGCAGCGACTCGAAATGGCCCGCACAAGTCAATGTGCACGACAGCCAACGCCTCCTTGGCGTCCGAGCCTTTGTCGGGAACGGTGTGCCGCGCCAGCTTTCCTCCGACGCACAAGACACATGGCGGGTCTGCTCCGGTCGAAGGAGTGATGTCGAGCCCAGTAGCAACGCCATGTTTTGCCGAGCTCTTGATCGTGTCAATGCTGACGTGCGCGAGCCTCGCATGCAACCGATCAGGGGTCGACTCTGTGAGAATAAACGAGAGGAATTGGATGAACTAGGAAGAAGGTGGGTACAAGTAGCAAACACAAAAGTGTTGTACCCTCTAAGGACTACCCCACTACAGCCTAAAGACACTATAGCATATGTATAAGTTTGACACACCCCCATAGGCAAAGTGGGGGAGAACAAGAGGTCAAAAGACCAATCAAGAAAGGCAAAGCAAGCTCAGGGTGGATCACAAAGTCACCACACAGTCTGAGCACAAGCAAATGGCCACAAGGCCAGTTCACATGCAGATTTATATAAAGGAGAACAAACAATACAGTGAACACAACCTAGCAAGTGTAAGCATGCAGGTATATGTATGAAGAGTACAGTACAGGCAGAGTCAAGAGAAAAGCAAGTGAGGCACAGTAGGTACAAGGCCTAACACAGTACAGAAACGCTGATGATCACAAGGCTGAAGTGCCTTGGTGAAAACATCAGCAGTGTTGGCCTGAGAGGCCACGTAAGCAAGACGAAGCTGGCCACGCTGCTGCAACTCTCAAGCAAGGAAGTAGCGCAGAGCAATGTGCTTCGTTCTGTGCTCCAGTCTGTGCTCCTGACACAAGGCCAGCATGGCCTTGTTGTCGACGTACAGAACTGGAGGAGAACGAGGCGCCTCTCCCAAGTCGGTCAGCAGGTAGGTGAGCCAGCGTAACTCCTGTGCAGCCATGGCCCCAGCGTAGATCTCAGCCTCACAACTGGAGCTGAGAACAGAAGAAGAGCGGGTAGACCGCCAAGAGACGAAACCGGAGCCAAGACTGAAGGTGTAACCCTGTGACGACCGCTGCGTAGCCAAGTCGTCAACCCAGGAAGCGTCTGCGTGACCAGTGAGGACAACTCGAGTCCGTCCTCCAAGCACGAGCCCTATGCCCGATGTACTGCACAAGTATCGCAACACCCTCTTCGCAGCATCCCAGTGCACCTTTCGGTGCCTGCCGGGAGCCACGTAGCAAGCCAAAAGGCTGAGAGGGTATGCGAGGTCAGGTCGTGTGCAAGTCATCAGGTACATGAGGCAGCCCACAAGCTCTGGATACGGGCCACTCGGCTCTACAGACTCGTCCGAAGGTGGAGCTGAGAGCGAGTGACCTGTAGGCAGAGGAGTGGACTGTGGCGAGGAGTACGTGAAGCCGAAGCGCTGAAGGACCTGCTGCACCATGTGTGACTGAGTCAAGGTAATGGTGCGCTGTGCTCTGTCCCGGGTGATCCGCAAGCCAAGATAGCTTGTCAGCTCACCCAGGTCTGTGCACGTGTGTCTCTTCTGCAGCTCCGACTTCACGTGGGCGAGTGCCTCAGTGTCAGCAGTAGCAAAGACGAGGTCGTCTACGTACACGAGAACGTAGAACGGCGGCAGAGTAGTGTCAGTGCGTAAAAACAGAGAAGGGTCAGAAGTGGAAGGAGCAAAACCAAGAGCAGCAAGAGTCGTCCTCAGTGTGTCGTGCCACTCACGGGGTGCCTGACGGAGACCGTAGACTGGCCGTCGGAGGCTCCACTGGGTACCAGCTGGAAACGACCCAGTGAAGCCAGGTGGGCGGCGCAGCCAGATCTCCTCGTGCAGGCTGCCCTGTAGGAAGGCTGTGCTGAAGTCAAGCGAGTGGAGCTCGTAGTCACGCTGAGCAGCTACGTGCAGCAGTACCTGAAAAGTGGTCATCTTCGGGGTAGGGGAGAAGGTCTGGAAGAAGTCAACTCCCTGTCGCTGACTGAAGCCACGTGCAACGTAACGCGCCTTGAAGACAGGCGGAGAACCCGGCGGCCGCTTCACCCTGAAGATCCACATGCCACTGACCCGGAACCTCGTCGACGTAGGTGCCTGTGGACTTCCAGGAAGCCATCTCGGCATCCATGGCTGCCTGCCACTGAGAGGAGTAGGGACCCTCTATCGCCTCTGCGTAAGAGCGCGGGGTCGGGATGTCTGGTGCATCCGGGTCTCCCTCAGGGGCAATCAGCATGGACACGAGATGAGGTACAGAAGCGGCAAAGCACTCAAACTCCTCCTGTCTGTCCTCAAGAACGTCCGTGCCAAGAGCACACTCACCCCCGAAGGACGGAGGACAGACAAACACAGACTCAGACTCAGCAACAAAACTAGTGGCGTAGTCTAGGCGACAGGCTGCAGCAAAGTCAACAAGCTCAGTAACGAGAGCAGACGCAGCAATGGACTCAAACAAAGTGGTCAGTGACAGCAGTGTCCAGAAAGCGCGTGACAGTAGGACTAGCAGCACGAAGGGAGTCAGACTCCGGGTCCGGACCGTCAGGAAGAGAGGACGCAGGAGGAGACGGCATAGGGACACGCTGTGGAGCAGTGGAAGGACGCAGAGTCATTGAGTGAGTGCCAGGGACAGGAGGAGGACGCGGACGTGAAACACGACGACCAGCACGAACAGTGCGGACAGGCGACTCAGAACGAGACTCAGGTGACGCAGGACGAGACTCAGGCGACACAGGACGCGACTCAGGCTCACGACGCTCCGTAAGACCTCTAGTCGGTCCAGAGTAAGGAGAAGGACTAGGCAGTGGAGAGGCCGGCTGTAACTGCAACTGTGACCGGACAGGCGGTGGACTCAGTAAAGGAGGACGAGGACCACGAGAAGGCGGTAGACCAAGAACCTGCTGAAGGAGCGGAACGTAGTACGGCCGCGGCCGCGCAGCGCCTCCAGAAACAGCAGAGACAGCACCAGGACTCTCAGCTCCAGGGTCTCCAGCTGCAACTCCCGCAGGACCAGCAGCACCTCCAGTAGCACCAGCACCAGCAGCACCTCCAGCAGCTCCAACAGCTCCAGCAGCTCCAGCACCAGCAGCACCTCCAGCAGCTCCAACAGCTCCAGCAGCTCCAGCACCAGCAGCACCTCCAGCAGCTCCAAGAGCAGCAGCACCTCCAGCAGCTCCAGTACCAGCAGCACCTCCAGCACCAGCAGCACCACCAGAAGCTCCACCACAAGCAAGACCAGCACCCGCAGCACCTCCAGCAGCTCCAGCAGCACCGCCAGCAGCTCCAGCAGTACCAGCACCAGCAGCACCTCGACAGCGTCGAGAGTACCACTCACGAAGCTGCTGTGGAGAGAGAGGCTCCCGCCGCGACGGGACACCGAGAGCACCTCCAGACTCAGCACGCGCAGGCACAGCACCTCCAGACACAGTACCCTCAGGCTCCACACGCCCAGGCTCAGCACCCCCAGACTCAGCACCCCCGGGCTCCACACGCTCAGGCTCAGCACCCCCAGTCCCCGCACCCCCAGTCCCCGCACCCCCAGTCCCCGCACCCGCAGGCTCAGCACCCCTAGTAGCAAATGAGTCGACAGCTACCTCGACCGGCTCGGCAGGGTCTACCTGGGACACACCTGAGGGAGCAGGACCCTGGGGGGGGAGGGGGTCTACCGGGGGAGTACTTGGTGCGAGGAAGAGCGGCGGGGGGGGGAGATAGGCAGTGCGGTAGGGAAAGAGATGGTAGTACAACACCGACTCGTCAAACGTGACGTCCTGAGAGGACAGAACACGACGCGAGGTGGGGTGGTAGAACTGCCACCCGGGTGCGTCAGGAGGGAAGCCAAGGAAGACACAGGGAACGGCACGGGAGGACAGCTTGTCCGCTGTAGTATCTCGGAAAAAAACTCGAGATCCCCAGACACGGAACGCGGACGCATCGCCAACCTTCCCCGTCCACCGCAGAGTGGGTGTGGTCTCCGGCAAGGAGACACGAGGCTGAAGGTTGATCTGATGCGCAGCGTACTGAACCGCGAACGGCCACAGAAAATGGGGAGCAGCCGCATGGATCATGGACGTACGAGCGACGTCCATGACCATGCCAATGCGGCGCTCAGCAATCCCATTTTGCTGCGGGGAGGCCGGAAGCATGAACATCTAGCGGATGCCCTCCGAACGACAGAAGGCCCTCAGGAGGTCGGAAGAAAACTCCCCACCTCTGTTTGAGTGCAGACGCAGAACAGGAAGGTCTGAACCGAAACTCTCACTGAGCTGGCGACGAGCACCGCGGATCCAGTCGATCAACACCTCAGGGACCTCACCCTTGCTGCGCAAGGGGAAGACTGTGGTGTAACGCGAGTAGTCGTCAACGACCAGCAGGAAGTAACGCTCGTGACCCTGTCCACGGACGCGGGCTGGGCCCCACACGTCCATGTGAAGAGTCTGCAGAGGAGCCTCACTCGGAGGGAACGAGGAGGACTGAGGAGCAAACACCTGACTAGACGCAGCTACCTGACCAGACGCAGAGACCGGAGGAGGTGCAGTAGTCAGTGTGTACAGACTCGACCCTGGCCGACGGGTGAACGTGGCCAGGTGGCGGCCCGTCCGAGAGCAATTGCAGTGGGTCACACGCTGACCTCCAGGGGTGAACTGGTCAACCCACGTGTCCTGGAGGTCAGCTCCACTCACCAAGTTCGTAGAGAACGAGGGGAGGTGGAGTCCCGACAGCAAGCCCGACGGGGCCGCAGGACACGGTAGAACCGTGGAGGAGTGTGCAAGGACTGGGCCCCCAGAGGGGTCAGCAAGGGAGACCGCAACAGGCCGACTGAGCGGCGTGAGCGTGGTGCTGTCTCTAAAGAAAGAGCACGAAGCACCAGAGTCAAGTGTGAAAGTGTGCAAGGACGCAGTAGGTGCAGTACCAGAGAGAGCAGACGCACCAGCACCTGGAGCAGCAGACGTACTAGCACCTAGAGCAGCAGCCGCAATGCCCGGGTCGGGCGGGACACTCAGGTAACAGTCACCCTCAGCACTATTAGCAAGAGCATACATGGCAGCAAGGATAGCATCAAAGTCAAGATCAAAGATAGGCACATTCTGCAGAAGCAGATCATGCCAGCGAGGGAGCTCAACGGCGTCAGGAAACTGGGCACGCCAAGCGTCAGTCAAGCGACCGAAGCAGCGCTGCGTAGTGTGTGGGAGCCCACACACCTCCCCACTACGAGTGCCGGTGCGAAGAACGTAAGTGCAGGGACCAGCACCCCCAGACCTCCCACGCCCAGCGTACCACTCACGAAGCTGCTGGACCGACGGGGTCTCACGGGAGCGCAGCTGCTGCTGGCGCTGGCTGCCGCCAAAGCCTCCACGCTGCGCGGCTGCACCTCGACCAGCACCACCGCCGCCGCCACCTCCACCACCGCTGCCGCTGCCTCCACCACCTCCGCCACCGCCACCACTACCTCCACCGCCGCCACTGACGCCCCCACTCCCAGGACCACCTCCACCGCCACCTCCCCCGCCTCCTCCACCTCCGCCACTGCTACCCCCGACGCCCCCTCCACCACCCTTGCTCCCCTTGCCCCTGCTGTTGCGGCGTCTCCCACTAGGGGCAGACGCAGCTCCGACCTCCTCAGTGCCAACGAGGTCGACAGCAGCAGCAGAAGCAACAGTGGGGAGAAGGGGGACAGGGGAACACCCCTCAAAGAAGGGGGTGCGACGGTCGCCGCGAGAAGCACCTACAGCTAAGATACTCTTCTCAGCCGCAGCAAGGCGCTCCTCTAGCAGGTCGACAGTCGGCTCGGTGGGGCAAAGGGAGAGAATGTGATCCCTGACTGAGGAGAGGGAGTCAGGGAGGCGGGTGACTAGGTAGTAAAGGGTGATGTACATGGGGGGGGGGTTCTTGGCACAGAACTCAGTGGGAAGGACAGCGCGGTAGCGGGCGTCACTAGTGCGAAGGTGAGCAACTAGGTCAGTAACTGTGGCAAAGGCGGCAAGGTCAGGGAAAAGGTACGGTAGCATGAGGCGGCTGAGGGCAGCAGTGGCAGGGGAGGAGTAGCGTGCAACTACAGCGTCGTACAAAGACTGAGCAGTCTTGTACTGGCCAAAATGTGCGCGCTCAGCAGGCGGCAGGTGACTACGAACAGCAAGACGAGCAACGGCGTCACGAGTGGTCCACTGTGAGCGAACTGTACTGTCAGCAGTGGCAGCAGGTGCAGTGGAAACACCGGACGTGTGATCGAAAAGGGATACCCCATCCCTAGAGTCACACTGAAGAAAAATCTGTAGGTCATCAACCCACACGTTGAAGTCAACTGCACGTCCCTCAGCATCAAAGGTGAGAACGGTAGGACTAGCCATAGCAGCAGTAGGAGCAGTAGCAAGAGTAGCAGCAGTAGCAGCAGTAGCAGTAGTGCAAGGCGACAGTAGCAGCAGTAGCAGCGCGACTCGGCAGGGCGGGGCAGCGCGGGTGCAGCAGCAAGCAGGTGTGGCGGTGCACTTACCAGCGGCGGACGAGGTGGGCCGCTATTGGTGGGGCTGGGCCGGGGCGCGTCAGGCAGGGCGGCTGCAGGCTCGTCAGCGGCAGCAGGGCCGCTACGGTGGTAGCTGCTGCTGCAGTAGGGACGGCGACGGCAGCTACTGCAGGGGTGGCGACCAGGCAGGGGCTACGTCGCGGGCAGGGACGACGCCGCGGGCAGGGGCGACTCCGCGGACAGGGGCGACACCGCGGGCAGGGGCGACGCCGCGGGCAGGGGCGACGCCGCGGGCAGGGGCGACGCCGCGGGCAGGGGCGACGCCGCGGGAAGGGGCGACGCCGCGGGCAGGGGGCGACGCCGCGAGCAGGGGCGACGCCGCGCGGGCAAGGGCGACGTCACGGGCAGGGGCGACGTCGCGGGCAGGGGCAACGCCGCGGGCAGGGGCGACGCCGCGAGCAGGGGCGACGCCGCGCGGGTCCCGCAGGGGCGTCGCGACGAGGCAGGGTGGCGACGGGGCGGGGCCGCGACCGGTGACGGGACGGGGCCGCTGCGGGCGACGGGGCGGGGCCGAGAAAGGGGCCGCGAAGGGGCCGCTGAGGGGCCGCGAAGGGGCCGATAAGGGGCCGCGAAGGGGCCGCTAAGGGGCCGCGAAGGGGCCGCTAAGGGGCCCCGAGGGGGCCGGGGGCCGCTAAGGGGCCGCGAAGGGGCCGCTAGGGGGCCGCGAGGGGGCCGCTAGGGGGCCGCTAAGGGGCTGCGAAGGGGCCGCTAAGGGGCTGCGAGGGGGGGGCGGGCATGCCGCTAAGGGGCCGCGAAAGCTTAGGGCAGGGCAGAGCGCGAAGCGCGCTTCGGGCAGGTTAGGAAAAAAAAAATTAACGTGGTGGGCCCTTAGGAAGAAACGGTCCCACTAGGGAACCCGCTCTATACCATGTGAGAATAAACGAGAGGAATTGGATGAACTAGGAAGAAGGTGGGTACAAGTAGCAAACACAAAAGTGTTGTACCCTCTAAGGACTACCCCACTACAGCCTAAAGACACTATAGCATATGTATAAGTTTGACAGACTCCGTCGACGAGACGATCGTCCGCAGAGCCACTACCTCAGTCGACTGCGACCGCGTTGAGCAGGGGCGAAGGTCGGTGCAGAGGACTCGTCCGGTGTAGCGTGCTCGACCGAGCACCGTCCCGGTCGCGGCGATGAGCAGCATCTCATCGCCGTCGCCCTTCAGCTGCACTCCGCTCTCCTTCAGTTGGCCAGCAGATAGCAGGTTCGCCTGTACGCCCGGAATGTAGAGCACGTCGGGGATGAGAACCCGCTTCCCGGCCTCCCCTTGCAGGGCGTTGGTTCCGCGACCCTCGACAGGCTGCAGCGCCCCGTTGAATCCACGCACGTGCTTCACGCCGTCGCTCGGCGCCATATCGACGAAGACCGCCTTTGTCCCCATCAGGTGGTGGGAGCAGCCGCTGTCGAGCAGTACCGCCATCGGGTTTGCTTGCACAGCTGCCGCCACCGCCTGGAAGTCCTCGCCAGCCTCCGGCGACAGCGAGACCGTTGGCTCCACTACGCCGACCATCGAGCACGACGCCTCCCCGTCGCCTCGGCTCTTGCCGCTGGAGCTGTCGACGTCCTTCGTCGACGACGTCTTCTTCGACGTCTGCTTCTCCCTACGCGGCATCTCATTTCGACGGGGGCGACTGCTGGTCGACTGACCACGGCCTTCCTTGGTGTCGTCCTCGTCACTGTCGTCGCGGTCTGGACACTCGTAGGAAAGATGGTCGGGGTCGTGGCAGATCCAGCACTCCCGCCGTCGACCACCACCTCCACGGCCTTTGCCCCGCGTCGACCTCTTCTCGTTGACGTCCTTCGTCGACCGCCCAACTCCGCTACCACCTCCGCCATGCATCCTGTGCTGCCCTTGCTGCTGATTTAGCTTCGTCGGTGCAGCGTAGTTTGCCTTAGGAAGGAGCTCCGTGGGTAGTTCAACCTCCTGCATCGCCTCATCTTGGAGGATGTAGCTGGTGATGGAGTCCTCGTCGAGGGACTCACGCGTGTCGGGTACCATCATCATCCTCTTCATGAGGTTGTAACCGCGCGGCAGGCCTTTGACGATATGGGAGATGTAGGACGCCGTCGAGTATTCGGCGCCCGCCATCCGCATCTCAGCCAGGATCCGTCGAGCACGGTTGCAGTAGTCCGTCGCCGACTCCTGCTCGCCCATCCGAATGTGTGTCATATTCTCCTCCAGTTGTGCGATGTACAGGTCGTCCCTGACCTGGTACGTCGACAGGATGAAGTGCCATGCCTGGTGGATCGCATCCAGTCGCTCTCGACAGCTCCTGAGCGCCAGCTGTACCACCGGTGAGCAGAACCTCGAGATGACCATGAAGGTGAGCAAGTGAGCCGCACGAAACTCCCCGCGTAGCCCAGCATCGTCCACGGGCGGAGTTGGGACTGTGCCGTCGGTGAATCCCTTGAGCCCGGCAACCTCCAGCTGGGGTTCTATCGACTCCCTCCAGGTGATGAGGTCCCGTCTGTGAGAGTACGCCGACGTTTGACATATTTCTCATTTCCATATTTTTACTCCATCTTATTCTCCTTATTTTCCTCTTTCATTTGTACTTTATTTCACCTCAATCGGACTACTATTCTATTTTCTAGAGCTTTCCGATTATTTCACTTATTTGGTATTTTCGGCACCGACATTTACATTATACGGCATCGACAGCACCGACAGTGGTGTACAAGGCGTAATCTCGCCATAATCCGAAGTGCCAATGGGCTTGCGTGCTTATGCGCACTTGTGATGATCTATTCTAGAAGAGCGTGTTCCCGAAGGTTCGGATTATCTGTTGTTTCTATGTATTTCTGAGTATAAATACGCCTAGTACTCACATGTAGTGCAACATTCTCGAGTGGAATTCGAACCTGTGACACTTGGTAATCAGAGCCGTTTTCACTCGCGGAGTTTCAGCTAAGCAGCGCGCTCAAGAAATTCCTGCTTCGAAAAACCGCCGGGGGCGACGAATTCGGCGCCGACGCTGGTAAGCACCAGATTCCGCGTTTTTTGAATAACTCCCCTCGCGCGTTTTTTGAACAGGTTCATGAGTTCGTTTGTTGGCGAAAACGTTTGCGATGCAGGGACGACAATTGCGAATTGTCGGGACCTATATCGAGCGGTGCAGAAGTAGCGAGACCGACGCGCGACGGATCGAACGACTTCGGGTGAAAGCGCGCGTCATGGCGAAAATTGCGACAGAAGCAGAATCGATCGTGACTTCGCAGCAGTCGCGAAATTTTCCCAAGGCCCAAGAAATTCGAGCCCCCAACACCTTTGATGGGGAGATCGACGCTAGGCGCTGGCTTTTGGCGATCGAAATTTATTTCGCCGCCATTGGATGGACAGCACCAGCACTCGACAGAAACAGAATTAAATTTGCAGCAACACTACTGCGCGGACCAGCAATTGAATGGATAAGCAGTTCCGTGAAGGATTACTACAATGTTTTGAGCCGATTAATGCAGCGTTTATCGCCCGCGACAAAATACATTGTCATCGACAAATCGGGAGCGTCGCGAACTACACGCAACAAATGGAAGAGTTGTTCAACCGCATCCCCGACGTCACAGAAGGCGAAAAAATTAGAGCATTCATCGAGGGGCTGAAAAAAGAAACACGACAACATGTTGCGGCCGCAAATTGGAGCAGCTACAACGACGTCGTTTCGGCAGCGGAAAGTTTCGACGTAACCACGATCGGAACACGACGACTTCATGGACGAGCTAGACGACATGGAGGACGCTTGGCTAACTCCACGTACGCCGACCCGATGGAACTCGATCGAATCGACGCGAAGGCAAGACCAAAGAAGAACAAATCTATGTGTTCTTTCTGCGGCAAGCCCGGACGTCGACTCATCGATTGTGACGAAATGAAAACTGCACGTTCAGCGCTTAGGGACCGCAGCAGTGGAGCAGATTTAATGCGAATATTGGAGGATCGTGGAGTGAATTTTTCAAACCACGAACGGACTCTACCAGGGAAAATCGCCGAGGGAAATAAAATCTACGCGACACAAGACCCTGCTGGACCCGGACAACTCCAAAAAGGCCCTGTAAAAAGTAAGCACCCCTTCAAAATATCATACAAGGATGCTTTACTTGGAAAAAATTCCCTTGGGTCTACGGCCTTTGAGAAATCACGAGAGAGGCTCCAGAAGAAAAAGAATGTACCGGTACGACAACTACAGCAGCTGCGCATGGGGAACCAACAACGGAGCATGGAAGATCGACCTTCCAACGACGACATCGTCCTCTTTCTGAAAAACCAGCCCATGTAGACCAACCGGTCCCCACGGAAGAAGTCGGTGGCGCTGAAGCAGCTCAAGAGGGAGCTGGAGGTCAACATGAAGCTGCGACGACCTCAAACCTCCTCTACAGATGCATCTGCAACATCTGAAACATCTACGATATCTACCCCATCTATGAATTCTACTACGAGCTCGAGAACCACGTCGTCGACGACGACAAAAAATCAAGGCAATAGGGAACGGCAGGTACGGCCATCTGCCACCCCAGGAGAAAACACAGAGCTATGGGAAATGCCCTATGATCCAATCAACGAGACGATCAACGGGTACAACGAGCAACGCCAACCACTTTTGCTCGAGGTGATCTGCAATGGACGACGCCTCCAAGCACTCGTGGACAGCGGAGCATCCCATTCAGTATGCGACAAAGCAACCCTCGAACGCATCAATGAGAAGTACACGCCTTCAAACTTCACAGCTACGATGGTTCACGGAAGCAAATTACAAGTCTACGGCGAAGCAGCGTTACACCTGCAGATGAGTCCTCTTCGCTGGAAACCGACCCTACCCGTCACCAACATCAAAGGGCTAGACTTGATTCTTGGGAGAGATTTTCTGAAGAAGTTCAACCCCGAGATCAACTGGGTCACCCGCACGGCGAGTATTTACAATCAAGACAGAAGAGTTCCTCTTCCGAATTGGAGCAACACGGGAGATATTCCGGAGGAGACTCTCGCACGCTTCGAGAAGGACATGAAGCGAACCATGGCAGGGTTTGTTGCACTGGTTACCAACGAGGACGAAGGAGAGAGAAAAACGCTCGAGCTTCCACCAGCAATCCAGAAACTTCTAGAAGAGTTCGAAGACGTTCTCCCTGACGACCTTCCAGACCAGTTGCCGCCATACCGAACCCACCAGCACGAGATCATCGAAGAACCTGGTTCAAAACCGACCTTCCGAGCACCATATCGACTCAGCCCTACCGAGTTGGCCGACATGAAGAAGCAGATCGAGTACCTTCTGGACAAAGGACTCATTCGACCATCAACATCACCATACGGTGCACCAGTGCTTTTCACACCAAAACCTGACGGAAGCTTACGCATGTGCATCGACTACCGAGCCCTCAACAAGCAGACGATCAAGAACAAGTATCCGATTCCACGGATCAACGATCTACTTGATCAGCTTCGTGGAGCCACAGTATTCTCAAAACTCGATTTGAGATCGGGATATTGGCAGATCCGGATGGCGGATAACTCCATCCATAAGACAGCGTTTCGGACACGATACGGATCCTACGAGTACCTCGTCATGCCGTTCGGAATCACCAACGCACCCGCTACATTCCAGGCCGAAATGAACCATATTCTTAGGCCTCTACTCGACGAATGCGTGGTGGTGTACCTGGACGACATCCTGATCTACTCGAGGGACATGAAGCAGCACATCGAACACCTACGACGCGTATTTGAGATACTTCGACGGGAGAAGTTCTACGTTAAGCTATCCAAGAGCGAGTTTGCCTTGAAGAAAGTTCAGTTCCTTGGACACATGGTGAGCGCTCAAGGAGTCCATGTCGACCCAAAGAAGTGTCAAACATTAATCACATAGCCTGTTTAGGCTGTAGTGGGGTAGACACTATGGGGTACAGTTTGTTAGGGTTTCCTATTTGTACCCAACTCATTTTCTTAGTCACTCATTCCTCAATTCTTTCACATGGTATAGAGCTAGTTCGTGTTTTTTTCCTAAGGGCCCACCACTAAAATAAAATTTTTTTTTTTCCTACCTGCCCGACGCGCGCGTCGCGCCTGCCCTTCGAGGCCCCTTCGCGGCCCGTAGTGGCCCCCCCTTTCATGGCCCGTAGAGGCCCCTTTGCGGCCCTTAGCGGCCCCCTAACGGCCCGTAGCGGCCCCCTAACGGCCCGTAGCGGCCCCCTAACGGCCCGTAGCGGCCCCCTAACGGCCCGTAGCGGCCCCCTAACGGCCCGTAGCGGCCCCCTAACGGCCCGTAGCGGCCCCCTAACGGCCCGTCGCGGCCCGGCCCGGCGCCCCGTCGCCCCGTCGCCTGGTGCCCCGTCGTCCCGGCCCGGCCCTCCACGGCCCCCGTCGCGGCCCCCCGTCGCGGGCCCCCGTCGCGGGCCCCTCGTCGCGGCCCTGCCCCGTCGCCCGGCGCCGCCCCTGTCCCGGACCTGTCGCGGCCCTGCCCCGACCCTGTCGCGGCCCTGTCGCGGCCCTGCTGCGACCCAGCCCCGGCCCTCCTCCGACCCTGTCGCGGCCCTGTTCCGGCCCTGCCTCGGCCCTCCCCCGGCCCTGTAGCAGCCCTGCCCCGACCTGTCGCGGCCCTGCGCCGGCCCTGTTGCGGCCCTGCGCCGACCCTGTCGCGGCCCTGCGCCGGCCCTGTTGCGGCCCTGTCGCAGCTCTGCCCCGGCCCTGCCCCGGCCCTGTTGCAGCCCTGCCCCGGCCCTCGCCCTAGCCCTGTCCCGGCCCTGCCCCAGCCCTGCCCCGGCCCTGCCCCGACTCTGCCCCGGCCCTACTCCTGCACTGCCGCGGCCTGGCCCCGGCCCTGCCCCGGACCTGTCGCGGCCCGGCCCCGGCCCTGCCCCGGACCTGTCGCAACCCTGCCCCGATCCTCCCCCGGCCCTGCCCCGGCCTAGCCCCTGGTAAGAGCATCGCCGGGCCGAGTCGCGCTGCCGAGCCGCACCGCTCTGCCGAGCCGCCCTGCCGAGCCGCGCTGCCCAGCCTAGCCGCGTCGCTTAGCCGAGTTGCACTGCTGCTGCTGCTAGCCTGTTGCTGCTCCTGTCATGGCTAGTCCTAGTGTTCTTACCTTTGATGCTGAGGGTCGAGCGGTTGACTTCGATATCTGGCTAGATGATCTGCAGCTTTTCCTACAGTGCGATAGCAAGGATGGTCTCTCACTGTTCGATCTCACGTCTGGTGCCTCTACTGCCCCTGCTGCTGATGCTGACAGTACTGTTCGCTCGCAGTGGCTCACGCGCGATGCTGCTGCCCGCCTTGCTGTGCGTAGTCACCTACCGTCTACTGAGCGCGCGCACTTTAGTCAGTACAAGAGTGCTAAGACTCTGTACGACGCTGTAGTTGCACGCTACTCTTCCCCTGCCACTGCTGCGCTTAGCCGCCTCATGCTACCGTACCTGTTCCCTGACCTCGCCGCTTTTGCCACAGTCACTGACCTCATTACGCACCTCCGCACTAGTGACACTCGCTACCGCGCTGCACTTCCTGCTGAGTTCTGCGCAAAGAACCCCCCCCCCATGTACATCACCCTCTACTACCTAGTCACCCGACTCCCTGACACTCTTCGCTCGGTCAGGGACCACTTCCTCTCTCTTTGCCCTACCATTCTCACCGTTGACCTCCTCGAGGAGCGCCTCCTTGCAGCAGAGACTAGTATTACCACTGTAGGAGCCTCTCGTGGTGACCCCCGTACCCCTTTCTTTGAGGGGTGCTCCCCCGTTCCTCTTTTGCCCTCCGTTGCCTCTGCTGCTGCTGTCGACCTTGTTGGCACCGAGTCGGTCAGCGCTGCGTCTGCTCCTAGTGAGAGGCGCCGCAACAGCAAGGGCAAGCGGGGCAAGGGCGCTGGAGGAGGTAGTGGGGGAGGCGGTAGTGGCGGTGGAGGCGGAGGAGGGGGTGGGGGTGGGAGTGGTGGCAGAGGTGGGGGCTTCGGTGGCAGCGGTGGAGGTGGAGGCGGCGGTGGCGGTGGCGGTTGGGGTGGAGGAGGCGGAGGCGGCGGCGGCGGAGGTGGAGCTGGTAGAGGCGGAGCTGTGCAGCGGGGACCCCAGCACCAGTCACACTCTCGTGAGACCCCGTCGCCCCAGCAGCTTCGTGAGTGGTACGCAGGGCGCCAGGGGTCTGGGGGTGCTGGTCCCTGTGCCTACGTCCTGCGCACAGGCGACCGCACTGGAGAGCAGTGTGGTGGCCAGCACGCCACCCAGCGCTGCTTCGGTCGCCTGACAGACGCCTGGCGTACCCAGTTCCCTGACGCCACTGAGATCCCTCGCTGGGGTGATCTGCTCAAGTCGAGTGTAGCTATCTTTGATCTTGACTTTGATGCTATTCTTGCTGCCATGTATGCTGTGTCTATTAGTGCTGAGGGTGACTGTTACGTGTGTGTTCCGCCTGACCCGGGCATTGAGGCTGCTGCTCTAGGTGCTCGTGAGTCTGGTGCTCCAGGTGCTAGTGAGTCTGCTGCTCTAGGTGCTGGTGAGTCTGCTCTCTCAGGTACCGCGTCGGCTCAGGTGTTGCACACCTTCACCCTCGACTCGGGTGCTTCCCGCTCCTTCTTTCGAGACCGCACCACCCTTACGCCGCTCAGTCGGCCGGTTGCGATCTCCCTGGCAGACCCCTCCGGGGGTCCTGTTCTTGCTCGCTACTCCACTGTCCTCCTGTGTCCGGCGGCCCCGTCCGGCTCCCTGTCTGGTCTCTACCTCCCCTCGTTCTCTACGAACTTGGTGAGTGGTGCTGACCTTCAGGATGCCGAGGTTGACCAGTTCACTCCTGCGAGTCAGCGAGTGACCCACTGCACGTGTGCTCAGACGGGCCGCCACTTGGCCACGTTTACCTGTCGACCGGGGTCGAGCCTGTACACACTGACCACAGAGTCTCCCCCGGTTGCTGCGTCTGGTCAGGTAGCTGCGTCGAGTCAGGTGTTTGCTGCAGCGTCTCAGTCAGGTCCTGAGTCTGCCCCCTGCTCGTGTCGCCTCCTGTCCCACCAGACCCTCCTCTGGCACCACCGCCTTGGTCACCCCTCCTTGCCTCGTCTCCGAAGCATGGCCTCCCGTGTCCTTGTCTCTGGTCTCCCCCGGTCCCTCCCTCCCCTTCCCCCGGGGCCTGCCCCTACCTGCGTTCCCTGCGTCAAACGAGGAGATCTGGCTGCGCCGCCCACCTGGCTTCACTGGGTCGTTTCCTCCTGGTACCCAGTGGAGCCTCCGACGGCCAGTCTACAGTCTCCGTCAGGCACCCCGTGAGTGGCACGACACACTGAGGACTACGCTTGCAGCTCTTGGGTTTGCTCCTTCTACTGCTGACCCGTCGCTGTTTCTTCGCACCGACACCTCGCTGCCGCCGTTCTACATCCTCGTGTACGTCGACGACTTGGTCTTTGCTACGGCTGACACTGCTGGACTTGCCCACGTGAAGTCCGAGCTGCAGAATTGACACACGTGCATAGACCTGGGTGAACTGCACAGCTATCTTGGCTTGCAGATCACCTGGGACAGAGCACGGCGCACCATTACCCTGACTCAGTCACACATGGTGCAGCAGGTCCTTCTGCGCTTCGACTTCACGTACTCCTCGCCTCAGGCCACTCCTCTGTCTACTCGCCACTCGCTCTCAGCTCTGCCTTCGGATGAGTCCGTAGAGCCGAGTGGCCCGTACCCAGAGCTTGTTGGCTGCCTCATGTACCTGATGACCTGCACTCAACCTGACCTGGCATACCCTCTTAGCAACTTGGCTCGCTATGTTGCTCCTGGGAGACACCGACCAGAGCACATGGCTGCCGCGAAGAGGGTGTTGCGCTATCTGTGCAGTACGTCGGGCATGGGGCTCGTGCTTGGAGGGCGGAGTCCAGTGGTCCTCACTGGTCACGCAGACGCGTCTTGGGTTGACGACCTGGCTACTCAGCGGTCTTCACAGGGTTACACCTTCAGCCTTGGTTCCGGTTCTGTTTCGTGGCGGTCTACCCGCTCGTCTTCTGTTCTCAGCTCCAGCTGTGAGGCTGAGATCTACGCAGGAGCCGTGGCTGCACAGGAGTTACGCTGGCTCACCTACCTGCTGACTGACCTGGGAGAGCCGCCTCGTTCTCCTCCGGTTCTGTACGTAGACAACAAGGCCATGCTGGCCTTGTGTCGGGAGCACAGACTGGAGCACAGAACGAAGCACATTGCTCTTCGCTACTTCCTTGCTCGTGAGCTGCAGCAGCGTGGTCAGCTGCGCCTTGCTTACGTGGCCTCTCAGGCCAACACTGCTGATATCTTCACCAAGGCGCTTCAGCCTTGTGATCATCAGCGCTTCTGTACTATGCTAGGTCTTGTGCCTACTTGGCCTCACTTGCTTACCTCTTGACTTTATTTATACTGTGATCTATATATACCTGCACTTGCTTGTTTACCTTTATATATAACCTTGCATGTGAACTGGCCTTGTGGCCTTTGAACCTGTGCTCGGAATGTGTGGTGACGTTGTGATCCACCCTGAGCTTGCTTTGCTTTGCTTTGCTTGACTGGTCTTGTGACCCCTTGTTCTCCCCCACCTTGCCTATGGGGGTGTGTCAAACATTAATCACATAGCCTGTTTAGGCTGTAGTGGGGTAGACACTATGGCGTACAGTTTGTTAGGGTTTCCTATTTGTAACCAACTCATTTTCTTAGTCACTCATTCCTCAATTCTTTCACAAGAAGATCGAAGCCGTACGTACGTGGAAGACACCGGAGAACGTGAAGGAACTTCAGCAATTCCTTGGCTTTGCAAACTACTATAATCGGTTCGTGCCACAGTATGCGAAGATTGCAACACCTCTCACCAATCTACTGAAGAAGAATACACCGTTCAAGTGGGAGGATGTGCACCAGCAAGCCATGGAGCAGTTGAAGACCGCACTCACGTCCGCACCCATCCTGATCCTGCCAGTTCCAGAAAAAGACTATGTCATCGAAGCTGACGCTAGCGACCAAGCAGTTGGAGCAGTCTTGATGCAAGACCAAGGGAAAGGACTACAACCAATCGCCTACCTCAGCAAAAAATTGCACGGGGCAGAACTCAACTACCCGATTCACGACAAAGAGGCATTAGCGATCATCACCGCATTCAAGACATGGCGATGCTACCTCGAAGGGAGAAAGACCACGGTCTACACTGACCATTGCAGCCTGAAGTACCTAAAGACGCAGCCGACCCTCTCCAGAAGACAAGTCAGGTGGATTGACTTCCTCGAGACGCACTTCGACTACGACATCGTGTACAAGCCGGGACACAAGAATAAGGCAGACGCACTGAGCCGGCCTGGACACGTTGCCGCCATACAGATTGAGGGGATGAATCCGCTACTCAAGGGACTCTTCACGCACGGGTATACCATCGACCCCGAGATTCCCTTAGCAGAGAAAAAGAAATTGTTGCAGTGGGACCACGACGTCGCACTACGCAAAGGATCAACAAAGATATGGGTACCCAACTACCCGTCTCTTCGGCAGTTGCTTCTCGAAGAATTCCATGACGTGCTCTACGCTGGACACTTCGGGAGTAACAAGACTCTTGCCGGGATTGCGAAAGTCTACTACTGGCCTCACATGGCAAACGACGTGCAAAAGTTTGTCACTTCGTGCGACACGTGCCAGCGGATGAAAAGCAGTAAGCAGAAGAAAACAGGACTTCTTCAGCCTTTACCCGTCCCGGAACAGCCTTGGCAAGTGGTCAGCTTGGATTTCATCACCGGTTTACCACCTACCAACGCGGGGCATGACGCCATCCTGGTCGTCATCGACAAATTCTCAAAGATGGGACACTTCATTCCGACACATACAACCGCACGCACGGAGGAAACAGCACAGCTATTCCTCAAACACATCATCTCACAGCACGGGATCCCAACAACCCTCATATCCGACAGGGACCCCAAGTTTACTAGCAAGTTCTGGAAAGAGCTCATGTCGCTCATGGGGACACGCCTAGCAATGTCATCTGCATATCATCCCCAGACCGATGGGCAGACAGAGCGCTTGAACCAAATTGTGGAACAACTCTTGCGCGCAGCGTGCAAGGACGACATTAACAAGTGGGACTTGCACTTGCCGGTGTTGGAGTTCGCCTACAATAATGCGAAGCATGCCGCAACAGGAGAGACCCCATTTTTCCTCTGTTACGGACGACATCCACTAACTCCACAACAGCCGACAGTACCTGCAACTGTCCAACCCGCGCACGACTTCGTTACCATAATGCAGCAGCTTTGGGATCGGACACACAAGCGTCTACAGGACATACAGTCTTCACAGAAACGCTTGGTGGATACATAACCTGAACCTGCAGGTGGGGGAGAGAGACGCTTCCTTAAGCTGCAAGCCTAAGTGCCCTCACTGTGGGGGTGAGGAAAAACCTAGAGCACAGCCTTTACAACTGCCCTAAAATCCAAATAGTGATCTCGGCGCTGAGGCGGGCACTTCGCATGATCAACACCTCCCGTGCCTCTGCCTCGCTGGGTGACCTTCTCTTTCGGAAGGCAAAATCCAGCTCAGCCTTCCCAGAAGCAACAAAAATTTCTATCACGCTTCACCAGTTGTGGTTGGAACGCTGTTTTCAGAGGGCGGAAATTGAGGACACGGCGCGTGCTGAGAAGGATCGAGACTGCCTTCTACAAGCATGCGAGGGTGTACACGAGGGCAAAGGAGGACCATTGGAGGAAGCGAGGTGGAGTGGACACGAAAGGGAAGTTCCGGCGTGCAAGGGAGGAGGAGATAAGGCTGATAGACAAGCTGAAGGACAGCAGCAGCAAGACGTGGAAGTGGAGCAAGTCATTTGCTGCCATCTGGCAACTGCCGCGGACGAATCACAGACTGCCTTAGTTTCCCTTTTGAGGCAGTCCCATCACTGCCTCTCATGCACAGTTAAGACTGTCTTTGATGTATGCACTTGCTATATCCGGTGTATATATCATTTACAAAAAAAAAAAAAAAAAAAATCTTGAAATTGAAAACAGCCATGTGGAACTCGGGCTTTAACAACGCTGATTCTTCAGCAATTATTGGATTTTATTCTAGGCTCCAGGACGTATCTGGGAAGGTCTTTGAGCACCACACATCATCCCCCCTACTGGTACTTCCTCTGCGTCACGCACCTGTTCTTCAGCTTGACCCAGTTCTGCTGTGTTGGAGGTCGCGTGTGTTCAAAGAAAATGGTGGTGGGGTAGTTGTATGCCCCCAACCCACCAAATGTGTTTCTTCTAGTGCTCACGAGTTGCGTGAGCTGCAGGGAGTGGGTTGAATTCGGAAGACCCACTCAATGGGTGCCACATGGCAACACAAGAAGAGTCGAGATTGAAGAAGAATTCGGTTCGGTGAAATTCGGGTGCTGAATTTCACACCTTTGAATTGTTACACGAATGTTCGTGATGCATCTCGTAGTGACTAGATGTTACATGCGCGACCCGATGTGTTGAGTAGCTATAAATGTGTTTGCCTTGTTTGCATGTTTTCATACTGAAATCGAGAATCACTTTGTATGTGATACATTCGACTACAAAATCCAGAGAGCTCCTCTCCTAGATTCCAAGAGCACTACCTAGCACATAAATGCCTATATCTCGCTCAATACTTAGGCGATCGAGGTGATCTGCGAATCGTTGGAAAGCTAACAGAGTGCTCTATTGTTTAGTTGAAATCTCAGTTCCTGTCAAATAGAGGAGAGTCCTCTACAACAGTGGTATCAGGGCTGGTCGGTGGAGTCTACGTGCGTGACGAGTAGCTAACATGGTGACGTCAAGCGAGGCCTCCCGCACTTCCTTGGATGGTGTCGTTGTAAATTCTGGCGAACCCTAGGCAACCGCGAAGATGTTTGACACATTGGCGGTACCGATTTTCACGGGACAAAACTACTCCGCATGGAAGTTTAAGTTCCAAGTGCTCATGATGGAGCGGGGACTTTGGGGTCTCTTCGATGGAACGGAGAAGAAGCCGGACGACGAGAGCGGCATCGCGGCATGGAAGAAAAAGGACCAAAAGGCGTTCGCTACGTTGATTTCACGCATCGGCATCAATCTCGTGAGCGCGGTGCGCACGTGCATCAAGCTCGAAGCGTCGGTGCATGAAGCGAGGAAGCGGCTCAAGACGATTCACCTGAACAAGACTCTCCACGACAAGATCCTAGCCCAGAATGCGTTCTTCACAGTGAAGTGTCGCGAGGGCGAATCGATGCACGAGTATGCGACTCGTGTGGAGGAACTCCGGGAAACGTTCATGGACCTCGGTGGAACGGTCACGGAGGAGGATTGGATTTTGAACCTGCTTTGCGGCCTTCCGGAAGAGTGGTCGACGTTGATTACGACACTCGATAGCGTGCAAGACACTTGGACGAAGGAAATGGTGGTCGGTCGACTTCTCCATGAGGAATCGCGTCGCCGACAATTCGCTAATGAGAGCGTGGGGACCGCCATGTTCTCCAGAGGGAGTTCCGGAGGAAAGTCCAATTGGAGCAAGGGTGCGACTAAGAAGTCGTCCGGTGGAAGCGATCGCGGCAATGGAAACGCATCGAACGGCGCAAGCAAGTGCCACTATTGTGGCAAAGCGGGACACTTTTGGCGTGAGTGTCAGAGGAGCCCGAGCGATTGGACTCCATCGAAGGCGCGGAACCACAAGGGCAATGCTCATACGGCATCCAGCGAGGCGCATGATTCAAGGGAGTCAATCGTGTTATTGGCGGGTGACGGGACCAACACTCCAAGCGACGCATGGTTCCTCGACACCGGCGCAACACAACACATGACGCACTCGGCATCGTTCCTCACCAACGTTGTGTTAGAATGTGAGCGAATGAATGACTGAACTAGAAAGCAGGTGGGTACATATGGAAAACCTAAAAGTGTTGTACCCTGTAAGAACTACCCCACTACAGCCTAAACAGACTATAGCATATAAGTTTGACACACCCCCATAGGCAAAGTGGGGGAGAACAAGAGGTCACAAGACCAGTTACGAAAGGCAAAGCAAGCTCAGGGTGGATCACAAAGTCACCACGCAGTCTGAGCACAAGCAAATGGCCACAAGGCCAGTTCACATGCAGAGTTATATAAAGGAGAACAAACAATACAGTGAACACAACCTAGCAAGTGTAAGCATGCATGTATATGTATAAAGACTACAGTACAAGCAGATTCAAGAAGAAAGCAAGTGCGGCACAGTAGGTACAAGGCCTAGCACAGTACAGAAACGCTGATGATCACAAGGCTAAAGTGCCTTGGTGAAAACATCAGCAGTGTTGGCCTGAGAGGCCACGTAAGAGAGACGAAGCTGGACACGCTGCTGCAACTCTCGAGCAAGGAAGTAGCGCAGAGCAATGTGCTTCGTTCTGTGCTCCAGTCTGTGCTCCTGACACAGGGCCAGCATGGCCTTGTTATCGACGTACAAAACTGGAGGAGAACGAGGCGCCTCTCCCAAGTCGGTCAGTAGGTAGGTGAGCCAGCGTAGCTCCTGTGCAGCCATGGCCCCAGCGTAGATCTCAGCCTCACAACTGGAGCTGAGAACAGAAGAAGAGCGGGTAGACCGCCAAGAGACAGAACCGGAGCCAAGACTGAAGGTGTAACCCTGTGACGACCGCTGCGTAGCCAAGTCGTCAACCCAGGAGGCGTCAGCGTGACCAGTGAGGACAACTCGAGCCCGTCCTCCAAGCACGAGCCCCATGCCCGATGTACTGCACAAGTATCGCAACACCCTCTTCGCAGCATCCCAGTGCACCTTTCGGTGCCTGCCGGGAGCCACGTAGCGAGCCAGAAGGCTGAGAGGGTATGCGAGGTCAGGTCGTGTGCAAGTCATCAGGTACATGAGGCAGCCCACAAGCTCTGGATACGGGCCACTCGGCTCTACGGACTTGTCCGAAGGTGGAGCTGAGAGCGAGTGACCGGTAGGCAGAGGAGTGGACTGTGGCGAGGAGTACGTGAAGCCGAAGCGCTGAAGGACATGCTGCACCATGTGTGACTGAGTCAAGGTAATGGTGCGCTGCGCTCTGTCCCGGGTGATCCGCAAGCCAAGATAGCTTGTCAGTTCACCCAGGTCTGCGCACGTGTGTCTCTTCTACAGCTCGGACTTCACGTGGGCGAGTGCCTCAGTGTCAGCAGTAGCAAAGACAAGGTCGTCTACGTACACGAGAACGTAGAACGGTGGCAGAATAGTGTCAGTGCGTAAAAACAGAGAAGGGTCAGAAGTGGAAGGAGCAAAACCAAGAGCAGCAAGAGTCCTCCTGAGTGTGTCGTGCCACTCACGGGGTGCCGGGCGGAGACCGTAGACTGGCCGCCGGAGGCTCCACTGGGTACCAGCAGGAAACGACTCAGTGAAGCCAGGTGGGCAGCGCAGCCAGATCTCCTCGTGCAGGCTGCCCTGGAGGAAGGCTGTGCTGAAGTCAAGCGAGTGGAGCTCGTAGTCACGCTAAGCAGCAACGTGCAGCAGTACCCGAAGAGTGGTCATCTTCGGGGTAGGGGAGAAGGTCTGAAAGAAGTCAACTCCCTGTCGCTGACTGAAGCCACGTGCAACGTAACGCGCCTTGAAGGCAGGCGGAGAACCCGGCGGCCGCTTCACCCTGAAGATCCACATGCCACTGACGATGTTCGCCCCGGGTGGGGGAACCTCGTCTACGTAGGTGCCTGTGGACTTCCAGGAAGCCATCTCGGCATCCATGGCTGCCTGCCACTGAGAGGAGTAGGGACCCTCTATCGCCTCTGCGTAAGAGTGCGGGGTCGGGATGTCTAGTGCATCCGGGTCTCCCTCAGGGGCAAGCAACATGGACACGAGATGAGCTGAAGCAGCGGCAAAGCACTCAAAGTCCTCCTGCCTTTCCTCAAGGACGTCCGTGCCAAGAGCACACTCACCCCCGACGGACGGAGGACAGACAGACGCAGACGCAGACTCAGCAACAAGACTAGTGGCGTAGTCTAGGCGACAGGCTGCAGCAAAGTCAACGAGCTCAGAAACAAGAGCAGACGCAGCAGTGGACTCAAACAAAGGGTCAGTGACAGCAGTGGCCAGAAAGCGCGTGACCGCCGGACTAGCAGCACGAAGGGAGTCAGACTCCGGGTCCGGACCGACAGGAAGAGAGGACGCAGGAGGAGACGGCAGAGGGACACGCTGTGGAGCAGTGGAAGGACGCAGAGTCATAGAGTGAGTGCCAGGGACAGGAGGAGGACGCGGACGCGAAACACGACCAGCGCGAACAGTACAGACAGGCGACGCAGAACGAGACTCAGGCGACAGAGGACGCGACTCAGGCTCACGACGCTCCGTAAGACCTCTAGTCGGTCCAGAGTAAGGAGAAGGACCAGGTAGTGGAGAGGCCGGCTGTAACTGCGACTGGGACTGGACAGGCGGTGGGCACAGGAAAGGAGGAGGAGGACCAGGAGAAGGCGAGGAACCAAGAACCTGCTGAAGCAGAGGAACATAGTACGGCCGCAGCCGCGCAGCGTCTCCAGCAGGTCCAGGAGCTCCTGCACCAGCAGCTCCTCCAGCACCTATAGCACCGCCAGCAGCTCCAGCAGCACCTCCAGCACCAGCAGCACCTCCAGCAGCTCCAGCAGCACCAGCAGCAGCTCCAGCACCAGCAACACCTCCAGCACCAGGAGCACCTCCAGCACGAGCAGCACCACCAGCAGCCCTAGCAGCACCTCCAGCACCAGCAGCGCCTCCAGCAGCTCCAGCAGTACCATCACCTCCAGCAGCTCCAGCAGTAGCTACAGCACCAGAAACACCTCAAGCACAAGGAGTACCTCCAGCTGCTCCAGCAGCACCAGCACCTCCAGCAGCTCTAGCAGCACCAGCAGCTCCAGCAGCACCACCACCGCCAGCAGCTCCAGCAGCACCAGTAGCACCACCAGCAGCCCTAGCAGCACCTCAAGCACCAGTAGCACCTCCAGCAGCAGCTCCAGCACCAGTAGCACCACCAGCAGCCCTAGCAGCACCTCCAGCACCAGCAGCACCTCGACAGCGCCGAGAGTACCACTCACGAAGCTGCTGTGGAGAGAGGGGCTCCCGCCGCGACGGGACCCCTAGAGCACCGCCAGACTCAACACGCAAAGGCTCAGCACCTCCAGACGCAGTACCCTCAGGCTCCACACGCCCAGGCTCAGCACCCCCAGACGCAGCACCCCCAGACACAGAAACCCAAGGCTCGGCACCCCCAGTCCCCGCACCTGCAGGCTCAGCACCCCTAGTAGCACCTGAGTCGACAGCTACCTCGACCGGCTCAGCAGGGTCTACCTGGGACACACGTGAGGGGGCAGGACCCTGGGGGGGGAGGGGGTCTACCGGGGGAGTACCTGGTGCTAGGAAGAGCGGCGGGGGGGGGGGGAGAGAGGCAGTGCGGTAGGGAAAGAGACAGTAGTAAGACACCGACTCGTCAAACGTGACGTCCTGAGAGGACAGAACACGACGCGAGGTGGGGTGGTAGAACTGCCACCCGGGTGCGTCAGGAGGGAAGCCAAGGAAGACACAGGGAACGGCACGGGAGGACAGCTTGTCCGCTGTAGTATCGCGGACAAAAGCTTGAGATCCCCAGACACGGAACGCGGACGCATCGCCAACCTTCCCCGTCCACCGCAGAGTAGGTGTGGTCTCCGGCAAGGAGACACGAGGCTGAAGGTTGATCTGATGCGCAGAGTACTGAACCGCGAACGGCCACAGAAAATGGGGAGCAGCCGCATGGATCATGGACGTACGAGCGACGTCCATGACCATGCCAATGCGGCGCTCAGCAATCCCATTTTGCTGCGGGGAGGCCGGAAGCGTGAACGTCTGGCGGATGCCCTCCGAACGACAGAAGGCCCTCAGGAGGTCGGAGGAAAACTCCCCACCTCTGTCTGAGTGCAGACGCAGAACAGGAAGGTCCGAGCCGAAACTCTCACTGAGCTGGCGACGAGCACCGCGGATCCAGTCGATCAGCACCTCAGGGACCTCACCCTTGCTGCGCAAGGGGAAGACTGTGGTGTAACGCGAGTACTCGTCAACGACCAGCAGGAAGTAACGCTCGTGACCCTTTCCACGGACGCGGGCTGGGCCCCACACGTCCATGTGAAGAGTTTGCAGAGGAGCCTCAGTCGGAGGGAACGAGGAGTGAGGAGCGGCGCGCTGCCGGCCCTCGACATAAGGAACACAGGTGGGGGCAGGCCCCGGAGGAAGGGGAGGGAGGGACCGGGGTAGACCCGAGACAAGGGCACGGGAGGCCATACCTCGAAGACGAGGCAGGGAGGGGTGACCAAGGCGGTGGTGCCAAAGGAGAGTCTCGTGCGACAGAGGACGACACGAGCAGGGGGCAAACGCAGGACTAGACCTGGACGCGGCAGCAAACACCTGACTAGACGCAGGACTAGACCTAAACGCGGCAGCAAACACCTGACTAGACGCAGTACCTGACCAGACGCAGAGACCGGAGGAGGCGCAGTAGTCAGTGTGTAAAGACTCGACCCTGGCCGACGGGTGAACGTGGCCAGGTGGCGGCCCGTCCGAGAGCAAGTGCAGTGGGTCACACGCTGACCTCCAGGGGTGAACTGGTCAACCCACGCGTCCTGGAGGTCAGCTCCACTCACCAAGTTCGTAGAGAACGAGGGGAGGTGGAGTCCCGACAGCAAGCCCGACGGGGCCGCAGGACACGGTAGAACTGTGGAAGAGTGTGCAAGGACTGGGCCCCCAGATGGGTCAGCAAGGGAGACTGCAACAGGCCGACTGAGCGGCGTGAGTGTTGTGCTGTCTCTAAAGAAAGAGCACGAAGCACTAGAGTCAAGTGTGAAAGTGTGCAAGGCCTCAGTAGGTGCAGTACCAGAGAGAGCAGACGCACCAGCACCTGGAGCAGCAGACGCACTAGCACCTATAGCAGCAGCCGCAATGCCCGGGTCGGGCGGGACACTCAGGTAACAGTCACCCTCAGCACTATCAGCAAAAGCATACATGGCAGCAAGGATAGCATCGAAATCAAGATCAAAGATAGGCACATTCTGCAGAAGCAGATCATGCCAGTGAGGGAGCTCAACAGCGTCAGGAAACTGGGCACGCCAGGCGTCAGTCAAGCGACCGAAGCAGCGCTGCGTAGTGTGTGGCAGCCCACACGCCTCCCCACGACGACTGCCGGTGCGAAGAACGTAAGTGCAGGGACCTGCACCCCCAGACCTCCCACGCCCAGCGTACCACTCACGAAGCTGCTGGACCGACGGGGTCTCACGGGAGCGCAGCTGCTGCTGGCGCTGGCTGCCACCAAAGCCTCCACGCTGAGCGGCTGCACCTCAACCAGCACCACCGCCGCCGCCACCTCCACCACCGCTGCCGCTGCCTCCACCACCTCCGCCACTGCCGCCACCACCTCCACTGCCGCCACTGACGCCCCCACTCCCGTTACCACCCCCACCTCCACCGCCACCTCCTCCGCCTCCTCCACCTCCTCCACTGCTTCCCCCGCCGTCCCCTCCACCACCCTTGCTCCCCTTGCCCTTGCTGTTGCGGCGTCTCCCACTAGGGGCAGACGCAGCTCCGACCTCGTCAGTGCCAACGAGGTCGACAGCAGCAGCAGAAGCAACAGAGGGGAGAAGGGGGACAAGGGAACACCCCTCAAAGAAAGGGGTGCGATGGTCGTCGCGAGAAGCACCTACAGCTAAGATAATCTTCTCAGCTGCAGCAAGGCGCTCCTCTAGCAGGTCAACAGTCAGCTCGGTGGGGCAAAGGGAGAGAAAGTGGTCCCTGACTGAAGAAAGGGAGTCAGGGAGGCGGGTGACTAGGTAGTAAAGGGTGATGTACATGGGGGGGGGGGGTTCTTGGCACAGAACTCAGTGGGAAGGGCAGCGCGGTAGCGGGCATCACTGGTGTGAAGGTGAGCAACTAGGTCAGCAACTGTGGCAAAGGCGGCAAGGTCAGGGAAAAGGTACGGCAGCATGAGGCGGCTGAGGGCAGCAGTGGCCGGGGAGGAGTAGCGTGCAACTACAGCGTCGTACAAAGACTGAGCAGTCTTGTACTGGCCAAAATGCACGCGCTCAGCAGGTGGCAGGTGACTACGAGCAGCAAGACGAGCAACAGCGTCACGAGTGGTCCACTGCGAGTGAACCGTACTGTCAGCAGTGGCAGCAGGAGCAGTAGAAACACCGGACGTGTGATCGAAAAGGGATACCCCATCCCTAGAATCACACTGAAGAAAGAGTTGTAGGTCGTCAACCCACACGTCAAAGTCAACTGCACGTCCCTCAGCATCAAAGGTGAGAACGGTAGGACTAGCCATAGCTGCAGTAGGAGCAGTAGCAAGAGTATCAGCAGTAGCAGCAATAGCAGCAGTAGCAGCAGTAGTAGCAGAGGCAGTAGGGCAGTGCAAGGCAGTGCGGCTCGGTAGGGCAGTGCGGCTCGGCAGGGCGGCGCGGCTCGGCTGGGCGGCGCGGCTCGGCTGGGCGGCGCGTCTCGGCCGGGCTGCGCGGCTCAGCTGGGCGGCGCGGCTCGGCTTACCAGAGACGGGTGCAGGGGCGGGCCGTGACAGCAGGGGCCGCGCCAGAAGGGGCCGCGCCAGCAGGGGTGGCGACGGCAGGGGGGGGCCACGACCACAGGGGCCGCGCCAGTAGGGGGGCGCGCCAGCAGGGGCCGGCAGGGGCGCGTCAGCAGGGGCTGGCAGGGGCGCGCCAGCAGGGGCGCGTCAGCAGGGGCCGGCAGGGGCGCGTCAGGAGGGGCCGGCAGGGCGCGCCAGCAGGGGCGCGTCAGCAGGGGCCGGCAGGGGCGCGTCAGCAGGGGCCGGCAGGGGCGCGTCAGCAGGGGCCGGCAGGGGCGCGTCAGCAGGGGCACGTCAGCAGGGGCCGGCAGGGGCGCGCCAGCAGGGGCCGGCAGGGGCGCGTCAGCAGGGGCCGGCAGGGGCGCGTCAGCAGGGGCCGGCAGGGGCGCGCCAGCAGGGGCCGGCAGGGGCGCGGCAGCAGGGACCGGCAGGGGCGCGTCAGCAGGGGCCGGCAGGGGCGCGTCAGCAGGGGCCGGCAGGGGCGCGCCAGAAGGGGCGCGACAGCAGGGGCCGGCAGGGGCGCGTCAGCAGGGGCGCGTCAGCAGGGGCCGGCAGGGGCGCGCCAGTTGTTGGGGGCCGCGACGGGCTTGGGGGCCGCGACTGGCTAGGGGCCGCGATAGGGAAGCACGATGCGCGCTTCGGGCAGGGCAGGAAAAAAAAATTCTAGTGGTAGGCCCTTAAAAACGTTCCCACTAGGGAACCTCCTCAGAATACCATGTTAGAATGTGAGCGAATCAATGACTGAACTAGAAAGCAGGTGGGTACATATGGAAAACCTAAAAGTGTTGCACCCTGTAAGAACTGCCCCACTACAGCCTAAACAGACTATAGCATATAAGTTTGACACGTTGGTGCACCGGGGGACGTCACGCGCGCCGTCTTCGGAAACGACAAATCACTACCGGTGGTTGGAGTTGGGAGTACGCGCCTCATCGTCGATAGCAGACCGGTGGACATCACGAACGTGCTGCATGTCCCGGGGTTGAAGGTGAATCTCCTCTCTGTTTCGCAACTTGCGAAGAAGGGAGTTACCTTCACTATGGACGATGCGAAGATGAACCTCTTTTGGAAGGGGAAACAATTCGCGCAAGGTGTTCTCAACGGAGAACTCTACCAACTCAAGACGCACCCGAGAGTGGCTTCATCCAACGTGGCGCAATGTTCCAAAGCGACTCTCAAGGTGTGGCATAATCGGCTTGCGCACGCCAACTACGAATCGGTCAAGGAGTTGGCCAACGAACGGCTTGCGAAGGGATTTGACGTGATCGCCGGCGACGACGAGAAGGGCATATGCGCGGCGTGTGTCGAAGGAAAAATGGCTCGCAAGCCATTTGGTAGCCGTACCTCACCCCTCGCTAAGGACCCGCTTGCGCTTGTTCACATGGACGTGTGTGAACCGATGCAGCATGCATCAAAGGGAGGAGCGCGGTTCCTCTTGGTGATGCTCGACGACGCAACGCGGATGTGTTGGACCCGGCTCTTGAAGGCTAAGGAAGATGCGGCCAAGGTGATTCAAGAGTGGGCGCTCGAAGTTTGCGACGACGACAAGAAGCAGATCAAGGCTATTCGCACCGACGGTGGCGGCGAATTCGTGAACAACGAGCTTGCAAAATGGATGAAGCGCAAGGGCATAAAGCACGACGTCACTGTGAGAATAATAGTCGAGAATGATTTACTAGGAGGTGACGAGGGGTACAAGTGGAATGTCGAGAGAAAACTGTACCCCCTAAGGCTAAACCCACTATAGCCTAGACAACTGTAAACACATAAACTAAGCCTATATATATCTAAGCATATATGTTTAACACACCCCCATAGGCGAAGTGGGGGATAGCCAGAACAAGTAATGGTCACAAGACCAGTCAAGAGAAGAAGCAAAGCAAAGCAAGCTCAGGGTGGATCACAAAGTCACCACACAGTCCGAGCACAAGTAAAGGGCAACAAGGCTAGTTCACATGTAGAGTTATATAAAGAGAACAAACAATACAGTGATCATACCCTAACAAGTGCAAGCATGCAGGTATGTAGATAGATCACAGTACAAGCAGAGTCAGGCAGTAAGTAAGTGAGGCAAAGTAGGCACAAGGCCTAACACAGTAACAAAGCGCTGATGGTAACCAGGCGGAAGTGCCTTGGTGAAGACATCAGCAGTGTTGGCCCGAGTGGCCACGTATGCTAGACGAAGCTGACCACGCTGCTGCAACTCTCTAGCAAGGAAGTATCGCAGAGCGATGTGCTTCGTTCTGTGCTCCAGCCTGTGCTCCTGACACAAGGCCATCATGGCCTTGTTGTCTACGTACAGGACTGGAGGCGAACGAGGCTGCTCTCCCAAGTCGGTCAGCAAGTAGGTGAGCCAGCGTAGCTCCTGAGTAGCCATGGCTCCGGCGTAGATCTCAGCCTCACAGCTGGAGCTGAGAACTGAAGACAAGCGGGTAGACCGCCAAGAAACCGAGCCGGACCCAAGACTGAAGGTGTAACCCTGCGACGACTGCTGTGTAGCTGAGTCGTCAACCCAGGAGGCGTCTGCGTGACCAGTGAGGACAACAGGACCCCGTCCTCCAAGCACAAGCCCCATGCCCGACGTACTGCACAGGTAACGCAGTACCCTCTTCGCAGCATCCCAGTGCACCTTTGGGTGCCTACCGGGAGCCACGTAGCGAGCCAGAAGGCTAAGAGGGTACGCGAGGTCAGGTCGTGTGCAAGTCATCAGGTACCTGAGGCAACCCACAAGCTCTGGGTACGGACCACTCGGCTCTACGGACTCGTCCGAAGGTGGAGCTGAGAGCGAGTGGCTGGTAGACAGAGGAGTGAGCTGTGGCGAGGAGTACTGGAAGCCGAAGCGCTGAAGGACCTGGTGCACCATGTGTGACTGAGTCAGTGTGATGGTGCGCCGTGCTCTGTCCCGGGTGATCTGCAGGCCAAGGTAGCTGCGCAGTTCACCCAGGTCAGTGCAGATATGTCTCTTCTGCAGCTCGGACTTCACAAGGGTCAGTGCCTCAGTGTCAGCCGTGGCAAAGACGAGGTCGTCGACGTACACTAGGACGTAGAAGGGCGGCAGCGAGGTGTCGGTGCGTAGAAACAGCGACGGGTCTGCTGTAGAAGGAACAAACCCAAGAGCCGCAAGTGTAGTCCTGAGTGTGTCGTGCCACTCGTGAGGCGCCTGGCGGAGACCGTAGACTGGCCAGCGGAGGCTCCACTGGGTGCCTATAGGAAACGACCCACTGAAACCAGGTGGTCGGCGCAGCCAGATCTCCTCGTGCAGGCTGCCCTGCAGGAAGGCAGTACTGAAGTCCAGGGACTGTAACTCGTAGTCACGCTGAGCTGCTACGTGCAGCAACACCCGAAGAGTAGTCATCTTCGGGGTGGGGGAGAAGGTATGGAAGTAGTCAACTTCCTGTCGCTGACTGAAACCTCGAGCAACGAAACGCGCCTTTGAGGCAGGCGGAGAACCCGGCGGCCGCTTCACCCTGAAGATCCACATGCCATCGACTATGTTTACCCCAGGTGGGGGAACCTCGTCGACGTAAGTGCCTGTGGACTTCTAGGATGCCATCTCGGCATCCATAGCTACCTGCCACTAAGAGGAGTAAGGACCCATAATCACCTCTGCGTAAGAGCGCGGGGTCGGGATGTCAAGAGCATCCGGGTCTCCCTCAGGGGCAAGCAGCAAGGAAGCCAAACGAGGTACAGCAGCTGCAAGACACTCAAAGTCCTCCTGCCTGTCCTCAAGGACGTCCGTGCCAAGAGCACACTCACCCCCGACGGACGGAGGACTGGCAGGCACAGACTCAGCAACTAGAGCAGAGGCGTAGTCGAGACGGCAGGCAGCAGCAAAGTCAAGAAGCTCAGCAACGAGAGCAGAAGCAGCAGCAGACTCAAAGGACGGGTCAGTGACAGCAGTGGAATGGAGACGAACGACAGT
Organism: Closterium sp. Naga37s-1; assembly: GCA_947471745.1. NCBI lineage: Eukaryota > Viridiplantae > Streptophyta > Zygnematophyceae > Desmidiales > Closteriaceae > Closterium > Closterium sp. Naga37s-1. The sequence continues at coordinate 2,941,596 of CANJKZ010000717.1, read as the reverse complement.
GGGACTGGCAGCACGCGCTCGGTCAGACTCAGGGTCAGGGACCTCAGGAAGAGAGGACTCGGGAGGAGCAGGCAGAGGAACACGCAGTGGAACAGAGGAAGGACGGAGTGCCATGGTGTGTGTGCCTAGGACAGGAGGAGGACGCGAACGAGGAGCACGACGAGTAGTGCGAACAGGCGAGACAGGACGAGACGCAGGCTCACGATGCTCTGTAAGACCTCCGGACTGCTCAGTGTAAGGAGAGGGAACCGGCAGCGGGGAGACTGGCTGTAACGGCGGCTGCGACTGGTCAGGCGGTGGACACAGGAAGGGAGGAGGAAGACCAGTAGAAGACGGGACACCAAGAACCTGCTGAAGTAGGGGAACGAAGTACGGGCGCGGCCGCACAGTGCCTCCAGCACCTCCAGCGCCAGGGTCAACAGCTCCAGCTCCTGCAGCTCCAACGCCTCCTGCGCTAGGGCCTCCAACTCCAGCTACACCAGCTCCAGCGCCTCTGGCGCCAGCTGCTCCAGGCTCCGTAGGGTCTACAGGTCCGGTAGTAACAGCAGCACCTCCAGCTCCAGCGTCTCCAGGCTCGCCAGCCCCAGGAGCCCCACTCCGACGGTGTGGGCGCTGAACAAGCCACTCACGCAGCTGCTGCGAGGACAGTCGCGGTGAAGCACCAGCAGGACCTCCAGACGAAGCAGGGAGTTAGGGAGGCGAGTGACTATGAAGTAGAGGGTGATGAACATGGGGGGCTGGTTCGTGGGAAGGAACTCAGCAGGGACGGTAGCTCGGTAGCGAGCGTCGCTAGTGCGCAGGTGGGTAACCAGGTCAGCTACTGTGGCAAAAGCCGACAGCTCAGGGAACAGGTAGGGCAGTAGCAGCCTGCCAATAGCAGTAGTGGCAGGGGAGGAGTAGCGAGCAACGACAGCGTCGTACAAGGCCTGTGCTGTCCTGTGCTCGCCAAAGTGAGCACATTCTGTTGCGGGCAGGTGGTTGCGAATGGCCAAGTGGGCAGTAGCGTCACGAGACAGCCACTGGGAACGAGTCGAAACGTCAGCTGTGGCGGGAGGGGCTGGAGCGGCACCGGACACGTGGTCAAACAGTGAGACACTATCGCTCAGTAGGTACAGTTGCAGATCATCGTGCCACGTGTCAAATGCTACACGTCTGCCCTTCGGGTCGAATGGGAGAACTTGAAGCGACGCCATAGGAGCCGAGGGGCCAAACAGGGGGTTGGGCGCAGGGCTCTGAGGTGGGGCCGAGGGGCCTAGGGGCCGCGGGGCCAAACAAGGGGCCGGGGGGGCCTAGGGGGGGGGGGGCGAGGGGCCTAGGGGGGCCGAGGGGCCAAACAAGGGGCCGGGGGGCCTAGGGGGGGGCCGAGGGGCCTAGGGGGGCCGAGGGGCCAAACAAGGGGCCGGGGGGGGGGGGGGGGGGCGCCGTGCTGTGAGGTGGGGCCGAGGAGCCTAGGGGCCGCGGGGCCAAACAAGGGGCCGGGGGGGCCTAGGGGGGGGCCAAGGGGCTGAGGGGGCCGAGGGGCCAAACAAGGGGCCGGGGGGCCGGGCGCCGGGCTCTGAGGTGGGGCCGAGGGGCCTAGGGGCCGCGGGGCCAAACAAGGGGCCGGGGGGCCTAGGGGGGGGGCCGAGGGGCCAAACAAGGGGCGGGGGGGGGGGGGGGCGGGCGCCGTGCTGTGAGGTGGGGCCGAGGAGCCTAGGGGCCGCGGGGCTAAACAAGGGGCCGAGGGGCCTAGGGGGGGCCGAGGGGCCAAACCAGGGGCGGGGGGGGGGGGCGGGCGCCGTGCCTTGAGGTGGGGCCGAGGAGCCTAGGGGCTGCGGGGCCAAACAAGGGGCCGGGGGGCCTAGGGGGGCCGAGGGGCCAAACCAGGGGCCGGGGGGGCCGGGCGCCGTGCTGTGAGGTGGGGCCGAGGAGCCGAGGGGCCGCGGGGCCAAACAAGGGGCCAGGGGGGGGCTAGGGGGGGCGGAGGGGCCTAGGGGGGCGAGGGGCCAAACAAGGGGCCTGCGGGGCCGGGCGCCGTGCTGTGAAGTGGGGCCGAGGAGCCTAGGGGCCAAACAAGTGGCCGGGGGGCCTAGGGGGGGGGGGGGCAAGGGGCCAAACCAGGGGCCGGGGGGGGGGGCGGGCGCCGTGCTGTGAGGTGGGGCCGAGGAGCCTAGGGGCCGCGGGGCCAAACAAGGGGCCGGGGGGGCCGAGGGGGGCCGAGGGGCCTAGGGGGCCGAGGGGCCAAACAAGGGGCCTGGGGGGCCAGGCGCCGTGCTGTGAGGTGGGGCCGAGGAGCCGAGGGGCCGCGGGGCCAAACAAGGGGCCGGGGGGCCTAGGGGGGCCGAAGGGCCAAACCAGGGGCCTGGGGGGCCGGGCGCCGTGCTGTGAGGTGGGGCCGAGGAGCCGAGGGGCCGCGGGGCCAAACAAGGGGCCGGGGGGGGGCCTAGGGGGGCCGAGGGGCCTAGGGGGCCGAGGGGCCAAACAAGGGGCTTGGGGGCCTGGGCGCCGTGCTATGAAGTGGGGCCGAGGAGCCTAGGGGCCGCGGGGCCAAACAAGGGGCCGGGGGGCCTAGGGGGGGCCGAGGGGCCAAACCAGGGGCCGGGGGGGGCCGGGCGCCGTGCTGTGAGGTGGGGCCGAGGTGCCTAGGGGCCGCGGGGCCAAACAGGGGGCCGGGGGGCCTAGGGGGGGCCGAGGGGCCAAACCAGGGGCCGCGGGGCCAAACAAGGGGCCGGGGGGCCTAGGGGGGGGGGGCCGAGGGGCCTAGGGGGCCGAGGGGCCAAACAAGGGGCCTGGGGGCCACGGAGCCAAACAAGGGGCCTGGGGGCCACGGGGCCAAACAAGGGGCCGGGCGCAGGTCAGGTACGGGGCCGGGCGCTGGGCAGGTATGGGGTTGGGCGCTGGGCGGGTACGGGGCCGGGCGCTGGGCAGGTAGTGGGCCGGGCGCTGGGCAGGTACGGGGCCGGGCGCTGGGCAGGTACGGGCTCGGGCGCTGGGCAGGTACGGGGCCGGGCGCTGGGCGCGGAATGGGGCCGGGCGCGGGGCTAGGTACGGGGCCGGGCGCGGGCTAGGTACTGGGCCGGGCGCGGGCTAGGTACGGAGCCAGGCGCTGGCGTCAGACAGGGCCGGGCGCGGGCTAGGTACGGATCCGGGCGCTGGCTAGGGTCGGGGCCGTGCGCTGGGCTAGGTACGGGCCGGGCGCGGGGCTAGGTACGAGCCGAGCGCGGACGAGAGACGGGGCCGTGCGCGGGCAAGGTACGGGCTGGTCGCGAGGCTAGGTACGGACCGGGCGCGGGGCTAGGAACGGGGCCGAGCGCGGGAAGGGTAAGGGCCGTTCGCGGGGCGGGTACGGGCCGATCGCGGGGCTAGGAACGGGGCCGTGCGCGAGGCTAGGTACGGGCCGATCGCGAGGCTAGGAACGGGCCGGGCGCGGGCGACGAAATCGACGGGGTGACGGGGCCGAGGGGGGGGCCGAGCTAGGGGCGACGGGCCAAGGGGCCGAGCCTAGGGGCTATGGGCGACGCCACGGGGCCTAGGCTAGCAGTTACTTAGGTGGTGGGCCCATTAATTTTAGGATCCTAGGAAGGTAGTGCTCTTAATACCATGTGAGAATAATAGTCGAGAATGATTTACTAGGAAGTGACGAGGGGTACAAGTGGAATGTCGAGAGAAAACTGTACCCCCTAAGGCTAAACCCACTATAGCCTAGACAACTGTAAACACATAAACTAAGCCTAGATATAACTAAGCATATATGTTTGACAGCCACAACACCCTACACACCCCAACAAAATGGAGTGGCGGAGCGGCTTAATCGCACATTGGTGGAAGCCGTTCGTTCACTACTTCAACACTCCAAGCTTGGAAACGAGTGGTGGGGAGAAGCGAGTGCGCTAGCGGCATGGATTCGTAATCGTGTGCCGACAAAGGTGCTACCGGTAACGACTCCGTTTGAAGCTTGGACCGGAACGAAGCCGAACCTTTCCCTCCTACGCACCTTCGGGTGCCTTTGCTACTACCATGTACCAGACCCCCTTCGCCACAAGTTGCAACCGAAGGCTCGTGCGGCGGTCTTCTTGGTAATTGCACCAAACAAACGTGCATGGCGAGTGTGGGACTTGGGTGAAAAACGCGTCGTCACGTCTCCGGACGTGGTCTTCGGTGAAGACACGTTCCCATCGAAGGAGAAACCAACTCAACAACTCACCTTCATCCTTCCGCCACGAGAGGAGGTTGAAGAGAGTGAAGTTCCACCACAAATGGAAAGGGAAGCCGAAAATGGAGGGGGAGAGAACAACGAGGAGAGCGTTGATGATGTCGTGGAGGTGTCACCAACCGAGGCGGCAACTTCCTCCACACCTTCCTCCCTATCATTGGCCTTGACCCACGAGCATCGTGAGGTTCGTCCTCACCCCAAGTACACCGACTATGCTACGGTAGCCGTTGGGGAGTTGGATAAGGAGAAAACGGCGTTTTGCTTCGCGACCAAGGGTGATGATGAACACTCGGATTCTCTCATGTAACCACCCCCTAAAGATTCATCTCGTGCATGCTATGAGCATGTTGGATTGCACACCTAGTGGGTTGGGTGCAAGGGGGAGTGTTGGAGGTCGCATGTGTTCAAAGAAAACGGTGGTGGGGTAGTTGTATGCCCCCAACCCACCGAATGTGTTTCTTCTAGTGCTCACAAGTTGCGTGAGCTGCAGGGAGTGGGTTGACTTCGGAAGACCCACTCAATGGGTGCCACATGGCAACACAAGAAGAGTCGAGATTGAAGAAGAATTCGGTTCGGTTAAATTCAGGTGCTGAATTTCACCCTTTTGAATTGTTACACGAATGTTCGTGATGCATCTCGTAGTGACTAGATGTTACATGCGCGACCCGATGTGTTGAGTAGCTATAAATGTGTTTGCCTTGTTTGCATGTTTTCATATTTTCATAATGAAACCGAGAATCACTTTGTATGTAATACATTCACTGAGAGCTCCTCTCCTAGATTCCAAGAGCACTACCTAGCACATAAACGGTTATATCTAGCTAGATACTTAGGCGATCTAGGTGATCTACGGCTCGTTGGAAAGCTAACAGAGTGCTCACATCATCAATTAAAAAAAAAAAAAAATCAAGAATCTTGAAATTGAAAACAGCCATGTGGAACTCGGGCTTTAACAACGCTGATTCTTCAGCAATTATTGTATTTTATTCTAGGTTCCAGGACGTAGCTGGGAAGGTCTTCGAGCACCACACATCATCCCCCCTACTGGTACTTCCTCTGCGTCACGCACCTGTTCTTCAGCTTGTCCCAGTTCTGTTGCACCAGAAACTTCATACTGTTCATTCCAACGAGATTGTACTCGTACTTTCGGCCGCGGTTGTCCTGACTCATGTTCGTCGTTCCAACATCGTACGAGCACTTGTCCGCATTCTCTTCACCGTCGGCGTCCATCCACCCGTTCGCAGCATCCGGGTCGGTTGCTGCTTCCGCGATTTCGTGAGCGATTGTGGAAACCGTCGCATCGATCGCAGGGTTCCCGTTGGGCGACGTGGTCTGCCCCCCGCAACCGTCGGCGCACTGCCCGTGATGCCCCACGAACGAATAAATGACCTGGTTCGCCCCCATATAGTCCATGGTGTGCCATCCGCAATACTCGCTGCAGTAGCCAGGGACGGTAACATCCTTGCTGGTAAGAAGCAGGTAGATACCATGCGGATCGTACGCAAACGCCTTCCCGGCGCCAATCTTGTTCGAAACAACTGCGACGACAGAAGGGATTTCAATGGGTTTCTTAGTATTACTTCAAGAACCGTACCCAGACACACTTACGGATGGTGCAAAGAAGATTTAAAGCAGCTTAGGAGATCATGGAATGCTGGAAGGGGAAAAAAAAAGGTTTTGCTTTCCAGGAGACTCAAAGCATCAGTCTCATACGGCCGAGTAGTACCTTGCCAAACTGTGTTCTCGCCAAACCGCTTTCCCGCCGAGTAGTTATCGTAGACCGTCTTGACGAGGCGCACCTGAACGAAAAACCGCGGGAATTTGCATTGATTCATCAAGCTGAGAGATAAAAACGAGGCAGTTGAAGGGAGTGCGCGGCTGCGTTTAGCTGGAATGCCGTCATCCACTCTCGCGTTTGGAAAACTCAGCATATTATCCTCGGTTACAGGTCCTGGCTATCCACGTGGCAGGATACAAACCTTGGAGCTGACGTTCTTTAGCATGGCATCCTTCCCTTGCTGCGTGTACGCCGCGCTGATCGCCCACCAGCGCTTCACCTTGGGATCCGCGGGATTCCCCTGTCGGCTCGAGTCCGCGCTCAACGACCGGATGAAATTCTCGATCACATTCTGCCCCGATCCTGCCGGCCAGCTGCCGTAGTAAATGATGTACACGTTGACGGACGGGTTTCCGGTCATCACGGGACCGCCTAGGTATTGGATCGGAGCGCTTGCAGCGCCTCCGCGCGTTGCACCCTTTTCGCGCTCCTCTTTCTCGTGATGCGCCTTCGTTTCGAACATGTGGAGAGGCGGGCGCCCAGGGCGGACTTCGATGTCGTTCAGCTGCCGCTGACGGCGGTACTCCTCGTGCGCCTGGCGCGTGCGCGCGACGCGCTTGGGCGGACCGGCGCATGCGAAGGGAAGAAGCGAGAGGCAGGCGAGGGAGAGGAGAACGAGCAGGGAGATGGTGGTACTAGAGAGCGTCGCCATTGCGACTTGCTGGTGGAAGAGGTTCTTCATTGATAGTAAACAGCGGGGGAAATGCTAGCGGTGATAAGCTCTGAAATTCGCGAGGCTAGATTTGCTACTGCGTGGACTGGTTAGCCTTCAGATCGCCACCACTCAACCAGCTGATATCAGCTAATATCTCAACCTGGAGCTGCGCTTGTGTGACTAAGATGTATGTCAGTAGTGTTCGTGAGCACACGCTGCGGAGGCCTAAGATCGAGCGGGGAAGGGATGCTGGTAAGAACCGCCGATGTCAGTAGCGACGTCGACATTCTTCCGAGGTGCTGATAAGAGGCGCTGCGATTGCTAGTAGCGACGTCGACATTCTTCCGAGGTGCTGATAAGAGGCGCTGCGACTGCTAGTAGCGACGTCGACATTCGTCCAAGGTGCTGTCTAGTTTCTGTGATATGTTGGTGCTTGCCAGTTTCTGAAATGGAAGCACGATCCCCTGCTGCTGCTCAGCTCCAGCGCAATCACCAATAATTTCGCGGCTCGATTTTCTTGGGTGTGTTGAGGGATGCTGGTGCGGCTGACGTCAGCCCAGCCCACGGCTTCACGGCTCGGTTTCTTCCATGTGTTTGCAAGAAACTTTTGTTCACTACAGAGTGATTCCGAGTAAGCACAGAATACAAAAACAAAATGCTATTGTTAAGATTGCAATTCAACGAGGAAGCATGGTAATACAAGCGTAAGCTAAGGACTGAGCGAACACCAAATAACAAAAAATTAGCTGTTCCCGGGGCATATACCAACTTGAAATTATACAACAATACATGGTAAGGCAAAAGTAGAGGGCGAGGTGGAGAACACTATTAAAGCTCCAGTATCAGGCCCCCGGATTGCAGGAATTTTACCCTGATTTTGTCTTTGAACACTGATTTTCAGGGTTTTTTTAGGTCCCCACCCTGAAGGGAAAGATTTATTTTTAATGCCTATGCTAATTTTCTAGCTAACTTTTACGTACTAGGCCAAAATTTTCAGCGAAAACTTGCTAGGGGACCCTGATTCGAATCATACAGTAGAGGGGACATGTGTGTTAGCGAAATTGCCTAGATTCGGTGAATCTGGCAGAAAAACAGTACCGAAATTTCTGTCGTCAGCGTCAATCACAGGAAACGGCATCTTTAGGGCGCGTGCGATTCTATGTGGAATTCGTAAAGTAGGTCGAACTCCACGTAGTAACAAGTTTCGTGAATGTTCGCGAATGATTTCGCCAATGAAGAATCCGATCTGAAAACTACCAAATGCGAACCTACCAAAGTGAACAAGAGTCGAGAATATGCTCAAACGTGGTTTTGCTCGATGAACCGAACGTGTGTGGTTTCAGGCACGTACGATGAGTCAGTGATGCTTGCAAAACATTCGTGCACGACCGAAACCAGTAGCAGAGTCACTCTCGCAAAGCCCACCACGTGGCATGTGTCGTGGCACGATGACGTTTCGCTCACTCGAGTAATCAAGCGCGGACGCTTTGGCTTCGAAGTTCCCGCCAGCAATCTTGACACCACTTCATCCACCATCAACCCAAGTAGCAATGAGAGACATTGTGCGATGCTGAGTTGGAGTCTGGGCTAACCACTCCCGTACTTGTAGCTTGCTCAGCAGTCTAGGGCGCAACGTCGAGCTGGAGGTCTAGCGTGAACTTTTGTGAGATGCGATTCGTTGACGTGTCGCGCTGTAAAAAAGACAAAACCGGGTAACCGACACGCCCTATAGGCGGCTCGGTTCCCCCCCTGTAGTCTCGAACTTGCAAATTCGCACTTGCACGTGTGATTGTGAGTTTACAACTTGTGACACCCGCGGTTCGAACATTGCTATAGCTCAAAGTCGAATCAGGTTCACTCTGTGTTCACATGCTACAATTGAATAAAAAACATAAACTTATGGCAAAAACTAAAATCACACACGCCCTTACTATACCCACACACGTACCTGACTTGATGTGTTTGTCAAACATTTATGCTTAGTTCTATCTAGGTTTAGTTTATGTGTTTACAGTTGTCTAGGCTATAGTGGGTTTAGCCTTAGGGGGTACAGAGTTTCTCTCGACATTCTACTTGTACCCCCCCTCCTTTCCTAATCTCATCCATTCTCGTCATTCTAGCTACTATGGTATTAGAGTAGGCTACTCTTGGGCCCACCACCTACCTACTAATTCGTTCCTAGCCCCGCGCCCCGCCAGTACCGCGCCCGCGATAGGCCCGTACCTAGCCCACGCCTGGCCCGTACCTAGCCCGCGCTCGGCGGCCCCCGTGTTTGGCCCCTCGGCCCGTGCCTTCTTACGCCCGTGCCCGGCCCGTACCTAGCCCGCGATCGCCACGTCGACACCCGCGCCCGGCTCCGTACCTAGCCCGCGCCCCGTCGACGCCCGCGACCGGCCCATACCTAGCCTCGCGCTCGGCCCCGTTCCTAGCCCCGCGCCCGGCCCGTACCTAGCCTCGCGACCGGCCCGTACCCTGCCCGCGCCCGGCCCCGTCTCTCGCCCGCGCTCGGCTCGTACCTAGCCCCGCGCCCGGCCCGTACCTAGCCCAGCGCACGGCCCCGACCCTAGCCAGCGCCCGGCCTCGTACCTAGCCCGCGCTCGGCCCCGTCTGTCGCCACGCCTGGCCCCATACCTAGCCCACGCCAGGCCCGTATAACGCCCGCGCCCGGCCCCGTACTTAGCCCGCGCCCCGGCCCTGTACCTGCCCAACGCGAGGCCCCGTACCTGCTCAGCGCCCGGCCCCGTACCTACCCAGCGCCCGGCTCCGTACCTAGCCCGCGCCTGGCCCCATTCCGCGCCCAGCGCCCGGCCCCGTACCTGCCCAGCACCCGGCCCCGTACCTGACCTACGCCCGGCCCCATGTTTGGCCCCGCGGCCCCCAGGCCCCTTGTTTGGCCCCTCGGCCACCTAGCCCCCCCCCGGCCCCTTGTTTGGCCCCGCAGACCCTAGGCCCCTAGGCCCCACCTCAAAGCACGGCGCCCGGCCCCCCCCGGCCCCTTGTTTGGCCCCTCGGCCCCCTAGGCCTCTCGGCCCCCCTAGGCCCCCCGGCCCCTTGTTTTACCCCGCGCCCCCTAGGCTCCTCGGCCCCACCTCACAGCACGGCGCCCGGCCCTCCCGGCCCCTTGTTTGGCACCTCGGCCCCCTAGGCCCCTCGGCCCCCCTAGGCCCCCCGGCCCCTTGTTTGGCCCCGCGGCCCCTAGGCACCTCGGCCCCACCTCAAAGCACGGCGCCCGGCCCCCCCGGCCCCTTGTTTGGCCCCTCGGCCCCCTAGGCCCCTCGGCCCCCCTTGGGCCCCCGGCCCCTTGTTTGGCCTCGCGGCCCCTAGGCTCCTCGGCCCCACCTCACAGCACGGCGCCCGCCTCCCCCGGCCCCTTGTTTGGCCCCTCGGCCCCCTAGGCCCCTCGGCCCCCCTAGGCCCCCCGGCCCCTTGTTTGGCCCAGCGGCCCCTAGGCCCCTCGGCCCCACCTCAAAGCACGGCGCTCGGCCCCCATAGGCCCCCCCGGCCTCTTGTTTGGCCCCGCGGCCCCTAGGCCCCTCGGCACCACCTCAGAGCCCTGCGCCCGGCCCCCTGTTTGGCCCCTCGGCCCTTATGGCGTCGCTTCGAATTCTCCCGTTCGACCTGGAAGGCAGTCCTGTAGCATTTGACACGTGGCACGACGATCTGCAACTGTACCTACTGAGCGATAGTCGGGACAGTATTTCACTGTTTGACCACGTGTCCGGTGCCGCTCCAGCCCCTCCCGCCACAGCTGACATTTCGACTCGTTCCCAGTGGCTGTCTCGTGACGCTACTGCCCGCTTGGCCATTCGAAACCACCTGCACACAACCGAATGTGCTCACTTTGGCGAGCACAGGACAGCACACGCCTTGTACGACGCTGTCGTTGCTCGCTACTCCTCCCCACTGCTGCTATTGGCAGGCTGCTACTGCCCTACCTGTTCCTTGAGCTGTCGGCTTTTGCCACAGTAGCTGACCTGGTTACCCACCTGCGCACTAGCGACGCTCGCTACCGAGCTACCGTCCCTGCTGAGTTCCTTCCCACGAACCAGCCCCCCATGTTCATCACCCTCTACTTCATAGTCACTCGCCTCCCTGACTCCCTTCGCTCTGTCAGGGACCACTTTCTCACCCTCGACCCCACTTCCCTCACTGTTGTCCTCCTCGAGCAGCATCTCCTCGAAGCTGAGACTAGTGCAGTTGCTGTAGGTGCTGCTCGTGGCACTCCGCGCTCACCCTTCTTTGAAGGGTGCTCCCCCTCCCCCCTTTCCTCCTCCTTCGCCTCTGCTGCTGCTGCAGACGTCTCTGTTCCTGAGGACGTCGGTGCTGCTTCGACTAGTACGAAGCGCCACAACAGCAAGGGCAAGGGTGGCCGGAGTAGTGGAGGAGGCAGCGGTGGTGGTGGAGGTGGCAGTGGGAGTGGTAGTGGGGGCAGCGGTAGAGGAGGCGGAGGCGGTGGAGGTGGTGGCGGCGGTGGGACCGGTGGCGGAGGTGGAGGCTCAGGTGGCGGCGGTGGAGGCAGCGGAGGGAGTGGTGGCAGTAGAGGCGGTGGGACCAGTGGTGGTCGGTCTGGACCTCAGCGTGGAGGCCCTGGTGGTGGTCGGGGCCAGCAGCAGCAGCATCGGAGCGAGACTCAGACGCCCCAGCAGCTCCGTGAGTGGTTGGTTCAGCGTGGGGCGGGTGAGGGTAGTGAGACCTGCCCGTATGTCATTCGCACGGGTGCCCGTGCGGGCCGGACATGCGGGAGGTTTCACACTGAGCGCCGGTGCTTTGCCCGCCTTGACGACCCCTTGCGTACTGAGTTTGGTGATGACGTCGAGCGCCCTCGCTGGGCGCAGTTGCTTAGGTCGGGAGTTGCTATCTTTGACCTAGACTTTGATGTTATTATCTCTGCCATGTATGCTTTGTCTTTTAGTGCTGAGGGTGACTGTTACTGGTGTGTGCCGCCTGACCCAGGTATAGCCGCTGCTGCTCTAGGTGCTAGTGCGTCTGGTACTCCCCCTGGTACTGCGCCTGCTGAGGCCCTGCACACCTTCACGTTGGACTCCGGCGCCTCGCGCTGTCTCTTTCGTGACAACACCACTCTCACTCCTCTTCCTGCACCTGTTCCGGTCAGACTAGCTGACCCCTCTGGGGGCCCGGTCGTTGCCAGTTCCTCCACTGTCCTCCCGTGTCCGGCGGTTCCGTCCGGCTCACTGCCAGGTCTTCACCTCCCCTCGTTCTCTACGAACTTGGTGAGTACCGCTGCCCTTCAGGATGCGATGGTCACTACCACCACTCCTGGGGGTCAGCGTGTGTCGATCTGCACGTGCACACGGATGGGGCATCACCTAGCTACGTTCACTCGTCCGCCAGGGTCGAGTCTGTACACACTGGCTACCGAGCCTCCTCAGGTTGCTGCGTCTGCTCAGGTGTCCGCGTCAGGTCAGGTAGCCGCCTCTTGCTCGTGTCGTCTCCTGTCGCACCAGACTCTTCTTTGGCACCACCGCCTGGGTCACCCCTCCCTGCCACGCCTTCGTGGCATGCACTCCCGTCTCCTTGTCTCTGGTCTCCCCAGGTCTCTGCCTCCCCTGCCGCCCTCACCTGCCCCGTCCTGTCTTCTTTGCGTCGAGGGGCGGCAGCGCGCCGCTCCTCACTCCTCCTCGTTTCCCCCGACGACTGCTCCCCTGCAGACCCTCCACATGGACGTGTGGGGCCCAGCCCGCGTCAGTGGACAGGGCCGCGAGCGCTACTTTCTGCTGGTAGTTGACGACTACACGCAGTACACCACAGTCTTCCCCTTGCGCAGCAAGGGTGAAGTCTCTGCTGTCTTGATCCCTTGGATCCGCACAGTCCGTCTCCAGCTGCGCGAGCGGTTCGGCTAGGACCTTCCCGTCCTGCGTCTGCACTCTGACAGAGGTGGTGAGTTCTCCTCCGACCTCTTGCAGGACTTTTGTCGTGGGGAGGGCATTCTCCAGTCGTTCACGCTTCCGGACTCCCCTCAGCGAAATGGGATTGCTGAGCGCCGCATTGGCTTAGTCATGGAGGTCGCTCATACCTCCATGATTCATGCGGCCGCTCCCCATTTTCTGTGGCCGTTTGCGGTCCGGTACGCTGCGCATCAGCTCAACCTTTGGCCCCGTGTCTCCTTGCCGGAGACCTCGCCCACACTGCGTTGGACGGGGAAGGTTGGCGATGCGTCGGTGTTCCGGGTCTGGGGTTCTCGTGCCTTTGTTCGCGATACGTCCGCGGACAAGCTCTCCGCCCGCGCCATTCCCTGCGTCTTCCTTGGCTTTGTCCCTGACGCGCCTGGCTGGCAGTTTTACCACCCCACCTCGCGCCGTGTCCTCCCTTCTCAGGACGTCACGTTCGACGAGTGGATTCCCTTCTACCATCTCTTCCCCTACCGCTCTGCCCCTTCCCCGCCCCCGCCGCTCTTCCTTGCTCCTGGTCCACCTCCGGTAGACCCCCTTCCGCCCCAGGGTCCTGCTCCCTCGGGAGTGTCTCAGGTAGACCCTCTCCCTGGTACTGCGCCTGTTCAGGTAGCTGTTGTCTCAGGTGCTGCTCCAAGTGCTGCGTCTTGGGGTGCTGCGTCTGGGGGTGCGGAGCCGGGGGGTGCGGGGTCTAAGGGTGCTGGGTCTGGGGGTGCTGAGTCTGAGGGTGTTGAGCTTGGGGGTGCTGAGTCAAAGGGTGCGGAGCCTGGGGGTGCTGAGTCGAAGGGTGCGGAGTCTAGGGGTGCTGAGCCTCGGGGTGCTGCTTCGTCTGGAGGTCCTGCTGGTGCTTCACCGCGACTGTCCTCGCAGCAGCTGCGTGAGTGGCTTGTTCAGCGCCCACACCGTCGGAGTGGGGCTCCTGGGGCTGGCGAGCCTGGAGACGCTGGAGCTGGAGGTGCTGCTGTTACTACTGGAGCTGTAGACCCTACGGAGCCTGGAGCAGCTGGCGCCAGAGGCGCTGGAGCTGGTGTAGCTGGAGTTGGAGGCCCTGGCGCCGGAGGCGCTGGAGCTGCAGGAGCTGGAGCTGTTGACCTTGGAGCTGGAGGTGCTGGAGGCACTGTGCGGCCGCGCCCGTACTTCGTTCCCCTGCTTCAGCAGGTTCTTGGTGTCCCGAGTTCTACTGGTCTTCCTCCTCCCTTCCTGTGTCCACCGCCTGACCAGTCGCAGCCGCCGTTACAGCCAGCCTCCCCGCTGCCTGTTCCCTCTCCTTACACTGAGCAGTCCGGAGGTCTTACAGAGCGTCGTGAGCCTGCATCTCATCCTGTCTCGCATGTTCGCACTGCTCGTCGCGCTCCTCGTTCGCGTCCTCCTCCTGTCCCAGGCACGCACACCATGGCACTCCGTCCTTCCTCTGTTCCACTGCGTGATCCTCTGCCTGCTCCTCCTGAGTCCTCTCTTCCTGAGGTCCCTGACCCTGAGTCTGATCGAGCGCGTGCTGCCAGTCCCACTGTCGGTAGTCTTCTTGCCACTGCTGTCACTGACCCGTCCTTTGAGTCTGCTGCTGCTTCTGCTCTCGTTGCTGAGCTACTTGACATTGCTGCTGCCTGCCGTCTCGACTACGCCTCTGCTCTAGTTGCTGAGTCTGTGCCTGCCAGTCCTCCGTCCGTCGGGGGTGAGTGTGCTCTTGGCACGGACGTCCTTGAGGACAGGTAGGAGGACTTTGAGTGTCTTGCAGCTGCTGTACCTCGTTTGGCTTCCTTGCTGCTTGCCCCTGAGGGAGACCCGGATGCTCTTGACATCCCGACCCCGCGCTCTTACGCAGAGGCGATTACGGGTCCTTACTCCTCTCAGTGGCAGGCAGCTATGGATGCCGAGATGGCATCATGGAAGTCCACAGGCACTTACGTTGACGAGGTTCCCCCACCTGGGGTGAACATAGTCGATGGCATGTGGATCTTCAGGGTGAAGCGGCCGCCGGGTTCTCCGCCTGCCTTCAAGGCGCGTTACGTTGCTCGAGGTTTCAGTCAGCGACAGGGAGTTGACTACTTCCAGACCTTCTCCCCCACCCCGAAGATGACTACTCTTCGGGTGTTGCTGCACGTAGCTGCTCAGCGTGACTACGAGTTACACTCCCTGGACTTCAGTACAGCCTTCCTGCAGGGCAGCCTGCACGAGGAGATCTGGCTGCGCCGACCACCTGGTTTCACTGGGTCGTTTCCTACAGGTACCCAGTGGAGCCTCCGCTGGCCAGTCTACGGTCTCCGCCAGGCGCCTCGCGAGTGGCACGACACACTCAGGACTACACTTGCGGCTCTTGGGTTTGTTCCTTCTACAGCAGACCCGTCGCTGTTTCTACGCACCGACACCTCGCTGCCGCCCTTCTACGTCCTAGTGTACGTCGACGACCTCGTCTTTGCCACGGCTGACACTGAGGCACTGACCCTTGTGAAGTCCGAGCTGCAGAAGAGACATATCTGCACTGACCTGGGTGAACTGCGCAGCTACCTTGGCCTGCAGATCACCCGGGACAGAGCACGGCGCACCATCACACTGACTCAGTCACACATGGTGCACCAGGTCCTTCAGCGCTTCGGCTTCCAGTACTCCTCGCCACAGCTCACTCCTCTGTCTACCAGCCACTCGCTCTCAGCTCCACCTTCGGACGAGTCCGTAGAGCCGAGTGGTCCGTACCCAGAGCTTGTGGGTTGCCTCAGGTACCTGATGACTTGCACACGACCTGACCTCGCGTACCCTCTTAGCCTTCTGGCTCGCTACGTGGCTCCCGGTAGGCACCGAAAGGTGCACTGGGATGCTGCGAAGAGGGTACTGCGTTACCTGTGCAGTACGTCGGGCATGGGGCTTGTGCTTGGAGGACGGGGTCCAGTTGTCCTCACTGGTCACGCTGACGCCTCCTGGGTTGAAGACTCAGCTACGCAGCGGTCGTCGCAGGGTTACACCTTCAACCTTGGGTCCGGCTCGGTTTCTTGGCGGTCTACCCGCTCGTCTTCAGTTCTCAGCTCCAGCTGTGAGGCTGAGATCTACGCCGGAGCCATGGCTGCTCAGGAGCTACGCTGGCTCACCTACTTGCTGACCGACTTGGGAGAGCAGCCTCGTTCACCTCCAGTCCTGTACGTAGACAACAAGGCCATGATAGCCTTGTGTCAGGAGCACAAACTGGAGCACAGAACGAAGCACATCGCTCTGCGATACTTCCTTGCTCGAGAGTTGCAGCAGCGTGGTCAGCTTCGTCTTGCGTACGTGGCCACTCGGACCAACACTGCTGATGTCTTCACCAAGGCACTTCCGCCTGGTGATCATTAGCGCTTTGCTACTGTGTTAGGCCTTGTGCCTACTTTGCCTCACTTACTTACTGTCTGACTCTGCCTGTACTGTGATCTATATATATACCTGTAATGTTTGTTCTCTTTATATAACTCTGCATGTGAACTGGCCTTGTGGCCCTTTGCTTGTGCTTGGACTGTGTGGTGACTTTGTTATCCACCCTGAGCTTGCTTTGCTTTACTTCTTCCCTTGACTGGTCTTGTGACCATTGCTTGCTCTGGCTATCCCCCACTTTGCCTATGGGGGTGTGTCAAACATATATGCTTAGTTGTATCTAGGTTTAGTTTATGTGTTTACAGTTGTCTAGGCTATAGTGGGTTTAGCCTTAGGGGGTACAGAGTTTCTCTCGACATTCTACTTGTACTCCCCCTCCTGTCCTAATCTCATCCATTCTCGTCATTCTAGCTACTATGTTAACAGTGTTGTCACCACCATCTATCAAGTCGGCAAGTAACTGGGCATTTTCGGGAAATCACACACCGTGCCCAATCACATGGCCAAGACTGGCAAGATTCCACTGCCTCACAGTTGTAAACCGTGATGCTGTGGAATCGTGCCGAAAACAGGGGCACACCCGTTTTCATGGATGGCCCATCGGGGGGACCATCCACGCCTGCATAGTGGGGTTTGTTGAGGCTTTCAACCAATCACCAACGAGGTGTAGTGTCCCTCCCTTCCCCATCTTTTTCACCCCATGCTTGGGGTGTGTTAGGTGTGCTTTGTTCTCAGTGTTTCTCGGCTGACTCTCTCCACTCCACCCCACTTCTCTCGTCCTTTATTGCCGCCATGGCTGGACCCGTTGATGGTGCTGCTGCCGACGACGAGCCTGACAACATTGATGTCGAGATAGCACGCACGGGTCTAGACCTGTTGCTGTGTTCGCTATCGAAAGCTACCAGTTCACCGCGTAGCAAGAATCCACCCATTACTTCAGCGACTGCTATTCCCACCATAACTTCCGACCCACCAGATTCGATCGGCGCCCCCGTCATTTCAACGCCACCCGATGTCATGGAATCCGTACCCATGACGGTACATATTTCCCCATCAACATCAGCAGCGGCGTTCCCGGCTTCTCCAATGGTTCCTCCTCCGGCTCAATCACCAGTACCTGCGATGGCGTCCCCATCATCTTGGCCCGTTCCACCTGCATCGCAACCAATTGCTCCCGAAGTGGCGTCCCCTGCAGGTCGGCCCATTCCACTGGCATCTCACCCTCAGGCAAATGCATCGGCGTCCCCGACTTCTCGCCTCGTACAGTAAAAGTTGAACTTCCTTCGACCTTCATCAGCGCCACCGACGACACCCACCAACGTTCCCTTTCCGCCTGTACTCGAAGCTGCAGCCTCAAACCAGCCGTCAGCTACTGCCGAGGAGCTTTACGCCATTGCTCTTAATAGGTTCAAATCTCGGTGGCAAGGTCAATTTTCCTGGTTGCAACTTGTAAAACCTTCAACTGGTCTCCCTGCTTTCAAGTGTTCTCTGTGCTTGGAACATGCAGGATTGACTGGCAAGACCGGCAAGTGCCGCGAAGGAGCAGTCGACGTTCAAAGGCAAGCTTTGACGCGACACGCTGCCACTAACAAGCACAAGCTCGCGAAAAAACGGCAGGACCAGCTCGTTGGCGCGATGAGGCAGCTGCGGATTGACGAGCATCCACTCACGCACGACAGCGAAAAGGTCCGGGCGGTGTCGTTGATGGACGCACGACAGCGGGATTGGTTCGTTACCTTGCTGCGAAGGGAGTCGCCGGATTCCCGAAGAAGGGTTATGGGACGTATTACACCACGTAAGTGTCAAACTATTATAATATTTATATTGTGTAGGCTGTAGTGGGGTAGCCCATAAGGGGTACAACCTAATTAGGGTTAGTGCTTGTACTTAGTTTCTTCTCAATGCATTCATTCTCATTCAGTTTCATGACATGGTTTCAGAGAAGGTCCTGTTCCAGGACCGTTTTTTTAGGGCCCACCGCATGGTTCCCTGCCCGTAGCGCTGCCCCACTAGTCGTGATGCCCAGCCCTGCCCGTCGCGCCGCCCTGCTGGCCGAGAGCTGCCCTGCCCTGCCCGTCGTGCCGCCCTGCCAGCCGCACGCCGCCCTGCCCTGCCTGTCGCGCCGCCCTGCTGGCAGCGCGCTGCCCTGCCCTGCCCGTCGCGCCGCCCTGCTGGTAGCGCGCCGCCCTCCCCTGCCCGTTCCGTCGCCCTGCTGGTCGCCGCGTCGCCCTGCCCTGCCCGTGCGCCGCCCTGCCCTGCCCGCGCACCGCCTTGCTGGCCGCCGCGCCGCCCTGCCCTGCCCGCGCGCCGTCCTGCTGGCCGCCGCGCCGTCCTGCCCTGCCCGCGCGCCGCCCTGCTGGCCGCGTGCCGCCCTGCCCTGCCCGCGCGCCGCCCTGCTGGCCGCCGCACCGTCCTGCCCTGCCCGTGCACCGCCCTGCTGGCCGCCGACCTGCCAGTTGCGCCGCCCTGCCCTGGCCGTGCGCCGCTCTTCCCTAGCCGTGCGCCGACCCGCCCTACCCTGCGTGCTTCCCTAGTGCTCGCGCGCCGCCCTGCCCGTCGCGCCGTCCTTGCCTGCGTACTGCCCTGCTGGTCGCGCACCACCATGCTTTGCCCGCTATGGCTACTCTCAGCGTTCTCACATTCGATCATGAGGGCCGTCCGATCCATTTCGATACGTGGCTCGACGACTTACAGCCTTTGCCACAGTCAAGGACCTCATAACCCACCTTCGCACTAGCGACACTCGCTACCGCACTGCCCTCACAGCCGAGTTCCTAGAAAAGAAACCACCCCCGATGTACATCACTCTCTACTTCATAGTCACCCGCCTCCGTGACTCTCTTCGCACTGTCAGGGACCACTTTCTCGCACTTGACCCCACAGACCTCACTGTCGACCTGCTCGAGAAGCACCTCTTTGCAGCTAAGACTAGCATAGTCGCTGTAGGTGCTGCTCGTGGCACTCCTCGCACACCCTTCTTTGAGGGGTGTTCCCCCCCCCCCCTTGCCCCCTCCCCCGTATGTCACCGCCGGTGACCGCGCTGACCGCACCGCCGCTTCTCCCGCCTTGACGACGCTTGGCGCGCAGAGTTTGGCGACGAGGCTAAGCGCCCTCGCTGGCTAGACCTGCTTAGGTCTGGTGTTGATATCTTTGCTCTTGACTATGATGCTATCCTTGCTGCCATGTATGCCTTGACTGTTAGTGCTGAGGGTGACTGTTACCTGTGTGTGCCGCCTGACCCAAGTATAGCGGCTACTGCTCTAGGTGCTTGTGAGTCTGCTCTCCCTAGTACTGCGCCTACAAAGGCCTTGCACACCTTTATGCATGACTCAGGTGCTTCCTGCTATTTCTTTCGCGACAATACCACACTCACTCCACTCCATGTACCTATTCCAGCCAGACTGGCTGACCCCTCAATGGCCCCAGTTCTTGCACGTTCCACCACTGTTCTCCCGTGTCCAGCGGTTCTGTCTGGCTCATTGTAATGTCTTCACCTCCCCTCGTTCTCTACGAACTTGGTGAGTACCACTGCCCTCCAGGATGCGATGGTCACTACCACTAGTCCTGGGGGTCAGCGTGTGTCAATCTGCACGTGTACACGGACGAGCCGTCACCTGGCCACGTTCACCCGTCGGCCTGGGTCGAGTCTATACGCACTGACTACTGAGCCTCCTCAGGTAGCTGCATCTGCTCAGGTGTCCACGCCAGGTCCGGTAGCAGCCCCCTGCTCGTCTCGCCTCCTGTCGCACCAGACTCTCCTGTGGCACCACCGCCTTGGTCACCCCTCCCTGCCACGCCTTCGTGGCATGCACTCCCGCCTCCTTGTCTCTGGTCTTCCCAGGTCTCTGCCTTCCCTCTCGCCCTCGCCTGCCCCGCCCTGCCTTCCTTGTGTCGAGGGGCAGAAGTGCACCGCTCCTCACTTCTCCTCGTTTCACAAGACGACTGCTCCCCTGCAGACTCTCCACATGGTAGTGTGGGGCCCAGCCCGCATCAGTGGACAGGACCGTGAGCGCTACTTCCTGCTGGTTGTTGATGACTACACGCGTTACACCACGGTCTTCCCCTTGCGTAGCAAGGGTGAGTTCCCTGTTGTCTTGATCCCTTGGATCCGCGTCGTCCGTCTCCAGCTCCTTGAGCGGTTCCGTAAGGACCTTCCTGTCCTGCGTCTGCACTCTCACAAAGGTGGTGAGTTCTCCTCCGACCTCTTGCGGGACTTTTGTCATGGGGAGGGCATTCTCCAGTCGTTCACGCTTTCGGACTCCCCTCAGCAAAATGGGATTGCTGAGCGCCGCATTGGCTTAGTCATGGAGGTCGCTCGTACCTCCATGATCCATGCGGCTGCTCCCCATTTTCTGTGGCCGTTTGCGGTCCGGTACGCTGCGCATCAGCTCAACCTCTGGCCCTGTGTCTCCTTGCCAGAGACCTCGCCTACACTGCGTTGGACGGGGAAGGTTGGCGATGTGTCGTTGTTCCGGGTCTGGGGCTCTCGTGCCTTTGTTCGCGATACGTCAGTGGCCAAGCTCTCCTCCCGCGCCATTCCCCGCGTCTTCCTTTGCTTCCCCCCTGACGTGCCTGGCTGGCAGTTTTATCACCCCACCTCGCGCCGTGTCCTGCCCTCTCAGGACGTCACGTTTAGCGAGTCGGTTCCCTTTTACCGTCTCTTCCCCTACCGCACTTCCCCTCTCCCCCCCCCGCCGCTCTTCCTTACTCCAGGTCCCCCTCCGGTAGACCCCCTCCCCCCTCAGGGTCCTGCTCCCTCAGGTGTCTCTCAGGTAGACCCACTCCCCCTGGCTGAGCCTATCGAGGTCACTATAGACTCTGGTGCTCCTGGGGGTGGTGCTGCTAGGGGTCCTGTGTCTGGGGGTACTGAGCCTGAGGGTGCGGAGCCTGGGGGTGCTGAGCCTGCGAGTGCGGAGCTTGGGGGTGCTGAGGCTGAGGGTGCGGAGCCTGGGGATGCTGAGCCAGAGGGTGCGGAGCCTGGGGGTGCTGAGTCTGAGGGTGCGGACTCTGGGGGTGCTAAGCCTAGGGGTACTGCGTCTACCGGAGGTCATGCGGGTGCCTCTCCACGACAGCCTCATTGGCGGGAGCCTCTGTCACTGCGGCAGCTGTGCGAGTGGTTTGCTTGGCGCACACGCCTTTGGAGTGGCGCTGCAGGAGCTGGAGGCCCTGCCGCTGGAGGCACTGGAGCTGGAGGTGCTGGAGCTACTAGTCCTGGAGGTGCTGGAGTTACTGCTGGAGCTGGAGGTACCGAAGGTGCTGGAGCTGCTGGTCCAGGAGGTGCTCGTACTAGAGGTACTGAAGCTGCCGGAGTTGGTGGTGTTGGAGACGCTGGAGCTGGAGACCGTGGAGCTAGAGGCACTAGAGCTGGAGGCGCTTGAGCTGGAGGCACTGGAGCTAGAGACCCTAGAGCTGGAGGCACTGGAGCTGGAGACCCTGGAGCTGGAGGCGCTGGCGCTGGAGGCGCTGGAGCTGGAGGCACTGGAGCTGGAGACCCCGGAGCAGGAGGCACTGGAGCTGGAGACCTTGGAGCTGGAGGCGCTGGCGCTGGAGGCGCTGGAGCTGGAGAAGCTGGAGCTGGAGGCACTGGAGCTGGAGGCGCTGGAGCTGGAGGCGCTAGCGCTGGAGGTGTTAGAGCTGGAGGAGCTGGAGCTGCAGGCACTGGAGCTGGAGGTGCTGGCGCTGGGGGTGCTGGAGCTAGTGGTACTGATGCTGGAGGCACTGTGCAGCGGCGTCCGTTTTTTGTTCCGTCGCCGCCGTCGTCTGTGCCGCCACCTGGCTCGGTCCTTCGCCAAGTTCTTAGTCTCAAGTTCTTACTCCTCGCTTACTGTGTCCACTGCCTCACCAGTCGCAGCCACAGTCACAGCCAGACTCCCCACTGCCTGCTCCTTCTCCTTACGCTGAGCAGACAGACTCTTACAGAGCGTCGTGAGCCTGAGTCTCGTCCTAACTCGCCTGTCTGCGCTGTTCGCATTGGTCGTCGTGTTCCTCGTCCGCGTCCTTCTCCTGTCCCCGGTACTCACACTATGGCACTTCGTCCTTCCTCTGTTCCACTGCGAGTTCCCCTGCCGTCTCCTCCTGAGTCCTCTCTTGCTGACGGTCCGGACCCTGAGTCTGACTTAGTTCGTGCTGCCAGTCCTACTATCACACGTCTTCTAGACACTGATGGCACTGACCCTTCGTTTGAGTCCGTTGCTGCGTTTGCCCTAGTTGCTGAGCTTGTTGAATTTGCTGCTGTCAAACTTATATGCTATAGTCTATCTAGGCTGTAGTGGGGTAGCTCATATAGGGTACAACACTTTTAGGTTTCCTACTTGTACCCACCTGCTTTCTAGTTCATTCATTCCGTTCCTGATTCTAACATGGTATTCTGAGCAGGTTCCCTCGTGGGAACGTTTTTTTTTATGGCCCACCACGAACTTTTTTTTTTCCTGCACTGCCCAAAGCGCGCTTTTGCGCCTACCACTGCTGGCGTCGCGGCCCCTCCTGCCGACCCGGCCTCTGCTGCCGTCGCGGCCCCTACTGCCATCACGGCCCCTACTACCGTTGCGGCCCCTACTGCCGTCGCGGCCCTTGCTGTCGTCGCGGCCTCTATTGCCGACGCGGCCCCCGCTGCCGTCGCGGCCCTTGCTGCCATCAAGGCCCCTGCTTCCGACTCGGCCCCTGCTGCCGTCACGACCCCTATTGTCGCGGCCCCTTTGCTGTCGCGGCCCCTGCTGCCGTCGCGGCCCCTGCTGCCGACGCGGCCCTTGCTGCCGACGCGGCCCCTGCTGCCGTCGCGGCCCCTTGCTGCTGTCGCGTCCCCTGTTACCGTCGCGGCCCCTACTGCTGTCGAGGCCCCTGCTGCCGTCGAGGCCCCTGCTGCCGTCGCGGCCCCTGCTGCCGTCGCGGCCCCTGCTACCGTCGCGGCCCCTACTGCTGTCGCGGCCTCTGCTGTCGCGGCCCCTTTGCTGTCGCGGCCTCTGCCGTCGCGGCCCCTGCCGTCGCGGCCCCTTTGCTGTCGCGGCCCCTGCTGTCAAGGCCCCTGCTGTCGTGGCCCTGCCCTGCACCCGCCCCTGGTAAGCACCTGCGCTGCCCTGCCGCGCCGCGCCGCCAGGAACCGAGCCGCGCCGCCCTGCCGAGCCGCGCCGCCCAACCGAGCCGCGCCGCTCCACCGAGCCGCGCCGCCCAGCCGAGCCGCGCTGCCCTACTCCTTGCACTGCGCCTGCTGTTACTGCTGCTTCTTCTGCCTCTGCTGCTACTGCTGCTACTGCTGCTACTGCTGCTATGGCTAGCCCTACTGTTCTCACCTTTGATGCTGAGGTGCGTGCAGTTGACTTTGACGTGTGGGTTGACGACATGCAGCTCTTTCTTCAGTGTGACTCTAGGGATGGGGTATCCCTTTTCGATCACACGTCCGGTGTCTCCACTGCTCCTGCTGCCACTGCTGACAGTACGTTCGCTCGCAGTGGACCACTCGTGACGCTGTTGCTCACCTTGCTGTTCGTAGTCACCTGCGGCCTGCTGAGCGCGCGCATTTTGGCCAGTACAAGACTGTTAAGTCTTTGTACGACGATGTAGTTGCGCACTATTCCTCCCCTGCCACTGCTGCCCTCAGCCGCCTCATGCTGCCATACCTTTTCCCTGACCTTGCCGCCTTTGCCACAGTCGCTGACCTCATTACTCACCTCCGCACTAGTGACGCCTGCTACCGCGCTGCCCTTCCCACTGAGTTCTGTGCCAAGAACCCCCCCCCCCATGTACATCACCCTTTACTACCTAGTCACCCGCCTCCCTGACTCCCTTTCTTCAGTCAAGGACCACTTTCTCTCCCTTTGCCCCACCGAGCTGACTGTTGACCTGCTAGAGGAGCGCCTTGCTGCAGCTGAGAAGAGTATCTTAGCTGTAGGTGCTTCTCGCGGCGACCGTCGCACCCCTTTCTTTGAGGGGTGTTCTCCTGTCCCCCTTCTCCCCTCTGTTGCTTCTGCTGCTGCTGCTGTCGACCTCGTTGGCACAGAGGAGGTCGGAGCTGCGTCTGGCCCTAGTGGGAGACGCCGCAACAGCAAGGGCAAGGGGAGCAAGGGTGGTGGAGGGGATGGAGGGGGCGGCGGCGCAGGTGGTGGTGGAGGCGGAGGGGGTGGCGGTGGAGTTGGGGGTGGTGCCGGGAGTGAGGGCTTCAGTGGCGGCGGTGGAGGTGGTGGAGGCAGCGGCGGAGGTGGTGGAGGCAGCGGCAGCGGTGGTGGAGGCAGCAGTAGCGGTGGTGGAGTTGGCGGTGGCAGTGGTGCTGCTCGAGGTGCAGCTGCGCAGCGTGGAGGCTTTGGTGGTAGCCAGCGCCAGCAGTAGCTGCGTTCCTGTGAGACCCCGTCGGCCCAGCAGCTTCATGAGTGGTACGCTGGGCGTGAAAGGTCTGGGGGTGCTGGTCCCTGCACTTATGTTCTTCGCACCGGCGGGCGTCGTGGGGAGACGTGTGGGCTGCCACACACTGCGCAGCGCTGCTTCGCTCGCCTGACTGACGCCTGGCGCGCCCAGTTTCCTGACGCTGTTGAGCTCCCTCGCTGGCATGATCTGCTTAAGTAGAATGTGGCTATCTTTGATCTTGATTTCGATGCTATCCTTGCTGCCATGTATGCTTTGACTGATAGTGCTGAGGGTGACTGTTACCTGAGTGTCCCGCCCGACCCAGGCATTGAGGCTGCTGCTCTAGGTGCTAGTGCGTCTGCTGCTCAAGGTGCTGGTGAGTCTGCTGCTCCAGGTGCTGGTGAGTCTGCTCTCTCTGGTACTGCACCTACTAAAGCCTTGCACAATTTCACACTCGACTCTGGTGCTTCGCGCTCTTTCTTTCGCGACAGCACCACACTCACGCCGCTCAGTCGGCCTGTCGCAGTCTCCCTGGCTGACCCCTCTGGGGGCCCAGTCCTTGCACACTCTTCCACGGTTCTACCGTGTCCTGCGGCCCCGTCGGGCTTGCTGTCGGGACTCCACCTCCCCTCGTTCTCTACAAACCTGGTGAGTGGAGCTGACCTCCAGGACGCGTGGGTTGACCTGTTCGCCCCTAGAGGTCAGCGTGTGACCCACTGCACTTGCTCTCGGACGGGCCGCCACCTGGCCACGTTCACCCGTCGGCCTGGGTCAAGTCTGTACACACTGACTACTGCGTCTCCTCCGGTCTCTGCGTCTGGTCAGGTAGCCGTGTCTAGTCAGGTGTTTGCTGCCGCGTCCAGGTCTAGTCCTGCGTCTGCCCCCTCCTCCTGTCGTCCTCGGTCGCACGAGACTCTCCTTTGGCACCACCGCCTTGGTCACCCCTCCCTGCCTCATCTTCGAGGTATGGCCTCCCGTGCCCTTGTCTCGGGTCTACCCCGGTCCCTCCCTCCCCTTCCTCCGGGGCCTGCCCCCACCTGTGTTCCTTATGTCGAGGGCCGGCAGCGCGCCGCTCCTCACTCCTCCTCGTTCCCTCCGACTGAGGATCCTCTGCAGACTCTTCACATGGACGTGTGGGGCCCAGCCCGCGTCCGTGGACAGGGTCACGAGCGTTACTTCCTGCTGGTCGTTGACGACTACTCGCGTTACACCACAGTCTTCCCCTTGCGCAGCAAGGGTGAGGTCCCTGAGGTGTTGATCGACTGGATCCGCGGTACTCGTCGCCAGCTCAACGAGCGTTTCGGCTCGGACCTTCCTGTTTTGCGTCTGCACTCGGACAGAGGTGGTGAGTTTTCCTCCGACGTCCTGAGGGCATCCGCCAGACGTTCACGCTTCCGGCCTCCCCGCAGCAAAATGGGATTGTTGAGCGCCGCATTGGCATGGTCATGGATGTCGCTCGTACGTCCATGATCCATGCGGCTGCTCCCCATTTTCTGTGGCCGTTCGCGGTTCAGTACGCTGCGCATCAGATCAACCTTCAGCCTTGTGTCTCCTTGCCGGAGACCACACCTACTCTGCGGTGGACGGGGAAGGTTGGCGATGCGTCCGCGTTCCGTGTCTGGGGATCTCGAGCTTTTGTCCGCGATACTTCAGCGGACAAGCTGCCCTCCCATGCCGTTCCCTGCGTCTTCCTTGGCTTCCCCCCTGACGCACCCGGGTGGCAGTTCTACCACCCCACCTCGCGTCGTGTTCTGTCCTCTCAGGACGTCACGTTTGACGAGTCGGTGTCTTACTACCGTCTCTTTCCCTACCGCACTGCCTCTCTCCCCCCCCCCGCCACTCTTCCTAGCGCCAGGTACTCCTCCGGTAGACCCCCTCCCCCCTCAGGGTCCTGCCCCCTCAGGTGTGTCTCAGATAGACCCTGCCGAGCCGGTCGAGGTAGCTGTCGACTCAGGTGCTGCTAGTTGTGCTGAGCCTATGGGTGCGGGGCCTGGGGGTGCGGAGCCTGAGGTGCTGAGCCTGAGCGTGTGGAGCCTGGGGGTGCTGAGCCTGAGCATGTGGAGCCTTGGGGTGCTGAGTCTGGGGATGCTGAGTCTGGAGGTTCTCTGGGTGTCTTGTTGCGGCAGGAGCCCCTCTCTCCGCAGCGGCTTCGTGAGTGGCACGCTCGGCGCTGTTGCCGTGCTACTGGTGCTGCTGGTGCTGGAGCTGCTGGTGGTGCGCCTGGTGCTGGAGCTGCTGGATGTGCTGCTGGTGCTGGTGTTGCTGGAGGTGCTGCTGGTGCTGGAGCTGTTGGAGGTGCTGCTGGTGCTGGAGCTGCTGGAGGTGCTGCTGGTGCTGGAGCTGCTGGAGGTGCTGCTGGTGCTGGTGCTGCTGGAGGTGCTGCTGGTGCTAGAGCTGCTGCTGGTGCTGGAGCTGCTAAAGCCGCTGGTCCTGGAGGTGCTTGTACTGGAGGTACTGGAGCTGCTGGGGCTGGTGGTACTGCAGGCGTTGGAGCTGCAGGTACTACTGCTGGTGGTGCTGCTGGAGTTGTTACTGGAGACCCTGGAGGTGTGGGTACTGGTGCTGTCTCTGCTGTTTCTGGAGGCGCTGCGCGGCCGCGGCCGTACTACGTTCCGCTCCTTCAGCCGGTTCTTGGTCTCCCGCCTTCTCCTGGTCCTACTCCTCCCGTACTGAGTCCACCGCCTGTCCAGTCACAGTCGCAGTTACAGCCGGCCTCTCCACTGCCTGGTCCTTCTCCTTACTCTGGACCGACTAGAGGTCTTACAGAGCGTCGTGAGCCTGAGTCGCGTCCTGTGTTGCCTGAGTCTCGTTCTGCGTCGCCTGTCCGCACTGCTCGCGCTGGTCATCGTGTTTCGCGTCCGCGTCCTCCTCCTGTCCCTGACACTCACTCTATGACACTGCATCCTTCCACTTCTCCACAGCGTGTCCCTCTACCGTCTCCCCCTGCGTCCTCTCTTCCTGACGGTCCGGACCCGGAGTCTGACTCCCTTCGTGCTGCTAGTCCTACTGTCACGCGCTTTCTGGCCACTGCTGTCACTGACCCTTTGTTTGAGTCCTATGCTGCGTCTGCTCTCGTTGCTGAGCTTGTTTACTTTGCTGCAGCCTGTCGCCTAGACTACGCCACTAGTCTTGTTGCTGAGTCTGCATCTGCGTCTGTCTGACCTCCGTCCGTCGGGGGTGAGTGTGCTCTTGGCACGGACGTCCTTGAGGACAGACAGGAGGAGTTTGAGTGCTTTGCCGCTGCTGTACCTCATCTCGTGTCCATGCTGCTTGCCCTTGAGGGAGACCCGGATGCACCAGACATCCCGACCCCGCGCTCTTACGCAGAGGCGATAGAGGGTCCTCTCAGTGGCAGGCAGCCATGGACGCCGAGATGGCTTCCTGGAAGTCCACAGGCACCTACGTTGACGAGGTTCCCCCGCCTGGGGCGAACATCGTCAGTGGCATGTGGATCTTCAAGATGAAGCGGCCGCCGGGTTCTCCGCCTGTCTTCAAGGCACGTTACATTGCACATGGCTTCAGTCAGCAACAGGGAGTTGACTTCTTCCAGACCTTCTCCCCTACCCCGAAGATGACCACTCTTCGGGTACTGCTGCACGTCGCCGCTTAGCGTGACTACAAGCTCCACTCGCTTGACTTCAGCACAGCCTTCCTACAGGGCAGCCTGCACGAGGAGATCTGGCTGCGCCGCCCACCTGGCTTCACTGGGTCGTTTCCTGCTGGTACCCAGTGGAGCCTCCGGCGGCCAGTCTACGGTCTTCGCCAGGCACCCCGTGAGTGGCACGACACACTCAGGACGACTCTTGCTACTCTTGGTTTTGCTCCTTCCACTGCTGACCCGTCACTGTTTTTACGCAGTGACACCACTCTGCCGCCGTTCTATGTTCTCGTGTACGTAGACGACTTCGTCTTTGCTACTGCTGACACTGAGGCACTCGCCCACGTGAAGTCCGAGCTGCAGAAGAGACACACGTGCACAGACCTGGGTGAACTGACAAGCTATCTTGGCTTGCGGATCACCCGGGACAGAGCACAGTGCACCATTACCTTGACTCAGTCACACATGGTGCAGCAGGTCCTTCAGCGCTTCGGCTTCACGTACTCCTCGCCACAGTCCACTCCTCTGCCTACTGGTCGCCGCTCTCAGCTCCACCTTCGGACGAGTCTGTAGAGCCGAGTGGCCTGTATCCAGAGCTTGCGGGCTGCCTCATGTACCTGATGATTTGCACACGACCTGACCTCGCATACCCTCTCAGCCTTCTGGCTCGCTACGTGGCTCCCGGTCGACATCGAAAGGTGCACTGGGATGCTGCGAAGAGGGTGTTGCGCTACCTGTGCAGTACGTCGGGCATGGGGCTCGTGCTTGGAGGACGGGCTCGAGTTGTCCTCACTGGTCACGCAGACGCTTCCTGGGTTGACGACTTGGCTACACAGCGGTCGTCACAGGGTTACACCTTCAGTCTTGGTTCCGGTTCTGTCTCTTGGCGGTCTACCCGCTCTTCTTCTGTTCTCAGCTCCAGTTGTGAGGCTGAGATCTACGCTGCGGCCATGGCTGCACAGGAGTTACGCAAGCTCACCTACCTGCTGACCGACCTGGGAGAGGCGCCTCGTTCTCCTCCAGTTCTGTACGTCGACAACAAGGCCATGATTGCCTTGTGTCAGGAGCACAGACTGGAGCACAGGACGAAGGCACTTCAGTCTGGTGATCATCAGCGTTTCTGTACTGTTTTAGGCCTTGTGCCTACATTGCCTCTCTTGCTCACTGAGTGACTTTGCTTGTACTGTGATCCATATACATATACCTGCATGCTTACCCCTGCTAGGTTATGATCATTGTACTGTTTGTTCTCGTTTATTTAATTGTGTATGTGAACCGGCCTTGTAGCCATTTGCTTGTGCTCAGAGTGTGTGGTGACTTTGTGATCCACCCTGAGCTTGCTTTGCCTTTTCTTGACTAGTCTTGTGACCACTTGTTCCCCCCATTTCCCTATAGGGGTGTGTCAAACTATTTATTATATTTATATTGTGTAGGCTGTAGTGGGGTAGCCCAGAAGGGGTACAACCCAATTAGGGTTAGTACTTGCACGTTATCGGGTTTTTAAAGCACGGGCTTACCTATACGTTCTTGATTACCTGTCAGGTACGGATTCGGGGAGCTGACTCAATCCATGGCAACGTGGCTGCAGACAACAGAGCTCGAGGAGATTCTGGCAAGTCCCTACATCGGCATATGGTGCGATGAGAGCACCGATCGCTGCAGAGGCAAACACCTTATCTTGTTCGTCACTTTCATTCGCAGCTCATGCTTGTCCACCGAGTTCATGGTGCTCCTGACGGTCGACAAGGCGGATGCGGCTTTGTTGTTGCAGTTGCTGCTGTCCCACTTGCATGCGTGTGGCGTTGACCTTAGGCGCATCATGGGCATCAACGCGGACGGGGCTTCCATGATGATGGGACAAAGGTCGGGCTTGGTTGCACGGCTGCGGATTTGGATACCTCACCTCTTCTCCTGTTATTGTATTGCACATCGGTAAGTAGGAATTGTGCTTTGCTGCGTTGATCATGTTCTAATAAACTGTGTTATTGTGAGTGTGTTTGCAGGGAGTCCCTTGCCGCTAAGGGTGCAGCAGAAAGCTTACCTGTGTTCAACATGATTGACAATACCATCTGTGCCATAGCAGAGCATCTGGGCCGTTCGGGTCCATGGGATCCGCGCTTCAAGGACCTGAAGGAGGTTTTCACCGAAACATTCCTGGAGCTACAGGGAATTCATATTGTACGGTGTCTATCCCGCGGTGATGCCATCGCTAGGTTTGTGGCGGTCCTATCGGCCCTCATCACGATGCTGAAGGAGTGGAATCAACGCCTGTACAAGGTGCTGATGTCGTAGAGGTTCCACTTTCTCCTGCTCTTCCTTTTCGACATCCTTGACCAGACGAACGTTATAAGTAGGACGTTCCAGCGGCGAGAGGTGCATTTGTGTTGTCATGGCTCGCGCACCCATTGTCCTTGTCTATGTAACTTGTTTATTGTACCATTCTCACAAGGCCATTGTCTATGTATACGTACATTGTTTATTGTACTGTGTATGTACTCTTAAATCTTTCACCTTTCCTGCTTCTGCCTTGCTTCCATCCACCCCAGCTCGATCTGGCAGCTGTGCATACGCAGACTCGGCGTACAATTGGACATCTGGAGGCCCGTTACATGGACTGCGGGGACAAGTTTGGCGGCGGTCTCAGTCCTCGGCTCTCACCATGGCTTTCTAAGCATGGTCGTGAAGGAACCCGGGATGTCTGCATCGAGGGCGTCGACTCTGACGGGCAGCCATGCACCTTCATGTTCACACAGTATGAAGATCGGCTTGAGGACTACCTTGGACTTGGGCACCACGACGCATGCCTCGACATCTGCACCGAGTTCGCAAGGCTCATCGTGAAGAATCTCCTGGATCGGTTGGGCGACCTCGACAAACTGTCGAGCGTGAGCTTGTTTACTCCCGACTCTTGGCCGCACGGCAGCACGATGTTAGAATAAGGAACGGAATGAATGAACTAGGAAGCAAGTGGGTAAAAGTAGGAAACCTAAAAGTGTTGTACCCTATATGAGCTACCCCACTACAGCCTAGATAGACTATAGCATATAAGTTTGACACACCCCCATAGGCAAAGTGGGGGAGAACAAGAGGTCACAAGACCAGTCAAGAAAAGCAAAGCAAGCTCAGGGTGGATCACAACGTCACCACGCAGTCTGAGCAAAAGCAAATGGCCACAAGGCCAGTTCACATGCAGAGTTATATATAGGAGAACAAACAATACAGTGAACACAACCTAGCAAGTGTAAGCATGCAGGTATATGTGTAGAGAGTACAGTCCAAGCAAAGTCAAGAAGTAAGCAAGTGAGGCACAGTAGGTACAAGGCCTAGAACAGTACAGAAACGCTGATGATCACAAGGCTGAAGTGCCTTGGTGAAAACATCAGCAGTGTTGGCCTGAGAGGCCACGTAAGCAAGACGAAGTTGACCACGCTGCTGCAACTCTCGAGCAAGGAAGTAGCGCAGAGCAATGTGCTTCGTTCTGTGCTCCAGTCTGTGCTCCTGACACAAGGCAAGCATGGCCTTGTTGTCGACGTACAGAACTGGAGGAGAACGAGGCGCCTCTCCCAGGTCGGTCAGCAGGTAGGTGAGCCAGCATAAATCCTGTGCAGCCATGGCCTCAGCGTAGATCTCAGCCTCACAACTGGAGCTGAGAACAGAAGAAGTGCGAGTAGACCGCCAAGAGACAGAACTGGAACCAAGACTGAAGGTGTAACCCTGTGACGACCGCTGTCTAGCCAAGTCGTCAACCTAGGAAGCGTCTGCGTGACCAGTGAGGACAACTCGAGCCCATCCTCCAAGCACGAGCCCCATGCTTGACGTACTGCACAGGTAGCGCAACACCCTCTTCGCAGAATCCCAGTGCACCTTTCGGTGTTGACCGGGAGCCACGTAGCGAGCCAGAAGGCTGAGAGGGTATGCGAGGTCAGGTCGTGTGCAAGTCATCAGGTACATGAGGCAGCCCACAAGCTCTGGATACGGGCAACTTGGCTCTACGGACTCGTCCGAAGGTGGAGCTGAGAGCGAGTGACCAGTAGGCAGAGGAGTGGACTGTGGCGAGGAGTACGTGAAGCCGAAGCTCTGAAGGACCTGCTGCACCATGTGAGACTGAGTCAAGGTAATGGTGCGCTGTGCTCTGTCCCGGGTGATCCGCAAGCCAAGATAGCTTGTCAGTTCACCCAGGTTTGTGCACGTGTGTCTCTTCTGCAGCTCGGACTTCACGTGGGCGAGTGCCTCAGTGTCAGCAGTAGCAAAGACGAGGTCGTCTACGTACACGAGAACGTAGAACGGCGGCAGAGTGGTGTCAGTGCGTAAAAACAGTGACGGGTCAGCAGTGGAAGGAGCAAAACCAAGAGTAGCAAGAGTCGTCCTCAGTGTGTCGTGCCACTCACGGGGTGCCTGGCGGAGACCGTAGACTGGCCGCCGGAGGCTCCACTGGGTACCAGCAGGAAACGACAAAGTGAAGCTAGGTGGGCGGCGCAGCCATATCTCCTCGTGCAGGCTGCCCTGTAGGAAGGCTGTGCTGAAGTCAAGCGAGTGGAGCTCGTAGTCACGCTGAGCGGCGACGTGCAGCAGTACCCGAAGAGTGTCATCTTTGGGGTAGGGGAGAAGGTCTGGAAGAAGTCAACTCCCTGTCGCTGACTGAAGCCATGTGCAATGTAACGCGCCTTGAAGACAGGCGGAGAACCCGGCGGCCGCTTCACCCTGAAGATCCACATGCCACTGACGATGTTCGCCCCAGGCGGGGGAACCTCGTCGACATAGGTGCCTGTGGACTTCCAGGAAGCCATCTCGGCGTCCATGGCTGCCTACCACTGAGAGGAGTAGGGACCCTCTATCGCCTCTACGTAAGAGCGCGGGGTCGGGATGTCTGGTGCATCCGGGTCTCCCTCAGGGGCAAGCAGCATGGACACGAGATGAGGTACAGCAGCGGCAAAGCACTCAAACTCCTCCTGTCTGTCCTCAAGGACGTCCGTGCCAAGAGCACACTCACCCCCGACGGACGGAGGTCAGACAGACGCAGACGCAGCCTCAGCAACAAGACTAGTGGCATAGT
Source organism: Closterium sp. Naga37s-1 (assembly GCA_947471745.1). NCBI lineage: Eukaryota > Viridiplantae > Streptophyta > Zygnematophyceae > Desmidiales > Closteriaceae > Closterium > Closterium sp. Naga37s-1. The sequence goes on along the minus strand of CANJKZ010000717.1, from coordinate 2,908,682 downwards.
CTAGGCGACAGGCTGCAGCAAAGTCAACAAGCTCAGCAACGAGAGCAGACGCAGCAGTGGACTCAAACAAAGGGTCAGTGACAGCAGTGGCCAGAAAACGGGTGACAGTAGGACTAGCAGCACGAAGGGAGTCAGACTCCGGGTCCGGACCGTCAGGAAGAGAGGACGCAGGAGGAGACAGCAGAGGGACACGCTGTGGAGTAGTGGAAGGACGCAGAGACATAGAGTGAGTGCCAAGGACAGGAGGAGGACGCGGACACGAAACATGACGACCAGCGCGAACAGTGTGGACAAGCGACTCAGAACGAGACCCAGGTGACGCAGGACGCGACTCAGGCTCACGACGCTCCATAAGACCTCTAGTCGGTCCAGAGTAAGGAGAAGGACCAGGCAGTGGAGAGGCCGGCTGTAACTGCGACTGTGACTGGAGAGGCGGTGGACTCAGTAAAGGAGGAGTAGGACCAGGAGAAGGCAGCAGACCAAGAACCTGCTGAAGGAGCGGAACGTAGTACGGCCGCAGCGGCGCATCGCCTCCAGAAACAGCAGAGACAGCACCAGTACCCTCAGATCCAGGGTCTCCAGTAACAACTCCCGCAGCACCACCAGCTCCAGTACCTGCAGCTCCAACGCCTGCAGTACCACCAGCCCGAGCAGCTCCAGTACCTCCTGTACGAGCACCTCCAGGACCAGCGGCTCCAGCAGCTCCACCACCAGCAGCACCTCCAGCAGCACCAGCACCAGCAGCACCTCCAGCAGCTCCAGCACCAGCTGCACCTCCAGCAGCTTCAGCACCAGCAGCACCTCCAGCAGCTCCAGCACCAGCAGCACCTCCAGCAGCTCCAGCACCAGCAGCACCAGTAGCACGAAAACAGCGCCGAGCGTACCACTCTCGAAGCCGCTGCGGAGATTGGGGCTCCCGCCACAACGGCACACCCGGAGAACCTCCAGACTCAGCACGCGCAGGCTCAGCACCCCCAGACTCAGCACCCCCAGGCTCCACACGCTCAGGCTCAGCACCCCCAGGCTCCACACACTCAGGCTCAGCACCCCTAGACTCCGCACCCCCAGGCTCCGCACCCCTAGTCCCCGCACCCGCAGGCTCAGCACCCCTAGCAGCACTTGAGTCGACAGCTACCTCGACCGGCTCGGCAGGGTCTACCTGAGACACACCTGAGGGGGCAGGACCCTGAGGGGGGAGGGGGTCTACCGGAAGAGTACCTGGTGCTAGGAAGAGTGGCGGGGGGGGGAGAGAGGCAGTGCGGTAGGGAAAGAGACGGTAGTAAGACACCGACTCTTGAGAGGACAGAATACGGCGCGAGGTGGGGTGGTAGAACTGCCACCCGGGTGCGTCTGGGGGGAAGCCAAGGAAGACGCAGGGAACGGCATGGGAGGACAGCATGTCCGCTGAAGTATCGCAGACAAAAGCTCGAGATCCCCAGACACGGAACGCGGACGCATCGCCAACCTTCCCCTTCCACCGCAGAGTAGGTGTGGTCTCCGGCAAGGAGACACGAGGCTGAAGGTTGATCTGATGCGCAACGTATTGAACCGCGAACAGCCACTGAAAATGGGGAGCAGCCGCATGGATCATGGACGTATGAGCGACGTCCATGACCATGCCAATGAGGCGCTCAGCAATCCCATTTTGCTGTGGGGAGGCCGGAAGCGTGAACGTCTGGCGGATGCCATCCGCACGACAGAAGGCCCTCAGGAGGTCGGAGGAAAACTCACCACCTCTGTCTGAGTGCAGACGTAGAACAGGAAGGTCCGAGCCAAAACGCTCGCTGAGCTGGCGACGAGCACCGCGGATCCAGTCAATCAACACCTCAGGGACCTCACCCTTGCTGCGCAAGGGGAAGACTGTGGTGTAACGCGAGTAGTCGTCAACGACCAGCAGGAAGTAACGCTCGTGACCCTGTCCACGGACGCGGGCTGGGCCCCACACGTCCATGTGAAGAGTCTGCAGAGGAGCCTCTGTCGGAGGGAACGTGGAGGAGTGAGGAGCGGCGCGCTGCCGGCCCTTGACACAAGGAACACAGGTAGGGGCAGGCCCCAGAGGAAGGGGAGGGAGGGACCGGGGGAGACCCGAGACAAGGGTACGGGAGGCCATACCTCGAAGACGAGGCAGGGAGGGGTGACCAAGGCGGTGGTGTCAAAGGAGAGTCTCGGGCGACAGAGGACGACACAGGCAGGGGGCAGACGCAGGACTAGACCTGGACGCGGCAGGAAACACATGACTAGACGCGGCTACCTGACCAGACGCAGAGAACGGAGGAGACGCAGTAGTCAGTGTGTACAGACTCGACCCAGGCCGACGGGTGAACGTGGCCAGGTGGCGGCCCGTCCGAGAGCAAGTGCAGTGGGTCACACGCTGACCTCCAGGGGTGAACTGGTCAAGCCACGCGTCCTGGAGGTCAGCTCCACTCACCAAGTTCGTAGAGAACGAGGGGAGGTGGAGTCCCGACAGCAAGGCCGACGGGGCCGCAGGACACGGTAGAATCGTGGAAGAGTGCGCAAGGACTGGGCCCCCAGAGGGGTCAGCCAGGGAGACTGCAACAGGCCGACTGAGTGGCGTGAGTGTGGTGCTGTCGCGAAAGAAAGAGCGCGAAGCACCAGAGTCACGTGTGAAAGTGTGCATGGCCTCAGTAGGTGTAGTACCAGAGAGAGCAGACTCACCAGCACCTGGAGCAGCAGACTCACCAGTACCTGGAGCTGCAGACGCACTAGCACCTAGAGCAGCAGCCTCAATGCCCGGGTCGGGCAGGACACTCAGGTAACAGTCACCCTCAGCACTATCAGTCACAGCATACATGGCAGCAAGGATAGCATAGAAATCAAGATCAAAGATAGCCACATTCTACTAAGCAGATCACCCCAGCGAGGGAGCTCAACAGCGTCAGGAAACTGGGCGCGCCAGGCATCAGTCAGGCGACCGAAGCAGCTGCGCAGTGTGTGGCAGCCCGCACGTCTCCCCACGACGCCCGCCGGTGCGAAGAACGTAAGTGCAGGGACCAGCACCCCCAGACCTCCCACGCCCAGCGTACCACTCACGAAGCTACTGGGCCGACGGGGTCTCACGGGAACGCGGCTGCTGCTGGCGCTGGCTACCACCAAAGCCTCCACGCTGCGTGGCTGCACCTCGACCAGCACCACCGCCACCGCCACCTCCACCACCGCTGCCGCTGCCTCCACCACCGCTGCCGCTGCCTCCACCACCTCCGCCGCTGCCTCCACCACCTCCACCGCCGCCACTGAAGCCCTCACTCCCGGCACCACCCCAACCTCCACCGCCACCCCCTCCGCCTCCTCCACCGCCTCCGCCGCCGCCCCCGCCATCCCCTCCACCACCCTTGCTCCCCTTGCCCTTGCTGTTGTGGCGCCTCCCACTAGGAGCAGACGCAGCCCCGACCTCCTCAGTGCCAACGAGGTCGACAGCAGCAGCAGAAGCAACAGAGGGGAGAAGGGGGATAGGGGAACACCCCTCAAAGAAAGGGGTGCGACGGTCGCCGGGAGAAGCACCTACAGCTAAGATACTTTTCTCAGCTGCAGCAAGGCGCTCCTCTAGCAGGTCGACAGTGAGCTCGGTGGGGCAAAGGGAGAGAAAGTGGTCCCTGACTGAAGCAAGGGAGTCAAGGAGGCGGGTGACTAGGTAGTAAAGGGTGATGTACATGGGGGGGGGGGGTTCTTGGCACAGAACTCAGTGGGAAGGGCAGCGCGGTAGCGGGCGTCACTAGTGCGGAGGTGAGTAATGAGGTCAGCGACTGTGGCAAAGGCGGCAAGGTCAGGGAAAAGGTACGGCAGCATGAGGCGGCTGAGGGCAGCAGTGGCAGGGGAGGAGTAGCGCGCAACTACAGCGTCGTACAAAGACTTAGCAGTCTTGTACTGGCCAAAATGCGCGCGCTCAGCAGGCGGCAGGTGACTACGAACAGCAAGGCGAGCAATAGCGTCACGAGTGGTCCACTGCGAGCGAAAAGGGATCAGTGGAGCAGCAGGAGCAGTGGAGACACCGGACGTGTGATCGAAAAGGGATACCCCATCCCTAGAGTCACACTGAAGAAAGAGCTGCAGGTCGTCAACCCACACGTCAAAGTAAACTGCACGCCCCTCAGCATCAAAGGTGAGAACAGTAGGGCTAGCCATAGCAGCAGCAGCAGCAGTAGCAGAAGTAGCAGCAGTAGCAGCAATAGAAGCAGTAGCAGCAGGAGCAGTGCAGGCAGGGCAGTGCGGCTCAGTAGGGTGGCGCGGCTCAGTAGGGCAGTGCGGCTCAGTAGGGCGGCGCGGCTTGGTAGGGCGGCGCGGCTCGGCAGAGCGGCGCGGCTCGGTGGGCAGCGCGGCTAGACTTGGCGGCGTGGCTCAGCTCCTGGCGGTGCGGGTGCTTACCAGGGGCGGGTGCAGGGCAGGGCCGCGACAGCACGGGCCGTGACTGCAGGGGCCGCGACAGCAAAGGGGCCGCGACGGCAAAGGGGGCCGCGACGGCAGAGGCCGCGACAGCAGTAGGGGCCGCGGCGGCAGCAGGGGCCGCGACGGCAGCAGGGGCCGCGACGACAGCAGGGGTCGCGACGGCAGCAGGGGCCGCGACAGCAGCAGGGGTCGCGACGGCAGCAGGGGCCGCGACTGCAGGAGGGGCCGCGACTGCAGCTGGGGCCGCGTCGACAGCAGGGGCCGCGACGGCAGCAAGGGCCGCGACGGCAGCAGGGGCCGCAATGGCAGTAGGGGCCATGACGGCAGTAGGGGCCGCGACGGCAACAGAGGCCGCGTCGGCAGCAGGGGCTGCGAGGGCAGCAGGGGCCGCGACGGCAGTAGAGGCCACGACGGCTGTAGGGGCCACGATGGCAGGGTGAGGCAGGCGCAAAAGCGCGCTTCGGGCAGGGCAGGAAAAAAGTTCGTGGTGGGCCCTAAAAAAAACCCTCCCACGAGGGAACCTGCTCAGAATACCATGTTAGAATAAGGAACGGAATGAATGAACTAGGAAGCAGGTGGGTACAAGTAGGAAACCTAAAAGTGTTGTACCCTATATGAGCTACCCCACTACAGCCTAGATAGACTATAGCATATAAGTTTGACACACGAGTGCCAAGCGAAGTGTCAGGAGTTTTTTGAGGTGCTGATCACTCTCTTCCACGCGGAAGAGTGCGAAGAAATCATACTTGGTGAGCCCATTCCCTTGTGTGTTGCTTGCTTGCCGCATCTCTAAATCCTTGTTTCATGTCAGATTCCACTAAATCCAACGTTGTTTTTCTATCTATGCTTGTATTTTCCGACTGCAGGGGTCGACAAGAAGAGAGCAGTCAAGGAAGTGCGGCTGTTAATCCCTGTCCTCGCATGTGCACCGAAGGGTTAGCGCGGGTTCCACACGGAGCTTATCGCCATGCTCAACACCAATGACTGGCAGGAGCACTACCCGAACCTGGTGCGGCTATGGGTGGCTGTGGCGGTCCCACCATTGAGCACAGTTGAATGCGAGCACGGCTTCTTGCGGCAGAACGTCATCAAGTCTTGGCAGCGAGGCAGCCTCAAAGATGCTCGGCTTAGTGACTAGATGTGCATGTCGTTGCTCCGTTACAAGCCTAACTGGGACGAGATTGTGGAGATATGGCGTAACTACAAGAAGCGGAAGCCGCTCAAAACAAGCAACATAGCCAGGCAAGAGGCAAAGAGGAGGCCGAGGGGGAAAGAGGAGGCAGAGGTTGGAGGAGACGAGGCCAACCCCCTATACCTAGATGAAGAGGATGTGGGAGTAGATAGTGGTGACGAGGATGTGATGTGGTATTAGGAGGTGGTAGTATCTAGCTAGCTCGATTCCCACATGTTTGCTTGCTAAACTTTAATCAAAACAATTACATATATTAATGCAAAATTTGTTTTGTATGGTCTGGTTAAATCAGCCTATTCATAGTTAGGGACACCGATGATTTTTTTTTTTAAGAGAGATAACACTGATTTATTAGGGTGCTTTTATATGAAGACCCTGACAAAAAGTCCTTTTGAGATAACACATGTTTTTTTTTTTTTTTTGGACTAACACTGACAAAAGAGCGTAGCCTCAAACGAATCCGACGCCCTGTCCGGTATACATTTGAGAGGAGGGGTTCAAAGTCCTTAGGAACTTGAAAAGTTGCCCCAAAACTATAAGACACACTATACAAACCCTAAACCCTGCTGACAAATGTATACTGGAGCTTTAACCAGTAACAAGCGAAAAAAATGTAGAGATTTTGTGAACTGTGTTGTACCGGCGAGGGCAGATGCGCAGTAATGAATTTAAATATTTTCTTACATTACTACCCTCCGCTAGGTCAATGCATGTACATCGTGGAATCCCTAACTCTTAACATACGCATAAAAAACAAGGTGTATTTTGATATTGCTCAGAGGCACCAAGCTATCTTCATTTGGTGTGCGGTCCTTCCAACGAACGCGGAACTCGATCCTTCGATCTCCCCGCGCGTGTCAAATTCTATGGCTGTGGATTTTTTCAGCTTTGACGATCGACTCAGTTGCCGGGAGAGTCGTCATAATGGTCGATGTCATGGCAAATCGATGGTAGATGGGACCTAAGATAGTAGTGTCGAAGTAAAAAAACACATTTGTATGTATTTGTCTTGTGTGCTGGATAGACGTGTACTATAGAGGGTCGAGGTTTGCATATACCCCCTTGTACATTGTCACTCTAGTCATCTAGTTTTCATTCTTACATGGTATCAACGAGTAGGTTAGGTCCCCGCTTCTTCTCCACCTACCCAGCTACCCTAGGCCGCCCATAGAGCGCCCCGTTGCTCCTCTAGCGCCCCTTGGAGTGCCTTGTCACGCCCCCCCCTACACCCCACCATCTCCCCTCCACCCTTCTACTTAGGCGCGCCCCTGAGCTCGCGCGCTATCCCTATTGCCTGCATGATACCCGCACGCTTCTCGCATGCCGCCCGCACACTGCTCGCATGCCGCCAGCAGTGCGCCAGCAGCGCCGGCGCCAGCGCACCAGCAGCACGCCACCAGCGCAAGCAGAGCCAGCCACCCCATTGTGGGCCCGCACCTGCGCACCGCCTCTGGACACGCCTGTGCCACCCGCGCTTCCAGCAGCGTCAGCGCCGCGCGCACTACCCCAGCCTGCGCTGCCCGCACTACCGCCGCCGCCCCGTGCACCGCTGCTGCTCGTGCCGCTACCGTTGCAGCATGCCAACTGGTGCGGCGTGTGCCACTGCCACTGCTCGCGCTTCTGCCGCCAGCGCACTAGCGCGCTAGCACCCAGCCAACTCAAAGCCGCGCTAGCTCCAACGCCAGCGCAAGCCCATGTCAGCACACCTTGCCCCAACGCACGCAAGGTCCAAGCCACCTACACTACCCGCACTACCCGCGATGTTCGCACAGCCCGCACCGCCCACGCAGCTCGCATTGCCCGTGCCGCCAGCGCCGCCTGTCCTGCCCGCACCCACCAGATTCCGTTTTGTTGCTGCTTGTACCAGACGTGCCACTACAGTTGCACCTATTGTCGTCTCTGCTCCTTGTAGCCTTGTTCTTCCTCCTCCTGTGGCCATTTCCTCTTGCTTCATGCTACTGTGGAGAATGAGTCGGTGCTGTGTTTCGATGCGGAGGTTCGTGCGGTAAAATTTTCGTCGTGGCTGCTCAATGTCCCGATCTACCTAACAAGTCAGCTTCAGCAGGATGTTTCCCTATACGAGCATGCTTTTGGTGAGATCCCAACCCCACCGTGTCCTTCTCCTCCTACTGCTGATGCCACTACGGACCAGCAGAAAGAGTACCGCATGGTTCGCCTTGAGTACATGCAATAGTAGGCATGCCTCGCAATCGGTCGCCACCGTCCCTCAGACGAGCGGGAGCAGTTTAGCTAGATGAAGACGACAAATGAGTGTTTGGATGTTGTTATCGCTCGCCACTCCACTACTTCACCATAGCAGACAGGTATCCCATGCCGATGGCTGAAGAGATATTTGACAAGCTAGCTGAAGGGGTGTTTTTCGCGACGCTGGACCTGCGGCAAGGGTGCCAGATCAAATTCAGGGAAGAAGACATCAAGAAGATGGCCTTCCATGGGCCAGACGGGTTATATGAGTAGTTGTACATGCCATTTGGGTTGACGAATGCGTCAGCCGTGTTCTAGAGAGTCATGGATGCCGTGCTGTGGGGGCTGGAGTGTGGTGCATGCTACATCAATGATGTAGTGATCTTTAGCAAGACAGAGCAGCAGCACTTGCAAGACGTGGAGAAGACCCTGACGGCAATAGAGGCAGCAGGACTCACCTGTCACCCGAAGAAGTGCAGATGGGGCGAGCAGATCATGCAGTACTTGGGTTATGAGGTGACAGGGGGGCAGATTGGGATCCAACAGGCCAAGGTGCAGGTCTTGGACAGGCTAAGGGAGCCGAAGGACAAGCCAGGGCTGAGAGCGGTGCTGGGCTTCCTAAGCTACTACCTGCGGTTTGTGCCCAACTTCAGCAAGCGAGCGTCGGTGTCGAATGGGCTGCTGAGGGAGGACAAGGCGTAGGAGTGGGGTGAAGCACAAAAGGGGGCACTACAAGATTTGATGACGGCAGTGAAGACAGCAACCGTACTGCAGCTTCCAGCCGCAGATCAGCCATTCACTCTCTACACTGATTGGAGCAGCCAAGGGATGGGAGGGATACTCTGTCAAGAGGTGGAGGGGGACAAGAAAGTGGTAGTATACGCCAGCAGGAGTTGCAACTCGGCAGAGGCGTAGTACAGCTGCTACATAGGGGAAGGATTAGCAGCAGTGTGGGCGGTGGGGCACTTCAGGGTGTACCTACAGGGTCGGGAGTTCACCTTAGTAACAGATCACCAGCCACTGACATGGCTGATGACTACGCCGGGATTGATGGGCAGGAACACACAGTGGGCAATGAAGTTGCAGGAATACGACTTCAAGATCAAGCACAGGCCATGGAAAACCTTACAGCATGTGGATGGACTATCCAGGAACCCCCCACCGTTGGAGCCGACAGTGACCTTGACACTATTAGCAAGGCAGGTGGAGCAGAAAGGGGCCAAGGGGAGCAAAGGGCCGGCAGATATATGGGAGGATGAGCAGGCCCTGCGATGGGTGAGGGGGAGACAGGGGAGGACGAGGAAATGACGGAGAGGGTGAGGGCGTGAGGGCAGCATTACAGGTGGTACTAGCACCAGTTACAGATACAGACAGAGGACGACTGGAAGCTAGTGCTAGCACCAACAGAGAGGGATGCGGTGATCAGGGAGGTGCATACAAAACTGGGACACTTCGGATGTGAAAGGACAGTGCAGTTGCTGAAGACGGGGTGTTGGTGGGAAGGGATGCGCAGGCAAGTGAAGGGCTGGGTGGAGGGTTGTGAGGCATGCCAAAGGAGAAGGGAAAACCTCACCCAAGCCAGGGCAGAGCTGCAGTCCCTGCCCATTTGCGGCCTAGGATTCAGATTTGTCCCTGGATTTGGCGGGGGAATTGCCACTAATTCGGGGAGGGAAGCAGTTCATTGTGCTCATGGTAGAGCACGTGAGCAAGTGGTTGGAAGTCAGGGCGATCCCAACAAAAACTCAAGGCATGTGGCAGCAGCGTTCAAGGAGCAAGTGATATGCAGATTTGGAGCATGCGCAGAGTATAAGAGATTAAGGACGGAGTCTATGTAGATTAGGGGCCGAAATATAAAAAAATCGTCAACTACAATTCTGGACAGAAAATTTGTCGTCACAAGAAACGCCGTCGACAAACGTCGCACTGTTATAATTCTCTCAGACTCGGGTATGTTGTAGCCCTTGACCGTGGCTATCTATCACACTTTTAATCGTATCAAAAGATGGAGTATAACTCGAGTTATGAATTTTGGCGCACTAGGGGGTATGCTGCCATAGAAACTTAACTCAATCAAAATTGTCCACACAAGTTCCACACAAGAAAGTTAGAGTTGCAATAAACCAGGTAGAAGGGAAGAGGAGGACGAGAGGGAAGACCTCCAAGGAGTCCCCAACCAATGAAACCCTATATTCACACAATTCCCCTCTCTATAGGCACCCCAACTTTGACATTTGTCACTTTCCCAACCCATGCCATCCACCTCACCCAACTTGGCCACACTTGCCAACCTGGTTTGGCTTCTCCCAACCACTTGGCATCATCTAAAGTGATGGGGACGAATTTCCCAACCCCAAATAGTCTATACCCCATATGGAGTCACTCCACAAATTCCCATAGTCGCCGCACCACAACCATAACTACGAACGATCATAACTTTCTCGTTCTTGCTCAGATCGCGGCGATTCTCGGTTCGTCGGGAAGCTCTCGAGCAGAGAAGTCATTTCAGATATCTGCTCGAACAAGATAGCATTCACACACACACTCAGAAAATCCAAACCACACCAAACACAGATTCTTGAACACACTCACACCACGCATGCAACGCACGAACATATGATGGGAGGCAGACAGACGTGAATGCAAATGATAGCATCACATAACAAACGCCCCCTCTGGCTGCCAACCATCATCCCACATGCAACAGCTCAAGCATGCACCCTCAATGCACACTCGTCCCAGCATGTTTCATCCCCTTCCAATGCTCATTTTCAGCCAGGCGCTTGGTAAGAATGTCAGCCGCCTACTGCTGGGTCTTCACTATCTCCGACCGCATTTCCTCGTCCAGGAGCCTCCTCACCCAGTGCCACTTGGGCCTGATATGCTTTGTCAACCCATGAAGACATGCATTCTTGGCCAGCTTCACAGCTGACTCATTGTCACAGAACATCATAGTCGGCTCCCTCTGACAAACACCAATCTCCTCCAACAAACGCCTCAGCCACACCACCTCCTTTGCCCCATGATCAAGGGCCATGTAATCTGTCTCGCATGACGATAGCCCCACCTCATTTTGCTTCTTACTGCGCCAGCTCACTACACCACCTCCAAACATGCACACATAGCCTCCAATGCTGGTGCCATCCGCCTTTACAGAGTTGAAGCTAGCGTTGGTGTAGGAAGTCAAGAGCATCTCCCCCTTGCTCAAATCAGCTGCACCCCTCTGCAGCCTCTGTCGCACAGCACTATACTCCAAGCCCACTGATGCTGTAGCGCTCACATAGCGGACCAACCTCTTGGCAGCTTCTATTTGCTCATGACTGGGGCGTGAGACCACACTGGCAAGCCTGGATGTAGCGAAGGTAATGTCAGGCCGCATGTGGTTACCCGCATAGTTGAGTGCCCCAACCATGGAATGAAACAGCTTCCTATCACTTTCACCCACCACCTCCTCATCAGCACAGGGCTCCACAGTGAAACCTGAAGGTAGTGGGGTGCCTGGCTTTCCTCCATCTTGCAGCCCATACTTCTCAGCCAGCCCCTCACAGTACTTCCTCTGGTGAAACCTCAACACTCCCTTGTCAAGGTCTCTCTCCACATGTATCCCCAAGGTAATACTTCACATCTCCCATATTCGAGCACTTGAACTGCATCTCCAGCATCTCCTCCACACACTGAATCATTGCAGACGACTCAGAGAAGAGAAGGATGTCATCCACGTACACCAAGAGCATGGGGAAATCGTTCTTCTCTTGCAGCAGGAACAGACTGTGGTCACATTCACTCTTCTTGAACCCCCCAGCCAGCAGTGTCTCCTCCAGCTTGTGGTACCATGCACGAGGAGCCTGCTTCAGGCCATAGATGGCCTTCTTCAGCCTGCACACCTTGCCACTCCCATCATCCAACCCCTCAGGCTGCAGCATGTACAGCTCCTCTAAGATGATCCCATTGAGGAAAGCAGTTGTGATGTCCATCTGCTTGATCCTCCATCCATGGTTTGCAGCCGTTCCCAACATCACCCTTAGTGCAGTCCCTTTCCCCACAGGAGCAAAGATCTTGTCAAAGTCCTTCCCCTTTGTATGCTGGAACCCCTTAGCCACAAGCCTTAACTTTTACTGGGTGAGCTCCCCATCTGGTCCATACTTTTGACTAAAGATCAGCTTGGAAGAAATTGCCTTCTTCCCAGGAGGTAGCTCATATAGCTCCCATGTCTCATTCTCCAGGAGAGAGTCGTACTCCTCCTTCACACTCTGCTTCCATTTCTCATCATCGGGCCCACTCAACACCTCGGCCAGCGTCTTGGGCTCAGGGACGGCTGCCCAGTAGCAGTGCGCAATCTCCTCCTCATCACACTGCTCAGCCACAATCCCAGCCTGCACCACCTTTGGCTTGCCAAAAATGGGATATGTCAGCCTGTTAGGAGGGCGCACATCCCTCCTAGGACGGTCAGGCGGACGTTCGGCACATGGTGGAGCATCTTGCTGCTGCTGCTGCTCCACCTCAGGTTCTCCCCCATCCTCAGTCACCCCGGAGATCTCCTCATTTGAGACAGTGGCCTGCACTTGCCTCGAAGGCCGCTGCACCTCATCAGCCTCAATGATCAGTGGTGTAGTAGGAAGCTTCTGCTGCTGCTGCTTCCACTCCTTGTAGTACAAGGACTCGAGGAACTTCACATCCCTCGAAACAGACAGCTTCTGGCTGGTCAAGTCCCATAGCAGCCAGCCCTTGTGGTCCTTCGCAATTCCCAAGTGCACACCCCATCTCCTAGAAGCCTCCAACTTTCCCCTCTTCTCCTTAGGCACATGAAACACCACCATGCAGCTGTAGGCACTCAGCATGTTGACTGCTGGTGCACTCCCATACCACTTGGTGTAGGGGATCCACTGCTTGTCCCCCACAGTCGCCAGCACCCTGTTCTTCACAAGAGCGACCTGCCACACCGCAGTCACCCAAAACGGATCCGGCAGCCCTGCACGCCCAAGGAGAGTGCGAGCACCATCCTGCAGGGTCCGGTTGAAGCGCTCAGCCACGCTGTTCTGCTAAGGGTTGTAGGGCACCGTGAGCTGATGCTGGATCCCCTTCTTCAGAACCACCTCAAAACCAGCGCCAAAGAATTCTCCCCCGTTGTCAGTGCGGATCACCTTCACCTTGTGTCCACTCTCCCTTTGAGCTCTCGGCATCCACTACTTAAGAACAGCCGCTGCCACCTCCCCCTTGGTTTTGAGAGGGTACACCCATACCGCACGCGTGTGGTCGTCCACAATGGTCAAGAAGTAGTGGCTTCCCGAGAGAGAAGGGGCCCTCGTAGGGCCCACCACATCCATGTTCACAAGTGCGAGTGGTGCCTTGGCTGGTCCAGTGTTGCAGCTGAAGGGGAACTTGGTGAATTTTGTCTCAAGGCATGTAGGGTAGCTCCCAATCTCCTTCACTGCCCCTTTCACCTCCAACCCCTTCAAGCTCCCATCCTTCACCAACTTCTGCAGCATAGGAAAATTCACATGACACAACCTCTTGTGCCACGTCTCCCAATCAGCCTCACCACTCCCACATGAAGCCTTCGCCCATGCAGCTGTCGCATCTACACCAGCAAGCACCTCACCATGTGGCTGCTGTGGCTGCTGCACCTTCTTGTCCGCATCCAGGGCCCCATCAATTGGCGCAGTCTTCTCTCCTTTGGCAGTTGCTTTAGCCGTCATTGCTGCCGCTGCTGTTGCTGGTGGTTTCCCGTTCCAAGGGATAATCGGCAGCTGCCATAGGTTCTTGATGCAGCTGCCCTTCTCCTCCAAGTCCCACAGCAGCAACTTCCCAAGTTTTGCACGGCAGCTGGTTGGGCCGAACGTAACTTTGGCCTTGCTTCTTTGCAGCCGGCGCACAGAGAGGAGGTTAGCGGACAATACTTCAACCAGCAGGACATTCCCAAGCCCCACAAGCTCCCCATTGGCTCCCATCACCTTGGGATTCTCAACACCAGTCACAGGGAGCAAAGCATCTGAAGCGGCAGCCACAAATTTGATTTTCCCAGGGGGCTTTACCTCGTCAAGCAAATCTGCCCGTGGGGTCATGTGACTTGTGCAACCTGAATCTATTACCCAGCGAGTGAGGGGGTGCATCACAACCTTCCCAACTGAGCCCACATCACCCTCACTCCCATTCACATCCTCAACCATGAGGAATATCCCAGGTAAAGCTTTACCTTATGCACCATCACCTTGTGCACCTGAACCTTGCACAGTGTTGTGCCAAAGCACTATAGTGGCACGGTCATCGCACTCCCATTCCGCCTACAAGCCTGATCAGCTTCTGGAATTTTGTGGGGAGGTGCTTCAACATGTGTTCTTCAGACCCTCAAAGGTTCAGAATTTTTGAAGCAGTTTACAAGGCATGGCAATATTTTTATTTTCAAGACTTATGGCATCCCGGAAGTGTGTGTTGCTCTTTTTTTGGTAACACCCGAGTTCACCATTTCGGCTGCTGACTCATCTACCAAGCTCGGTTTGGTCTGAAAATCGGTGTGGCAGTCCTTTGCCGTGTTGTTCAGGTGGTCACGGAGTTTCAAGACAACCCAGCATTGGAGCAGCACGTGACAGCTGTCGAAAGTTACTGTTCCGTAGTCATGGTGCACTGTTGGCAGCATTTCCCTTGCCATCCTTTCATTGTTGTCATGCCAATGGTGCAGGGACAGAGAATGAGACAAGAAGTACAGGTGGTCAAGTGGGAATCTACCACCCTCCTTTTGAGAAGTGTGGTCTTCCTGGAAGCAGCTTGCAAGAGGGTGCAAGTGGGAAGACAAGCTGACTCATGGTTGGCTTGACTCTCTATTGGTAGCCTTGAGTACAGCTCTAAACATCCAAGTGTGGTTGGCTTTACTGACCTAGCTAGGACATTTCCCATCCTTCTCTAGCCTTTCTCTCCTAGGACTCAACCTTCTCTGTGTTCCCAGGATGGTCCCAACCCTTTAAGAGTCCCCTAGGCAATGTTGTACTTACCTCTTCCTTGCATCAATGAAACTACACGTTTTCAGCCGAGCATACGTTTTCATTCACTGCGTAGCGCATACATCTCTGATGAAAGCAATCAATATACCGTTGGAAAGCAGACACTTGAAGCTAACTTGTCTCCAAGATTCCGTCTCGTATGTTATCGGAGCTGATCGTGGTCAGAGGCGGTTCGAAGTCATCAGATTCTGCCTAGGCGGTTTCAAGGGCATCTGCGACCCCAAAGTGGACTCTAGACTACAACAAGTGGTATCAGAGTGGTTATTCTCTGTTCCTGGGTCAATTTGGAGGCTGAAGATTCTGCTCCAGCTGGTCCTGGTGGCTGTGGTGGCGTGAGAGGCGCTGGGGAAGCAGGAAGAGGCGTTGCAGGCGGATCTGCACCAATATCATCCGTTTCAACACCAGCCAAGGATGATGTGAAGGCATTCAACCTAGAGAAGTTCTCTGGGGAGGATTGGGCATCATGTAGCTTCAGGATGGAGCTCCTATTTAATCATTATGGGCTGCTTGAAGTGATGGATGGAGAATTGAAGAGGCCTGCGAGCGAAGTAGCGACCAAGGAATGGGATCGCCGATCCAAGGATGGATTCTTCCTTCTCTCTCAATGCCTCTCATCCAACCAGCTGCACCACGTCAAGCATCTCATCAAGGATATCCAGTGTGGTCCCAAGGCATGGAAAATATTGAAGGATGTCCATGCCCCCAGCAGCGAAGCGATGGTGGTGGTGCTCGAGCGACAACTCCATGCTGTGAAGATAAACGAGGGTGATGCCGTGCAAGGAGCGTTCGATCAACTCCGAGACCTCTATGTGAAGCTCTCAGCTGCTGGTGTGGACTACCCTGAGAAGATCAAGTGCTACAAGGATCTCTCCCTGCTGCCGGAGTCGTGGGGCCCCTTGGTGGTCAACCTCAATGGCATGAAGGACTCATGGTCCCTTGAGTGGATCCGTTCTCAAGTCCTTCAGGAGGAGTTTCGGAGGAAGGAGCTGACTGCCGCTGCCGGTGAAGGTGGAGGCTCTGCCTACGGCATGAAAGGCTTCAAGGGGCGTGGAAGCAAGAAAGGCAAGGCCAAGGAAGGCTCTGGAGGGGAGCAGAACTCGGGAGGGAAGCGTAGCAACAAGGGAGACAAGCGGTGTGGCGGCAAGTGTTGGTATTGCCATGTGGAAGGTCACCCATGGTTTAAGTGTCGCAAGCTACCTGACGGTTGGAGGCCTAGTCAGCCATCAATTGAAGGCTCTAAGGGTGTTTATGGAGCTATGGGACAAGGCATGGGCAGTGAGGAGGGCGATGGAGGTGCTGGCGGACATGGCGGCATGTTCTACCATGTAGGAGAGGCATGCTCCGAGGACATGGTTGTACCGGCCAGCAAGGTTGCTCTTCACCGTTCCTCCCATTGGGTCATCGACACAGGAGCCTTCATGACCGTGACCAACGGAGAGGATCTGCTGGATGAAGTCAGGCCATCAAAGGCAACCACCGTTGTTTCAGCCACCGGCCAAGTTGTACCCGTGCGTGGCGAGGGGAGAGCCATGTTTATGGGTGCGGATGGGAGGCTTGTGGGGCTGAAGTGTGTTCTTCTTGTCCCTGGACTATGTGCCAACCTTCTCTCTACCAAGGCATTGAGTGAGGCAGGGATGAAGATGGAGATGATGGGCACAAAGGTGTTCAAGGCAACTCTGGATGGGCGCGTGTTGTGGGACCTCCGAGGCGGCAAGGACATGCACCGGTCCATGTGGGAGATACCGGTGCTGCCATGGAAGGAGGCGGATGCGCACTTGGCTGCTGAAGCTGTAAGCGGAGGGCATGCAAGCCACGTAACCAGTGGAGGAGGTGGTGATGGCAGTGATGGTGGGCTGCTTGTGCATGGGGGGGGTGCACTACCAAGTGTAACTCCTGGCACGGGTGAGACGGATTGGCTCACCGCACACCGTCGTTTTGGCCACATGGCGCTGCCTCAGTTACAGCAGCTGTTTAAGGAGGAAAGATTCAAGGGGCTGAGGATAAAGGGGGAGCCCAAGGAGGTGGGCTCTTGTGAGACTTGCTTGACCAGCAAGTTCTCACGGTTTCCCTTCCATTGGGCGGTGGGGCAGTCAAGTGACCCGATGGAGCTCGTGCATGTGGATCTTATGGGGCCCATGAAGGTAAAGGGAGATGGTGGGGCCCTGTATTCCATGACTATGGTGGATGATTACACAAGGCTCACCTGGTGTTTTCCGCTTCCAAAGAAGAGTGATGCTGCAAGGGTCATCATTGAAGAGTGGCTGCCCATGGTGGAGCGAGAGAGCGGCAAGCAGGTGAAGGCGATTCGTAGCGACCGTGGTGGGGAGTTTTTGGGAGCGGAGTTCCGGAGCTGGTTGAAGCGGCACAGCATCAAGCAGCAGCTCACCACGGCCTATACCCCTCAGTCCAACGGTGTGGCAGAGAGAGCAAACCGGACCATCATAGAGGGCGGGAGAACGATATTGGTGGACTCGGGTCTACCCTTGTGGTTCTGACCCCTCGCTATTTGTCATGCTACCGTCATCAAGGAAACGGGTGTTGACTCATGTGGGAGGTCAGCACTGGGTCCCTATGGAGAAGTGGAGTGGCAAGAAGCTCCTGGTTGATATGCTTCGTGTCTTCGGGTGCATGGGGCTTGTGCATCTCCCTAAGGAGAAGCGTGACAAGCTTCAAGCGACGGCAGTGTGGGCTGTTCATTTGGGTCTTGCACGGGGGAGCAAGGGCTGGCTCATGTGGGACCCGAAATCCAACACCGTCTTCACCACCAGAGATGCCAAGTTCATGGAGGGGCTCATGTTTAAGGAGTGGTCAGAGCGGGGGAGGAGCAAGGTCACCATTCCGCTTGGAATAGAGGTGGGAACGAACGACCCACTTCTCATTCCCATTGAGTTCTCCTCATCTTCAGAGTTGACAGAGGTGTCACATGACTTGGGAGGTGCTGAAGGGGAGGCAACAGATGTGGAAGAAGTAATGCACCAAGGGGAGGCCCCTGTAGCTAAGATAGGTGATACCGAGGAGGAGGTGCAGCAGCCTACACCATCCCCTAAGCTTCCACCAAGGCTCACAACCCAAGGGAAGCGTGATGCTGTCCCTGGTGGAGCCAAGGAAGGAGCAGCCAAGGAGAGGCCCAAGAGAGCTGCCCACCCAAGGTATTTCCTTAAGTATGAAAGGCCTGGGGTTCCCAAGGCATTGCTGGTCCAGGAGGAGGAAGATGAGGAGGAGAAGGGAGCCGAGGGGGAGATGGAGCAGATTTGTTGCTTTGGCGTCAACTTACCTCATGAGCCGGCGTCAATGGAGGAAGCTCTTGCTGGAGATGATCGAGAGGCATGGCTGACTTCAAGGGAGGATGAGTTCCAGAGCCACATGGAGAATGAACCGTGGACCCTTACCAATCTGCCCCCAGGAAGGAAGGCATTGGACTGCACGTGGGTGTTACGTGTGAAGACCGATGCGGAGGGGAGGTTGGAGAGGCGCAAGACAAGGCTTGTGATCAAAGGCTTTCAGCAGAGGGAAGGGATTGACTTTCAAGAGGTGTTTGCTCCTGTTGCCAAGGCTCCTACGCTCCGGTTGTTGCTAGCAGCTGCTGCCGTTTGTGGCTGGAAGGTGAAGCAAATGGATGTGAAGACGGCGTTCCTCTATGGCGTGGTAGATGAGGAGATCTACATGAAGCAGCCAGAGGGGTATGATGATGGGGGCGGACGTGTTTGCAGGCTCAACAAGGCCATATATGGCCTCATACAAGCTCCAAGGTGCTGGTATGCAAGGCTGGTGGAGGCTCTTGGCTTCGAAGTTAGCGGGTGCGACGAGAGTCTCTTCATGACTGAGGGGGAGGAGGAGAAGGTATTTCTCCTTGTCTACGTCGATGACATCCTCCTCTTCTCTCCATCCCTGGAGAGGATCAAGAAGGTGCAAGGGAAGCTGAAGGAGACCTTTCAATGCAAGGCCCTTGGACCAGTGGGGTAATACCTTGGTCTTCACGTGGAGCGGGACCAGGTGAAGGGATGGTTGAGGCTTCACCAACACAAGTACCTTGCAGCCATGGGGGAGAAGCATGGGCTGGATGAAGGGAGGAGTGTGAAGACTCCTCTACCCTCAGGGTTTCAGCTGCACCTTGATGAAGAGGAGGGTGAGGTGTTAGAGTACGAGTTGCAGCTTCGGTTCCGGTCAATGGTGGGGAGCTTGACGTACACTTCGGTCAACACTCACCCCGACATTGCGTTCTCAGTTTCACAGCTCGCTCATGTGGTGTCTAGACCCCTTCAAGAGCACCTCGATGCAGCAGAGAGGCTGGTGAGGTACTGCATGGCAACCTCAAGGGTGGGGCTGCAATATTCAGTGCATGGGCAGCTGAAGCAAAAGGGAGTGGAGGAGGTGAGCAGAAAGAGGAGGTTGGGCCGAACGTAACTTTGGCCTTGCTTTTCTGCAGCCGGCGCACATAGAGGAGGTTAGTGGACAATAATTCAACCGGCAGGACATTCCCAAGCCCCACAGGCTCCCCATTGGCTCCCATCACCTTGGCATTCCCAACACCAGTCACAGGGAGCAAAGCATATGAAGCGGCAGCCACAAATTTGATTTTCCCAGGGGGCTTTACCTCGTCAAGCAAATCTTCCCGTGGGGTTATGTGACTTGTGCAACCTGAATCTATCACCCAGTGAGTGAGGGGGTGCATCACAACCTTCTCAACTGAGTCCACATCACCCTCACTCCCATTCACATCCTCAACCATGAGGAATATCCCAGGGGAGGCTTTACCTTGTGCACCATCACCTTGTGCACCTAAACCTTGCACAGTGTTGTGCCAAAGCACTATAGTGGCACGGTCATCGCACTCCCATTCCGCCTACAAGCCTGATCAGCTTCTGGAAGTTTTTGGGGAGGTGCTTCAACATGTGTTCTTCAGACCCTCAAAGGTTCAGAATTTCTGAAGCAGTTTACAAGGCATGGCAATATTTTTAATTTCAAGACTTATGGCATCCCGGAAGTGTGTGTTACTCCTTTTTTGTAACATCCGAGTTCACGATTTCGGCTGCTCACTCATCTACCAAGCTCTGATTGGTCTGAAAATTGGTTTAGCAGTCCTTTGCCGTGTGTTTCAGGTGGTCACCGAGTTTCAGGACAACCCAGCATCGGAGCAGCACGTGACAGCTGTCGAAAGTTACTGTTCCGTAGTCATGGTGCACTGTTGGCAGCATTTCCCTTGCCATCCTTTCATTGTTGTCATGCCAATGGTGCAGGGACAGAGAATGAGACAAGAAGTACAGGTGGTCAAGTGGGACTCTACCACCCTCCTTTTGAGAAGTGTGGTCTTCCTGGAAGCAGCTTGCAAGAGGGTGCAAGTGGGAAGACAAGCTGACTCATGGTTGGCTTGACTCACGATTGGTAGCCTTGAGTACAGCTCTAAACATCCAAGTGTGGTTGGCTTTGCTGACCTAGCTAGGAAGTTTCCCATCCTTCTCTAGCCTTTCTCCCCTAGGACTCAACCTTCTCTGAGTTCCCAGGATGGTCCCAACCCCTTAAGAGTCCCCTAGGCAATATTGTACTTACCTCTTCCTTGCATCAATGAAACTACACGTTTTCAACCGAGCTTACGTTTTCATTGACTGCGTAGCGCATATACCTCTGATGAAAGCAAGCAATATACCGTTGGAAAGAAGACACCTGAAGCTAACTTGTCTCCAAGTTTCAGCCTCGTATGTTATTTGGGCTGATCGTGACGGCGTTTTGAACAGATGCGGTTCGAAGTCATCAGATTATGCTTAGGCGGTTTCAAGGGCATCCGCGACCCCTAAGTGGACTCTAGAATATAACACACAGCACCACCTTGCGCGCGTTCACCACTTGGCGGCTTCATGCCTGGGGGTGCCCATCCCTCAGGCCGGCTGAAACAATTGAACCATGGGTACCAGGCCTTCTTGCAGTACCAGCACGCACCCTCCATTTGGGTGCTCCCCCTACTAGCAGAGCTCCCATGCCCCTCGTTGTAGTCACCTCGGCCTCTCCCTCTGCTGAAGCCTCTCCTTCGATCTCAACCTCTCCCTCCCCCACTTCCTCTGATGCCTCCTGCAGCTCCATACCCCTCAGCAGTTTTGTTGGCAGCACCACCACCCGTGTGGCGCCTGCGGAAGTCCTCCTGCAGAATCTGCTGCCGTAGCCACTCAGGTGTCCACTGGTCCTGCTGAGTGTTGAGGGTGGGGATGAGGTTGTCCCACGAGTTGTCGAGCACCGAGATGATCTTGGTGCACTGCTGCATCTCCGACACATTGCTGCCCGCCGCTGCCATCCTCGCATAGGTGTCTTTGATCTTGTCAAGGACCGGCTTCACATCATCGCCCGGTCGCATGGAGAGGGCAGCCAGCTCCTTCTCCAACACAATCACCATCAGCAACATGTTGGGCTGAATCACGTCGCGCAGTAGCTTCCACGCCTTTGGTCCAGAATCATTTAACTCCACCAAGTCCTTGATGTGTTGGAACATGTCGTTGTTGACCGATTGAAGGATTATGTCGTAGAGCACCGCGCTCTTCTCAATCCACCAATCGCAGGCGTCGCCTTCCTCCGGCATCTTCTCTTCTCCAATCACAAGTTTCAGCAGCTTGTAGCGCTTAAACGTACTTCGCATCCGCCCGCTCCATTCCTCATAGTTGGAGCCATCCATTGCCTCGATCTTAGATGGTGGCGGCTCATTCCTCTTCTCAGCTGCATCTCCACTCCCTTGACTCATTTCCTCTGCTCCCAGGCACAGGTTCCAGCTCCCCCCTTTGCTGTCCTCACTGAAGTCCCAATCAATTTCTACAAGTGTCGGCGCCAACGAAATTTCGGCAGAGTTTCCCCTTAGCAGAAGTCACATGTAACCTCCAGAACTCCACTTAGGCACGCCCACAGGCCATGGTGGGTCTAGGAGGGTCTTCACACTTCATTAGACTCTCCAAAAGGTCCTTAATCAGCTCTTATACTACTTGTTAGAGATGAAGGACGTAGTCTATGAAGATTAGGGGCCGAAATATCTCAAAATCGTCAACTACAATTCTGGACAGAAAATTCGTCTTCACAAGAAACGCCGTAGACAAAAGTCTCACAGTTAGAAGTCTCTCAAACTCAGTATGTTGTAGCCCTTGACCGTGGCTATCTATCCCGATTTGAATCGTATCAAACGATGGAGTATAACTTGAGTTATGAACTTCGGCGCACTAGGGGGTATGCTGCCATAGAAACTTAACTCAATCACAATTGTCCACACAAGTTCCACACAAGAAAGTTAGAGTTGCAATAAACCAGGTATAAGGGAAGAGGAGGACGAGAGGGAAGACCCCCAATGAGTCTCCAACCAAGGAAACCCCATAGTCACACATTTCCCCTCTCTATAAGCACCCCATCTTTGAGATTTGTCACTTTCCCTACCCATGCCATCCACCTCACCCAACTTGGCCACACTTGCCAACCTGGTTTGGCTTCTCCCAACCACTTGGCATCATCTAAAGTGATGGGGACGAATTTCCCAACCCCAAATAGTCTATACCCCATATGGAGTCACTCCACAAATTCCCATAGTCGCCGCACCACAACCATAACTACGAACGATCATAACTTTCTCGTTCTTGCTCCGATCGCGGCGATTCTCGGTTCGTCGGGAAGCTCTCGAGCAGAGAAGTCATTTCAGATATCTGCTCAAGCAAGATAGCATTCACACACACTCAGAAAATCCAAACCACACCAAACACAGATTCTTGCACACACTCACATCACGCATGCAACGCACGAACATGTGATGGGAGGCAGACAGACGTGAATGCAAATGATGGCATCACATAACACAGAGGTGCTCACGGACCAAGGAACCGAGTTTCAAGGAGATTTCAAGAATCTGTTGGAGGAGGCAGGGATCACTCACAGGCGCACCTCGCGCTATCACCCACAAAGTGATGGGCTGATCGAGCGCCTGGTGCAAACGTTGAAGAGAGGGCAGAGGGCAAATGGGGAAAAGAGGAGGCGGGAATGGGATGATGAGCTGCATTGGATTGCAGCTGGATATCGGTTTGGGAAGCAAGCTGCCCTGAGAGATCACTCCCCATACAGTCTCCTGTTTGGCTGCGAGCCGGTGCTGCCAGTAGGTGCCCCATGGGTCCTCACAGACACGGTAACTGCAGGTACCATAGGCAATTGGGTGGCATTGTCAGAATCCAGAGCCAGGTACTTGCGGGTGATGATGCCAGCAGCACTGGAAAACCTCCACACAGCACAGCTAAGGGAAGGTGGTATGAGCAACGGCAGCAACAGGGGATGGGGGGGAGAGTAAAGAAGGGAGTGGGTGTGGGGCAAGAAGTGTACCTGAAGCGAGCAAAGCAGGACACCTTGGACGTCGGTGTGGGGACAGAAAGATGGAGGGCGAAGGAGGTACGCCCATCAAAGATACTGGTGCTGGAGAACGAGAGGGGAGCTTGGCTGAAGGAGCATCAGTCCAACACGGCCTTGATAAGGGGAACCAAGCCTCAGCAAGAGGGTCCTATGACACGAGCCCAGGCCGCACGAGCACGGACACAAGAGGGGGCAGTGAGTGACTAAGGCAGAGTGACACGGTGAAGGGAGGAAGGAGGAAGCAAGCAAGGAGAAGAGCAGGTATTGAAGAGGAGTTCTCTGACAGCTGTCACCGCATATGCACTTTATGCATATGCAATAACAGTAGGATAAAGGTGTAGGAGGCAGAGTAGCAAAGAAGGATATATGAACTTAATGCATATATATCTACACTAGCATTAGGTACGGAATGTAGTACAGTAACGGTTGCAATAGGCAAAAGAGGGGGAAACAGAAAAGGGACGGTTGGGATTGCGGGGGAAAGGCACCGAGGGGCGAAATGGGAAACCACATCCCAACCCCGAGACGCACATTGGGAAATGTGCAATCTGGGGTAGGGCTGGGTAAATCCACTCACACCCACCCACTCGATGCTTGTTTCCTATTATTCTCTTGGAATAGTGAAGGTTGTCATCACAGCTCTAGCACTCGGTGGCACACCGCTAAGAGGGAACCTTTGGGGTGAGGGAGCAATCTTGTTCAGTGAGTGACTGAGGCAGAGTGACATGGTGAAGGGAGGAAGGAGGAAGCAAGCAAGGAGAAGAGCAAGTAGCTGTTTATTGTTGCCACCCTCGGTGTTGTTGTTGAGTGTTGTGCTTCCCATTTGACGAGCTCGCCCTTCCCCATCTCATAGACCTTCTCCTGGAATGGCCCAGCGTCTGCGTCTGGGGTGATCCTGATGCCGATGAGCCGCTTCAGTCCTTCTTGTGCCGCCCAGGAAGCTATTTATGGCAGGGACTACCTTCCCCTATTCCTCTTGAGCGGCAGCACGTGTTTCGTCTACGGCTCCGACATCTTCCCAAAACCCTAAAGCATGATTCTTGCAATCGCACCACGTCATTCAGAAAAAAAGTTGCTGATCCGGCGCTTGACTGCACAGGTCAACTTCGTCCGTACATGTCGCAAACCTCTCGTATGCAGGAAAGTTCCTAGAAAGCGAGGGGATGTGAAGACCGATGAGGGAACCAGAGGGGACGGCCAGAGACGGAAGCACGGTAGAACAGCGAGTGGCAGTTGGTCCAGAAGTAGGATCAGCCAAAGCAACTGGGACTGGTGCAGAGAGCAGCGTTACTATGGTGTGGTTGTCAGAATTGTGAAGGAAGGAATGACTGAACTAGCAAGCAGGTGCGTACAAGTAGGAAACCTAAAACTGTTGTACCCTATATAAACTACCCCACTACAGCCTAGACAGACTATAGCATATAAGTTTGACACACCCCCATAGGCAAAGTGGGGGAGAACAAGAGGTCACAAGACCGGTCAAGAAAGGCAAAGCAAGCTCAGGGTGGATCACAAAGTCACCACACAGTTCGAGCACAAGCAAAGGGCCACAAGGCCAGTTCACATGTAGAGTTATATAAAGGAGAACAAGCAATACAGTGAACACAACCTAGCAAGTGTAATCATGCAGGTATATATATAGAGATCACAGTACAAGCAGAGTCAAGAAGTAAGCAAGTGAGGCACAGTAGGTAAAAGGCATAGAACAGTACAGAAACGCTGATGATCACAAGGCTGAAGTGCCTTGGTGAAAACATCAGCAGTGTTGGCCTGTGAGGCCACGTGAGCAAGACGAAGCTGACCACGCTGCTGCAGCTCTCGAGCAAGGAAGTAGCGCAGAGCGATGTGCTTCGTTCTGTGCTCCAGTCAATGCTCCTGACACAAGGCGATCATGGCATTGTTGTCGACGTACAGCACTGGAGCATTGATTTCACGTGGGCGAGTGCCTCAGTGTCAGCAGTAGCAAAGACCAAGTCGTCTACGTACACGAGAACGTAGAACGGCGGCAGAGTGGTGTCGGTGCGTAGAAACAGCGACGGGTCAGCAGTGGAAGGAGAAAACCCAAGAGCAGCAAGAGTCATCCTCAGTGTGCCGTGCCACTCACGGGGTGCCTGGCGGAGACCGTAGACTGGCCGCCGGAGGCTCCACTGGGTACCAGCAGGAAATGACCCAGTGAAGCCAGGTGGGCGGCGCAGCCAGATCTCCTCATGCAAGCTGCCCTGTAGGAAGGCTGTGCCGAAGTCAAGAGAGTGTAGCTCGTAGTCACGCTGAGCGGCGACGTGTAGCAGCACCCGAAGAGTGGTCATCTTCGGGGTAAGGGAGAAGGTCTGGAAGAAGTCAACTCCCTGTCGCTGACTGAAGTCTCGTGCAACGTAACGCGTTTTGAAGACAGGCGGAGAACCCGGCAGCCGCTTCACCCTCAAAATCCACATGCCACTGACGATGTTCGCACCAGGCGGGGGAAGCCATCTCTGTGTCCATGGCTGTCTGCCACTGAGAGGAGTAGGGACCCTCTATCGCCTCTGCGTAAGAGCGCGGGGTCGGGATGTCTGGTGCATCCGGGTCTCCCTCAGGGGCAAGCAGCATGGACACGAGATGAGGTAAAGCAGCGGCAAAGCACTCAAACTCCTCCTGTCTGTCCTCAAAGACATCCGTGCCAAGAGCACACTCACCCCCGACGGACGGAGGACAGAAAGACGCAGACTCAGACTCATCAACAAGACTAGCGGCGTACTCTAGACGACAGGCGGCAGCAAAGTCAACAAGCTCAGCAACTAGAGAAGACGCAGCAGTGGACTCAAACGAAGGGTCAGTGACAACAGTGTTGTTCAGGATCCGTCACGTTGAGAGCTTACGACGAACTCAATTCTCAACTAAACGCAAATCCGCTCAGTAGGATTGTGCGCCTTAGCCTAAGCTACCATCTCCAAGTTGAATCAGTTGTTAAGATGGTCTATAGAGTGAGAACCAAGTAAAAACGCCCAGCAGCCGCATGACTAGAATGGTAGAGGAAGTACAAACATTAAGGCATAGAATGTTGGAGTTGGGGACTCCAAGAGAACCATGAGAGGGAAGGGGTTCTCCAAGAGCTAGGGAAGGATGGTAGGAACCTTCCTAGCAGCAAGGATGCAACCCTCATCATGAGGTCCTTGAGGTGTCACATTCAAAATCCAATCTAGTTGGATTTTGCCTAGGTGTTGCAACATTTGCAACCCATGCTAGAAACTTCTAGCCACCCCAATCCAAAAGTCAAAGTTGCCTTCCCTAACCACCCAACCAAAGATCCCTTTATAGTCATGTCCCAAGTAATCACCCAAATTAGATATAACCTTAAAAGGTAATAAGAAATCCAAGTCTTGGAAATCTTGTAACTTGGGCGATCTTGGTCAGATGAAGGCGATCTTGGTATCGTTGGAAAGCTCTGGATTTCTCCTGCATGATCAAGCATTTAAACTTGGAGAAAACACAGAGATGGTAAAATCCAACAGCCATGCATAATGACAAATGCTCATGCAAACAATGCACGCATGAATAGCACGAGCACTTGGCAGGAAGTTAGGATGACATGCACTCAGAATGACGTGCATCCAACAAACTCCCCCTCAGACTAACGGACTGCATGCACACACACTCACACATGCACTCATGACACAGCTGCCCACACTAGTGCAATGCCATGCCACACATCTTAGCACACTTCCAATGTGCGCTCTCGGGAAGTCTCTTGGTGAGAAAATCCGCCGCCTGCTTGCTAGCCTTCACATGGTGAAGCTCAACAATACCCTCCTTCACCATCTGCTTCACCTAGTGCCACTTAATCTTCATGTGCTTGTTCAGCCCATTCAGGATAGGATTATTGGCCATGCCAATAGCAGTCTCGCTGTCGGAGAAAAGTGGTGTAGGTCCCTCCTGTTCAGCTCCCATGTCCTCCAGCAGCTTCCTCAGGAGCATGATCTCCTTGATGGCATGGTACATCGCCATGTACTCTGCCTCTCCGGAAGACTGAGCAATCTCACTCTGCTTCTTGGACCTCCAGCTCACTGGTCCACCTCCGACCATGCACACAAAGCCACCAACTGATGACTGATCCTCATCCTCTGAGGCCCATGTAGCGTCGGTGAAGCACGACAGCTTCAAGGTTCCAGGCGTTACCCCATCTGCTCCATCTGTTTCAGCTGGCTGCCAGCTGAAAACTGAACACCAGCAGATGCCGTTGATCCGAGGTAGCGCACCAAGCGCTTTGCCACCTCCAACTGCTCCTCAGTGGGCCGCTGCACAACTCTGGCCAGCTGCCCCACTCCGAATGAAGCATCAGGTCGCGTATGCACAGCTGCATACATCACACTCCCAATGAGTGACTGGTACTCATTCCGCTGCTCATCCTCAAGCACATCATCCTCCTCAGCTGCCTTCTTCAGCTTGAAGCCTGCAGGGAACGGTGTCATCACAGTGCGACCCCCAGTCACACCATAGCGCTCCATGACACCAGAGATGTAGTGTGACTGATGCACCTTCAGCCACCTCCTCTCGACATCCCTCTCAATCTGCAGCCCCAAGTAGTAGTGGACATCCCCCAGCATCTTGCACTTGAAGTTGTCCATCAGCAGCTTCTGTGTCCTCTCAATCTGCTCCATGGAAGGTGAGAACAACAGTATGTTGTCGACATACACCAGCAGCAAGAGCAGCTGCTCCCCCTCTCCAAGCAGAAACAAGCTGTGATCCGCTTGGGACGTCTTGAAGCCTCCACTCAGCAGCACCTCCTCCAGCTTCTCGTACCAGCACCTGGGCGCTTGCTTAAGGCCATAGATAGCCTTCTTGAGCTTGCACACCCGGCTGGTCCCATCCTCAGCCGTCGGGACAGGGTTGCGACAGGTCCGGGGCAGGGCCGGGCCGCGACAGGTCCGGGGCAGGGCCAGGGCGAGGGCCGGGGCAGGGCTGCAACAGGGCCGGGGCAGGGCCGGGGCAGAGCTGCGACAGGGCCGCAACAGGGCCGGCGTAGGGCCGCGACAGGGTCGGCGCAGGGCCGCGACAGGTCGGGGCAGGGCTGCTACAGGGCCGGGGGAGGGCCGAGGCAGGGCCGGAACAGGGCCGCGACAGGGTCGGAGGAGGGCCGGGGCTGGGTCGCAGCAGGGCCGCGACAGGGCCGCGACAGGGTCGGGGCAGGGCCGCGACAGGTCCGGGACAGGGGCGGCGCCGGGCGACGGGGCAGGGCCGCGACGAGGGGCCCGCGACGGGGGCCCGCGATGGGGGGCCGCGACGGGGGCCGTGGAGGGCCGGGCCGGGACGACGGGGCACCAGGCGACGGGGCGACGGGGCGTTAGGGGGCCGCTACGGGCCGTTAGGGGGCCGCTACGGGCCGTTAGGGGGCCGCTACGGGCCGTTAGGGGGCCGCTAAGGGCCGCAAAGGGGCCTCTACGGGCCGTGAAAGGGGGGCCACTACGGGCCGCGAAGGGGCCTCGAAGGGCAGGCGCGACGCGCGCGTTGGGCAGGTAGGAAAAAAAAAAAAAAAAAAAAAGTGGTGGGCCCTTAGGAAAAAAAAACGAACTAGCTCTATACCATGTGAAAGAATTGAGGAATGAGTGACTAAGAAAATGAGTTGGGTACAAATAGGAAACCCTAACAAACTGTACCCCATAGTGTCTACCCCACTACAGCCTAAACAGGCTATGTAATTAATGTTTGACACGTGCTGCCCTGTAGGGAACTGGAGGGGGCGACTAAAGGAAACCCCTAGCAAGGGAGGAAGATAAGGTGTAAAGAAGAAACAAGTTTAGCGTGGAAAAAAAGGACGAAGATCAAATGGGAAATTTAAAGGGGGATTTTGCTTACTTCGTTACTGCAAGGGTTGAATGTACCCGTAACAGCATCGCGAGCGACGTGTCTACCGTCGGTCGGAGCGAAATGCGTCGTTGTTGCTGCGTCGTTGTTGCTGCGTCATGCATAGATGTTGCGGAGTACATTGCTCGATGTCGCCGCATCGACAATCTCTGTGGAGCAAATTTATTGTTGCGGAGCAAATGTATATGGAGAGATAGGGGAACAAGGGGAGGGGGGCGAGGGGGTGTGTTAGAGGGGCAGGGACGAGGATGTTGGGAAAAACAACGGTATGAAGTTGGCGCTATTGATTCCCCGTGTGCTCGAGTGTTTCTCTCATACCAGAAACAGAGAAATATATAACAAACAAAACAACTCAAACCAAACAACTCAAAACTAGATACACAAATAATGAGGTCACACGGCACATGACTACCATGACTAAGCTACAGGGCCCGTGGTGTTGGTTGTCCACAAAAAAGAAGGCTGAGCGAGAAGGGTAAGAAAAATAGGAGCAAACTACCAGAAGTGACTGCCTGAAGCCTTAAATAACACGCAAGGCCTCATAGAAACAGGGCTCTGTCTGTCCTAGGGTTTGACAGAGCTGGTTGGATGCTAGAGCCAACTGCGCTCGATCCGAGACAATCCAAGCAACCAATCAAGTGAGATGGATTTCAAGATGTTGTAGATGCAAAATATGCAATCGCAACCGTGTATGACCTCGGTTGACTTGGATCCACGGTTGAAACTCCATTATAGAACCAGGTTTTCATCACCTGCGTGCCAATCTTGTTCCGGTAACCACTTTCTTCGTGTGTAGGAAGATTGGGGAAGGTTGGTGCTGGATATGAAGTTGGTTACCCGTGGCAACATTGTATGTACCTCAAACCGACTTTATGTGGATACGCATATTTTGGGAGTGGGTTGCGTGAGGAGTCCCTATTGGTCCTCCTGTGTACATGTCCACATTGAACTCCCCATCTATTGGTAGTTACGCTATGTATGCGTGCTGCACTCAAAGTGGACAATCAAATAGGGTAAGAACATAGACCACAGAACATCCCGACAACAAACCCAGACACATGCCACCGACTTCGTTTTATCAAAGGGACCCCTCTCCGAAGACAATTTTGGAATGCACATTTCCGCTCCTTTCCTTAGTGGTTTCAGCCAAGGAGCCTGTCCCTTAGGCTCCGTTTCATCACGAGTAGGACGCCCCCCACGGGCCTTGTTTTCGTTGTGTTCAAAGGCCCCCCCGGGCCCGTTTCATTGTGCTCACAAGCCCCCACAGGGCCTGTTTGGTCGCGTTCAAACGCCCCTGCATGCTCGTTTAGTCACGTTCAAGGGGCCCCGCGGGCCCTCGTTTCGTCACTCTCCAGAAGGCCCCCTGCGGGCCCACGTAGTCGCGCTGAGCCACCAACAGCCACGCACGCGACTGCAGTCGTGAACGCAGCAGCAGCCGCTCATGCACGCAGCAGCCGCTCATGCATGCAGCAGCCGCACGCGCACCAGCAGCAGCAGTGCACGCGTTAGCCAGCGGCAGCCGCGCACGCCACTACACCCGCACATTAACGCAAAGGCTGCGCACACAACAGTTGCAGCAGCCGCACGCATGGCAGCCTTGCATGCATCAATAGAAACAGCCATGCACTCGACCTGCCACACGCAGCTGCGTTAAGTGTTATAGTCACAATAGTCTTGAATGTGACTAAAACGAAAGATAGAGTGCACAGTCGGATTTCTGCACAGCGGCTTCAAACATTGATAGCGTTCTTCTCACAAATCCAAATGATTTGCTATAAATTGGATCTGGAGCGTCTTGACGTTTCCTACAATATGCAATTTACATCGCACGATTTCATTAAGGAATGACGACGCAACATCAGTTTGAACGAACAGCACTATGGCAGCCACTATAGTCTTAGAACACAAATAAGGAAGAGTTACGAGTTGGGAATGACTCCCAGCCTCTACAATCCCCAAGAGCCGGGGAACAGTGATGTGGAACAGTGCCACACTGTCCCCAACCATGAAGGGTCTCGAAACTACCCTCCACAAGGGCCTACACCAAGAGAAATGTTACACTACACATTGTAATGCAACTATTTTCACTATCTTGAAGTTTACCCTTTTGGAGAGCTTCGAAATCACTTGAATCTTGAAACCATGGCTCTGGTTCTTCAAGATAAATTCTTCTTTGAGTTCTTGGAAGTCTGCTGCGCACACATGCGACACGCCGAACGTTCCACACACGACAAAATAGAAAACCTAACACGACACGCAAACGACGACGTGACACGCGACTAGCGATAACTCGCTATTGAGTCGACACACACATTCAAAATCATGCCTCATCATTCACACACTATTGTAAGCATGAAATGTATATTATAGCATGCCCTCATACCATTCCATGCACACACGCATCCACGCACACAGACAACAAGCCAAATGCTAACAGTAGGGTTGCACCAACAAACTTCCCCTCGGATTGTTGGCCTTATGATCTGGTTCTCTCAGTTCAGAGCCATCCAAGCTAGCTTGCAACACTTCCAATGCTGCTGCTCCACCAGCCTCTTGGTCATCATGTCAGTTGGCTGCCCCGTCATCTTCACGTAGTGCAACTCAACTTCCCAAGCAGTTGGGCCTCCACCAACACAGCAAATGAAGCCTTCCACACTTCTCATGTCCTCCTGTTCTAATGCATAAGAGGCATCGGAGAAGGCTGTGAGGAACAAACGCCAGGGTTCAACACCATCCGCGCCCTTTTGGCGCCTTTGTGCCGCCGCCGAGTATTGTAGCCCAATCGTCGTTGTTTGGCCAAGATACTTGGCCACCCTCATTCCAACTGCTACCTACTCCTCATTAAGGCATTGAAGAGCCCTAGCCAGATGCCCGCTAGCAAAGGCGACGTCCGGCCGGGTGTTTACCGCCGCGTACATGAGGCTAACCACCAACGAGTGAAAATGGCGCCTCTCCTCTTCGCCAACACTCTCCTCCTCTAGTCCCTTCACACACTTAATCCCAGAAGGAAATGGAGTAGCCACATGGCTTTCAATCTGCCCAAAGTTGGCAACCAAGGCCTCCAGGTACTTCCGTTGGTGCACACGCATACACCATTTCTCTACATCTTGTTCGATGTGGAGCCCGAGGTAGAAGGTCACGTCACCAAGGGCCTTGCACTTGAACTTGTCTTGAAGCTTCAGCATCACCTCCTTCACAAGGTCAGAAGAGACTGAGAAAATGAGGATGTCATCCACATAAACCACCGTGAAACTCCTCTACTCCCCCTCGCCAAGCATGAACAAGGAATGATCGGCAGATGAGGGAGTGAACCCGATCTCCTCCAAGACTTCACGCAACTTCAAGTACCACTGCCTAGGGGCTTGCTTGAGCCCATAGAGCGCCTTCTTCAGCTTCCACACTCTGCCACTACCATCATCACCACTACCTCTTCTTCGAGAATGCCGTTGAGGAACGCGGTTGTCACGTCCATTTGTTTCACCACCCATCCTTTGATGGCAGCACCCGCGAGTAGGGTTCTCAGCGTCGTCGGCTTCACCACTGGAGAAAACAGCTCTTTGAAGTCCACTTTCTCCTTCTGCTGGTACCCCTTGGATACAAGCCTAGACTTGTAGCGCTCGATTTTGCCGTCGGCGTCGGAATTGATCTTGAAGAGCCACTTGGACATAATCGCATTACGCCCCTCCGGTAGCTCCACCAATTCCCACGTGCCGTTCTCCTCAATGCTCTTCAGCCCACTCTCCATTGCCTTCTTCCACTCCTCAGCATCAATACTCTCCAAGGCCTCCTTGAGAGTTGCTGGTTCCCCCGGCATCTCCACCGGAGAGAAGAACGTGAAAGCAAACTCCTCGTACTCACTTTCCTCGTCATCTCCAACCATCATTGCCGCTCCGGCCAAGACTGACTTGGCTGCCCTTCCCGGCGCATCATAGGTCAGCCTATTAGGGGCTTGGATTCTCCTTTTGCCCCTTCCTTCCTCATCAGCTGCAGGGTCATCAAGGCTCTCATGGCGTTGCTGCGGGGTGACGCGAATCCGAGAAGCACTCGTTGTTCGAGATGGAAGTGTCGGTGCACGCTTGCTCGTTTGCTGCTCCTCCTCCCCCTCTTCCTCTCCATTCCTAGCCTCCTCTCCCCCATTCACAAAAGGAGATTGTCTTGTAATGGTGCGCTACTCAGCTCCAAAGGCAACTTCACATGCTCCAAGTCGGAACTCTTCACCTCCCTAAACCGAACGCCTATCTTCGCCTCATTCTCCGCCTTCCAATCCTTGTACATGAGGTTTTCCATGAATTTGCAGTCCCTGCTTACCAAGAACTTCTTGGTGAATGGGTCCCAAAGAAGCCATCCCTTGCTGTTTTGAGCCATGCCCAAGCGCACAGCCCACATCGCCTTGGCACCAAGCTTGTTGTGCCAAAGATGCTTAGGCACGAGCGCCATGCACATGCACCCGAACACTCAAAGCATATCCACCTTTCGCTTCCTTCCAATCCACTCCACATAGGGCACCCATTTTTCTGCTCCCACATGGATCAAGACTCTGTTCTTAGCCACACACGCACTCCGCACCGCATCAGGCCAAAAATAATCAGGTAACCCGGCTTCAATGAGCAACCCGCGCGCTGTCTCCGTGATGTTTTTGCTCGCTCGGCGATGCCATTCATTGCAGGGGAGTACGGCATGGTAAGGGAGTTCCCTGCAATGCCCAAAACTAGAGGTCTCGCCTCCACACATTCTGTTGTCATGACACCATCTCCCGATGCAGCCGATCCAACACAATCGGCGGATGTTGCATGGGATTGGATTTCCTTGAAGCGCAAGCCTGCCGAAAGTGGCGTGCGACAAAAGGGCATCGACAAAAGCTACGCTTCACCCATGAGGCTAGTCGTGTCGACAAATTGGCCTATGAAGATAAGCAACCCCCTCCCCCCCAGATACTCGCGATTTAGAAGTCGCCTTTCCAACCGCACACACGTGATACAAGACTTCGTGGGAAGGTTTATTCCAGTGGATTGTCTTTTCACACACTGACGATAGATTTCCTATGTTGAATTGCAGCATCTGCATGGAGCATGGCACGGACAATGCCAACATGGCATATGGCAAGAGCGGAGTGTCAAACTTATATATAGCTTATATTGTGTAGGCTGTAGTAGGGTAGCCCATAAGGGGTACAACCCAATTAGGGTTAGTACTTGTACCCAACTCTTTGCTAGTTCATCCATTTTCGTTCACTCTTTCTGACATGGTATCAGAGCAGGTCCCTTCTAGGACCGTTTTTTGGGCCCACCACCTGCTGCCCTGCTAGCCACCCTCGCGACCCGTAGGCCCCCTAGGCCCCGGCCCGTCGCCCCTAGCCTGACCCCTCGTCGCTCGTCGCCCCTAGACTCGGCCCCTTGGCCTCGTCGCCCCTAGACTCAGCCCCTTGGCCCCGTCGCCCCTAGCCACGGCCCCTCGGCCCCGTCGCCCCTAGCAACGACCCCTCGGCCCCCGTCGCCCCGTCGTCCCTAGCCGCGACCCGTCGCCCCGTCGCCCTTAGTCGCGGCCCCGTCGCCCCTAGCCTCGGCCCCGTGGCCCCTCACAACACGACGCCCCTAGCCGCGGCCCCTCGGCCCCGTCGCCCCTAACCGCGGCCCCTCGGCCCCCGTCGCCCCGTCGCCCCTAGCCGCGACCCCTCGCCCCGTCGCCCCTAGTCGCGGCCCCGTGGCCCCTCGCGACACGTCGCCCCTAGCCTCAGCCCCTCGGCCCCGTCGCCCCTAGCCGCGGCCCTTCGCGACCCGTCGCCCCTTCGCCCCATCGCCCCTAGCTGCAGCCCCTCGCGACCCGTCGCCCCGTCGCCCCTAGCTGCGAACCCTCGGACTCGTCGCCCTTAGCCGCGGCCCCTCGCGACCCGTCGCCCCTAGCTGCGGCCCCTCGGCCCCGTCACCACTAGCCGCGGCCCCTTGCGACCCGTCGCCCCTAGTCGTGGCCCCGTCGCCCCTAGCCTCGGCCCCGCGGCCCCCCTCGCGACACGTCGCCCCGCCGCCCCTAGCCTCGGCCCCTAGGCCCCTTGGCCCCCTCTTCGCGTTTGGCCCCTCGGCCCCTAGGCACCTCGGCCCCTCTGCCCCTCGGTCCCTTGGCTCCTAGGCTACAAGGCCCCTCGGCCCCTAGGCCCCTAGGCCCCTAGGCCTCTCGGCCCCTTGGCCTCTCTGCCACTACTACAACTGCTACTGCTGCTACTGCTACTACTGCTGCTACTGCTGCTACTGCTACTACTGCTGCTACTGCTGCTACTGCTACTACTGCTGCTACTGCTGCTACTGCGTGTTGCACCACTATGGCTTCGCTTCGAGTTCTTGCGTTCGATCATGAGGGTAGACCGGTTCAGTTTGACACATGGCTCGAAGACCTGCAGCTGTACCTACTAAGCGATTCTAAGGAAAGTTTGTCGCTGTTTGACCTCGCGTCAGGTGCCGCTACTGCCCCTCCCGCCACAGCTCACAGTGCGACTCGCTCATAGTGGCTTACGCGCGATGCTGCTGCCCGCTTAGCCATTCGTAACCACCTGCCGTTAGCCGAATGCGCTCACTTCGGACAGCATAGGACAGCACAGGCCATGTACGACGCTGTCGTCGCTCGCTACTCCTCGCCTGCCACTGCTGCGCTAGGCAGACTGATGCTGCCCTACCTGTTCCCCGAGCTGTCCGCTTTTGCCACAGTAGAGGACCTGGTTTCCCACTTGCGCACCTTCACGTTGGACTCAGGTGCCTTGCGCTGTTTCTTTCGTGACAGCACCACTCTCACTCCTCTCCCTGCACCTGTCCCGGTCAGACTGGCTGACCCCTCCGGGGGCCCAGTCGTGGCCCGTTCCTCCACTGTCCTCCCGTGTCCGGTGGTTCCGTCCGGCTCACTGTCAGGTCTTCACCTCCCCTCGTTCTCTACGAACTTGGTGAGTACCGCTGCCCTCCAGGATGCGAAGGTCACTACCACCACCACTCTTGGGGGTTAGCGTGTGTCGATCTGCACGTGCACACGGACAGGGCGTCACCTAAATACGTTCACTCGTCAGCCAGGGTCGAGTTTGTACATACTGGCTACCGAGCCTCCTCAGATAGCTGCGTCTGCTCAGGTGTCCGCGTAAGGTCAGGTAGCCGCCTTTTGCTCGTGTCGCCTCCTGTCGCACCAGACTCTTCTGTGGCACCACCGCTTGGGTCACCCCTCCCTGCCACGCCTTCGTGGCATGCACTCTCGTCTTCTCGTCTCTGGTCTACCCAGGTCTCTGCCTCCCCTCCCGCCCTCGCCTGCCCCGCCCTGCCTTCCTTGCGTCAAGGGGCGGCAGCGCGCTGCTCCTCACTCCTCCTCGTTTCCCCCGACGACTGCTCCCCTGCAGACTCTCCACATGGACGTGTGGGGCCCAGCCCACGTCAGTGGACAAGGCCGCGAGCGCTACTTTCTGCTGGTTGTTGACGACTACACGCGGTACACCACGGTCTTCCCCTTGCGCAGCAAAGGTGAGGTCTCTGATGTCTTGATCCCTTGGATCAGCACAGTACGCGTCCAGCTCCCCGAGCGGTTTGGCCAGGACCTTCCTGTCCTACGTCTGCACTCTGACAGAGGTGGTGAGTTCTCCTCCAACCTCTTGTGGGACTTTTGTCGTGGGGAGGGCATTCTCCAGTCGTTCACGCTTCCGGACTCCCCTCAGCAAAATGGGATTGCTGAGCGCCGCATTGGCTTAGTCATGGAGGTCGCTCATACCTCCATGATCCATGCGGCTGCTCCCCATTTTCTGTGGCCGTTTGTGGTCCGGTACGCTGCGCATCAGCTCAACCTCTGGCCCCGTGTCTCCTTGCCGGAGACCTCGCCGACACTGCGCTGGACAGTGTTATAGTCACAATAGGCTTGAATGTGCCTAAAACGAAAGATAGAGAGCATAGACGGATTTCTGCACAGCGGGTTCAAACGTTGATAGCGTTCTGCTCACAGCTGAAAATGACTTGATTCAAATTGGATCTGGAGCGTCTTTACGTCGTCTACAATTAGCAATTTAGATTGCACGATTTGATAAAGAATTGACGACACAGCGTCGGTTTGAACGAACGGTACTATGGCAGCCACTATAGTCTTAGAACACAAGATAGGAAGAGTTACGAGTTGGGAATGACTCCCAGCTCCTACAAACCCCAAGAGCCGAGGTACAGTGATGTGGAACAGTGCCACACTGTCCCCAACCACGAAGGGTCTCGAAACTACCCTTCACTAGGGCCTACACCAAGTGAAATGTTACACTACACAAAGTAATGTAACTATCTTCAATATCTTGAGGTGTACCCTTTTGGCGAGCTTCGAAATCACTTGAGGCTTGACACCAAGGCTCGGGCTCTTCATCACAAACTCATCCTTGAGTTCTTGATGGGTCTGCTGCACACACCTGCGACACGCCGAACGTTCGACACAGGACAAAATAGAAACCGCGCACGACAAAATAGAAACCGCGCGCGAGACACAAACGACCGCGTAACACGCGTCTAGCGA
This sequence comes from Closterium sp. Naga37s-1, assembly GCA_947471745.1. Lineage (NCBI taxonomy): Eukaryota > Viridiplantae > Streptophyta > Zygnematophyceae > Desmidiales > Closteriaceae > Closterium > Closterium sp. Naga37s-1. The sequence goes on along the minus strand of CANJKZ010000717.1, from coordinate 2,871,191 downwards.
TAACTCGCTATTGACTCGACACACACACTCGACATCATGACTCAACATTCACACACAATTATAAGCATGAAATATATATTATCCCATGCCCTCATACCATTCCATACACACACACATTCACGCACACGGACAACAAGCCGAGTGCAAACCGTAGGGTTGCACCAACAAACTCCCCCTCGGATTGTTGGCCTTAGGATATGTTGCTCTCTCAGTTCAGAGCCATCCCAGCCAGCTTGCAACACTTCCAATGCTGCTGCTCCACCAGCCTCTTGGTCATCATGTCAGCCGGCTGCCCCGTGGTCTTCACGTAGCGCAACTCAACTTCACCCGCGGTTACCAAGCTCCTCGTCCAATGCCACTTCACCCTCATGTGCTTCGTGAGTCCATGCAACACAGGGTTCTTAGCAAGAGCAATGGCACCCTGGCTGTCACAGTACACTGGGGTAGGTCCTTGCTGCTCCTCCCCCAATTCAGCCAACAAACGCCGCTGCCACACAATCTCCCGTACGGCACGGAAGAGTGCCATGTACTCGGACTCCACCGAGCTCAAAGCTTGGTCAACCTGCTTCTTGCTCTCCCAAGCAGTTGGGCCTCCACCAACACAGCATATGAAGCCTCCCACACTTGTCATGTCCTCTGGTTCTGATGCATATGAAGCATCCGAGTAGGCGGTGAGGAACAAACGCCCGGGTTCAACACCATCCGCGCCCTTTTGGCGCCTTTGTGCCGCCGCCGAGTATTGCAGCCCAATGGTCGGTGTTTGGCCAAGATACTTGGCCACCCTCATTCCAGCTGCTACCTGCTCCTCATTAGGGCATTTCACAACCCTAGCCAGCTGCCCGGTAGCAAACGCGACGTCCGGTCGGGTGTTTACCGCCGCATACATGAGGCTGCCCACCAACGAGTGAAATCGGCGCCTCTCCTCTTCACCAACGCTCTCCTCCTCTGGTCCCTTCACACACTTGAACCCAGAGGGAAAGGGTGTAGCCACATGGCCTTCACTCTGCCCAAAGTTGGCAGCCAATGCCTCCAGGTACTTTCGTTGATGCACCCGCATGCACCGCTTCTCCACATCTCGTTCGATGTGGAGCCCAAGGTAGAAGCTCACGTCACCAAGGGCCTTGCACTTGAACTTGTCTTGAAGCTTCAGCATCACCTCCTTCACAAGGTCAGAAGAGGGTGAGAAAATGAGGATGTCATCCACATAAACCACCATGAAACTCCTCTGCTCCCCCTCGCCAAGCATGAACAAGGAGTGATCGGCCGTTGAGGGAGTGAAGCCGATCCCCTCCAACACTTCGCGCAGCTTCATGTACCATTGCCTAGGGGCCTGCTTGAGCCCATAGAGGGCCTTCTTCAGCTTCCACACTCTGCCACTACCATCATCAAACCCCTCTGGCTGCGCCATAAAAATCTCCTCCTCAAGGATGCCGTTAAGGAATGCCGTTACGATGTCCATTTGCTTTACTACCCATCCTTTGATGGCGGCTCCCGCGAATAGGGTTCGCAGCGTCGTCGGCTTCGCCACAGGGGCAAACAGCTCCTTGAATTCCACCTTCTTCTTCTGCTGGTACCCCTTGGCTACAAGCCTAGACTTGTAGCGCTCGATCTTGCCGTCGGCATCCGACTTGATTTTGAAGAGCCACTTGGACGTTATCGCCGTACGCCCCTCCGGTAGCTCCACCAATTCAAACGTGTCATTCTCCTCGATGCTCTTCAGCTCACTCTCCATGGCCTTCTTCCACTCCTCAGCATCACTACTCTCCAAAGCCTCCTTGAGAGTTGCTGGTTCTCCCGGCATCTCCACCGGAGAGAAGAACGCGAAGGCACACTCCTCGTAGTCACTCTCCTCGTCGTCTCGGACCATCATTGCCGCTCCGGCCAGGGCTGTCTTGCCCTGCTTTCCCGGCGCATCATAGGTCAGCCTATTAGGGGGTTGAACTCTCCTCTTCCCCCTTCCTTCCTCCTCAGCTGCAGGGACTTGAAGGCCTTGGCGTTGCTGCGGTGTGGCTCGAATCCGTGGAGCACTCGTAGTACGGGAAGGAAGTGACGGTGCATGCTCGCTCACTTGCTGCACCTCCTCCTCTTCTTCCTCTGCATCATTGGCCTCCTCTCCCCCATTCACAAGGGAGGATTGCCTTGTGGTTGTGCTGCCGCTGCTCAGTTCCAAAGGCAGCTCCACATGCTCCAAACCGGAACTCTTCACCTCCCCAAACCGCACGCCTATCTTCGCCTCATTCTCCGCCTTCCAATCCTTGTACATGAAGTTCTCCATGAACTTGCAGTCCCTGCTCACCAAGAACTTCTTGGTGAATGGGTCCCAAAGAAGCCATTCCTTGCTGTTTTGAGCCATGCCCAAGTGCACGGCCCACACCGCCTTGGCACCAAGCTTGTTGTGCCGAAGATGCTTAGGCACGAGCGCCATGCACATGCACCCGAACACCCGAAGCATATCCACCTTTGGCTTCCTTCCTAGCCACTCCACATAGGGCACCCATTTGTCTGCTCCCACATGAGTCAAGGCTCTGTTCTTGGCCACACACGCGCTCCGCACCGCATCAGGCCAGAAATAGTCGGGTAGCCCGGCTTCAATGAGCAACCCACGTGCCGCCTCCGTGATTGTGCGGTTCGCTCGCTCAGCGATGCCGTTCATTGCAGGGGAGTATGGCATGGTGAGGGAGTGCCGAATACCATTCTTCTTCAGCCACAACCCAAACTCCTTGCTCAGGAACTCTCCCCCTCGATCGGTGCGGATTGACTTGACTAGACGGTCTTGTTGCCGCTCCACCATCGGGAACCAATCCGTCTTCAACGTTTCAGCCACGTCGCTCTTCTTGGCCAGCACGTACACCCAAGTCATGCGGGTGTAGACGTCGACAATGGTGAGAAAATACTCAGCTCCAGCAGCTCCAAGCTTCAGGGGGCCCACCACGTCCATCACCACCTCATCAAGCGGTGCCTTTGCCGTTGCCTCCGAACTAGGGAACGGAAACCGGGTGAACTTGGCTTGAATGCACGTCGGGCAGCCAAGCACCTCATCGGGCTCCCCCTTCACACGTATGCCAGCAACCATCTCATTCTTCACTAGCTGCTGCAAGATGGGCAGGGCCACATGCCCCATGCGCCGATGCAAGGTGAGCCAATCACACTCCCCCGTAGCCGAAGTTGGATTGGAGAATGCCGCGCTCGCAATAGCGCCCCACATACTCTCTCCGTAGTCCTCCTCCGCTGCTGCCTCTGGGTTCTCCTCACCCTTTTGCTGCTCCTTGGTTGCTGCACCACTCTCCTTAGGTTCACTGAACTTGCTGGTCCCTCCAGGTTTGCTCTTCTTGAGCTCATTCTCCTTAGCGCGACCGTTCGCGCCATCGTCGCTACCGACCGCTCCATCCTTGGTGCTGATGCTTGCTGCCACTTGCCTCTCCTTAGGCATAGGGACCACTGGGATCTGCCACATCTCGTTGTAGACATCCCTGTCCTCATGAAGGTCCCAAAGAATTCGATCGCCAAGCCTTGCGGTGTAGGTCTTGGCTCCCTTCGAGTTCGTGTCCATGCCGGCCTTTGCCAACCGCCGCACGGAAATCAGGTTTGCAGCAAGGCTGGGCACCCAAAGCACGTTCTTGAGGCCCACCATCTTCCCATCAGCACCCTTGAACATGGCATTGCCCATGCCTTTCACCTCTGCTCGCTGCCCCAAAGCCGATGTGACATGCTTCACCGGTGACGGCTCGAGTTCGGTGAGCAAGTCCGGGCGAGGTGTCATGCTATAGGTAGCGCCACTATCAATCACCCAATAGTCCAGGGGGTGTAGGGTCACCTTCCCCACAGCTGCTGGCTCCTCAAAGCCTTCATCCTTCTCTGGACCAGCCGGTACTTGCGTCGACACGAAGTAGAATAGACCCGGGTATCGATCGTCGCTCGGGTCCTTGTCGTTGTCTCCGCTCTTCATGTTTGCAGCTCCGCCACCGCGACCGCCACGGCCTCCACGGCCTCGTCCTCTCCCTCCTCCTGCTCCTCTACCCTCTTGGCCTTGAGCAGGGGTCCAACCATCAGGGAGTTTGTAGCAGTCGCGCCACATGTGTCCGCTCTTGTGGCAATAGTGACACTCGCCGTCGAATCGGCCGCGACCGCGTCCGTAGCTCTTGTCGTCGCTGCCGTACCCGCCACTCCTGCGGCCTCTGCCGAAGTTGCTGCCACCAAACCTTCCTCCCCCTCGTCCTCTGCCTCTTCCTCGACCATATCCACGGCCGATGCTCGCTGCCCCAGCGCCATCCGCACTCGCCAACTCACGGCGGCGGAAATCCTCTTGAAGGATAGCTCGCTTCACGTCTTCAAGCGAGAGGCGGGGCAAGTCGCGATTAAGGTTGATGATGAGTGAGGACCATGACTCTGGGAGTAAGGCCAGCAACTTGGTCTTCTTTTGGAGCTCACTGTAGTTCAAATCAGCTCCCTCAAGCCGCGTCAACAAGTCGAAGAATTTCTGCACCCCTTCTTCAACCGCTTCGTCTTCTTCAATTCGTAGTGCCGCCATTTGCCGCTACCGCCGCTGTTGCAGGAGCATGTACACCCTTGAGAGCAGCCCATGCCTTTGGTCCTTTCTCTGGTTCACGCTGGAATGGCTTGATGTGACGGATCTGACTGCTTCCCAACGCTTGCCCAAGTAAGAGATAGCCTTGTGCCCTCTTCCGCACCCACGGGCTCTTCTCCGGGTCGTTCTCGGGGCGCTTCTCCGTTCCTTCCATCACCTCCAGCAGGTCATAGTGGTCAAAGATGTTCTCCATCTTGAAGGACCATTCAGCAAAGTTGTCACCGTTGAACTTGTCAAGCCCAAACACCCTAGGCTCATCCCTAGGTGGGCCAAGACTTGGTTGCATGGGCGCCATGGCTGAATCACCGGGTTGGCCTTGAGCTTGAGCTTCTCCACTGCCACCAGCACCTCTGCCACCCCTTTCCTCAGGTCCAGACATTGTCGAAACTGCTCCAAGGGGCTCTGATACCACTTGTTATAGTCACAATAGGCTTGAATGTGCCTAAAACGAAAGATAGAGAGCATAGACGGATTTCTGCACAGCGGCTTCAAACGTTGATAGCGTTCTGCTCACAGCTGCAAATGACTTGATTCAAATTGGATCTGGAGCGTCTTCACGTCGTCTACAATTAGCAATTTAGATTGCACGATTTGATAAAGAATTGACGACACAGCGTCGGTTTGAACGAACGGTACTATGGCAGCCACTATAGTCTTAGAACACAAGATAGGAAGAGTTACGAGTTGGGAATGACTCCCAGCTCCTACAAACCCCAAGAGCCGAGGTACAGTGATGTGGAACAGTGCCACACTGTCCCCAACCACGAAGGGTCTCGAAACTACCCTTCACTAGGGCCTACACCAAGTGAAATGTTACACTACACAAAGTAATGTAACTATCTTCAATATCTTGAGGTGTACCCTTTTGGCGAGCTTCGAAATCACTTGAGGCTTGACACCAAGGCTCGGGCTCTTCATCACAAACTCATCCTTGAGTTCTTGATGGGTCTGCTGCACACACCTGCGACACGCCGAACGTTCGACACAGGACAAAATAGAAACCGCGCACGACAAAATAGAAACCGCGCGCGAGACACAAACGACCGCGTAACACGCGTCTAGCGATAACTCGCTATTGACTCGACACACACACTCGACATCATGACTCAACATTCACACACAATTATAAGCATGAAATATATATTATCCCATGCCCTCATACCATTCCATACACACACACATTCACGCACACGGACAACAAGCCGAGTGCAAACCGTAGGGTTGCACCAACAGACAGGGGAGGTTGGCGATGCGTTGGTGTTCCGGGTCTGGGGCTCTCGTGCCTTTGTTCGCGATACGTCCGCGGACAAGCTCTCCGCCCGTGCTATCCCCTGTGTCTTCCTTGCCTTTGTCCCTGACGCGCCTAGCAGGCAGTTTTACCACCCCACCTCGCGCCGTGTCTTCCCTTGTCAGGACGTCACGTTTGACGAGTCGGTTCCCTTCTACCGTCTCTTCCCCTACCGCTCTGCCCCTCCCCCGCCCCCGCCGCTCTTCCTTGCTCCTGGTCCTCCTCCGGTAGACCCCCTCCCGCCGCAAGGTCCTGCTCCCTCGGGTGTGTCTCAGGTAGACCCTCTCCCTGGTACTGCGCCTTTTCAGGCAGCTGTCGGCTCAGATGCTGCTCCAGGTGCTGCGTTTGGGGGTGCTGCGTCTGGGGGTGCGGAGCCAGGGGGTGCGGAGAGATGAGATGATGATGATGAGCCTGCGGGTGTGGAGACTGTTAGAGGGCCCTACGTCAGCAATGGCCCTCGCGAAGCGTTTGACTTGGCAGGTCGACCTAAGGTTTGGCTTGACTGTTAGAGGGCCCTACGGCGGCTGACGACCTAATGCCTCGGCACCGATCTCCGTGATGGTTGGAGAAGTGGTGGATTCGGTGTGAGGAGGCATGAGTCTTTGGGAGTTAGGTGTGCTTCTTTGAGAGTCACGCCACTCCTTGCAGTGTTGGCTGGAGTGGCATGCACGGAGTACATTTTGCTGCTGAGTTGGATGGATGTTTGGCGGGGCGCGTTCACCCACCCGCACACCACTTTCGTGGGGTTGGGTTACACCGAAGCGCCACGCAATATTTGTGCAACTCTTGCTTGCCTATATTTGCATGTATATTTGCTTTTGTATTCATGGAGCATATTACTTTTCTTGTGAAGTCCAATTGCTACTTGAATTCTCACTAAGTCCTTGGAGACGAATGCTACTTAAACGCTACTGAGTTGCTGGCGCAACACCATTCTCGTATCAGAAACTCTCTCGCTATCGCTACGCTCTCCATAGTATTCCTTCATTGCCAACCTTCCCTGTCCAACGCAGTGTAGGCGAGGTCTCCGGCAAGGAGACACGGGGCCAGAGGTTGAGCTGATGCGCAGCGTACCGGACCGCAAACGGCCACAGAAAATGGGGAGCAATAGCATGGATCATGGAGGTACGAGCCACCCCCATGACTAAGCCAATACGGTGCTCAGCAACCCCATTTTGCTGCGGGGAGGCCGGAAGCGTGAACAACTGGAGGATGCCCTCCCCACGACAAAAGTCCCGCAAGAGGTCGGAGGAGAACTCACCACCTCAATCAGAGTGCAGACGCAGGAAAGGAAGGTTCTCACGGAACCGCGCACGGAGCTGGAGACGGTCGCCTTTCTGAAGTGCTGGCTCGGCTCCTCTACGCAACACTGGCAGGCGGTTGACCATGCTATGCTGTCGATCGACAGGCTAGCTGCAGAGTTGCTAGGTGCCTGATGTAGTCATTGTTGTCATTGCCTGTTGAACAATTCCGGAATTCCAACTTTGCTAGTGGAAACTCTTGCCGATTTCTCCTGTGATTGTGCAAGCACGAACTAGGCAAAGCTACGTTCACTCCTGGTAGTTCGTGCCAACCCCCGTAGTCTAGCTCACCACCGTTGTAGAGTGGATATCCACAATACTCACACTCTCTTTCAACAGACTCGCACTCTCTTCTCACACTCGCACACTCTCTTCTCATACTCGCACTCTCTTCTCACACTCGCACACTCTCTTCTCAGACTCACACTCTCTTCTTAGTCTCACACTCTCTTCTCAGACTCACACTCTTTTCTCGGGCAATTCAAACGATCATACCCCCTTTCCCCTTCATCGCCCCCTTATCCACTCATCAACCTCAGTCTGGCCTTTGAGCATTCTCAAAACCACTCAAATCACTTTCAGAGGGAAACCAATCCATGTCATTCGGGGCTCCCAGCACACCCGCAGCATGGCAATCAGCTCATGTCATTTGAGGCCCACTCTCGCTCTTCTCAACCATTTCAAACTATCATCCCTGCTCCCTCCCCTCACCGCTGCCTCCCTTATCTGCTCATCAAACTCAAGAGTGGCACGAGATGCTAGCAGGCCAACATCGTGGTTTCACATTGTGTGGCATGTGTGGTTATCTCATTGACATGTCCGGCTCACACGGATGTGCGAGCAGCATGGCTTCACAGTGTCTAACATGCGTGGTGACATGCATAGCAACCTCATTGACATGTGAGAGCAGCATCGATTCACAATGTCCGACATAGTCATGGTATGGCTGCTCCACGGCTTCTATTGTTCTCACTTCTCTGGTGCATCCCTTTGCCTTCCCCTCCATGCTCCCCTCCTACTTCCCATATGCTTATGGCAATGGTGGCACTGGAAGAGAAGGCTGGGCAAGTGAGGTGACAGCACTGGCTCTGGGTGTTCTATTGTGCCAGTCTAATTATGATATGGCGTGTACATTGTAAAGTAATTAAGGCATATGCTGGAAGTGGATAACTTAAAAGAAACTAGTCTGATTTCCCGCTTCACTATTATTCAACGAGTACCATATCTGCAGGAACAAACATCTATTATCCTAAAGACTTTTGTTTGGCCTCCCAGTACTATGAAGGTGAAGGTACCGGTACCGTAATCTCCCGGATAAAGGACCCCCCTGCGTAGAAGTCCCTGGGTCCTTGTTCTGGACCAAGGGACTTTATTCCGACCTGAGAACCTGCCATTTTCATTTTTAGAATTAGGGTTATTTCTATAAGTGTTTTTTACCATGTTACACTGAAAATCAGGGTAGTTTTTGTTGAATGCACGTCAGTTTGAGTGCATGTCATCCTAACATCCTGCCGAGTGCTCGTGCTATTCATGCGTGCATTGTTTGCATGAGCATAGCGTGATCTCCCTGCTAGAAGACCCCCCCGCATAAAAGCCCCGTGGGTCTTCTATCCGGACCAGGGGTCTTTTATTAGGTCAGTCCTGGAGAGGACCCGCCTTTTGACCCAAATCATTATAAGACCCCCCCTCTTTTGCATGGGTGGTGTTTAACCGGTGAGCTGCTTAGCGAGTCACAAGAAAAAAACACCAGATTCACGTTGTGGGGCGAATTCGTGGTCTATGGAGACGTGATGCCACATTGATCATATGCTTTTGCCGCCCGTCACGCGAGAAATGCTGACGTACCTGTCACAATTGGGCATTACAGGAGATATGACGCGTGGCAAGGATTGATGTGCGCAAAGCGAGAGTGACGATAGGATTCCCCGTTTTGAGCCGTACTCGAATAAGCGCCGGTGGTTATAAAAGGGTGATGGCGCTTACATCTGGTCCTCGATTATAAGCGCACCCCTGGAGGCTTACGGATTATAAGCGCACCCCTGTATTATTACACATTATAAGCGCCACCCTTTTTTTAATTCGACTATTATTATCCTATCTTTTACAGGCTGTTTTCACTACAACATAATATCTTTCCAATACAACTTCTACTAAATCCTACAAATAGTTTCCCGCAACATTCACATACCTTCTCTAATTTCTATTCTTCCTACACATCCTATGCATCACCATCAAGAGTGGCGAAGCCATCTTGGTCGGCCTCCCTGTCCGAATCTGGCTCCTCTATGTTGTTGCAGCAGAATCCATCTGCTGCAATCTCGTCGTCAAGTTCTACTTCACCCTTGACGGCGTCCCGCCAGTGCTGCATGCAGAGATTATCCTGGGACCCATCCAGGGCGTTGCTGATGCCACAGGTGAGAAACGTGCGCTCAATCAACTCCTTGGGCACGGCCTTCCAGGCCTTGGAGATCCACTTGACCGTCAGCTCTGGAGGTGGCTTGCGGATGTTGCCTGCCACACATGGAAACACAACAGCAATCAGAACAGGGTGGAAATAGTCAAGAGCAGACATATCGTACACATAGGGATTGAGCTCACCTCTTTCGGTCAGGCAGTCGACCCCCTCGCTCTCGAACCACTCCTTATACAGTTGTCGGACTGCTGCTTGAATGAGCGGTTCACCGCGATGTCAAGAGGCTTGATCTCAGAGGTGCAGCCAGCTGGTATGACGGCGGTGACGATGTTCAGCTCGCCGAATTTCGCCTTCACAGCATCAATGAGGTGCCCGCGGTAGGAGTCAAGAACCAACATCACCTTTCTGCTGCGTACTCCGAACATGGGGTTGATGTACGGGTTCACCGTCCTGTCGAGCCACGCGAGGACGCCGTCCGCGTCCATCCAACTGTTGGGTTGTGCGGCGACCACAACATCTAGACATCCGAACAAGGAGTACAGAAAGATCAGCATCAGACATAAAAAAAAACATCACATGCAAATGACACCATCACTGCACAAGCTGCTCGGCTTACCGGAGGGGAAATTCCCCTTAGGAAGTGTCTTGCGCTTAAAGAAGACCCAAGGCTTGAGCTTCTCGCCGCTGGCGGTGCAGGCGAGCATCACCGTCACGCGTTCTTTTTGATAGCCGCCGCTGCAGATAGGCACGGAGCGAATCCCCACCTCCTCGACCGTGCGTTCAGCTAGCATCTCGAGCTAGAGTGGCGTTTGATCGGCATTAATAATCCAGCGGTTGTCGATGCCGTACTGTTGGCGAGAGTGTCGCACGAACTTCCAGAAGTTCCGCACCTGTGTCTCACACTCTGCAAAGGAAGGGTGGGAGAGACAAACAAAAGAAGAAAATTAGAGTTTCGAAGGTCGTAAGCAGCCATAAACTGTAAAGTTCCCCCCGCAGAGGAGCTGAGGTGGTGAGGTCAATGCCTCGGTGGAGTGGAATCTTGCCGCTTCTGCCAATTGCGTAGTTGTACAGAGTCGTGCCTGGCACGGCATGCGACCCTGATTGGGCAGTCGCACCCTAAACTACATGTGCGCTGGCATGGGCCAAATTCATGTTCGATGAATCTGGCCAGGCCAGCAAGACGTGATGGGCGTGATTCCACGCCTTGTTGGCCATTTGGCGCGCTTTTCATGCACGGTTACGAACGTTCTAGATGTGGATTGAATCCCCTTTTGAAAGAGCTTCAATTTCATGTTAAAACAATATATTTCATCTTTTTCCATTATAAGCGCACGCACGTATAAATTTCCTCGATTATAAGCGCACCCCCTAAAAAACAGTGTTTTCTTATACCCCCAGGGGCGCTACTATCCCGGGGCTGACGGTATGTCATTCTGCATGGCTGTTGGATATTATCATCTCTGTCCCTTTTCACCAAGTTTAAATGATTGATCATGGAGGAAAAATACAGAGCTTTCCAACGATACCAAGATCGCCTTATTCTGACCAAGATCGCCAAAGTTACAAGATTTATAAGACTTGGATTTCTTATTACCTTTTGGGGTTATATCTAATTTGGGTGATTACTTGGACATGACTATAAAGGTGTCTTTGGTTGGATTTTGCATGTAACACCTCGAGGACCTCATGATGACGGTTGTATCCGGACTAAGTCTACACTACAGGCAAATCTAGAATAATGAAAACGATTACATTTTGACACCCCCTAACTGGCTGCAGTGAAGAACCATGTGCAGAAACACCCCCAGAAGGGGTACACCAAGTGCAGCAGAAGACAACAGAGAGGTAAGTGAGGAGGAGGAGGGAAGGAACACGAAGGAGGTGAGAGAGAGAGATGAGGAGAGGAGGTGGGGGGGAGCCAAGCGCGGCGAGCCCCTCTTACGAACCCCTGTTTTACAAAGGGGGGGGTGAGAGAGGGAGGAGAGGAGGTGAGGGGGAGCCTAGCGCGGCGAGCCCCTCTTACGAACCCCCAATTCCACACCCTCTTTTAGCCACCCACCTAAAACTCACCCCCCTTGTTCAGCCGCCACCCGGAACCGCTCCCCTTCCGCCACCCCCTTGTTAACGGGAGTGGAGTGTTGGCCCCGCCCTCGCTTGGGCAAAGCCGACGACTTGGTCGGATGTACGGGAGTAGCAGCCGACCGTTCACAGTGGGAGAGCTGCTCGACAGGCTTGGTTGAGCCGCAGGGGACCGCTGTGGTGTTGCTGTCGACCATGGAGCTCGAAAGCTGCAACTGACAGGTCTGGGCGACTGGTGGGCCATCGACCAGGAGGGGCAGTTCGATCGGGAGGTCGACCAAGCAGTCCGTCGACCTTCAGTTCGACTGGGAGGTCAACGGAGCAGTCCATTGACCTGACAAGTGGGCAGCGGTCGACGAGGGGAGCTCGGCGACAACACCCGACAGTTCTAGTCGACGGAAGGGGTCCGTCGACCAGGGGGTAGCTTGACGGGAGCTGTAAGCAGCATGGCCACAAGATGAGGTTCAGCAGCTGCAAGACACTCAAAGTCCTCCTGCCTGTCCTCAAAGACGTCCGTGCCAAGAGCACATTCACCCCCGACGGACAAAGGACAGTCAAACTCAGACTCAGTAACAAGACTAGCGGCATAGTCGAGACGACAGGCGGCAGCGAAGTCAACAAGCTCAGCAACTAGGGCAGACGCAGCGGACTCAAACGAAGGGTCAGTGACAACAGTGGCTAGAAGACGTGGGATAGTAGGACTGGCAGCACGAGCTAAGTCAGACTCAGGGTCCGGACCGTCAACAAGAGAGGACGCAGGAGGAGATGGCAGGGGAACTCGCAGTGGAACTGAGGAAGGACGAAGTGCCATAATGTGAGTGCCGGGGACAGGAGGAGGACGCGGACGAGGAACACGCCGACCAGTGCAAACAGCGCGAACAGGCGAGGTAGGACGAGACTCAGGCTCACGACGCTCTGTAAGAGAGCCTGTCTACTCAGCGTAAGGAGAAGGAGCAGGCAGTGGGGAGTCTGGCTGTAACTGTAGCTGCGATCGGTGAGGCGGTGGACACAGCAAGCTAAGAATAAGGCCAGTAGAGACGGGAGAATAAGAAACTAGCAAAGGACCGAGTCAAGTGGCGGCAGAGACGACGGTGGCAGCGGAACAAGAAACGGTCGCCGCTGCACAGTGCCTCCAGCACCAGGACCGCCAGCTCCAGCACCCCCAGCGTTAGCACCTCCAGCTCCAGGGTCTCCAGCTCCAGTGTCTCCAGCTCTAGCGCCTCTAGCGCCAGCGCCTCCAACTCCAGCGCCTCCAGCTCCAGCGCCTCCAGCTGCAGCTCCTCCAGCTCCAGCGCGTCCAGCGCCAGTGTCTCCAGCTCCAGTGCCTCCAACACCACCAGCTCCAGCAGCTCTAGTACCTCGAGGACAAGCACCTCCAGGACCAGCAGATCCAGCACCTCCGGTTCCTCTAGCTCCAGCAGTAACTCCAGCACCTCCAGGACTAGAAGCTCTAGCACCTCCAGCTCCAGTGCCTCTAGCTCCAGCGCCTCCAGCGCCAGTGTCTCCAGTTCCAGTGCCTCCAACACCAGGGTCTCCAGCTCCAGCGGCGCCTCCAACACCACCAGCTCCGGCAGCTCCAGTACCACTAGTATGAGCACCTCCAGGACCAGCAGCTCCATCACCTCCAGTACCACTTGTTGGTGCAACCCTACGGTTTGCATTCGACTTGTTGTCCATGTGCGTGCATGCGTGTGTGCATGGAATGATATGAGGGCATGAAATAATTTATATTTCATGCTTACAATAGTGTGTGAATGATTTTGAATGTGTGTGTCGAGTCAATAGCGAGTTATCGCTAGTCGCGTGTCACGTCGTCGTTTGCGTGTCGTGTGCGGTTTTCTATTTTGTCGTGTGTGGAACGTTCGGTGTGTCTCAGGTGTGCGCAGCAGACTTCCAAGCACTCAAGGAAGAATTTACCTTGAAGAAACAGAGCCTTGGTTTCAAGATTCAAGTGATTTCGAAGCAAAAGGGGTAAACTTCAAGATAGTGAGAATAGTTATATTACTTTGTGCAGTGTAACATTTCTCTTGGTGTAGGCCCTTGTGGAGGGTATTTTCGAGACCCTTCGTGGTTGGGGACAGTGTGGCACTGTTCCACATCACTGTACCTCGGCTCTTGGGGTTTGTAGAGGCTGGGAGTCATTCCCAACTCGTAACTCTTCCTAATTTGTGTTCTAAGACTATAGTGGCTGCCATAGTGCCGTTCGTTCAAACCAACCTTGTGTCCTCAATTCTTGATGAAATTGAGCGATCTAAATTGCCTAGTGTAGGCAACGTCAAGACGCTCCCGATCCAATTTGAATCAAGTCATTTTCAGCTGTGACCAGAACACTATTTAACGTTTGAAGCCGCTGTGCAAAAATCCGACTGTGCATTCTATCTTTCGTTATAGGCACATTCAAGCCTATTGTGACTATAACACCTCTAGCTCCAGGAGTAACTCCAGCACCTCCATGACTAGTAGCTCCAGCACCTCCAGCTCCAGTGCCTCCAGTGGTACAGCCTCCAGCTCCTGCAGCGCCACTCCTAACGCATGTGCGCTGAGCAAACCACTCGCGTAGCTGCTGCGGTGGGAGAGGCTCCCGCCGGTAAGACAGTCGTGGCGAGGCACCCGCAGGACCTCCGGAAGACGCAGTACCCCTAGGCTCAGCACCCCCAGACTCTGCACCCTAGTACTCAGCACCCCCAGGCTCCGCACCCTCAAGCTCAGTACCCCCAGGCTCCGCACCCTCAGGCTCAGCACCCCCAGACTCCGCACCCTCAGACTCAGCACCCCCAGGCTCCGCACCCTCAAGCTCAGCACCCCCAGGCTCCGCACTCTTAGGCTCAGCACCCCCAGACGCAGCACCTCTAGCAGCACCTGAGTCTACAACGACCTCAACAAGCTCAGCCAGGGGGAGTGGGTCTACTTGAGACACACCTGAGGGAGCAGGACCCTGGGGGGGGAGGGGGTCTATCGGAGGGGGACCTGGAGCAAGAAAGAGCGGCGGGGGGGGGGGGGGGGGGGGGGGGAGAGAGGGGCAGTGCGGTAGGGTAAGAGACGGTAAAAGGGAACCGACTCGTCAAACATGACGTCTTGAGAGGGCAGGACACGGCGCGAGGTGGGGTGGTAATACTGCCAGCCCGGCACGTCAGGGGGAAAGCCAAGGAAGACGCAGGGAATAGTGCGAGAGGAGAGCTTGTCCGCGGAAGTATCGTGGACAAAGGCACGAGAGCCCCAGACCCGGAACACCGACGCATCGCCTGTTAGAGGGCCCCACGTCAGCGAGGGCCCTCGCGAAGCGTTTGACTTGGCAGGTTGGCGACTGACGACCTAATGCCTCGGCACCGATCTCCGTGGTGGTTGGAGAAGTGGTGGATTCGGTGTGAGGAGGCATGAGTCTTTGGGAGTTAGGTGTGCTTCTTTGAGAGTCACGCCACTCCTTGCAGTGTTGGCTGGAGTGGCGTGCACGGAGTACATTTTGCTGCTGAGTTGGATGGAAGTTTGGCGGGGCGCGTTCACCCACCCGCACACCACTTTCGTGGGGTTGGGTTACACCGAAGCACCACGCAACATTTGTGCAACTCTTGCTTGCCTATATTTGCATGTATGTTTGCTTTTGTATTCATGGATCATATTACTTTTCTTGTGAAGTCCAATTGCTACTTGAATTCTCACTAAGTCCTTGGAGACGAACGCTACTAAACGCTATTGAGTTGCTAGCGCAACACCATTCTCATATCAGAAACTCTCTCGCTATCGCTACGCTCTCCATAGTATTCCTACATGGTGCGGTGAGCGTGGAACGAACACGCATAGCTTTCCGTCGACATTCGTTAGTATACTCGCCTTGGCGTGCGGTGTTAGTGAAGGGCGCTAATTAATTTAAGTTGAACCTCTCATACTTTCCCTCTAGTAACGCTCTCGGACCCAAGGATAGGGCGTTTGGTAATTCATTACCACTCGTCTGAGGACCCTTGTGAGGTGACCCCGAGACGAGGGATGTAAGGAAGGGACAATTTATTTTAATTTGTGGTACCTTATAGAGACGTCGTAGAGGATGAGTACAGAGGAGGCGAACATTGAGGCCGGCAATATTCGCGCATTAGAGGAGGATCTTGTAGCCCGCCATTCTTGTGGTGAGCTTAGTGATATCGAGTACGAGCTCATGCAGGAGGGATTTGTGAGAGAATTGAGGAATGATTGAACTAGAAATGAGATGGGTACAAGTAGAGAACACAAAAGTGTTGTACCCTCTAAGAACTACCCCACTACAGCCTAAACAGACTATAGCAGATATAAGTTTGACACACCCCCATAGGCAAAGTGGGGGAGAACAAGAGGTCACAAGACCAGTCAAGAAAGACAAAGCAAGCTCAGGGTGGATCACAAAGTCACCACGCAGTCTGAGCACAAGCAAAGGGCCGCAAGGCCAGTTCACATGCAGAGTTATATAAAGGAAAGCAAACAATACAGTGAACACAACCTAGCAAATATAAGCATGCAGGTATATGTATATAGAGTACAGTACAAGCAGAGTCAAGAAGTCAACAAGTGAGGCATAGTAGGTATAAGGCCTAACACAGTACAGAAACGCTGATGATCACAAGGCTGAAGTGCCTTGGTGAAAACATCAGCAGTGTTGGCCTGAGAGGCCACATAAGCAAGACGAAGCTAGCCACGCTGCTGCAACTCTCGAGCAAGGAAGTAGCGCAGAGCAATGTGCTTCGTTCTGTGCTCCAGTCTGTGCTCCTGACACAAGGCCAGCATGGCCTTGTTGTCGACGTACAGAACTGGAGGAGAACGAGGCGCCTCTCCCAAGTCGGTCAGCAGGTAGGTGAGCCAGCGTAGCTCCTATGCAGCCATGGCCCCAGCGTAGATCTCAGCCTCGCAACTGGAGCTGAAAACAGAAGAAGAGCGGGTAGACCGCCAAGAGACAGAACCGGAGCCAAGACTGAAGGTGTAACCCTGTGACGACCGCTGCGTAGCCAAGTTGTCAACCCAAGAGGCGTCAGCGTGACCAGTGAGGACAACTCGAGCCCGTCCTCCAAGCACTAGCCCCATGCCCGATGTACTGCACAAGTATCGCAACACCCTCTTCGCAGCATCCCAGTGCACCTTTCGGTGCCTGCCGGGAGCCACGTAGCGAGCCAGAAGGCTGAGAGGGTATGCGAGGTCAGGTCGTGTGCAAGTCATCAGGTACATGAGGCAGCCCACAAGCTCTGGATACGGGCCACTCGGCTCTACGGACTCGTCCGAAGGTGGAGCTGAGAGCGAGTGACCGGTAGGCAGAGGAGTAGACTGTGGCGAGGAGTACGTGAAGCCGAAGCGCTGAAGGACCTGCTGCACCATGTGTGACTGAGTCAAGGTAATGGTGCGCTGTGCTCTGTCCCGGGTGATCCGCAAGCCAAGATAGCTTGTCAGTTCACCCAGGTCTGTACACGTGTGTCTCTTCTGCAGCTCCGACTTCACGTGGGCGAGTGCCTCAGTGTCAGGAGTAGCAAAGACGAGGTCGTCTACATACACGAGAACGTAGAACGGCGACAGAGTAGTGTCGGTACCTAGAAGCAGAGAAGGGTCAGCAGTGGAAGGAGCAAAACCAAGAGAAGCAAGAGTCGTACTGAGTGTGTCGTGCCACTCAAGGGGTGCCTGGCGGAGACCGTAGACTGGCCGCCGGAGGCTCCACTGGGTACCAGCAGGAAACGACCCAGTGAAGCCAGGTGGGCGGCGCAGCCAGATCTCCTCGTGCAGGCTGCCCTGCAGGAAGGCTGTGCTGAAGTCAAGTGAGTAAAGCTCGTAGTCACGCTGAGCAGCAACGTGCAGCAGTACCCGAAGAGTGGTCATCTTCGGGGTAGGGGAGAAGGTCTGAAAGAAGTCAACTCCCTGTCGCTGACTGAAGCCACGTGCAACGTAACGCGCCTTGAAGGCAGGCGGAGAACCCGGCGGCCGCTTCACCCTGAAGATCCACATGCCACTGACGATGTTCGCCCCAGGTGGGGGAACCTCGTCTACGTAGGTGCCTGTGGACTTCCAGGAAGCCATCTCTGCATCCATGGCTGCCTGCCACTGAGAGGAGTAGGGACCCTCTATCGCCTCTGCGTAAGAGCGCAGGGTCGGGATGTCTAGTGCATCCGGGTCTCCCTCAGGGGTCAGCAGCATGGACACGAGATGAGGTACAGAAGCAACAAAGCACTCAAACTCCTCCTGTCTGTCCTCAAGAACGTCTGTGCCAAGAGCAAACTCACCCCCGACGGACGGAGGACAGACAGACACAGACGTAGACTCAGCAACAAGACTAGCGGCGTAGTCTAGGGGACAGGCGGCAGCAAAGTCAACAAGCTCGGCAACAAGAGCAGACGCAGCAGAGGACTCAAACAGAGGGTCGGTGACAGCAGTGGCCAGAAAGCGCGTGACAGTAGGACTAGCAGCACGAAGGGAGTCAGACGCAGGGTCAGGACCGTCAGGAAGAGAGGACGCAGGAGGAGACGGTAGAGGGACACGCTGTGGAGCAGTAGAAGGACGCAGAGTCATAGAGTGGGTGCCGGGGACAGGAGGAGGACGCGGACGCGAGACACGAACAGCGCGAACAGAACGGACAGGAGACGTAGAACGAGACAAAGGCGACACAGGACGCGACTCAGGCTCACGACGCTCTGTAAGACCTCCAGTCGGTCCAGAGTAAGGAGAAGGACCAGGCAGCGGAGAGGCCGGCTGTAACTGCGACTGCGAAGGGACAGGCAGTGGACTCACGGAAGGAGGTGGAGGACCAGGAGAAGGCTGGGAGCCAAGAACCTGCTGAAGAAGCGGAACGTAGTACGGTCGCGGCCGCACAGCGCCTCCAGAAACAGCAGAGACAGAACCGGTACCCTCAGCCCTAGGGTCTCCAGTCCCAGCAGCACCACCAACACCAGCTCCAGCAGCAGCAGCTCCAGCAGCACCTCCAACACCAGCAGCACCTCCAGCAGCACCAGCACCAGCAGCACCTCCAGAAGCTCCAGCAGCACCTCCAGTAGCACCTCCAGCACCAGCAGCACCTCCAGTAGCACCTCCAGCACCAGCAGCACCTCCAGCAGCACCAGCACCAGCAGCACCTCCAGTAGCACCTCCAACACCAGCAGCACCTCCAGCAGCACCAGCACCAGCAGCACCTCCAGAAGCTCCAGCAGCACCTCCACCAGCAGCACCTCCAGAAGCCCCAGCAGGACCTCCAGGAGCTCCAGCAGCACCCCGACAGCGCCGAGAGTACCACTCACGAAGCTGCTGTGGAGAGAGAGGCTCTTGCCGCGGCGGGACACCGAGAGCACCTCCAGACGCAGCACGCGCAGGCTCAGCACCTCCAGACACAACACCCTCTGGCTCCACACGCCCAGGCTCAGTACCCCCAGGCTCAGCACCCCCAGACTCAGCACCCCCAGTCCCCGCACCCCCAGTCCCCGCACCCCCAGACTCAGCACCTGAGTCAACAGCTACCTCGACCGGCTCGGCAGGGTCTACCTGGGACACACCTGAGGGGGCAGGACCCTGGGGGGGGAGGGGGTCTACCGGAGGAGTACCTGGGGCAAGGAAGAGCGGCCGGTGGGGGGGGGAGAGGCAGTGCGGTAGGGAAAGAGACGGTAGTACGACACCGACTCGTCAAACGTGACGTCCTGAGAGGACAGAACACGACGCGAGGTGGGGTGGTAGAACTGCCACCCGGCTGCGTCAGGAGGGAAGCCAAGGAAGACACAGGGAACGGCACGGGGGGACAGCTTGTCCGCTGTAGTATCGCGGACAAAAGCTTGAGATCCCCAGACACGGAACGCGGACGCATCGCCAACCTTCCCCGTCCACCGCAGAGTAGGTGTGGTCTCCGGCAAGGAGACACGAGGCTGAAGGTTGATCTGATGCGCAAAGCACTGAACCGCGAACGGCCACAGAAAATGGGGAGCAGCCGCATGGATCATGGACGTACGAGCGACGTCCATGACCATGCCAATGCGGCACTCAGCAATCCCATTTTGCTGCGGGGAGGCCGGAAGCGTAAACGTCTGGCGGATGCCCTCAGAGCGACAGAAGGCTCTCAGGAGGTCGGAGGAAAACTCCCCGCCTCTGTCTGAGTGCAGACGCAGAACAGGGAGGTTTGAGCCGAAACTCTCACTAAGCTGGCGACGAGCACCGCGGATCCAGTCGATCAACACCTCAGGGACCTCACCCTTGCTGCGCAAGGGGAAGACTGTGGTGTAACGCGAGTAGTCGTCAACGACCAGCAGGAAGTAACGCTCGTGACCCTGTCCACGGACGCGGGCTGGGCCCCACACGTCCATGTGTAGAGTCTGCAGAGGAGCCTCAGTCGGAGGGAACGAGGAGGAGTGAGGGGCAGCGCGCTGCCGGCCCTCGACACAAGGAACACAGGTGGGGGCAGGCCCCGGAGGAAGGGAAGGGAGGGACTTGGGGAGACCAGAGACAAGGGCACGGGAGGCCATACCTCGAAGACGAGGCAGGGAGGGGTGACCAAGGCGGTGGTGCCAAAGGAGAGTCTCGTGCGACAGAGGACGACACGAGCAGGGGGCAGACGCAGGACTAGACCTGGACGCGGCAGCCAACACCTGACTAGACGCAGCTACCTGACCAGACGCAGAGACCGGAGGAGGCGCAGTAGTCAGTGTGTACAGACTCGACCCTGGCCGACGGGTGAACGTGGCCAGGTGGCGGCCCGTCCGAGCGCAAGTGCAGTGGGTCACACGCTGACCTCCAGGGGTGAACTGGTCAACCCACGCGTCCTGGAGGTCAGCTCCACTCACCAAGTTCGTAGAGAACGAGGGGAGGTGGAGTCCCGACAACAAGCCCGACGGGGCCGCAGGACACGGTAGAACTGTAGAGGAGCGTGCAAGGACTGGGCCCCCTGAGGGGTCAGCAAGGGAGACCGCAACAGGCCGGCTGAGCGGCGTGAGCGTGGTGCTGTCTCTAAAGAAAGAGCGCGAAGCACCAGAGTCAAGTGTGAAAGTGTGCAAGGCCTCCGTAGGTGCAGTACCAGAGAGAGTAGACGTACCAGCACCTGAAGCAGCAGACGCACAAGCACCTAGGGCAGCAGCCGCACTAGCACCTAGAGCAGCAGCCGCAGTGCCCGGGTCGGGCGGGACACTCAGGTAACAGTCACCCTCTGTAATATCAGCAAGAGCATACATGGCAGCAAGGATAGCATCAAAATCTAGATCAAAGATAGGCACATTCTGTAGAAGCAGATCATGCCAGCGAGGAAGCTCAACAGAGTTAGGAAACTGGGTATGCCAAGCGTCAGTCAAGCGACCGAAGCAGCGCTGCGTGGTGTGTGGGAGCCCACACACCTCCCCACTACGAGGGCCAGTGCGAAGAACGTACGCGCAGGGACCTGCACCCCCAGACCTCCCATGCCCAGCGTACCACTCACGAAGCTGCTGAACCGACAGGGTCTCACTGGAGTGCGGCTGCTGCTGACGCTGGCTACCACCAGCGCCTCCACGCTGCGCGGCTGCACCTCGACCAGCACCTCCGCCGCCACCTCCACCACCGCTGCCGCTGCCTCCACCACCTCCGCCGCTGCCTCCACCACCTCCACTGCTGCCACTGAAGCCCCCACTCCCTGTGCCAACCCCACCTCCACCGCCACCCCCTCCTCCTCCGCCACCACCACCCCGGCCGCCCCCTCTACCACCTCTGCTCCCCTTGCCGTTGCTGTTGCGGCGCCTCCCACTCGGAGCAGACGCAGCCCCGACCTCCTCAGTGCCAACGAGGTCGACAGCAGCAGCAGAAGCAACAGAGGGGAGAAGGGGGACAGGGGAACACCCCTCAAAGAAAGGGGTGCGACGGTCGCCGCGAGAAGCACCTACAGCTAAGATACTCGTCTCAGCTGCAGTAAGGCGCTCCTCTAGCAGGTCGACAGTCAGCTCGGTGGGGCAAAGGGAGAGGAAGTGATCCCTGACCGAGGAAAGTGAGTCAGGGAGGCGGGTGACTAGGTAGTAAAGGGTGATGTACATGGGGGGGGGGTTCTTGGCACAGAATTCAGTGGGAAGGGCAGCACGGTAGCGGGCGTCACTAGTGCGAAGGTGAGCAACTAGGTCAGCGACTGTGGCAAAGGCGGCAAGGTCAGGAAATAGGTACGGCAGCATGAGGCGGCTGAGTGCAGCAGTGGAAGGGGAGGAGTAGCGTGCAACTACAGCGTCGTACAAAGACTGAGCAGTCTTGTACTGGCCAAAGTGTGCGCGCTCAGCAGGCGGCAGGTGACTACGAACAGCAAGACGAGCAACAGCGTCACGAGTGGTCCACTGAGAGCGAACAGTACTGTCAGCAGTGGCAGCAGGAGCAATGGAAACACCGGACGTGTGATCGAAAAGAGATACCCCATCTCTAGAATCACACTGAAGAAACAGCTGTAGATCGTCAACCCACACGTCAAAGCCAACTGCACGTCCCTCAGCATCAAAGGTGAGAACGGTAGGACTAGCCATAGTAGCAGTAGCAGCAGTAGAAGCAGTAGCAGCAGTCGAAGCAGTAGCAGCAGTGCTGCTCGGCAGAGCAGGGCGGCTCGGTGGGGGCAGCGCGGCTCAGCAGAGCGGCGCGACTCGGCTGGGCGGCGCGGCTCGGCTGGGCGGCGCGGCTCGGCTACTGGCGGCGCGACAGCAGGGGGGGGGGGGGGGGGGGGGGGGGGAGCACGAGTGCTTACCAGGGGCCGCTGTTGGGGCGGCAGCTGAGCAGGGCCAGGTCGACGGGCGGCGGGTCAGCGACGGGCGGCAGGTCGGCGACTGGCGGCTGGACAGGGACGGGCGGCAGGTCGGCGACGGGCGGCTGGACAGGGACGCGCGGCAGGTCAGCGACGGGCGGCTGGTCAGGGACGGGCGGCAGGTCGGCGACGGGCGGCTGGTCAGGGACGGGCGGCTGATCAGGGACGGGCGGCGGGTCGGCGACGGGCGGCTGGTCAGGGGCGGGCGGCAGGTCGGCGACGGGCTGCTGGTCAGTGAAGGGGCTGCGACGGGGCCGTGAAGGGGCCGCGACAGGCCGTGAAGGGGCCGCGACGGGCCGTGAAGGGGCCGCGACGAGCCGCGAAGGGGCCGCTACGGGCCGCAAAGGGGCCGCTACGGGGCGCAAAGGGGCCGCTACGGGCCGGACAGGGGCCACGACGGGCCGCGAAGGGGCCGCTACGGGCCGGAAAGGGGCCGCTACGGGCCGGAATGGGGCCGCTACGGGCCGCGAAGGGGCCACTACGGGCCGCGAAGGGGCCGCTACGGGCCGGAAAGGGGCCGTTACGGGCCGCAAAGGGGCTGCTACGGGTCGCAAAGGGGCCGCGACGGGCCGTGAAGGGGCCGCGACGGGCCGTGAAGGGGCCGCGACGGGCCGCGAAGGGGCCGCTACGGGCCGCAAAGGGGCCGCGACGGGCCGCAAAGGGGGCCACTACGGGCCGCTAAGGGGCCGCTACGGGCCGCAAAAGGGGCCTCTACGGG
Source organism: Closterium sp. Naga37s-1 (assembly GCA_947471745.1). Lineage (NCBI taxonomy): Eukaryota > Viridiplantae > Streptophyta > Zygnematophyceae > Desmidiales > Closteriaceae > Closterium > Closterium sp. Naga37s-1. The sequence goes on along the minus strand of CANJKZ010000717.1, from coordinate 2,848,093 downwards.
CCGTGAAGGGGCCGCTACGGGCCGCGAAGGGGCCTCGAAGGGCAGGCGCGACGCGCGCGTCGGTCAGGTAAGGAAAAAAAAAATTCAGTGGTGGGCCCTTAGGAAAAAATTCGAACTAGCTCTATACAATGTGAGAGAATTGAGGAATGATTGAACTAGAAACGAGATGGGTACAAGTAGAGAACACAAAAGTGTTGTACCCTCTAAGAACTACCCCACTACAGCCTAAACAGACTATAGCAGATATAAGTTTGACAGGATTACGCGCTCGTCGGCGTCGCGATCATCCCTCTCCACGTGTAGAGAATGTTGAGCAAGCTGCGGGAGGTACTAGTGCGTGGGATATGGCTGTCGATGGCGGAAATAGCGATGACGAGGAGCTTGATGGGTTGAAGTCACGTGGGGTCCTACGAGGACCGACTCGATTTAGTACGGCTAGCGTCGGCAGTGTACAGGAGCGTGTTCATCGAGCGGCGGCGTCACAAGAGCGTGCGAATGTAGGACGGCGGAGCGTTGCTGGAGGAGGGAATGCGGAGGAGTACGATAGTGAGGCTATGCTAGGCGTTACCCCAATTGGATCGATGACGAGGGACGAGGGAATAGCCCCCAACTATGGTTTCTTCAAATTCACTCCAGACAAGACCGTCGTACCTAGGCCATTAGAAGGATGTCACGACCTGTCGACGTGGGATCGCCCAGCTTAAGCGATTCATCGACGGTACCACACCTGCTCCCCCAGCGCATGCAGTTGCGCTTGTCACACAATTTCGCGCAATGCAGTTACTAACATTCACCACGATTTCCCGATGCTGCTCCCCAACCGTACAGATCGCCCTTATGGCGTGTCGCATGAAGGTAGATGCCGGCTTTCAGGCATGGCAGTTTATTATGCGCACGTATATGGCGAAGGACGACCTGTACATAGGTCAGTTAGAGCAGGTGCTCACTAACCTCGAGATGGGAGAGCATGAGTCCACCACATCCTATTGCAACCGTGCGCAGCAGATCCTAGTGAGCCTGAGGATGGCCGGCGTAGATTACTCGCAGGCGTCGTACATTACTCACATCGTGAAGGGGTTGCCGCAGCAGTACAACCTCTTACGTAGGATGCTGAAATTGCCGCAGGTGCGCAAGGAGCTGGACGAGGACACCCTCGCTAGCTACATTATCAAGGAAGAGTGTACGTTGGCAGCGGAGGGACGGAAGGACCAATTTCTTTCCCAGGCGAACCAAGTGTTTACCAAGAAGGGTAAGCCCTATTTTCAGCAGACTGCATCCCCTTCCTCTCCCACTATGGCACAGCAGCAGCAGCCTAAGCATGGGGGTGGGGTTAGTGAGGGAGGGGAGAAGTGGAAAGGGGCTAAGGATGGCCAGTCAAAGTGGGGGAAAGGAGGGTTCAAGGGGAATTGCTACGTGTGTGGGCAGCCGGGTCATATCGCTAAGTACTGTCGGCAGCGGGCGGATAAAGAGGCAGACAAGGGTGGAGAGGGTTCTAGAGGCAGCAGCGCGAGTGGAAAGGGGGGTGATGGTTCTAAGGGGAGCGGGCAGTCATCATGTGCGATGGTGAAGCCCGTTATAGAGCATCCTCCTCCCGTCATGCTGGAGCCTGAGGCCGGGGAGGGCTTACAGGCTGTTGCAGCTGCTGTAAAGGCGAACCCGAGTGTCGTGCTACTTGATAGCGGATGCTCCCACCATCTTATGGGAGATCGCTCTGCCTTTGTGGAGATGAGCAGTGGCAGCGGTATCAAACATGTTATCGGCTTCAACGGCGCTCCTCAGGAGGTGCAGGGGCGAGGCACAGTCGCTCTCCTTGGAGACGGGGGCAGGCGTGTCTTGGTGCCGGACGTGCTGTACGTACTTGGAGTGCAGGCGAGTCTTCTTTCTGCTGGGCAGCTGCATGATAGTGGCGTGCAGCTGCTGGATGCCGGGGACGTGACTCTGCTGCGCGCGCCAGATGGGTCGCTCCTTGGTCGTGCGGAGTTCAAGGGACGTGTCCTCTGCACAAACTTCCAGCCATGCTCAACGCAGCAGCAGGAGGGTGAAACGGTGGCCCTGCGCACTTTGGCGACGGGCGTGCGATCTAAGGTGGACACGTGGCATGCGCGCCTCACACACGTCGGTGTTGACGCCATAGAGCGTACTGCAGCTCATTGTCAAACTTATATGCTATAGTCTATCTAGGCTGTAGTAGGGTAGTTTATTTAGGGTACAACACTTTTAAGTTTCCTACTTGTACCCACCTGCTTTCAAGTTCAGTCATTCATTCGCTCACATTCTAACATGGTATTCTGAGCAGGTTCCCTAGTGGGAACGTTTTTTTTTAAGGGCCCACCACATTTTTTTTTTCCTGCCCTGCCCGAAGCGCGCATCGCGCCCTGCCCGTCGTGGCCCCCTTTGTCGCCCTTCACGGCCCCTGCTAGTCGCGACCCCTACTGCCGTCGCGACCCCACCTGCTGTCGCAGCCCCTACTGCCGACGCGGCCCCTACTACTGTCGCGGCCCTAGCCCGTCGCGGCCCTTGCTGGCGCGGCCCCCCCTGCTGACGCGGCCCCTGCTGGCGTGGCCCCTGCTGACGGCCCGGCCCTGCTAACGCGGCCCCCTGCTGGCGCGGCCCCTGCTGATGGCCCGGCCCTGCTGACGCGGCCCCCTGCTGACACGTCCCCCCCCCCAGCTGACGAGGCCCCTGCTGATGCGACCCCCTGCTGGCGTGGCCCCTGCTGACGGCCCGGCCCTGCTGACGCGGCCCCCTGCTGACGCGGCCCCCTGCTGGCGCGGCCCCTGCTGACAGCCCGGCCCTGCTGACGCGGCCCCCTGCTGACGCGGCCCCCTGCTGGCGCGGCCCCTACTGACGCGGCCCCCTGCTGGCGCGGCCCCTGCTGACGCGGCCCCAGCTGACGCGGCCCCTGCTGAAGCGGCCCCTACTGACGGCCCGGCCCTGCTTACGCGCCCCCCTGCCGATGCGGCCCCCTGCTGACGCGGCCCCTACTGGCGCGGCCCCTGCTGGCGCGGCCCCTGCTGACGCGGCCCCACTGCTGTCGCGGCCCCCTGCCGTCGCCACCCCTACAGGCGCAGCCCCTGCTGTCACGGCCCGGCCCTGCACCCGCCCGTGGTAAGCACCCGCGCCACCCTCCTGCGCCACGCCGCCAATAGCCGAAACACGCCGCCCAGCCGAGCCGCGCCGCCCAGGCGAGCCGCGCCGCCTGCTGAGTTGCGCCGCCCTACCGAGCCGCGCCGCCCTACTGAGCCGCACTGCCCTGCACTGACCCTTTGTTTGAGTCCACTGCTGCGTCTGCTCTCGTTGCTGAGCTTGTTGACTTTGCTGCCGCCTGTCGCCTAGACTACGCCACTAGTCTTGTTGCTGAGTCTGCGTCTGCGTCTGTCTGTCCTCCGTCCGTTGGGGGTGAGTGTGCTCTTGGCACGGACGTTCTTGAGGACAGAAAGGAGGAGTTTGAGTGCTTTGCCGCTGCTGTACCTCATCTCGTGTCCATGCTGCTTGCCCCTGAGGGAGACCCGGATGCACCAGACATCCCGACCCCGCGCTCTTACGCAGAGGCGATAGAGGGTCCCTACTCCTCTCAGTGGCAGGCAGCCATGGACGCCGAGATGGCTTCCTGGAAGTCCACAGGCACCTACGTCGACGAGGTTCCCCCACCTGGGGCGAACATCGTCAGTGGCATGTGGATCTTCAGGGTGAAGCGGCCACCGGGTTCTCCGCCTGTCTTCAAGGCGCGTTACGTTGCACGTGGCTTCAGTCAGCGACAGGGAGTTGACTTCTTTAAGACCTTCTCACCTACCCCAAAGATGACCACTCTTCGGGTACTGCTGCACCTCGCCGCTCACCGTGACTACGAGCTCCACTCGCTTGACTTCAGCACAGCCTTCCTACAGGACAGCCTGCACGAGGAGATCTGGCTGCGCCGCCCACCTGGTTTCACTGGGTCGTTTCATGCTGGTACCCAGTGGAGCCTCCGGCGGCCAGTCTACGGTCTCCGCCAGGCACCCCGTGAGTGGCACGACACACTGAGGACGACTCTTGCTACTCTTGGTTTTGCTCCTTCCACTGCTGACCCGTCGCTGTTTTTACATACTGACACCACTCTGCCGCCGTTCTACGTTCTCGTGTACGTAGACGACCTCGTCTTTGCTACTGCTGTCACTGAGGCACTCGCCCACGTGAAGTCCGAGCTGCAGAAGAGACACACGTGCACAGACCTGGGTGAACTGACAAGCTATCTTGGCTTCCGGATCATCCGGGACAGAGCACAGCGCACCATTACCTTGACTCAGTCACACATGGTGCAGCAGGTCCTTCAGCGCTTCGGCTTCACGTACTCCTCGCCACAGTCCACTCCTCTGCCTACCGGTCACTCGCTCTCAGCTCCACCTTCAGACGAGTCCGTAGAGCCGAGTGGCCCGTATCCAGAGCTTGTGGGCTGCCTCATATACCTGATGACTTGCACACAACCTGACCTCGCATACCCTCTCAGCCTTCTGGCTCGCTACGTGGCTCCCGGTCGACACCGAAAGGTGCACTGGGATGCTGCGAAGAGGGTGTTGCGCTACCTGTGCAGTACGTAAGGCATGGGGCTCGTGCTTGGAGGACGGGCTTGAGTTGTCCTCACTGGTCACGCAGACGCTTCCTGGGTTGACGACTTGGCTACGCAGCGGTCGTCACAGGGTTACACCTTCAGTCTTGGTTCCGGTTCTGTCTCTTGGCGGTCTACCCGCTCTTCTTCTGTTCTCAGCTCCAGTTGTGAGGCTGAGATCTACGCTGGGGCCATGGCTGCACAGGAGTTACGCTGGCTCACCTACCTGCTGACCGACTTGGGAGACGCGCCTCGTTCTCCTCCAGTTCTGTACGTCGACAACAAGGCCATGCTTGCCTTGTGTCAGGAGCACAGACTGGAGCACAGAACGAAGCACATTGCTCTGCGCTACTTCCTTGCTCGAGAGTTGCAGCAGCGTGGTCAGCTTCGTCTTGCTTACGTGGCCTCTCAGGCCAACACTGCTGATGTTTTCACCAAGGCACTTCAGCCTTGTGATCATCAGCGTTTCTGTACTGTTCTAGGCCTTGTGCCTACTGTGCCTCACTTGCTTACTTCCTGACTTTTCTTGTACTGTACTCTCTACACATATATCTGCATGCTTACACTTGCTAGGTTGTGTTCATTGCATTGTTTGTTCTCCTATATATAACTCTGCATGTGAACTGGCCTTGTGGCCATTTGCTTGTGCTCAGAATGAGTGGTGACTTTGTGATCCACCCTGAGCTTGCTTTGCTTTTCTTGACTGGTCTTGTGACCTCTTGTTCTCCCCCACTTTGCCTATGGGGGTGTGTCAAACTTATATGCTATAGTCTATCTAGGCTGTAGTGGGGTAGTTCATATAGGGTACAACACTTTGAGGTTTCCTACTTGTACCCACCTGCTTTCTAGTTCAGTCATTCATTCGCTCACATTCTAACACTCATGGGTCAGTGATGGGCTTGGAGTTGGAGAAGGGGGGCAAGTCAGGCATGCCATGCGTCTCTTGTGTTGGGGGAAAAATCACCCGTCATACTTTTCCTTCTGTGGGAGAGGAGGAGGATGAGCTGCTTGGAGTGGTGCATGCTGACTCGTGTGGCCCTTTTCGTGAAGCAGCTAAGGACGGCAGCCGCTACTTTTTGGTGCTGAAGGATTGCAAGACGCGGTACGTCTGGGCCTACCCTTTGGCCAAGAAGAGTGATGCACTGGCGGCATTCCAGAAGTGGCTCCCGATGGCAGAGCGGCAGTGTAAGACCACAGTGAAGGCGCTGCGCACTGATCGGGTTGGCGAGTTCCTGGGACATGACTTCACGCTCTTCCTTGACGAGAAGGGGATCATCCACGACCTCACGTGCCCATCCACGACCTCACGTGCCCATACACGCCAGAGCAGAACGGGATGGCTGAGAGGGAGATGCGCAGCATTGTGGAGGCAGTGCGGACGATGCTGCTGCACATGGGTGTGCAGCATCACTGGTGGCACATGGCGCTGTCACAGGCCGTCTGGGTGCGCAACCGCGTGGAGCACGCCTCGCTGCCCTCTGGTGTGACGCTGTACGAGCTCGCCTTCCGACGCAAACCCGATGTCAGTATGGTGCGTGTTTGGGGCTGCATGCTGCAGTATATGGTGCCGCAGTCGCACCGTGGGGGGAAGCTTGCGCCTAAGGCTCGCTGGGGGTTGCACTTGGGGGTGTCAGCAGTGAGCAAGGGCTGGCAAGTGCTGGACCTGGAGTCCAACTGCCTCATCACCACCGTGGAAGCAGTTTTCTATGAGACCATGTCCTTGGCAGGATGGAAGGCTTGGCATCAGCAGGAGCATGGGGGCGGTCCGATGCCCTATGCGCCCCTTCCTTCACTCTTCTCAGGCACTCTTGAGGAGGAGGTGGAGGAGGAGGAAGTGGTCGCACCTCCTGCTATGCCCTATGTCCCTACCTCAGTCCCCACCCCACCTCCTACAGTGTACCTTCATGTGGTTCCTCCTACCGCGCCTCCTCCATCCTCACCCCCCTTGGCTACCCCTCCTCCTCCTGTTATTCCCTCTCCTCTTCCACCCTCCATCCTTCCCGCACCTGCCCCACCCTCCTCTTTGTCTTCCACGGCGCCGCCCGTTGGTGAGGGGGGGACAGTGGTGCCGCCGTCTGTGATGATCACCGAAGGGCAGCGACTTGTGACTAAGCAGCTGCAGGACGAGACAGGAGACAGGGGAGCAGCAGACAGGGGAGCAGAAGATTGGGGAGGAGCAGATAGGGGAGGAGCAGATAGGGGAGGAGCAGATTGGGGAGCAGCAGACAGGGGAGCCGTAGACAAGGGAGCAGGAGATGTGGGGAATTAGAGATGGTGGTCGTGTGCTGGTTTCTGGGACGATCACTGCACCGCCGCTGCGTCGCTCCACTCGCATCACTCGTGGTGTCCCGCCAGTTAATTATGCTTGGGCAGTAGTGATTGAGCCAGCAGGTTTGGATGACGAGGAGGAGGACGAGGAGTGGACGGACCTGGACCCAGATGTGGTGGCCGACCCTGAGAGGCAGTGGGATATAGCTAAGATGACAGTGAAGGAGGCCTTGGGATGCTGGAAGGGCGACAAGGTGAAGGAGGCGATGGACGAGGAGATGCGGAGCTTGATTGAGCAGGGGACGTGGGAGTTGGTTCCGCGTCCTCCAGGGGTGAATGTGATGAAGAACCGCTGGATTTTGAACACCAAGTTCCGACCGGATGGAATAGTGGAGCGTGAGAAGGCGAGGCTGGTGGTGAAGGGGTTCACGCAGGTGGCAGGGGTGGACTATGAAGAGACGTACGCCCCTGTGGGAAGCTATGTGACGGCGCGTGTGCTTCTGGCGATCGCAGCTGCACTCGATTTAAACCTGATGCAGCTGGATGTGAAGAACGCGTTCCTCCATGGCGTGCTGGACCGAGACCTTTATATGGAGCAGCCGAGCTACTACGAGGATGGGGGTCCTCGTGTCTGTAAGTTGGTGAAGAGTCTGTATGGGCTCAAGCAGAGCCCGATGTTGTGGTATGAGGCCTTGGATGGGGTGCTGCTTGAGGCTGGATGGAAGAAGAGCCAAGTGGATGAGGCTCTCTACTTCAAGAGTGATGCTAAGGGGGAGATGTGCTGGCTGCTGGTGTATGTGGATGATTTGCTTGCTGCCAGACACAGTCAGAGCATGCTAGGGCAGCTGCGTGACCTGTTGCAGAGTGCCTTTCAGCTGCGGGAGATTAGCCCTGTGGAGAAGTATCTGGGGTTGCAGCTGGTTCGGGACACGCCTACGAGGAGGCTGTGGCTGCACCAGGGGGCCTATGTGGACAAGGTCCATAGGCGCTTCTTTGACAGGGAGCAGCCACTGCGAGTGCCTCGCACCCCTCTTTCCTCTGACCCTTTCAGTGTGCAGACCTTCGAGGATGTGGGATGGCAGTCTCGCCAGGAGGAGGAGTACATGCAGAAGGTGGGATCCTTGCAGTTCGCGACCTGTGCCACCCGTCCCGACATCTCGTTCGCCTGCAGTAAGTTGGGGTCGGGCCAGACTGTGCGGAGTGATCAGCACTAGAAGGAGTTGGACCGGTGCTTGGCGTACTTGGTGGGGAGCAAGGATGTGGCGCTGGAGTTTGGTGGTGGACCGGAATCCTTGGAGCTGGTGGGCTACACCGATGCTGATGATGCAGGGGACAAGCAGAACAGGACCAGCACTGGTGGCTATGTCTTCGTGCTCAGAGGTGCTGCTGTCTCTTGGGCGAGCCAGAGGATTCGTTGCGCCACCCTCTCCTCTACTGAGTCTGAGTACGTGTTGTGCCAAAGCACTATAGTGGCACGGTCATCGCACTCCCATTCCGCCTACAAGCCTTCTCAGCTTCTGGAATTTTGTGGGGAGGTGCTTCAACATGTGTTTTTCAGACCGTCAAAATTTCAGAGTTTTTGAAGCAGTTTACAAGGCATGGCAACATTTTTAGTTTCAAGACTTATGGCATCCCGGAAGTGTGTGTTACTCTTTTTTGGTAACACCCGAGTTCACCATTTCGGCTGCTGACTCATCTACCAAGCTCTGATTGGTCTGAAATTCGGTGTGGCAGTCCTTTGCCATGTTTTGCAGGTGTTCACCGAGTTTCAGGACAACCCAGCATCGGAGCAGCACGTGACAGCTGTCGAAAGTTACTGTTCCGTAGTCATGGTGCACTGTTGGCAGCATTTCCCTTGCCACCCTTTCATTGTTGTCATGCCAATGGTGCAGGGACAGAGAATGAGACAAGAAGTACAGGTGGTCAAGTGGGACTCTACCACCCTCCTTTTGAGAAGTGTGGTCTTCCTGGAAGCAGCTTGCAAGAGGGTGCAAGTGGGAAGACAAGCTGACTCATGGTCGGCTTGACTCACTATTGGTAGCCTTGAGTACAGCTCTGAACATCCAAGTGTGGTTGGCTTTGCTGACCTAGCTAGGACGTTTCCCATCCTTCTCTAGCCTTTCTCCCCTAGGACTCAACCTTCTCTGAGTTCCCAGGATGGTCCCAACCCCTTAAGAGTCCCCTAGGCAATGTTGTACTAACCTCTTCCTTGCATCAATAAAACTACACGTTTTCAGCCGAGCTTACGTTTTCGTTCGCTGCGTAGCGCATACACCTCTGATGAAATCAAGCAATATACCGTTGGAAAGCAGACAACTGAAGCTAACGTTTTTCCAAGTTTCAGCCTCGTATGTTATCGGAGATGATCGTGACGGCGTTTTGAACAGAGGCGATTCGAAGTCATCAGATTCTGCTTAGGCGGTTTCAAGGGCATCTGCGACCCCTAAGTGGACTCTAGACGGTTCTTCTCTGTTCCTGGGTCAATATGGAGGCTGAAGATTCTGCTCCAGCTGGTCCTAGTGGCAGTGGTGGCGTGAGAGGCGCTGGGGAAGCAGGAAGAGGCGTTGCAGGCGGATCTGCACCAATTGCATCCGTTTCAACACCAGCCAAGGATGATGTGAAGGCATTCAACCTAGAGAAGTTCTCTGGGGAGGATTGGGCATCATGGAGCTTCAGGATGGAGCTCCTATTTAGCCATTATGGGCTGCTTGAAGTGATGGATGGAGAATTGAAGAGGCCTGCGAGCGAAGTAGCGACCAAGGAATGGGATCGCCGATCCAAGGATGGATTCTTCCTTCTCTCTCAATGCCTCTCATCCAACCAGCTGCACCACGTCAAGCATCTCATCAAGGATATCCAGTGTGGTCCCAAGGCATGGAAAATATTGAAGGATGTCCATGCCCCCAGCAGCGAAGCGATGGTGGTGGTGCTCGAGCGACAACTCCATGCTGTGAAGATAAACGAGGGTGATGCCGTGCAAGGAGCGTTCGATCAACTCCGAGACCTCTATGTGAAGCTCTCAGCTGCTGGTGTGGACTACCCTGAGAAGATCAAGTGCTACAAGGATCTCTCCCTGCTGCCGGAGTCGTGGGGCCCCTTGGTGGTCAACCTCAATGGCATGAAGGACTCATGGTCCCTTGAGTGGATCCGTTCTCAAGTCCTTCAGGAGGAGTTTCGGAGGAAGGAGCTGACTGCCGCTGCCGGTGAAGGTGGAGGCTCTGCCTACGGCATGAAAGGCTTCAAGGGGCGTGGAAGCAAGAAAGGCAAGGCCAAGGAAGGCTCTGGAGGGGAGCAGAACTCGGGAGGGAAGCGTAGCAACAAGGGAGACAAGCGGTGTGGCGGCAAGTGTTGGTATTGCCATGTGGAAGGTCACCCATGGTTTAAGTGTCGCAAGCTACCTGACGGTTGGAGGCCTAGTCAGCCATCAATTGAAGGCTCTAAGGGTGTTTATGGAGCTATGGGACAAGGCATGGGCAGTGAGGAGGGCGATGGAGGTGCTGGCGGACATGGCGGCATGTTCTACCATGTAGGAGAGGCATGCTCCGAGGACATGGTTGTACCGGCCAGCAAGGTTGCTCTTCACCGTTCCTCCCATTGGGTCATCGACACAGGAGCCTTCATGACCGTGACCAACGGAGAGGATCTGCTGGATGAAGTCAGGCCATCAAAGGCAACCACCGTTGTTTCAGCCACCGGCCAAGTTGTACCCGTGCGTGGCGAGGGGAGAGCCATGTTTATGGGTGCGGATGGGAGGCTTGTGGGGCTGAAGTGTGTTCTTCTTGTCCCTGGACTATGTGCCAACCTTCTCTCTACCAAGGCATTGAGTGAGGCAGGGATGAAGATGGAGATGATGGGCACAAAGGTGTTCAAGGCAACTCTGGATGGGCGCGTGTTGTGGGACCTCCGAGGCGGCAAGGACATGCACCGGTCCATGTGGGAGATACCGGTGCTGCCATGGAAGGAGGCGGATGCGCACTTGGCTGCTGAAGCTGTAAGCGGAGGGCATGCAAGCCACGTAACCAGTGGAGGAGGTGGTGATGGCAGTGATGGTGGGCTGCTTGTGCATGGGGGGGGTGCACTACCAAGTGTAACTCCTGGCACGGGTGAGACGGATTGGCTCACCGCACACCGTCGTTTTGGCCACATGGCGCTGCCTCAGTTACAGCAGCTGTTTAAGGAGGAAAGATTCAAGGGGCTGAGGATAAAGGGGGAGCCCAAGGAGGTGGGCTCTTGTGAGACTTGCTTGACCAGCAAGTTCTCACGGTTTCCCTTCCATTGGGCGGTGGGGCAGTCAAGTGACCCGGTGGAGCTCGTGCATGTGGATCTTATGGGGCCCATGAAGGTAAAGGGAGATGGTGGGGCCCTGTATTCCATGACTATGGTGGATGATTACACAAGGCTCACCTGGTGTTTTCCGCTTCCAAAGAAGAGTGATGCTGCAAGGGTCATCATTGAAGAGTGGCTGCCCATGGTGGAGCGAGAGAGCGGCAAGCAGGTGAAGGCGATTCGTAGCGACCGTGGTGGGGAGTTTTTGGGAGCGGAGTTCCGGAGCTGGTTGAAGCGGCACAGCATCAAGCAGCAGCTCACCACGGCCTATACCCCTCAGTCCAACGGTGTGGCAGAGAGAGCAAACCGGACCATCATAGAGGGCGGGAGAACGATATTGGTGGACTCGGGTCTACCCTTGTGGTTCTGACCCCTCGCTATTTGTCATGCTACCGTCATCAAGGAAACGGGTGTTGACTCATGTGGGAGGTCAGCACTGGGTCCCTATGGAGAAGTGGAGTGGCAAGAAGCTCCTGGTTGATATGCTTCGTGTCTTCGGGTGCATGGGGCTTGTGCATCTCCCTAAGGAGAAGCGTGACAAGCTTCAAGCGACGGCAGTGTGGGCTGTTCATTTGGGTCTTGCACGGGGGAGCAAGGGCTGGCTCATGTGGGACCCGAAATCCAACACCGTCTTCACCACCAGAGATGCCAAGTTCATGGAGGGGCTCATGTTTAAGGAGTGGTCAGAGCGGGGGAGGAGCAAGGTCACCATTCCGCTTGGAATAGAGGTGGGAACGAACGACCCACTTCTCATTCCCATTGAGTTCTCCTCATCTTCAGAGTTGACAGAGGTGTCACATGACTTGGGAGGTGCTGAAGGGGAGGCAACAGATGTGGAAGAAGTAATGCACCAAGGGGAGGCCCCTGTAGCTAAGATAGGTGATACCGAGGAGGAGGTGCAGCAGCCTACACCATCCCCTAAGCTTCCACCAAGGCTCACAACCCAAGGGAAGCGTGATGCTGTCCGTGGTGGAGCCAAGGAAGGAGCAGCCAAGGAGAGGCCCAAGAGAGCTGCCCACCCAAGGGATTTCCTCAAGTATGAAAGGCTTGGGGTTCCCAAGGCATTGCTGGTCCAGGAGGAGGAAGATGAGGAGGGGAAGGGAGCCGAGGGGGAGATGGAGCAGATTTGTTGCTTTGGCGTCAACTTACCTCATGAGCCGGCGTCAATGGAGGAAGCTCTCTCTGGAGATGATCGAGAGGCATGGCTGGCTTCAAGGGAGGATGAGTTCCAGAGCCACATGGAGAATGAAACGTGGACCCTTACCAATCTGCCCCCAGGAAGGAAGGCATTGGACTGCACGTGGGTGTTACGTGTGAAGACCGATGCGGAGGGGAGGTTGGAGAGGCGCAAGACAAGGCTTGTGATCAAAGGCTTTCAGCAGAGGGAGGGGATCGACTTTCAAGAGGTGTTTGCTCCTGTTGCCAAGGCTCCTACGCTCCGGTTGTTGCTAGCAGCCGCTGCCATTTGTGGCTGGAAGGTGGAGCAAATGGATGTGAAGACGGCGTTCCTCTATGGCGTGGTAGATGAGAAGATCTACATGAAGCAGCCAGAGGGGTATGATGATGGGAGCGGACGTGTTTGCAGGCTCAACAAGGCCATCTATGGCCTCAAACAAGCTCCAAGGTGCTGGTATGCAAGGCTGGTGGAGGCGTTGGAGGCTCTTGGCTTCAAAGTTAGCGGGTGCGACGAGAGTCTCTTCATGACCGAGGGGGAGGAGGAGAAGGTGTTTCTCCTTGTCTACGTCGATGACATCCTCCTCTTCTCTCCATCCCTGGAGAGGATCAAGGAGGTGCAAGGGAAGCTGAAGGAGACCTTTCAATGCAAGGCCCTTGGACCAGTGGGGTATTACCTTGGTCTTCACGTGGAGCGGGACCAGGTGAAGGGATGGTTGAGGCTTCACCAACACAAGTACCTTGCAGCCATGGGGAGAAGTATGGGCTGGAGGAAGGGAGGAGTGTGAAGACTCCTCTACCTTCAGGGTTTCAGCTGCACCTTGATGAAGAGGAGGGTGAGGTGTTGGAGTACGAGTTGCAGAGTCGGTTCCTGTCAATGGTGGGGAGCTTGATGTACGCTTCGGTCAACACTCGCCCCGACATTGCGTTTTCAGTTTCACAGCTCGCTCGTGTGGTGTCTAGGCCCCGTCAAGAGCACCTGGATGCATTAGAGAGGTTGGTGAGGTACTGCATGGCAACCTCAAGGGTGGGGCTGCAATATTCAGTGCATGGGCAGCTGAAGCAAAAGGGAGTGGAGGAGGTGAGCACAAAGACTGGTGCACCTGCAAGGCGTGGGCACTTGTACCTCTCGTGCTTCACCGATGCTACCTGGGCAAGTGACATCAGTGATGCTACATCCCATGGTGGCTATATATGCTGTGTTGGAGGGAGTCCAGTGAGCTGGAAGTCTAAGAAGCAAGGAGAGATAGCTCACTCATCAACGGAGAGCGAGTACATGGCGTTGTTTCATGGAGTGAAGGAGGTGGTTTGGATGAGGAGGTTGCTTGAGGAGTTGGGGCAGGAGCAAGATGGTCCTACAACAGTGTTTTGTGATAGCCAATGAGCAATTGCAATGGCGCGTAATGCTGTGCTCCATGGGCTGAACAAGCACATGCATATCAGGTGGCATTGGGTGAGGAAGGAGGTGAAGAAGGGCACCATCTCCTTGCACCACATCAACACTACCAAGCAACCTGCAGATTTCTTGACTAAACAGTGTGCAGAGCATCAGCATTGGAGCTGTGCCACCTTTTGTGGCATGTCCTTCAACTAAGGGAAGCATTTTCAGGGAGCAGCTAAGGGATGAATGAGAGCACGATGAAGGGGAGTTTGTTGTGCCAAAGCACTATAGTGGCACGGTCATCGCAGTCCCATTCGGCCTACAAGCCTTCTCAGATTCTAGAATTTTGTGGGGAGGTGTTTCAACATGTGTTATTCAGACCCTCAAAATTTCAGAATTTTTGAAGCAGTTTACAAGGCATGGCAACATTTTTAGTTTCAAGACTTATGGCATCCCGGAGGTGTGTGTTACTCTTTTTTGGTAACACCCGAGTTCACCATTTCGGCTGCTGACTCATCTACCGAGCTCTGATTGGTCTGAAATTCGGTGTGGCTGTCCTTTGCCATGTTTTTCAGGTGGTCACCGAGTTTCAGGACAACCCAGCATCGGAGCAGCACGTGACAGCTGTCGAAAGTTACTGTTCCGTAGTCATGGTGCACTGTTGGCAGCATTTCCCTTGCCACCCTTTCATTGTTGTCATGCCAATGGTGCAGGGACAGAGAATGAGACAAGAAGTACAAGTGGTCAAGTGGGACTCTACCACCCTCCTTTTGAGAAGTGTGGTCTTCCTGGAAGCAGCTTGCAAGAGGGTGCAAGTGGGAAGACAAGCTGACTCATGGTTGGCTTGACTCACTATTGGTAGCCTTGAGTACAGCTCTGAACATCCAAGTGTGGTTGGCTTTGCTGACCTAGCTAGGACGTTTCCCATCCTTCTCTAGCCTTTCTCCCCTAGGACTCAACCTTCTCTGAGTTCCCAGGATGGTCCCAACCCCTTAAGAGTCCCCTAGGCAATGTTGTAATAACCTCTTCCTTGCATCAATAAAACTACACGTTTTCAGCCGAGCTTACGTTTTCATTCGCTGCGTAGCGCATACACCTCTGATGAAATTAAGCAATATACCGTTGGAAAGCAGACAACTGAAGCTAACGTTTCTCCAAGTTTCAGCCTCGTATGTTATCGGAGCTGATCGTGACGGCGTTTTGAACAGAGGCGGTTCGAAGTCATCAGATTTTGCTTAGGCGGTTTCAAGGGCATCCGCGACCCCTAAGTGGACTCTAGACTATAACAGTACGTTGCTGCTGTGGAGGCTGGGAAGGAGGCGCGCAGGTTGCGCTTCTTGCTGGCAGAGTTTCAACTACTGAGGAGTGAGGAGCCCACTACCCTCTTTGTGGATAACTCCTCCGCCATTTCAATGGCAGGTGGCTTGGGACTCAAGGGGAGCCTCAAGCACATGGAGCGTCGCCACATGTGGCTGCAGCACATGGTCAAGTGCAGGAAGCTGCAGCTGCAGTACATCCCTACGAGCGAGCAGCCAGCTGACTACCTTACCAAGGCGTTGCATTTCCCCGCCTTCAGCCATTGCTTCGAGGCTGTGGGGCAGGTGAGGCACTCGAGCGAGGGGAGTGAGACCTAGACACTCCATGATGGGGATGGTGCCATGGCCTATCCATGGCTGGTGCGGTGCGTGTTTGCACTTTGAGAGTGCTTCGTTTGTATGTGTGTCCCTTTCTTTTGGTATGTATGCGTGTATGCATGCCCTGTGACTACAAAGGGCCTTGCTGTAGTATGGCAGGGGAGTGTTAGAGGGCCCTACGACAGCAAGGGCCCTCGCGAAGCGTTTGACTTGGCAGGTCGGCGACTGACGACCTGATGCCTCGGCACCGATCTCCGTGGTGGTTGGAGAAGTGGTGGATTCGGTGTGAGGAGGCATGAGTCTTTGGGAGTTAGGTGTGCTTCTTTGAGAGTCACGCCACTCCTTGCAGTGTTGGCTGGAGTGGCGTGCACGGAGTACATTTTGCTGCTGAGTTGGATGGAAGTTTGGCGGGGCGCGTTCACCCACCCGCACACCACTTTCGTGGGGTTGGGTTACACAGAAGCGCCACGCAACATTTGTGCAACTCTTGCTTGCCTATATTTGCATGTATGTTTGCCTTTGTATTCATGGATCATATTACTTTTCTTGTGAAGTCCAATTGCTACTTGAATTCTCACTAAGTCCTTGGAGACGAACGCTACTTAAACGCTACTGAGTTGCTGGCACAACACCATTCTCATATCAGAAACTCTCTCGCTATCGCTACGCTCTCCATAGTATTCCTTCATCGCCAACCTTCCCCGTCCAACGCAGTGTAGGCGAGGTCTCCGGCAAGGAGACACAGGGCCAGAGGTTGAGCTGATGCGCAGCGTACCGGACCGCAAACGGCCACAGAAAATGGGGAGCAGTAACATGGATCATGGAGGTACGAGCCACCCCCATGACTAAGCAAATACGGTGCTCAGCAACCCCATTTTGCTGCGGGGAGGCCGGAAGCGTGAACGACTGGAGGATGCCCTCCCCACGACAAAAAGTCCCACAAGAGGTCGAAGGAGAACTCACCACCTCTGTCAGAGTGCAGACGCAGGAAAGGAATGTCCTCACGGAACCGCGCACGGAGCTGGAGACGGACTGCGCGGATCCAAGGGATCAAGACATCAGGGACCTCACCCTTGCTACGCAAGGGGAAGACCATGGTGTAACGCATATAGTCGTCAACAACCAGCAGGAAGTAGTGCTCGCAGTCCTGTCCACTGACGCGGCCAGGGCCCCACACGTCCATCTGGAGAGTCTGCAGGGGAGCAGTCGTCGGGGGAAACGAGGAGGAGTGAGGAGTGGCGCACTGCCGCCCCTCGACGCAAGGAAGGCAGGGCGGGGCAGGCAAGGGCGGGAGGGGAGGCAGAGACCTGGGAAGACCAGAAACAAGGAGGCGGGAGTGCATGCCACGAAGGCGTGGCAGGGAGGCGACACGAGCAGGGGGCTGCTACCGGACCTGACGTGGACATCTGAGCAGACGCAGCTACCTGAGCAGGCTCAGTAGTCAATGTGTACAGACTCGACCCAGGCCGACAGGTGAACGTGGCCAGGTGACGGCCCGTCCGTGTACATGTGCAGATCAACACATGCTGACCCCGAGGAGTGGTGGTAGTGACCATCGCATCTTGGAGGGCAGCGGTACTCATCAAGTTTGTAGAGAACGAGGGGAGGTGAAGACCTGAGAGTGAGCCGGACGGAACCGCCGGACACGGGAGAACAGTGGAGGAACATGCAAGAACAGGGCCCCCTGAGGGGTCAGCCAGTCTGACTGGAACAGGTGCAAGGAGTGGAGTGAGGGTGGTACTGTCGCGAAAGAAACAGCGGAAAGCACCTGAGTCAAGTGTGAAGGTGTGCAAGGCCTCAGCAGGCGCAGTACCAGGGAGAGCAGACTCACTAGCACCAGGAGCAACAGCCTCTATACATGGGTTGGGCGGCACACACAGGTAACAGTCACCCTCAGCACTAACAGATAAGGCATACATGGAAGCAAGGATAGTATCATAGTCAAGAGCAAAGATATCAACTTCAGACCTAAGCAGCTCTAGCCAGCGCGGGCGCTCAGCCTTGTCGCCAATCTCTGCGCGCCAATCGTCATCAAGGCGGGAGAAGCGGCGGTGCTGTGTGTGAAACTTCCCGCATGTCTGACCAGTGCGGTCACCCGTGCGAATGACATACGAGCAGCGAACACTACCCCTAGACGCCCCACGCTGAGGAAACCACTGACGAAGCTGCTGGGGCGAAGGGGTCTCGCTCCGACGCTGCTGCTGCTACCTCTGGCCACCGCCTGAACCTCCCCTCTGAACAGCTCCACCCCGACTGCCACCACTCCCACTGCCGCCACTACCGCCACCCCCACGGCTGCCACCACCGCCGCCATAGAAGCCCCCACTCCCGCTACCACTCCCACCGCTGCCACCACCTCCGCCGCCTCCACCGCCTCCACCACCACCACCCCCGCTGCCATCGCCACCACTCTTGCCACCCTTGCCCTTGCTGCTGCGACGCTTCCCACTGAGAGCAGAAGCAGCCCCGACATCTTCAGTAACAAGGATGTCAATAGCAGCAGCAGCAGAAGCGTAGGAGGGGTCAAGGGGGGAGGGGGAACACCCCTCAAAGAAGAGTGTGCGAGGAGTGCCACGAGCAGCACCTACAGCGACTAGAATCAAACAACGAAACGCTGTCTCTAGAAACGCTCAGTAGGTACAGCTGTAAGTCGTCGAGCCACGTATCCAACTGGATCGGACGGCCCTCATGATCGAAGGTGAGAACACTGAGAGAAGCCATAGCGGGCAGAGCAGGGTGGCGCGCGACCAGCAGGGTAGCACGCAGGTAGGGCGGCGCGCGAGCACTAGTGAAGCGCGCAGGGCAGCGAGAGGCGGCACACGGCTCGGGAAGAGCGGCTCGCGGCAAGGGCAGGGCAGTGCAATGGCAGGGCAGGGCGGCGGCCAGCAGGGCGGCGCGTGGGCAGGGCAGGGCGGTGCGGCTGCCAGCAGGGCGGCACGCGGGCAGCAGGGCGTCGGCCAGCAGGGCGGTGCGCAGCAGGGCAGGCAGCAGCAGGGCGGCGCGGGCAGGGCGGTGCGGGCAGCGGTGCAGCTGTCAGCAGGGTGGCGCGCGGGCAGCAGGGCGCCGGCCAGCAGGGCGGCGCGCAGCAGGGCGGGCAGCAGCAGGGCGGCGCGAGCAGCAGGACGGTGCGCAGCAGGGCGGTGCGGGCAGCAGATCGGCGCGCGGGCAGGGCAGGGCGACGCGCAGGCAGGGCAGGGCGGTGCGGCTGCCATCAGTGCGGCGCACGGGCAGGGCAGGGCGACGCGACGGCCAGCATGGCGACGCGAAAGGCAGGGCAGGGCGACGCGACAGCCAGCAGGGCGACGCGGCAGAGGGCAGGGCGACGCGACGGCCAGCAGGGCGACGCGACAGGCAGGGCAGGGCGATGCGACGGCCAGCAGGGCGACACGACTAGTGGGGCAGCGCTATGTGGTGGGCCCTAAAACAAACGGTCCTGTAACAGGACCTGCTCTAAAACCATATCAGAATACTGAACAAGAATGAATGCATTGAGCAGAAATTTGGTTCAAGTACTAACCCTAATTGGGTTGTACCCCTTATGGGCTACCCCACTACAGCCTACACAATATAAGCATTATAACATTTTGACACCAGGGACCTCTACATGACAATCGCTACTCAAGAGTTGGTCAATGCATCTCACCAACTGCACCAGCCCGACGCTGCACCGTCACCTTCGCAACACGAAGGCACGATCCTCCGCCAACGACTAACTCCGCGCCACATGCTTCAGAGGACCCACAAGCAATGAAGACGATGCTTATTCCTAGTCAAGAAGCAAGCTTTCTCAATTTGGGTACAAGTTATAGGTAAGCATGAGGGTGCACCACCAAACAAGAACATAGAATTACACTAAGTCTACACTACAGGCAGTTAAAGAATAATGTATACAAATACATTTTGACACTTGCTACTAGGAAGGTTCCTACCATCCTTCCCTATCTTTTGGAGAACCCCTTCCCTCTCATGGTTTTCTTGGAGTCCCCAATTCCAACTATCTCATTCCTTATTGCTTGTACTTCCTCCACTATTCTAGTCATGCAGCCGCTGGACGTTTTTAATTCATTCTCACTCTAGAGACCATCTTAGCAAGTGATTTGAATTGCAGATGGTAGCTAAGGCTATGGCGCACAATCCTACCAAGCGGATTTGCGTTTAGTTGAGAATTTGATCCGTAGTAAGTTCTCAAAGCGACAGATCCTGAGAAACAAGTAGTATCAGAGCGGGTAGTCGACTTTGAGATGACGAATCATCATCAATTCTCAACCAATGTTGACCACTGAGACCATTTTCTAGTTGCTCTGCTCGCGAATTTTCGATTGGTGGTCAAACCGCGCTCTAATTCAAAGTATCTAGTTCGCAACGGCGATTATCGTAGAATCAAAATTTATGGCAGAATTCTCTCCAAACGATTTCTCAAGTTTCCGCCGTTCATAAGGCCTCAGTATGGTTAATACGGACTCCTGAGGTGCTAATCAGGGCTCTTGCTAACTTTTTGGGCCGTCTGACCCCTTTTCATCTGACCATCATCTGAGGGATCCTGGGTGATCTGGTTTTCATATGAAATTTTGAAGTTGGTCTGACAAAATAGATGAGGATATCGAACGCATGAGATAACCGTGTCTTGGTAGTATGGTTGTTTCGAAATAAACTGGGGTTCCGGTGACGGGGAATCGATTCGTGCATGGGGCATATCGGGGGCCCATTGTTCTTCCTTTCTGTATCAGACGGATTCATCATCGCTATCTGGAAACTCATACGAAATATTACAACTGGTCTGAAGAAACATATGAGTATAGAACCCTTATCTGATCTGTCATATGAGCCAGAGTTTTTTGTCGAACAAAACATATGAACAATAAAAAATGAGTCTGAAATCTAGACGAACAGACGGATTTCGTCTGCGAACGAGAGCCCTGGTGCTAATGGCGAGATGGCTAGAGGTAGAGAGGCTGGAGAGCATGGGGGAGTTGCTGGTGGTGGAGTGGGGACTCACCAACCAGCCAACCCTACGCTACCTACTCCTACTACACCATCTCCAACAACCGTGGATCGTGTGAAGGCATTCTCTTTTGAAAATTTTACGGGGGAAGACTACGTGTACTGGAGCTTCCGCATGAGGCCGATGTACACCCAATACAAGTTATTGGACCTGTTGGAGGGCAAGGAGAAGATGTCGGAGGCTACGGAGCTGAAAGGAGCGTGGATGAAGCGATCGTTCGACGCGTACATGCTTATGGTGCAAGCGGTTGGAGGACGACAACTTGACAACATCAAGGAACTTTTGGGTGATCTAGAGTGTGGACCCAATGCTTGGAGGAAGCTTCTTAATGTGCACTCACCGACACACGCTACCGGCATCGTGCTACTCGCGCGACGGCTGCGCGACGTCAAGTTCGTTGATGGAGAGCCGATGCAGCCCATGTTGGATGAGATGCGCGACATCTTCACGAAGCTCCAAGCTGGCAGTGTGGTGTACCCGGAGCTCGTGCAATGCGTGGAGATCTTTATACAGCTGCTGGAGTCGTGGTCTGCCCTTGCCATCAACCTCAACTCTCAACAGCCCCAATGGAGCGTGGAGTATATCAGGGCGCGCATCCTTGAGGAGGACTTGCAGCGCCGGGGTGTGGAGCGCTCGGAGGAAGGGTCTGGCTATGGAGTTGGAGGTGGAGAGTGGCTTCAAGAAGAAGTGGAAGGGCAAGAATAAGGACAACCCTAAGGATGAGAGTGGCGGAGGTCAAGGAGAGGTGTGCTTCTACTGCAAGAAGCGCGGACATCGTTGGAGGAAGTGCTACCAATGATCTGAGGATTGGACCTCGCCTTCATCAAGCAACCAGCAAGGTGGCAAGAGGAGTGGGGGAGTCATGGGAGCTAGTGGAGAGGAGAAGGATGAGGAGAAAGGCAGGGTTCTTCTTCGTAAACAAAGGCGCAACCGACCCCGCCATGGTTGCCAAGGTTCTCCTACACCCTCTCACCCATTGGGTGGTTGACTCCTGGAGCTCGTGGCATATGACTCCTCGCGCCAACCTACTTGATGAGATTCAGCCCGCACCGATTTCTACAGTCCACATCCGCAACGGGCGCCAAGGTCAAGGTCATGGGCATGGGATGCGCCAAGTTCATGGGAGCGGATGGAGAGCTCGTGGGGCTGAAGAACGTGCTGTGGGTGCCGGACTTGTGCGTGAACCTGATTTCTACCAGCCGGTTGGGAGATGCGGGTGTGAACACCGAGACGATTGGCTCGGAGTGTTATCGTGCCTACAACGACGAGCGGCTCATTTGGGACCTGCAGTGCAAGGGAGATGTCCACAAGCGGATGTGGCAGATCCCGGTCCTCCCTTGGCGGAAATCGGGCAAGGCGGCAGCCGCGGCATCAATGGAGGAGAGCGTCACCGAGGAGGAAAAGCAAGGTGCACAAGGAGAGGAGCTGATTGGAGGAAGCGCGGCGGTGAAGGCGTCGGCTACCTCAGGCCAAGCTTCTTGGGAGACTTGGCATCGACTGCTTGCACACATGGCTGTTTCTACATTGGAGGTGGTGCACAAGGTTAAGTGCGTGCATGGGCTGCAACTGCAAGGAGATGGTGCTTCTGTTGGCAGCTGCGAGGGGTGCATGCAGGAGATGATGAGGAGATGGCCTTCTGTTTCTTCACACCCCTGCTTGGAGAACCAGCCACATTGAAGGAGGCACTGAGTGGACCCAAGAAGGAGGAGTGGAAGGCTGCCATGGATACAGAGTTCAATAGTCTCGTTGAAAATGGGACTTGGGAGCTTGTCGAGTTACCCGAGGGGCGATGCCCGATCAGCAGCAAGTGGGTCTTCAAGTTGAAGTCTAGAGCTGATGGTGCACTGGAGCAGTTCAAGAGTTGTTTGGTCATCAAGGGGTTTCAATAGAAAGAGAAGGTCAACTTCAAGGAGATGTTCGCTCCCGTTGCTAAGCCAGTGACTTTGAGGACTTTGCTGGCTGGTGCAGCTGTGAAGGGATGGTAAATGAAGAAGATGGATATTACCATTGCATTCCTCAATGGAGTGCTGCTGGATGATATCTACATGGCGCATCCTGATGGCTATGAGGATGGGACCAGCCGGGTGTGCAAGCTCAAGAAGGCTATCTATGGTCTTAAGCAAGCGCCCAGGTGCTGGTATGAGAAGTTGGATGAGGTGCTACTGGGTGAAGGCTTCAAGATGTCCCAAGCGGATCACAGCTTGTTCTTGCTTGGAGAAGGGGAGCAGCAGCTCTTGTTGCTGGTGAATGTCGACGACATATTGCTGTTCTCACCTTCCATGGAGCAGATTGAGAGGACTCAAAAGGTGCTGAAGGACAACTTCAAGTGCAAGATGCTGGGGGATGTCCACTACTACTTGGGGCTGCAGATCGAGAGGGATGTTGAGAGGAGGTGGCTGAAGGTGCATCAGTTACACTACGTCTCTGGTGTGATGGAGCGCAATGGTGTGACTGGAGGTCGCACTGTAATGACACCGTTCCCTACAAGCTTCAAGCTGAAGGAGGCAGCTAACGAGGATGATGTATTCGAGGATGAGCAGCAGAATGAGTACCAGTCAATCATTGGGAGTGTGATGTATGCAGCTGTGCATACACGACCTGATGCTTCATTCGGACTAGGGTAGCTAGCCATAGTTGTACAGCGGCCCACCGAGGAGCAGTTGGAGGTGGCAAAGTGCATGGTGCGCTACCTCGGATCAACGGCATCTGCTGGTGTTCAGTTTTCAGCTGGCGGACAGCTGAAACAGTTTGGAGCAGATGGGATCACGCTTGGAACCTTAAAGTTGTCGTGCTTCACCGACGCTACGTGCACCTCGGAGGAGGAGGATCAATCATTTGTTGGTGGCTTTGTCTGCATGGTCGGAGGTGGACCAGTGAGCTGGAGGTCCAAGAAGCAAAGTGAGATTGCTCAGTCTTCGGCAGAGGCTGGGTACATGGCGATGTACCATGCATTAAGGAGATTGTGCACTTGAGGAAGCTGCTAGAGGACATGGGAGCTGACCAGGAGGGACCTACACCAATTTTCTCCGACAGCGAGGCTGCATTGGCATGGCCACTAAGACTATCCTGAATGGGCTGAACAAGGATATGAAGATCAAGTGGCACTGGGTGAGGCAGATGGTGAAGGAGGGGATTGTTGAGATTCATCATGTGAAGGCCAGCAAGTAGGCGGCATATTTTCACACCAAGAGACTTCCGGAGAGTGAACATTGAAAATGTGCAAAGATGTGTAGTATGGCATTGCACTAGTGTGAGCAGCGATGTCATGAGTGCATGTGTGTTTGTGTGCATGTGAGTTTGTATGCGTGTTAGTGTGTGTGCATGCAGTCCGTAAGTCTGAGGGGGAGTTTGTTGAATGCACGTCAGTTTGAGTGCATGTCATCCTAACATCCTGCCGAGAGCTCATCCTATTCATGCAAGCATTGTTTGCATGAGCATATGTCATTATACATGGATGTTGGATATTATAATCTCTGTGTTTTTCTCCAAGTTTAAATGCTTTATCATGCGGGAGAAATTTAGAGCTTTCCAACGATACCAAGTTCGCCTTATTCCGACCAGACTTGGATTTCTTATTACCTTTTGGGGTTATATCTAATTTGGGTGATTACTTGGACATGACTATGAAGGGATCTTTGGTTGGGTGGTTAAGAAGGCAACTTTGACTATTGGATTGGGGTGGCTAGAAATTTCTAGCATGTGTTGCAAATGTTGCAACACCTAGGCAAAATCCAACTATATTGGATTTTTCATGTGACACCTCGAGGACCTCATGATGAAGGTTGTATCTTGGCTGCTATGAAGGTTCCTACCATACTTCCCTAGCTCTTAGAGAACCCCTTCCCTCTCATGGTTTTCTTGGAGTCCCCAACTCCATTTATCTCATTCCTTAATGCTTGTACTTCCTCCACTATTACATTCATTCAGCCGCTCAGGTCGAGTGCAGGTCATCACGTACATGAGGCAGCCCACAAGCTCTGGATATGGGCCACTCGGCTCTACGGACTCGTCTGAAGGTGGAGCTGAGAGCGAGTGACCGGTAGGCAGAGGAGTGGACTGTGGCAAGGAGTACCGGAAGCCGAAGCGCTGAAGGACCTGGTGCACCATGTGTGACTGAGTCAGTGTGATGGTGCGCCGTATCCCGGGTGATCTGCAAGCCAAGATAGCTGCGCAGCTCACCCAGGTCAGTGCAAGTGTGTCTCTTCTGCAGCTCCGACTTCACAAGGGCCATTGCCTCAGTGTGAGCAGTGGCAAAAACCAAGTCGTCGACGTACACGAGGCTGTAGAATGGTGGCAGCGAAGTGTCGGTGCGCAGAAACAACGACGGGTCAGCAGTCGAAGGAGCGAACCCAAGAGCCGCAAGCGTCGTCCTCAGTGTGTCGTGCCACTCTCGAGGTGCCTGACGGAGACCGTAGACTGGCCGTCGGAGGCTCCACTGAGAACCTACAGGAAACGACCCAGTGAAGCCAGGTGGGCGGCGCAGCCAGATCTCCTCGTGCAGGCTACCATGCAAGAAAACTGTGCTGAAGTCAAGAGAGTGAAGCTCGTAGGCACGCTGAGCAGCGGCGTGCAGCAGCACCCGAAGAGTGGTCATCTTCGGGGTAGGGGAGAAGGTCTGGAAGAAGTCAACTCCTTGTCGCTGACTAAGCCTCGTGCAACGTAACGAGCCTTGAAGATAGGCGGAGAACCCGGTGACCGCTTCAACCTGAAAATCCACATGCCATCGACTATGTTCGCCCCAAGAGGGGGAACTGCGTCAACGTAGGAGCCTTTGGACTTCCAGGATGCCATCTCTGCGTCCATGGCTGTCTGCCACTGAGAGGAGTAGGGACCCGTAATCGCCTCTACGTAAGAGAGCGGGGCCGGGATGTCTAGTGCATCCGGGTCTCCCTCAGGTGCAAACAGCATGGCCACAAGATGAGGTACAGCAGCTACAAGACACTCAAAGTCCTCTTGCCTGTCCTCAAGGACGTCCATGCCAAGAGCACACTCACCCCCGACGGACGGAGGACAGTCATACTCAGACTCAGCAACAAGACTAGCGGCGTAGTCGAAACGACAGGCGGCAGCAAAGTCAACAAGCTCAGCAACTAGGGCAGACACAGCACCGGACTCAAACGAAGGTTCAGTGACAGCAGTGGCTAGAAGACATGTGACAGTAGGACTGGTAGCACGAACTAAGTCAGACTCAGGGTCCGGACCGTTAGCAAGAGAGGACGCAGGAGGAGATGGCAGGGGAACTCGCAGTGGAACAGAGGAAGGACGAAGTGACATAATGTGAGTGCCGGGGACAGGAGAATGACGCGGATGAGGAACACGACGACCAGTGCCAACAGCGCGAATAGGTGAGGTAGGACGAGACTCAGGCTCACGACGCTCTGTAAGAGAGTCTGTCTGCTCAGCGTAAGGAGAAGGAGCAGGCAGTGGGGAGTCTGGCCGTAACTGTGGCTGCGACTGGTGAAGCGGTGGACACAGTAAGCGAGGAGGAAGGCCAGTAGAAGACGAGAGACTAAGAACCTGGCGATGGACCGAGCCAGGTGGCGGCAGAGACAACGGCGGCGGCGGAACAAAAAACGGTCGCCGCTGCACAGTGCCTCCAGCACTAGTACCGCCAGCTCAAGCACCCCTAGCGCGAACACCTCCAGCTCCAGGGTCTCCAGCTCCAACGCCTCCAGCTCCAGTGCCTCCCGATCCAGCTCCTCCAGCTCCAGCACCTCCAGCTCCAGCGCCTCCACCTCCAACGCCTCCAGCTCCAGCGCCTCCAGCTCTAGTGCCTCCAGCTCCAGCTCCTCCAGCTCCAGCGCCTCCAGCTCCAGGGTCTCCAGCTCCAGTGCCTCCAGCTCTAGCTCTTCCAGCTCCAGCGCCTCCAGCTCCAGCTTTCCAGCTCCAGCGCCTCCAACACCACCAGCCCTGGCAGGGCAGGCTCAGTAGTCAGTGTGTACAGACTCGACCCAGGCCGACGGTTGAACGTGGCCAGGTGACTGCCCGTCCGTGTACACGTGCAGATCGCCACACGCTGACCCCAAGGAGTGGTGGTAGTGACCATCGCATCCTGGAGGGCAGCGGTACTCACCAAGTTTGAAGAGAACGAGGGGAGGTGAAGACCTGATAGTGAGCCAGGCGGAACCGCCGGACACGGCAGAACAGTGGTGGAACGTGCAAGAACTGGGCCCCCTGAGTGGTAATCCAGTTTGATTGGAACAGGTGCAGGGAGTGGAGTGAGTGTGGTACTGTCGCGAAAGAAACAGTGGGAAGCACCTGAGTCAAGCGTGAAGGTGTGCAAGTCCTCAGCAGGTGCAGTACCAGGGAGAGCAGACTCACTAGCACCTAGAGCAGCAGCCTCTATACGAATCTGCTGGGGCGTAGGGGTCTCGCTCGGACGCTTCTGCTGCTGCCTCTGGCCACCGCCAGAACCTCCCCTCTGATCAGCTCCACCCTAACCGCCACCACTGACGCCGCCACCACTCCCACTGCCGCCACCACCGCCACCACCACTCCCACCACTGCCACCATCGCCGCCACCGAAGCCCCCACTCCCGCCACCACTCCCACCGCCACCTCCGCCTCCTCCACCGCCTCCACTGCTTCCACCACCACCACCCCCGCTGCCACCTCCACAACTCTTGCCTCCCTCGCCCTTGCCGTTGCGGCGCTTCCCACTAGGAGCAGAAGCAGCCTCGACCTCCTCTGTACCAAGGATGTCAATAGCAGCAGCAGAAGTGTACGAGGGGGCAAGGGGGGAGGGAGAACACCCCTCAAAGAAGGGTGTGCGAGGAGTGCCACGAGCCGAACCTACAGCGACTATGCTAGTCTTAGCTGCAAGGAGGTGCTTCTCGAGCCGGTCGACAGTTAGGTCTATGGGATCAAGTGCAAGAAAGTGGTCCCTGACTGTGCGAAGAGAGTCAGGGAGGCGGGTGACTATGAAGTAGAGAGTGATGTACATCGGGGGCGGGTTCTTGTCTGGGAACTCAGCTTTGAGGGCAGCGCGGTAGCGAGTGTCACTAGTGCGAAGGTGGGTGATGAGGTCCTCGACTGTAGCAGAGGCTAACAGCTCGGGAAAAAGGTAGGGCAGTATAAGGCGGCCGAGAGCAGCAGTGGCAGGGGAAGACTAACGAGAGACTACAGCGTCGTACAGGGCTTTAGCAGTCTTGTGCTGGCCAAAGTGAGCACGTTCGGCTAACGGCAAGTGATTGCGAACGGCTAAGCGAGCAGCAGCATCAAGGGTAAGCCACTGTGCGCGAGTCGCACTGTCAGCTGTGGCGGAAGGGGCAAGAGAGGCTCCAGACGTGTGGTCAAACAACGAAACGCTGTCTCTAGAATCGCTCAGTAGGTAGAGCTGTAAGTCATTGAGCCACGTATCGAACTGGATCGGACGGCCCTCATGATCGAATGTGAGAATGCTGAGAGTAGCCATAGCGGACAAAGCAGGGTGGCGCGTGACGAGCAGGGGGGGCACGCAGGCAACAGGACGGCGTGACGGGCAGGGCGGCGCGAGGGCACTAGGGAAGCGCGCGTAGGCAGGGCAGGGCGGCGCTGCAGGCGGCAGGACGGCACGCGGGCAGGGCAGGTTGGCGCGCGGCCAGCAGGGCGGTGCACGGGCAGGACAGAGCGGCGCGGCAGGTGGCAGGGCGGTGCGCGGGCAGGGCAGGACGACGCGCGGGCAGGGCAGGGCGGCTCGCAGCCAGCAGGGCGGCGCGCGGCAATCTAGGCGGCGCGACGGGCAGGGCAGGGCAGCGCGACATGCAGGGTAGGGCAGGGCAGCGCGACTGATTGGGTAGGGCGCTACGGGCAGTGAACTAATCGGTGGGCGCTAAAAAAAATGGTCCTGGAAGAGGAATTGCTCTGAAACCATGTGAGAAACTAGACGAGGGAATGATTGCATTGAGAAGAAAGTGGGTACAAGTGCTAACCCTAATTAGGTTGTACCCTTTATGGGCTACCCCACTACAATCTACACAATATAAACATTATAATAGTTTGACAGATTCTGACAACACTCACACACTCTCTTCTCAGGCAACTCTAACGATCATCCCTCCATCCTTCCCTCATTGCCTTCCTTATCCACTCATCAACCTCAGAATGGCACTAGCTCTCAGCATGAGTATCGTTGACCAACTTGCCAGTAGTACCAATTCACTGCTGTGTCTCACACATCCATGGCATGGCAACTTGGTTTTCTATACTTCTTATATAAGGTATGTGTGTCAGTATACTGAATGCGAATGATTGGATTGAACAGAAAGTTGGGTACAAGTACTAACCCTAATTGGGTTGTACCCCTTATGGGCTACCCCACTACTGCCTACACAATGTAAGCACTATAACATTTTGACACACCCCCATAGGCAAAGTGGGGGAGAACAAGTGGTCACAAGACCAGTCAAGAAAAGCAAAGCAAACTCAGGGTGGATCACAAAGTCACCACACATTCCGAGCACAAGCAAATGGCCACAAGGCCAGTTCACATGCAGAGTTATATAAAAGATAACAAATAGTACAATGATCATAGCCTAGCAAGAGTAAACATGCAGGTATATATATATAGATCACAGTACAAGCAAAGTCACTTAGTGAGCAAGAGAGGCAAAGTAGGCACAAGGCCTAAAACAGTACAGAAACGCTGATGATCACCAGACTGAAGTGCCTTGGTGAATATATCAGCAGTGTTGGCCCGAGTGGCCACGTAAGCAAGACGAAGTTGACCACGCTGCTGCAACTCTCGAGCAAGGAAGTATCGCAGAGCGATGTGCTTCGTTCTGTGTTCCAGTCTGTGCTCCTGACACAAGGCAATCATGGCCTTGTTTTCTACGTACAGAATTGGAGGAGAACGAGGCCGCTCTCCCAAGTCGGTCAGCAGGTAGGTGAGCCAGCGTAACTCCTGTACTGCCATGGCCCCTGCGTAGATCTCAGCCTCACAACTGGATCTGAGAACAGAAGACAAGCGGGTAGACCGCCAAGAAACAGAGCCGGAGCCAAAGCTGAAGGTGTAACCATGTGACGACCCCTGCATAGCCAAGTCGTCAACCCAAGAAGCGTCTGCGTGTCCAGTGAGGACAACAGGACCCCGTCCTCCAAGCACGAGCCCCATGCCCAAAGTACTGCACACGAAGCGCGACGCCCTCTTAGCGGCCTCCCACTGTGCTGGTCGATGTCTCCCGGGCGCAACGTAGCGTGCCAGGATGCTAAGAGGGTATGCAAGGTGAGGTCGAGTGCAGGTCATCAGGTACATGAGGCAGCCCACAAGCTCTGGATACAGGCCATTCAGATCTACGGACTCGTCCGAAGGTGGAGCTGAGAGCGAGTGATCGGTAGGCAGAGGAGTGGACTGTGGCGAGGAGTACCGGAAACCGAAGCGCTGAAGGACCTGGTGCACCATGTGTGACTGAGTCAGGGTGATGGTGCGCCGTGCTCTGTCCCGGGTGATCTGCAAGCCAAGATAGCTGCACAGCTCACCCAGGTCAGTACAGGTGTGTCTCTTCTGTAGCTCTGACTTCACAAGGGCCAGTGCCTCAATGTCAGCAGTGGCAAAAATCAAGTTGTCGACATACATGAGGACGTAGAACGGCGCCAGCAAAGTGTCGGTGCATAGAAACAGCGACGGGTCAGTAGTCAAAGGAGCCAACCCAAGAGCCGCAAGTGTCGTCCTCAGTGTGTCGTGCCACTCGCAAGGCGCCCGGCAGAGACCGTAGACTGGCCGCTGGAGGCTCCACTGGGTACCTGCAGGAAACGACCCAGTGAAGCCAGGTGGGCGGCGCAGCCAGATCTCCTCGTCCAAGCTGCCCTGCAAGAAAGCTGTGCAGAAGTCAAGACAGTGCATCTCGTGGTCACGCTGAGCTGCTACGTGCAGCAGCACCCGAAGAGTGGTCATCTTTGGGGTAGGGGAGAAGGTCTGGAAGAAGTCAGCTCCTTGTCGCTCACTGAAGCCTCGTGCAACGTAACAAGCCTGGAAGACAGGCGGAGAACCCGGCGGCCGCTTCACCCTGAAAATCCACATGCCATCGACTATGTTCGCCCCAGGAGGGGGAACTGCGTCGACGTAAGTGCCTGTGGACTTCCAGGATGCCATCTCTGCGTCCATGGCTGTCTGCCACTGAGAGGAGTAGGGACCTGTAATCGCCTCTGCGTAAGAGCGCAGGGTCGGGATCTCTGGTGCATCCGGGTCTCCCTCAGGTGCAAGCAGCATGGCCAAGAGATGAGGTACAGCAGCTGCAAGACACTCAAAGTCCTCATGCCTGTCCTCAAAGACGTCCGTGCCAAGAGCACACTCACCCCCGACAGACGGAGGACAGTCAGACTCATACTCAGCAACAAGGCTTGGGGCGTAGTCGAGATGACAGGCGGCAGCAAAGTCAACAAGCTCAGCAACTAGGGTAGACGCAGCAGTGGACTCAAACGAAGGGTCAGTGACAACAGTGGCTAGAGGACACGGGAGAGTAGGACTGGCGGCACGAACTAAGTCAGACTCAGGGTCCGGACCGTCAGTAAGAGAGGACGCAGGAGGAGACGGCAGAGGAACTCGCAGTGGAACAGAGGAAGGACGAAGTGCCATAATGTGAGTGCTGGGGACAGGAGGAGGACGCGGAAGAGGAACACGACGACCAGTGCGAACAGCGCAAACAGGTGAGGCAGGACGAGACTCAGGCTCACGACGCTCTGTAAGAGAGTCTGTCTGCTCAGCGTAAGGTGGCTGCGACTGGTCAGGCGGTGGACTCAGTAAACCAGGAGGAAGGCCAATAGAAGACGGTAGACTAAGAACATGGCGAAGGACTGAGTCAGGTGGCGGCAGAGACGACGGTGGCAGCGGAACGAAAAACGGTCGCCGCTGCACAGTGCCTCCAGCTCCAGCACTCCCAGCGCCAGCACCTCTAGCTCCAAGGTCTCCGGCTCCAGGGTCGACAGCTCCAGTGCCTCCAGTTCGAGCACCTCCAGCCACAGCGCCTCTAGTTCCAGTGCCTCCAGCTCCAGTGCCTCCAACGCCAGGGTCTCCAGCTCCAGCTCCTCCAGCCCCAGCGCCTCCAGCGCCAGGGTCTCCAGCAACTCCAGTACCTCCAGCTCCATCAGTAACTCCAGCACCTCCAAGACTAGTAGAACCAGCACCTCCAGCTCCTGTGCCTCCAGCAGCAGAGCCTCCAGCTCCCGCAGCTCCACTCCTAAGGCGTGTGCGCTGAGCAAACCACTCGCGCAGCTGCTACGGTGAGAGAGGCTCCCGGCAGGGATTCAGTCGTGGCGAGGCACCCGGAGGACCTCCAGCAGACGCAGTACCCCTAGGCTCAGCACCCCTAGACACAGCACCCTCGAACTCAGCACCCCCAAGATCCGCACCCGCAGGCTCCGTACCCCCAGGCTCCGCACCCCGAGGCTCAGCACCCCCAGACTCCGCACCCTCGGACTCCGCACCCCTTGGCTCCGCACCCTCAGGCTCAACACCCCCAGACGCAGCCCTCCCAGACGCAACACCTATAGCAGCACCTGAGTCTACAGGGACCTCGACAGGCACAGTCCCGGGGAGTGGGTCTACCTGAGACACACCTGAGGGAGCAGGACCTTGAGGGGGGAGGGGGTCTACCGGAGGGAGACCTGGAGCAAGGAAGAGCATCGGGGGGGGGGAGAGGGGCAGTGCGGTAGGGGAAGAGACGGTAAAAGGGAACCGACTCATCAAACGTGACGTCCTGAGAGGGGAGGACACGGCGCAAGGTGGGGTGGTAAAACTGCCAGCCAGGCGCGTCAGGGGGGAAGCCAAGGAAGACGCAGGGAATAGCACGGGAGGAGAGTTTGTCCGCGGAAGTATCGTGAGCATCGGCACGAGAGCCCCAGGCCCGGAACACCGACGCATCGCCAACCTTCCCCGTCCAATGCAGTGTAGGCAAGGTCTCCGACAAGGAGACATGGGGCCAGAGGTTGAGCTGATGCGCAGCATACCGGACCGCAAACGGCCACAGAAAATGGGGAGCAGCCGCATGGATCATGGAGGTACGAGCCACCTCCATGACTAAGCGAATGCGGCACTCAGCAATCCCATTTAGCTGCGGGGAGGCCGGAAGCGTGAACGACTGGAGGATGCCCTCCCCACGGCAAAAAGTCCCGCAAGAGGTCGGAGGAGAACTCACCACCTCTGTCAGAGTGCACACGCGGGACAGGAGGGTCCTCGCGGAACCGCTCGCGGAGCTGGAGACGAACTGCACGGATCCAAGGGATCCAAACATCAGGGACCTCACCCTTGCTGTGCAAGGGGAAGACCATGGTGTAATGCGTGTAGTCGTCAATAACCAGCAGAAAGTAGCGCTTGCGGCCCTGTCCACTGACGCGGGCAGGGCCCCACACGTCCATGTGGAGAGTCTGCAGGGGAGCAGTCGTCGGGGAAAATGAGGAGTGAGGAGCGGTGCGCTGCCGCCCCTCGACGAAGGAAGGCAGAGCGGGGAAGGCGAGGGCGGGAGGGGAGGCAGAGACCTGGGAAGACCAGAAACAAGGAGGCGGGAGTGCATGCCACGAAGGCGTGGCAGGGAGGGGTGACCAAGGCGGTGGTGCCAAAGGAGAGTCTGGTGCAACAGGAGGCAACACGAGCAGGGGGCTACTACCGGACCTAACGCGGACACCTGGGCAGACGCAGCTACCTGAGGAGGCTCGGTAGTCAGTGTGTACAAACTCGACCCAGGCTGACGGGTGAACGTGGCCAGGTGACGGCCCGTCCGTGTACACGTGCAGATCGACACACACTGACCCCCATGAGTGGTGGTAGTGACCATCGCATCTTGGAGGGCAGCGGTACTCACCAAGTTCGTAGAGAACGAGAGGAGGTGAAGACCTGAGAGTGAGCTGGACGGAACCGCCGGACATGGGAGAACAGTGGAGGAACGGGCAAGAAGTAGGCCCCTTGAGGGGTCAGCCAGTCTGACCGGAACGGGTGCAGTGAGAGGAGTGAGGGTGGTGTTGTCGCGAAAGAAACATGGGGAAGCACCTGAGCCAAGCGTGAAGGTGTGCAGGGCCTCAGCAGGCGCAGTACCAGGGAGAGCAGACTCACTAGCACCTAGAGGAGCAGCCACCCTCAGGCGGCACACACCGGTAACAGTCACCCTCAGCACTAGCAGTCAAGGCATTCATGGCAGCAAGGATAGCATCATAGTCAAGAGCAAAGATATCAACTCCATACCTAAACAGCTCTGCCCAGCGGGGGCGCTCAGCCTCGTCACCAAAGTCTGCGCGCCAAGCGTCGTCAAGGCGGGAGAAGCAGTGGAGCTGAGAGTGAAACTTCCCGCATGTCTGACCAGCACGGTCACCCGTGCGAATGGCATACGGGCAGCGAACACTACCCCGAGACGCCCCACACTGAGCAAACCACTCATGAAGCTGTTGGGGCAAAGGGGTCTCGCTCCGACGCTGCTGCTGCTGCCTCTGGCCACCGCCAAAACCTCCCCTCTGAACAGCTCCACCCCGACTGCCACCACTCCCACTGTCGCCACTACCACCACCCCCACCGCTGCCACCACCACCACCACCGAAGCCCCCACTCCCGCCACCACTCCCACCGCTGCCACCACCTCCGCCACCTCCACCGCCGCCACTACCGCCACCACCACTACCCCCGCTGCCACCGCCACCACCCTTGCCACCCTTGCCCTTGCTGCTACGGCGCTTCCCACTAAGAGCAGAAGCAGCCCCGACATCCTCAGCACCAAGGATGTCAACAGCAGCATCAGAAGCGTAGGAGGGGGCAAGTGGGGAGGGGGAGCACCCCTCAAAGAAAGGTGTGCGAGGAGTGCCACGAGCAGCACCTACACCGACTACGCTAGTCTCAGCTGCAAGGAGGTGCTGCTCGAGCAGGTCGACAGTGACGTCTGTGGGGTCAAGTGCGAGAAATTGGTCCCTGACTGCGCAAAGAGAGTCAGGGAGGTGGGTGACTATGAAGTAGAGAGTGATGTACATCGGGGGCGGGTTCCTGTCAAGGAACTCTGCCGGGAGGGCAGCTCGGTAGCGAGCGTCGCTAGTGCGGAGGTGGGAAACGAGGTCCTCGACTGTGGCAAAGGCGGACAGCTCGGGAAATAGGTAGGGCAGTATAAGGTGGCCTAGAGCAGTAGTGGCAGGGGAAGAGTAATGAGCGACTACAGCGTCGTACAGGGCTTTAGCAGTCTTGTGCTGGCCAAAGTGAGCGCGTTCGGCTAACGGGAGGTGGTTGCGAACCGCTAAGCGAGCAGCAGCGTCACGGGTAAGCCACTGTGAGCGAGTCGCACTGTCAGCTGTGGCGGGAGGGGCGAGAGAGGCTCCAGGCGTGTGGTCAAACAACGAAACGCTGTCTCTAGAATCGCTTAGTAGGTACATGTCAGAATCCCTGTCACTAGACCATTGGGATAGAAGGGCTTGTTAAGTAGCGGGTCAGTGCGCCCATAACCCCCCAGGACAACGAGCCTTTAACCCCTCCCTAGGATCAATCGGGGATCACCAGTGGACCTCTGACACCCCCCCGCACTGGGATGCCCGAAGTGCACACACTGGGATGTGAACCTGAGACCTTCGCTCTGATGCCATGTCAGAATCCCAGTCACTAGACCACTAGGATAAAAATGCTTGTTAAGTAGCGGGTCAGTGCGCCCATAACCCCCCAGGACAACGAGCTTGTAACCCTTCCCTAGGATCGATCGGGGATCACCAGTGAACATCTGACAGTACAGATGTATCGTCGAGCCACGTATCGAACTGGATCGGACGGCCCTCATGATCGAATGTGAGAACAGTGACAGAAGCCATAGTGGGCAGAGCAAGGTGGCGCGCGACCAGCAGGGCAGCACGCAGGCAGGGCGGCGCGCGAGCACTAGGGAAGCGCGCAGGGCAGGGCAGCGCACGGCTAGGGCAGGTGGGCGGCGGCTAGTAGGGCTGCGTGCAGCAGGGCGGGCAGCAGCCGGGCGGCGCAAGGGGTGGCGAGTGGGCTGCCAGAGGGCGGCGCGCGGGCTGCAAGGGGCTGTGAGCGGGCCGCGAGCGGGCTGGAAGGGGCGGCTCGCAGGCTTCAAGGGGCGGCTCGCGGGCTGCAAGGGGCGGCGAGCGGGCCACAAGGGGCGGCGAGCGGGCTGCAAGGGGCGGCGCGCAGGCTGCAAGGGGTGGCGAGCGGGCTGCAAGGGGCGGCGAGCGGGCTGCCAGAGGGCGGCGCGCAGGCTGCAAGGGGCGGCGAGCGGGTCGCAAAACGGGCGGCGGGCGGGCTGCAGGGGCGGCGAGCGGGCCGCAAACGGGCGGCGAGCGGGCTGCAGGGGCGGCGAGGGGGCCGCAAGCGAGCGGCGAGCGGGCTGCAGGGGCAGCGAGCGGGCCGCAAGCGGGCGGCGAGCGGGCTGCAAGCGAGTGGCGAGCGGGTTGCAGGGGTGGCGAGCAGGCTGCAGGGGCGGCTCGCGGGCTGCTAAAGGCGGCGCGCGGGCTGCAAAGGGCGGCGTGACGGGCTGCAAAGGGCGGCGCGCGGGCTACTAAGGGCGGCACAGCGGCCAGCAGGGCGGCGCGACAAGTAGGGCATGGCGGCAGGGCAGCTAGTGGGGCAGCGCTGTGGTGCGCCCTAAAAAAAAAATCGGTCTTAGGGAAGGACCTGCTCTGAAACCATGTCAGAATACTGAACGAGAATTATTGGATTGAACAGAAAGTTTGGTAGAAGTACTAAGCCTAATTGGGTTGTACCCCTTTATGGCAGGCCCTACGATATCAGGAATTTTTCCCTGAAATTCCTGATTTCCAGGGTTTTTTTTTAGCCTACACTGATTTTCCAGTGTTCAGCTTTTTGTGGGGCTGATTTTTCAGCCTTCACCTAGCACATGACTCTGAACTTTCAGCAAAAAAAAATTAGTGACACTGATTCCACTACGTTGTAACGAATCCGACCCTGAAAGCGATTCCTACACGGTTCGTGTGTAGTTGCCCGGCTGTACAGGGAATATCAGATTCCCGCGGTGTCAGCAGGGCATGGCGGTGAGTAGCAGACAAATTTGCCTCGTAGAGGGATGCGTTGTTGGCGCGCGTGGTGCGATGATTGGCCACTTTGACAGCATTTCCTGATTTGGCCAATTACAGGGTTGCAGCACAGCGATGCTGGCAGGCAGCGCAACGAGGGATTCAGGCCCATGTGAAGCATCTGTGGTCCTCTGGCCCGTTTTGTCTAAGTCGTGCTGGCAAGCACGGATGCATCCACGCCGCCCAGCCGTGCTGCCAGCCATCCAGTCTCCCACCCCAGTCTGCTCCATGCTTTCCTTCCATCTAGCATGTGTAAGGTTTCATCGCGTTGCTGCCTGGTGTACCAAGAGGCAGTCAGCCGTGTGTCCTCTCTTCCTGGCAAACCTCCATCGTTCAGCTAGCTAGGGAGTCCCGTTAGATGCTGCTTGTTCACAGCGCAATCAATGGCGGACCACCCGGACGCCATTGAACGACCTGATGACCCCGGCGATGAACCCGCTCGTCGTTCGCCAATTGATCTGTCCGCGGCCGTTACCGGGCTGGATCTGCTATTCTCCAACTTAGCGGCAGTAGATAACTATGGAAAGGCGCCTGCAGTCGCGCCGACCGTCGATGTTCCATTTGAACCCATCGACGAGCCTCTGTGTCCCTCCCCTACTGCGCCCGTGTTGGAGCAAGACAGCTCCAACCCTTCAGGTGAAGAAATCGCGGCGGTGCCAGTGGCTAAGAAGTCCGCCAGGTACACGCAGTCAACGCTGCCGTGGCCCAAGAAGGGAGGTCCCGCTGGTGCAACACCGGCTTCGCCAGCCGACCAACTGTCGACGCCCGCGACCGCAGGCACGCAGGCGTCGCCCTCAACACCTGGGCCTTCTAAACCGGCAGGGCCAGACGCAACCTACGCGGAGGCTCTGTATAAGTACAAAAGCGAGTGGCTCGAGCGGTTTTCTTGGCTTATTCTGCTAAAAAAAGCTGATGGTTTCCCCGCTTTCAAGTGCAGCATCTGTACGGAGCACGCAGGCTACGCTGGACCGTGTGGGAGAGGCGGAAAGGGCGCCACAGACGTTCAGACGCAGGCGTTCAAACGGCATGCGGCAACTACCAAGCACAAGGAGGCGTTGAAACATCAGCAGAAGCTTCTCGACGACGCCGCTACGCAGCCACGGATCAACGGCGACAATCTCGCTCGCGACACGGAGAAGGAGCGGGTCGTCAAGCTCCTCGACTCCCTGCTCTTCGTGACCAAGCAAGATGCACCCATAGAGTTATGGGTGAATCTTGTGCGCTACCTCGCGCGACTCAAGGTGCCCGGGTTCCCAGCAAAAGGCTACGGAACCTATTATACTACGTGAGTGTTGAACTAATCTAACTGCAACCGTGTTTGTGAAACTCAACCGAATTATCTGACGTTGTGTTGTTTGACATGCGCTGCAGCTACGGCTTCGGGCAGCTGACACAGTGGATGGCCACATGGTTGCACACAACGCAACTGCAGCACATCCTCAGCAGCCCATACATTGGCGTCACGTGCGACGAAAGCTCGGACAGGTGTCGGGGAAATCATATGATTGTTTTCGCGACATTCATCCGTGAAAATCGTCCCGTGACTGAGTTCCTTGCCCTGCTGACCGTGGAGAAGGGCGATGCAGCCTCTCTCCTCTCAGTGCTCTTGTCCCACCTGCAGGCCCTAGGCATTGAAATGGCGAGGATATCCGGCATAAGCACTGACGGAGCGAGTGTGATGATGGGGAAACACAACGGCCTTGTCGCTCGACTTCGCCTCCGCATCCCGCATCTTGTTTCGAGCCACTGCATCGCCCACAGGTCAGTTTTCATCTTCTGTTTACTGCTTCCATACAGTCCCTGCTGCATCCCCTGCTAACCCCTCCTTGAGCCGGTTTTAATGCTGGTGTGCATGCAGGGAGGCCCTCGCAGCAAAGGACGCCGCTGAACAACTCCCCGAGTTCGGCATGGTGGACTCCCTGCTCCGCCAAGTGGCAGAGCATTTGGGGCGTTCTGGCCCGTGGCATCAACGCTTCATTGGCCTGCAGGAGGTGTTCACGAAAACAAACCTGGAGCTACAAGGGATCCACGACGTCCGCTGGCTCTCCCGCGGTGACGCCATTCTGCGCGCGGTAGAGGTCTTCCCCGCGCTGATCGTGATGCTGTATGAGTGGGACATCACCCTCTACGAGCTCGCCACAAGCTACAGGTTTCACTTTCTGCTATACTTCCTTGCAGACGTCCTCGAGCAGCTCAATGTGCTGAACAGGGCATTCCAGCAGCGTGAGGTGAGCTTGGTTACTATCGTTGCTGGATTGTGTGCCTTGTTTCGGTTTGTGAGTCACTGTTTGATGTACTGCTTAAGCAGAATCTGCTTTGCACTGATTTGGCCTTCTCTCCATCCTCTGTTCGCCCTGTTGACCCCTAACAGCTGGACATTGCAAGTGTCCACGGGCAGATCCGCCGGTCGATTTCATTCCTAGAGTCCCGCTACGTCGACTGTGGTGACGACTTTGGAGGCGGGGTGAGCGCGCGCCTCTCCCCGTTCATCAAGAAGCACGGGCCTGAGGGGGGCAATCCCGAGGTGAAGGTGCAGGGAGTCGACTCGGACGGGCGGCCCACGACACACACCTTCGAGCTGCACGAGAAGCCGAGCGAAGACTACCCGACCCTCGGCTCCCACGACGCCTGCGTCGATCTCTGCACCACCTTCGCCGAGACGCTCGTGCAAAACCTCAGCACACGGTTCCAGGACCTGGACTCCCTGGTGGGAGTGCGGCTGTTCATGCCTGACGAGTGGGAGCTGGGGAGAGCAGAGCGCCACAGGCAGTGTCTCGAGTGGCTCGAGTCTCTCGTGAGGCTGTTCAGGGCACAGGACACGGACTACATCATTCCAGGTATTCCCGCTCTCGCACTGCTGCTGCCCGTCTTATTGTGTCATTGCATTTCATCAACGTATGGTGTACGCACTTGCCAGCCTTTCAAAAACCCCCTCTCTCTCTCCCTTCCGCATTATGTGGCAGGGGTCGACAAGCGGCGTGCGATCAAAGAGCTGCGGGCCTTCTGCCCCATCCTCGCAGGTGCCCCGAAGAACGAGCGGAGCTTCCACGCAGGCCTAACAGCAATGCTGAAGACAAGCGACTGGGCGACTGGCTACCCCAATCTGGTGCGTCTCTGGGTGGCTGTCGCCGTGCTGCCGCTGAGCACAGTGGAGTGTGAGCGCGGCTTCTCACGCCAAAACGTTATCAAATCGTGGCAGCGGGGGAGCTTGAAGGACGCCCGCCTCGAAGACCTCGTCACCATGTCTCTACTCGAGTACGAGCCCAACTACGATGAGGTGGTGCAGATCTGGCGCAGCTACAAGAAGCGCCGCCCATTCGGCAATGTGGCGGCACCACCCGAAAGAGAGGGAGAGGGCAGGGATAGCACGGGAAAGGAGGCCCTAGAGGAGGAAGAGTGGGCAGAACGACAGGCTAAGGGAAGAGAAGATGATGATGACAAGCAGGCCTCATCAGATGATGATTACTGAACTCACCCAGACCCAGAGTCATGCTGGATGCAATGCATAGCTAGCTAGCAAGCAAGATGGGCTTTGGTTTACAACACAGATAGATAGATTGAAGGCTGTTTGCGACCTTCATAGAGTTTTAAGTTAAAAAATCAGCTTCACTACTATCAGCCTTTTTCTATAGGTGACACTGATGCATCAGACTTTTTTTTTAAGTAACACTGAACTTTCAGGCTTTTTTCCTAGGCGACCCTGTCGATCAGGGTCTAGGGCCAAAGGGACCCTGATACCCTTACGTGCCTCAAAGTGAATCTGAGGGCCTGCTTTATGGGCTACCTACCCCACTACAGCCTACACAATGTAAGCACTAAAACAATTTGACAATGTGGTGCCTTATTCTGCCCCTCTTTCGGTGCTTTCCTTTTCCCCATGGCAGTTTTGGCACTGGAAGAGAAGGTTGGGCAAGTGAGGCGACGGCATTGACTTTCAGCATTCGGTTTGTGCTTCTCTAAGTATTAATTCATTATTCAGATGTGTACACTGTACAGTAGATTGGTTAAGTTCCGAACGGATAATATCAGCTATTCCTACTATTGCTGTACAGTAGCTCTGTTATTTGTATGTACAAGTTATCACCCAACTGTATCTACTGACAGACATCCGTTATTACTCAAAAAAAAATCTTCCCAGTACCGTAATGTCTCTTCTGTGAGCACATAACCAACTACGTTTGAATTGAATTGGTCTTGCCGATGTAGATAGTTATGGTACTTTTTCTTCAACAAACCAAAGTTCTTGCGCTTGCACTCGCTAGTGGCGAGTCCAGCGAGTACGTTCACAGGTACTGTACAGTTCATCCGTCATGGTCTGAGACGGTATCAAGAGTTTCAAAGCGGTTTTAAATCTCCACCGTTTTGTACTTCTCGATGCAAAAAACGTGTTTTATATTTACCAGTTGCACAACAGCGCAAGACCAAAACGTGCAAGCGTAAAAAAGGAGGGTCATTCAATCTACAGAGGCCCCAGCGAGGGATAGTCCTCGAGCATGTCGCGCGTTGTGAGCGTGTCCTCCTCGTTTTGCGGCGTCCACAGCACCTCCACAGCCTGCCATGACACACAGTGTAGCACATGGTAAGCTTACTCATACCGGTACATGTAAGTTAGAATGCTCTTAGGCAGGTTGATGGTAGAGCATGGATGGGGCAGGCAAGACAGGGATGGCAACTAGTGCATCCTGTTACAGGTCAGCTGCCGCTGCCCAAAGGTAACTTAGAGCACACATTAACCCCGTATTCTGATTAGTCAAACGTATTACCGGCACTCCCCCGTAGCAGATAGTAAACTCTATCGAGCTTGAAATCGCAACCACTCAAACACCCCGTTACATCACTCACCTGGAGCTCGTCGGCCGGGATGGAACCTAGGATGGTGAGAGCCTCTCTCAGGTCAGCATTAGATTTCACCTCGGGCAGCACAAAAGTTCCCTCTGTGGCTGCCAGAATGGTGACCTGGCAACACGGACAGCGAGATCGAAGATCTTAGGATTACAGATTCTTGTGATTCAAGGCAAGAGGAGGCATATGAAGCATTAGTCAAGTAAAGATGAACATGCAAATGCTGCAAAAAAAAGACTGCAAAACCTGGAGAATAAATGCGGAGGGATAACATACCACAATGTATTCGCTGTTCATGCGCTGCTCGCTGGGCTCGCGCTCGGACCGTCTCCGCACGTCGCCAACGTTGACGAGCGTCTCCTCCTTGAACTTGCTGCGCTCGCCCATGCTCAGCCTGTTGAACGCCGCCTCCCCGCCGTATGAGTCATTGGCCGTCTCCGACTGCGGGCATGGGATCAAGCACACGGTTTGCAGAGCGAGGACATTGTTGATTGTTTTTATGGTGGATGGATTTCTGTGATGATTGAGATTATTGGGATTTAGTGAAAGGGGCGGAGGGAGAAAGGCGTGGGAGAGGGAGGGAGATACAGGGTCGGAGAGAAACAGAGAGAGGGGGGAGTGTTGGGTGGGAGGGGGGAACGGGGCGGGGGAGGGGGGAAGGAGAGCTGAAAGTGCATGAAAGTGAAGTGGATGGGAAAGGAAGAAGCAGATTGTCGAATGCGGTGAAATGTGGTGGAGGAGGGAGGAGCATACCGTGGAGAAGCCATAGATGCAGTAGTCGGGGTTACGCAGCAGAGCAAGGACGGTCTCTGAAGGAACCAATGGGAGCAGAGGAGACAGATGAAGCATGTCTTGGTTAAGGATGCAAGCCGGCTGGGTCCTATTTCGATGAGAAAACTAGCAGTGCATCGGGACCGAACGACGGAGCGCTCAGCTTGCAGCAAGGCGAGCACCCATGGGCACCAGTCACGCAGCGCTCACCTTGCAGGATGGAGTGCAGGCCCTCCTGCGAGCCGGTGTCGGCGCGCGACGCCATCTGGTCGAGGTCGCGCTGGAGCTTCCTCGCCGTGCCCAGAAGGCCCACCTGCGGGGGAGCGAAACGAGGGGGTTGGATGATTAATGATTAGACATGGACTAGTGGGGATGGCAGTCCGTTCCTCCTATTAGGGAAGGAGTGAGAGGGGCGAGTTACCAAGACGGAACCGCTTCGTTTCTGCCTAGTGTAAACGGAGACAAGTTATAAGCGAGCTTTCCTGTGTTTCTTTGAATTACTCTATGCATAGCAGACGCAGTTGAAGAGGACGAATTACGTGACGTGCGCTTGATACCGCAGCATTGCCGTGTGCGTCCTGCTCTGCGCACCCGATGTTTCCCTGCCACTCACTCTGCTTACCGCTCTCTCCGCTCCCAGAAACTATTTGCCAGCGCACTGCGTAATGCACCCTTGCTACGACGGAATGCCCCCTACTTACAATGGAATGCGCCCCAGTCACAATTG
Organism: Closterium sp. Naga37s-1; assembly: GCA_947471745.1. Lineage (NCBI taxonomy): Eukaryota > Viridiplantae > Streptophyta > Zygnematophyceae > Desmidiales > Closteriaceae > Closterium > Closterium sp. Naga37s-1. Next base: position 2,805,406 of record CANJKZ010000717.1, on the reverse strand, counting down.
AATGCACCCTCGCTGCTCACCTGAAGGCGAACCACGCTGCTGCGTTGCGTCTCAGCCCACACCTCCTCCTCCGCAGAGTCCGCGAGGAACCCCATCACGGTCTGCGCGATGAAGTACACGGCGATCGCGAGAAACAGGAACCCGAACACGCCGCCTCCGCCGCCCAGCGAGATCGTCGGGCCGAAGAAGAACGGTGTCGGCATGAAGAACGGTGTCACGGGCGCGATGACGACCGGCGGCGCGGCGTAGGTGGCGGCGGGAGGCGCGTAGGTGTTTGCGCGCGAGGCGGAGAACGAGCTTCCGCCGACGCGGCCTCCGCCCTGCGCGGCAAGCGCGTCGTTCGGCGTGCCTGTGAGGACGGAGGCGATAAGCGCGGCTGCGAGGATGGGCTTGACGGCAGCCTTGACGGCTTCCGTGACGGATTCCGTCAGCTTGGTTAGCTGTTGAACCGATGGGACTGCCTCGGCGGCGGACGCTGAGGACGTGACTGCATCGTTACTTCTGCCGGCGGAAGCGCACACGCGGGATGGACGAGGGAAGACGGCAGCGCTGGATGAGGAAGGAGAGATGTGAGATCTTAATTGGGTGTTTGCGGCGATCCTCGCTGTGCTGGAGAGGGACTGCTGCTTCTTAGAAGCGAGCGGAAGAGGCGTGAGGCCTTTGCATTGGAGCACGCCAGACTGGAACGCGACAGCGGAAGCCATTATCGTTTAGCCGACTCTGCAGGCTAACTCCGTTCAGCTGAAATTGGCGTGCTTTGTGCTCGAATTTGCACAAAGACGGCGCGATTTCTTTCTGAGTAATTGAAAAAATGTGAGTGTGGTGTTCTTTATGATACTGAAATATCGTCAGGAGGAGCAAGACCAGAAGGATGGAGGGCAAAGGACGGTTGTGGGGTGGGGGGGAAGGGGGAAAATAACAGGATGAGTTGAAAGAATGTTCTAGGTTTCGCTCTTTGTGCATTCTTTCTCACCCGTCGGATTTCTCGAAATCTAGATTTCGAAGCAGGTGCGCCGTCCATTACTGCAGTACGACGATGCGGCTCGGGTGGCAGTAAGTCAGAGGATAGGCTGGTTGCATCGGAGCTGGATTTGAACGCGAGATTCGTAGAGTGATGAATTTCAGGGCGGGAGGGAACAGCTGAGTGGATCTTGAGCGACAGTCATTCAAATTGCCACGTCGGACAATCCGAACACCAGCTTGTTTTCTAGGCCACGTGAGAGCAAAAGATTCTGTCCACAACGAAGCATTCGATTAATAACATGACGAGGATCTTAGTACACTGTTGAAAGGAACTGACATACACGTGAAGTCTAGCATGTGGCTCAGAAAAGTAATGCATGGGATACGATAGAAGGTTGCATAGCAAACAACTGACAGAAATCCACTATTAACTATTCACTGAATTCTGATCAGCCATGACAGCCTTGACAAGCCTTGAGGCCGCCATGGATTTTATCAAACTCTTTGAACAGCCCAATGTGTAGCAATTTCGCATCGGTTAAAGTTTTTTAGCCTAGGTTCGGCATCCATGTGGCATTGCGAACCTCAGAGTACTACTTTTTGTCAAGATAGGAAGGAGCTTAGAAGCTAGGGTTTGTGAAGAGAAGTTTGGCCAAGAGAAGGGGTTGCACTGCACTATAGAATGCAATACAAGTTATAGGAAAGGGGGGAGGTGGTGAAGGGAGGTAGACCACCTAAGACAAGATAGGTGATACTACACTAACTAACTAAACATGCAATTATATAAGAATTACAAATTCTGACACTTTTGTACCTATACATTGAGCATTCTACCACCTATGCCTTTATCGAACACTACAAAGCAAGGCTACGACTATAGTTTTCTCGGGACCTATAGAAGTTTCTTTCATGACTACAACCAAAATGAAAGTCATGGCAAGCAACGGTTTTATCATGCTCTTCAAAAATGCAAGCGTCATCGACACGGTACTTCCTATATCAGCCCATTCTCGGCTTTTCACCAGACCTGCAAAGCTTGCCACCATTGCACCATGGCGGAGGCCCGGTCAAGGGAAGACCGTTCAGCTGACGGTTTTTGGTGATCAAGACGTTGCTGACGAAGCCATCACTCAAAGGTGTCGTTGGGCTGTTCATGGAGGCACCGCACGAAACGCTGGCCAAACGCCTCTCCGCTATGAAGCTACAAGGCCTGGAGGACGGAGGGGTAAGGGAGGGGGGGGAGGGGATTTGAGGGGGGCGTGGGGAAGGGGGAGGGGGTTGTGACGAAATGCACGCACTATGGAAGAAGGGAAGGCATGTCCAAGGATCCACATCGTGATGCCATAGAGGAAGGTGATGGAGACGACATACCTCAGCGACGACCCAGAGAAACGGTCGAATCCGAAGACGGCCAGCGATGTCAATGCTCATGCATGCTTCTCCATCGTGCTGCTAATCCCAATTGCCAAGGTCCCAGCTCTTCGTGATGATTAAGGGGCCGGTGGTGCTATAGAAGAAATCGTTGTCTAGGAACGTCTGCTGATGACCATGAAGTTCCAACTCCTCCAACATGCATATCTGTCGAGGCATAATTATGGGAGGCAACAATTTACCAACCAAAAAGCTGTTTGGCGCCAACTTCATGTGGTGTTGTGAATTACAGCATGTTGTCAAACATATATGCTTAGTTATATCTAGGCTTAGTTCATGTGTTTACATTTGTCTAGGCTATAGTGGGTTTAGCCTTAGGGGGTACAGAATTCTCTCGACATTCTACTTGTACCCTTCCTTGCTTCCTAGTCAATCATTCTCACCTAAGGATTCTAACATGGTATTAAGAGCAACTAAGTCTTAGGACCTAGTCTCAATGGGCCCACCACCTACTGCACTACCCGTACCTAGCCCGTCGACTTTGTCGCCCGCGCCCGGCCCGTACCTAGCCCGTCGCCCGGCCCGTACCTAGCTCGTCGCCTCGGCCCCGCTGGCCCCGTCGACTTTGTCGCCCGCGCCCGGCCCGTACGTAGCCCGTCGCCTCGGCCCCGCTGGCCCCGCCGTCTTCGTCGCCCGCGCCCGGCCCGTACCTAGCTTGTCGCCAGGCCCGTACGTAGCCCGTCGCCTCGGCCCCGCTGGCCCCGCCGTCTTCGTCGCCCGCGCCCGGCCCGTACCTAGCTCGTCGCCAGGCCCGTACGTAGCCCGTCGCCTCGGCCCCGCTGGCCCCGCCGTCTTCGTCGCCCGCGCCCGGCCCGTACCTAGCTTGTCGCCCGGCTCGTACCTAGCCCGTTGCCCGGCCCGTACGTAGCCCGTCACCTCGGCCCCACTGGCCCCGTCAACTTCGTCGCCCGCGCCAGGCCCGCACCTAGCCCGTCGCCCGGCCAGTACCTAGCCCGTCGCCCGGCCCGTACCTAACCCATCGCCCGGCCCGTACCTAGCCCGTCGCCTCGGCCCCGCTGGCCCCATCAACTTCGAAGCCAGTCGCCCGGCCCGTACCAAGCCCGTCGCCTCGGCCCAGCTGGCCCCGCCAACTTCGACGCCCGCACCCGGCACGTACCTAGCCCGTCGCTCGGCCCGTACCTAGCCCGCGCCCGGCCTCGTCTCCTGCCTGCACCCGGCCCGTACCTAGCTCGTCGCCCGGCCTGTACCTAGCCCGTCGCTCGGCCCGTACCTAGCCTCGTGCCCGGCCCTGTACCTGCCCAGCGCCCAGCCCTGTACCTGTTTGGCCCCTCGGCCCCCTTGGCCCCTCGGCCCCTTGTTTGGCCCCGCGGCCCCTAGGCCCCTCGGCCCCACCTCAGAGCCTGGCGCCCGGCCCCCCGGCCCCTACTTTGGCCCCTCGGCCCCCTAGGCCCCTTGTTTGGCCCCTCGGCCCCCTAGGCCCCTCGGCCCCCCTAAGGCCCCCCCGGCCCCGTGTTTGGCCCCGCGGCCACTAGGCCCCTCGGCCCCACCTCAGAGCCTGGCGCCCGCCCCCCCCCCCCCCCCCCCCGGCCCCTACTTTGGCCCCTCGGCCCCCTAGGCCCCCCGGCCCCTACTTTGGCCCCTCGGCCCCCAAGGCCCCTTGTTTGGCCCCTCGGCCCCCTAGGCCCCTCGGCCCCCCTAAGGCCCCCCCAGGCCCCTTGTTTGGCCCCGCGGCCCCTAGACCCCTCGGCCCCTTATCAGAGACCGGCGCCCGGCCCCCCCCCCGGCCTCTTGTTTGGCCCCTCGGCCCCTTAGGCCCCTTGGCCCCCTCTAGGCCCCCCGGCCCCCTGTTTGGCCCCACGGCCCCTAGGCCACTCGGCCCCACCTCAGAGACCGGCACCCGGCCCCCCGGCCCCTTGTTTGGCCCCTCGGCCCCCTAGGTCCCTCGGCCCCCTGTTTGGCCCCGCGGCCCCCCAGGCTCCTCTGCCCCTATGGCGTTGCTTCGGGTTCTCCCGTTCGACCCGGAGGGCAGACCTGTAGCATTTGACACGTGGCACGACGATCTGCAACTGTACCTACTGAGGGACAGTCGGGACAGTGTCTCGCTGTTTGACCTCGTGTCCGGTGCCGCTCCAGCCCCTCCCGCCACAGCTGACGTTTCGACTCGTTCCCAATGGCTCTCTCGTGATGCTACTGCCCGCTTGGCCATTCGCAACCACCTGCCCGCAACAGAATGTGCTCACTTTGGCGAGCACAGGACAGCACAGGCCTTGTACGACGCTGTCGTTGCTCGCTAATCCTCCCCTGCCACTGCTGCTCTTGGCAGACTGCTACTGCCCTACCTGTTCCCAGAGCTGTCGGCTTTTGCCACAGTAGTGGACTTGGTTACCCACCTGCGCACTAGCAACGCCCGCTACCGCGCTGCCGTTCCTGCTGAGTTCCTTCCCACGAACCAGCCCCCCATGTTCATCACCCTCTACTTTATAGTCACTCGCCTCCCTGACTCCCTTCGCTCTGTCAGGGACCACTTCCTCACCCTCGACCCCACTTCCCTCACTGTTGACCTCCTCGAGCAGCATCTCCTCGCAGCTGAGACTAGTGCAGTTGCTGTGGGTGCTGCTCGTGGCACCCCGCGCTCACCCTTCTTTGAGGGGTGCTCCCCCTCCCCCCTTTCCTCCTCCTTCGCCTCTGCTGCTGCTGCAGACGTCTCTGTTCCTGAGGACGTCGGTGCTGCTTCGACTAGTACGAAGCGCCGCAACAGCAAGGGCAAGGGTGGCCGGGGTAGTGGAGGAGGCAACGGTGGTGGTGGAGGTGGCAGTGGGCGTGGCAGTGGGGGCAGCGGTAGAGGAGGCGTAGGCGGTGGAGGTTGTGGCGGCGGTGGGACCGGTGGCGGAGGTGGAGGCTCTGGTGGCGGCGGTGGAGGCAGCGAAGGGGGTGGCGGCAGTGGAGGCGGTGGGACCAGTGGTAGTCGGTCTGGACCTCAGCGTGGCGGCCCTGGTGGCGGTCGGGGCCAGTAGCAGCAGCGTCGGAGCGAGACTCAGACGCCTCAGCAGCTCCGTGAGTGGTTGGTTCAACGTGGGGTGGGCGAGGGTAGTGAGACCTGCCCGTATGTCATTCGCACGGGTGCCCGTGCGGGCAAGACATGCGTGCGGTTTCACACTGAGCGCCGCTGCTTTGCCCGCCTTGACGACGCCTGGCGCACTGAGTTTGGTGATGACGTCGAGCGCCCTCGCTGGGCGGAGTTGCTTAGGTCGGGAGTTGCCATCTTTGACCTAGAATTTGATGTTATTATCTCTGCCATGTATGCTTTGTCTTTTAGTGCTGAGGGTGACTGTTACTGGTGTGTGCCGCCTGACCCAGGAATAGCCGCTGCTGCTCTAGGTGCTAGTGCGTCTGGTAACCCCCCTGGTACTGCGCCTGCTGAGGCCCTGCACACCTTCACGTTAGACTCCGGCGCCTCGCGCTGTTTCTTTCGTGACAGCACCACTCTCACTCCTCTTCCTGCACCTGTTCCGGTCAGACTGGCTGATCCCTCTGGGGGCCCGGTCGTTGCCAGTTCCTCCACTGTCCTCCCGTGTCCGGGGGTTCCGTCCGGCTCTCTGTAGGGCCTTCACCTCCCCTCGTTCTCTACGAACTTGGTGAGTACCGCTGCCCTTCAGGATGCGATGGTCACTACCACCACTCCTGGGGGTCAGCGTGTGTCGATCTGCACATGCACGCGGACAGGGCGTCACCCGGCTACGTTCACTCGTCGGCCAGGGTCGAGTCTGTACACACTGGCTACCGAGCCTCCTCAGGTCGCTGCGTCTGCTCAGGTGTCCGCGTCAGGTCAGGTAGCCGCCTCTTGCTCGTGTCGCCTCCTGTCGCACCAGACTCTTCTTTGGCACCACCGCCTGGGTCAACCCTCCCTGCCACGCCTTCGTGGCATGCACTCCCGTCTCCTTGTCTCTGGTCTCCCCAGGTCTCTGCCTCCCCTCCCGCCCTCGCCTGCCCCGCCCTGCCTTCCTTGCGTCGAGGGGCGGCAGCGCACCGCTCCTCACTCCTCCTCGTTTCCCCTGACGACTGCTCCCCTGCAGACCCTCCACATGGACGTGTGGGGCCCAGCCCGCGTCATTGGACAGGGCCGCGAGCGCTATTTTCTGCTGGTAGTTGACGACTACACGCGATACACCACAGTCTTCCCCTTGCGCAGCAAGGGTGAAGTCTCTGCTGTCTTGATCCCTTGGATCCGCACAGTCCGTCTCCAGCTGCGTGCGCGTTTCGGCCAGGACCTTCCTGTCCTGCGTCTGCACTCTGACAGAGGTGGTGAGTTCTCCTCCGACCTCTTGCGGGACATTTGTCGTGGGGAGGGCATCACCCAGTCGTTCATGCTTCCGGACTCCCCTCAGCTAAATGGGATTGCTGAGCGCCGCATTGGCTTAGTCATGGAGGTCGCTCGTACCTCCATGATTCATGCGGCAGCTCCCCATTTTCTGTGGCCGTTTGCGGTCCGGTACACTGCGCATCAGCTCAACCTTTGGCCCCGTGTCTCCTTGCCGGAGACCTCGCCCACACTGCGTTGGACGGGGAAGGTTGGCGATGCGTCGGTGTTCCGGGTCTGGGGTTCTCGTGCCTTTGTTCGCGATACGTCCGCGGACAAGCTCTCCGCCCGCGCTATTCCCTGCGTCTTCCTTGGCTTTGTCCCTGATGCGCCTGGCTGGCAGTTTTACCACCCCACCTCACGCCGTGTCCTCCCTTCTCAGGACGTCACGTTCGACGAGTCGGTTCCCTTCTACCGTCTCTTCCCCTACCGCTCTGCCCCTTCCCCGCCCCCGCCGCTCTTCCTTGCTCCCGGTCCGCCTCCGGTAGACCCCCTCCCGCCCCAGGGTCCTGCTCGCTCGGGAGTGTCTCAGGTAGACCCTCTCCCAGGTACTGCGCCTGTTCAGGTAGCTGTCGTCTCAGGTGCTGCTCCAGGTGCTGCGTCTGGGGGTGCGGAGCCGGGGGGTGCGGGGTCTGAGGGTGCTGGGTCTGGGGGTGCTGAGCCTGAGGGTGTTGAGCCTGGGGGTGCTGAGTCGGAGGGTGCGGAGCCTGAGGGTGCTGAGTCGGAGGGTGCGGAGTCTGGGGGTGCTGAGCCTCGGGGTGCTGCTTCGTCTGGAGGTCCTACTGGTGCTTCACCGCGACTGTCCTCGCAGCAGCTGCGTGAGTGGCTTGTTCAGAGCGCACACCGTCGGAGTGGGGCTCCCAGAGCTGGCGAGCCTGGAGGCGTTGGAGCTGGAGGTGCTGCTGTTACTACTGGAGTTGGAGACCCTAGGGAGCCTGGAGCAGTTGGCGCTGGAGGCGTTGGAGCTGGAGTAGCTGGAGTTGGAGGCCCTGGCGCAGGAGGCGCTAGAGCTGCAGGAGCTGGAGCTGTTGACCCTGGTGCTGGAGGTGCTGGAGGCCCTGTGCGGCCGCGCCCGTACTTCGTTCCCCTGCTTCAGCAGGTTCTTGGTGTCCCGTCTTCTACTGGTCTTCCTCCTCCCTTCCTGTGTCCACCGCCTGACCAGTCGCAGCCGCCGTTACAGCCAGCCTCCCCACTGCCTGTTCCCTCTCCTTACACAGAGCAGTCCGGAGGTCTTACAGAGCGTCGTGAGCCTGCGTCTCGTCCTGTCTCACCTGTTCGCACTGCTCGTCGCGCTCCTCGTTCGCGTCCTCCCCCTGTCCCAGGCACGCACACCATGGCACTCCGTCCTTCCTCTGTTCCACTACGTGTTCCTCTGCCTGCTCCTCCTGAGTCCTCTCTTCCTGAGGTCCCTGACCCTGAGTCTGACCGAGCGCGTGCTGCCAGTCCCACTGTCGCTCGTCTCCTTGCCACTGCTGTCACTGACCCGTCCTTTGAGTCTGCTGCTGCTTCTGCTCTCGTTGCTGAGCTACTTGACTTTGCTGCTGCCTGCCGTCTCGACTACGCCTCTGCTCTAGTTGCTGAGTCTGTGCCTGCCATTCCTCCGTCCGTCGGGGGTGAGTGTGCTCTTGGCACGGACGTCCTTGAGGACAGGCAGGAGGACTTTGAGTGCCTTGCAGCTACTGTACCTCGTTTCGCCTCCTTGCTGCTTGCCCCTGAGGGAGACCCGGATGCTCCTGACATCCCGACCCCGCGCTCTTACGCAGAGGCGATTACGGGTCCTTACTCCTCTTAGTGGCAGGCAACTATGGATGCCGAGATGGCATCCTAGAAGTCCACAGGCACTTACGTCGACGAGGTTCCCCCACCTGGGGTGAACATAGTCGATGGCATGTGGATCTTCAGGGTGAAGCGGCCGCCGGGTTCTCCGCCTGCCTTCAAGGCGCGTTACGTTGGTCGAGGTTTCAGTCAGCGACAGGGAGTTGACTACTTCCAGACCTTCTCCCCCACCCCGAAGATGACTACTCTTCGGGTGTTGCTTCACGTAGCTGCTCAGCGTGACTACGAGTTACACTCCCTGGACTTCAGTACTGCCTTCCTGCAGGGCAGCCTGCACGAGGAGATCTGGCTGCGCCGACCACCTGGTTTCACTGGGTCGTTTCCTACAGGTACCCAGTGGAGCCTCCGCCGGCCAGTCTACGGTCTCCGCTAGGCGCCTCGCGAGTGGCACGACACACTCAGGACTACGCTTGCGGCTCTTGGGTTTGTTCCTTCTACAGCAGACCCGTCGCTGTTTCTACTCACCGACACCTCGCTGCCGCCCTTCTACGTCCTAGTGTACGTCGACGACCTCGTCTTTGCCACGGCTGACACTGAGGCACTGACCCTAGTGAAGTCCGAGCTGCAGAAGAGACATACCTGCACTGACCTGGGTGAACTGCGCAGCTACCTTGGCCTGCAGATCACCCGGGACAGAGCACGGCGCACCATCACACTGACTCAGTCACACATGGTGCACCAGGTCCTTCAGCGCTTCGGCTTCCAGTACTCCTCGCCACAGCTCACTCCTCTGTCTACCAGCCACTCGCTCTCAGCTCCACCTTCGGACGAGTCCGTAGAGCCGAGTGGTCCGTACCCAGAGCTTGTGGGTTGCCTCATGTACCTGATGACTTGCACACGACCTGACCTCGCGTACCCTCTCAGCCTTCAGGCTCGCTACGTGGCTCCCGGTAGGCACCCAAAGGTGCACTGGGATGCTGCGAAGAGGGTACTACGTTACCTGTGCAGTACGTCGGGCATGGGGCTTGTGCTTGGAGGACGGGGTCCTGTTGTCCTCACTGGTCACGCAGACGCCTCCTGGGTTGACGACTCAGCTACGCAGCGGTCGTCGCAGGGTTACACCTTCAGCCTTGGGTCCGGCTCGGTTTCTTGGCGGTCTACCCGCTCGTCTTCAGTTCTCAGCTCCAGCTGTGAGGCTGAGATCTACGCTGGAGCCATGGCTGCTCAGGAGCTACGCTGGCTCACCTACTTGTTGACCGACCTGGGAGAGCAGCCTCGTTCGCCTCCAGTCCTGTACGTAGACAACAAGGCCATGATAGCCTTGTGTCAGGAGCACAGACTGGAGCACAGAACGAAGCACATCGCTCTGCGATACTTCCTTGCTCGAGATTTGCAGCAGCGTGGTCAGCTTCGTCTAGCGTACGTGGCCACTCGGGCCAACACTGCTGATGTCTTCACCAAGGCACTTCCGCCTGGTGACCATCAGCGCTTTGTTACTGTGTTAGGCCTTGTGCCTACTTTGCCTCACTTACTTACTGCCTGACTTTGCCTGTACTGTGATCTATCTATATACCTGCATGCTTACACTTGTTAGGGTATGATCACTGTATTGTTTGTTCACTGTATGTAACTCTGCATGTGAACTGGCCTTTTGGCCCTTTGCTTGTGCTCGGACTGTGTGGTGACTTTGTGATCCACCCTGAGCTTGCTTTGCTTTTCTTGACTGGTCTTGTGACCATTACTTGTTCTGGCTATCCCCCACTTCGCCTATGGGGGTGTGTCAAACATATATGCTTAGTTATATCTAGACTTAGTTCATGTGTTTACATTTGTCTAGGCTATAGTGGGTTTAGCCTTAGGGGGTACAGAATTCTCTCGACATTCTACTTGTACCCTTCCTTGCTTCCTAGTCAATCATTCTCACCTAAGGATTCTAACACATGTCTGCATTGACAAGATAAGGGCGGTTCTGGACTTGCAGCATCCGGAGAATATTACTTTCTTACGTGAATGAGCGTGCATCGAATTTGAATGCCATCGAAGTGTTATTTAAGGGAGATACGGCGGTGATCTCATCTAAGATGGTCTACAAACTACCTCGTAACAATGACGCTGGTGAAGCGCGACCGTACGACTTTCCTCAAAGGTATGGCCTTCCATAAGGTGCTGGATCCAGTCACTGGGACAAATACGGAAAAGATCTATAGCCTCGTGTTTCGGCACCAAGGGAATAAGTACCGATGGTGGCATAAGCTGTCTGACCCTTTTCATAATGTCAAGAAACCGTTGATGAATTTCCACCACTACCATGTGATTTTTGAAATAGCATACACATGGCTCATTTGCATGTCGATCAGTAAGACAATATTGGGAATTGGAATGTCACCCTCCTGCTAATCCACGAGATCAACGATAAACAGGTTTTTACTGACCTTGTTTGTCATGTTATAGCAGTTTCGGTCTGAATCACTGATGGCCATCCCACGTCCCATCTGAGTAGCAGCTTCCATGAAGGTCAAATCTCTCACGAAACCTATCCAGAAGAACCCGGCAAACGCGTCCTCCAGAGGGGCCCGCAAGGAGTGGGTTTGTATACATTGTCAAAGTAATGAACGAGCATGAATGCATTGAGCAGAAGTTGGGTACAAGTACTAACCTTAATTGGGTTGTACCCCTTATAGGCAACCCTACTATAGCCAACACAAAGTAAGCACTACAACATTCTGACACACCCCCATAGGCAAAGTGGGGGAAAACAAGAGGTCACAAGACCAGTCAAGAAAAGCAAAGCAAGCTCGGGGTGGATCACGAACTCACCACACATTCCGAGCACAAGCAAAGGCCACAAGGCCAGTTCACATGCAGATTTATATAAAAGAGAACAAAAAGTACAGTGATCATAGCCTAGCAAGAGTAAGCATGCAGGTATCTATATAGATCACAGTACAAGCAAATTCATGCAGTGAGCAAGTGAGGAAAAGTAGGCACAAGGCCTAAAATAGTACAGAAACACTGATGATCACCAGACTGAAGTGCCTTGGTGAATATATCAGCAGTGTTGGCCCTAGTGGCCACATACGCAAGACGAAGCTGACCACGCTGCTGCAACTCTCGAGCAAGGAAGTAACGCAGAGCGATGTGCTTCGTTCTGTGCTCCAGTCTGTGCTCCTGACACAAGACAATCATGGCCTTGTTGTCTACGTACAGAACTGGAGAAGAACGAGGCTGCTCTCCCAAGTCGGTCAGCAGGTAGGTGAGCCAGCGTAACTCCTGTACAGCCATGGCCCCTGCGTAGATCTCAGCCTCACAACTGGAACTGAGAACAGAAGACGAGCGGGTAGACCGCCAAGAAACAGAGCCAGAGCCAAGGCTGAAAGTGTAACCCTGTGACGACCGCTGCGTAGCCAAGTCGTCAACCCAAGAAGCGTCTGCGTGTCCAGTGAGGACAACTGGACCCCGTCCTCCAAGCACGAGCCCCATGCCCAACGTACTGCACAAGTAGCGCAACACCCTCTTAGCGGTCTCCCAGTGCTCTGGTCGGTGTCTCCCGGGCGCAACGTAGCGTGCCAAGATGCTAAGAGGGTAGGCAAGGTCAGGTCGAGTGCAGGTCATCAGGTACATGAGGCAGCCCACAAGCTCTGGATACAGGCCACTCGGCTCTACGGACTCGTCCGAAGGTGGAGCTGAGAGTGAGTGACCGGTAGGTAGAGGAGTGGACTGTGGCGAGGAGTACTGGAAGCCGAAGCGCTGAAGGACCTGGTGCACCATGTGTGACTGAGTCAAGGTGATGGTGCGCCATGCTCTGTCCCGGGTGATCTGCAAGCCAAGATAGCTGCGCAACTCGCCCATGTTAGTGCAGGTGTATCTCTTCTGCAGCTCTGACTTCACTAGGGCTAGTTCCTCAGTGTCAGCAGTGGCAAAGACCAAGTCGTCGTCGTACACGAGGACGTAGAACGGCGGCAGCGAAGTGTGTGCGTAGAAACAGCGACTGGTCAGCAGTGGAAGGAGCAAACCCAAGAGCCGCAAGCGTCGTCCTCAGTGTGTCGTGCCACTCGCGAGGAGCATGGCGGAGACCGTAGACTGGCCGCCGGAGGCTCCACTGGGTACCTGTAGGAAACGACCCAGTGAAGCCAGGTGGGCGGCGCAGGCAGATCTCCTTGTGCATGCTGCCCTATAAGAAAGCTGTGCTGAAGTCAAGAGAGTGAAGCTCGTAGTCACGCTAAGCAGCGACGCGCAGCAGTACCCGAAGAATTTTCATCTTCGGGGTAGGGGAGAAGGTCTGGAAGAAGTCAACTCCCTGTCGCTGACTGAAGCCTTGTACAACGTAACGAGCCTTGAAGGAAGGCGGAGAACCCGGCAGCCACTTCACCCTGAAAATCCACATGCCATCGACTTTGTTCGCCCCAGGAGGGGGAACTGCGTCGACGTAAGTGCCTGTGGACGTCCAGGATGCCATCTCTGCATCCATGGCTGTCTGCCTTTGAGAGGAGTAGGGACCCGTAATCCCATATACGTAAGAGCGCGGGGTCGGGATGTCTGGTGCATCCGAGTCTCCCTCAGGGGCAATCAGCATGGACACGAGATGAGGTACAGCAGCTGCGAGACACTTTAAGTCCTCCTGCCTGTCCTCAAGGACGTCCGTGCCAAGAGCACACTCACCCCCGACGGACGGAGGACAGTACGACTCAGACTCAGCAACAAGACTAGCGGCGTAGTCGAGACGATAGGCGGCAGCAAAGTCAACAAGCTCAGCGACTAGGGCAGACGTATCAGCAGACTCAAACGAAGGGTTTTTGACAACAGTGGCTAGAAGGCGAGGGTCAGTAGGACTGGCAGCACGAACTAAGTCAGACTCAGGGTCCGGATCGTCAGCAAGAGAGGACGCAGGAGGAGACGGCAAGGGGGCACGTAGTGGAACAGAGGAAGGACGAAGTGCCATGTGGTGCGTGCCATGGACAGGAGGGGGACGCAGACGAGGATCACGACGACCAGTGCAAACAGCGAGAACAAGCAAGACAGGACGAGACACAGGCTCACGACGCTTTGTAAGACCTCCGGTCTGCTCAGTGTAAGGAGAAGGAGCAGGCAGTGGGGAGGCTGGCTGTAGCGGCGTCTGCGACAGGTCAGGCGGTGGACAGAGTAAGGGAGGAGTAAGGCCAGGAGAAGACGGGAGACCAAGAACCTGCTGAAGCAGGGGAACGAAGTACGGTCGCGGTTGTCCAGTGTCTCCAGAACCAGCACCTCTAGCACCAGCACCCCCAGGGCCAGCGCCTCCGCTCCGGTGTCTCCAGCTCCAACGCCTGCAGCACCACCAGCTCTAGCAGCTCCAAGACCTCCAGCAGCTCCAGCGCCAGTGCCTCCAACTCCGGTGTCTCCAGCTCCGACTCCTGGAGCTCCACCAGCTCCAGCAACTCCAGTCCCTCTAGTACGAGTACCTCCGGGACCAGCGGCTCCAGTACCTCCTGCAGCTCCAGGTCGAGTGCCTCCAGCTCCAACGCCTGCAGTACCTCCAGCTCCAGCGCCACCAGCGCCAGGGTCTCCAGCTCCAGCTCCTCCAGCTCCACCAGCCCCGACAGCTCCAGTACCCCTAGTACAAGCACCACCACGACCAGCAGCTCCAGTACCTCCAGCTCCAGTACCTCCAGCAGCAGAGTCTCCAGCTCCGGCAGCTCCACTCCGAAGGCGTGTGCGCCAAGCAAACCACTCGCGCAGCTGCAGCGGGGAGAGAGGCTTCGGCCGGGGAGACAGTCGTAGCAAGGCACCCGCAGGACCTCCAGAAGAAGCAGTATCCCTCGGCTCAGCACCCCCAGACTCCGCACCCTAAGACCCAGCAACCCCAAGCTCTGCACCGTCAGGCTAAGCACCCCCAGGCTCCACACCCCCAGGCTCAGCACCCCCAGACCCCGCACCCTCAGACTTAGCACCCCCACGCTCCGCACCTGCAGGCTCAGCACCCCCGGACGCACCACCTCTGGCAGCATCTGAGTCTACAACGACCTCAACAGGCACAGTACCAGGGAGTGGGTCTACCTGAGACACACCTGAGGGAGCAGGACCCTGAGGGGGGAGGGGGTCTACCAGAGGGGGACCTGGAGAAGGACTGGAGAATACCCTCCCCACAACAAAAGTCCCGCAAGAGGTCGGAGGAGAACTCACCACCTCTGTCAGAGTGCAGACGCAGGACAGGAAGGTCCTCGCGGAACCGCTCGCGGAGCTGGAGACGGACTGCGCGGATCCAAGGTATCAAGACATAAGGGACCTCACCCTTGCAGACGCGTATAGTCGTCAACAACCAGCAGAAAGTAGCTCTCGCGGCCCTGTCTACTGATGCGGGTTGGGCCCCACACGTCCATGTGGAGAGTCTGCAGGGGAGCAGTCGTCAGGGGAAACGAGGAGGAGTGAGGAGCGGCGCGCTGCCGCCCCTCGACGCAAGGAAGGCAGGGCGGGGCAGGCGAGGGTGGGAGGGGAGGCAGAGACCTGGGAAGACCCGAGAAAAGGAGGCGGGAGTGCATGCCACGAAGGCGTGGCAGGGAGGGGTGACCAAGTCGGTGGTGCCAGAGGAGAGTCTGGTGCGATAGGAGGCGACATGAGCAGGGTGGTGCTACCGGACCTGACGCGGACACCTGGGCAGACGCAGCTACCTGAGGAGGCTCGGTAGCCAGGGTGTACAGACTCGACCTAGGCCGACGGGTGAACGTTGCCAGGTGATGGCCCGTCCGTGTACATGTGCAGATCGACACACGCTGACCCCCAGGAGTGGTGGTAGTGACCATCGCATCCTGGAGGGCAGCGGTACTCACCAAGTTCGTAGAGAACGAGGGGAGATGAAGACCTGAGAGTGAGCCGGACGGAACCGCCGGACACGGGAGAACAGTGGAGGAACGTTCAAGGACTTGGCCCCCTGAGGGGTCAGCCAGTCTGACCGGTACAAGTGCAGAGAGAGGAGTGAGGGTGGTGCTCTCGCAAAAGAAACATTGGGAAGCACCTGAGTCAAGTGTAAAGTTGTGCAAGGCCTCAGCAGGCGCAGTACCAGGGAGAGCAGAATCTCTAGCACCTAGAGCAGCAGCCTCTATGCCTGGGTCAGGCGGCACACACAGGTAACAGTCACCCTCAGCACTAACAGACAAGGCATACATAGCAGTAAGGATATCATCATAGTCAAGGTCAAAGATAGCAACTCCAGACCTAAGCAGCTCTGCGCAGCGGGGGCGCTCGGCCTCGTCACCAAACTCTGCGCGCCAAGCGTCGTCTAGGCAGGAGAAGCAGCGGTGCTGAGTGTGCGACTTCCCGCATGTCTGACCAGCACGGTCACCCGTGCGAATGACATACGGGAAGCGAACACTACCCCTTGACGCCCCACCCTGAGCAAACTACTCACGGAGCTGCTGGGGCGACGGGGTCTCACTCCGACGCTGTTGCTGCTGCCTCTGGCCACCGCCAAAACCTCCTCTCTCAACAGCTCCACCCCGACGGCCACCACTCCCACTGCCGCCACTACCGCCACTCCCACTGCTGCCACCACCGCCGCCACCAAATCCCCCACTCCCGCCACCACTCCCACCACTGCCACCACCCCCACTACCTCCACCACCCCCGCTGCTGCCCACACCACCGCCCCCGCTGCCACCGCCACGACCCCTGCCACCCTTGCCCTTGCTGCTGCGGCTTTTCCCACTAGCAGAAGCAACTCCGACCTTCTCAGCACCAAGGACGTCAACAGCAGCAGCAGAGGCGTAGGAGGGGGCAAGAGGGGAGGGGGAACACCCCTCAAAGAAGGGTGTGCGAGGAGTGCCACGAGTGGCACCTACAGCGACTGCGCTAGTCTTTGCTGCAAGGAGGTGATGCTCGAGCAGGTCGATAGTGAGGTTTGTGGGGTCAAGTGCGAGAAATTGGTCTCTGACAGCACAAAGAGAGTCAAGGAGGCGGGTGACTATGAAGTAGAGAGTGATGTACATCAGGGGCGGGTTCCTGTCAAGGAACTCTGCCGGGAGGGCAGCGCGGTAGCGAGCGTCGCTAGTGCGAAGGTGGGAAACGAGGTCCTCTACTGTGGCAAAAGCGGACAGCTCGGGAAACAGGTAGGGCAGTCGAAGACGACCTAGAGCAGCAGTGGCAGGGGAGGAGTTACGAGCGACTAAAGCGTCGTACAGTGCTTTAGCAGTCTTTTGCTATCCGAAGTGAGCGCATTCGGCTAACGGCAGGTGGTTGCAAATGGCTAAGTGAGCAGCAGCGTCACGAGTAAGCCACTGTGAGCGAGTCGCACTGTCAGCTGTGGCGGGAGGGGCGAGAGAGGCTCCAGACGTGTGGTCAAACAACGAAACGCCGTCTCTAGAGTCGCTCAGTAGGTACAGCTGTAAGTCGTCGAGCCACGTATCGAACTGGATCGGACGGCCCTCATGATCAAACGCGAGCACACGGAGAGAAGCCATAGCACACAGAGCAGGTTGGTGCGCTACAAGCAGAGCAACACGCAGGCAGGCCAGGGCGGCGCACAGCTAGGGTGGCCAGCAGCAGGGCGGGCAGGAAAGGGGCAGCGAGCGGGCTGCCAGAGAGCGGTGCGCAGGCTACAAGGGGCGACGGGTGGGCCGCAAGGGGCGGCGAGCGGGCTGCAAGGGGCGGCGCGCGGGCTGCAGGGGCGGCGCAACGGGCCGCAAGTAGCGGCGAGCAGGCTGCAAGGGGCGGCGTGCGGGCTGCAAGGGGCGGCGCACGGGCTGCAAGGTGCGGCGCGCGAGCTGCAAGGGGCGGCGAGAGGGCCTCAAGGGACGGTGAGCGGGCCGTAAGGGGCGGCGCGCGGGACTGCAGGGGCGGTGCGCGGGCCGCAAGGGGCGGCTAGCGGGCCGCAAGGGGCGGCGCTCTAGGCTGCAAGGGCGCCGCACGGGACTGCAGGGGCGGCGTGCGGAGCTGCAGGGGCGGCGCGCTGGGCTGCAGGGGCAGTTCGCGGGCTGCAGGGGCAGTGCGCGGGGCTGCAAGGGCGGTGCGCGGGGCTGCAGGGGCAGCGCGCGGGCTGCAGGTAGGCGGCGCGCGGGTTGCAGGGGCGACGGGCGGGCTGCAAGCGGGCGGCGCGCGAGGTGCAGGGCGGCGGGCGGGCCTCAAGGGTGGTGAGCGGGCCTAGGGGCGACGGGCGGGCCGAAAGAGGGCGACGCACGGGCTGCAGGGGCGGCGCGCGGGCCGTGAGCAGGTGGCGAGCGGGCTGCAGGGGCAGCGCGCTAGCTGCATGGGTGGCTCGTGGGCTGCTAGGGGCGGCGCGACGAGCTGCTAGGGGCGACGCAACGGGCTGCTAGGGGCGACGCGACGGGCCTGTAGGGCAAGGCAATTCGTGGGGCAGCTCTGTGGTGGGCCCTAAAAAAAAACCGGTCCTAGCGAAGGACCTGCTCTGAAACCATGTCAAAGTGATGAACGAGAATGAATGCATTGAGCAGAAGTTGGGTACAAGTACTAACCCGAATTCGGTTGTACCCCTTATGGGCTACCCCACTATAGCCTACACAAAGTAAGCACTACAACATTCTGACATATATGAGGCGTGTGAGAAGGCATGTCGTACCAGTTTCGCTCAGGTGGTAATACATATGGAGTCAGTTCAGCACTATGCTGGGCTCTTGAAAGCGGGAGTGGCTACACGGGCGAGCAAGGGAGAAGTGAACCTGGCGGCGATCCTGCGACAAGGATCCGAAGTTCACTTTGAAGTTTTGGAAAGAGACACGGGCGCAGTACGGCACGAAACTACAGTTCTTGTCGGCATACCACCCGCAAACCGATGGCCAGACCAAGCGGACCGATTAGACAATGGAGCAGCTCGTCCGCACGAACTGTTCCGATCCCGCTCGCTAGGAATCTTCGCTCGCCATGCCGGAGTTCGCGTTCAACAACGCCCCGTTAAGCACCACTAATCACTCCCCGTTTTTCCTGAATTACGGGAGGGACCCGGTGGTGCCAACCATGACTACACTCGACAACTCGGTCCAGCAGTCACAAACATTTGGGACAGAATTTGAGGAGATTTGCGAGAAAGCAGCCGACTCAATTCGCAAGGCTAACACTACTGCCCGGAAATGTACAGATCTCCTGCGGCGGGAAATCGTCATGACAGCTGGGCAACTAGTGCTGCTCGACAAGAGTTCAGCATGTAGTGAGTCGTAAGAAAAAATGTCATGATGCATGCAACAGAGATCAGAAGGTATCGGCAGGGGTTAAGCTTTCGAATACGGCAACAGTCAGGGTCATGAGGCAATGTGCGGTAGTTTTATTGTGTGTCTTTAACAAGGCATGTGGATGAGTATAGGAGCTCCTGGCAAGTGGATTAATGAGTAAGAACAACATCACCCTGTGCGAGGTCAACATGAATGGCCTTGGAAACAACGGCAAACAAAAGAAGCACACTAAGTGGTGAAGGAAAGTGGCGGGCGCCGTGGTGCTAACAGACACTAGGGTATGGAAAGACCACAATTTCTGGATGTAGTTTAGGCCATCATCATGGGCCACAATATCCTCTAGCCAGAAAGCAGGGGGGAGAGGGCGGGAGGTTGCGGCGCTAACCTCCAGAGAGGAGTTTAAAAGAACAGAAGCATAGAGATGCTTTCGAGCTTGCGTATCGACCATGTGCTAGTCTTTCTCTCGCTCCTCGGTTGGCTGACAGAGGCAAAGCACGTCGCGGTACTGGCCGGCCTCTTAGACCACTAGTTCTCAATCTGCATCGGCTTCTCAGAAGCACCCTCACTGTCCAACGGGGCTGGGAATTTGGAGGTTGCATGCAAGGCAGGCAAACAGGAAATGGTTCATAACGGTGGTTTTGGAAGTGTTAAGGAAGAAAGCGGCAGAAGAGGAGGATGATTCCAAGAAGTCCCTTTAGCTGATAAGTGTGATTCTACGAGCACACACTCATGAGGAGAAAAAGAGGGTGACAGCCAAGATGAATCACCTAGAGAAGGAATTGGAACGTCTAAGGCATGTTATGATGAAGCACCAGACGGTTAAGCGTACGCAAGGGTGGGCTCTTGCGTAAGGAGGATCATATGGAGGCGTATCAGGCGAGCAACATGGGAGGGATACAGATTCTGGCGGGGGTCACGACAGAGCTTTATGGGGAGGTGCCGACGGGGTACCTGACGGCAAAGGCGACGATGTGGAAAAAAGCGCACCACTACACCAGAGGTGGTTTACCAAGGGTCGACTCACCGAGGTTCGGCGGAGGTGATCATGGTGGCATCGGAGTGCTTAGGAGAGGCCTTTAAGGAAGCAAAAGCAACAGAGGAGATAGGCTGATTGCCGCCCGGCTCTGGCTCGCGTTTGACAATGGCAAATGCACAACACCTGGAGGCCGGCTGGTCAGAAGAGGAGGCGAGGAAAGCGATAGCTGGTATCCCGAGAGGCAGGTCCCATGGAGAGGATGGTCTTCATGCAGAATTCTTTATGCTTCACCAGGTACTAGAAAGGAAAGTCATGCAACTCATCCGCAAGTTTGAACGCTCAGTGATTTTTCGTGAATCCCTCTGAACTTCGGACACCTTCCTGCTACACAAGAAGGGATCAACTGATCAGCTGGGGGATTACCACCCAATCACCCTTCTCAATACAGTTAATAAGGTTATAGTGCGTGTGATAGCGAAAATGCTGAAAAAAAGTGATGGGGACAGTTTGTGGTACATGGAGTTCTATGACAGCACCTGTGACATGGTAGGGACTGCTTGGTTGATGATATTGAAGTCTATAAGCTTCCTTGGCTACAAGAGCCTCGCTGCAAACATCATGCATTCAATATATGTAGCTCCTAAGAGGTGTTAACATCGATACCAGGGGCAAAACGAATTCGGTC
The DNA here is from genome assembly GCA_947471745.1 of Closterium sp. Naga37s-1. Lineage (NCBI taxonomy): Eukaryota > Viridiplantae > Streptophyta > Zygnematophyceae > Desmidiales > Closteriaceae > Closterium > Closterium sp. Naga37s-1. The sequence continues at coordinate 2,785,109 of CANJKZ010000717.1, read as the reverse complement.
CTCCCCTCAAAATCAAGCATTGTTCTTATTGATTGGTGATACACTCATAAGAAACGAGGTATGGGGCCTTCGCATGCTGATGGGCAACAAGGCCAACGTGTTCTTCGACCATCAAAGCAGCTCCGTCGTTGTTGGTGTCGATGTCTATCGACTGTATATGCGTTAGCAGCACGTCATAAGCTCATGTCATCACACTTCTCAACAGTTATCAGCAACAGGAATTCCGTAACGATCGCATCGCCCTGCAAATAATTAACGTATTCAATAATGTGCTACACGCGCACCCAATATGTACTCTCACCCAACGAAATGCGAAAGTAGGGACTCATCGCGATTTGTTGAAGTTGCTTATCGCGTAGATACTGTAAAACGGCCTTGAGCAACTCGCCGAATTCATACACATCCATGACGAGGCATTCAAAAAAAGTTTGCAAGAAAAACAAAATGATTAATCACACCTTTTTACCATAAGAATGCTTACTCGGTGTAATAATAATGAACGATTAACACATTTTTACCATTAGAATGCTTACTCTGTATGACGATCACATCACCTTGCAAATAATTAACGTACACAATAATGTGCTACACGCGCACCCAATCTGTACTCTCGCCCAACGCGATGCCAAGGTAGGGACTCATCACGATTTGTTGAAGTTGCTTATCGCGTAGATACTGTGAAGTGGCCTTGAGCAACTCGCCTAATCCATACACATTCATGATGAGAATGCGTATTCTGTGTAATAGCTTTTCCTCTGATCAAGTTAGAGACTTGGCATCCCCACCTATTGCATGAATCCAGTGTACAATGTGATCAGAGCTTTGATTTGCATGTACAATCTGTAGACTTCAATGCAATTATGAGATGAAGGGTGCTCTTGTCGAGTCCCTTGACTCATTCAGAAATGTTTAATGCATCTTCCGTAACTACTTCACCTTCATTGAAGCATGGGCATTTTTATGTGCTGTGGAGTGTTGATGGATGCAGATGCTTTGCTTCTGCATGTCACGACCACCATCTCCGTGTCACAAAGAATGAACGAGAATGGATGAACTAGCAAAGAGTTGGGTACAAGTACTAACCCTAATTGGGTTGTACCCCTTATGGGCTACCCCACTACAGCCTACACAATGTAAGCTATATATAAGTTTGACACACCCCCATAGGCAAAGTGGGGGAGAACAAGTGGTCACAAGACCAGTCAAGAAAAACAAAGCAAGCTCAGGGTGGATCACAAAGTCACCACACAGTCCGAGCACAAGCAAAGGGCCATAAGGCCAGTTCACATGCAGAGTTATATAAAAGAGAACAAACAATACAGTGATCATACCCTAGCAAGTGAAAGCATGCAGGTATATATATAGATCACAGTACAAGGAAAGTCATGTAGTAAGCAAGTGAGGCAAAGTAGGCACAAGGCCTAACACAGTAGAGTAGCGCTGATGATCACCAGGCGGAAGTGCCTTGGTGAATATATCAGCAGTGTTGGCCCTAGTGGCCACGTACGCAAGAGGAAGCTGGCCACGCTGCTGCAACTCTCGAGCAAGGAAGTATTGCAGAGCGATGTGCTTCGTTCTGTGCTCCAGTCTGTGCTCCTGACACAAGGCAATCATGGCCTTGTTGTTTACGTACAGAACTGGAGGCGAACGAGGCTGCTCTCCCAAGTTAGTCAGCAGGTAGGTGAGCTAGCGTAGCTCCTGTGCAGCCATGGCTCCTGCGTAGATCTCAGCCTCACAACTGGAGCTGAGAACCGAAGACGAGCGGGTAGACCGCCAGGAGACAGAGCCGGAACCGAGGCTGAAGGTGTAACCCTGTGACGACCGCTGCGTAGCTGAGTCGTCAGCCCAAGAAGCGTCTGCGTGACCAGTGAGGACAACTGGACCCCGTCCTCCAAGCACAAGCCCCATGCCCGACGTACTGCACAAGTAACGCAGTACCCTCTTCGCAGCATCCCAGTGCACCTTTCGGTGCCTACTGGGAGCCACGTAGCGAGCCAAGAGGCTGAGAGGGTACGCGAGGTCAGGTCGAGTGCACGTCATCAGGTACATGAGGCAACCCACAAGCTCTGGGTACGCACCACTCGGCTCTACGGACTCATCCAAAGGTGGAGCTGAGAGCGAGTGGCTGGTAGACAGAGGAGTGGGTTGTGGCGAGGAGAGCTGGAAGCCGAAGCGCTGAAGGACCTGGTGCACCATGTGTGACTGAGTCAGGGTGATGGTGCGCCGTGCTCTGTCCCGGGTGATCTGCAAGCCAAGATAGCTACGCAGTTCACCTAGGTCAGTGCAAGTGTGTCTCTTCTACAGCTCTGACTTCACAAGAGTCAGTGCCTCGGTGTCAGCAGTGGCAAAGACGAGGTCGTCGACGTACACGAGGACGTAGAACGGTGGCAGCGAGGTGTCGGTGCGTAGAAACAGCGTCGGGTCTGCAGTAGAAGGAGCAAACCCTAGAGCCGCAAGTGTAGTCCTCAGTGTGTCGTGCCACTCGCGAGGCGCCTGGCGGAGACCGTAGACTAGCCGGCGGAGGCTGCACTGGGTACGTGCAGGAAACGTCCCAGTGAAGCCAGGTGGGCGGCGCAGCCAGATCTCCTTGTGCAGGCTGCCCTGCAAGAAAGCTGTGCTGAAGTCCAGAGAGTGCAACTCGTAGTCACGCTGAGCAGCGACGTGCAGCAACACCCGAAGAGTAGTCATCTTCGGGGTGGGGGAGAAGGTCCAGAAGTAGTCAACCCCCTGTCGCTGACTGAAGCCTCGAGCAATGAAACGTGCCTTGAAGGCAGGCGGAGAACCCGGCGGCCGCTTCACCCTGAAAATCCACATGCCATCAACAATGTTCGCCCAAGGTGGGGGAACCTTGTCGACGTAGGTGCCTGTGGACTTCCAGGATGCCATCTCGGCATCCATGGCTGCCTGCCATTGAGAGGAGTAAGGACCAGTAATCGCCTCTGCGTAAGAGCGCGGGGTCGGGATGTCTGGAGCATCCGGGTCTCCCTCAGGGGCAAGCAGCATGGAAGCGAAACGAGGTACATTAGCTGCAAGACACTCAAAGTCCTCCTGCCTGTCCTCAAGGACGTCCGTGCCAAGAGCACACTCACCCGCGACGGACGGAGGACTGGTAGACTCAGACTCAGCAACAAGAGCAACTCCAGCTCTTCCAGCTCCAGCGCCTCCCGCGCCAGTGCCTCCAACTCCAGCTCCTCCAGCTCGAGCGCCTCCCGCGCCAGTGCCTCCAACTCCAGCTCCTCCAGCTCCAGCACCTCCAGGCTCCGTAGAGTCTCCAGCTCTAGCGCTCCCAACACCACCAATCCCTGCAGCTCCAGCACCCCTGGTACGAGCACCTCCAGGACCACTAGTCGCAGTACCCCCAGTACCACCAGCTCCAGCAGTAACTCCAGCACCTCCAGCTCCGGTAGCTCCACTCCGAAGGCGTGCGCGCCGAACAAGCCACTCATGCAGCTGCTGCGGAGACAGTCGCGGCGAAGCACCACCAGGACCTCCAGACGAAGCAGCACCCCGAGGCTCAGCACCCCCTGACTCCGCACCCTCCGACTCAGCACCCCCAGGCTCAACACCCCCGGTCTCTATAGGAATACTATGGAGTGCTGTGACTCTCAAAGAAGCACACCTAACTTCCAAAGACTCATGCCTCCTCACATTGAATCCACCACTTCTCCAACCATCACGGAGATCGGTGCCGAGGCATTAGGTCGTCAATCACCGACCTGCCAAGTCAAACGCTTCGCGAGGGCCTTAGCTGTCGTAGGGCCCTCTAACACTCCCCTGCCATACTACAGCAAGGCCCTTTATAGTCACAGGGCATGCATAGACGCATACATACCAAAAGAAAGGGACACACATACAAACGAAGCACTCTCAAAGTGCAAACACGCACCGCACCAGCCATGGATAGGCCATGGCACCATCCCCAACATGGAGTGTCTAGGTTTCACTCCCCTCGCTCGAGAGCCTCACCTGCCCCACAGCCTCGAAGCAATGGCTTTAGGCGGGGAAACTCAACGCCTTGGTAAGGTAGTCAGCCGTCTGCTCGCTCGTAGGGATGTACTGCAGCTGCAGCTTCCTGCGCTTGACCATGTGCTGGTGCCACACGTGGCGACGCTCCATGTGCTTGAGGCTCCCCTTGAGTCCCAAGCCACCTGCCACTGAAATGGCAGAGGAGTTGTCCACAAAGAGGGTAGTAGGCTCCTCACTCCTCAGTAGTTGAAACTCTGCCAGCAAGAAGCGCAACCTACGCGCCTCCTTCCCAGCCTCCACAGCAGCAACGTACTCAGACTGGGAACGTTGCTGCTGTGGAGGCTGGGAAGGAGGCGCGTAGGTTGCGCAACGTGGAGGAGAGGGTGGCGCAACGAATCCTCTGGCTCGCCCAAGAGACAGCAGCACCTCCGAGCACGAAGACATAGCCACCAGTGCTGGTCCTGTTTTGCTTGTCCCCTGCATCATCAGCATCGGCGTAGCCCACCAGCTCCAAGGATTCCGGCCCACCACCAAACTCCAGCGCCACATCCTTGCTCCCCACCAAGTACGCCAAGCACCGGTCCAACTCCTTCTAGTGCTGATCACTCCGCACAGTCTGGCCCGACCCCAACTTGCTGCAGGCGAACGAGATGTCGGGACGGGTGGTACAGTTCGCCAACTGCAAGGATCCTACCTTCTGCCTATACTCCTCCTCCTGGCAAGACTGCCATCCCACATCCTCGAAGGTCTGCACACTGAAAGGGTCAGAGGAAAGAGGGGTGCGAGGCACTCGCAGCGGCTGCTCCCCGTCAAAGAAGCGCCTATGGACCTTGTCCACATAGGCCCCCTGGTGCAGCCACAGCCTCCTCGTAGGCCTGTCCCGAACCAGCTGCAACCCCAGATACTTCTCCACAGGGCTAATCTCCCGCAGCTGAAAGGCACTCTGCAACAGGTCACGCAGCTGCCCTAGCATGCTCTGACTGCGACTGGCAGCAAGCAAATCATCCACATACACCAGCAGCCAGCACATCTCCCCCTCAGCATCACTCTTGAAGTAGAGAGCCTCATCCACTTGGCTCTTCTTCCATCCAGCCCCAAGCAGCACCCCATCCAAGGCCTCATACCACAACATCGGGCTCTGCTTGAACCCATACAGACCACACGAGGGTACACTGTACGAGGTGGGGTGGGGACTGAGGTAGGGACATAGGGCATAGCAGGAGGTGCGACCACTTCCTCCTCCTCCACCTCCTCCTCAAGAGTGCCTGAGAAGAGTGAAGGAAGGGGCGCATAGCGCATCGGACCGCCCCCATGCTCCTGCTGATGCCAAGCCTTCCATCCTGCCAAGGACATGGTCTCATAGAAAACTGCTTCCACGGTGGTGATGAGGCAGTTGGACTCCAGGTCCAGCACTTGCCAGCCCTTGCTCACTGCTGACACCCCCAAGTGCAACCCCCAGCAAGCCTTAGGCGCAAGCTTCCCCCCACGCTGCGACTGCGGCACCATATACTGCAGCATGCAGCCCCAAACACGCACCATACTGACATCGGGTTTGCGTCGGAAGGCGAGCTCGTACGGCGTCACACCAGAGGGCAGCGAGGCATGCTCCACGCGGTTGCGCACCCAGACGGCCTGTGACAGCGCCATGTGCCACCAGTGATGCTGCACACCCATGTGCAGCAACATCGTCCGCACTGCCTCCACAATGCTGCGCATCTCCCTCTCAGCCATCCCGTTCTGCTCTGGCGTGTATGGGCACGTGAGGTCGTGGATGGGCACGTGAGGTCGTGGATGATCCCCTTCTCGTCAAGGAAGAGCGTGAAGTCATGTCCCAGGAACTCGCCACCACGATCAGTGCACAGCGCCTTCACTGTGGTCTTACACTGCCGCTCTGCCATTGGGAGCCACTTCTGGAATGCCGCCAGTGCATCACTCTTCTTGGCCAAAGGGTAGGCCCAGACGTACCGCGTCTTGCAATCCTTCAGCACCAAAAAGTAGCGGCTGCCGTCCTTAGCTGCTTCACGAAAAGGGCCACACAGGTCAGCATGCACCACTCCAAGCAGCTCATCCTCCTCTCCCACAGAAGGAAAAGTATGACGAGTGATTTTTCCCCCAACACAAGAGACGTATGGCATACCTGACTTGCCCCCCTTCTCCAACTCCAAGCCCGTCACTGACCCATGAGCCGCAGTACGCTCTATGGCGTCAACACCGACGTGTGCGAGGCGTGCATGCTACGTGTCCACCTTAGATCGCACGCCCGTCGCCAAAGTGCGCAGGGCCACCGTTTCACCCTCCTGCTGCTGCGTCGAGCATGGCTGGAAGTTTGTGCAGAGGACACGTCCCTTGAACTCCGCACGACCAAGGAGCGACCCATCTGGCGCGCGCAGCAGAGTCACGTCCCCGGCATCCAGCAGCTGCACGCCACTATCACGCAGCTGCCCAGCAGAAAGAAGACTCGCCTGCACTCCAGGTACGTACAGCACGTCCGGCACCAAGACACGCCTGCCCCCGTCTCCAAGGAGAGCGACTGTGCCTCGCCCCTGCACCTCCTGAGGAGCGCCGTTGAAGCCGATAACATGTTTGATACCGCTGCCACTGCTCATCTCCACAAAGGCAGAGCGATCTCCCATAAGATGGTGGGAGCATCCGCTATCAAGTAGCACGACGCTCGGGTTCGCCTTTACAGCAGCTGCAACAGCCTGTAAGCCCTCCCCGGCCTCAGGCTCCAGCATGACGGGAGGAGGATGCTCTATAACGGGCTTCACCATCGCACATGATGACTGCCTGCTCCCCTTAGAACCATCACCCCCCTTTCCACTCGCGCTGCTGCCTCTAGAACCCTCTCCACCCTTGTCTGCCTCTTTATCCGCCCGCTGCCGACAGTACTTAGCGATATGACCCGGCTGCCCACACACGTAGCAATTCCCCTTGAACCCTCCTTTCCCCCCCTTTGACTGGCCATCCTTAGCCCCTTTCCACTTCTCCCCTCCCTCACTAACCCCACCCCCATGCTTAGGCTGCTGCTGCTGTGCCGTAGTGGGAGGGGAAGGGGATGCAGTCTGCTGAAAGTAGGGCTTACCCTTCTTGGTAAACACTTGGTTCGCCTGGGGAAGAAATTGGTCCTTCCGTCCCTCCGCCGCCAACGTACACTCTTCCTCGATAATGTAGCTAGCGAGGGTGTCCTCGTCCAGCTCCTTGCGCACCTGCGGCAATTTCAGCATCCTACGTAAGAGGTTGTACTGCTATGGCAACCCCTTCATGATGTGAGTAATGCACGACGCTTGCGAGTAATCTACGCCGGCCATCCTCAGGCTCACTAGGATCTGCTGCGCACGGTTGCAATAGGACGTGGTGGACTCATGCTCTCCCATCTCGAGGCTAGTGAGCACCTGCTCTAACTGACCTATGTATAGGTCGTCCTTCGCCATATACGTGCGCATAATAAACTGCCATGCCTGAAAGCCGGCATCTACCTTCATGCGACACGCCTTAAGGGCGATCTGTATGGTTGGGGAGCAGCATCGGGAAATCGTGGTGAATGTCAGTAACTGCATTGCGCGAAATTGTGTGACAAGCACAACTGCATGCGCTGGGGGAGCAGGTGTGGTACCGTCGATGAATCTCTCAAGCTGGGCGATCTCAAGCTGAGGCTCGATAGATTCTACCCACGTCGACAGGTCGTGACGTCCTTCTAATGGCCTAGGTACGACGATCTTGTCTGGAGTGAATTTGAAGAAACCATAGTTGGGGGCTATTCCCTCGTCCCTCGTCATCGATCCAATTGGGGTAACGCCTAGCATAGCCTCACTATCGTACTCCTCCGCATTCCCTCCTCCAGCAACGCTCCGCCGTCCTACATTCGCACGCTCTTGTGACGCCGCCGCTCGATGAACACGCTCCTGTACACCGCCGACGCTAGCCGTACTAAACCGAGTCGGTCCTCGTAGGACCCCACGTGACTTCAACCCATCAAGCTCCTCGTCATCGCTATTTCCGCCATCGACAGCCATATCCCACGCACTAGTACCTCCTGTCAGAACATTATGTTTCTCTAGTCTGCAGTGGGGTACTCTGTAGTGAGTACAACCCTGTTAGGGTTTGTTATATGTATCCAACTGCTTTCTAGTTCAATCATCCTTTCTCACTCATTTCATTCTCGATTCTCACATGGTATAGAGCGATTTTTTTGATCCTTGGGCCCACCACTAAAACTGAAACTGAAACTTTTTCTCCTTACCTGCCTGACGCGCGCGTCGCGCCTGCCCTTCGAGGCCCCCCTTGCGGCCCGTAGTGGCCCCTTCACGGCCCGTAGAGGCCCCTTTCGCGGCCCGTTTGGCCCCTTCACGGCCCGTAGAGGCCCCTTTCGCGGCCCGTTAGGCACCTTCGCGGCCCGTTAGGCCCTGTCGCGGCCCCTTTCGCGGCCCGTTAGGCCCGTCGTGGCCCCCTTTTGCGGCCCGTTAGGCCCCCGTCGCGGCCCGTTAGGCCCCCGTCGCGGCCCCTTCGCGGCCAGTTAGGCCCCTTCGCGGCCTGTTAGGCCCGTCGCGGCCCCTTCGCGGCCCGTCCCGGACCTGCCCCGACCCCGGCCCTGCCCCGACCCTGTCGCGGCCCCTCGTCGCGGCCCACCGTCGCGGCCCCCTGTCGCAGGCCCACCGTCGCGGCCCCCTGTCGCAGGCCCCCGTCGCGCCCCCCCCCCCCCCCCCGTATCGGCCCCGTCCCGGCCCTGTCCCGGACCTGCCCCGACCCCGGCCCTGCCCCGACCCTGTCGCGGCCCCTCGTCGCGGCCCCCTGTCGCAGGCCCACCGTCGCGGCCCCCTGTCGCAGGCCCCCGTCGCGCCCCCCCCCCCCCCGTATCGGCCCCGTCCCGGCCCTGTCCCGGACCTGCCCCGACCCCGGCCCTGCCCCGACCCTGTCGCGGCCCGTTAGGTCTGTCGCGGCCCCCCCTTCGCGGCCCGTTAGGCCCCTTCGCGGCCCGCCCCGGCCCTTCCTCGGCCCCGTCCTGGCCCTGTCCCGGCCCTGCCCCGACCCAGGCCCCGCCCTCATGCCGGTCGTGGCGCACCAGGGGCCCGTGCACCGCCCCCCCCCCCTTTTCCCGTCGCCTCGCGTGGCGAGCGGGGGGAGGGGGGGCCGGGGGGGCGCGCGTCGCCCCTTCTTCCGCCTGCTCTGGCGCCCTGGGAGGCCGCGCGTCGGCCCCCGTACTCCTCCCCCCCCCCCCCCCCCCCCCCACCCTCAAGTCGCCTCAACAGGCGACGGGAGGGGCGACCTGGGGGGGGGGGGCACACGTCGGAGCGGCCGCCCCTGGTGCAGCCGCCCCTGGAGCAGCCGCCCCTAGTGCAGCCGCCCGTGGTGCAGCCGCCCCTGGAGCAGCCGCCCCTGGTGCAGAAGCCCCTGGAGCAGCCGCCCCTGGTGCAGCCGCCCCTGGTGCAGCCGCCCCTTGTGCAGCCGCCCCTGGAGCAGCCGCCCCTGGTGCAGCAGCCCCTGGAGCAGCCGCCCCTGGTGCAGCCGCTCCTGGACCTCTGCAGCCGCTCCTGGTGCAGCCGCCCCTGGAGCAGCCGCCCCTGGTGCAGCAGTTGGGGGGGAGGGGATCTGCGGCACCAGCCCCCCCCCCCCCCCCCCCCCCCCCCCCCCCTTCCATGGGGATGGCGGGGAGAAGGGGGGGAAGCTTGGAGGTCCAGGGGGAGGCAGGAGGGGATCTGCAGCCCCAGGTCCCCCACCCTTCTCCTACCTCCCCCTGCTGCGGGTACAACAGTGGGGGGGAGGGGATTTGCCATCCCCCTGCTGCGGTTGCGGCAGTGGGGGGAGGGGACCTGCAGCACCAGCCCCCCCCCCCCCCCCCCCCCCCCCCTCCTCTCCGCCCTTTCCTCCTCTCCCTCCCCCTGCTGCGGGTGCAGCAGTGGGGGGGAGGGGATCTGCCACCCCCCTGGTTCGGATGCGGCAGTGGGGGGAGGGGACCTGCAGCACCTGCCTGCCCCCCCCCCCCATCTCTCTGCTGCGGGTGCAGCAGTGGGGGAGGGTATGGGGGTGGCGGGTGTGGCCAACCCGCCGGCCCTTCTGCGCCCCGCGCGCCCTGCTGCCCTGTGCACCCCGTGCGTCCTGCTGCCCTGTGCGCCCCGCGCGCCCTGCAGCCCTGTGCGCCCCGTGCGCCCTGCTGCCCTGCTGCCTTGTGCGCCCCGTGCGCCCTGCTGCCCTCTACACGCGCCATGCACAGCACCCCCCCCCCCCCCCCCCCCCCCCCTCCTTCTCCTCCATCCCCTGCTGCAGGTGCAGCAGTGGGGGAGGGTATGGGGGTGACGGGTGTGGGGCATCCCCTGCTCCTCCTCCTACTCCGTCTCCCACTGCTGCAGCTGCCGCTGAGGGGGGTGGGTGTGTGTGAGTCGACGGAGTGGTGCTAGGGGGTGGAGTGTGAGTGAACCTAGGGGTGCAGCAGGGGGTGTGTGAATGGGGGGTGCGGCAGTAGAGGGAGGTTGGGTGGAGGTAGCCGTCGAGTTGCTAGCAGTGCCAGTAGTCCGGAGGTGCGCTTCCGGTAGCCCAGTGATGCCGCTGCGCCAGTCGCCCGTGGGTCCGTTGCTCCTGCCGCTCGTCTTAGCCGCGGAGCCAGTTACTCCTGTAGTCCGGAGGTGCGCCTCCGGTAGCCACAGTGCGAGCCGCTCCTGTTGCCCGTGTGTCTGCAGCTTCCGCCGTTGCCTCCTCTCTCCTCTCCTATTTGTCCAGCCTCCTCCTCCTCACTTGCCCTCTGTGATAGCCTCTAGCTTTGCTTATTTATTGTGAACTCTAAACTGTTACTTCTTGTACTTGTGCTCAGAATGTGTGGTGACATTGTGATCCACCCTGAGCTTGCTTTGCCTTGCTTCTTGTGCTGATCATACCCCACTTTGACTATGGGGGTGTGTCAGAACATTATGTTTCTCTAGTCTGCAGTGGGGTACTCTGTAGTGAGTACAACCCTGTTAGGGTTTGTTATATGTATCCAACTGCTTTCTAGTTCAATCATCCTTTCTCACTCATTTCATTCTCGATTCTCACACCTCCCGCAGCTTGCTCAACATTCTCTACACGTGGCGAGGGATGATCGCGACGCCGACGAGCGCGTAATCCCTCCTGCATGAGCTCGTACTCGATATCACTAAGCTCACCACGAGAATGGCGGGCTACGAGATCCTCCTCTAATGCGCGAATATTGCCGGCCTCAACGTTCGCCTCCTCCGTACTCATCCTCTACGACGTCTCTATAAGGTACCACAAATTAAAATAAATTGTCCCTTCCTTACATCCCTCGTCTCGGGGTCACCTCACAAGGGTCCTCAGACGAGTGGTAATGAATTACCAAACGCCCTATCCTTGGGTCCGAGAGCGTAACTAGAGGGAAAGTAAGAGAGGTTCAACTTAAATTAATTAGCGCCCTTCACTAACACCACACGCCAAGGCGAGTATACTAACGAACGTCGACGGAAAGCTATGCGTGTTCGTTCCACGCTCACCGCACCATGTAGGAATACTATGGAGAGCGTAGCGATAGCGAGAGAGTTTTTGATATGAGAATGGTGTTGCGCCAGCAACTCAGTAGCGTTTAAGTAGCGTTCGTCTCCAAGGACTTAGTGAGAATTCAAGTAGCAATTGGACTTCACAAGAAAAGTAATATGATCCATGAATACAAAAGCAAACATACATGCAAATATAGGCAAGCAAGAGTTGCACAAATGTTGCGTGGCGCTTCGGTGTAACCCAACCCCACGAAAGTGGTGTGCGGGTGGGTGAACGCGCCCCGCCAAACTTCCATCCAACTCAGCAGCAAAATGTACTCCGTGCACGCCACTCCAGCCAACACTGCAAGGAGTGGCGTGACTCTCAAAGAAGCACACCTAACTCCCAAAGACTCATGCCTCCTCACACCGAATCCACCACTTCTCCAACCACCACGGAGATCGGTGCAGAGGCATTAGGTCGTCAGTCGCCAACCTGCCAAGTCAAACGCTTCGCGAGGGCCCTTGCTGACGTAGGGCCCTCTAACAGGCGATGCGTCGGTGTTCCGGGTCTGGGGCTCTCGTGCCTTTGTCCACGATACTTCCGCGGACAAGCTCTCCTCTCGCACTATTCCCTGCGTCTTCCTTGGCTTTCCCCCTGACGTTCCGGGCTGGCAGTATTACCACCCCACCTCGCGCCGTGTCCTGCCCTCTCAAGACGTCATGTTTGACGAGTCGGTTCCCTTTTACCGTCTCTTACCCTACCGCACTGCCCCTCTCCCCCCCCCCCCCCCCCCCCCCGCTGCTCTTCCTTGCTCTAGGTCCCCCTCCGATAGACCCCCTCCCCCCTCAGGGTCCTGCTCCCTCAGGTGTGTCTCAAGTAGACCCACTCCCCCTGGATGAGCCTGTTGAGGTCGTTGTAGACTCAGGTGCTTCTAGAGGTGCTGCGTTTGGGGGTGCTGCGTCTGGGGGTGCTGAGCCTAAGAGTGCGGAGCCTGGGGGTGCTGAGCTTGAGGGTGCGGAGCCTGGGGGTGCTGAGTCAGAGGGTGCGGAGTCAGGGGGTGCTGAGCCTGAGGGTGCGGAGCCTGGGGGTACTGAGCTTGAGGGTGCGGAGCCTGGGGGTGCTGAGTACTAGGGTGCAGAGTTTGGGGGTGCTGAGCCTAGGGGTACTGCGTCTGCCGGAGGTCCTGCGGGTGCCTCGCCATGACTGTCTTACCGGCGGGAGCCTCTCTCACCGCAGCAGCTACGCGAGTGGTTTGCTCAGCGCACATGCGTTAGGAGTGGCGCTGCAGGAGCTGGAGGCTGTACCACTGGAGGCACTGGAGCTGGAGGTGCTGGAGCTACTAGTCATGGAGGTGCTGGAGTTACTCCTGGAGCTAGAGGTGTTATAGTCACAATAGGCTTGAATGTGCCTATAACGAAAGATAGAATGCACAGTCGGATTTCTGCACAGCGGCTTCAAACGTTAAATAGTGTTCTGGTCACAGCTGAAAATGACTTGATTCAAATTGGATCGGGAGCGTCTTGACGTTGCCTACACTAGGCAATTTAGATCGCTCAATTTCATCAAGAATTGAGGACACAAGGTTGGTTTGAACGAACGGCACTATGGCAGCCACTATAGTCTTAGAACACAAATTAGGAAGAGTTACGAGTTGGGAATGACTCCCAGCCTCTACAAACCCCAAGAGCCGAGGTACAGTGATGTGGAACAGTGCCATACTGTCCCCAACCACGAAGGGTCTCGAAAATACCCTGCACAAGGGCCTACACCAAGAGAAATGTTACACTGCACAAAGTAATGTAACTATTCTCACTATCTTGAAGTTTACCCCTTTTGCTTCGAAATCACTTGAATCTTGAAACCAAGGCTCTGTTTCTTCAAGGTAAATTCTTCCTTGAGTGCTTGGAAGTCTGCTGCGCACACCTGAGACACACCGAACGTTCCACACACGACAAAATAGAAAACCGCACACGACACGCAAACGACGACGTGACACGCGACTAGCGATAACTCGCTATTGACTCGACACACACATTCAAAATCATTCACACACTATTGTAAGCATGAAATATAAATTATTTCATGCCCTCATATCATTCCATGCACACACGCATGCACGCACACGGACAACAAGTCGAATGCAAACCGTAGGGTTGCACCAACAAGTGGTACTGGAGGTGATGGAGCTGCTGGTCCTGGAGGTGCTCATACTAGTGGTACTTGAGCTGCCGGAGCTGGTGGTGTTGGAGGCGCCGCTGGAGCTGGAGACCCTGGTGTTGGAGGCACTGGAACTGGAGACACTGGCGCTGGAGGCGCTGGAGCTAGAGGCACTGGAGCTGGAGGTGCTAGAGCTTCTAGTCCTGGAGGTGCTGGAGTTACTGCTGGAGCTAGAGGAACCGGAGGTGCTGGATCTGCTGGTCCTGGAGGTGCTTGTCCTCGAGGTACTAGAGCTGCTGGAGCTGGTGGTGTTGGAGGCACTGGAGCTGGAGACACTGGCGCTGGACGCGCTGGAGCTGGAGGAGCTGCAGCTGGAGGCGCTGGAGCTGGAGGCGCTGGAGTTGGAGGCGCTGGCGCTAGAGGCGCTAGAGCTGGAGACACTGGAGCTGGAGACCCTGGAGCTGGAGGTGCTAACGCTGGGGGTGCTGGAGCTGGCGGTCCTGGTGTTGGAGGCACTGTGCAGCGGCGACCGTTTTTTGTTCCGCTGCCACCGTCGTCTCTGCCGCCACTTGACTCGGTCCTTTGCTAGTTTCTTATTCTCCCATCTCTACTGGCCTTATTCCTAGCTTGCTGTGTCCACCGCCTCACCGATCGCAGCTACAGTTACAGCCAGACTCCCCACTGCCTGCTCCTTCTCCTTACGCTGAGCAGACAGGCTCTCTTACAGAGCGTCGTGAGCCTGAGTCTCGTCCTGCCTCGCCTGTTCGCGCTGTTTGCACTGGTCGACATGTTCCTCGTCCGCGTCCTCCTCCTGTCCCCGGCACTCACTGTTAGAGGTCCACTGGTGATCCCCGATTGATCCTAGGGAAGGGTTACAGGCTCGTTGTCCTGGGGGGTTATGGGCGCACTCACCCGCTACTTAACAAGCCCTTTCATCCCAATGGTCTAGTGGTTGGGATTCTGACATGTTATCAGAGCGAAGGTCTCGGGTTCGAATCCAAGTGTGTGCACTTCGGGCATCCCAGTGCGGGGGGGTGTTAGAGGTCCACTGGTGATCCCCGATTGATACTAGGGAAGGGTTACAGGCTCGTTGTCCTGGGGGGTTATGGGCGCACTCACTCGCTACTTAACAAGCCCTTTTATCCCAATGGTCTAGTGGTTGGGATTCTGACACTCACATTATGGCACTTCGTCCTTCCTCTGTTCCACTGCGAGTTCCCCTGCCGTCTCCTCCTGCGTCCTCTCTTGCTGACGGTCCGGACCCTGAGTCTGACTTAGCTCGTGCTGCCAGTCCTACTATCCCACGTCTTCTAGCCACTGTTGTCACTGACCCTTCGTTTGAGTCCACTGCTGCGTCTGCCCTAGTTGCTGAGCTTGTTGACTTCGCTGCCGCCTGTCGTCTCGACTATGCCGCTAGTCTTGTTACTGAGTCTGAGTTTGACTGTCCTTTGTCCGTCGGGGGTGAATGTGCTCTTAGCACGGACATCTTTGAGGACAGGCAGGAGGACTTTGAGTGTCTTGCAGCTGCTGAACCTCATCTTGTGGCCATGCTGCTTACAGCTCCCGTCAAGCTACCCCCTGGTCGACGGACCCCTTCCGTCGACTAGAACTGTCGGGTGTTGTCGCCGAGCTCCCCTCGTCGACCGCTGCTCACTTGTCAGGTCAATGGACTGCTCCGTTGACCTCCCAGTCGAACTGAAGGTCGACGGACTGCTTGGTCGACCTCCCGATCGAACTGCCCCTCCTGGTCGATGGCCCACCCGTCGCCCAGACCTATCAGTTGCAGCTGTCGAGCTCCATGGTCGACAGCAACACCACAGCGGTCCCCTGCGGCTCAACCAAGCCTGTCGAGCAGCTCTCCCACTGTGAACGGTCGGCTGCTACTCCCGTACATCCGACCAAGTCGTCGGCTTTGCCCAAGCGAGGGCGGGGCCAACACTCCACTCCCGTTAACAAGGGGGTGGCGGAAGGGGAGCGGTTCCGGGTGGCGGCTGAACAAGGGGGGTGAGTTTTAGGTGGGTGGCTAAAAGAGGGTGTGGAATTGGGGGTTCGTAAGAGGGGCTCGCCGCGCTAGGCTCCCCCTCACCTCCTCTCCTCCCTCTCTCACCCCCCCCTTTGTAAAACAGGGGTTCGTAAGAGGGGCTCGCCGCGCTTGGCTCCCCCCCACCTCCTCTCCTCATCTCTCTCTCTCACCTCCTTCGTGTTCCTTCCCTCCTCCTCACTTACCTCTCTGTTGTCTTCTGCTGCACTTGGTGTACCCCTTCCGGGGGTGTTTCTGCACATGGTTCTTCACTGCAGCCAGTTAGGGGGTGTCAAAATGTAATCGTTTTCATTCTTCTAAATTTGCCTGTAGTGTAGACTTAGTCCGGATACAACCGTCATCATGAGGTCCTCGAGGTGTCACATGCAAAATCCAACCAAAGACACCTTTATAGTCATGTCCAAGTAATCACCCAAATTAGATATAACCCCAAAAGGTAATAAGAAATCCAAGTCTTATAAATCTTGTAACTTTGGCGATCTTGGTCAGAATAAGGCGATCTTGGTATCGTTGGAAAGCTCTGTATTTTTCCTCCATGATCAATCATTTAAACTTGGTGAAAAGGGACAGAGATGATAATATCCAACAGCCATGCAGAATGACATACCGTCAGCCCCGGGATAGTAGCGCCCCTGGGGGTATAAGAAAACACTGTTTTTTAGGGGGTGCGCTTATAATCGAGGAAATTTATACGTGCGTGCGCTTATAATGGAAAAAGATGAAATATATTATTTTAACATGAAATTGAAGCTCTTTCAAAAGGGGATTCAATCCACATCTAGAACGTTCGTAACCGTGCATGAAAAGCGCGCCAAATGGCCAACAAGGCGTGGAATCACGCCCATCACGTCTTGCTGGCCTGGCCAGATTCATCGAACATGAATTTGGCCCATGCCAGCGCACATGTAGTTTAGGGTGCGACTGCCCAATCAGGGTCGCATGCCGTGCCAGGCACGACTCTATACAACCACGCAATTGGCAGAAGCGGCAAGATTCCACTCCACCGAGGCATTGACCTCACCACCTCAGCTCCTCTGCGGGGGGATCTTTACAGTTTATGGCTGCTTACGACCTTCGAAACTCTAATTTTCTTCTTTTGTTTGTCTCTCCCACCCTTCCTTTGCAGAGTGTGAGACACAGGTGCGGAACTTCTGGAAGTTCGTGCGACACTCTCGCCAACAGTACGGCATCGACAACCGCTGGATTATTAATGCCGATCAAACGCCACTCTAGCTCGAGATGCTAGCTGAACGCACGGTCGAGGAGGTGGGGATTCGCTCCGTGCCTATCTGCAGCGGCGGCTATCAAAAAGAACGCGTGACGGTGATGCTCGCCTGCACCGCCAGCGGCGAGAAGCTCAAGCCTTGGGTCTTCTTTAAGCGCAAGACACTTCCTAAGGGAAATTTCCCCTCCGGTAAGCCGAGCAGCTTGTGCAGTGATGGTGTCATTTGCATGTGATGTTTTTTTTTATGTCTGATGCTAATCTTTCTGTACTCCTTGTTCGGATGTCTAGATGTTGTGGTCGCCGCACAACCCAACAGTTGGATGGACGCGGACGGCGTCCTCGCGTGGCTCGACAGGACGGTGAACCCGTACATCAACCCCATGTTCGGAGTACGCAGCAGAAAGGTGATGTTGGTTCTTGACTCCTACCGCGGGCACCTCATTGATGCTGTGAAGGCGAAATTCGGCGAGCTGAACATCGTCACCGCCGTCATACCAGCTGGCTGCACCTCTGAGATCAAGCCTCTTGACATCGCGGTGAACCGCTCATTCAAGCAGCAGTCCGACAACTGTATAAGGAGTGGTTCGAGAGCGAGGGGGTCGACTGCCTGACCGAAAGAGGTGAGCTCAATCCCTATGTGTACGATATGTCTGCTCTTGACTATTTCCACCCTGTTCTGATTGCTGTTGTGTTTCCATGTGTGGCAGGCAACATCCGCAAGCCACCTCCAGAGCTGACGGTCAAGTGGATCTCCAAGGCCTGGAAGGCCGTGCCCAAGGAGTTGATTGAGCGCACGTTTCTCACCTGTGGCATCAGCAACGCCCTGGATGGGTCCCAGGATAATCTCTGCATGCAGCACTGGCGGGACGCCGTCAAGGGTGAAGTAGAACTTGACGACGAAATTGCAGCAGATGGATTCTGCTGCAACAACATAGAGGAGCCAGATTCGGACAGGGAGGCCGACCAAGATGGCTTCGCCACTCTTGATGGTGATGCATAGGATGTGTAGGAAGAATAGAAATTAGAGAAGGTATGTGAATGTTGCGGGAAACTATTTGTAGGATTTAGTAGAAGTTGTATTGGAAAGATATTATGTTGTAGTGAAAACAGCCTGTAAAAGATAGGATAATAATAGTCGAATTAAAAAAAGGGTGGCGCTTATAATGTGTAATAATACAGGGGTGCGCTTATAATCCGTAAGCCTCCAGGGGTGCGCTTATAATCGAGGACCAGATGTAAGCGCCATCACCCTTTTATAACCACCGGCGCTTATTCGAGTACGGCTCAAAACGGGGAATCCTATCGTCACTCTCGCTTTGCGCACATCAATCCTTGCCACGCGTCATATCTCCTGTAATGCCCAATTGTGACAGGTACGTCAGCATTTCTCGCGTGACGGGCGGCAAAAGCATATGATCAATGTGGCATCACGTCTCCATAGACCACGAATTCGCCCCACAACGTGAATCTGGTGTTTTTTTCTTGTGACTCGCTAAGTAGCTCACCGGTTAAACACCACCCATGCAAAAGAGGGGGGGGTCTTATAATGATTTGGGTCAAAAGGCGGGTCCTCTCCAGGACTGACCTAATAAAAGACCCCTGGTCCGGATAGAAGACCCACGGGGCTTTTATTGTCAGAACATATATATAGCTTATGCTGTTGTGTAGGCTATAGTGGGGTATCCCATAGGGGGTACGACCCAATTAGGGTTTCCTATATGTACTCACTTCATTCATAGTTCATTCATTCTTGTTCAAATCTTCTCATGGTATCGAGCAGGTTCCCCCTTGGGAACTGTGCTTAGGGCCCACCACATCGATTTTTTTTTTTTTCTGCCCGAAGCGCGCTCAGCCCGAGTCGCGCTCCGGGCCCTCACTTCGTCGAGACGCCCTAGCGGCCCTTCACTGCGGCCCCGCCACTCGTCTCAGCGGCCCCGCCGCCCGTCTTCGCGGCCCCGCCGCCTCTCTCCTAGCGGCCCCGCCGCCCTACCTAGCGGCCCCGCCGCCCTACCTCGCGGCCTCGCCGCCCTATTGCGCGGCCCCGCCGCCCTACCTAGCGGCCCCGCCGCCCTTACTCGCGGCCTCGCCGCCCCATTGCGCGGCCCCGCCGCCCTACCTCGCGGCCTCGCCGCCCCATCGCGAGGCCCCGCCGCCCTACCTAGCGGCCCCGCCGCCCTTCCTCGCGGCCCCGCCGCCCCATCGTGCGGCCCCGCCGCCCTATCTAGCGGCCCCGCCGCCCTTCCTCGCGGCCCCGCCGCCCCATCGCGCGGCCCCGCCGCCCTTCCTCGCGGCCCCGCCGCCCCATCAGCGGCCCCACCGCCCTATCAAGCGGCCCCGCCGCCCTTCTCTGCAGCGGCCCCGCCACTCCTCTACAGCGGCCGAGCCGCCCAGCAGCAGCGCAGCCGAGCCGCCCAGCAGCAGAGCAGCCGAGCCGCCCAGCCGTCGAGCCGCCCTGCAGCCGAGCCGCCCGGGAGCCGAGCCGCCCTGCCGCCGAGCCGCCCTGCCGCCGAGCCGCCCGGGAGCCGAGCCGCCGAGCCGCCCTGCCGCCGAGCCGCCCTGCCGCCGAGCCGCCCTGCCGCCGAGCCGCCCGGGAGCCGAGCCGCCCAGCAGCCGAGCCGCCGAGCCGCCCAGCTGCCGGGCCGCCCTACTGCCGAGCCGCCCGACCTGCCCTGCCTGGTGAGCACAGCACCACTGTTACTGCGTGCCCTTCCCCTACTGCTTGCACTACTACACTGTCGTCGTCATGGCTACCCCTAGTGTCCTCGCTTTTGACGCTGAGGGTCGAGCCATTGACTTTGAGGTCTGGGTCGACGACCTGCAGCTGTTCTTACAGTGCGATAGGGCGGACGGTCTTTCCCTCTTTGACCTCACCTCTGGCGCCTCTCCTGCCCCTGCTGCTGATGCTGACCCCACTGTTCGCTCTCAGTGGGCCACCCGCGATGCTGCTGCACGTCTTGCTGTGCGTCGCCACCTGCCTACCACTGAGCGCGCGCACTTTAGTCAGTACAAGAGTGCTCAGACCTTGTACGACGCTGTAGTTGCGCGCTACTCTTCCCCTGCCACTGCTGCCCTGAGCCGACTCATGCTGCCGTACCTCTTTCCTGACCTTGCTGCCTTTCCCACTGTCGCTGACCTCATTACGCACCTCCGCACTAGTGACACTCGCTACCGCGCCGCCCTTCCTGCTGAGTTCTGCGCCAAGAACCCCCCCCCCATGTACATCACTCTCTATTACATAGTCACACGCCTCCCTGACTCCCTTCGCGTAGTCAGGGACCACTTCCTCTCAGTCTGTCCCACCACTCTCACTGTCGACCTCCTCGAGAAGTCCCTCCTTGCGGCGGAGAAGAGCATCGTCGCTGTAGGAGCCTCTCGTGGTGACCCTCGCACCCCCATCTTTGAGGGGTGTTCTCCTTCCCCCCTGCTGCCCTCTGTTGCCTCTGCTGCTGCTGCCGACCTGCTTGGTCTTGAGTCGGTCTGCGCGGCGTCTGCCCCTAGCGGGAGACGCCGCCCTGGCAGGGGCAAGGGGGGCAAGGGCGCGGGTGGAACTGGCGGGGGCGGTGGAGGTGGCGGTGGAGGCGGCGGAGGGAGTGGGGGTGGCGGTGGGAGTGGTGGCGGGGGCGGTGGTGGCGGTGGCAGCAGCGGAGGAGGAGGCGGTGGTGGCGGCAGCGGTGGGAGCGGAGGCAGCGGTGGTGGTGGAGGTGGAGGCGGCGGTGGCGGAGGGGGTGGAGCTGGTCGGGGTGGTGCCCCGCAGCGTAGCGGCTCTGGTGGTGGCCAGCGTCAGCAGCAGCAGCAGCAGCAGCGTTCGCGGGACATCCCCCCGCCCCAGCAGCTCCGTGAGTGGTACACGCAGCGTCAGCGGGGTGGGGGTTTTGGTCCGTGCACCTACGTCCTTCGTTCCGGCGACCGCGCGGGTGAGCAGTGTGGGGGTGCCCACCCCACCCAGCGCTGCTTTGGCCGCCTGACGGACGCTTGGCGTCAGCAGTTCCCCGAGGCCAGTGAGATTCCCCGTTGGGGAGAGCTGTCTAGGGCTGGCGTAGCTATCTTTGATCTTGACTTTGATGCTATCCTTGCTGCCATGTATGCTGTGACTATTAGTGAGGAGGGTGACTGTTACCGGTGTTTCCCGCCCGACCCGGGCATTGGTACTGCTGCGCCAGGTACTTCTGCGGCTGCTGCTCTAGGTGCCAGTGCGTCTGCACTCTCAGGTACTGGTGAGGCTGCGCTCTCAGGTACTGCGTCGGCTTCGGCCTCCCTCACCTTCACGCTTGACTCAGGGGCTTCTCGCTCCTTCTTTCGAGACCGCACCACACTCACGCCGCTTGGACGGCCGGTTGCAGTCTCCCTGGCTGACCCCTCTGGGGGTCCTGTCCTCTCTCACTTCTCCACTGTCCTCCCGTGTCCGGCTGCCCCCTCGGGCACCTTGTCTGGTCTGTACCTCCCCTCGTTCTCGACGAACTTGGTGAGTGGTGCTGACCTGCAGGATGCGGGGGTTCACCAGTTTACTCCTGCGAGTCAGCGGGTGACCCACTGCTCGGACGCCCGCACAGGCCGACACCTGGCCACGTTTTCGCGTCGGCCGGGGTCGAGTCTCTACACCCTGACCACTGAGTCTCCTCCTGTCCCTGCGTCTGGCCAGGTAGCTGCGTCGGGTCAGGTGTTTGCTGCTGCGTCCAGGTCTGGTCCTGAGTCTGCCCCCTGCTCGTGTCGCCGCCTGTCTCAGGAGACTCTCCTGTGGCACCACCGTCTTGGCCACCCCTCCTTGCCTCGTCTTCGGGGCATGGCTTCCCGTGTCCTTGTCTCTGGTCTTCCCTGGTCTCTCCCTCCCCTTCCTTCGGGACCCGGACCTTCCTGTGTCCCCTGTGTCGAGGGGCGGCTCCGGGCTGCCCCTCACTCCTCCCAGTTTCCCCCGACAGAGGCTCCTCTGCAGACGCTTCACATGGACGTGTGGGGCCCGGCCCGCGTCCGTGGGCAGGGTCACGAGCGCTACTTCCTGCTGGTGGTTGACGACTACTCGCGTTACACCACAGTCTTCCCCTTGCGCAGCAAGGGTGATGTCACTGAGGTGTTGATCGACTGGATCCGCGCAGCTCGTCTCCAGCTCAGGAGGAGCTTTGGCTCGGACTTTCCTGTTCTGCGTCTGCACTCTGACCGAGGTGGAGAGTTCTCCTCTGGCCTTCTGCGAGCCTACTGTCGTGCACGAGGCATCCGCCAGACCTTTACGCTTCCGGACTCTCCACAGCAAAATGGGATTGCTGAGCGCCGCATTGGCATGGTCATGGACGTCGCTCGTACGTCCATGATGCATGCGGCTGCCCCCCATTTTCTGTGGCCGTTTGCGGTTCGGTACGCGGCGCATCAGATCAACCTTCACCCCAGGGTCTCCCGGCCGGAGACCTCCCCAGCTCTGCTGTGGACGGGGAAGGTCGGCGATGCGTCTGCGTTCCGTGTCTGGGGATCTCGGGCGTTTGTCCGCGACTTGTCTGCGGACAAGCTGTCCCCTCGTGCTGCTCCCTGTGTCTTCCTCGGCTTCCCCCCTGACGCCCCAGGGTGGCAGTTCTACCACCCCTCCTCTCGTCGTGTTCTGTCCTCCCAGGACGTCACGTTCGACGAGTCAGTCCCCTTCTACCGCCTCTTCCCCTACCGCACTCCTTCCCTCCCCCCGCCACCGCACTTCCTTGTGCCAGGTCCCCCCCCGGTAGACCCCCTTCCCCCTCAGGGTCCTGCCCCTTCAGGTGTGTCCCAGGTAGACGCAGTCGAGCCGGTCGAGGTTGCTGGTGACTCTGGTCCTGCTGCGGGTGCTGAGCCTGGGGGTGCTGACTCTGGGGGTGCTACGCGCGAGGGTGCTGAGCCTGGGGGTGCTGAGCCTGGGGGTGCTGAGTCTGGGGGTGCTGAGCCTGGGGGTACTGCGACTGGGGGTGCTGAGCCTGGGGGTGCGGAGTCTGGGGGTACTGAGCCTGGGGGTGCTGTGACTGGGGGTGCTGAGCCAGGGGGTGCTGCGTCTGGAGCTACTGAGCCTGGAGCTGCGGAGCCTGCGGCCACTGGACCTCCCCTTGTGGCGTCTGGCGGTGCGGGACCTGGCGGTTCTCCGGGTGCTTCGCCTCGGCGGGAGCCCCTCTCTCCACAGGAGCTGCGCGAGTGGTTTGCTCGCCGCTGGAGACGTACTGCTGTAGCTGGAGCTCCTTCGGCTGCTGAGGGTACTTGTGCCGCTGGTCCCGGAGCTGCTGGGCCCTCGGGTCCGCCTGGAGCTGGAGCTGCCGCGGGTGTTGGTGCTGAGACTGCTGCTGTCCTTCCTGGCGGTGGTCCTGCTGCGGGTACTGCTGGTGCTGCTGGAGGTACTGGAGCTGGAGGTGCTGTTGGCGCTGGTGCTGCTGCTGAGGGTGCTGTCCCTGCTGTGTCTGGAGTCGCCGCGCGGCCTCGGCCGTACTTCGTTCCACTCCTACAGCAGGTTCTTGGTCTTTCTCCTCCTGCAGCGTGTCCACAGCCTGTTCAGTCACAGTCCCAGTTAGAGCCCGCCTCCCCACTTCCTGCTCCCTCTCCGTACACTGGTCCCACTGGAGGTCTTGCTGAGCGTCGTGAGCCTGCGTCTCGTCCTGCGTCGCCTGTTCGTGCTGCTCGCGCTAGTGGTCGCGGTTCGCGTCAGCGTCCTCCTCCTGTCCCTGGCACGCACCGGATGTCTTTGCGTCCGTCCACTGCTCCTCTGCGTGCCCCTTTGCCTTCTCCTCCTGAGTCCTCCCTTCCTGCACTTACCGACCCAGAGTCCGACTCTCTTCGTGCTGCTAGTCCTACTGTCACACGTCTCCTTGCTACTGTCGTCACTGACCCCTCTTTTGAGTCCACTGCTGCGTCTGCTCTTGTTGCTGAGCTCGTCGACTTTGCTGCTAGCTGTCGTCTAGACTACGCTGCCGGTCTTGTTGCTGAGTCTGCGTCTGTCTGTCCTCCGTCCGTCGGGGGTGAGTGTGCTCTTGGCACGGACGTCCTTGAGGACAGGCAGGAGGAGTTCCAGTGTCTGGCTACTGCTTCACCTCATCTCGCGTCCGTACTACTTGCCCCTGAGGGAGACCCGGATGCACTAGACATCCCGACTCCGCGCTCTTACGCGGAGGCCGTAGAGGGTCCCTACTCCTCTCAGTGGCAGGCAGCTATGGATGCAGAGATGGCGTCCTGGAAGTCCACAGGCACCTACGTTGACGCGGTTCCCCCTCCTGGGGCGAACATCGTCAGTGGCATGTGGATCTTCAGGGTGAAGCGGCCGCCGGGCTCTCCACCTGTCTTCAAGGCGCGGTACGTCGCTCGTGGCTTCAGTCAGCGGCAGGGAGTTGACTACTTTCAGACCTTCTCTCCCACCCCGAAGATGACCACTCTTCGGGTGCTGCTGCACATAGCCGCTCAGCGCGACTACGAGCTCCACTCTCTTGACTTCAGCACTGCTTTCTTGCAGGGTAGCCTGCACGAGGAGATCTGGCTGCGCCGTCCACCTGGCTTCACTGGGACTTTCCCTACTGGCACCCAGTGGAGCCTCCGACGGCCAGTCTACGGTCTCCGCCAGGCACCGCGTGAGTGGCATGACACACTGAGGACTACGCTTGCGGCTCTTGGGTTTGCTCCCTCTACGGCTGACCCGTCGTTGTTTCTGCGCACCGACACTTCTTTGCCGCCGTTCTACATCCTCGTGTACGTCGACGACTTGGTCTTTGCCACAGCTGACACTGCTGGACTCGCCCACGTGAAGTCCGAGCTGCAGAAGAGACACACGTGCACAGACCTGGGTGAACTGCGCAGCTACCTTGGCTTGCAGATCACCCGGGACAGAGCACGCCGCACCATTACCTTGACTCAGTCACACATGGTGCAGCAGGTCCTTCAGCGCTTCGGCTTCACGTACTCCTCGCCTCAGGCCACTCCTCTGTCTACTCGCCACTCGCTCTCAGCTCTGCCTTCGGATGAGTCCGTAGAGTCGAGTGGCCCGTACCCAGAGCTTGTTGGCTGCCTCATGTACCTGATGACCTGCACACGACCTGACCTTGCATACCCTCTTAGCATTCTTGCACGCTTTGTTGCTCCTGGGAGACACCGACCAGAGCACATGGCTGCAGCGAAGAGGGTGTTGCGCTACTTGTGCAGTACGTCGGGCATGGGGCTAGTGCTTGGAGGGCGGAGTCCAGTGGTCCTCACTGGGCACGCGGACGCTTCTCGGGCTGACGACCAGGCTACGCAGCGGTCGTCGCAGGGTTACACCTTCAGTCTTGGTTCCGGCTCTGTCTCGTGGCGGGCTACTCGCTCGTCCTCTGTTCTCGGCTCCAGTTGTGAGGCTGAGATCTACGCCGGGGCCATGGCTGCACAGGAACTTCGCTGGCTCACCTACCTGCTGACTGACCTTGGAGAGCCGCCTCGTTCTCCTCCAGTGCTGTACGTAGATAACAAGGCCATGCTGGCCTTGTGTCGAGAGCAGCGCTTGGAGCACAGAACGAAGCACATTGCTCTCCGTTACTTTCTTGCTCGTGAGCTGCAGCAGCGTGGTCAGTTGCGACTTGCGTACGTGGCCTCTGAGGCCAACACTGCTGATGTGTTCACCAAGGCACTTGCGCCTTGTGACCATCAGCGCTTCTGCACTCAGCTGGGTCTTGTACCTGTCTTGCCTCACTTGCTCTCCTCTTGACCTTGCTTGTACTGTCACATATATATACCTGCTCTTGCTTGTCTATCTCTATATATATATGTGCACTCCTGCATGTGAACTGGCCTTGTGGCCTTGTCGTTGTGCTCGGACTGTGTGGTGACTTTGTGATCCACCCTGAGCTTGCTGTGCTTTGCGTGACTGGTCTTGTGACCCCTTGTTCTCCCCCACTTTGCCTATGGGGGTGTGTCAGAACATATATATAGCTTATGCTGTTGTGTAGGCTATAGTGGGGTATCCCATAAGGGGTACGACCCAATTAGGGTTTCCTATATGTACTCACTTCATTCATAGTTCATTCATTCTTGTTCAAATCTTCTCATTTATGCGGGGGGGTCTTCTAGCAGGGAGATCACGCTATGCTCATGCAAACAATGCACGCATGAATAGCACGAGCACTCGGCAAGATGTTAGGATGACATGCACTCAAACTGACGATCATTCAACAAAAACTACCCTGATTTTCAGTGGAATATGGTAAAAAACACTTATTGAAATAACCCTAATTCTAAAAATGAAAATGGCAAGTTCTCACGAGGACAGGTCGGAATAAAGTCCCTTGGTCCAGAACGAGGATCCAGGGACTTCTACGCAGGGGGGTCTTTTATCCTGGAGATTACGGTACCGGTACCTTCACCTTCATAGCACCGTATTACCCCGGATAGAAGCGCACCTGCGCTTATAATAAAGCAGAGTTTTTGAGATGGGTGCGCTTCTAATTGAGTCATTTTTATAAGCGCATGCGCTTATATAATGACATATACGAATTTATAAATTTAAGACACCAAATTGTATGTTTCACTCTTGCCATTTCAACCGAGTCGAAAATTTTCGCGTCACAATGCAGAATCTCCTGCAAGCGATTCTCTTCCAGCACACAGGGGCCAAGATGCAACACTTTGCAGTCATGCCAGCACATCCTGACTGGACGCGCAGCCAGTCAGGTCTTCGAGAGTCAAACTCAGCGAAAATGAGATTGTACTCGCTTCAAAATTGAAACTCGCTACCGTTTCGAACAGAACTTTTAATTTAAAATTGTACATGTGCTTATAATAAGTAACGTTTTCAGAGGGGGTGCGCTTATAATTGAGGATCGGCCATAAGCGCATTGCTCCAGATAGAAGCGCATGCGCTTATAATAGGCCTGCGCTTCTATCCGGGGTGATACGGTAGTGGGAGGCCAAACAAAAGTCTTTAGGATAATAGATGTTTGTTGCTGCAGATATGGTACTCGTTGAATAATAGGGAAGGCGGGAAATCAGACTAGGTTCTTTTAAGTTATCCACTTCCAGCCTATGCCTTAATTACTTTACAATGTACACGTCATATCATAATTAGACTAGCACAATAGAACACCCAGAGCCAGTGCTGTCACCTCACCTGCCCAGCCTTCTCTTCCAGTGCCACCACTGCCATAAGCATATGGGAAGCAGGAGGGGAGCATGGAGGGGAAGGCAAAGGGATGCACCAGAGAAGTGAGAACAATAGAAGCCGTGGAGCAGCCATACCATGACTATGTCGGACATTGTGAATCGATGCTGCTCTCACATGTCAATGAGGTTGCTACGCATGTCACCACGCATGTTAGACACTGTGACGCCATGCTGCTCGCACATCCGTGTGAGCCGGACATGTCAATGAGATAACCACACATGCCACACAATGTGAAACCGCGATGTTGGCCTGCTAGCATCTGGTGCCACTCTTGAGTTTGATGAGCAGATAAGGGAGGCAGCGGTGAGGGGAGGGAGCAGGGATGATAGTTTGAAATGGTTGAGAAGAGCGAGAGTGGGCCTCAAATGACATGAGCTGATCGCCATGCTGCGGGTGTGCTGGGAGCCCCAAATGACATGGATTGGTTTCCCTCTGAAAGTGATCTGAGTGGCTTTGAGAATGCTCAAAGGCCAAACTGAGGTTGATGAGTGGATAAGGGGGCGATGAAGGGGGAAAGGGGGTATGATCGTTTGGATTGCCTGAGAAAAGAGTGTGAGTCTGAGAAGAGAGTGTGAGCCTGAGAAGAGAGTGTGCGAGTGTGAGAAGAGAGTGCGAGTCTGAGAAGAGAGTGTGCGAGTGTGAGAAGAGAGTGCGAGTCTGTTGAAAGAGAGTGTGAGTATGTGCGCAGAGAGTGTGAGTCTACGAGAGGAGAGGATGAGCCTGTGTGACGAGAGTGTGAGTCTATGGGACAACGTTAGCAGACACCTTGTTAAGTGGTGGAAATATAAAAAGTAGCATTAAGCCCAAAAAACAGGAGCAGGAATGAAGGAGCAAGTTGCCTGTCACAAGACTGCAATGCACTGCACTCAACCGGACTCGACCGCACGAAAGCTCTCACAAACTGGACCGCAGTATACCCTACCTTGCACTGGACTGTACCTCAGTGCACCGCACTAAATCACAAGATATCTACCTTGCTCAGGTGTAAGACGCCAGCCCATGCTGCTCAGGTGGCTTGTGGCGTGCGCTGCTGTCTTGCACCTCTTGCGCTCTAGCTTGAACCTAATCATACCTCAGTGCACCGCACTAAAACGCAAATATATTTACCATGCTCTGGTGTGAGGCGCCAGCCCATGCTGCCCAGGTGGCTTGTGGCATGCGCTGCTGTCTTGCACCTGGTGGTGGGGGAGGAGGGGGGAGGGGGGATGGGAAGGGAGAGGTTGGTGTGGATAGGACTATGGGTATGGGAGAGGTGGGGAAAAGGTAGAGATGGGAGAGATGGGATTGAGGCATGGGAGATGGAGGGTTGACATGGAGGCAGATGGCAGGAGGAAAAATGACGAGACGGCGAAAGATGCAGGAGAAGAAGGGGAGAGAACAAAAGGAGAGACTGAAGGATGAGGAAGAAAGGAAGGAAAAAAAGGCAAGAAACGGATTCGAAGGAGAACCATGGAACGAAGAACAAGAAAATTAGTGTGAAAAAAAAGATGAAGACGAGGAGGGAAGAAATAATTTATGATAAAAAAAAAACAAAAAACCACCTGAAACAACAAGGACAAAAGAAGGGCCAACTGAACAGGTGTAGCAGCCTACCGCCACCCTACAGCAGCAGCACAGGAAGTGGACAGCCATACCACCTCCCTTCTGCTACAAGCCTACCTTTCCTTCACCAAATGTGCAACTACGGAGTCACATCCTCTTTGGTTAATTCTTTCAGGCACCTGGAGAATACGCCCTCTTTCAGCGAGGAGCTGCTGTGTCATTGCATGCTTGCCCACCACACCCGCCGACAATCACTCGAACCAGGTGGGTTCCAGGTGGTTTTCAAGGTGAGAAACCAGGTGGGCTCTGGAGAATCAAGCAATCGTTCTCCTTCCCTCCAACCTCGTAATTATCACCTGGTAACTGGGCGGGTAACCATTTGACTATGCAACCATTCTCTACAACGTACCCGGGGATAGGAATGGCGCCCTTGCACATGATGTAATTCAGTGCGACCTGTACGGGAGTGAGACATGGAAGGGGAGGGGGGCATGGGTAGGGGTGAGGGGAAGGAACAGCTGGGATGGGAATGGCACATTTGAGAATTCTCAAAACGAGGGATGTGTACATCAGCTGGCACTCTAAGAAACGAACTCAACCAGGCTCTCCTTCCTCTCTCTTACAAAACCCATGGGGTTCGTTTCGTTGTCCTAAAGCAACATGGGTTGATGGAAGTAAGGCCTCCGCAGCCCACCTCACAATGCCACACAATGCCTGTTTTGATCAAAACAGTCATTCTTGCCCGCATCCCTACCCAGGAACATTATATGCTCCAATGAAGTTCCTCTGCCACCAAGCAAAGAGTTCCTTTCACCGCCTTGCATACCTGAGAAACACTCTTGCCGCCTTGCATACCTGAGAAACACTCTTGCCGCCTTGCATACCTGAGAAACACTCTTGCCGCCATGCATACCTGAGAAACACTCTTGCCGCCATGCATACCTGAGAAACACTCTTGCCGCCATGCATACCTGAGAAACACTCTTGCCGCCATGCATACCTGAGAAACACTCTTGCCGCCTTGCATACCTGAGAAACACTCTTGCCGCCTTGCATACCTGAGAAACACTCTTGCCGCCTTGCATACCTGAGAAACACTCTTGCCGCCATGCGTACCTGAGAAACACTCTTGCCGCCATGCATACCTGAGAAACACTCTTGCCGCCATACTCCTCCCCGATCGCCTTCATCAGCTCCAGCAAGGGACGCACCTGCAGCAAGCAGCAGGGGAGGGGAGGGGGAGGGGGAGGGGGAGGGGGAGGGCCTTGTTCGTGAGAAGCACAGAGGCAAGGGCAACAAGAGCACACACAGGCCGCAGTAGCACAGATTATGCACAAGCAAGCCCGCCGACTTGTGTAACACAGCACAGCACAGCATAGGCCAGACCAGGCCACTGACTAAGAGTTTGTGACTCGTTTTCCCACTCACCCGCGCGGCATCCTGGTCTGCGCGTGTGAGAGCCTTGTCTGTGAGCAGGCCAGAAGCGAGGGGCGAGTAGGCAATGAGCGACACTTGCAGATCCTGAATGGGAATGGGGGGGTGATGGGAGGTGATGGCAGGGTGGGGAGCAGACAGAAGGAAGGTTGCAAGGTGGTGGGGAGCAGACAGAAGGAAGGTTGCAAGGTGGTGGGGAGCAGACAGAAGGAAGGTTGCAAGGTGGTGGGGAGCAGACAGAAGGAAGGTTGCAAGGTGGTGGGGAGCAGACAGAAGGAAGGTTGCAAGGTGGTGGGGAGCAGACAGAAGGAAGGTTGCAAGGTGGTGGGGAGCAGACAGAAGGAAGGTTGCAAGGTGGTGGGGAGCAGACAGAAGGAAGGTTGCAAGGTGGTGGGGAGCAGACAGAAGGAAGGTTGCAAGGTGGTGGGGAGCAGACAGAAGGAAGGTTGCAAGGTGGTGGGGAGCAGACAGAAGGAAGGTTGCAAGGTGGTGGGGAGCAGACAGAAGGAAGGTTGCAAGGTGGTGGGGAGCAGACAGAAGGAAGGTTGCAAGGTGGTGGGGAGCAGACAGAAGGAAGGTTGCAAGGTGGTGGGGAGCAGACAGAAGGAAGGTTGCAAGGTGGTGGGGAGCAGACAGAAGGAAGGTTGCAAGGTGGTGGGGAGCAGACAGAAGGAAGGTTGCAAGGTGGTGGGGAGCAGACAGAAGGAAGGTTGCAAGGTGGTGGGGAGCAGACAGAAGGAAGGTTGCAAGGTGGTGGGGAGCAGACAGAAGGAAGGTTGCAAGGTGGTGGGGAGCAGACAGAAGGAAGGTTGCAAGGTGGTGGGGAGCAGACAGAAGGAAGGTTGCAAGGTGGTGGGGAGCAGACAGAAGGAAGGTTGCAAGGTGGTGGGGAGCAGACAGAAGGAAGGTTGCAAGGTGGTGGGGAGCAGACAGAAGGAAGGTTGCAAGGTGGTGGGGAGCAGACAGAAGGAAGGTTGCAAGGTGGTGGGGAGCAGACAGAAGGAAGGTTGCAAGGTGGTGGGGAGCAGACAGAAGGAAGGTTGCAAGGTGGTGGGGAGCAGACAGAAGGAAGGTTGCAAGGTGGTGGGGAGCAGACAGAAGGAAGGTTGCAAGGTGGTGGGGAGCAGACAGAAGGAAGGTTGCAAGGTGGTGGGGAGCAGACAGAAGGAAGGTTGCAAGGTGGTGGGGAGCAGACAGAAGGAAGGTTGCAAGGTGGTGGGGAGCAGACAGAAGGAAGGTTGCAAGGTGGTGGGGAGCAGACAGAAGGAAGGTTGCAAGGTGGTGGGGAGCAGACAGAAGGAAGGTTGCAAGGTGGTGGGGAGCAGACAGAAGGAAGGTTGCAAGGTGGTGGGGAGCAGACAGAAGGAAGGTTGCAAGGTGGTGGGGAGCAGACAGAAGGAAGGTTGCAAGGTGGTGGGGAGCAGACAGAAGGAAGGTTGCAAGGTGGTGGGGAGCAGACAGAAGGAAGGTTGCAAGGTGGTGGGGAGCAGACAGAAGGAAGGTTGCAAGGTGGTGGGGAGCAGACAGAAGGAAGGTTGCAAGGTGGTGGGGAGCAGACAGAAGGAAGGTTGCAAGGTGGTGGGGAGCAGACAGAAGGAAGGTTGCAAGGTGGTGGGGAGCAGACAGAAGGAAGGTTGCAAGGTGGTGGGGAGCAGACAGAAGGAAGGTTGCAAGGTGGTGGGGAGCAGACAGAAGGAAGGTTGCAAGGTGGTGGGGAGCAGACAGAAGGAAGGTTGCAAGGTGGTGGGGAGCAGACAGAAGGAAGGTTGCAAGGTGGTGGGGAGCAGACAGAAGGAAGGTTGCAAGGTGGTGGGGAGCAGACAGAAGGAAGGTTGCAAGGTGGTGGGGAGCAGACAGAAGGAAGGTTGCAAGGTGGTGGGGAGCAGACAGAAGGAAGGTTGCAAGGTGGTGGGGAGCAGACAGAAGGAAGGTTGCAAGGTGGTGGGGAGCAGACAGAAGGAAGGTTGCAAGGTGGTGGGGAGCAGACAGAAGGAAGGTTGCAAGGTGGTGGGGAGCAGACAGAAGGAAGGTTGCAAGGTGGTGGGGAGCAGACAGAAGGAAGGTTGCAAGGTGGTGGGGAGCAGACAGAAGGAAGGTTGCAAGGTGGTGGGGAGCAGACAGAAGGAAGGTTGCAAGGTGGTGGGGAGCAGACAGAAGGAAGGTTGCAAGGTGGTGGGGAGCAGACAGAAGGAAGGTTGCAAGGTGGTGGGGAGCAGACAGAAGGAAGGTTGCAAGGTGGTGGGGAGCAGACAGAAGGAAGGTTGCAAGGTGGTGGGGAGCAGACAGAAGGAAGGTTGCAAGGTGGTGGGGAGCAGACAGAAGGAAGGTTGCAAGGTGGTGGGGAGCAGACAGAAGGAAGGTTGCAAGGTGGTGGGGAGCAGACAGAAGGAAGGTTGCAAGGTGGTGGGGAGCAGACAGAAGGAAGGTTGCAAGGTGGTGGGGAGCAGACAGAAGGAAGGTTGCAAGGTGGTGGGGAGCAGACAGAAGGAAGGTTGCAAGGTGGTGGGGAGCAGACAGAAGGAAGGTTGCAAGGTGGTGGGGAGCAGACAGAAGGAAGGTTGCAAGGTGGTGGGGAGCAGACAGAAGGAAGGTTGCAAGGTGGTGGGGAGCAGACAGAAGGAAGGTTGCAAGGTGGTGGGGAGCAGGCCACGGGAGAGCACACAATGGGGGTGATGGCAGAGGGGTTGCACACAAATGGGGAGGAGGGGAGCGGGAAAGTAGGAAGGGCGGAAGGTAGAGCGGAGGAGCAGGCCACGGGAAAGCAGCTCAAGGAAAGGACTTGAAGTTGTCAGTAACGTACAGGTGGGCTGCGGAGGCCTTACTTCCATCAACTTGTGTGGTTCTTAGAACGACGAAACGAACCCCATGGATCGGGCGAACGGGTGGAATGGAGGGAGCCTGGTTACCAGTGAGTGAGCTAGAGAGTTTTAGAGAGGTGTGTTTTGAGTCGACTCAAAACACATCAAGAGCCAGTTTGAACAAATCTTCAGCGGAGGAGCAGGCCACGGGAAAGCAGCTCAAGGAAACTTTTTTGAGTCGACTCAAAAATCACCAGGCCACAGGAAAGCAGCTCAAGGAAGAGACTTGAAGTTACTCTAACATATGGAAAATCACTTTTGAGAATTCTCAAAAGTTACTCTAACATATGGAAATCACTTTTAAGAATTCTCAAAAGTTACTCTAACATACGGAAATCACTTTTGAGAATTCTCAAAAGTTACTCCAACATATGGAAATCACTTTTGAGAATTCTCAAAAGTTACTCTAACATATTCTCAAAAGGGACTTGAAGGTTCTTGGAATGAAGGGGAGGTGAAGCGGGATGGGGGGGGCAGGCAGGGGGTGTGTGCGTGGTGGGGCCAGGAGAGGAGGTGCGGCGGTGTCATGTCAGCTTGTCAGGAGAATCGACCCTCCTCTCCTGAAGAGCGTTGCAGGAGGGGAGGTGCGGCGGTGTCAGCTC
This sequence comes from Closterium sp. Naga37s-1, assembly GCA_947471745.1. Taxonomy (NCBI): domain Eukaryota; kingdom Viridiplantae; phylum Streptophyta; class Zygnematophyceae; order Desmidiales; family Closteriaceae; genus Closterium; species Closterium sp. Naga37s-1. The sequence continues at coordinate 2,751,709 of CANJKZ010000717.1, read as the reverse complement.
TTCAGGAGCATTGAACCCTGAGAGCTGAAGAGCTCCTGCGTTCAGTAGCTCTTCAGATGCGTTGCAGTGCCCTGTGATGGTTACCCCATTCGCTCGTGCAACACCTCGTGCTCCCCCCACTCAGTGCCCGCCCTTCTACCCCCATCCCATCCCCCTACGGTTCACCTTGCATGCATGCATGCAGCGACCCGCGGGTCTCTGTGCCTTGGTCCAACAGGCTGGTGCAACGTCGCCCTGTGATCCTTATTCACTGTGCTTGTGACACACCCTGTGCTCCCCCCACTCGGCCCCTTCCCCCCCATCCCACCACTCGCTGCTCACGCCTGCAGAAGCCCGGTGGTCTCTGTACCTTGGTCCAACAGGCTGGTGCAACGTTGCCCTGTGATCCGTTTTCCCCCGTGGTTGTGACACACCCTGTGTTCACCGCAAAAGCCCCACCTCCCATCCCACCACTCGCTGCTCACCTTGCATGCATGCAGCAGCCCGTTGGTCTCCGTGATAACTATTGAGTCGACTCAAAAGTCATTGCATGCGTGCAGCAGGCAGCAGGCCACTAGTCTCCGTGCCTCGGTCCAACAGGCTGATGCAATGTGTTTCAGTGCCCTGCGATTGTTATCCCCTGTGCTTGTGAAATACCCCTTGCCCCCCCGCTGCTCACCTGGCATGCATGCAGCAGCCCGTTGGTCTCCGTGCCTCTGTCCAACAGGCTGGTGGGACGGGCAAAGGGGGGGTGCGTATGACAGGAGGAGGAATGAAGGGCTTAAGAGAGAGGGGTGGTTGGTGAGGGAGAGGAGAGTGTGGGGGGAGAAGAGAGATAAGAGGATATAGAGGTGAGAGGGGAAGGTGCGGTGCGGAAGTGAGGGAAAAGGAGGAGCAGCGCTCAAGGCACAGACCTGCCTCACTTGAAAATGGCCTACGGTGCAGAAAAATGAGTCAACAAAACTGATTACAAGGGAATATACGTGCCACCTATGACACGTGCCACCTATGACACGTTCCAAAGAACTCTCGTGTTCAAGATGAGCTCACTTGTACTTGACTTGGTTTGAGGCAAGCGGGATGTTTGCTGCTTTCAGAAGAGAATGCGCCTCCTGTAGCTGCGGGGGGCAGGACAGAGAGGGAGGGAGGGCAGAAGAGATGGGAGAGGGGCCAGAAGGGTGACTACCGAGTCTAATCAAGGGTCACCTTGCTGCTTTGAGAGGGGAATGCGCCTTCTGCAACTGCTGGGGCGGGGCAGGGGGGAGAGGGAGGGAGCAAACATTATGGGAAGGAGAGCCATCGGGTGGGAGAGGGGGAAGAAACCACCCTCTGCATGCGCCCACTTGAGCCCCTGTCTACTTGATCCCTACCTAGCCTAAGCATAGAATAGCAAAGATTAGGAGGGGTTTGGTCTGCTGGATTTGAGTCGAATCTATTTTTGTCTGACACGTCCAATCTCTGCAGCAGAAATGGCCCTCTGCTCTGCATGTGCCTACTTGAGCCCACGTCCCTTCTACCAACCGCCAATCCAATACCCCATAACACCATCACCCGCTCCTTCCATCCACCCCTCACTCTCCTCCCCACGCACTACCTGCTGTGTGTTGCACTTACTTCGCACTTACCCCCCCAGACTCCACCTGCTGTGTGTTGCACTTACTTCGCACTTACCCCCCCAGACTCCACCTGCTGTGTGTTGCAGTTGGACACTCCCCCAGCCGCGCCCAGCCCATGTGCATACGAGCGTTTGGGCTCTTGCCGTTTGACGACCCAACACTAAACGGACACCCCATCCCAGCAACACCTACTGCTTCCATCCACCCCTCACTCTCCCCCCAGACTCCACCTGCTGTGTGTTGCAGTTGGACACTCCAACAGCCATGGCTTCTCACCCACCTCTCTCACCCACCATCACCCGCTCCTTCTAACCATTCTACACCTTCTTCAACCGCTACCTGCTGTGTGTTATAGTTGGACACACCCACAGCCGTGGCCAGCCCCTCTGCGTGCGCCTGCTTGAGCCCGTCCATTAGCGCGGCGTTGCTGATGGTGGGGAAGGGAAAATGGATCTGATGGGGAACGGAGTGGAGGGAAGGGGGGGGAGGTACGGGAGAGGAGATTACACGGTGGTCCGTCGCATAGGACTGTATGGGGCGGGGCACACCCATTAGCGTGGCGCTGCTGATGGTGGGGAAGAGGAAGCGAAGCTGCCAGGGAAAGGGGATAAGAGGTGATGCATGGAAGGGCATGGACGGGTGGGAGGGAGGAGAGCACGAGAGACGGGATGGCAAGGGGGTTTTCGGTATGTGCTTGATTGAGCCCCTATTGATTAGAGAGGCGTTTATGGTGCTGGGGAAGCAGAAGTGATGCTGCTTGCATGGCATCCTTAGTTACTAAACAATGGCGTCAGCACAATGGCTTAAGTTCTTCCGCAGTTGTCATATGGCTCACCGTGACCGTACGTCATGTTGGTAACGTCAGAAAAAGGTGCAGGTTGTACCTGGTGCAGATGATACCTGGTGCAGATGATACCTGGTGCAGATGATACCTGGTGCAGATGATACCTGGTGCAGATGATACCTGGTGCAGATGATACCTGGTGCAGATGATACCTGGTGCAGGTCACACCTGGTGCAGGTCACACCTGGTGCAGGTCACACCTGGTAGAGATCAACTCGCTCCATGCCAAGGCGCTGCAGGCTCGCCTTGAGAGCATCTATCAGCGACTGGCGGCCGAATCGCAGCCCGCCACCTGGCATGGGAAGCAACCAGGGATTGGCGGGAGAGGTGATAGCAGGAGAGAGAGTGAGGGAGAATGGGGAGGGTCATTCGAAGCCAAGGAAAAAAAGCACAACAATCTAAGACGCAGCAAGAGGGACTAGAGGCAGGAGGCAGGAGGCGAGGTGAGTGGGGTGGGCAGAGCGTCTGCTCTGAATCTATGAGCCACGGTTACCTAAGAAGCATAGATTCATACGCACATCCAGTATACCCTGATTCCATGACAAGTATACCCTTGAGTTGAGTCGACTAGCACAGCTTGGTCCACTCCACAGGATCCCGAGGCACTTGATGGCTCTTGCTGCGTCTTAACTTGTGGCTGGGGAACTTGTGGCTGGGGAACTTGTGGCTGGGGAAGGAACCACACGCTGTTGCTCCTTTCCAGGCTCTAAGGCACACAGCCCAAACCCGGCTTGGCGTGCGCGCATACATGGTGCATCGCACGTACCCACGAGCAGGTTGGTCCAGGGGATGGTGAAGAGCTTGGTGGCCGCAACAGGTGTCGGGGCGGGGGAGCAGGTTACCAGTGCAGTGCAGTAAGAAAGGCAGGGATCTAAAGGGGAACCCTCCCTGGGGCTCTAGAGGCCGCACGTACATCACATGTACCCACGAGCACATTGGTCCACATGGTATGGTGAAGAGCTTGGTGGCCGCTACAGGTGCAGCTGGGGAGGGGACTGCGAGCTATCACTGTCGCTCCTTCCAGGCCCCTCAAGGCCACCTGTCCACAGCCCCAAGGCGCATCCCCCTGGCTTGGCATGCGCACATACATACCCACGAGCACGTTGGTCCAGGGGATGGTGTAGAGCTTGCTGGCCGGCCGTTACAGGCGCCGGGAGGCGACCACATGCCCTGGCTTTTTCCCAGCCAGGCTTGGCATGAGCTTTTACATCACATGCCACGTACCCACGAGCACGTTGGTCCAGGGGATGGTGAAGAACTTGGTGGCCGGCCGCTACAGGCGCCGGGGCAGGGAGAAGGCTACAGGTGCAGGGGAGTGTGAGCTGTCGCTTCCCCCAACCGGGGTTGGCGTGTGCACAAGTACATTATGCAGCGCACATACCCACGAGCACGTTGGTCCAGGGGATTGTGAAGAACTTGGTGGCCGCTACAGGTGCAGTGCAGCAGGGCAGGGGAGCAGGCTAGATCCAGACATAGCTCAGTGAGCTGCGTGCGTGCAGTAGGCTTAAAGCAAAGGAAAAAACAGCAGTAGATTTCCGCTCTGTGTACAGCTAAGTGCTCAAAACGATCTCAGAACCCAAATTCTTAGCAGTAGAGTAAAACAGGGACAAACATGTTTCGGCCTATCACGGGGGAAAAACCCGACCAGACCTTCATCAGTGCCAACAATGAGAAAGAAGGGCTAAGCAATGCCTCTAAAGAGAAGCAAGGCCTCTAAGAAAGCGAACTCTAGGCTATCCACACACACCCAGGTCACCCAAATGACGGGGACCAATCCAGACCACCCTCGAAAACTTCAGGCAGCCACGTCTTCAACTTCCTCGAAAGTGTCAGCGTGAAGGGTTGGGTTCAGATTTTCGCCAAGGGGCAACTTGGAAAGTCGCGCGCGCACCAGTAACCAATTTTCCACGCAACAAACATTCTCTCCACATACAATCCGCGTGTGATGAGGCGATTTTTGAGTCGACTCAAAAATCGCCTCATCACAAGCGAGGTTTGGCTTCCCAGCCAGGCTGGGCGTGCACAAATGAATCGCACATACCCACGAGCAGGTTGGTCCAGGGGATGGTGAAGAACTTGGTGGCTGCTACAGGTGCTGGGAGCTGCGCGCTGTCGCTTCCCTCCTGGAGCCTCCTCGCCTTCTCCTCCGCCATGAACCTTCCCAGAAGCTGCTCGGAGGAGTTCCCAGTTGGGATGCCTTGGTAGCCGTAGACCTGCGAGGGAAGGCGGGAGTGGGGAAAGAGGGGGAAGAGGGGGAAGAGGACTTTTGAGGCGCCTCAAAAGCCGGTTGGGATGCTTTGGTAGCCGTAGACCTGCCAGGGAAGGCGAGAGGGGGGGAAGAGGAGGAAGAAGAGGGGAAGAGGAGGAAGAGGAGGGGTACGGGAGGGAAAAAGGGGGGATGCAGGAGCGGGGAGAGTCGAGGAGAATATATGAAAGTCGATATAGGTGGGAGACGGGGTGCAGGAAGCGAGTTCATATAAGCATGTAACAAAAATGTTCTCTATAAAAATCGACTAGTCTGCTCAGGAGTTTAAAACCTAGCGAGCACCTCTGCAGAATCAAACACGTTGATGCCGCCCACCAGCGCCGCCCGGAAGGCCTCTGCCAGGTCAGCAGCGGAGTACTGTTCACCGAAGCCCGACCGCGGATCGCCCCATTGGAGCGTGCCGATTCCCAGCGGTGACACGCGCAGCTCTGATTGGCCGAGGGGAATGAGCGGCTCGAGAAGAGTGGGAGGAGAGGCGGGGCCTGGACAGGTGGGGCGGGGGGGAGGGGGAAGGGGGTGGGGGAATGGGTGTGTGGGTGGGAAGGGGCAGGGCAGAGTGAAGTAAAGCAGAGCAAAGAACAGATTGGGATTGCCAACGGTCCTGTGAGCAGGAGGACAAATATGGCGATTCCTGTTTCACAGGGCTTCAAAATTGGTGAATGCGGGAAGGTAGAAAGAGGGCAGCGCAGAGCGAACAGGGGGCTAGGAACAGCGAACTGTGGAGCGGCGGGGGCGCAGCGGAAAAGGGGTCCGTGGATAGGCAGGGGAAACGGCGGGTTGGCGGTGGTAAGGAAGTTAATTGTGGGGCGAGGAGGAGGAGGGGAAGGGGGAAGGGTGAGGAGGGGCGCGGGGGTGGAGTATTGACGAGATTTCCTGAATTCGAGGGGGAGGGGGAGGAGGAGGGGGGTTGAAAGGCGGCAAATTTACCTGAATTCGAGGAAGAAGATGCGCAACAAGACGGGAGGGGGGGGGAGGAGGTAGCGAGAATGGATAAGCGACGAAACTACCTGAATTCGCGGGAGAAGATGCGGCGACGGACAAACTACGGGAGGTCCTCGCAACGAGGCGCGTCCTCGGAAGGGAAACGTCGGGGTACACGCGGCGCGGATTGAAACCCGCGTCGCAGCGAAGTGAAGCTGAGCTGTGAATGGCTGCTGGCAGGGTGGCACTGATTGCTGCCATGATGCCGACGTGGCAGCTGGAATTCACAAACCGGCTAAGGCGAACTTATAGTCTATCTAAAAGGGATGTTCGAGAACCGTCACTCGAACCTATCGCCGTCTACTCGCCCTGCGCGAATTGCGGCGATTTCGAGCTGAGGATGGTGGTAGAGTAACAACAATTCCAAAAATAACCGATATAAAGTGACTCGGCGAAGGGACACTCGTTGAGGTTGCAACCTAGGACCAACATTTTTAGACTTTTGTTCAATGCATGTTCTATTGCATATCGAACTCGCTGCTGTACAGTACTCGGAAATACAGTGTAGCTGAGGAACCCACCAACCCACCAATCCACGACGTTCTTCGGAACTCAACTCACTTGACGAAATCGAGTCGCGAAATTGTGAATTCGTTGTCCATTCAACCTGAACACTCTTTAGGAAATCGAGTCGCGAAATTATTGGACATTGCACTCCAGACCAGACAAGCAGACAACTGCAAGAACATGTTTTTATCAAGAACCAGAGATGTATCCGAGTCACAGCAATAATCGTGGGCATTCGAACGGCAGCGACGTCGCCGGCAACCAGAGCGCCTCCGGTGCTCAGAGAGGCGTAAGTGCCTCATTTCGGCGCTTCTTACCAGCATTCGTTCCTTTCTCGGTCGCGTGCCTCTCGCATCTTGTGCTCACCAATTTCAGAACCGTTTCGAGACCTAGGTCCGCAGAAAGTTCCACGACCGCAGGTCCGCTTATAGATCCTCTGGTTGATAATCAGGAGAGCAATTCGAGTGCGATCTGACGGTAAAATCACCCCAAACTGCACTAGAAATCTATTCCCGGAAACTCCGGCGCCTATCATCGATACTCCTAGTTATTCGTGCCTTCAAGAACCTCTCCCACCAGCGACCCAATGGCGAAACTCACGGACACCTTCTCCATGCAGCTCGTTCTCCTCTCCCTCGTCTGCCTTTTGCTGCTCTCCCTCGCATCCGCCGGTCCACCTAAGCGCGGAGTCGCGCGCACGCGCCAGTCGCACGAGGAGTACCGCCGTCAGCGCCAGCTGAACGACATCGAAGAACGCCCTGGGCGCCCGCCTCTCCACATGTTCGAAACGAAGGCGCATCATGAGAAGGAAGAGCGCGAAAAGGGCGAATCCGGGAGCGACACTTCAAGCGCTCCGATCAAATACCTAGGCGGGCCCGTGATGACCGGAAACCCGTCCATTAACGTGTACATCATCTATTACGGCAGCTGGCCGGAAGGATCGGGACAAAAAGTGATTGAGAATTTCATCAAGTCGCTGAGCAAGGATTCGAAGCGGCAAGGGGATCCCGCAGAGCCCAAGGTGAAGCGCTGGTGGGCGATCAGCACGGCGTACACGCAGGAGGTGGATGGCGCGCCGACGAACGTCAGCACGAAGGTTCGTCGCATGACACGCGGACCGTCAGGAGGAAATGCTCGCCACGTCACGTCCGAGGAAACGTTTTTGCTGGAAACGAATGGGTGACCCAAACGCGACCCGGATAAACATCGAGATTTGGGTCATTGCAAGCATCTTGATTTCTCGCGACCCTCAAAATAACGAGGAGGAGCCATGGATTGACCCAAAATAACGAGGGTGGTGACACTTTCATCTTGATTTCTCAACTCGCAAATTGACTCGGTTTTATCCCAGGTGCGTCTCGCGGGGACCGTCTACGACAACTACTCGGCGGGAAATAGTTTTGCCGACGACACAGTCTGGAACGGTATGCCGTGCGACATGCTTTGTGGTTTCCCAGAGAGAGAGGAAGTGGGGTGTGGGAGAGGGGGAGAAGCGGTTTGCTGTTCCAGCATTCATAGATATCCATCGCTGCTTTTTCGCATCTATGCGCCATCTGTACTGAAAAGATGCTAGGATTCGTTTTTGTCACAATCAAAAACCATTCAAAGCCCTCTTTCTGTCGCAGTGGTTTCGAGCAATATTGGCGATGGGAAGGCGTTTGCGTACGACGCGAGTGGTATTTATTTACTCCTTTCTAGCGAGGATGTTACCGTCCCCGGTTACTGTAGCGAGTATTGCGGATGGCACACCATGGACTCGATCGGAGAGAACCCGGTTGTGTATTCGTTCGTGGGGCATCACGGGCAGTGCCCCGACAGTTGCGGGGCGCAGAGCACGTCGCCCAACGGGAACCCCGGGATCGATGCGACGATTTCCACCATCGCACACGAAATCGCGGAAGCAGCAACCGATCCTGATTGTGCGAACGGGTGGGTGGACGACAGCAGAGAAGAGAATGCGGACAAATGCTCGTACGATGTTGGTACCACGAAAACGGGTCAGAACAACCGTGGCGAAACGTATGAGTACAATCTGGTCGGGATGAAAAACATGAAGTTTCTGGTGCAGCGGAACTGGGACAGGGTGAAGAACGAGTGTGCGGCGCAGAAGAAGTTCCACGGCTGAAGACTAGGCATGGAATAAATTCTGACGTGGCAATAATGGCTAATAAGCGGTGTTGCAGTGTTGTTTCGCTGGAGATAAGTATTTCATTCTACAATATAATGCAATATTTCACATCTCTCGTACCAACTGCATATTCAACCACATCATTCCCCCTCCACTTGTTTCTCTCTGCTGGTCAGTCATCTCGCTTGACGTGGTTGAGGTCCGATTTATAGCATATAGAGTAAAACAAATTACCTGGTAAAACTAGTGAGAGGGTTTGGGTTTAGGGGAATTTTCTGTGTGAGCTTGATATGAGGTTCGCTTGATACGAGGATAGGAATACGCTCTTACTCTCCGTGCCCTTGAATTTCTCATTTTTCTTGCCGGTGCTCCTCTTGGTGCCAACTGTCGCACTTGCTTTTCCTTTGCGGATGTAAGCATAGTACACGGTTTGCGCAAATATGGTGTCGTGCGATAGCACGCCCAAAATGCTCCCGATGGCCACTGCAAATCACGACGGGGAATGGAGAAAATGGTAGGAGGAAACAAGGGTACAAACGCGAACACGTGTACGCCGGACACATGCAGGTTTGGGTTGGAGTGGTGGAAACGCAAGGGGGGGAGAGGGGGGGATGGGTTTGGGGGAGTTGGGTTTGGTGGGCAAGGAAGGAAAGCCGGACGGTGAGGGGAAACCAAGGTAAAAGATCGTGACCAGCAAGAAAACAAAACAGGATGAGATAACAAGCGAAGAGGTGAGAAAGTGAGCAGCTAAGAAACGAAGATTTGAGAAGGGAATGTGAGGGGTGCCTTACTGCTGAGAGGGGCCTTTTCTTGGATAGACGTGAACAGACGAGCTGCAGCACGGGGAGGACAGAAGAATGCCAGATGGGAGATAAACAAAAACAAAAACAAGAAAAGAATCGTGAAGCACAGAGCAGGAAAACCTCCCAATGCAGCACACCTTCTCCTCTCCCAACTCAAGGCTGGTCAGTAAGTGCCTATATCTTTGAATGCTTGTTTGCTCTAGCAGAATCTTGGCAGTGAGTTGGGTAACTAACGATCATGCCTTACATTGCAAGAAGGGTTGGCAGAACTGTCATCGCTCTAGTCAACAAGAGAAAAAGGTGATTTCATTCCTACTGAGTGGAAGGATGTCTCAGGAACCTCAGGAGTCAGTTAATGGATGGAAAAGTTAGGTGACTGATTTGTTTAGTCGACTCAAAGAAAGTGAGGCGATTGATTGATATACAGAATGGAGGGTGAGTGGTGCTTACCGATGCAGCCAGCAAAAGTGAGGAATGTGGTGAACACACTCAGCTGCCCCGTGCTCTTGCTCTGCTCATAGGAGATGGCGGAAGAGTGCCTGTGGCAGTGCATGCGAACACGGCATGAAACGACATGAGACGACAGGACATGATGACATGGCCGTGACGAGATGAGCATGAAGTGACACGGGGGTGTGACATGGCATAGCCGGTGGAGTATGGGTTGGTAAAAAATCAGTCAGGGGAAATCGCTCGCATGGCATGCAAGCAAAATCAGACGACACAGCAAAGCGACAGCAGGACACAGCATGACACAGCAAGACACAGCATGTGACAGCAGGACACAGCAAGACACAGTAGGACACAGAAAGACACAGCATGAGACAGCAGGACACAGCAAGACACAGCAAGACACAGCATGACACATCATGACACAACAGGACACAGCATATGACAGCAGGATACAGCAAGACACAGCAGCACACAGCAAGGCATAACAAGACACAGCAAGACACAGCATGAGACAGCATGACACAGCAGGACACAGCATGTGACAGCAAGACACAGCAGGACACAGTAAGACACAGCATGAGACAGCAGGACACAACAAGACACAGCATGTGCCAGCAGGACACAGCAAGACACATCAAGACACAGCAGGACACAGCAAGTCGCAGCAAGACACAGCAAGATACAGTAGGACACAGCAAGGCACAGCAAGACACAGCAGGACACAACATGTGATAGCAGGACACAGCAGGACACAACAAGACACAGCATGAGTCAGCAGGACACACCAAGACACAGCAGGACACAGCAAGACACAGCAGGACACAGCATGTGACAGCAAGACACAGCAAGATGCAGCAGGACACAGCAAGACATAGCATGAGACTGCAGGATACAGCAAGACACAGCAAGACACAACATGTGATAGCAGGACACAGCAAGACACAGCAGGACACAGCAAGACACAGCAAGACACAGCAAGACACAACAAGACACAGCAAGGCACAGCAAGACACAGCAAGACACAGCAGGACACAGCATGTGACAGCAGGACACAGCAGGACACAGCAAGACACAGCATGAGACAGCAGGACACAGCAAGACACAGCATGACACAGCATGAGACAGCAGGACACAGCAAGACACAGCATGAGACAGCAGGACACAGCAAGACACAGCAGGACGCAGCATGAGACAGCAGGACACGGCATGAGACAGTAGGACACAGCATGAGACAGCAGGACACGGCATGAGACAGCAGGACACGGCATGAGACAGCAGGACACAGCATGAGACAACAGGACACGGCATGAGACAGCAAGACACGGCATGAGACGGAACAAGCATGCAAGAGCTGACGCACACATGAAGCACAGGGAGCAACAAGCAGTCATCAGAAATGCGCATAGAATGTGCATAGCTTTTGCGGATGGCGTGGGCACAACTAGGCATGCTCGATGCTCGATGCTTAATGCTCGATGCTCGATGCTCAATGCTCGATGCTCACCACTATTCCACACCTGATCCCAAGGATAGCGGTTTTGTCAGTTGACTTTAAAAACTGAATCCAATTCGCGAAAGGATACAAAAACATTTAACGACTCAGAAACCAATGCACAATGCTCACCACATAGTTGCTCCACATCTGAGGGATTCGTCCTATGGTGAAAAGAGCCGTTTGAGCATTCTGCATGCGATAACATAACGGGGTTGAATTGGTATAGAATGCAAACCTGGTTTGGTTTGTTCTGAGTTGAATCAAAACACACAACGAGGAACAAAGCCGTTTGGGTGTTTTGCATGCGATGCGACAACGGGGCTGAATTGGTATATGATGCAAACCTGGTTTGTTCTGAGTCGAATCAAACCACACAATGATGAAGTGAAAGAGCCGTTTGGGTGATTTGCATGCATAAAAGGACGGGATGGGATGGGACCATGGGACCCAGTTTAGAGTTGAACAAGCGCGTGAGAATGTGGAGGAATGCAGGTGGCATTAGTGATAGGGGGGCTTGATGGAGTCACGATTGGAGTGGAGTGGAGTGGAGTGGAGTGGAGTGGAGTGGAGTGGAGCAGAGTGAAGTGGAGAGGAGTGGAGGGGAGTGGATTGAAGAGGGTTGTAGTGAAGTGCATGTAGTGAGTGTCAAAATGCATGACCGATAAGCCATCATGCAACTTCTGTTGCTTGTTGACAAGTTGACAGTGCACATTCTGAAGTTGATGTTGTTTAACGAGTTGACAAGTTGACAGTGCATGTAATAATGTTTCAATGTTTTGAGTCGACTTATAAGTTGACAAATTGAGTCGCCTCAAAACATCGACTTGTCAACTTCTGATGCTTGGTGACAAGTTGACACTGCACATTTTTCTTTTAGGCATGCCGCGCACACATACTGGCTAGCTGGAGAGCACACCTTGTAGCAACTCGTTGTTTTAACAGAACGAAAGCAATACCCAAAAATCGTGAGACATGCTAAACTCCCTCCTATGCTGCTGTTCGATGGAACATGTCTCACGACTCGTTGTTTCAACAGAACGAGAGAAATGCCCGAAAATCAGCACAGGTGGTCTTGCACAGGTGTACCGGTGTTCAAAGCCCATGCTTTATTTTTCTCTTTTCTCCAGTTGGTTAAACAGGCAAGAAAATCAGGCAGCCCATTCACGTCGGTACAGGTGCGCATTCCTTGTTCCTGCAAACAATTCTCGGGTCGACTGACTAGAAGAAATAAAACAAGGAGGAAAAGAAAAGCAGGCCTGCTTAAGTAGATGGTCTCGTACAAGTGTTCGCTCATCGCACCTGAGAAGATGCTCTGTCAGAATTTAAGTGCTCAAGTGAGAGTGTGTGCTCAAGTGAGTCTCAAGGCTTGCTTACGTAGATGGTCTCGTACAGCTGTGCGCTCATTGCCCCTGAGAAGAGCACTGGTACCATGGCGGAGTAGCTGGTGGGGAGAAGCAAGAGGGGTGGGGGGAGGGTGTCAATGGGAGGGACGAAAGGAGGAAGAGAGGGGTGGGTGGATGGGTAGATGGTCTTGAAGACTCATCGCCCCTGAGAAGAGCACTGGTACCAGGGCGGAGTAGCTAGAGGGGAGAAGCGGGCGGGGTGGGGAGAAGCGGGCGGGGTGGGGAGAAGCGGGCGAGGTAGGGAGAAGTGGGCGGGATGGGAAGAAGCCGTCAGAGGTCCACTAGTGATCCCCGATTGATCCTAGGGAAGGGTTACTGGCTCGTTGTCCTGGGGGGTTATGGGCGCATTGACCCGCTACTTAACAAGCCCTTTTATCCCAGTGGTCTAGTGGTTGGGATTCTGACATGGTATCAGAGCGAAGGTCTCGGGTTCAAATCCTAGTGTGTGCACTTCGGGCATCCCAGTGCGGGGGGGTGTCAGAGGTCCACTGGTGATCCCCGATTGATCCTAGGGAAAGGTTACCGGCCCGTTGTCCTTGGGGGTTATGGGCGCACTGACCCGCTACTTAACAAGCCCTTTTATCCCAGTGGTCTACTTAACAAGCCCCCCCCTTTTTTTTTTGAAAGTCGAGAAAGATGGGTTTCACTATTGAGTAAGATACAAGATATAGCAAGGAGAAAGCCACATGGTACACCACCTACAGCAAGTGAGATACACTACAGTCTACACTACAGACAGTTATAAAGAGTATTTAAGTATATTCTAACACACCCCCTAACTACCTGTAGTGAAGAACCTTGTGCACAACACCCCCTAAAGGGGTACACCAGGCGCAGCGGAGGAAGGAGAGGGCAAGTGAAGAGGAGGAGGGACCATGAGAGGAGAGCAGGTGGTGGGTGGTGGCTGAAGCTGCTGGCACACGGGCAACTGGAGCAACTGGCACACTGGCAAATGGAGCAACTGCTCACGGGCAACTGGAGTAACTGGCTCCGCAGCTAAGCGAGCGGCTGGAGCAACTGACTCATGGGTGACAGGAGCAACGGGCTCACGGGCAACTGGCACAACGGTCTCACGTGCGACTGGAGCTGCTGGCTTCACGGCGTCCACCCCCCTTCAACTTCCCCCATTTCCCCAAACCTCCCTTCCACACCCCTCAGCATCCCTACCGCCACTCCCTCATCTCCCACACACCCCCCCCCCCCCACAACGGCATGTGCAGCAGTGGGAGAGAGAGGAGGAGAGGCGGCAGCAGTTCACTCACACCCGCCACCCCCATACCCTCCCCCCACTGCTGCACCCGCAGCAGGGGGATGGAGGAGAAGGGGGGGGCGGGGGGGCTGGTGCTGCAGATCCCTTCCTGCCACCCCCTTAACCTCCAAGCTCCCCCCCCTCTCCCGACACAGCAACAAGTGCGGCAGGGAGAGAGAGGAGGAGGTGGTGGGCGGCTGACTACTCACACCCGCCACCCCCATACCCCCCCCCCCACTGCTGCATGCGCAGCAGGGGGATGGAGGAGAAAGGGGGGGGCGGTGTAGGAGCTGCTCGGGCGACAGCAGGGTGCGCGACGGGCAGGAAACCGTCGTGCTCCACACCCGCCACCCCCATACCCTCCCCCCCACTGATGCACGCGCATCAGGGGGATGGAGAAGAAGGGGGGGGGGACCGGGGGGGGGGGGGGGGTGTAGGAGCCGCGCGGGCGACAGCAGGGCGAGCGACGGGCAGCAAACCGTCGTCCGCCACCCCCGCCACCCCCATACCCTCCCCCCCCTGCTGCACGATCAGCAGGGGGATGGAGGAGAAGGTGGGGGGCGGGGGGGCGGTGTAGGGGCTGTGCGGGCGACAGCAGGTCGCGCGACGAGGAGGAAACCATCGTGCGCGAGGGGCGCACGACGGGCACGAAATCGACGCACGCTCGGGGCGCGCGACGGGCTGAAAATCGACGCACGCCTGGGGCACGCGACGGGCAGCAGAGTGACGCATTAGGATTGAAGGGTGGGCCCAAAAAGGCAGGTCCAGAATCGGAACTCACTCTGATAGCATGTCAAAATAGCTAGTTAGTCTTGAACCCATGACTAGGGTTGAGGGAGCTTACATGAGTGTCGAGAGAATTGAAGCAAGGAAAAAGTTGAGAAAGATGGGTTTCATTATTGAGCAAGGTACAAGATATAGCAAGGAGACAGCCACATGGTACACCACCTACAGCAAGTGAGATACACTACAGTCTACACTACAGACAATTATAAAGAATATATATGTATATTCTAACAGAAGCAGCCGGGGTGGGGGGAAGCAGGTGGGGCGGTGGGAAGCAGGCGGGGTGGGGGGAGGGTGTCAATGGGAGGGATGAAAGGGGGAAGAGAGGGGTGGGTGGATGGGTAGATGGTCTCGTGGTGTGCACTCATTGCCTTTGAGAAAAGAAGAGCATTGGTAGCATGGCGGAGCAGCTGGTGGGGGGAAGCAGGCGGGGAGAGAGGTGTGCATGGGATGATGGCACGGGGGGAGAAGGGAGGAGACGAGGGTGTAGGGAGGGCCGTGAGAAGAGAAAGCACTGGTGGAGCTGGTGGGGAGAGGAGGGCGGGGCGGGGGGAGAGGTGCGAACCCAATGGGAGGGCAAGGCGTGGGGAAGGGCGGATGGGTGGGGGGGTCAGAGAGATGCGGGGCAAGCAGGCCCACTCAAATACACAGGCTCACATACACTGCCTCATATCCGCGCACTACACTGTATATCCTGCCGGATAATAGGAAGACAGTTGTGGGGTGTGGAGGGGCGAAGGGGGGGAAAGGGGGGGAAAGGGGGAGAAGAAGGGGGGAAGATGGGGAGATGAAGGGAGAGAGAGGGGGAGAGAAAGGGGGAGAGAAGGGAGAGGAAGGGGGAGAGAGGGGAGAGGAAGGGGGAGAGATGAGGAGAGGAAGGGGGAGAGAGGAGGAGAGGAAGGGGGAGAGAGGAGGAGAGGAAGGGGGAGAGAGGAGGAGAGGAATCACAAGAGAGGAGGGGGGAGGGGAATGACGTGCCCTTGCCTTCCCTGGTAGAGCACATCCAGCATGGAAGATTTGAGACGAGGGAAGGGGATGCGCAATTGCTTAAGAGAGAGAGCTGGGTCCTCATATATACTGCTGAATCCACATGCTTGGTCCTCATATACACCCACCCATCTTGATCCATGCTGACTTTTGAGCCGACTCAAAAGTCAACTCAGTTGCTTAAGAGAGAGAGGTGGGTCTTCATTTATGCCCATCTTGATCCATGCGGTGAGCATTGACAGGCCAACGGTCATAACCATCTCTGCCACACACATGCCAATGCCATCCATGACATGGGCATGGGCATGGTCATGGGCATGGGCATGGACATGGGCATGGGCAGGGCAAATGCGATGCGACTGGGCGGGGAGGAGGGACTCACATATACATTTCCACTTTTATCCTAACTGTGACCTGTGACCTAACATATGCTATTTACAATCCCACTTCGACCCATGTGGTGGGCATGTTCAGGCCAAACGCGAGTGAAGGGAGGGGGGGGGAAGGGACACACACGCCCACTTTGTTCCACGTGATAAAAGGGGAGGGGGGAAGGGACTCACATGCCCACTTTGACCCATGTGGTGGCTGCCTGTTTTGAGAATTCTCAAAATGGACTGCTAGACGCGAGGGAAAGGGGAGGGGGGAAGGGACTCATATGCCCACTTTGACCCACGTGGTGGCTGCAGATGCGAGTAAGAAAGTGGCTTTTGAGTCAACTCAATAGTCACCTCGAGCGAAGAGGGGGGAGAGGGACTCACATGCCCACTTTGATCCATGTGGTGGTTGCTTGGTTGGGCAGATGCGAGTAGATTAGGAACATGAGGATGAGCGCTGCACAGGGGGGAGGGGAGAGGAGAGGCGGGGTAGGAGAGCAAGGGGACCCAGAGCATGGTTGGGCAGATGCAAGAAGATTAGGAACATGAGGAACATGAGGATGAGCGCTGCCCAGGGGAAAAGAGTGGGGGGGGTAGAGGAGGGGGGAAGCGTGGGGGCTGGGGGGTGGGGGGAGGGGTGGAGGGAGGGGTGGGGGAGAGAGGGTGTGGAGGGAAAGAGAGGGACAGGGTGGGAAACCAGAAGGAACGTAAGACTTCCTGCCTTCCAAGGAGTCAAGAGGTGATTTTTTTGTCCCTTTGAGTCCTTTTGAGTCCCCCCGAGTCAAATGGACTCAAAAGTCAAATGTAAGACTTTCTGCCTTCTAAGGAGTCAAGAGCGTGGTTACGCATATGCTGGCATATGAGGACCATGAGGATAGGCGTTGCACAGGGGGAAAGAGTGGGGGTTGTTGGCGGAGGGGGGAGATCGGGGGAAGGGGGTGTGGAGGGAAAGCGAGAGACAGGGAGGGAGACAGGGAAAGCGAGAAGTAACATAAAGCATTTTGCTTTTTGCCTTGCAGATGCACGAACAACAAAAGCGGTCAACTCTAACCGCAGACGAGTGCAGGGACAGAACCAGAGTTGATTTCTGAGTCGACACAAAATTCAACTCGGTTTAACTCTAACCATGAATGAATGCAGGGGCAGAACCAGAGAGCGAACAGGTGAAAGGAGTGTGCGAATAAAACAAACATGTTTGCTTGTTACAGCGCATAATAAAAGCTTACACTGCAGGAGGAGGAGGAAGAGCTCGCCATATGTAGTAAAGGGGACCTTCTTAAAGATGCATTACCCCACAGAGACAGTGTAGCCAATACACTCGATTTCAAACGACGGTACAATAAGGCCCTCGATGCTGTTGCTGCGGATGATCACGAGAATCTGCAAAAAGAGAGGCAAAGAATGCAAACGAAATATAAACAATCACATATGCAATATTAAGGGGTGGAACACTATGCACTTCAGCCCTCAATGCTGTTACCGCGGATGATCACGAGAATCTGCACAATGGTAGGCATTAACGGCGAACAAGAATAAAGCCATTCTTTTCATGTCATGGTAAGGACGGTACACCTTGCACTCAAATATCTCGACATTTCTGCTGAGGGATGATGGCAAAGAGAATCCGCAGAGGAAAATGAGCGAACGGTAGAAGGAAGCGAAATGATTCACATTCACACACGCAATAGCAATCCACACGAACCCTTGTTGTTGTTGCTGCGAATGGCCAGCAGAGGTATGGGAGAGAGGACAGGTAGCGTAGCGACACGACACGCACGACTCCACACCACACTGGAAACAGTGTCGCCTCGCCACCACACTCGACTTGATGTGATGAGATGACTTTTGGAAGTGAATTTTGGAGGTGACTTTTTAGTCGACTCAAAAGCGGCACGCACGACTCCTCGGAAACAGTGTTGTCTCACCACTGTCAGAACATTATAGCTTTACATTTGTGTAGGATATAGTGGGGTAGCCCATAAGGGGTACAACCCAATTAGGGTTAGTACTTGTACCCAACTGTTTGCTAGTTCATCCATTCTCGTTCGTTATTTTCACATGGAATCAGAGCAGGTTACTTGGGCCCACCACCTGCTACGCTGCGAGTACCCCTCCCTAGGCCCGTCGCTCCTAGCCTTTGTTAAGAATGAGGAGTGAATGAATTAGGAAACAGGTGGGTACAAGTAGGAAAACCTAGAAGTGTTGTACCCCATATTGTCTACCCCACTACAGCCTACACAGACTATAGCATATAAGTTTGACACACCCCCATAGGCAAAGTGGGGGAGAACAAGAGGTCACAAGACCAGTCAAGCAAAGCAAAGCAAGCTCAGGGTGATCACAATGTCACCACAAAATCCGAGCACAAGAGCAAGGCCAAAAGGCCAGTTCACATGCAAGATCATATATAAAGGTAAACAGGCAAGTGCAGGTATAGAAAGATCACAGTACAAGCAAGGTCAAGAAGTGAGCAAGTGAGGCCAAGTAGGCACAAGACCTAGCATCGTACAGAAGCGCTAATGATCACCAGGCGGAAGTGCCTTGGTAAAGATATCAGCAGTGTTGGCCTCAGAGGCCACGTAAGCAAGGCGCAGCTGACCACGCTGCTGCAGCTCACGAGCAAGGAAGTAGCGAAGAGCAATGTGCTTCGTTCTGTGCTCCAGTCTGTGCTCCCGACACAAGGCCAGCATGGCCTTGTTGTCTACGTACAGAATGCTGGAGCCGAGAACAGAGGACGAGCGGGTAGACCGCCACGAAACAGAACCGGAGCCAAGGCTGAAGGTGTAACCCTGTGACGACCGCTGCGTAGCCTGGTCGTCAGCCCAAGAAGCGTCTGCGTGACCTGTGAGGACCACTCGACGTCGCCCTCCAAGCACTAGCCCCATGCCCGACGTACTGCACAAGTAGCGCAACACCCTCTTCGCTGCAGCCATGTGCTCTGGTCGGTGTCTCCCAGGAGCAACATAGCGTGCCAAGATGCTAAGAGGGTATGCAAGGTCAGGTCGTGTGCAGGTCATCAGGTACATGAGGCAGCCAACAAGCTCTGGGTACGGGCCACTCGGCTCTACGGACTCATCCGAAGGCAGAGCTGAGAGCGAGTGGCGAGTAGACAGAGGAGTGGCCTGAGGCGAGGAGTACGTGAAGTCGAAGCGCTGAAGGACCTGCTGCACCATGTGTGACTGAGTCAGGGTAATGGTGCGCTGTGCTCTGTCCCGGGTGATCTGCAAGCCAAGGTAGCTGCGCAGTTCACCCAGGTCTGTGCACGTGTGTCTCTTCTGCAGCTCGGACTTCACGTGGGCGAGTCCAGCAGTGTCAGCAGTGGCAAAGACCAAGTCGTCGACGTACACGAGGATGTAGAACGGCGGCAGAGAGGTGTCGGTGCGCAGAAACAGCGACGGGTCGGCTGTAGAAGGAGCAAACCCAAGAGCCGCAAGTGTAGTCCTCAGTGTGTCGTGCCACTCACGAGGCGCCTGGCGGAGACCGTAGACTGGCCGCCGGAGGCTCCACTGGGTACCAGGAGGAAACGACCCAGTGAAGCCAGGTGGGCGGCGCAGCCAGATCTCCTCGTGAAGGCTGCCCTGCAGGAAAGCAGTGCTGAAGTCAAGAGAGTGAAGCTCGTAGTCGCGCTGAGCGGCTATGTGTAGCAGCACCCGAAGAGTGGTCATCTTCGGGGTGGGAGAGAAGGTCTGAAAGTAGTCAACTCCCTGCCTCTGACTGAAGCCTCGAGCCACGTAACGCGCCTTGAAGACAGGCGGAGAACCCGGCGGCCGCTTCACCCTGAAAATCCACATGCCACTGACGATGTTCGCCCCAGGTGGGGGAACCTCGTCGACGTAGGTGCCTGTGGACTTCCAGGAAGCCATCTCTGCGTCCATGGCTGACTGCCACTGAGAGGAGTAGGGACCCTCGATCGCCTCAGCGTACGATCGAGGAGTCGGGATGTCTGGTGCATCCGGTTCTCCCTCAGGGGCAATCAGCGAGGACACGAGATGAGGCAAAGCAGCCGCAAAACACTGGAACTCCTCCTGCCTGTCCTCAAAGACGTCCGTGCTAAGAGCACACTCACCCCCGACGGACAGAGGACAGACAGACTCAGACCCAGCAACAAGACTAGTAGCGTAGTCCAGACGACAGCGAGCAGCAAAGTCGACAAGCTCAGCAACTAGGGCCGACGCAGCAGTGGACTCAAAGGAAGGGTCAGTGACAACAGTAGTCAGGAGACGCGTGACAGTAGGACTGGCAGCACGAAGAGAGTCAGACGCCGGGTCAGCAAGAACAGGAAGAGAGGACTCTGGAGGAGACGGCAACGGGACACGCAGAGGAGCAGTGGAAGGACGCAGTGCCATCTGGTGTGTGCCTGGGACCGCAGGAGGACGCGGACGCGGAGCACGACCACTAGTGCGAGCAGCACGAACAGGCGACGCAGGACGAGACGCAGGCTCACGACGCTCAGCAAGACCTCCAGTAGGACCAGTGTAGGGAGAGGGAGCAGGTAGGGGAGAGGCGGGCTGTAACTGTGACTGCGACTGGACAGGCTGTGGACACTCTAAGGGAGGAGCAGGACCAGTAGAGGGCGGGAGACCAAGAACCTGCTCAAGGAGCGGAACGAAGTACGGCCTCGGCCGCGCAGCGCCTCCAGAACCAGCAGGGACAGCACCAGTACCCCCAGCGGCAGCACCAGCGCCAGCAGCACCTCCAGCGCCAACAGCGCCAACTCCAGCACCCTCAGACGCACCAGCGCCAGCAGAACCACCAGCGCCAGCACCCCCAGTAGCTCCAGCTCCAGCAGCTCTAGCAGCCCCAGCAGCACCAACTCCAGCAGGACCAGCAGCTCCAGCACCGCCAGCAGCTCCAGCAGTACCTCCAGCAGGACCAACTCCAGCAGCCCCAGCAGCACCTGTAGTCCCAGCAGCTCCAGTACCGCCAGTACGAGCACCTCCGGGACCAGCAGCAACAGTAGTACCTCCAGCTCCAGCAGCACGGCTCCAGCGCCGGGCAAACCACTCGCGCAGCTCCTGCGGAGAGAGTAGCTCCCGCCTCGACGAAGCACCGCGAGAGGCCACACGAGCAGACCGAGCACCCCCAGGCTCCGCACCCCCAGGCTCAGCACCCCCAGGCTCCGCACCCCCAGGCTCAGCACCCCCAGACTCAGCACCCCCAGGCTCAGCACCCCCAGGCTCCGCACCCCTGGACTCAGCACCCCCAGACCCGGCACCCGCAGGCTCAGCACCTCTAGCAGTACCAGAGTCAACAGCTACCTTGACAGGCTCGACTGCGTCTACCTGGGACACACCTGACGGGGCAGGACCCTGAGGGGGGAGGGGGTCTACCGGGGGAGGACCTGGCGCAAGGAAGAGCGGCGGCGGGGGGAGGGGCGCAGTGCGGTAGGGGAAGAGACGGTAGTAAGGCACCGACTCGTCAAAGGTGACGTCCTGGGAGGACAGAACACGGCGCGAGGTGGGGTGGTAAACTGCCACCCAGGTGCGTCAGGGGGGAAGCCAAGGAAGACGCAGGGAACAGCACGGGGGGACAGCTTGTCCGCAGACAAGTCGCGGACAAACGCCCGAGATCCCCAGACCCGAAACGCAGACGCATCGCCAACCTTCCCGGTCCACCGCAAGGTGGGGGAGGTCTCTCGCAAGGAGACCCGGGGCTGAAGGTTGAGCTGATGCGCTGCGTACTGAACCGCAAACGGCCACAGAAAATGGGGGGCAGCCGCATGGATCATGGACGTACGAGCGACGTCCATGACCATGCCAATGCGGCGCTCAGCAATCCCATTTTGCTGTGGAGAGGCCGGAAGCGTGAAGGTCTGGCGGATGCCCTGTGCACGACAGAAGGCTCCCAGACGGGCAGAGGAAAACTCCCCGCCTCTGTCAGAGTGCAGACGCAGAACAGGAAAGTCCGAGCCGAAACTCTCTCTGAGCTGGAGACGAGCTGCGCGGATCCAGTCGATCAACACCTCAGTGACGTCACCCTTGCCGCGCAAGGGGAACACCGTGGTGTAACGCGAGTAGTCGTCAACCACCAACAGGAAGTAACGCTCGTGACCCTGGCCACGGACGCGGGCGGGGCCCCACACGTCCATGTGAAGAGTCTGCAGTGGAGCCTCTGTCGGAGGAAACTCGGAGGAGTGAGGAGCGGCGCGCTGTCGCCCCTCGACGCAGGGGACGCAGGTAGGGGCAGGCCCCTGAGGTAGGGGAGGTAGGGACTGGGGGAGACCAGAGACAAGGACACGGGAGGCCATGCCTCGGAGACGAGGCAGGGAGGGGTGACCAAGGCGGTGGTGCCAGAGGAGAGTCTGGTGGGACAGGAGACGACACGAGCAGGGCGCGGACTCAGGACCAGACCTGGACGCTGCAGCAAACACCTGACTCGACGCAGCTACCTGACCAGACTCAGTAACCGGAGGAGACTCAGTAGTCAGTGTGTACAGGCTCGACCCCGGCCGACGGGTAAACGTGGCCAAGTGTCGGCCCGTCCGAGCACACGTGCAGTGGGTCACCCGCTGACTCGCAGGAGTGAACTGGTCAACCCCCTTATCCTGTAGATCAGCTCCACTCACCAAGTTCGTAGAGAACGAGGGGAGGTAGAGACCTGACAGGGTGCCAGAGGGGGCTGCCGGGCACGGTAAGACAGTGGAGAAGCTAGCAAGGACAGGACCCCCAGAGGGGTCCGCCAGGGAGACCGCAACCGGCCGACTAAGCGGCGTAAGCGTGGTGCGGTCTCGAAAGAAGGAGCGGGAAGCACCCGAGTCAAGGGTGAAGGTGTGGAAGGCCTGAGCCGACGTGGTACCTGAGAGAGCAGACTCACCAGCACCTGGAGCAGCAGACGCACTAGCACCTAGAGCAGCAGTCTCACCAGCACCTAGAGCAGTAGCCTCAATGCCCGGGTCAGGCGGAAGACACAGGTAACAGTCACCCTCATCACTAGTAGACACAGCATACATGGCAGCAAGAATAGCATCATAATCAAGATCAAAGATAGCAACCCCCGCCCGAGACAGCTCTCCCCAGCGAGGATCTCAGTGGCGTCAGGGAACTGGTGACGCCACGCGTCCGTCAGGCGGCCAAAGCAGCGCTGGGTGGAGTGTGGGCCCCCGCACTGCTCACCAGCGCGGTCGCCGGTACGGAGGACGTAGGTGCAGGGAACAGTACCCCCACCTCGCTGACGCCCAGCGTACCACTCACGAAGCTGCTGGGGGGACGGGGTCTCACGACTGCGCTGCTGCTGCTGGCGCTGACCACCACCGGAGCCACTCCTCTGCGCAAAGCCGCGACCAGCTCCTCCGCTGCCTCCGCCGCCTCCGCCACCTCCGCCGCCTCCGCCACCTCCGCCGCCTCCGCTCCCTCCGCCACCGCCGCCGCCTCCTCCGCCTCCACTGCTGCTGCCGACACCTCCACCCCCGCCACCACTCCCACCACCACCCCCACCCCCTCCACTGCCTCCACCACCACCTCCACCGCCCCCGCCAGCCCCTCCAGCGCCCTTGCCCCCCTTGCCCTTGCCGGTGCGGCGTCTCCCGCTAGGGGCAGACACAGCGCCGACCGACTCGAAACCACCGAGGTCGGCCGCAGCAGCAGAAGCAACAGAGGGCAAGAGGGGGGAGGGGGAACACCCCTCAAAGACGGGGGTGCGAGGGTCACCACGAGAGGCTCCTACAGCGACTATGCTCTTCTCTGCTGCTAGGAGGCGCTCCTCGAGGAGGTCAACGGTGAGTGTGGTGGGGCAAACTGAGAGGAAGTGGTCCCTGACTAAGCGAAGGGAGTCAGGGAGACGGGTGACTATGTAGTAGAGGGTGATGTACATGGGGGGTGGGTTCTTGGCACAGAACTCAGCAGGAAGCGCAGCGCGGTAGCGAGTGTCACTAGTGCGAAGGTGCGTAATGAGGTCAGCGACTGTGGGAAAGGCAGCAAGGTCAGGGAACAGGTACGACAGCATGAGGCGGCTAAGCGCAGCAGTGGCAGGGGAGGAGTAGCGTGCAACTACAGCGTCGTACAAGGTCTGAGCACTCTTGTACTGGCTAAAGTGCGCACGCTCAGTGGTCGGTAAGTGGCGACGCACAGCAAGACGGGCAGCAGCATCGCGTGTTGCCCACTGTGAGCGAACAGTGCTGTCAGCAGCGGCAGGCGGGGCAGGAGAGGCACCAGAGGTGAGATCGAACAGGGAGAGCCCGTCAGCCCTATCGCACTGTAGGAACAGCTGGAGGTCATCTACCCAGACCTCAAAGTCAACAGCACGACCCTCAGCATCAAAGGTAAGGACACTGGGGGTAGCCATGACTGCAGTGGCCTAGCAGGGAGGGATCTCACCAGTCCGAGTAAGTAGGGCCGGGGCGCGCCGGTAGGAACAGTAGCAGCTCAGCGGCAGGGCGGCTCGGCGGCTCGGCTGCTGGGCGGCTCGGCGGCTCGGCGACTCGGCTGCTCGGCGGCTCGGCGGCTCGGCTGTTGGGCGGCTCGGCTGCTGGGCGGCTCGGCAGCTCGGTTGCTGGGTGGCTCAGTGGCTCGGCGGCTCGGCTGCTGGGCGGCTCGGCTGCTGGGTGGTTCGGCTGCTCAGCTGCTGGGCGGCTCAGCGGTGAAGGGGCCGGTAGAGGCGGCGATGGGGCCACTAGGGGCGGCCACGGGGCCGCTAAGGGCGGCGAGGTGGCCGCGAAGGGCGGCGACGGGGCCTCCAGGGGCGGCGACGGGGCCGCTGGGGGCGGCGACGGGGCCGCAGAGGGACCGCAAGGGGCCTAGAGGGGCGGCGACGAGGCCGCGAAGGGGCCGTAAGGGGCCTAGAGGGGGCGGCGACGGGGCCGGAAGTGGCGGCGACGGGGCCGCGAAGGGGCCGCGAGGGGCCTAGAGGGGCGGCGACGGGGCCGCTAGGAGCGGCGACGGGGCCGTGAAGGGGCCGCGAGGGGCCTATAGGGGCGGCGACGGGGCCTAGAGCGGCGGCGACGAGGCCGTGAAGGGGCCGCGAGGGGCCTAGAGCGGCGGCGACGGGGCCTAGAGCGGCGGCGACGGGGCCGTGAAGGGGCCGCGAGGGGCCTAGAGGAGGGCGCGACGTGAGGGCGGCCTACGGGGCACGCCTCGGGCAGAAAAAAAAGATCGAGTTAGGTGGTGGGCCCTGAGAAGCGTTCCCACGAGGGAACCTGCTCTATACCATGTTAAGAATGAGGAGTGAATGAATTAGGAAACAGGTGGGTACAAGTAGGAAAACCTAGAAGTGTTGTACCCAATATTGTCTACCCCACTACAGCCTACACAGACTATAGCATATAAGTTTGACAGCCTTCGCGGCCCGTCGGCCCCTAGCCCCGCGCCCGGCCCCGTTCCTAGCCCGCGCCCGGCCCGTACCTAGCTCGCGACTGGCTCGTACCTAGCCCGCGCCCGGCCCCGTCTCTCACCCGCGCCCGGCCCGTACCTAGCCCGCAATCGGCCCGTACCTAGCCCGCGATAGGCCCGTTCCTAGCCCCGCGCCCGGCCCGTCTCTCGCCCGTGCCCAGCCCATACCTAGCCCGCGACCGGCCCGTATCTAGCCCGCGCCCGGCCCCGTCTCACGCCCGCGCCCGGCCCGTACCTAGCCCGTGATCGGCCCGTACCTAGCCCGTGACCCGCCCGTCTCTAGTCCGCGCCCGGCCCCGTCTCTTACCCGCGACCGGCCCGTACCTAGCCCTCGCCCGGCCCGTACCTAGCCCACGCCCGGCCCTGACTCTCGCCCGCGCCCAGCTCGTACCTAGCCCGCGACCGGCCCGTACCTAGCCCGCACCCGGCCCTTACCTAGCCCGCGCCCGGCCCCGTCTCACGCCCTCGCCCAGCCCGTACCTAGCCCGCGCCCGGCCTAGACCCTAGCCCCGCCCGGCCCCGTACCTAGCCCAGCGCCCGGCCCCGACCCTAGCCCGTGCCCGGCCCTGTCCCTCGCCCAGCACTCGGCCCCGTACCTAGCCCGCGCCCGGCCCGGTCCCTAGCCCCGCTCGGCCCCGTACCTCGCCCAGCGCCCGGCCCCGACCCTAGCCAGCGCCAGGCCCCGCCTCTCGCCCAGCGCCCGGCCCCGACCCTACCCCGCGCCCGGCCCCGCCCCTCGCCCAGCGCCTGGCCCCGTACCTAGCCCGCGCTCGGCCCGGTCCCTAGCCCCGCGCGGCCCCGTACCTAGCCCACCGCCCGGCCCGGTCCCTAGCCACGCCCGGCCCCGTACCTAGCCCAACGCCCGGCCCGGTACCTAGCTACTGCTACAGCTACTACTACGGCCCGGTACTATCACTGCTGCTACTACTACAGCTGCTACTGCTGCTACTATTGCTATACTGCGTACTGCACAGCTATGTCTTCACTTCGGGTTCTCGCGTTTGATCATGAGGGCAGACTAGTTCAGTTTGACACGTGGCTTGACGACCTGCAGCTGTACCTACTGAGCGATTCTAAGGACAGTGTCTTGCTGTTTGACCTAGCGTCAGGCGCCGCTACTGCACTTCCCGCCTTAGCTGACAGTTTGACTTGCTCACAGTGGCTTACTCGTGACGCTGCTGCCCGCTTAGCCATTCGCAACCACCTGCCATTAGCTGAATGCGCTCACTTTGGACAGCACAGGACAGCGCAGGCACTGTACGACGCTATAGTTGCTCGCTACTCCTCCCCTGCCACTACGGCTCTAGGCCGCCTTCTTCTGCCCTACCTGTTCCCCGAGCTGTCCGCTTTCGCCACAGTCGAGGACCTTGTTTCCCACCTTTGCGCTAGTGACGCTCGCTACCGCGCTGCCGTTCCTGCTAAGTTCCTTGACAGGAACCCGCCCCCGATGTACATCACTCTCTACTTTATAGTCACCCGCCTCCCTGACTCTCTTCGCTCTATCAGGGACCACTTCCTCTCTCTTGACCCCACCTCCCTCACTGTTGACCTCCTCGAGCAGCACCTCCTCGCAGCTGAGACTAGTGCAGTTGCTGTAGGTGCTGCTCGTGGCACTCCGCGCCCGCCCTTCTTTGAGGGGTGCTCCCCCTCCCCCCTTGCCCCCTCCTACGCCTCTGCTGCTGCTGCAGACGTCTCTGTTCCTGAGGACGTCGGGGCTGCTTCTGCTAGTGCGAAGCACCACAGCAGCAAGGGCAAGGGTGGCAGGGGTGGTGGAGGTGGCAGCGGTGGTGGTGGAGGTGGCATCGAGAGTGGTGGTGGGGGCAGCAGTGGAGGTGGTAGTGGCGGTGGGACTGTTGGTGGGAGTGGGGGCTCTGGTGGCGGTGGTGGAGGCAGCGGTGGGAGTGGCGGCAGTGGAGGCGGTGGGACTGGTAGCAGTGGGACTGGTGCTCGGTGTCTCGGTACTGGGGGTGGCCAGCGTCAGCAGCAGCAGCGTCGGAGCGAGACCCCGTCTCCCCAGCAGCTTCGTGAGTGGTTTCTGCGTGGGGCATCGGGGGGTAGTTGCCCGTATGTCATTCGCACAGGTGACCGTGCTGGTCAGACTTGCGGGCGGCTCCACACTCAGCACCGCTGCTTCTCCCGCCTCGACGACGCTCGGCGTGCTGAGTTTGGTGACGACGTCGAGCTCCCTCGCTGGGCAGTTCTGCTTAAGTCTAGGATTGCTATCTTTGACCTAGACTATGATGCTATTCTCTCTGCTATGTATGCTTTGTCTGTTAGTGCTGGGGGTGACTGTTAACAGTGTGTGCCGCCTGACCCAGGTATAGCCGCTGCTGCTCTAGGTGCTAGTGAGTCTGGTACTCTCCCTGGTACTGCGCCTGTTCAATCCTTGCACACTTTCACGTTGGATTCCGGCGCCTCGCGCTGATTCTTTCGTGACAGCACCACCCTCACTCCTCTTCCTGCACCTGTCCCGGTCAGACTGGCTGACCCCTCCGGGGGGCCGGTCGTGGCCCGTTCCCCCACTGTCCTCCCGTGTCCGGCGGTTCCGTCCGGCTCACTGTCAGGTCTTCACCTCCCCTCGTACTCTACAAACTTGGTGAGTACCGCTGCCCTCCAGGATGCGATGGTCAATACCACCACTCCTGGGGGTCAGCGTGTGTCGATCTGCACGTGCACACGGACGGGGCGTCACCTGGCCACGTTCACCCGTCGGCCAGGGTCGAGTCAGTATACACTTGCTACCGAGCCTTCTCAGGTAGCTGCGTCTACTCAGGTGTCCGCGTCAGGTCAGGTAGCCGCCTCTTTCTCGTGTCGCCTCCTGACGCACCAGACTCTTCTGTGGCACCACCGCCTGCGGCACCCCTCCGTGCCTTGCCTTCGTGGCATGCACTCTTGTCTTCTTGTCTCTGGTCTCCCCAGGTCTCTGCGTCCCCTGCCGCCCTCGCCTGCCCCGCCCTGCCTCCCTTGCGTCGAGGGGCGGCAGCGCGCCGCTCCTCACTCCTCCTCGTTTCCCCCGACGATTGCTCCCCTGCAGACTCTCCACATGGACGTGTGGGGCCCAGCCCGTGTCAGTGGACAGAGCCGCGAGCGCTACTTTCTGCTGGTCGTTGACGACTACTCGCGGTACACCATGGTCTTCCCCTTGCGCAGCAAGGGTCAGGTCGTTGATGTCTTGATCCCTTGGATCCGCACAGTTTGTCTCCAGCTCCGCGAGCGCTTCGGCCAGGACCTTCCTGTCCTGCGTCTGCACTCTGACAGAGGTGGTGAGTTCTCCTCCAACCTCTTGCGGGACTTTTGTCGTGGGGAGGGCATTCTCCAGACGTTCACGCTTCCGGACTCCCCTCAGCGAAATGGGATTGCTGAGCGCCGCATTGGCTTAGTCATGGAGGTCGCTCGTACCTCCATGATCCATGCGGCCGCTCCCCATTTTCTGTGGCCGTTTGCGGTCCAGTACGCTGCGCATCAGCTCAACCTCTGGCCCCGTGTCTCCTTGCCGGAGACCTCGCCCACACTGCGTTGGATGGGGAAGTTTGGCGATACGTCGGTGTTCCGGGTTTGGGGCTCCCGTGCCTTTGTTCGCGATATGTCAGCGGACAAGCTCTCCCCCCGCGCTATCCCCTGCGTCTTCCTTGGCTTTTTCACTAACGCGCCTGGCTGGCAATGCGTCGGTGTTCCGGGTCTGGGGCTCTGGTGCCTTTGTTCGTGATACATCAGCGGACAAGCTCTCCCCCCGTGCTATCCCCTGCATCTTCCTTGGCTTTGTCCCCGAGGCGCCTGGCTGGCAGTTTTACCACCCCTCCTTGCGCCGTGTCTTCCCTTCTCAGGACGTCACATTTGACGAGTCGGTTCCCTTTTACCGTCTCTTCCCCTACCGCTCTGCCCCTCCCCTGCCCCCGCCGCTCTTCCTTGCTCCCGGTCCCCCTCCGGTAGACCCCCTCCCGCCCCAGGGTCCTGCTCCCTCAAGTGTGTCTCAGGTAGACCCTCTCCTTGGTCCTGCGCCTGTTCAGGTAGCTGTCGACTCAGGTGCAGCTCGAGGTGCTGCGTCTGGGGTGCTGCATCTGGGGGTGCGGAGTTTGGGGGTGCGGAGTCTGAGGGTGCAGAGACTGGGGGTGCTGAGCCTGGGGGTGTTGAGACTGGGGGTGCTGAGCCTGGGGGTGTTGCGACTGGGGGTGGTGAGCCTGGGGGTGCTGAGCCTGAGGGTGTTGAGCCTGGGGGTGCTGCGTCGGAGGGTGCGGAGTCTGGAGGTGCGGAGCCTCAGGGTGTTGCTTCGTCTAGAGGTTCTGCTGGTGCTTCGCCGAGCCTGTCTCCGCAGCAGTTGCGTGAGTGGTTTGTTCGGAGTACGCGCCTTCAGAGTGGAGCTACTGGCGCTGGAGGTGCTGGCCCTGCTAGAGCTGGCGGTACTGGAGTTCCTGCTAGAGCTGGTGTTACTGGAGGTGCTGCGACCACTGGTCCTGGAGGTGCTCGTACCCGGGGTACTGGAGCTGCCGACAATGGTGGTGTTAAGGGTGCTGGGGCTGGAGACCTTACGGAGTCTGGTGCTACTGGCGCTGGTGGCGCTGGAGCTGGAGGAGCTGGAGTTGGTGGCCCTGGCGCAGGAGGCGCTGGGGTTGGAGGCCCTGGTGTTGGAGGTGCTGGAGCTGGAGGAGCTGGAGCTATTGACCCTGGTGGCGCTGTGCGGCCGCGACCGTACTTCGTTCCCCTGCTGCAGCAGGTTCTTGGTACCCCGCCTTCTGCTGCCATTACTCCTCCCCTCTTGTGTCCCCCGCCTGACCAGTCGCAGCCGCCGTTACAGCCGGCTTCTCCTCTACCTGCTCCTTCTCCGTACACTGAGCAGTCCGGCGGTTTTACCGAGCGTCGTAAGCCTGCGTCTCGTCCTATCTTGCCTGTTCGCACTGCTCGTCGCGTTCCTCGTTCGCGTCCTCCTCCTGTCCCTGGCACACACGCTATGATCCTTTGTCCTTCCTCTGTTCCTCTACGTGTTTCTCTGCCTGCTCCTCCTGAGTGCTCTCTTCCTGGGGTCCTTGACCCTGAGTCTGACTGCGCTCGCGCTGCCAGTCCCAATGTCTCTCGTCTTCTCGCCACTACTGTCACAGACCCTTCGTTTAAGTCTGCTGCTACGTCTGCTCTCGTTGCTGAGCTGCTTGACTTTGCTGCTGCCTGCCGTCTAGACTACGCCACTGCTCTTGTTGCTGAGTCTGCGTCTGCCAGTCCTCCGTCCGTCGGGGGTGAGTGTGCTCTTGGCACGGACGTCCTTGAGGACAGGCAGGAGGACTTTGAGTCTCTTGCAGCTGCTGTACCTCGTTTCGCTTCCATGCTGCTAGCCCCTGAGGGAGACCCGGATGCACCAGACATCCCGACCCCGCGCTTTTACGTAGAGGCGATTACGGGTCCTTACTCCTCTAAGTGGCAGGCAGCCATGGATGCCGAGATGGCATCCTGGAAGTCCACAGGCACCTACGTCGACGAGGTTCCCCCACATGGGGCGAACATAGTCGATGGCATGTGGATCTTCAGGGTGAAGCGACCGCCAGGTTCTCCGCCTGCCTGCCTTCAAGCGACCGCCAGGTTCCCCGTACCTAGCCCACCGCCCGGCCTGGTCCCTAGCCACGCCCGGCCCCGTACCTAGCCCAACGCCCGGCCCGGTACCTAGCTACTGCTACAGCTACTGCTACGGCCCGGTACTATCACTGCTGCTACTACTACGGCTGCTACTGCTGCTACTATTGCTATACTGCGTACTACACAGCTATGGCTTCGCTTCGTGTCCTTGCGTTTGATCATGAGGGTAGACCAGTTAAGTTTGACACATGGCTTGACGACCTGCAGCTGTACCTACTGAGCGATTCTAAGGACAGTGTCTCGCTGTTTGACCTAGCGTCAGGCACCGCTACTGCCCCTCCCGCCACAGCTGACAGTTCGACTCGCTCACAGTGGCTTACTCGTGACGCTGCTGCCCGCTTAGCCATTCGCAACCACCTGCCATTAGCTGAATGCGCTCACTTCGGACAGCACAGGACAGCGCAGGCACTGTACGACGCTGTCGTTGCTCGCTACTCCTCCCCTGCCACTGCTACTCTAGGCCGCCATCTTCTGCCCTACCTGTTCCCCGAGCTGTCCGCTTTCGCCACAGTTGAGGACCTTGTTTCCCACCTTCGCGCTAGTGACGCTCGCTACCGCGCTGCCGTTCCTGCTGAGTTCCTTGACAGGAACCCACCCCCGATGTACATCACTCTCTACTTTATAGTCACCCGCCTCCCTGACTCTCTTCGCTCTGTCAGGGACCACTTCCTCTCTCTTGACCCCACCTCCCTCACTGTTGACCTCCTCGAGCAGCACCTCCTCGCAGCTGAGACTAGTGCAGTTGCTGTAGGTGCTGCGCGTGGCACTCCGCGCCCGCCCTTCTTTGAGGGGTGCTCCCCCTCCCCCCTTGCCCCCTCCTACGCCTCTGCTGCTGCTGCAGACGTCTCTGTTCTTGAGGACGTCGGGGCTGCTTCTGCTAGTGCGAAGCGCCGCAGCAGCAAAGGCAAGGGTGGCAGGGGTGGTGGAGGTGGCAGCGGCGGTGGTGGAGGTGGAAGCGGGAGTGGTGGTGGGGGCAGTAGTGGAGATGGTAGCGGCGGTGGGACTGTTGGAGGGAGTGGGGGTTCTGGTGGCGGTGGTGGAGGCAGAGGTGGGAGTGGCGGCAGTGGAGGCGGTGGGTCTGGTAGCGGTGGGACTGGCGCTCGGCGTGTCGGTACTGGGGGTGGCCAGCGTCAGCAGCAGCAGCGTCGGAGCGAGACCCCGTCTCCCCAGCAGCTTCGTGAGTGGTTTCTGCGTGGGGCGTCTGGGGGTAGTTGCCCGTATGTCATTTGCACAGGTGACCGTGCTGGTCAGACTTGCGGGCTCCCTCGCTGGGCAGATCTGCGTAAGTCTAGGATTGCTATCTTTGATCTAGACTTTGATGCTATTCTTTTTGCTATGTATGCTTTGTCTGTTAGTGCTGAGGATGACTGTTACCGGTGTGTGCCGCCTGACCCAGGTATAGCCGCTGCTGCTCTAGGTGCTAGTGAGTCTGGTACTCTCCCTGGTACTGCGCCTACTGAGGCCTTGCACACTTTCACGTTGGACTCCGGCGCCTCGCGCTGTTTCTTTCGTGACAGCACCACCCTCACTCCTCTTCCTGCACCTGTCCCGGTCAGACTGGCTGACCCCTCCGGGGGCCCGGTCGTGGCCCGTTCCCCCACTGTCCTCCCGTGTCCGGCGGTTCCGTCCGGCTCACTGTCAGGTCTTCACCTCCCCTCATTCTCTACGAACTTGGTGAGTACCGCTGCCCTCCAGGATGCGATGGTCACTACCACCACTCCTGGGGGTCAGCGTGTGTCGATCTGCACGTGCACACGGACGGGGCGTCACCTGGCCACGTTCACTCGTCGGCCAGGGTCGAGTCTGTACACACTCGCTACCGAGCCTTCTCAGGTAGCTGCGTCTGCTTAGGTGTCCGCGTCAGGTCAGGTAGCCGCCTCTTGCTCGTGCCACCTCCTGTCGCACCAGACTATTCTGTGGCACCACCGCCTGGGTCACCCCTCCCTGCCTCTCCTTCGTGGCATGCACTCTTGTCTTCTTGTCTCTGGTCTCCCCAGGTCTCTGCCTCCCCTGCCGCCCTCGCCTGCCCCGCCCTGCCTCCCTTGCGTCGAGGGGCGGCAGCGCGCCGCTCCTCACTCCTCCTCGTCTCCCCCGACGACTGCTCCCCTGTAGACTCTCCACATGGACGTGTGGGGCCCAGCCTGCGTCAGTGGACAGAGCCGCGAGCACTACTTTCTGCTGGTCGTTGACGACTATTCGCGGTACACCACGGTCTTCCCCTTGCGCAGCAAGGGTCAGGTCGTTGATGTCTTGATCCCTTGGATCCGCACAGTCCGTCTCCAGCTCCGCGAGCGCTTCGGCCAGGACCTTCCTGTCCTGCGTCTGCACTCTGACAGAGGTGGTGAGTTCTCCTCCAACCTCTTGCGGGACTTTTGTCATGGGGAGGGCATTCTCCAGTCGTTCACGCTTCCGGACTCCCCTCAGCAAAATGGGATTGCTGAGCGCCGCATTGGCTTAGTCATGGAGGTCGCTCGTACCTCCATGATCCATGCGGCCGCTCCACATTTTCTGTGGCCGTTTGCGGTCCAGTACGCTGCGCATCAGCTCAACCTCTGGCCCCGTGTCTCCTTGCCGGAGACCTCGCCCACACTGCGTTGGATGGGGAAGTTTGGCGATACGTCGGTGTTCCGGGTTTGGGGCTCCCGTGCCTTTGTTCGCGATATGTCAGCGGACAAGCTCTCCCCCCGCGCTATCCCCTGCGTCTTCCTTGGCTTTTTCACTAACGCGCCTGGCTGGCAGTTTTACCACCCCACCTCGCGCCGTGTCTTCCCTTCTCAGGACGTCACGTTTGACGAGTCGGTTCCCTTTTACCGTCTCTTCCCCTACCGCTCTGCCCCTCCCCCGCCCCCGCCGCACTTCCTTGCTCCCGGTCCCCCTCCGGTAGACCCCCTCCTGCCCCAGGGTCCTGCTCCCTCAGGTGTGTCTCAGGTAGACCCTCTCCTTGGTCCTGCGCCTGTTCAGGTAGCTGTCGACTCAGGTGCTGCTCGAGGTGCTGCGTCTGGGGGTGCTGCGTCTGGGGGTGCGGAGCCTGGGGGTGCGGAGTCCGAGGATGTTGAGACTCGGGGTGCTGAGCCTGGGGGTGTTGCGACTTGGGGTGGTGAGCCTGGGGGTGCTGAGCCTGAGTGTGTTGAGCCTGGGGGTGCGGAGTCTGGAGGTGCGGAGCCTCAGGGTGCTGCTTCATCTGGAGGTTCTGCTGGTGCTTCGCCGAGCCTGTCTCCGCAGCAGTTGCGTGAGTGGTTTGTTTGGCGTACACGCCTTCGGAGTGGAGCTACTGGCGCTGGAGGTGCTGGCCCTGCTGGAGCTGGCTGTACTGGAGTTGCAGCTGGAGCTGGTGTTACTAGAGGTGCTGCGACCACAGGTTCTGGAGGTGCTCGTACCCGGGGTACTGGAGCTGCCGGGACTGGTGGTGTTGGGGGTGCTGGAGCTGGAGACCTTACGGAGTCTGGTGCTAGTGGCGCTGGTGGCGCTGGAGCTGGAGGAGCTGGAGTTGGTGGCCCTGGCGCAGGAGGCGCTGGGGTTGGAGGCCCTGGTGTTGGAGGTGCTGGAGCTGGAGGAGCTGGAGCTGTTGACCCTGGTGGCGCTGTGCGGCCGCGACCGTACTTTGTTCCCCTGCTGCAGCAGGTTCTTAGTACCCCGCCTTCTGCTGCCATTACTCCTCCCCTCCTGTGTCCCCCGCCTGACCAGTCGCAGCCGCCGTTACAGCCGGCTTCTCCACTGCCTGCTCCTTCTCTGTAAACTGAGCAGTCCGGCGGTCTTACTGAGCGTCGTGAGCCTGCGTCTCGTCCTGTCTCGCCGGTTTGCACTACTCGTCGCATTCCTCGTTCGCGTCCTCCTCCTGTCCCTGGCACGCACGCTATGACCCTTCGTCCTTCCTCTGTTCCTCTACGTGTTCCTTTGCCTGCTCCTCCTGAGTCCTCTCTTCCTGAGGTCCCTGACCCTGAGTCTGACCGTGCTCGTGCTGCCAGTCCCACTGTCTCTCGTCTCCTCGCCACTGCTGTCAGAGACCCTTCGTTTGAGTCTGCTGCTGCGTCTGCTCTCGTTGCTGAGCTGCTTGACTTTGCTGATGCCTGCAGTCTAGACTACGCCACTGCTCTTGTTGCTGAGTCTGCGTCTGCCAGTCCTCCGTCCGTCGGGGGTGAGTGTGCTCTTGGCACGGACGTCCTTGAGGACAGGCACGAGGACTTTGAGTGTCTTGCAGCTGCTGTACCTCGTTTCGCTTCCATGCTGCTTGCCCCCGAGGGAGACCCGGATGCACCAGACATCCCGACCCCGTGCTCTTACGCAGAGGCGGTTACGGGTCCTTACTCCTCTCAGTGGCAGGCAGCCATGGATGCCGAGATGGCATCCTGGAAGTCCACAGGCACCTACGTCGACGAGGTTCCCCCACCTGGGGCGAACATAATTGATGGCATGTGGATCTTCAGGGTGAAGCGGCTGCCAGTTTCTCCGCCTGCCTTCAAGGCACGTTACGTTGCTAGAGTTGACTACTTCCAGACCTTCTCCCCCACCCCGAAGATGACTACGCTTCGGGTGTTGCTGCACGTAGCTGCTCAGCGTGACTACGAGTTGCACTCTCTGGACTTCAGCACAGCGTTTCTGCAGGGCAGCCTGCACGAGGAGATCTGGTTGCGCCGCCCACCTGGTTTCACTGAGTCTTTTCCTGCAGGTACTCAGTGGAGTCTTCGGCGGCCAGTCTACGGTCTCCGCCAGGCGCCTCGCAAGTGGCACGACACACTGAGGACTACACTTGCGACTCTTGGGTTTGCTCCTGCTACTGCTGACCTGTCGCTCTTTCTACGCACCGACACCTCGCTGCCTCCTTTCTACGTCCTTGTCTACGTTGACGACCTCGTCTTTGCCACTGCTGACACTGAGGCACTGACTCTTGTGAAGTCGGAGTTGCAGAAGAGACACACCTGCACTGACCTGGGTGAACTGCGCAGCTATCTTGGCTTGCAGATCACCCGGGACAGAGCTCGGCGCACCATTACCCTGACTCAGTCACACATGGTGCACCAGGTCCTTTAGCGCTTCGGCTTCTAGTTCTCCTCGCCACAGCCCACTCCTCTGTCTACCAGCCACTCGCACTCAGCTCCACCTTCGGACGAGTCCGTAGAGCCGAGTGGTCCGTACCCATAGCTTGTGGGTTGCCTCATGTACCTGATGACGTGCACTCGACCCGACCTCGCGTACCCTCTCAGCCTCCTAGCTCACTACGTGGCTCCCGGCAGACACCGAAAGGTGCACTGGGATGCTGCGAAGAGGGTACTGCATTACTTGTGCAGTACGTCGGGCATGGGGCTCGTGCTTGGAGGACAGGGTCCAGTTGTCCTCACCGGTCACGCAGACGCTTCCTGGGTTGACGACTCAGCTACGCAGCGGTCGTCACAGGGTTACACCTTCAGCCTTGGCTCTGGCTCTGTCTCCTGGCGGTCTACCCGCTCGTCTTCGGTTCTCAGCTCCAGTTGTGAGGCTGAGATCTACGCTGGGGCCATGGCTGCTTAGGAGCTACGCTGGCTCATCTACCTGCTGACTGACTTGGGAGAGCAGCCTCGTTCGCCTCTAGTTCTGTACGTAGACAACAAGGCCATGATTGCCTTGTGTCAGGAACACAGACTGGAGCACAGAACGAAGCACATCGCTCTGCGATACTTCCTTGCTCGAGAGTTGCAGCAGCATGGCCAGCTTCGTCTTGCGTACGTGGCCACTCGGGCCAACACTGCTGATATATTCACCAAGGCACTTCCGCCTGGTGATCATCAGCGCTTTGTTACTGTGTTAGGCCTTGTGCCTACCTTGCCTCACTTGCTTACTGCTTGACTCTGCTTGTACTGTGATCTATATATGTTCCTGCATGCTTGCACTTGCTAGGGTATGATCACTGTATTGTTTGTTCTCTTTATATAACTCTGCATGTGAACTGGCCTTGTGGCCCTTTGCTTGTGCTCGGACTGTGTGGTGACTTTGTGATCCACCCTGAGCTTGCTTTGCTTTCTTGACTGGTCTTGTGACCACTTGTTCTCCCCCACTTTGCCTATGGGGGTGTGTCAGAACATTATAGCTTTACATTTGTGTAGGCTATAGTGGGGTAGCCCATAAGGGGTACAACCTTATAGCTTTACATTTGTGTAGGCTATTAGGGTTAGTACTTGTACCCAACTCTTTCATAGTTCATTCATTGTCGTTCGTTAATTTCTACACATTCTGACACACACCACGAATGCAACGCACGAACAAATGATGGGAGGCAGACAGACGTGAATGCAAATGATAGCATCACATAACAGCCAAGAGATTGAGGAGGCAGTCCTTCTCGGGCATCTGATACTCCG
Source organism: Closterium sp. Naga37s-1 (assembly GCA_947471745.1). NCBI lineage: Eukaryota > Viridiplantae > Streptophyta > Zygnematophyceae > Desmidiales > Closteriaceae > Closterium > Closterium sp. Naga37s-1. The sequence goes on along the minus strand of CANJKZ010000717.1, from coordinate 2,714,561 downwards.
CCACGGCCACCAGTACGCACGTGAAATTCATCCCTTCTATCACTAGCTCGTTCATTTTTGCCATGCGTATAGCAGCGCCCGTCGATTAAAGGTGGCGGATCTGGAGCCTAGGTGGCGGATCTGGCGGCTAGGTGGTGAATCTGGCGGCTAGGTCGCGGCGCTGCTATGGCGAATGCTCCTTACTAGCACGATGGGCGCTTCAATGGCGACTGCTCCCTACTAACGCGAGAAGCGTTGCACTGGCGGCTTCTCCTAACAGGCATGATGTGTGCTGCTATACGTATGGTGAGCGTTTCGTGTCATAATTCCCATGTCTCATATTTCTTGTTTCCAACCAGGGGTAATTCGCTTGAAACCGGGTAACCAAAGAATTGCTCACAAAACTGGTGGGTTTGGTTTGGTGCATCTGCAATGGGCTGTAACATAAACAGTGTTATGTGATGCTATCATTTGCATTCACGTCTGTCTGCCTCCCATCATATGTTCGTACGTTGCATGCGTGGTGTGAGCGTGTGCAAGAATTTGTGTATGGTCTGGTTTGGATTTTCTGAGTGCGTGTGAATGTTATCTGGCTTAAGAAGATATCTGAAGTGACTCCCCTGCTCGAGAGCTTTCCGACGAACCAATGATCGTCGCGATCGGAGCAAGAACGAGAAAGATATGATCGTTCGAAGTTTTGATTGAGATGCGGCGACTATGGGAATTTGTGGGTTGACTTAATATGGGGTACTGACTTTTGGGGGCTGGGAAATTCGTCCCCATCACTGTAGTTGATGTCAAGTGGTTGGGAGAGGCCAAACCAGATTGGCAAGTGTGGCCAAGTTGGGTGAGGTGGATGGCATGGGTTGGGAAAGTGACAAATGTCAAAGTTGAGGTGCCTATAGAGAGGAGAATTGTGTGGTATGGGGTTTCCTTGGTTGAGGACTCCCTAGGGACCTTCCCTCTCGTCCTCCTCATCCCCTTCTACTTGGTTCTTGCTACTACATCATCAATTGTAGTATTTTGAGATATTCCGGCCCCCAATAACTTTCTTGTGTGGATCTTGTGAGACAATTGTGATTGAGTTAAGTTTCTATGGCAGCATACCCCCTAGTGCACCAAAATTCATAACTCGAGTTATACTCCATCTTTTGATATGATTCAAATTGCGATAGATAGCCACGGTGATGGGCTAAAACATACTTAGTTTGGGAGAAATTGTAATCGTGGGTTTTTTGTCGACGACGTTCTTGTGAAGTCGACAATTCTGTCCAGAAATATAGTCCAACGATTTTGAGATATTCCGGCCCCCAATCTTCATAGACTCCGTCCTTAGTCTTTAACAAACAGCGTGGTAACCCGGAAGATGCCCTACTACCAACCCAACCCGATTAGCGAGACCTCATGCGACACCTCGTACGACGAAGATTGGGGATCAATGAGCAGGGATCCATTACCACAGTACATGAGCTTGAGAGAAATATGAGACGTTTTTTGGACTTGCAAGCTGAGTTAGGCCTAGGAGAACTTGCTACTACCTCGATTTAGTCGGTAATTTCGACTCTCTCAGCGACCTTCAGGCACTAGGCTAGAAATCTTCACGAGTATTCTTACGCATCCTACAGATGATAACAATTGAGTTTTGAGACGTCTCAAATATTCACGATTATTTTTCCGCATGCCATCGATGCGTATGTTGCTGTTAGAAACCAAAGTAAGTTACAAGTTAGAAATGAGAAAGGGGGTTTGCACTAGCAGGCAGTTGAGTACATATAGGAAACCCTAGATTGGGCTGTACTCACTATTGAGTACCCCACTGCAGGCTAGACAAATACAACATATTCTGACACACCCCCATAGCCAAAGTGGGGTGTAATCAGCACAAGCAAGCAAAGCAAAAACAAGCTCAGGGTGGATCACAATGTCACCACACATTCTTAGCACAAGTACAAGGCCACAAGGCCAGTTCACAGGCAGAGCAATAGTTCACAATTATAAGCAAAGCTAGAAACTATCACAGAGGGCAAGTGAGGAGGAGGAGTGACTATGAGAGGAGAGGAGGTAGGAGGAGACGGGTGAAGCTGCAGACACACGGGCAACAGGAGCGGCGCGCACTGTGGCTACCGGAGATTGTAGCCTCCGGACTACTGGAGTAACTGGCTCCGCGACTAACTCTGAGCTGCAGGAGCAACGGACCCACGGGCGACTGGCGCAGCAGGCTCGCTGAGCTACCGGAGATTGTAGCCTCCGGACTACTGGCGCTGCTGGCGACACGACGGCTACCTCCGTCCAACCTCCCCAAACTGTCCCACCCCTCTTTCAGACACCCCCTGCGGCACCTCTAGCACTGCTTACACTCCACCCCCTAGCACCACTCCTTTGGCTCCCACATACCCACCCCCCTCAGCAGTAGCTGCAGCAGTGGGAGACGGAGTAGGAGGAGGAGCAGGGGATGCCACACACCCGCCACCCCCCACCCGCCACCCCCAAACCCTAACACAGGGTAGGGCCGCGACGAAGATGGGGGCAGGGCCGGGCAGGGCCGCGACGAAAACAGGAGGGGCCGACGCGTGGCCCCCGTCTGTCGCGGCCCCCCCCCGGGTCGCCTCGACGGGCGACGGGAATTGGGGCCGCGCGGGCCCCCGTTGGCGCCGCGACGGGCGACTCGGAAGGGGGGGGCGGTGCGCGGGCCCCCGGTGCGCCGCGACAGGCGACAGGGCAGGGACGGGGGCGAGGCCGCGACGGGGCCGCGACGGGCGACGGGGCAGGGCCGGGACGAGGCCGTGACGGGGCCGCTACGGGGTCGCGAAGGGGCCACGAAGGGGCCACGACGGGCAGCAAACCGCCGCGCGCCCCTAGCACGCGGCGGGAAGAAAAAAAAAGGGCCGCGCGCCATGGGCGCGCGGCAGGTAGAAAGACAGCGCGCGCCCGAGGCGCGCGACAGGCAGGACAGCAGCAGCGGAAGCATTGGTGGGCCCATCCACAGGATCGACCCGTGAGGGTCGACCTGCTCTGATTCCATGTTAGAAACCAAAGTAAGTTACAAGTTAGAAATGAGAAAGGGGGTTTCCACTAGCAGGCAGTTGAGTACATATAGGAAACCCTAGATTGGGCTGTACTCACTATTGAGTACCCCACTGCAGGCTAGACAAATACAACATATTCTGACAGTTGCAAATATGATTAGTGCTCTGTTTGTTTCTCTCCTTTTTTTATTTTTCCTTTAAGGGGGTGAAGTATTTGTTGTATTCGCACTCTTGAGAAGAAACGGAAGGGGCGTGACTGCAAGGCTAGGAACCGTAGAGCACAGGAAGCGACGGGAAGGGACAGCCTCAGAAAATCCTCGATCTGGAGTAAACTGTTGGACAAATCAATTTTTTATTTGTTTTAATTTATTTTCGGGTTGGAGAGGGCCCTGTACTTGGACGTTTACGGGATGGGCTGTGAGTTCAGAAGCAAGAGTAAACTGGCGGGTGTGGTTGGATTCAGTTGGTTTCGGATTAAGGGTTGGGATAGGATAGGTGGACAAGGGACGGGATTGGATGGGTCCGAAAGTGGAGGGACGAGGCGGGACGGGCATGGGAGGGGACGGGAATGGTTGCCGTGAGACGGGTTGTTCTAGGACGAAAGTAGGAGGCAAGAAACGGGGAGATGTGGGACGGGACGAAACGCGCGAGGACAAGGAAATGTGATCGACGGGAAGGGTCGGTAGGAGATGCACCGAGGCTAGAAGGGATGCGAGGGGACGCGACGGGTCGGGAAGGGACGGAGGGGACGCGACGGGACGGGAGCGGACAGGAGGAGTCGCGCCGAGACCGGAAGGGACGGGAGGGTACGCGTCGAGAGAGGAAGGGACGGCACGGGAGGGGACAGGAGGAGATGCATTGAGAGCTGAGGGGGGCAGGAAGGTACATGCTGAGGGTGTGAAGGGGTTATGTCTCAATAATGGTGTGGCAGGTGAAGCAAACGCACATCCGCCACATCCCCTTTCCCTTTCCCCCATCCCCATTCCCTTCCTCGCATCCCTTCTTCCATTTCCCCGCATCCCCCTTTCCCTTTCCCCCATCCTCCGTCCCTTCTCTGCATCCCCCTTTCCCTTTCCCCGCATCCCCCTTTCCCTTTCCCCCATCCCCCGTCCCTTCCCCTCATCCCCCTTTGCGCTTCCCCCATCTCCCTTTCCCTTCCTCGCATCCCTCTTTTCTTCCCCCATCCCCCTTCCCTTCCCCACGTCCGCCTTCCCTTTCCCGACATCCCCCTTTCCGTTCCCCAATCCCCCTTCCCTTCACCCATACCTCCCCCCCTTCCCCGCATCCCTCTTCCTCTTTTTATTACCGTATATGTACAGCATCGGCAATAGCCATTGGCACATCAAAGCAACGTGATGGTGCAGCGGGCGAATGGAGGGCAGAAGTAACGAATTGGGGGGGCTTTCCTTGACCTGCTATAAACAGGATCACATGTGTTGTCATCATCACCCACACTGGATTGCTGGATATTTATCTTCAGCCCCTCCTGGCAAGGATTATGGTTTACCTTTATTTATTGATCCTTTGTTTGAATGGTAGAATGCATTGCCATAACTGAATACATTAACCATACACGTCATTCAACTTTGTTTATCCACCACTATTGTTTGCATGTTGTCTCGGGATGTCAAGCTATGTTGTTATCTTTGTTAGACATGTTAGGCTGCAGGCTACTACCTTGTATCCAGGGCTCTCGATTAAGTTTGGGCCCAGGGCTGACGTTTCGTTTTAGGCCTCCCTGATTCCCGAAAAAAATTTCCCCCTCTATTATGATCGCACATTTTTCACAGGGGAGCTACCCTGATAGCTCAGTGTCGAACAAAGTCCTAGTCTGATCCGTCAGGGTTCACAGCTCAAAATCAGGGTTGCGATTAACATTGCACTACACTTCAAAATGACTGATACAACAACTTCAACTTTCCTACACTATCTAGTGCACGGGTTTGTCAATGAAGTACACCTCCTCTACGTCCTCATCGTCTGACAGGAAAGAGTTGTCCTCCTCTTCCACGACCTCCTGATCGTCGCCCAAGTCCTGTTCCACTTCATCCTCCTCCTCCTCCTCCTCCCCCTCGTCCTCGTTCTCCCCCGCAGTTCCAGCAGCCACAGCTTCACCCTCCTTCTGCTTCCCCTTCCTCTCCCTCTCTGCCACGGCCAGCTTCAGGCTCTTCACAGGGCGCCTCCTCCGCATGGACCTCCACACCTCCAGTGCCTCCGGCCATTCGATCTCGTACTTCAAGAGCGATATCTGCATCAGCTCCCCCAGACGCGCGTTGCAAAGCGCTCCATGCACCCAGGACTTGATGATGTTCTGCCTGGAGAACCCCCTCTCGCACTCCACGGTGGAGAGGGGAAGCACAGCCAGCGCCTGCCACAGCAGGATGAGGTTGGGCCATCTCCTGCCAGGCACATTCGAAACACAACAAAACATGTAAAAATATCAACAAGTTAATAAATCAACAAGTTGGAATTCAACATGTTAATAATCACCAACATAAAAATCAAATAGGTAAAAAACTCGTACGCATGCAGTGGCCTACCTCATTGAGTCTACGCTCCCAAGAAAGTTGTTAAGGCCCTGGGCGAAGCTCTCCATCTCATGGTGTGACTCCATGATCGCGCTGAATGTCGGGAGCTCCCTCTCTGCTGCTTTGAGGTCGAATCCCGACAGCTTGTGGCGGAAGAGCCTGCTGCATCCGTGCAGCCACTCCTTGCACTTCTTCTCTCGCTGGGCCTTGATCTTCGGCCACTTCCCCGCCCGGAACAGCTTCGTCGGGCCCAGCTTCCCAAGGTCATCCAGCCATTCGTTCAGGTTGTCCACGCAGTCGCGGGCAAATTCGCAGCACAGCTTCACGCAGTCTGCGTAGGTGCTTCCCTGCTTGTGGCCCTTTAGCTTCCTCTCATGCATGGTGTAGAGGTGGTTGATTGGGCGTCCCTCTCCGTCCACGCCTCGAACCCGGACCTGCTTGCCTCCACCCTCCTTGTGGACCTTGAGGAAGTTTACCAGCCAGCTCTTCCCCTCGCCCCCGAACGGTTTGTTTGTCATCAAGTAGCGCTCCGTCAGGTCACCCGTGGTGGACTCAATAGTCTTCGAAATCTCAGTCACATCCAGCTGTCACACATGCAATCAACAACAGGGAGTAGGATTAGCAAAAGTGTAGGATTATACTTCCCATCTCAACATTATACTAGCATTCAATCTCACCTCACGCCTCTGGAAGCAGCGGTTGAGGTCGTTCATGTCGGCCAGAATGTCGGCCAGGAAAAACAAATAGAACTGGAACTTGTAGCACGTCACAATCTCGTAGGCCTTGTGGTTGTGCTCCCAGAGCAGCACGATGCAAGCGCCGAGGACCTTGCACAGCCTGCGCACCGCATCACCTCGTGACAGCCATCGAACCGTGTGGATTCCTTGGACCTCGAGGTTTGTCTGGTAGATCACTCGCTGAAGGTACTTGAAGCGCTGACTCCTCACGCTTGAGTTTCCGAGAAGCGTCGCCACTGTGCGCACCACCTTGTCGACCATGCCAAGGTCCTCGTTTGACTCAGCGGCGTCCTTCACAGCCAACGCCTCACTGTAGGATGCAGGGAATACAAATCAAGAGGTAATTGGTTAATCTTATACGTAGAAAACCACACCAACTAGGAAACTTGATACACACCGGTGGGCGATGCAGTGGCATGAAAACAGGTGCGGAACGTGTTCCCGAAGACGCGCCACCAATCCGTTTTCTTTCTCGGTCATGACCGACGCCCCATCCGTGCTGATGCCGAAGATCTTGGACACATCGACGGCTGCGGAGCGGAGATGGTTCAGAAGCACCTCGAACAGAGACCCTGCATCACACCGCTCAACCGTCAGCAATGTAAAGAACTCGCATGCGATTTGGCAATTCTTCAAAAACGTAAGGTACACGATCATGTGTTTCCCTCGCGTTCGGTCTGTGCTCTCGTCGCACTGAATGCCCAGGAAGGGGGATGCCAGGATGTGGTCCATCTGGACCCGAGTGAGGTATGTACTGATGCTGTGAACCATTTGTTGGAACCCGTATCTCCACAGAGGAGAATAAAATGGTCAGGATCGTAATAAAAAAACCACACGTCACATATGTCCAGCTGCAATCTAACGGTAAGATTAAATACCGTGTGAGATACACGCCGTAAGATTGTCGAGGAATGTCTGGCGTGTCCTGCTCCGCAAGATGCCGCATCAGCTTCGGAAACATGCTAATCGGCGCGTCGCACTGGCACAGGAACTGCGTAGACCGCATGAGACGAATCGCGCGCCGCCCCTCGACGTCGGAGTTGATGAAGTCGAAAATCGCCTGCTGGCCCTCGCGGATGCCCGCCGCAAGCTTCAACTGCCGATCCACTGCCGCCTTGTGTGCGTCCGTATGCTCGTGCGCCCTGAACGACTGCGTCTGCAAGTCACGGCCACCGTCGTCACCTTGCATGGCGTACCTCGTGTTCCCCTTCGCGTACGACATGCAGATGGAGCACTTCACGTATGGAAAACCGTCCTTGGTCTTCCCAAACACCAGCCAGGAAAAGTGTTGCGACCACTTCGTCTCGTAGTTAATACTTGCCTCAAGGTACACCTGCTCTCGCAGCTGCATCTTGGTGAGTGCGGGCGAGCCGGTATCCGCACGCACAGGGATGTCAACTTCCTCCGGTTGCTCAGCTTCTTTCGGTGGAGGATCTGCCGGCTTGTCATTGTCAGGCGGTGGAATACGGCGGCCTCCGACGACCAGAGTACTCTGCGCCCACTTCCCATTTCGCGCTTGCTTGGGAGTGGAAGAAGCCGACGGCGGGCCAACAGACACACGCACCGTGCTTGGAGTGGGGCTAGGCGATGGCGGTGGGGGATCTTTGCTGCAAGAAGCAACAGCCGGGGGTAGAGTGAAGGCGACAGGATGTGGAGAATCAGAAGGAGTAGGGGTTACTCTAGCAGCAGAGTCATGAACCGTAGACCTAGGAGGTTCTGGTGTCACCGGAGCACCGGTAGCTCTAAGAAAATCGAGCCCAGGCCGGGGATCATCTGATGCTTTCTCCGGCAAGGCTTGCGCTGTCGGTTTTGCCGGTAAAGGTGGCTCGTCAGGGCCAGTCTGAGGAGCATCTTCGTCGGCCGGCAGGGCCTCCATGGCGGCGAGCTAGGGGAAAGATGGAGCGAGAGGAAAGTGTGATACTGAACAAAAAGCAGGAAGCGAAGGAAGCCTGGCTCTGGGTAGGGGGAAGGAAAGGAAGGTTGGAGATGGCGGGGTCATCACGAACCCACCGCGGCACGATGCCACAAGGTTCATGGCAACATTCGTCAATGAATTCGGCCGTAGATGCAAGGCCGAATTCATTGAAGGACTGCTTAGCTGCCAGCGCATACTGTCAACATGCCGTTCTGGCGAATGGCAGAGGCATGCTGTGCACTGCGAGGTGCGCGTGGCAGCAACGTATCATAGATTTGGGTGCGTTGTCACTGTTGACAGCTGTCTTTACAGCACGGTGTTGGAATTCGGTGTCGTTATTACGTCAGTCCAGCGCGTGAACGGGGTACCTCACATGGGGCCACGCGAAGTAATGATTACGCACAGGGGGGGGGTTATCGAAAGGAAACTTCGAGGAACCTTCGTCCCGATACCCTCGCATTCAGGGTCCACCGAACGCATACTCTGCATAGACATAGTCCGCAAGTACACTACTCTGAGTCTAGTTATAAGATTTCAGGGTTCGTTAAGTAACTTTTCTGATTGGATCAGAGTTCACAAGTTAAAAAAACTGAAATTGCAGGGGCCCAGCAGTTGAGAAGCCTGTAATCACCCTGAAATCAGGGTAATTACCCTGATAAAATCAGCCCTGTTTGGGCCACCTTTTCTAATCAGGGTTCTAGGTAGTCCCTGTTAGAATTTGAAGTGATTGCATAGGATCGTACTACTTAGGATGGTAGCTTCCTGTCGTAGCGGAAGTCTTATATGAGTTTAAATCCAGTTATGAAGGCTTTGTCTGGACTTTAATAAAAGCCCATGTAGTGATATGTTTCAGGATCAATGTCTCTGAAATCAGATATATTATAAAATGACAAACATACAAAATATATAGCTAGAGTAAAGTACCTGTTCGCCTACTGTACTGTGCTATTCTTGTTCTGAAACGGTACGTAACTTTTTGCGAGGCCTATAGCTACTTGCTGACGTCATCCTAGGGCGCGTAGCGCTTTGCTGACGTCAGCCTATCGGTACTTTACTGTACTACACGAATTTCCTTGAAGTGCTTAAGTCTCGATATTATCTCAACACTCCCCTTCACTTCTAGGAGTTCGGTGTAGTTATCTGGTTGTCTCGGAAATTCCGCTGAGCTGGTTGCAGTGGTGGAATTTCTGTCGTGTCAGCTTCTTGGTAAGTGAGACAGCTGCCATGTCACCAGTGGGACAGTAGACAAGGCGCATTCTCCCCTATAGTCTGTTTAGGCTGTAGTGGGGTAGTTCTTATAGGGTACAACACTTTTAGGTTTCCTACTTGTACCCACCTGCTTTCTAGTTCAGTCATTCATTCGTTCCATATTCTGACAAATTTACCCCAGACCATCAGTGTGGCCTAAATCGTTTCACTGTCAAATCAGTGTAACAATAACTTTCAAAAAAATTACCCAAACACATCAGTGTAGGCCCTAAAATTCACCCTTCTCATCAGTATAGCAGTGTGATTTACACTGATAAAATAGGGCCTGCTTCTGAGTCAACTCATGTGCAAGAGCGACTCGAGCATCCCGGGAAAGGGTTCCACAGAATGGGCTTGCTCAGTATGCTCCTCCGTGCAAAGAGCTCCGCTTCAGGGGGACCCCCTCGGTGTAGCGGGTAGTGCTTCCAGGTGGTTAGTGGGAACTGGGGGTTGGCGTTGGTCTCCCCCATAAGATGGTTTGCTGTGTTCACATAAATAATAGGGCGGTGTTTCGCCTGCTCGTCCTTCTGCGTTTTGAGGGAATTAGGGGAGTATGGGGATGGAGACAAGAAAGGCAAATGAGGCTCATAAATGGGATTGAAATGGATCAAAGACTCAAAAGGAATGTACTATTTTGGAACACGAAGGGGTCAAAGTGTAGAGAGGACGGAATAGGGGCTGGAGATGGCAGATTGGTGGGCGTAGAGGACGAAATCAAGGATGTACGGTAAGGGGGCGGAATGGAGAATGAGGGGTGTGGAATGGGGTGAGATGGTGGAAGGTGAGGAAGGGAGAGGGACTCAGGGAGGAAGCAAGAGGTGAGAGTAGAACAGGAGGTGCACTGAGTAGTGGAGGAATGGAGAGAGGAAAGCGGACATGCAGCAACAGTTCTATTGCTGCATACCACCTTAGAACAAACGGATTTGGAGATTAGACTTTTAGCAAGGAATCTGCTGAACCAAGTTGGCAGACTATCAGTCTCCACACTCCCCGCTTCTTGTCCAACCGATCAGGTGCCAAAACCTTCACAGTGTAATACTGTAAGGTAGTCAAGCGCTATGATTCATAGGGTATCAAGGCAGTGTACTGATGGAGGAGAGTCTAAGGGTCGATTCTATCGCGGTATCATACCTGCAGTTCCTCATAGGGCACGTCCACAGTGTAGTGATGGAAGATACCGAGGAGCTGTCTGGAGCTTCTCAAAGGGTACGTTGGCAGTGTAGTGATAGATGGGAGTTCAGGATTGGCTCTAACGGGGTATCATACCTGCAGTTCCTCATAGGGAACGTCCACAGTGTAGTGATGGAAGAGAGAGAGCCACCACACTAGATCGGCCTTGTTGCCCTGCGACCATGTCTTCTCATCAACGCACAAGGAATCAGATGCATAGAAGTCACAAAAATAACCGTCAGATGCATAGCAGTCAGATGCATAGCCGTCAGATGCATAGCCGTCAGATGCATAGCAGTCAGATGCATGTCAGATGCATCTCAGATGCGGGTGGAGTCAAAGCAGAGTCGAACATCATCAGTTCGGGGAGCAGCTTTCTGATGCTCCTAAAAACGCCAACCGCACCACACTCAATTAGTTACAGGACTGCTGCTGCCTATTTCTCCCATGTTCTCTTGCCATCCTGAGCACAACGCTCTCCTCATACTCACTCTTGTTCCTCTCACCCACTCTCAATCTTCTCTGGTCTGCCGTTTTTAGTTCGTACTCCTGTCACACACGTTCTCGCCCATTCTCTCGACTTCTCGCCTCGTCCGCACCTGTGTGCTCCAGTGGCTGGTGGTCCGCACGCTCCTCTACGTTTTCGCGGTGGCCCTAATCGCAATCTATCTGACCCTTCAGCTGACCACAAGCCATTCTCGCTTCTGTCACTTTCCGCTCGTCCTCGCCCTGTCGCATTCTGCGGTCTCTCTCCTCCCTCCTCACCTGAGTGCCGCAGTGGTCAGTGGTGCGTACGCTCCTCCATGGCTTCGTGCTGGGGTCCAATGAGAGGTTGACACCTGCTATCGTTAAATAGTCAATGTCAGCAGTTCGGCCAAACCTGCAGGCAAGGCACAGGAGACAAAGAGGGTAATGATGTCAAGAAGATGGACTACTGTGTGATGATTGATTGACCTGCTCCGGGGAATCAAACATAAGCAGCAAAACAGCAGAGCAACGAGGTATGATGTGAAACAGATTGGCTGGAAGGGAGGGGGCGTACACTATCTTGTTGAATGACATGTAGAAGAAGGTGGCCATGTGGTTGACCTGATAAGGCTTCAGCCGACGATAGCTCGCCTCGCCCTGTCAGTTACATCGAAAACGAACAGAATGTCAGACGCGTCAGGCGAAAGGTGCTGTCAGTAAACATGATACGACATGTCACTCGTCCAGTTGCATGCTATATTCTGGAGAAGAAAAAGAGTGTACCAGTCCAGCGTACACTGCATCCGCTTCTTACTTCTCCTGCCTCACCTCGTACACCACCACCAGCTCGCACAACAAATCATCAGCGTTACTCCCGTTAACAGCTTCACCTCTCGCCGCTACTCCCTTCTCTCCAACGGCTCCTGCTAACTCTGGCGCTAGTTCCACTCCATTCTCCCCCCCACGTTCCCCGGTTTTCCCGCATGCTTCTGCTGCGTCTTCCCATTCCACGAAATCTTCCCCCCCAGCCATATAGTCCGTCCATTCCTTTCCGCGCGAGCGGGCTTCCGCCTCCTCCCCCTCCTGCACGAAGCGGAAAAACACGCGCACGAGCGCGTGTCCCGCGCGAATGTCGTGTGTCGGATGCAGGAAAATCGGCGCGCACTGTCGCAGCCAGTTCCGTTCCAAGCTCGCTCGCCGAGCCAATTCCGTCGACTCCGTCCCACCTGGCGTACTAAGTTTCGCCGTCTTTCCAGAATAATTATCAGCTGAACCTTGTAGTGACAAGCCTTGCCTCGAGATGTCTTTCTTCGCTTCGCCATTGTCAGTGGTCGCATAACCGTCTGTCCGGTCTGGGATAGCAGCTGGCGTTGACTTCGCGGTAGCTGACCCGTCAGGCTGGCTGGTGTGTCCATTGGCGCTCAGATAGGAGCCAATGGCAGATGGTTGAGAAGACTCGGAGAAGCCGACAGAGGAAGAATCGTTTCCGTCGGTCATTGTCGATTTCAAGGCAGTTCGTCGGTGGATTAGCAATGACTGGCTTTCCCACTCTCTATCAACAGATGGATATCCCATATAACAAGGTAGGAACGAGAGATGGCTACGGCTACTCTTGTGATCAATAGAAACCGTAAGCGACTAAATGACTAGTGAGTGACTCATCCCTGCGGTTGACAGTTACGCGCGTAATGGATGATAAACTTCCAATAAGAAACTAAAGAAACTTCGGCTAGATATCAATAAAGTAAACATTGATAATATATTTTCCCGAGTTAGGCTAGCCACTGGAATTTACAGCGGCGACAGGGGTTCTCGCGATCAACAATGGGAGTCGGTGGAGCTCATCCCACTAGTAGTACGTGACTGCTTACTATCGTCTGTTCTACGACAGAGTATAACGTATAAAGGCATTTATCTGTAATTGATGTCTAGCTGGAGACGAGCTCTCTGCAGCTTCCTGTCATGAAGTGCCTGCGTCCTACGGAGTTCTGGTGCGACAATGCCTCTGCGATGGCAGAACACGCTGTTTAATCAGGCGTCGGCTTCGGCTATCAACCGTCACAGAAACCAGGCCTGAGAATAAATACTGAGACGTCGTAAGGGCTTCTGAAATCCCAATGACGTGCCTACTTTCTCGGGTGCAGGAACGGCAATTTCACCAGAGCCTGCAGCGACATTCCCAAGGAATGCACGCGCGTCAGCGATACACAAAGCTGGTCTGGCACTTTCGTTCCAGTAGAGCCCACAACGATTTTTTTTCCAGATGGAGAATGGTGAAGTGTGGTTTTGCAGAGTCAATCACTCAGAGCAGCGTACTTTGGGAGGTGTTTGCTTTTCCAGAGACATGTGGCTGAAAAGTGACGGCGACAGAACGGAATGTGACTGGCAGCCCTCAAGAGCCCTCTTGACTTTGAATGCGACTGGGATGAACATCCTTTGAAGGAGGAAATGACGGAGAGCCGTGTTTTCTAATTTCCAACTCCGTCGGTTAATAGTTTTGACAGCGGATTGCTTCCATTACCTTGGGGTATATTATTTCTCCGTTTCCCCTTTCGAGTCCACATATACATATTGTTTCCGTTTTACAGTACACATAGCAAACGCGCAGTACGGGACAAAAAAAAACAAAAAAAACCCTCATGGATGGTATGCCACGTAGAGGGCATCAACCCTAAACACCATGAGGCAAGGTGTTTAGGGTTGATGCCTCCCAAATGCCTTGTCATCCGAGCGGGTTTAGTTTTTCCACTGATCACTATACTGAAACCAGGCTGACTTCGTATTTGCCCTTTTTATGTTTGCTCACGAGCAATGGGAAATAACAATAAAACTTGCCCGTGGGAAAAAGGCACAAGCGCGGAGGGAGTCGCTTTATTTTTTTTGGTTGGAAGTACACTATATAAGCATACAACCACAGTCAGAGGGAGTCGCTGTCAAAGCCACAGATCAAAGAAATCCTAAACGCAAAAGCAGGGCGGTCCGTCATTTCCTCTCTTTAGAGGTGTTGGTGTTTTCGGTTCCACAGCTGGGCCAAGACGTGGGTGTCAGACGAGCGCCTCGGGGTAAACCCTCCAAACCAATGAGAGGCACTCATCCCAAGCAACAAAGAAGTTCCCGTTGGTGCTACCCATCAACCCTACCACGGTGAGGAGCTAACCATTCGGTCGATGACGGTTTGTGGAGATACATAGTCTTAAACATTGAAATATTGTCTTACACAAAACTATGGTGAGTAAATGTTAAATTGTTAATACCGTATTACCCCGGATAGAAGCGCACCTGTGCTTATAATAAAGCAGAGTTATTTAGGAGGGTGCGCTTCTAATTTAGTCATTTTTATAAGCACATGCGCTTATATAATGACATATACATATATATAATTTTATAGCATCAAAATGTACATCTCAGTCGTACCATTCCAATCGAGGCGAAATTTTATAGCGCCAGGAATCAGAATCGCGCGCTACCGATTTTTATCCAACACACGGGGACAAAGACACGTCAGTTTGCCCCTATGCCAGCACATATTGACCTGACGCGCAGCTTCTGAGGTCTTCGCGAGTCAAACGAAGCGATTAAGAAATTATGATCGCTTCAATTTTGAAACTCGTTAATGTGTTTAGCAGATTTTAAATAAAAAATGCTGCATGCGCTTATAATAAAACAGGGTTTTACAGGGAGTGCGCATATAATTGAGGATTGGCCATAAGCGCATTGCTCCAAATATAAGCGCATGCGCCTGCGCTTATATCCGGTGTCAGAATGTTATAGTGCTTACAATTGTGTAGGCTATAGTGGGGTAGCCCATAAGGGGTACAACCCAATCAGGGTTAGTACTTGTACCCAACTCTTTAATAGTTCTTTCATTCTCGTTCATTACTTTCAACATGGTTTCAGAGCAGGTCCCTTGCTAGGACTGCTTTTCTTTCCTTGGGCCCACCACCTGCTGCCCTGCGAGTAGCCCACTGACCCCGGCCCGTAGCCTCGGCCCCTTCGCCCCCAGGCCCCGGCCCCGTTGCTCGTCACTCGCGCTCGGCGCCCCTAGGCCCCGGTTTCTGCCCGTCGCGCCCCAAGGCCCCGGTTCCGGCCCGTCGCGCTCCTAGGCCCGTCGCCCCCCTAGGCCCCGGTCCCGGCCCGTCGCTCTCCTAGGCCCGTCGCGCCCCAAGGCCCCGTTCCCGGCCCGTCGCGCTCCTAGGCCCGTTGCGCCCCTAGGCCCCGGTCCCGGCCCGTCGCTCCCCAAGGCCCCGTTCCCGGCCCGTCGCGCTCCTAGGCCCGTTGCGCCCCTAGGCCCCGGTCCCGGCCCGTCGCTCTCCTGGGCCCGTCGCGCTCCCCCCAGGCCCCGGTTCCTGCCCGTCGCGCTCCTGGGCCCGTCGCGCCCCTAGGCCCCGGTTCCTGCCCGTCGCGCCCCTAGGCCCGTCGCGCCCCAAGGCCCCGGTTCCGGCCCATCGCACTCCTAGGCCCGTCGTGCCCCTAGGCCCAGGTCCCGGCCCGTCGCTCCCCTAGGCCCGTCGCGCCCCAGGCCCCGGTCCCGGCCCGTCACTCCCCTAAGCCCGTCGCGCCCCTAGGCCCCAGTCCCGGCCCGTCGCTCCCCTTTTGCCCGTCGCGCCCCTAGGCCCCTTGACCTCTTCGTACCTCGGCCCCTCGGCCCCTTAGCCTCTTCGTACCTCGGCCCCTAGGCCCCAGGCCCCTCGGCCCCTTGGCCCCTCGGCCCCCAGCCCCCCCCCCCCCCCCCCCCCCCTTTTCGTGTTTGGCCCCTCAGCCCCTAGGCCCCTCGGCCCCGCCCCTCGGCCCCTCGGCCCCTAGGCCCCTTGGCCCCTCGGCCCCTAGGCCCCTCTTTCGTGTTTGGCCCCTCGGCCCCTAGGCCCCTCGTCCCCGCCACTCGGCCCCTCGGCCCCTAGGCCCCTTGGCCCCTCGGCCCCTAGGCCCCCCCCCATTCGTGTTTGGCCCCTCGGCCCCTAGGCCCCTCGGCCCCGCCCCACGGCCCCTCGGCCCCTAGGACCCAGGCCCCTCGGCCCCTTGGCCCCTCGGCCCCTAGGCCCCCCCCTTCGTGTTTGGCCCCTCGGCCCCTAGGCCCCTCGGCCCCGCCCCTCGGCCCCTTGGCCTCTCTATCCCTGCTGCTACTACTGCTACAGCTGCTATTGCTACTGCTGCTACTGCTGCTTCGGCGTGCTGCACAGCTATGGCTTCGCTTAGGGTTCTCGCGTTCGATCATGAGGGCAGACCGGTTCAGTGTTTCGCTGCACCTGTATCTACTGAGCGATTCTAAGGACAGTGTTTCGCTGTTTGACCTTGCGTTAGGCGCCGCTCCTGCCCCTCCCGCCACAGCTGACAGTGCGACTCGCTCACGCTGGCTTACTCGCGACGCTGCTGCCCGCTTGGCCATTCGCAACCACCTGCCGTTAGCCGAATGCGCCCACTTTGGACAGCACAGGACAGCCCAGGCACTGTACACTGCTGTAGTCGCCCGCTACTCCTCGCCTGCCACTTCTGCTCTAGGCCGCCTGCTTCTGCCCTACCTGTTCCCCAATTGTCAGCCTTTGCCACAGTAGAGGACCTGGTTTCCCACCTGCGCACTAGCGACGCTAGCTACCGCGCTACCGTCCCTGCTGAGTTCCTTGACAGGAAACAGCCCCCGATGTTCATCACCCTCTATTTCATAGTCACTCGCCTCCCTGACTCTCTTCGCTCTGTCAGGGACCACTTTCTCTCTCTTGACCCCACCTCCCTCACGGTTGACCTCCTCGAGCAGCATCTCCTCGCAGATGAGACTAGTGCAGTTGCTGTAGGTGCTGCTCGTGGCACTCCGCGCCCGCCCTTCTTTGAGGGGTGCTCCCCCTCCCCCCTTGCCCCCTCCTACGCCTCTGCTGCTGCTGCAGACGTCTCTGTTGCTGAGGACGTCGGGGCTGCTTCTGCTAGTGCGAAGCGCCGCAGCAGCAAGGGCAAGGGTGGCAGGGGTGGTGGAGGTGGCAGCGGTGGTGGTGGAGGTGGCAGCGGGAGTGGTGGTGGGGGCAGCAGTGGAGGTAGTGGAGGCAGTGGAGGTGGTGGAGGCGGTGGGACTGGTGGTGGGAGTGGGGGCTCTGGTGGCGGCGGTGGAGGCAGCGGTGGGAGTGGCGGTAGTGGAGGTGGTGGGACTGGAGGCGGTAGGGCTGGACCTAGGCATGGAGGCCCTGGTGGTGGCCAGCGGCAGCAGCAGCAGCGTCGGAGCGAGACTCAGTCGCCCCAGCAGCTCCGTGAGTGGTTGTTTCAGCGTGGGTTGTCTGGGGGTAGTGATAGCTGCCCGTATGTCATTCGCACGGGTGCTCGTGCGGGTCAGACATGCGGGAAGCTTCACTCTCAGACGTTTGTTGTGCTGAGTTTGGTGACGAAGTTGAGCTCCCTCGCTGGGCTGATATGCTTAGGTCTAGGATTGCTATCTTTGACCTCGACTTTGATGCTATTCTTTCTGCTATGTATGCCTTGTCTGTTAGTGCTGAGGGTGACTGTTACCGGTGTGTGCCGCCTGACCCAGGTAAAGCTGTTGCTGCTCTAGGTGCTAGTGAGTCTGGTACTCTCCCTGGTACTGCGCCTGCTCAGGCCTTGCACACCTTCTCGTTGGACTCAGGCGCCTCGCGTTGTTTCTTTCGTGACAGCAGCACTCTCACTCCTCTTCTTGCACCTGTCCCGGTCAGACTGGCTGACCCCTCTGGGGGCCCAGTCATTGCCCGTTCCTCCAGTGTCCTCCCATGTCCGGCGTTTCCGTCCAGCTCACTCTCAGGTCTTCACCTCCCATCGTTCTCTACGAACTTGGTGAGTACCGCTGCCCTCCAGGATGCGATGGTCACCACCACCACTCCTGGGGGTCAGCGTGTGTCGATCTGCACGTGCTCACGGACGGGACGTCACCTGGCCACGTTCACTCGTCGGCCAGGGTCGAGTCTGTACACACTGGCTACCGAGCCTCCTCAGGTAGCTGCGTCTGCTCAGGTGTCCGCGTCAGGTCAGGTAGCCACCTCTTGCTCGTGTCGCCTCCTGTCGCACCAGACTCTTCTGTGGTACCACCGCCTGGGTCACCCCTCCCTGCCACGCCTTCGTGGCATGCACTCTCATCTTCTTGTCTCTGGTCTTCCCAGGTCTCTGCCTCCCCTCCCGCCCTCGCCTGCCCCGCCCTGCCTTCCGTGCGTCGAGGGGCGGCAGCGTGCCGCTCCTCACTCCTCCTCGTTTCCCCCGACGACTGCTCCACTGCAGACTCTCCACATGGACGTGTGGGGCCCAGCCCGCGTCAGTGGACAGGGCCGCGAGCGCTACTTTCTGCTGGTAGTTGACGACTACACGCGGTGCACCACGGTCTTCCCCTTGCGCAGCGAGGGTGAAGTCGTTGATGTCTTGATCCCTTGGATCCGCACAGTCCGTCTCCAGCTCCGCGAGGGGTTCGGCCAGGACCTTCCTGTCCTACGTTTGCACTCTGACAGAGGTGGTGAGTTCTCCTCCAACCTCTCGCGGGACTTTTGTCGTGGGGAGGGCATTCTCCAGTCGTTCACGCTTCCGGACTCCCCTCAGCAAAATGGGATTGCTGAGCACCGCATGGGCTTAGTCATGGAGGTCGCTCGTACCTCCATGATCCATGCGGCTGCTCCCCATTTTCTATGACCGTTTGTGGTCCGGTATGCTGCGCATCAGCTCAACCTCTGGCCCCGTGTCTCCTTACCGGAGACCTCGCCCACACTGCGTTGGACGGGGGAGGTTGGCGATGCGTCGGTGTTCCGGGTTTGGGGATCTCGTGCCTTTGTTCGCGATACGTCCGCGGACAAGCTCTCCGCCCATGCTATCCCCTGCGTCTTCCTTGGCTTTGTCCCCGACACGCTTGGCTGGCAGTTTTACCACCCCACCTCGCGCCGTGTCCTCCCGTCTCAGGACGTCATGTTCGACGAGTCAGTTCCCTTTTACCGTCTCTTCCCCTACCGCTCTGCCCCCCCCCCCTGCCCCCGCCGCTCTTCCTTGCTCCCGGTCCCCCTCCGGTAGACCCTCTCGTGCCCCAGGGTCCAGCTCCCTCAGGTGTGTCTCAGGTAGACCCTCCCCCTGGTACTGCGCCTGTCGAGGTAGCTGTTGCTCCAGGTGCTGCGTCTGCGGGTGCTGCGTCCGGGGGTGTGGAGCCGGGGGGTGCGGGGTCTGAGGGTGCTGGGTCCAGGGGTGCTGAGCGTGGGGGTGCGGAGCCTGGGGGTGCGGAGCCTGGGGGTGCTGAGCCCGAGGGTGTGGAGCCTGGGGGTGCTGAGTCGGAGGGTGCGGAGTCTGGGGGTGCTGAGCCTCGGGGTGCTGCTTCGTCTAGAGGTCCTGCTGGTGCTTCGCCGCGACTGTCTCCGCAGCACCTGCGTGAGTGGCTTGTACGGCGCGCACGCCTTTGGAGTGGAGCTCCCGGAGCTGGAGGCGCTGGAGATGCTGGAGCTGGAGGTACTGGAGTTACTGCTGGAGCTAGTGGTACTGGAGGTACTGCGGCTGCTGGTCTTGGAGGTGCTCGTACCAGGGGTGCTGGAGCTGCCGAGACTGGTGGTGCTGGGGGAGCTGGAGCTGGAGACCCTACTGAGCCTGGAGCTGCTGGAGCTGGAGGCTCTTGCGCTGGTGGAGCTGGCACCGGAGGCGCTGGAGCTGGAGGAGCTGGAGTTGGAGGCACTGGCGCGGGAGGCGCTGGAGCTGCCGGAGCTGGAGCTGTTGACCCTGGAGCTGGAGGCACTGTGCTGCCGCGACTGTACTTCGTTCCCCTGCCCTAGCAGGTTCTTGGAGTCCCGTCTTCTACTGCCCTTACTCCTCCCTTACTGTGTCCACCGCCTGACCAGTCGCAGCCACCGTTACAGCCAGCCTCCCCCCTGCCTGCTCCCTCTCCTTACACTGAGCAGTCTGGCGGTCTTACAGAGCGTCGTGAGCCTGCGTCTTGTCGTGTCTCGCCTGTTCGCACTGCTCGTCGCGTTCTTCGTTCGTGTCCTCCTCCTGTCCCCGGCACAGACACTATGGCACTCCGTCCTTCCTCTGTTCCACTGCGTGTTCCTCTGCCGCCTCCTCCTGAGTCCTCTCTTCCTAAGGTCCCTGACCCTGAGTATGACCGTGCTCGGTAACGCGTCCTCCACCTGTCCCATATGTAGTGTTTTGTAAGGAAATTTACTTTTCCTTAATTCGCGCCCCTTCTTACCACATACAAGACCATTCCCGCCATCTGCACCCAACAGTGAAACGTTACCCGCTCACGACACTCGCCTCGACTACGACTCCCGCCACTGTTCACGATGCGACCCAACCTCACGGTTCGGTTGGTAACCCGCGCTCCGGACCTCTGCCTCGACATTTCCCAACCTCGGCGCTAGGCCCGTAGTGCACCCCATTTCCTCACATTACCATTACCACTCTAGTTCGCTATATATTCTTCGCTCATTGTAGTTTTTGTTTCGATAGTGCAATTCTCGCTCGCTCGCTCAATTGCAATCGTAACACTTGGTTTTCAGAGCCTAGGATCTCCTCTTGGACCGCTCCCACACCTTCGCTTCCCCACTACCTCATTTTTTGGGGGGGTAGACGTGTCTCAGCGAACAAGCACCGCCACTCGAAGTGCTCTCTCGTAAGCACGCATGACCACGACAGAGGCTCTCGCTGAGCTTGCCCGACACCCCCGCCATGGCCGAAATTAATATCGCGACACTAACGCAGGAGCAGCTCGACCGTTTCGTGCACCAACTCGAAGATTCGGCGCTCGAAATTGCGACACTCACGGCAGAACGCGACTCCGCTCACCAGCAATCGACGGTGAATGCACCAGCACCAACACATGCACCTGCACAATCAGAGTAGCCGATCGTCATCTCATCATGCACACTGACACAAAACGACAGCGTGGGACAACGCTCAGGCGCAGCCAGTGATGGCGCCGCTCAATCTATGTCTGGCATGGAGAGGAACAGGGCCGCACCAAGCATACAAGGGCCTCGCGAAGCCCGTCGGCACGTGGAGTTCGCCGCAACGAGTGGCAACAACGACATCATGGCACCGATGCCACTCAAGCCGCAGCGCCCGCCCTGCTTCGATCCTAGCCAACGTGGAGGTCCGACTGGGTCTTCATGATGAACGTTTTCTTCGACGCGAACTACGTCAAGTCGGACATAGCGAAGATTCGCTATGCAGTTTCGCTGCTGAGGGGCCCCGCCATGGACTGGTGGCGAGTCATCGCGGCGTCGCCACGCGCCTACGAGCCGCCGTCGCAAGAGGAAGGGTCTACGGGTCCAGCCGTCACCTGGAGTTCTTTATGCGAAACCGCCCAGTATAGCACGTGGGATGCCTGGTGCGTAGGGCTTCGGGCGCGCTTCGAGCCGATTGCGGCTTCTATTTCAGTGCGTCAGAGACTGCGTACTTGGCGACAACTCGGGTCGGTCCAAGACTATACGAGTGGTTTTTTGTCCAACTTATATATAGCTTACATTGTGTAGGCTGTAGTGGGGTAGCCCATAAAGGGTACAACCCAAATAGGGTTAGTAATTGTACCCAACTCTTTGCTAGTTCATTCATTCTCGTTCGTTCTTTCTGACATGGTTTCAGAGCAGGTCCCTTCCTAGGACCGCTTTTTTTTGGGCCCACCACCTGCTACCCTGCTAGCCACCCTCGTGTGCCCCCCCCCCCCCCCCCCCCCTCTCGACCCTAGGCCCCGGCCCGTAGCCTCGCGCCCGTCACCCCTAGGCCCCGGCCCCGTCGCCCGTTGCTCGCGCCCGACGTTCCTAGGCCCCGGTTCCGGCCTGTCGCCCGTCGCGCAATGCCCCTAGGCCCAGTCGGCCCCGTCGCCTGTCGCTTTCCTAGGCATGGCCTACGCCCCGCGGCCCCCCGTTGACCAAGGCCCCTCAGCCCCGTCACTCGTGCCCGACGCCTCTAGGCCCCGGTTCCGGCCCGTCGCCCGTCGCTCCCCTAGGCACGGCCCTACGCCCTGCGCCCCCCCGTCGACCAAGGCCCCTCGGCCCCGTCTCTCACGCCCGACGCCCCTAGGCCCCGGTTCCGGCCCGTCGCCCGTCGCGCAACTGTTAACGGAAGTGAAGTGTTGGCCCCGCCCTCGCTTGGGCAATGCCGACGACTTGGTCGGATGTACGGGAGTAGCAGCCGACCATCCGCAGTGGGAGAGCTGCTCGACAGATTTCGTCGAGCTGCAGGGGACCGCTGTGGTATTGCTGTCGACCAGGGAACTCGTCAGCTGCAACTGACTGGTCTGGGCAACGGATGGGTCGTCGACCAGGAGGGGCTGTTCGACCGGGAGGTCGACGGAGCAGTCCGTCGACCAGAGGCATTTGGGGTTGTCCAGGTCGACCGGGTAACCTGCTCGGCGAGTTCTGCGGAAGCACGCAAACGTCGTCGAGGTCGCGATGGCGAAGGTGACTTCGGGTTGGTATCCCAAAGTCAATGTGGCTCGTCAGGCGCAGACAATGGCCGACGGATGCACAACGGTGCAAGTCGGGCCGATCGTCTGCGCGCATCTGCGAGCGTGCGCACTGCTGTCTTCTACGGGGCAACGCTGGACAGCCACTCTGCTGCAGCGTTGGCACACCGTCGACCTGCTGTGTTGGCAGGTCGCCTTTTTGTTGGCACGGCTCCTCTACGCAACGCTGGCAGGCGGTCGACCATGCTGTGCTGTCTGTCGATCAGACTAGCTCCAGAGTTGCTAGGTGCCTGATGTAGTCATTCTTGTGATTGCTTGTGTAATTCTAATTTTGCTAGTGGAAACTCTTGCCAATTTCTCCTGTGATTGTGCAAGCACTAAGGAACTAGGCAAAGCTACCCCATCACTCCTAGAAGTTCGTGCCAACCTCGTAGTCTAGCTCACCACCGTTGTAGAGTGATTCTCCTAATGGTGCGGTGAGCGTGGACCGAACACGCGACCTTCACATAGGAGCCGACTTTTGCACCTACTAAGTCGTTCGTAGGCCGGCAGCAGCGATAGTCACCATGGTCGACCCCGTAGCTAATGCGGGCGTAGCGGACACCTTGGAGGCACGCTTGGCTGATGCGAGGACACGCCATGCGGATGGCGAGTACGGGAGGATCCCCTTGCTGATCGTCGAGTTGGGCATCCGATCGCAGTGGGCGACGGAACACCCTTCCCATCCAGATTCTCCTCGACCGGTGCGAAACGAAGGTGGCGTCGACGACGAGGTCGACGGCGGTGCACGAGTCAGCGGCAACGATGGCACAAAGCAGAGAGGAGTGCTCAAGGTAGACGGTGGTGTCGACAGGAGTCAGGCGCGAGTGCAGAACTCAACGGCAGCTGCAGGCAGTTCGCGTGCCGATGTCGATGGTCGACGTCGCTCACCCCTACAAAGCGGTGGAGGGCTCTCAGCGACGACGCATGTGACGTCGGGCGGGATTGCACCGACGTATGGCTACTTCAAGTTCTTGCCGGACCGGATTACTGTCGCACCTCTGCAAGGTTGACGGTGTCACAGGATCGAATTCCACTCGAGAATGTTGCACTAATGGTGAGTACAAGGCGTATTTATACTCAGAAATACATAGAAACAACAGATAATCCGAACCTTCGCGAACGCGCTCTTCTAGAATAGATAATCACAAGTGCGCATAAGCACGCAAGCCCATTGGCACTTCGGATTATGGCGAGATTACGCCTTGTACACCACTGTCGGTGCTGTCGGTGCCGTATAATGTAAATGTCGGTGCCGAAAATACCAAATAAGTGAAATAATCGGAAAGCTCTAGAAAATAGAATAGTAGTCCGATTGAGGTGAAATAATGTGCAAATGAAAGAGGAAAATAAGTAGAATAAGATGGAGTAAAAATATGGAAATGAGAAATATGTCGAACGTCGGCGTACTCTCACACTTCCCCCCCTCAAAGCTGGGTGGTAGATGTAACACCCTGCTTGACAAGATAGTCGCGGAGAGAACTGTCAGAATCCCAACCACTAGACCATTGAGATAAAAGGGCTTGTTAAGTAGCGGGTCAGCGCGCCCATAACCCCCCAGGACAACGAGCCTGTAACCCTTCCCTAGGATCAATCGAGGATCACCAGTGGACCTCTGACACCCCCCCGCACTGGGATGCCCGAAGTGCACACACTGGGATTCAAACCCGAGACCTTCGCTCTGATAACATGTCAGAATCCCAACCACTAGACCACTGGGATAGAAGGGCTTGTTAAGTAGCGGGTCAGTGCGCCCATAACCCCCCAGGACAACGAGCCTGTAACCCTTCCCTAGGATCAATCGGGGATCACCAGTGGACCTCTGACACCCCCCCGCACTGGGATGCCCGAAGTGCACACACTGGGATTCGAACCCGAGACCTTCGCTCTGATAACATGTCAGAATCCCAACCACTAGACCACTGGGATAGAAGGGCTTGTTAAGTAGCGGGTCAGTGCGCCCATAACCCCCTAGGACAACGAGCCTGTAACCCTTCCCTAGGATCAATCGGGGATCACCAGTGGACCTCTGACACCCCCCCGCACTGGGATGCCCGAAGTGCACACACTGGGATTCGAACCCGAGACCTTCGCTCTGATACCATGTCAGAATCCCAACCACTAGACCATTGGGATAAAAGAGCTTGTTAAGTAGCGGGTCAGCGCGCCCATAACCCCCCAGGACAACGAGCCTGTAACCCTTCCCTAGGATCAATCGAGGATCACCAGTGGACCTCTGACAAGAACGTCGGGCTTTACTCATGTCTTCTTCAGAGACCCAGCTGTCCTCAGAAGGATCATAGCCTTTCCAGCGTACGAGAAACTCCAGGGCGCCATGCCGATGACGACGATGTGGAAGCACAGATTCAACTTCGTACTCAAGTTCATCATTCACGAGGACTGGAGGCGGCGGCGGAGGTTGGCGTCCCGTGTACAGCTTATTTGGATCTTGATAGGGTTTAAGAAGCTGCACGTGGAAGGCGTTATGAATCTTCCAAGAAGCTGGTAGGCGCAAGCGGAATGTGATTGGAGTGACCTGCTCTTCTACGAGGAAAGGTCCGCAGAAGCGAGGTCGTAACTTGGATGGAAGGTGACCGAGGTTGAGGTTGCATGTGTCGAGAAGCACATGGTCACCAACCGCAATGGTATGATTACCTGACAGGGCCTTACGGGGCCTGACGGGGCCTTACGGGGCCTTACGGGGCCTTACGGGGCCTTATGGGGCCGTACGGGGCCTAACGGGGCCTTAAACGGGGCCTGACGGGGCCTTACGGGGCCTTACGGGGGCTTACGGGCCCTTAAATGGGGCCGTAAACGAGGCCTTACGGGGCCTGACGGGGCCTTACGGGGCCTTACGGGGCCTTACGGGGCCTTACGGGGCCTTAAACGGGGCCGTAAATGGGGCCTTACGGGGCCTTACGGGGCCTTACGGGGCCTTACGGGGCCTTACGGGGCCTTAAACGGGGCCGTAAATGGGGCCTTACGGGGCCTTACGGGGCCTTACGGGGCCTTACGGGGCCTTACGGGGCCTTAAACGGGGCCGTAAATGGGGCCTTACGGGGCCTTATGGGGCCTTACGGGGCATTAAAAGGGGCCGTAAACGGGGCCTTACGAGGCCTTACGGGGCCTAACGGGGCCTTACGGGGCCGTAAACGGGGCCTTAAGGGGCCTTACGGGGCCTTACGGGGCCGGAAAAGGGGGGCCTTACGGGGCGGGCGCTGGCTCTAAGGGCAGGCGCAGGGGCCGCGACGGGCCTCGAAGGGAAGGCGCGACGCGCGCGTCGAGCAGGCAGTGACGAATTTCAGTGGTGGGCCCTTTTTAAAATTCTCGAAACTAGCTCTATACCATGTGAGAAGGATTGACGAAAGAATGAATAAACTAGAAAATGAGATGGGTACAAATAGGAAACACATAAGTGTTGTACCCTCTAAGAGCTACCCCACTACAGCCTAAATAGACCATAGCAGATATAAGTTTGACAGATACATTAGGGTATTCATGCGGAGCAACACTCAAGACGGTCGAGCCAAAAATGTCCACGTAAACCCAGCAGAGAGGAGTGGCAGGGAGTGGCGGCGTCTGGCAAATGTTAGGAGGGGTAGAGGGGATATTCGGAGAGGCTCTCACTGCTGCTGCTGCTGTGGAATGGCCTGGGTGGCAGCGGGGGGAGAAGGAGGATGGGGGGGTCGGGGGGGGAGTGGGGTGGGAGGCAGAGGAGAAGAAGATGGCGTAAGGGGAGCTCAGAACAGGGAGGAGGGGCAGCAGGTTGACAAGCTGGCTCTCACTGCTTATTGTGTGCAATGGCTGTCAGAAAGGGGGGGAGTGGGGAGTGGTGGGGCAGGGGGGAGTGGGAAGGGAGAGAGGGGAGGTGGGAAAGGGGCAGTGTGATTGTCTCTGGGGATGGCTGCAATTAGGTATCATGGAAAGGATGAGTGTGTTGAGTGGATCCGGGAGAGAGGAGAGGGAAGAGGAGAGAATGGGGAGAGGGTAGGGGATATCATGCACTGGTGCAGATGCCAAATGCACCAAAGGTCACCTGCAGCAGACCAGAGTCACCTGCACTGCACCAGGTGTCATTTGCACCAGGAGGTTCCCCGGTCAATGATGATGTGTTTGGAGACGGCCATTAGGTGCCTGACGTCCCGGGGGGCCGAGGCTTCCACCAAGGACAGCCGCCCTGCCACCTCCATGTCCCTCTGTTCGTATGGCAGCAGCTACACTCCCTGCACCGGCGGGATGTATAGCAGGAATGGGGGATGGGGAGACGAAACAATGTAAGGTTTTTGGTCAAGTTGAAGGACTAGCGGGAGTCAAGGAAGTGTGAAGGGGAGGGGGGGGGGGGGGGGAGGCGAAGGCCCACGGGTATGGGTGTTTGGGGGTACATAGTGTGCATAGTAGGGTTCATTATTACCATGGGAGTCGCTGATACCAGAAGCAATAAGGCGTGACGGCCAAAATGATAATGTGGGACGTTTCTGAAGCCCATAGGTGTGTCGTGGATGTTTACCAAGGATAGTTGGTGACATCACCTGTAACATTAGCACAAACAGAAAGTGTCGGTCAAGTTTATGATATAGGCTGTGATATGTTGCAAATGTGCCACTAGTCTCACATAAAAATATGCGCGCAGCACCGTGTGTTGATAACCGACCGCGGCCCCTCCCACCACGTCGCACAGGTGTGACGGGCTGCTGTACAGATTGGTTACCCCCTCCATCAGATATGTCAACGGGCTGCTGCTCCGTTCCTTGGCTCCTTGATGCATCCTCAATAATATCGTCGTCGACGCCATCCCCTAACGATGGCTCCGGCCAGGGAGACCGTCGTGGCGAAGCACCCGCAGGACCTCTAGAAGAAGCAATACCCCGAGGCTCAGCACCCCCAGACTCCGCACCCTCAGACTCATCACCCCCACGCTCCACACCCTCACGCTCAGCACCCGCAGGCTCAGCACCCCTAGGCTCCGCACCCCCAAGCTCAGCACCCCTAGACACAGCACCCTCTGACTCAGCACCCCCAGGCTCCGCACCCCCGGACGCAGCACCCCCAGACGCAACACCTCAAGCAGCACCTGAGCCGACAGCTATCTCAACAGGCACAGTACCAAGGAGAGGGTCTACCTGAGACACACCTGAGGGAGCAGGACCCTGGGGGGGAAGGGGGTCTACCGGAAGGGGACCTGGAGCAAGGAAGAGCGGCAGGGGTGGGCGAGGGGCAGAGCGGTACGGGAAGAGATGGTAAAAGGGAACTGACTCGTCAAATGTGATGTCCTGAGAGGGGAAGACACGGCGCGAGGTGGGGTGGTAAAACTGCCAGCCAGGCGCGTCAGGGGGAAAACCAAGGAAGACGCAGGGAATAGTGTGGGCGGAGAGCTTGTCCGCGGACGTATTGCGAACAAAGGCACGAGAGCCCCAGACCCGGAACACTGACGCATCGCCAACCTCCCCCATCCAACGCAGTGTCGGCGAGGTCTCCGGCAAGGAGACACGGGGCTAGGGGTTGAGCTGATGCGCAGCGTACCGGACTGCAAACGGCCACAGAAAATGGGGAGCAGCCGCATGGATCATGGAGGTACGAGCGACCTTCTTGACTAAGCCAATGCGGCGCTCAGCAATCCCATTTTGCTGAGGGGAGGCCGGAAGCGTGAATGACTTGAGAATGCCCTCCCCACGACAAAAGGCCTGTAAGAGGTCGGAGGAGAACTCACCACCTCTGTCAGAGTCGGAGGAGAGCTCACCACCTCTGTCAGAGTGCAGACGTAGGACCGGAAGGTCCTGGCAGAACCGCTCGCGAGCTGGAGACGGACTGCACGGATCCAAGGGATCAAGACATTAGGGACTTCACCCTTGCTGCGCAAGGGGAAGACCGTGGTGTAACGCGTGTAGTCGTTAACAACCAACAGGAAGTAGCGCTCGCGTCCCTGTCCATTGACGCTGGCTGGGCCCCACACGTCCATGTGGAGAGTCTACAGCGGAGCAGTCGTCGGGAGAAATGAAGAGGAGTGAGGAGCGGCGCGCTGCCGCCCCTCGACGCAAGGAAGGCAGGGCGGAGCAGGCGAGGGCGGGAGGGGAGGCAGAGACCTGGGAAGACCAGAGACAAGGAGGCGGGAGTGCATGCCACAAAGGCATGGCAGGGAGGGGTGACCAAGGCGGTGGTGCCACAGAAGAGTCTGGTGCGACAGGAGGCGACACGAGCAAGGGGGTGCTACCGGACCTGACGCTGACAACTGAGCAGACGCAGCAACTTGAGGAGGCTCGGTAGCCAGTGTGTACAGACTCGACCCTGGCCGACGAGTGAACATGGCCAGGTGACGGCCCGTCCGTGTACACGTGCAGATCGACACACGCTGACCCCAAGGAGTGGTGGTAGTGACCATCGCATCATGGAGGGCAGCAGTACTCACCAAGTTCGTTGAGAACAAGGGGAGGTGAAGACGTGACAGTGAGCTGGACGGAACCGCCGGACACGGGAGAACAGTGGAGGAACGGGCAACGACTGGACCCCCTGAGGGGTCACCCAGTCTGACCGGGACATGTGCAGAGAGAGGAGTGAGGGTGGTGCTGTCGCGAAAGAAACAGCGTGAAGCACCTGAGTCAAGTGTAAAGGTGTGCAAGGCCTCAGCAGGCGCAGTACCAAGGAGAGCAGACTCATTAGCACCTAGAGCAGCAGCCTCTATACCTGGGTCAGGCGGCTCACACAGGTAACAGTCACCCTCAGCACTAACAGACAAGGCATACATAGCAGCAATGATAGCATCATAGTCTAGGTCAAAGATAGCAACTCCAGACCTAAGCAGCTCTGCCCAGCGGGGGCGCTCGGCCTCGTCACCAAACTCTGCGCGCTAAGCGTCGTCTAGGCGAGAGAAGCAGCGGTGCTGAGTGTGAGGCTTCCCGCATGTCTGACCAGCACGGTCACCCGTGCGAATGACATACGGGCAGCTACCACTATACCGAGACGCCCCACGCTGAGAAAACCACTCACGAAGCTGCTGGGGCGACAGGTTCTCGCTCCGACGCTGCTGGTGCTGCCTCTGGTCACCTCCAAAACCTCCCCTCAGAATAGCTCCAGCCCTACCGCCACCACTCCCACTGCCGCCGCTACCGCCACCCCCACCGCTGCCACCACCGCCGCCACCAAAGCCCCCACTCCCGCCACCACTCCCACCGCTGCCACCACCTCCACTGCCTCCACCACCTCCACTGCTGCCCCCACCACCACCCCCGCTGCCACCTCCACCACCCCTGCCACCCTTGCCCTCGCTGCTGCGGCGCTTCCCACTAGCAGAAGCAGCCCTGACATCCTCAGCACCAAGGACGTCAGCAGCAGAAGCAGAGGCGTAGGAGGGGGCAAGGGGGGAGGGGGAGCACCCCTCAAAGAAGGGCGTGCGAGGAGTGCCACGAGCGGCACCTACAGCGACTACACTAGTCTCAGCTACAAGGAGGTGCTGCTCGAGTAGGTCAATAGTGAGGGCTGTGGTGTCAAGTGCAAGAAAGTGGTCCGTTACAGCGTGAAGAGAGTCAGGGAGGCGGGTGACTATGAAGTAGAGATTGATGTACATCGGGGGCGAGTTCATGGCAAGGAACTCTGCTGGGCGGGCAGCGCGGTAGCGAGAATCGCTAGTGCGAAGGTGGGTAACTAAGTTCTCCACTGCGGCAAAGGCGGACAGCTCAGGAAACAGGTAGGGCAGTAGAAGACGGCCTAGAGCAGCTGTGGCAGGCGAGGAGTAACGGGCGACTATAGCATCGTACATTGCCTGTGCAGTCCTGTGCTGTCCGAAGTGAACGCATTCGGCTAACGGGAGGTTGTTGCGAATGGCTAAACGAGCAGCAGCGTCATGAATAAGCCACTGTGAGCGAGTCGCACTGTCAGCTGTCTCAGGAGGGGCGAGAGAGGCTCCAGACGTGTGGTCAAACAACGAAACGCTGTCTCTAGAGTCGCTCAGTAGGTACAGCTGTAAATCGTCGAGCCACGCGTCGAACTGGATCGGATGGCCGTCATGGTCGAACACGAGGACGCGTAGAGAAGCCATAGCAGCACAGCACGCAGGGCGGGCATCAGCCTGGCAGCGCAAAAAATAGGGCAAGCAGCAGCAAGGGGCGGCAAGCGGGCTGCAAGTGGCGGCGCGCAGGCTGCAAGAGGGGCGGCTCGCGGGCCTAGGGGCGGCTGGCGGGCCTAGAGGCAGCGGGCGGGCTGCAAGGGGCGGCGTGCAGGGCTGCAGAGGCGGCGAGAGGGCCGCAAGGGGCAGCGCGCGGACATTCTTACTTGGCTCATGCCACGCGCCAGGTTTGAAATTGTGTTAAAAATAGATCGCGTTGCGATCGCACTTGACCTGATCAAGCAATCACAGGCCGTCTCGTCACCATCTGCTCGAACTTTCAAACTAACACTTTGAGAACTTACCAGCCAATGAGTTAGCGCCGCGTCATACTATCAAAGTGAACATGTTCAACTGTATGCTGAAGTGTGAAGAAACAATCATTGTGTACTCGATACTATATACCCCGACGGCAACTTAGATTAGAAGGAAATTTCATTGACAATGTAAACAACCCCCAACTAGAGGTATCAAAAATGAATTCATAAACAAGGCTGTTAATAAATCACACAGTGGTCTATGTATAATAACCTGAGATAACAGTGGTCACTCTTTTGCAATCTTTTGCAAGAATCCCGAGTTTAGGAGGACAAAGTATACAATATGATATAAAATGTACAATAAATTGTTTATTGTTGAAGATATTAATATTATGCTTACAATGTTTTCTTAATTTGAACGGTTTTTTGTCTTGTCATCCATTCATTCTATTGGTACAATCGAAACACGATCATAACTATGAGAATTTGGAAAGGGTAATCCAACCACTTGCATGATTTTACACTCTGTGGATTTGTATTCAATCATTTACCTATCAACCTTGCTAGTATCTCAATCCTTTCTGTATGGCAAAGTTATGCATGCATTATGTAGTTCTGCCATACCCTCCTCACGTTTGTATGCCTATTGATACACCTTAAAGTTACCCACCTTATTCAATCTTTAGAGACAATAATGGTTATTTGCTATGCTTGATGTTTGTGCATCAAATGTTTAGCAACTATTACAAATATTAAGAATAAAGAAGCTATTACTATACACTAATATACAACTCACTGTTTAGCAACTGTTACAAAGATGACGTCATCGTCAAACTAACGAACAAGAGTGAATGCATTGAGCAGAGGTTGGGTACAAGTGCTAACCCTAATTGGGCTGTACCCCTTATGGGCAGCCTCACAAATGTAAGCATTATAACATTCTGACACACCCCCATAGGCAAAGTGGGGGAGAACAAGTGGTCACAAGACCAGTCAAGAAAAGCAGAGCAAGCTCAGGGTGGATCACAAAGTCACCACATAGTCCGAGCATAAGCAAAGGGCCACAAGGCCAGTTCACATGCAGAGTTATATATAAGAGTACAAACAATACAGTGATCATTCCCTAGCAAGTGCAAGCATGCAGGTATATATAAAAATCACAGTACAAGCAGAGTCAAGGAGTAAGCAGTGAGGCAAAGTAGGCACCAGGCCTAACACAGTAGAGAAGCGCTGATGATCACCAGGCGCAAGTGCCTTGGTGAATATATCAGCAGTGTTGGCCCTAGTGGCCACGTACGCAAGAAGAAGCTGTCCACGCTGCTGCAACTCTCGAGCAAGGAAGTATCGCAGAGCGATGTGCTTCGTTCGGTGCTCCAGTCTGTCCTCCTGACACAAGGCAATCATGGCCTTGTTGTCTACGTACAGAACTGGAGGCGAACGAGGCTGCTCGCCCAAGTTAGTCAGCAGGTAGGTGAGCCAGCGTAGCTCTTGTGCATCCATGGCCCCTGCGTAGATCTCAGCCTCACAACTGGAGCTGAGAACCGAAGACGAGCGCGTAGACCGCCAGGAAACAGAGCCGAAACCGAGGCTGAAGGTGTAACCCTATGACGATCGCTGCGTAGCTAAGTCGTCAACCCAAGAAGCGTCTGCTTGACCAGTGAGGACAACTGGACCCCGTCCTCCAAGCACGAGCCCCATGCCCGACGTACTGCACAAGAAACGCAGTACCCTCTTTGCAGCATCCCAGTGCACCTTTCGGTGCCTACCAGGAGCCACGTAGCGAGCCAGGAGGCTGAGAGGGTACGCGAGGTCAGGTCGTGTGCACGTCATCAGGTACATGTGTGCAAGAACTGGAAGCCGAGGCGCTGAAGGACCTGGTGCACCATGTGTGACTGAGTCAGTGTGATGGTGCGCCGTGCTCTGTCCCGGGTGATCTGCAAGCCAAGATAGCTGCGCAAGTCACCCAGGTCACTGCAAGTGTGTCTCTTCTGTAGCTCCGAATTCACAAGGGTCAGTGCCTCAGTGTCAGCAGTGGCAAAGACGAGGTCGTCGACGTACACGAGGACGTAGAATAGCGGCAGCGACGTGTTGGTGCGTGGAAATAGCGACGGGTCAGCAGAAGAAGGAGTAAACCCCAGAGCCGCAAGTGTAGTCCTCAGTGTGTCGTGCCACTTGCGAGGCGCCTGGTGGAGATCGTAGACTGGCCGCCGGAGGCTCCACTGGGTACCTGCAGGAAACGACCCATTGAAGCCAGGTGGGCGGCGCAGCCAGATCTCCTCGTGCAGGCTGCCCTACAAGAAAGCTGTACTGAAGTCCAGAGAGTGCAACTCGTTGTCACGCTAAGAAGAGACGTGCAGCAACACCCGAAGAGTAGTCATCTTTGGGGTGGGGGAGAAGGTCTGGAAGTAGTTGACCCCCTGTCGCTGACTGAAGCCTCGTGCAACGTAACGCGCCTTGGAGGCAGGCGGAGAATCCGATGGCCGCTTCACCCTGAAAATCCACATGCCATCGAGTATCTTCGCCCGAGATGGGGGAACTGCGTCGACGTAGGTGCCTGTGGACTTCCAGGATGCCATCTCAACATCCATGGCTGCCTGCCACTGAGAGGAGTAAGGACCCGTAATCGCCTCTGCGTAAGAGCGCGGGGTCGGGATGTCTGGTGCATCCGGGTCTCCCTCAAGGGCAAGCAGCATGGAAGCGAAACGAGGTACAGCAGCTGCAAGATAATCAAAGTCCTCCTGCCTGTCCTCAAAGACGTCCGTGCCAAGAGCACACTCACCACCGACGGACGGAGGACTGGCAGACTCAGACTCAGCAGACTCAGCAACAAGAGCAGTGGCGTACTCTAGACGACAGGCAGCAGCAAAGTCAACAAGCTCAGCAACGAGGGCAGACACAGCAGTGGACTCAAAAGTAGGGTCAGTGACAACAATGGCGAGGAGACGAGAGAGAGTGGGACTGGCAGCACGAGCGCGGTCAGACTCAGGAGGAGCAGGCAAAGGAACACGCAGTGGAACAGAGGAAGGACGAAGTGTCATAGCGTGGGTGCCTGGGACAGGAGGAGGACGCGGACGAGGAACTCGACGACCAGTGCGAACAGGGGAGGCAGGACGAGACGCAGGCTCACGACGCTCTATAAGACCACCAGTCTGCGCAGTGTAAGGAGAAGGAGCAGGCAGTGCGGAGGCTGGCTGTAACAGCGGCTGCGTCTGGTCAGGCGGTTGACACAGTAAGGGAGGAGTAAGGCCAGGAGAAGACGGGACACCAAGAACCTGCTAAAGCAGGGGAACGAAGTACGGTCGCGGCCGTACAGTGCCTCCAGCACCAGTACCACCAGACACAGCACCCTCAGCTCCAGCACCTCCTGCTCCTGGGTCAAAAGCTCCAGCTCCTCCAGCTCCAGCGCCTCCCGCGCCGGTGCCTCCAGCCCTAGCGCCAACAGCTCCAGCTCCTCCAGCTCCAACGACACCAGCGCCAGTGCCGCCAGCTCTAGGGCCTCTAGCCCCAGCAGCTCCAGGCTCTGTAGAGTCTCCAGCTCCAGCGTCCCCAACACTACCACTCCCGGCAGCTCCAATACCCCTGGTACGAGCACCTCCAGGACTAGCAGCTGCAGCACCTCCGGTACCACCAGCTCCAGCAGTAACTCCAGCACCTCTTGCTCCAGTGTCTCCAGCGGCAGAGTCTCCAACGCTGGTAGCTCCACTCCGAAGGCGTGTGCACTGAGTAAACCACTCGCACAGCTGCTGCGGGGAGAGAGGTTCCGGCCAGGGAGACAGTCGTGGCGAAGCACCCGCAGGACCTCCAGAAGAAGTAGTACCCGATGCTCAGCACCCCCAGACACCGCACCCCTAGGCTCCACACCCTCAAGCTCAGCACCCCCAGACTCCACACTTGCAGGCTCAGCACCCCTAGACCCGGCACCCTCAGACTCAGCACCCCCAGGCTCCACACCCCTAGGCTCCACATCCCACGGCTCTGCACCCCCAGACGCAGCACCCCAAGACGCAGCACCTCGAGCAGCACCTGAGTCGACAGCTACCTCAACAGGCACAGTACCAGGGAGAGGGTCTACCTGAGACACACCTGAGGGAGCAGGACCCTGGGGGGGGAAGGGGTCTACCGGAGAGGGACCTGGAGCAAGGAAGAGCAGCGGGGGTGGGGGAGGGGCAGAGCGGTAGGGGAAGAGCCGGTACAAGGGAACCGACTCGTCAAACGTGACGTC
This sequence comes from Closterium sp. Naga37s-1, assembly GCA_947471745.1. Lineage (NCBI taxonomy): Eukaryota > Viridiplantae > Streptophyta > Zygnematophyceae > Desmidiales > Closteriaceae > Closterium > Closterium sp. Naga37s-1. Next base: position 2,679,500 of record CANJKZ010000717.1, on the reverse strand, counting down.
CTGAGAGGGGAAGACACGGCGCGAGGTGGGGTGGTAAAACTGCTAGCTAGGCGCGTCAGGGGAAAAGCCAAGGAAGACGCAAAGAACAGCCAGGCAAAGAGCTTGTCCGCGGACGTATCGCGAACAAAGGCACGAGAACCCTAGACCCGGAACACCGACGCATCGCCAACCCCCGTCCAACGCTGTGTAGGCGAGGTCTCCAGCAAGGAGACAATGGGCCAGAGGTTGAGCTGATGCGCAGCGTACTAGACCGCAAACGGCCACAGAAAATGGGGAGCAACCGCATGGATTATGGAGGTACGAGCGACCTCCATGACTAAGCCAATGCGGCGCTCAGCAATCCCATTGTGCTGAGGGGAGTCCGGAAGCGTGAACGCCTGAAGAATGCCCTCCCCACGACAAAAGTCCCGCAAGAGGTCGATGGAGAACTCACCACCTCTGTCAGAGTGCAGACGCAGGACAGGAAGGTCCTGGCGGAATTGCTCGCGGAGCTGGAGACGGACTGTGCGGATCCAAGGGATCAAGACATCAACGACCTGACCCTTGCTGCGCAAGGGGAAGACCGTGGTGTAACACGTGTAGTCGCCAACAACCAGCAGATAGTAGCGCTCGTGGCCCTGTCCACTGACGCGGGCTGGGCCCCACACGTCCATGTGGGGAGTCTGCAGGGGAGCAATTGTCGGGGGAAACGAGGTGTGAGGAGCGGGGTAGTGGGGTAGTTCATATAAGGTACAACACATTTAGGTTTCCCACTTGTACCCACCTACTTGATAGTTCACTCATTCCTTCCTTCACTATTCTGACATGGTATTCTGAGCAGGTTCCCTCGTGGGAACGTTTTTTTTTTTAGGGCCCACCACGATTTTTTTTTCCTGCCCTGCCCAAAGCTCGCCTCGCGCCTGCCTCACCTACGCTGTCGCGCGCCCTGCCCTAGTGCCGCCTGTCGCGGCCCTGCCTTCTCGGCCCGTCGCGGCCCTGCCTTCGCTGGCCCGTCGCGGCCCTGCCTTCGCCGCCCGTCGCTGGCCCGTCCCGGCCCGTCCCGGCCCGTCACCGCTCGTCGCGGCCCTGCCTTCACCGCCCGTTGTGGCCCTGCCCTATCGGCCCATTGCGGCCCTGCCCTGCAGCCGCCTTGTCGCGGCCCTGCCTTCGCCGCCCGTCGCTGGCTCGTCCCGTCCCGTCCCGGCCCATCGCCGGCCCGTCGCCGCCCGTCGCTGGCCCGTAGCCGCTCGTCGCGGCCCTGCCTTCGCCGCCCGCCGCGGCCCTACCCTAACGGCCCACTGCGGCCCTGCCCTGCAGCCGCCCTGTCGCGGCCCTGCCCTACTGCTGCCCCAGTCGCGGCCCTGACCTAACCGCCAGCTGCGGCCCTGCCCTGCACCCGCCCCTGGTAAGCACCCTTGCCGCCCTTCCGCGCCGCGCCGCCAGGAGCCGAGCCGCGCCGCCTAGCCGAGCCGCGCCGCCCTACCGAGCCGCGCCGCCCAGCCAAACCGCGCCGCCCTACCGAGCCGCGCCGCCCTGCCGAGCCGCGCCGCCCTACTGAGCCGCACTACCCTGCCTGCGCTGCTCCTGCTGCTACTACTGCTTCTGCTGCCACTGGTGCTACTGCTGCTCCTGTTGCTACTGCCACTATGGCTAGCCCTACTGTTCTTACCTTTGATGCTGAGGGGCGTGGGTTGATGACCTGCAGCTCTTTCTTCAGTGTGACTCTAAGGACGGAGTATCCCTTTTCGATCACACGTCCGGTGTCTCTCCTGCACCTGCTGCCACTGCTGATAGTACGGTTCGCTCGCAGTGGACCACTCGTGATGCTGTTGCTCGCCTTGCTGTTCGTAGTCACCTGCCGTCTGCTGAGCGCGCGCACTTTGGCCAGTACAAGACTGCTAAGTCTTTGTATGACGCTGTAGTAGCGCGCTACTCCTCCCCTGCCACTGCTGCCCTCAGCCGCCTCATGCTGCCGTACCTGTTTCCTGACCTTGCCGCCTTTGCCACAGTCGCTGACCTCATTACTCACCTCCGCACTAGTGACGCCCGCTACCGTGCTGCGCTTCCCACTGAGTTCTGTGCCAAGAACCCCCCCCCCATGTACATCACCCTTTACTACCTAGTCACCCGCCCCCCTGACTCCCTTGCTTTAGTCAGGGACCACTTTCTCTCCCTTTGCCCCACCAAGCTCACCGTCGACCTGCTAGAGGAGCGCCTTATTGCAGCTGAGAAGAGTATCGTTGCTGTAGGTGCTTCTCGCGGCGACCCTCGCGCCCCTTTCTTTGAGGGGTGTTCCCCTGTCCCCCTTCTCCCCTCTGTTGCTTCTGCTGCTGCTGTTGACCTCGTTGGCACTGAAGAGGTCGGGGCTGCGTCTGCTCCTAGTGGGAGGCACCGCAACAGCAGGGGCAAGGAGGGGAAGGGTGGTGGAGGGGACGGTGGCGGCGGCGGTGGAGGCAGTGGAGGAGGCGGAGGGGGTGGCGGTGGAGGTGGGGGTGGTGGCGGGAGTGGGGGCTTCGGTGGCGGCAGTGGGGGTGGTGGAGGCAGCAGCAGCGGCGGTGGAGGCAGTGGCAGCGGTGGTGGAGGTGGCAGCGGCGGTGGTGCTGGTCGAGGTGGAGCCGCGCAGCGTGGAGGCCTTGGTGGTAGCCAGCGCCAGCAGCAGCCGCGTTCCCGTGAGACCCCGTCGGCCCAGCAGCTTCGTGAGGGGTACGCCGGGCGTGGGAGGTATGGGGGTGTTGGTCCCTGCACTTACGTTCTTCGCACCGGCGGGCGCCGTGGGGAGACGTGCGGGCTGCCACACACTACGCAGCGCTGCTTCGATCGCCTGACTGACGCCTGGCGCGCCCAGTTTCCTGACGCTATTGAGCTCCCTCGCTGGGGTGATCTGCTTAGGCAGAATGTTGCTATCTTTGATCTTGATTTCGATGCTATCCTTACTGCCATGTATGCTGTGATTGATAGTGCTGAGGGTGACTGTTACCTGTGTGTTCCCTCTGACCCGAGCATTGATGCAGCTGCTCTAGGTATAAGTGAGTCTGCTGCTCCAGGTACTGGTGAGTCTGCTCTCTCTGGTACTGCACCTACTGAGGCCTTGCACACTTTCACACTTGACTCTTGTGCTTCGCGCTCCTTCTTTCGTGACAGCACCACACTTACGCCGCTCAGTCGGCCTGTCGCAGTCTCCCTGGCTGACCCCTCTGGGGGCCTAGTCCTTGCGCAATCTTCCACGGTTCTACCGTGTCCTGCGGCCCCGTCGGGCTTGCTGTCAGGACTCCACCTCCCCTCGTTCTCTACGAACTTGGTGAGTGGAGCTGACCTTCAGGACGCTTGGGTTGACCAGTTCAACCCTGAAGGTCAGCATGTGACTCACTGCACTTGCTCTCGGACGGGCCGCCACCTGGCCACGTTCACCCGTCGGCCTGGGTCGAGTCTGTACACACTGACTACTGCGTCTCCTCCGGTCACTGCGTCTGGTCAGGTAGCCGCGTCTAGTTGGGTGGTTGCTGCTGCGTCCAGGTCCAGTCTGGCGTCTGCCCCCTGCTCGTGTCGTCCTCTGTCGCACGAGACTCTCCTTTGGCACCACCGCCTTGGTCACCCCTCCCTGCCTCGTCTTCGAGGTATGGCCTCCCGTACCCTTGTCTCTGGTCTCCCCCAGTCCCTCCCTCCCCTTCCTCCAGGGCCTGCCCCTACCTGCGTTCCTTGCGTCGAGGGGCGGCAGCGCGCCGCTCCTCACTCCTCCAGGTTCCCTTCAATGGAGGCTCCCTTGCAGACTCTTCACATTGACATGTGGGGCCCAGCCCGCGTTCGTGGACAGGGTCACGAGCGCCACTTTCTGCTGGTCGTTGATGACTATTCGCGTTACACCACAGTCTTCCCCTTGCGCCGCAAGGGTGAGGTCACTGGGTGTTGATTGACTGAATCCGCGGTGCCCGCCGCCAGCTTAGCGAGAGTTTCGGCTCGGACCTTCCTGTTCTGCGTCTGCACTCAGACAGAGGTGGTGAGTTTTCCTCCGACCTTCTGAGGGCCTTCTGTCGTGCGGAGGGCATCCGCCAGACGTTCACGCTTCCAACCTCCCCACAACAAAATGGGATTGCTGAGCGCCGCATTGGCATGGTCATGGACGTCGCTCGTACGCCCATGATCCATGCGGCTGCTCCCCATTTTCTGTGGCCGCTCGCGGTTCAGTACGCCGCGCATCAGATCAACCTTCAGCCTCGTGTCTCCTTGCCGGAGACCACACCTACTCTGCCGTGGACCGGGAAGGTTGGCGATGCGTCTGTGTTCCGTGTCTGGGGATCTCAAGCTTTTGTCCGCGATGCTTCCGCGGACAAGCTGTCCTCCCGTGCCGTTCCCTGCGTGTTCCTTGGCTTCCCCCCTGACTCACGTGGGTGGCAGTTTTACCACCCCACCTCGCATCGTGTTCTGTCCTCTCAGGACGTCACGTTTGACGAGTCGGTATCTTACTACTATCTCTTTCCCTACCGCACTGCCTCTCTCCCCCCCCCGCCACTCTTCCTAGCACCAGGTGCTCCTCCAGTAGACCCCCTCCCCCCTCAGGGTCCTGCCCCCTCAGGTGTGTCCCAGGTAGACCCTGTCGAGCCTGTCGAGGTAGCGGTCGACTCTGGTGCTGCTAGGGGTGCTGAGCCTGCGGCTGCTGGGCCTGGGGGTGCTGAGCCTGGAGTTGCTGAGTCTGAGGGTGCGGAGCCTGGGGGTGCTGAGCCTGAGCATGTGGAGCCTGGGGGTGCTGAGCCTGGGGGTGCTGAGTCTGGGGGTGCTGAGCCTGGGGGTGCTGAGCCTGAGCGTGCTGAGTCTGGAGGTCCTCCGGGTGTCCTAACACGGCGGGAGCCCCCCTCTCCACAGCGGCTACGTGAGTGGTACTCTAGGCGCTGTAGCTGTACTGCTGGAGCTACGGGGCCTGCTGCTGGAGGTACTTCCGGAGCTGGAGCTGCTGGAGGTGCTGCTGGTGCTGGAGCTGCTGGAGGTGCTTCTGGAGCTGGAGCTGCTGGAGGTGCTGCTGGTGCTGGAGCTGCTGGGGGTGCTTCCGGAGCTGGAGCTGCTGGAGGTGCTGCTGGTGCAGGAGCTGCTGGAGCTGCTGGTCCTGGAGGTGCTGGTGCTGGAGGTTCTGGCGCCGTTGGAGGTCCTGCTAGTGTTGGAGCTGCTGGAGGTGCTGGAGCAGCTGGTCCCGGAGGTGCTCGTACTGGAGGTACTGGAGCTGCTGGGGCTGGTGGTGCTGTAGGAGCTGGAGCTGTTGGAGGTACGGGAGCTGGTGGTGCTGCGGGAGTTGTAGCTGGAGACCCTGGAGCTGAGGGTACTGGTGCTGTCTGTGCTGTTTCTGGAGGCGCTGCGCGGCCGCGGCCGTACTACGTTCCGCTCCTTCAGCAGGTTCTTGGTCTCCCGCCTTCTACTGGTCCTACTCCTCCTTTACTGAGTCCACCACCTGTCCAGTCACAGTCGCAGTTACAGCCAGCCTCTCCACTGCCTGGTCCTCCTCCTTACTCTGGACCGACTAGAGGTCTTACGGAGCGTCGTGAACCTGAGTCTCGTCCTGCGTCACCTGAGTCTCATCCTGAGTCGCCTGTTCGCGCTGTTCGCACTGGTCGTCGTTTTCCGCGTCCGCGTCCTCCTGCTGTCACCGGCACTTACTCTATGACTTTGCATCCTTCCACTGCTCCACAGCGTGTCCCTCTGCCATCTCCTCCTGCGTTCTCTCTTCTTGACGGTCCGGACCCGGAGTCTAACTCCCTTCGTGCTGCTAGTCCTACTGTCACGCGTTTTTTGGCCACTGCTGTCACTGACCCTTCGATTGAGTCCACTGCTGCGTCTTCTCTCGTTGCTGAGCTTGTTGACTTTGCTACCGCCTGTCGTCTAGACTACGCCGCTAGTCTTGTTGCTGGGTCTGGGTCTGCGTCTGTCTGTCCTCCGTCCATCGGGGGTGAGTGTGCTCTTGGCACGGACGTCCTTGAAGACAGACAGGAGGACTTTGAGTGCTTTGCCGCTGCTTTACCTCATCTCGTGTCCATGCTGCTTGCCCCTGAGGGAGACCGGGATGCACCAGACATCCCGACCCCGCGCTCTTACGCAGAGGCGATAGAGGGTCCCTACTCCTCTTAGTGGCAGACAACCATGGACACAGAGATGGCTTCCTGGAAGTCCACAGGCACCTACGTCGATGAGGTTCCCCAGCCTGGGGCGAACATCGTCAGTGGCATGTGGATTTTCAGGATGAAGCGGCCGCCAGGTTCTCCGCTTGTCTTCAAGGCGCGTTACGTTGCACGAGGCTTCAGTCAGCGACAGGGAGTTGACTTCTTCCAGACCTTCTCCCCTACCACTCTTCCGGTGCTGCTGCACGTCGCCGCTCAGCGTGACTACGAGCTACACTCGCTTGACTTGTGGAGTAACAGCAGATAGTAGTGCTCACGGCCCTGACCACTGACGCGGGTTGGGCCCCACACGTCCATGTGGAGAGTCTGCAGGGGAGCAATCGTCGGGGGAAACGAGGAGGAGTGAGGAGCGGCGCGCTGCCGCCCCTTGACGCAAGGAAGGCAGTGCGGGGCAGGCGAGGGCGGGAGGGGAGGCAGAGACCTGGGAAGACCAGAGACAAGGAGGCGGGAGTGCATGCCACGCAGGCTTGGCAGGGAGGGGTGACCAAGGCGGTGGTGCCACAGGAGAGTCTGCAGGGGAGCAATCGTTGGGGGAAACGAGGAGGAGTGAGGAGCGGCGCGCTGCCACCTCTTGACGCAAGGAAGGAAGTGCGGGGCAGGTGAGGACGGGAGGGGAGGCAGAGACCTGGGAAGACCAGAGACAAGGAGGCGGGAGTGCATGCCCCGAAGGCGTGGCAGGGAGGGGTGACCAAGGCAGTGGTGCCACAGGAGAGTCTTGTGCGACAGGAGGCGACAAGAGCAAGGGGGTGCTACCGGACCTGACGCGGACACCTTGGCAGACGCAGCTACCGGAGGAGGCTCAGTTGCCAGTGTGTAAAGACTCGACCCATGCCAACGTGTGAACGTGGCCAGGTGGCAGCCCATCCATGTACACGTGCAGATCGACACACGCTGACCCCCTGGAGTGGTGGTAGTGACCATCGTGTCCTGGAGGGCAGCAGTACTCACCAAGTTCGTAGAGAATGAGGGGAGGTGAAGGCCTGACAGTGAGCTGGACGGAACCGCCGAACACGGGAGAACAGTGGAGTAACGGGCAAGGACTGGGCCCCCGGAGGGGTCAGCCAGTCTGACCGGTACAGGTGCAGAGAGAGGAGTGAGGGTGGTGCTGTCGCAAAAGAAACAGCGTGAAGCACCTGAGTCAAGTGTAAAGGTGTGCAAGGCCTTAGCAGGCGCAGTACCAGGGAGAGCAAACTCACTAGCACCTAGAGCAGCAGCCTCTATACCTGGGCCAGGCGACACACACAGGTAACAGTCACCCTCAGCACTAATAGACAAAGCATACATAGCAGCACGGATAGCATCATAGTCTAGGTCAAATATAGCAACTCCAGACCTAAGCAGCTCTTCCCAGCGGGGGCGCTCGCCCTCGTCACCAAACTCTGCGCGCCAAGCTTCGTCTAGGCGGGAGAAGCAGCAGTGCTGAGTGTGAGGCTTCCCGCATGTCTGACCAGCATGGTCATATGTGCGAATAACATACGGGCAGCTACCACTACCCCCAGACGCCCCACGCTGAGAAAACCACTCACAAAGCTGCCGGGGCGACGGGGTCTCGCTCCGACGTTGCTGCTGCTGCCTCTGGCCACCGCCAGAACCTCCCCGCTGAGCAGCTCTAGCCCGACCGCCACCACTCCCACTGCCGCCACTACCACCACCCCCACCGCTGCCACCACTGCCGCCACCAAAGCCTCCACTCCCGCCACCACTCCCACTACCGCCACCACCTCCATTGCCTCCGCCACCTCCACTGCTGCCCCCACCACCACCCCCGCTGCCACCGCCACCACCCCTGCCACCCTTGTCCTTGCTGCTGCGGTGCTTCGCACTAGCAGAAGCAGCCCCGACGTCCTCAGCACCAAGGATGTCAACAGCAGCAGCAGAGGCGTAGGAGGGGGCAAGGGGGGAGGGGGAGCACCCCTCAAAGAAGGGCGTGCGCGGAGTGCCACGAGCAGCACCTACAGCGACTACACTAGTCTCAGCTGCAAGGAGGTTCTGCTCGAGTAGGTCAACAGTGAGGACGGTGGGGCCAAGTGTGAGAAAGTGTTCCCTGACAGAGGGAAGAGAGTTAGGGTGGTGGGTGACTATAAAGTAGAGAGTGATGAACATCGGGGGCTGGTTCCTGTCAAGGAACTCAGATGGGGCGGCAGCGCGGTAGCACGTGTCGCTAGTGCGAAGGTGGGAAACGAGGTCCTCTACTATGGCAAATGCAAACAGCTCGGGAAACAGGTAGGGCAGTAGAAGACGACCTAGAGCAGCAGTGGCAGGCGAGGAGTAATGGGCGACTATAGCGTCGTACAGTGTCTGTGCTGTCCTGTGCTGTCCGGAGTGAGCACATTCGACTAACGGCAGGTGGTTGCGAATGGCTAAGCGAGCAGCAGTGTCACGAGTAAGCCACTGTGAGCGAGTCGCACTGTCAGCTGTGGCAGGAGGGACGGGAGCGGCGCCAGGCGTGTGGTCAAACAACAAAACGCTGTCCCTAGAGTCACTCAGTAGGTACACCTTCAGGTCGTCAAGCCACGTGTCAAACTGGATCGAGTGGCCCTCATGATCGAACGCGAGAACGCGGAGAGAGGCCATAGCGGCGCTGCACGCAGGGCGGGCAGAAGTCGGGCAGCACAGGGAACAGGGCACGCAGCAGAGAGGGGTGGCAAGCAGGCTGCAAGAGGGGCGGCTCGAGGGCCTAGGGGCGGCCGGCAGCCCTAGAGGCGGCGGGCGGGTCGCAAGTGGCGGCACGCGGGGCTGCAGGGGCTGCGAGAGGGCTGCAAGGGGCGGCTAGCAGGGCAGCAGGGGCGGCTAGTGGGGCCACCAGGGGCGGCGCGCGGGGCTGCAAGGGCGGCTCGCGGGCTGCAGGGGCGAGGGGCGGACCGCAAGAGGCGGTGCGCGGGGCCTGGGGTCGACGGGCGGGCCGGGGCCAAGGGGCGATGGGCGGGGGGGGCTACGGGCGACGGGCCGGGGCCTAGGGGCGACGGGCGACGGGCCGGGGCCTAGGGGCGACGAGCGACGGGCCGGGGCCTAGGGGCGACGGGTGACGGGCCGGGGCCTAGGGGCGACGGGCGACTGGCCGGGGCCTAGGGGCAACGGGCGACGGGCCAGGCCTAGGGGCGACGGGCCTAGGGGCGACGGGCGACGGGCCGGGGCCCAGGGGCGACGGGTGACGGGCCGGGGCCTAGGGGCGACGGGCGACGGGCCAGGACCTAGGGGCAATGGGCGACAGGCCGGGGCTAGGGGCGACGGTCGACGGGCCGGGGCCTAGGGGCGACGGGCGACAAGCCGGGGCCTAGGGGCGACGGGTGACGGGCCGGGGCTAGGGGTGATGGGCCTAGGGGCGATGGGCCGGGGCCTAGGGGCGTTGGGCGATGGGCCGGGGCTAGGGGCGACGGGCCGAGGGGCTACGAGCAACGGGCCGGGGCCTAGGGTCATCGTGCAGGCCGCAAGAGGGCGGCGCGCGGGGCAGCAGGTGCGGCACGAGGGTCGCTAGGGGCGGCGCGTGAGCCAACAGGGCGGCTAGTGGGGCAGCGCTGTGGTGGGCCCAAAAACAAAAATCGGTCCTAACGAAGGACCTGCTCTGAAACCATGTCAAACTAACGAACAAGAATGAATGCATTGAGCAGAAGTTGGGTACAAGTGCTAACCCTAATTGGGTTGTACCCCTTATGGGCTACCCCACTACAGCCTACACAAATGTAAGCACTAAAACATTCTGACAGTCATATGCAGTTTTAAATGTTTTATCCATCATTCAATCCTTAACGGAACGTAGTGCTCTGCGTATATCGACACTTCTTGCTATTAACACCGGGTTTTTATTGATTTAGTTACGTGCGACATCATGATTGGTTCCGTTGGTAGCGTGTGAGGTGGCTTTGGTGGTGCTGAAGCCTGACGTGTCTAGTGTTCCAAACTTATGTTCACGCCGTGACTGACTGGTTCTTTACCATGTTCGCGCCGCGGGTTTTGTTATGTTCAGGAACTTGGAAGGAACAACGAGCCTGCATGAACAATTTCCACGTAGGTTTGGAATCAACGGGCTTGGTGGTCCGGTCCCAATATTGTTGGGGATGTTCGATTGTGCTATACGAAGAAAAATTCTAGCTGACCCTACACTGACATCTACACTCGCTATATCCATGCCAAACTGATGCGTGCGCGAAACCGCGTGATGAAAGGTGGAGGGATCACCTTTCGGGTTTTCAAAAAAATGAAGCGCGATATAAAAAAATCACGGAGCCAAAGCCCATGCCGTGATAATTCTCTCCATATTCGTGGAGTAAGTTGTCGCACAAGGACTGTGACGAATTCTAGTTTTGTTCGTTAGCTGATATGGCCCTCGCTCCGTTTTTTGCCTTTCGCCAACACTCTTAGAGCCATTCGTCGATTTTCACCACATGCACTAATTTTAGCATCCCACATTCCCACATTCATCAGGGGTTTCATGTTCCTCAGGTACTTCATGCCAGAGTCAGTCACACCCAGAGGCAAAATGAGGTAATTCAGTGAGATGAGGGAGGCAAGATGCAGCAGCCCTTCCTCCCTCACTTCCCCATCATGCAGTGCGACCTCCTTTAACATTGTCAGCTTACCTACATGCACCATACTGGCAGATGTAACAGACGCACACTCACTCACCCAAGTGAAGCCCCACAAGGGCAGTCAGCCCTCCCAGCCTAACTACTCCAACATCCGTAATATTGTTGTTATTGAGAACAAGGGTGTGCAGTGGTCTTCACGCGGTCAATGCCTTTCAAGCGGGCGAAGAGCGGTTGCATGTTGTACGCGTCATGCAAGTGTGCGGTTAGGAATCAGGAAAAAATCGTTACAGGGAAGAAGCAATGAGCCGGTGTGGTGATCATGCGTGTACAGACACCAGGCAGGTTCAGAATGATGCGTCGTAGAAGTCCCAGATGCAAGGATGTGTTTTCAGTTTTGCCAAACCAAAACGAGAAGATTACATCGATGCCTACTATTGGCATGTCAAGAACTGAATGATGGTTTGACTAAGGTTGGTTGGGGTACATAAGCCTAACCCTAACTGATGTACCCCATGTAACACACATCACTAACGGCTACAACATTTGACACACCCCCATAGCCTAAGTGAGGGGTGTCAAGCAAACCAAAACCGTACGGTCACAAGACCAGTCACACAACAGCAAAGCTCAGGATGGATCACAACGTCACCATACAGTCTGAGGACTAGCAAAAGGGCCACAAGGCCAGTTCAAGAGTTCACTGACGTATAAGCAAAGTATACAAACAAAGTAAGTAGAGAACTCAAGTCTACGCAAGACGAGAACCTGTGTCAACAAGACCTAACTGCACACAACACCTTTGGTGGTCACAAGGCGGAAGGACCTTGGTGAAGATGTCTGCAGTGTTGGCATCGGACTCCACAAAGTCGAAGCGAGCCTGTCCACGCCTCTGCAACTCTCGCAGAAGAAAGTAACTGACGTTGATGCGCGTCACTCTGCTCTCCAGTCGCGGCTCTTGACAGAGGAGAATCGATGCCTTGTTGTCAGTGAACAAGGTCGGTGCAGAGCTTGGCCGCTCACCAAGGTCAGTGAGCAAGAAGGTCAACTAGCGCAGCTCCTGTGCAGCCATGGCTCCAGCGTAGATCTCACCCTCAACGGTAGAGGTCGAGACCGAGGAGGAACGAGTGGACCTCCACAAAACAGCTCCAGAGCCCAGGCTGAAATAGTACCCCTGAGTAGACCGGTGAGTCTCGGTGTCATCAGCGTAAGAAGAGTCATAGTGACCAGTAAGTACGACAGACTGTCCCCCTCCAAGAACCAGCCCCACGCCTGATGTCATCGCTAGGTACTTCGCCACCCTCACAGCCGCTGTCCAGTGAACAGGACGTTGTCTCCCTAGTGCAACAAAACGAGCAAGGATGTTGAGAGGGAAGGCGAGGTCCGGGCGAGTACAACTCATCAGGTACATGAGACAGCCCACAAGCACTGCGTAAGGACCACTAGGCTCAAACAGCTCGTCAGGAAAGGGACCAGTGCGTCTGTGGTCAACGGCAAGAGGTGTGCGCTGTACTGTGGAGTGCTGAAGCTCAAACTGCTGAAGAACCTACTGCACCATGTGCGACTGTGAGAGTGTAATGGTGCGAGCGGCTCTGTCCCTGGTGATCTGCAGGCCAAGGTAGTGGCGCAGCTCACCAAGGTCAGTGCACGTGTGTCTCTTCTGCAGTTTGGACTTCACGTCAGCCAAAGCAACCCTGTCAGCAATGGCAAAAACCAGGTCGTCGACGTAGACCAGTACAAAGAATGGTTTCGAGCCACGACGAACGAACAGCGACGGGTCGGCAGAAGACGGCTGGAAACCGAGGTCAGACAGGGTAGAGCGAAGGGTGTCGTGCCACTCACGAGGAGCCTGACGGAGACCGTAGACCGGTCGCCTCAGCCTCCACTGGGTCCCAGGAGGGAAAGTGCCAGTGAAGGCAGAGGGACGACGCAGCCAGACCTCCTCGTGTAGACTACCCTAAACGAAGGCAGTGGAGAAGTCGAGAGAGTGTAGCTCGTAGTCTCTCTGTGGTGCTACGTGTAGTAACACCCGAAGAGTGGTCATCTTTGGGGTAGGCGCGAAGGTCTGAAAGAAGTCAACTCCATCGCGCTAACTGAAACCTCTAGCCACATAGCGCGCCTTGAAGACAGGAGGGGATCCCGGTGGCCGCTTCACCCTGAAGATCCACATGCCATTGACTATGTTCGCCCCAGGGGGGGGAACCTCATCAACATAGGTGCCTGTGGATCTGTAGGAGGCCATATCTGAGTCCATGGCAGCTCTCCATTGAGAGGCCCAAGGCCCTGACACTGCCTCAGCGTAAGTGCGAGGATTCGGTATGTCAAGGGCGTCGGGGTCTCCCTCAGGGGCGAGCAGCATGGCACAGAGATGAGGGGAAGCGGCTGCCAGGAACTCCAGCTCAAACATGCCTGTCCTCTAGGGCGTCACAGCCAAGGGCTGACTCACCCCCGACGGCCAGAGGATTGGTAGGAGGAGCAGCCACGAGACTAGTGGCGTAGTCAAGGCGGCGAGTAGAGGCAAACTCAGTGATTGCGGCAGTAAGAGCGGAGACAGAGGACAGAGAAGCACAGGGGTCAGTAACAAGAGAGGCGAGAACACATGAGAGAACAGGGCGGAACGCGCGGTAGTAGTCAGTGACAGGAGTAGAGAGGGAAGCAGTGAGGGCTGACTCAGAGGGAGAAGGAAGCACAGACGGCGACGAACGAGGTGGACTAGGACGGACAGGAAAGTGCGAAGGTCAGTGAGAGGGACAGGGGACGAGGGACGAGCATGAGGAGAATGAGAAGTCCAAGCGTGAAAATAAGGAGGGGACGACGGAGGCTGAGAATGGGGGAAAACAGCTGGGGCGGAGTCAGGAGGAGGAAACGTGGGACCGTAGACAGGGGGAGAGGGGGAGGGGGGAGGAGAAGGAGAGGGGAGACCGAGGGTCTGAAGACCACAGACAGGAGGCGGAGGTGGTAGCTTTTGCTGCTGCGTCTGCTGCTGCTGCTGCCGCTCCTCCAGCTGCTGTAGCTCCAGCTGCTGCCGCTCCAACTCTCTCTCCTCTCGCTCCAACTCCAGCTGCTCCTCACGTGCACGGCAAACATGGGCCTGTTGCCGGGTCAGTTAGGGGTGGGGGGGAGGAGTAGTGTCTGGTGAGGTGGTAGCCCTAGGACCGCTCTCCAAAGCACCAAACGCACCACCCCCAGAGCCAGCACCACCAGTAGCAACGCGGCCAGTCTCAGACTCTCCAGGTCCCGTAGTGGGCGCACCCGCACCCCCAGTCGTAGCACCCCCAGGGACAGCGCGACTAACACCAGCTCCCGGAAGACTAGAACCTCCTGTAGACTCGGGCTCAGCTCCAACTCCAGCACCCCCGGCACCAGATTCTCGTGGAGGCACACTCTCAGCTCCAAATCCAACCCCCCCAGAGTTAGCACCTCCAGGGTCCGCGCTAGGGACACCACCATCCTCAAGGTTTGCAGTAGCATGTGGAGGAAGTGCTTACGGCTGCTGCAGTGACTGTGAGGAGGACTGTAGAGAAGGGGACGAGACCTGAGGGGCTACCGAGGAGGGGGGGGTAGCGTGTGAAACACCTGACGTGGCTGGACCAGGGGGGGAGGCTGTACTTGAGGAGCCGGAAAGGGAGTGGGAGTCAGGAAGAGAGGGGGAGGAGGAACCAAGAGACCTTGACAGGGTTACTGAGTGTAGTAGGGGACTGACTCGTCAAAATGGACGTCACGGGAGTCAAAGAACCGGTGAAGGGGAGGGTGGTAAAAGCTGAAGCCAGAGGAGTCCTCGGGGAAACCAAGGAAGACACAGGGAACGACGCGAGGCAAGATCTTGTCCGCGGAGGTGTCGCAAACAAGTGCCAAGCAGCCCTAGACACGAAAACGCGATGCAACACCAGGGGACCCAGTCCAAAGAGTGGTCGGTGAAGCCCCTGGCCGGGAGACACGTGGCCAGAGGTTCAGGTGAGCGGCGTACCGAACTGCGTAGGGCCACAGAAACTGGGGCGCACGGGCGTGAATCATGGAGGTACGTGCTATATCCATGACCAAGCCTATGCAGCGCTCAGCAACTCCGTTCTGCTGTGGGGACTCCGGAAGCGTCTAGGACTGATGGATGCCCTGCTCGTGACAAAATCCGGCGAGAACGCCGTAGCAAAACTCACCCCCACGGTCAGACTGAAGACAACTGACACGACGACCACAAGTGTCCGCAGTGGTAAGCAACCACCGGACCAGCGTAGAAGTCACCTCGGACTTCTTTGCCAGTGGGAACACTGTGGTGTAACGAGAGTAGTCGTCAATGACCACCAGAAAGAAACTCCTTTGCTCAGTGCCAGGGCACGAGGCGGGGTCCCAGACGTCCAAGTGGAGAGTCTCGAAGGGCTCGGTGGCCGGAGAAAGGGAGGAGGAGTGAGGGGTGGCACGAAGCCGATCCTCGACGCAAGGTGGTGCAAGCGAAGGCGGCATCGACGGCAAGACTCGCGGGAGGCCTAAGACGAGACGCTGACTAGCCATAGTGTGTAGGTGAGGAATGGACGGTTGACCAAGGCGGTGGTAGTACAGAACGGTGGGGTGGGCAAGCGACCGACACAAGCAAGACACAACAATCGGACCAGACGCTGGAACCCTACCAAACGCAGCTACCTGGTGGGAGGTGGCAACCTGGTGAGACGCGGGAGTCGGAGGCAGCTTCTGCTGCTGTTGCCTCTCTCGGGGGCCAATGTGAAGCGTGTAGAGACCAAAGCATGGCTCAGCGTGAAAGGTGGCCAGGGGCGCGTACGTGTCACCGTCTACACAGGTCGCAGTGTCCCCAGAATGCTCAATCCAAACACCCACGTAACTGTCCACGAGTGGCCTCACACCCACCAAGTTCGTGGAGAACGAGGGGACGTGAAAGCCGGTTAGGAAACCCGAGGGAGCAGCAGGACTTGGAAGCGTAGTAGTGTAGCAAGCAGTGACTGGTCCCAAAGTGGGATCAGCCAGTGCTACAGAGACCGGCGCAGGAAGCGGAGTAAGAGTCGTGTGGTCACGGAAGAAACAGTGTGAAGCTCTAGAGTCCAGAGTGAAAGACAGCGAAGTGTCCTCCGGAGCAACTTCAGGGCTGGTGTTCACACAAGTACCTACACTAGCAACAGGCACCTCAGCAACACTAGCACCTAAGCTAAAAACACTCGAGTAAACAGAGTCAGAAGCACTAGAGTCAACAACAGCATACATAGCATGAGGAGTTCCTAAGAGATCATGCGATTGAGAAGCAGACATGCCCCACAGGGCAGCACCGTGCGAGTGAAGAAAAGGAAGCTAGTAAGGGGCAGGGCCGTCGACGCCGTAGGCCGCGCGAAGAGTGTCAGTAAGCTGAGCAAAGCACTGACCCGGGGTGTGGCTGCGGCCACAGGGGAGGCCTCGGCGAGTACCTGTCTGGACGATATAGGTGCAGGGAGGCTGGACGACACCGCGTGTCAGCTGATGCGGTCCCGACCCCTGCCTCGGAACCTGCTGCTGCCGCTGCTGCTGCGGTGGCTGCAGCTGTTGCTGCTACTGTTGTCTCTGTGTCAGGTACCAAGCCGCCACTCCAGCACCTGTAGTCGGCAGTCCAGCAGGCGTCTGACGTCCCCGAGCGTCACCTCCACCAGCTGCAGCAAGGGAGTCACTAGGCGCTGCACGAGGCGCTCCTCCTACTCCTGCACTCCCGCCACCGCCACTCATCACGCCACCTCCGCCACCTCCGCCGCCTCCGCCCGCACCTTGACTGCTCCTCCTGCCACTCCTACCCCTAGACCGCGAAGAAGTCGTAACAGCAGCTGTGGTCCCGTCAGTAGCGGCAGTGGCGAGGGAGGCAGTAAAGGTGGGCAGCTGAGGGACAGTGCACCCATGAAACAGTGGAGGGGGCACAGCGCCAGAGGCAGAGGCTACCGAGCGGAGGTTGCTCTCGATGTCCTTGAGGGCAGACTCAAGAACCTCGATAGTGAGCTCGCTAGGGTGCTTCAGAAGAAGCCTGTCACCAACCAAGGCAAGGCGGTCAGGGAGGCTAGTGGCGATGAAATAGATAGTAATCGCCATGGGGGGAGGGAGCAGTGCAAGCTGTGCGTCAGTGCAGGCAGCGCGGTAGCTAGAATCGAGCAAGCGCAGGTGAGCGATCAAGTCTGCAGAGTGCTCAAACGAGGCGAGGTCAGGAAACGGGAACAGGAGGAAAAGTCGACCAAGAGAGACAGTGGTGGGAGTAGCGTACCAGGCCTTGATCGTAGTCAGGAACTAGCTAGCAGTGCAAACCTGAGTGAAGTGGGCCTCCTCAGACTCAGGGAGGAGGCTGCTAAAGGTGATGTAGGCCGCATCGTCACACGAATTCCACACTGTCAGGTCAGCACGCTGGCGTGCATAACGGTCTCTGTCTGCAGTTCTGGCATCAGCGCCTAAGGGTGCAGGGTCGGAGGGCGCAGGAAGGTCACCGGAAGCGTGCGCCCACAGAGACTCGTCTGCCTGAACCTGAATCTCTAGGAGGCGGCGCACACGGAGGAGCCGGACCGAGAAATCGAGTGGCCTACCCTCGGCGTCAAAGCGCAGGACCCTAGGGGTCGCCATAGCGGAAGCAAAGAGGTGGGAACTGCTGCTGCCGAAACCCTAAATGCCTAAACGGCCTGCGTAGGGCGTGACAGGCAGTGCGTGAGGCTCAGGGGAATGTAGGACATTAGGGTAGGGCGCGACATGGCAAGATGGTCAGTGTGGTGCATCGGGACAGGACGGGTGCAGTGCGGCGCGGCAGGATGGGACGAGCGCTGCGCGGCGCTGCGAGGGACGGGACAAGGTGCGTGCGGGAAGGGACGGGTCGGGACGCGGCGCGACTCGGCGCTGCGCGGGATGAGACAGGACGCGCGCGGGACGGGACAGGACTAGACGTGCGCGGGACGGGACGGGACGGAACAGAACGCGCACAGGACGGGACGGGACGGGACTCGCGTGGCTTGGCGCTGCGCGGCAGGCATGACGGGACGGGCGCGTCGCGGCGGACAGGCGCAACGCGACGGATGGGACAAGCAGGGGGGGGGTGGGGGGGGGGGGGGGGGAGGGGGACGCCACGCAATGGGGAAAGCAGGAGCGACGCGAGCAGCAGGCGCAACGGGTGCTAGGGAACGGTACGAGCGTGACTAACACTAGGGTACGGGACAGTCTTGGGCGTTACGGACGTGAGCGGGAGGAACGGGATCTCACAGGATCCGAACCTAGGTGATACCATGTCAAGAACTGAATGATGGTTTGACTAAGGTTGGTTGGGGTACATAAGCCTAACCCTAACTGCTGTACCCCATGTATCACACATCACTAATGGCTACAACATTTGACATGGCATATCAAATCATTTTTCTTCGGAGCCTATGGGCCTTTATACGGAAGTTACCATACAATAGTTGTACACTATGCTGGGTGCCTTCTGAGCACCTTACGCCACATGCACGATACATACGGTATTTATTTCTATGAAATACAACGAACATCCTCAGAACAAACTTGTTTTCACAAACAGGTGGTAGTCAAGCTACACTGATGACAAGCATAACCGGCCCTGTGTCACAGCATAGCAGCAGGGGGCAATGGTGCTGAAATATGTTGGGGCGCCACATAACAGAAGTTGATTTATGGCACAGCAGCAGTGGGAAGAGGTGCGGAGAGAGGGACAGGTGCACCGGCCATGCCACGGCTAGCAGCAGCAGCACTCAGCATGGCAGACTGTTGTTGGAACACAGGTGGCATGACTGCTTTGTCCCGATTGCTGATGGTTGGCACATAAGAATGATGGGAATAAGATAAGGAAGGAAGTTAGATAGGCGAACCGCCCAGCAGCAACACCCACAGCAGCAACAGCCATAGCGTCGCTCAGCATGGCAGACTGCTGCTGCAGCATGGGTGGCATGACTGCCTTGCCTCGGTTGCTGATGGCCGAGGCAGGGGCGCACGCACGGTGATGGGCATGGACCACTCTCCTCTCTCCGTCTCCGCACCCATGGCCAGCGCATGCGGCCTCTCATGCATCTGCCGCCGCTGCTGCCTGCCTTTGTCCACGCTGCCTGGGGTGCTGCCGGGTGGTGTTGCGCGCCTGGTGGACGCACAGAAGTCAAACCGCAAGATCCAATGGCGAGGGGGGGAGGGGAGAGGAGAGGGGAGGGAAGTGAGGGGAGGGAGCATGTATCTGCTGCCCTTGCTCGCAAATGCAGGTGCACAGGGCGCCTGGTGGACGCACAGAACTCAAACCGCAGGATCCATTGGTGGGGGTGGGGAGGGAGGAGAGGGGGAGGGAGGGAAGGGGGAATGCTGAATAGCATGGATCTGCTGCTTGGTGGTGCTGTGGGCGTTGCTGCTTGGTGGTGCTGCGCGCCTGGTGGACGCACAGAACAAAAACCTCGGAATCCAGTGTCACTTCGTGGAGCAGTGGATCCTGCGGTTTGAGTTCTCAGGATGCACTGGCAAGGGGAGTAGTGGGGAGGGGAGGACGGCCGGATGGGAGGCGAGGGGATGCGCTGCCTTCTCTTGTCGCTGCCACTGCCTGCTTGCTGCTGCCACCGCCTGCATTTAACGCAAGCTTTGCTACTTGCTGCTGTGCTCCTAGCAATCGCTGCAGAAAGAAATTCAGAGTGTACCTGCAATGAAAAATTCAGGGTTTACCTGCAATTGGAAATACATGGTTTACCTGCAATAAGAAATTCAGGGTTTACCTGCAATTAGAAATCCAGGGTTTACCTGCAATAAGAAATTCAGGGTTTACCTGCTAATAGAAATCCAGGGTTTACCTGCAATTAGAAAACATGGTTTACCTGCAATTAGAAATTCAGAGTTTACCTGCAATTAGAAATTCAGAGTTTACCTACAATTAGAAATTCAGAGTTTACATGCAATCAGATGATGCACCTCACCTACCTGCAGGGAGATGATCGGCGTGGCGAAGAAGGCGGCAGCGTCTGAGGGAATGGTGAAGATGAAGTGCGTGTGGAGCAAATCCACTGTCACCTCATGATGCTCCATCTGCAGCACTGGTAGGTGCAGGGGCGTCTGATGGGGGGGGGGGGGGGAATGGAAGGACGAAGCATTAGAGGTGAGGGAAGGTTGAAATAGAAGTGTGTGTGGAGGAGATCCGTTGTCACCTCGTGGTGCTCCATCTGCAGCACTGGCAGATGCAGGGGAGTCTGGGGGTGGAAGGTGGGGATGGGGGGAGAGGGGGGGAACGTGGCAATGAAGGAAAGGTGAGAGGCACATAAGTGTGGAGCAGATCCACTGTCACCTCGTGTCGTGGTGCTCCATTTGCAGCACCGGCAGATGTAGGGGGGTCTGGGCGTGGGGAGAGGGGAGGGAGGGAATGGGAGCGGGAGAGGCGGAGACGGGGTGTGGCGGGGAGGAGGGATGGTAAAGATGAAGTGTGTGTGGAGCAGGTCAACGGTCAACGGCCAACAGTCAACGGTCAACAGTCAACGGTCAACAGTCAACAGTCAACGGTCAACAGTCAACAGTCACCTCGTGTGCTCCATCTGCAGCACCGGCAGGTGCAAGGGGGTCTGAGGACGGGGAGGGGAAGAGGGGCCAGGGAAGGGGGAAAGGAAGGGCGGGAAGAAACGGATGTGGTGGAGAAGACGAGCCAAGAGGGTGGGGTGGAGAAGACGAGGCAAGAGGGTGGGGGAATGGAGGCATTAGGGAGAGAGGATGAAGACATGTGTGCAGTGCCAATGAGATGAGGGGCGAGTCTCCATGGGAAGATGAGAGGCGCATGCTTGAAGGCGGAGACAGGTGCCAAGGGCTGTGGCTTGCATGAGGTTATGTGTTTGCATGAGGTTATGTGTTTGCATGAGGTTATGTGTTTGCATGTGGTTATGTGTTTGCATGTGTATGGAATGGATGATGGCACATGTGGGTGCATGCATGTGCGCATGCACGCGTGGATACATGCATGTCTGCTTGCATGCGTGGGTGCACACAGTGTGTGATGTATTCATGCTCGGCAGAGCACGAAGCACTTTATCAGCAGATTATGGCTCCATTCAATTCAAGGCAGTACCATGCTCATGCCTGGATGCCTAATAAGTCGACTCATAAGTCATCTCGTTCAAGGCAGTACCATGCTCATGCCTTCAAGGCAGTACCATGCTCATGCCTTCATGCACACACGCGCAGGGCAGGTGCACACGCGTGTGATGTACACAAGCACGGTAGGGTGCAGCACGGATCACCTCGGCAGCAGAGGCACGGATCACCTTGGCAGCAGAGGCACGGATCACCTTGGCAGCAGAGGCACGGATCACCTTGGCAGTAGAGGCACGGATCACCTTGGCAGCAAAGGCACGGATCACCTTGGCAGCAGAGGCACGGATCACCTTGGCAGCAGAGGCACGGATCACCTTAGGAGCAGAGGCACATATCACCTTGGCAACAGAGGCACGGATCACCTTGGCAGCAGAGGCACGGTCACCTTGGCAACAGAGGCACGGATCACCTTGGCAGCAGAGGCACGGATCACCTTGGCAGCAGAGGCACGGATCACCTTGGCAGCAGAGGCACGGATCACCTTGGCAGCAGAGGCACGGATCTCCTTAGAAGCAGAGGCAAGGATCACCTTGGCAGCAGAGGCAGCGGCAGCCACTCTCCCGGATATGTGGAGTGCACGGGGGTTGATGACTTTATGCATCTCCAACAGCACTGATATTTGGTGGGGGCGGGGAGGCTGGAGAGAAGGAGAGGTGGGAGAGAAGCATGGTGGGAAAATCAGGAAACACAGTTGTCTGAGTAAGGGGATTGATGTCCTCGTGCATCTCTAGCAGAATCTGTTTTTTGAGAATTCTAAAAAAACATATTCAGCAAACAATCGGCAAACATAGTTGTTGTCAAACTTATACATAGCTTACATTGCGTAGGCTGTAGTGGGGTAGCCCATAAGGGGTACAACCCAATTAGGGTTAGTACTTGTACCCAACTCTTTGCTAGTTCATTCATTCTCGTTCACTCTTTCTGACATGGTTTCATAGCAGGTCCCTTCCTAGGACCGTTTTTTTTTTGGCCCACCACCTACTGCCCTGCTAGCCACTCTCGACCCTAAGCCCCGGCTCGTAGCCTCACGCCCGTCGCCCCTAGGCCCCGGCCTGTCGCCACAGCTAGCCCGGCCCGTCGCCCCTAGCGTAGGCCCGTCGCCCCTTGGCGTCGCCCGTCGCCCCTAGCCTCGGCCCCTAGCGACCCATCGCCCCTAGCATAGGTCCAGGCCCCGCGGCCCGTCGACCCGTCGCCCCTAGCCTCGCGACCCCCGTCGCCCTGTCGCCCGTCGCCCCGTCGCCCCAAGCCTCGGCCCCTCGGCCCCTAGCGACCCGTCGCCCCTAGCGTAGGCCCAGGCCCCGTGGCCCGTCGACCCGTCGCCCTAGCCTCGCGACCCTCGTCGCCCGTCGCCCTTCGCGACTCCCGTCGCCCGTCGCGCCCTGTCGCCCGTTGCGACCCGTCGCCCCAAGCCTAGGCCCAGGCCCCGCGACCCGTCGCCCCGTCGCCTCTAGCCTAGGCCCAGGCCCCGCGGCCTCCCGTCGCCCCTAGCCTAGGCCTCACGGCCCGACCCTCCCTCGGCCCCTCTGCCCCCTCGTACTAGGCCCGTAGGCCCGTAGGCCCCTCGGCCCCTTCGTACTAGGCCCCTAGGCCCCTCGGCCCCTCGGCCCCTTCGTCCTCGGCCCCTAGGCTACTTGGCCCCTCAGCCCCTTCGACCTCGGCCCCTCGGCCCCTCGGCCCCTTGGCCCCTAGGCCCCTTGGCCCCTCGGCCCCTTGGCCCCTCGGCCCCTCGGCCCCTCGGCCCCTTGGCCCCTTGGCCCCTCGGCCCCTAAGCTACTCGGCCCCTCGGCCCCTTCGACCTCGTCCCCTCGGCCCCTTCGACCTCGGCCCCTCGCCCCCTCGGCCCATAGTCCCCAGGCCCCTTGGCCCCTCGGCCCCTAGGCCCCTACGTGTTTGGCCCCTCGGCCCCAAGGCCCCTCGCCCCCCCCCCTTCTTATTTGGCCCCTCGGTCACCCTTCGTACTCAGCCCCTTCGACCTCGGCCCCTCGGCCCCTAGGCCCCAGGCCCCTCAGCCCCTAGACCCCAGGCCCCCCCTCGGCCCCTTGGCCTCTCTGCCCCTACTGCTGCTGCTACTGCTACTGTTGCTACTGCTACTGCTGCTGCCACTGCTGCTGCTGCTGCTACTGCTGCTACTCCTTCTCCTGCATGCTGCGCCACTATGGCTTCGCTTCGAGTTCTCGCGTTCAATCATGAGGGTAGACCGGTTCAGTTTGACACGTGGCTCGATGACCTGCAACTGTACCTACTGAGCGATTCTAAGGACAGTGTATCGCTATTTGACCTCGCGTCAGGTGCCGCTACTGCCCCTCCCGCCACAACTGACATTGCGACTCACTCCCAGTGGCTTACACGCGACGTTGCTGCACGCTTAGCCATTCACAACCACCTGCCGTTAGCCGAATGTGCTCACTTTGGACAGCACAGGACAGCACAGGCCCTGTATGACGCTGTAGTCACTCGCTACTCCTCGCCTGCCACTGCTGCGCTAGGCCGACTGCTACTGCCCTACCTGTTCCCCGAGCTGTCAGCCTTTGCCACAGTAGAGGACCTGGTTTCCTACCTACGCACTAGCGACGCTCGCTACCGCGCTACCGTCCCTGCTGAGTTCCTTGACAGGAGCCAGCCCTCGATGTTCATCACCCTCTACTTCATAGTCACTCGCCTCCCTGACTCTCTTCGCTCTGTCAGGGACCACTTTCTCTCCCTTGACCCCACCTCCCTCACTGTTGACCTCCTCGAGCAGCATCTCCTCGTAGTTGAGACTAGTGCAGTTGCTGTAGGTGCTGCTCGTGGCACTCCGCGCCCGCCCTTCTTTGAGGGGTGCTCCCCCTCCCCCCTTGCCCCCTCCTACGCCTCTGCTGCTGCTGCAGACGTCTCTGTTGCTGAAGACGTCGGGGCTGCTTCTACTAGTGCAAAGCGCCGGTGCAAGGGCAAGGGTGGCAGGGGTGGTGGAGGTGGCAGCGGTGGTGGTGGAGGTGGCAGCGGGAGTGGTGGTGGGGGCAGCAGTGGAGGTGGTGGAGGCAGTGGAGGTGGTGGCGGCAGTGGGATTGGTGGCGTGAGTGGGGGCTCTAGTGGCTGCAGTGGAGGCAGCGGTGGGCGTGGTGGCAGTGGAGGAGGTGGGACTGGTGACGGTAGGACTGGACCTCGGCGTGGAGGCCTTGGTGGTGGCCAGCGGCAGCAACAGCAGCGTCCGAGCGAGACCCAGTCGCCCCAGCAGCTCCGTGAGTGGTTGTTTCAGCGCGGGACGTCTGGGGGTAGTGATAGCTGCCCGTATGTCATTCGCACGGGTGTCCATGCTGGTCAGACATGCGGGAAGCTTCACACTCAGCATTGCTGCTTCTCCCGCCTCGACGACGCCTGGCGCGCAGAGTTTGGTGACGAGGCCGAACGCCCCCGCTGGGCAGAGCTGCTTAGGTCTGGAGTTGCTATCTTTGACCTAGACTATGATGTTATACTTTCTGCTATGAATGCTTTGTCTGCTAGTGGTGAGGGTGACTGTTACCGGTGTGTGCCACCTGACCCAGGTATAGCGGCTGCTGCTCTAGGTGCTAGTGAGTCAGGTTCTCTCCCTGGTACTGCGCCTGCTGAGGCCTTGCACAGAATCACGTTGGACTCAGGCGCCTCGCGCTGTTTCTTTCGTGACAGCACCACCCTCACTCCTCTCCCTGCACCTGTCCCGGTCAGACTGGCTGACCCCTCCGGGGGCTCGGTCGTGGCCCGTTCCTCCACTGTCCTCCCATGTCCGGTGGTTCCCTCCGGCTCACTGTCAGGTCTTTACCCCCCCTCGTTCTCTACGAACTTGGTGAGTACCACTGCCCTCCATGATGCGTTGGTCACTACCACCACTCCAAGGGGTCAGCGTGTGTCGATCTGCACGTGCACACGGACGGGGCGTCACCTGGCCACGTTCACTTGTCGGCCAGGGACGAGTCTGTACACACTCGCTATCGAGCCTCCTCAGGTAGCTGCGTCTACTCAGGTGTCAGCGTCAGGTCAGGTAGCCGCCTCTTGCTCGTGTCGCCTCCTGTCGCACCAGACTCTTCTGTGGCACCACCGTCTTGGTCACCCCTCTCTGCCTCGCCTTCGTGGCATGCACTCTTGTCTCCTTGTCTTTAGTCTTCCCAGGTCTCTGCCTCCCCTGCCGCCCTTGCCTGCCCCGCCTTGCCTCCCGTGCGTCGAGGGGCGGCACCGCGCCGCTCCTCACTCCTCCTCGTTTCCCCCGACGACTGCTCCCCGGCAGACTCTCCACATGGACGTGTGGGGCCCAGCCCGCGTCTGTGGACAGGGCCGCGAGCGCTACTTTTTGCTGGTTGTTGACGACTACACGCGGTACACCACGGTCTTCCCCTTGCGCTGCAAGGGTCAGGTCGTTGATGTCTTGATCCCTTGGATCCGCACAGTCCGTCTCCAGCTCCGTGAGCGGTTCAGTATGGAACTTCCGGTCCTACGTCTGCACTCTGTCAGAGGTGGTGAGTTCTCCTCCAACCTCTTGAGGGACTTTTGTCGTGAGGAGGGCATTCTCCAGTCGTTCACGCTTCCGGACTCCCCTCAGCAAAATGGGATTGCTGAGCGCCACATTGGCTTAGTCATGGAGGTCGCTTGTACCTCCATGATCCATGCGGTTGCTTCCCATTTTCTGTGGCCGTTTGCGGTCCAGTACGCTGCGCATCAGCTCAACCTCTGGCCTCGTGTCTCCTTGCCGGAGTCTCGCCCATACTGCATTGGACGGGGAAGGTTGGCGATGCGTCGGTGTTCCGAGTCTGGGGTTCTCGTTCCTTTGTTCGCGATACGTCTGCAGACAAGCTCTCGGCCCGCGCCATTCCCTGCATCTTCCTTGGCTTTGTCCCTGACGCGCCTGGCCTGCAGTTTTACCACCCTACCTCGCGCCATGTCCTCCCATCTCAGGACGTCACGTTTGACGAGTCGGTTCCCTTTTACCGTCTCTTCCCCTACCGCTCTGCCCCTCCCCCACCCCCGCCGCTCTTCCTTGCTCCAGGTCCCCCTCCGGTAGACCCCCTCCCTCCTCAGGGTCCTGCTCCGTCAGGTTCCTCTCAGGTAAACCCACCCCCTGGTGCTGTGCCTGATGAGGTAGCTGTAGACTCAGGCGTTGCTCGAGGTACTGCGTCTGGGGGTGCAGAGACTGGGGGTGCTGAGCCTGGGGGTGCTGAGACTGTGGGTGCTGAGCCTGGGGGTGCTGAGACTAGGGGTGCTGAGCCTGAGGGTGTTGAGCCTGAGGGTGCTGAGTCAGAGGGTGCAAAGTCTGGGGGTGCTGAGCCTCGGGGTGCTGCTTTGTCTGGTCCTCCTGCTGGTGCTTCGCCGCGACTGTCTCCGCAGCAGCTGCTTGAGTGGCTTGTTCGGCGCGCACACCTTCGGAGTGGAGCTACTAGAGCTCAAGGTGTTGGAGTTACTGCTGGAGCTGGTGGTTCTGGAGGTACTGCGGTAGCTGGTCCTGGAGGTGCTCGTACCAGGGGTACTGGAGTTGCCGGGACTAGAGGTGTTGGGGGCACTGGTACTGGAGACCCTACGGAGCCTGGAGCTGCTGGAACTGGAGGCTCTTGCGCTGGTGGGGCTGGCGCTGGAGGCGCTGGAGCTGGAGGAGCACGAGTTGAAGGCACTGGCACGAGAGGTGCTGGAGCTGCAGGAGCTGAAGCTGTTGACCCTGGAGCTGGAGGTGCTGGAGGCACTGTGCGGCCGCGACCTACTTTGTTCCCGTGCTTCAGCAGGTTCTTGGTGTCCTGTCTTCTACAAGCCTTACTCCTCCCCTCCTGTGTCCACCGCCTGACCAGTCGCAGCCGCCGTTACAGCCAGCCTCCCCACTGCCTGCTCCTTCTCCTTACACTGAGCAGTCTCGCGGTCTTACCGAGCGTCGTGAGCCTGCGTCTCGTCCTGTCTCGCCTGTTCGCACTGCTCGTCGTGTTCCTCGTTCGCGTTCTCCTCCTGTCCTAGGTACGCACACTATGGCACTCCGTCCTTCCTCTGCTCCACTGCGTGTTCCTTTGCCTGCTCCTCCTGCATCCTCTCTTCCTGAGGTCCCTGACCCTGCGTCTGACTGCGCTCGTGCTGCCAGTCCCACTGTCTCTCGTCTCCTCACCACTGCTGTCACAACCCTTCTTTTGAGTCTGCTGCTGCGTCTGCTCTCGTTGCTGAGCTGCTTGACTTTGCTGCTGCCTGCCGTCTCGACTACGTCTCTGCTCTAGTTGCTGAGTCTGCGTCTGCCAGTCCTCCGTCCGTCGGGGGTGAGTGTGCTCTTGGCACGGACGTCCTTGAGGACAGGCAAGAGGACTTTGAGTGTCTTGCAGCTGCTGTACCTCGTTTCGCTTCCATGCTGCTTGCCCCTGAGGGAGACCCGGATGCACCAGACATCCCGACCCCGCGCTCTTACGCAGAGGCGATTACGGGTCCTTACTCCTCTCAGTGGCAGGCAGCCATGGATTCCCAGATGGCATCCACAGGCACCTACGTCGACAAGGTTCCCCCACCTGGGGCGAACATTGTCGATGGCATGTGGATTTTCAGGGTGAAGCAGCCGCCGGGTTCTCCGCCTGCCTTCAAGGCGCGTTACGTTGCTCGAGGCTTCAGTCAGCGACAGGGAGTTGACTTCTTCCAGACCCTCTCCCCCACCCCGAAGATGACTACTCTTCAGGTGTTGCTGCACGTCGCTGCTCAGCGTGACTACGAGTTGCACTCTCTCGACTTCGGCACAGCTCTTTTAAAGGGTAGCCTGCACGAGGAGATCCGGCTGCGCCGCCCACCTGCCTTCACTGGGTCGTTTCTTGCTGGTACCCAGTGGAGCCTCCGGCGCCCAGTCTACGGTTTCCGCCAGGTGCCTCGCGAGTGGCACGACACGCTGAGGATTACACTTGCGGCTCTTGGGTTTGCTCCTTCTACTGCTGACCCGTCGCTGTTTCTACGCACCGACACCTCGCTGCTGCAATTCTACGTCCTCGTGTACGTCGACGACCTCGTCTTTGCCACTGCTGACACCAAGGCACTGACCCTTGTGAAGTCGGAGCTGCAGAAGAGACACACCTGCACTGACCTAGGTGAACTGCGTAGCTATCTTGGCTTGCAGATCACCCGGGACAGAGCACGGCGCACCATCACCTTGACTCAGTCACACATGGTGCACCAGGTCCTTCAGCGCTTCGGTTTCCAGTTCTCCTCGCCACAGCCCACTCCTCTATCTACCAGCCACTCGCTCTCAGCTCCACCTTTGGACGAGTCTTTACAGCCGAGTGGTCCGTACCCAGAGCTTGTGGGTTGCCTCATGTACCTGATGACGTGCACACGACCTGACCTCGCGTACCCTCTCAGCCTCCTGGCTCGCTACGTGGCTCCCGGTAGGCACCGAAAGGTGCACTGGGATGCTGCGAAGAGGTTACCGCGTTACTTGTGCAGTAGGTCGGGCATGGGGCTCGTGCTTGGAGGACGGGGTCCAGTTGTCCTCACTGGTCACGCAGACGCTTCTTGGGTTGACGACTCAGCTACGCAGCGGTCGTCACAGGGTTACACCTTCAGCCTCGGTTCCGGCTCTGTCTCTGGCGGTCTACCCGCTCGTCTTCAGTTCTCAGCTCCAGTTGTGAGGCTGAGATCTACGCCGGGGCCATGGCTGCACAGGAGCTACGCTGGCTCACCTACCTGCTGACTGGCTTGGGAGAGCAGCCTCGTTCGCCTCAAGTTCTGTACGTCGACATCAACGCCATGATTGCCTTGTGTCAGGAGCACAGAATGGAGCACAAAGCGAAGCACATCGCTCTGCCATACTTCCTTGCTCGAGAGTTGCAGCAGCGTGGCCAGCTTCGTCTTGCGTACGTGGCCACGAGGGCCAACACTGCTGATGTATTCACCAAGGCACTTCCGCCTGGTGATCATCAGCCCTTCTCTACTGTGTTAGGCCTGGTGCTTACTTTGCCTCACTTGCTTACTGCTTGACTCTGCTTGTACTGTGATATATATATATATATATATATATATACCTGATTGCTTGCACTTGCTAGGGTATGATCACTGTATAGTCTGTTTTATAGAACTATGCATGTGAACTGGCCTTGTGGCCCTTTGCTTGTGCTCGGATTGTGTGGTGATTTTGTGATCCACCCTGAGCTTGCTTTGTTTTTCTTGACTGGTCTTGTGACCACTTGTTCTCCCCCACTTTGTCTATGGGGGTGTGTCAGAATGTTATAGTGCTTTCTTTGTATAGGCTGGAGTGGGGTAGCCCATAAGGGGTACAACCCAATTAGGGTTAGTACTTGTACCCAACTCTTTGCTAGTTCATTCATTCTCGTTCACTCTTTCTGACAGTTGTCAGAGGAAGGGGGTTAATGACCTCGTGTGACTCTAGCAGCACTGACACCTGGTGCGGCCAAGGAGGAAGGGGAGAGAGAGGAGGAAGAGATGATGGGTGGGTAAAGAATTTAACCCAACACTTGGTAGACAGACAGGGGTTCAAGAAGCCATTGTGTGCGTTCAATCCAACAGGGGTTGATTAAATCATGCACTTCCAGCAGCACTGACATCTGGTGGGGCCGAGGAGAAAGAGGGGAGTGAAGGGTTGATGAAATCATGCACTTCGAGCAGCACCGACATCTGGGCAGGCGAGTCCAAGAGGCAAGAGGCAAGAAGAGGCGCATGAGCACAACACGCTTCAGACTAAGGTGGAAAAAATCTATGGCGCAGATGCATCATATATGTTCAATAACACTTACACGGAAAATCGTGGAACGCGCTGTGAGAATGATAGACGAAAGAATGATTGAATTAGGAAATGAGAAGGGTACAAGTAGGAAACACATAAGTGTTGTACCTTCTAAGGACTACCCCACTACAGCCTAGACCGACTATAGTGAATATATATTTGACACACCCCCATAGGCAAAGTGGGGGAGAACAAGGGGTCACAAGACCAGTCAAGAAAGACAAAGCAAACTCAGGGTGGATCACAAAGTCACCACACAGTCTGAGCACAAGCAAAGGGCCAGAAGGCCAGTTCACATGCAGAGTTATATAAAGGAAAGCAAACAATACAGTGAACACAACCTAGCAAGTGTAAGCATGCAGGTATAAGTATATAGAGTACAGTACAAGTAGAGTCAAGAAGTCAACAAGTGAGGCACAGTAGGTACAAGGCCTAACACAGTACAGAAACGCTGATGATCATAAGGCTGAAGTGCCTTGGTGAAGACATCAGCAGTGTTGGCCTGAGAGGCCACGTAAGCAAGACGAAGCTGGCCACGCTGCTGCAACTCTCGAGCAAGGAAGTAGCGCAGAGCAATGTGCTTCATTCTGTGCTCCAGTCTGTGCTCCTGACACAAGGCCAGCATGGCCTTGTTGTCGACGTACAGAACTGGAGGAGAACGAGGCGCCTCTCCCAAGTCAGTCAGCAGGTAGGTGAGCCAGCGAAGCTCCTGTGCAGCCATGGCCCCAGCGTAGATCTCAGCCTCACAACTGGAGCTGAGAACAGAAGAAGAGCGGGTAGACCGCCAGGAGACAGAACCGGAGCCAAGGCTGAAGGTGTAACCCTGTGACAACCGTTGCGTAGCCAAGTCGTCAACCCAGGAGGCGTCAGCGTGACCAGTGAGGACAACTCGAGCCCGTCCTCCAAGCACTAGCCCCATGCCCGATGTACTGCACAAGTATCGCAACACCCTCTTCGCAGCATCCCAGTGCACCTTTCGGTGCCTGCCGGGAGCCACGTAGCGAGCCAGAAGGCTGAGAGGGTATGCGAGGTCAAGTCGTGTGCAAGTCATCAGGTACATGAGGCAGCCCACAAGCTCTGGATACGGGCCACTCGGCTCTACGGACTCGTCCGAAGGTGGAGCTGAGAGCGAGTGACCGGTAGGCAGAGGAGTGGACTGTGGCGAGGAGTACGTGAAGCCGAAGCGCTGAAGGACCTGCTGCACCATGTGTGACTGAGTCAAGGTAATGGTGCGCTGTGCTCTGTCCCGGGTGATCCGCAAGCCAAGATAGCTTGTGAGCTCACCCAGGTCTGTGCACGTGTGTCTCTTCTGCAGCTCGGACTTCACGTGGGCGAGTGCCTCCGTGTCAGCAGTAGCAAAGACAAGGTCGTCTACGTACACAAGAACGTAGAACGGCGGCAGAGTAGCGTCAGTGCGTAGAAACAGAGAAGGGTCAGCAGTGGAAGGAGCAAAACCAAGAGCAGCAAGAGTCGTCCTGAGCGTGTCGTGCCACTCACGGGGCGCCTGGCGGAGACCGTAGACTGGCCGCCGGAGGCTCCACTGGGTACCAGGAGGAAACGACCCAGTGAAGCCAGGTGGGCGGCGCAGCCAGATCTCCTCGTGCAGGCTGCCCTGTAGGAAGGCTGTGCTGAAGTCAAGCGAGTGGAGCTCGTAGTCACGCTGAGCAGCAACGTGCAGCAGTACCCGAAGAGTGGTCATCTTCGGGGTAGGGGAGAAGGTCTGAAAGAAGTCAACTCCCTGTCGCTGACTGAAGCCACGTGCAACGTAACGCGCCTTGAAGGCAGGCGGAGAACCCGGTGGCCTCTTCACCCTGAAGAAGCGGAACGTAGTACGGCCGCGGCCGCGCAGCGTCTCGAGAAACAGCAGAGACAGAACCGGTACCCTCAG
Organism: Closterium sp. Naga37s-1; assembly: GCA_947471745.1. Classification (NCBI taxonomy): domain Eukaryota; kingdom Viridiplantae; phylum Streptophyta; class Zygnematophyceae; order Desmidiales; family Closteriaceae; genus Closterium; species Closterium sp. Naga37s-1. The sequence goes on along the minus strand of CANJKZ010000717.1, from coordinate 2,648,207 downwards.
CCTCAGGGTCTCCAGTCCTAGCAGCACCTCCAGCAGCTCCAGCACCAGCAGCACCTCCTGTAGCTCCAGCACCAGCACCACCTCAAGCAGCACCAGCACCTCCAGCAGCTCCAGCAGCTCCAGCACCAGCACCACCTCCAGCAGTGCCAGCACCTCCAGTAGCTCCAGGAGCACCTCCAGCACCAGTAGCACCTCCAGCAGCTCCAGCACCAGCAGCACCTCCAGCAGCTCCAGCACCAGCACCACCTCCAGCAGCGCCAGCACCTCCAGCAGCACCTCCAGCAGCAACCCGACAGCGCCGAGAGTACCACTCACGAAGCCGCTGTGGAGAGAGGGGCTCCCGCCGCGACGGGACACCCAGAGCACCTCCAGACTCAACACGCACAGGCTCAGCACCTCCAGACACAGCACCCTCAGGCGCCACACCCCCAGGCTCAGCACGCCCAGTCTCAGCACCCCCAGACTCAGCACCCCCAGTCTCAGCACCCCAAGTCCCCGCACGCGCAGGGTCAGCACCCCTAGCAGCACCTGAGTCGACAGCTACCTCGACCGGCTCGGCAGGGTCTACCTGGGACACACCTGAGGGGGCAGGACCCTGGGGGGGGAGGGGGTATACCGGAGGAGTACCTGGGGCAAGGAAGAGCGGCGGGGGAGGGGGAGAGGCAGTGCGGTAGGGAAAGAGATGGTAGTACGACACCGACTCGTCAAACGTGACGTCCTGAGAGGACAGAACATGACGCGAGCTGGGGTGGTAGAACTGCCACCCGGGTGCGTCAGGAGGGAAGCCAAAGAAGACACAGGGAACGGCACGGGAGGACAGCTTGTCCGCTGTAGTATCGCGGACAAAAGCTCGAGATCCCCAGACACGGAACGCGGACGCATCGCCAACCTTCCCCGTCCACCGCAGAGTAGGTGTGGTCTCCGGCAAGGAGACACGAGGCTGAAGGTTGATCTGATGCGCAGCGTACTGAACCGCGAACGGCCACAGAAAGTGGGGAGCAGCCGCATGGATCATGGACGTACGAGCGACATCCATGACCATGCCAATGCGGCGCTCAGCAATCCCATTTTGCTGCGGGGAGGCCAGAAGCGTGAACGTCTGGCGGATGCCCTCCAAACGACAGAAGGCTCTCAGAAGGTCGGAGGAAAACTCCCCGCCTCTGTCTGAGTGCAGACGCAAAACAGGAAGGTCGGAGCCGAAACTCTCACTAAGCTGGCGACGAGCACCGCGGATCCAGTCGATCAACACCTCAGTGACCTCACCCTTGCTGCGCAAGGGGAAGACTGTGGTGTAACGCGAGTAGTCGTCAACGACCAGCAGGAAGTAACGCTCGTGACCCTGTCCACGAACGCGGGCTGGGCCCCACACGTCCATGTGAAGAGTCTGCAGAGGGGCCTCAGTCGGAGGAAACGAGGAGGAGTGAGGAGCGGCGCGCTGCCGGCCCTCGACACAAGGAACACAGGTGGGGGCAGGCCCCGGAGGAAGGGGAGGGAGGGACCTGGGGAGTCCAGAGACAAGAGCACGGGAGGCCATACCTCGAAGACGAGGCAGGGAGGGGTGACCAAGGCGGTGGTGCCAGAGGAGAGTCTCGTGTGCCAGAGGACGACACGAGCAGGGGGCAGACGCAGGACTAGACCTGGACGCAGCAGCAAACACCTGACTGGACGCAGCTACCTGACCAGACGCAGGGACCGGAGGAGGCGCAGTAGTCAGTGTGTACAGACTCGACCCTGGCCGACGGGTGAACGTGGCCAGGTGGCGGCCCGTCCGAGAGCAAGTGCAGTGGGTCACACGCTGAACTCCAGGGGTGAACTGGTCAACCCACGCGTCCTGGAGGTCAGCTCCACTCACCAAGTTCGTAGAGAACGAGGGGAGGTGGAGTCCCGACAGCAAGCCCGACGGGGCCGCAGGACACGGTAGAACCGTGGAGGAGTGTGCAAGGACTGGGCCCTCGGAGGGGTGAGCAAGGGAGACCGCAACAGGCCGACGGAGCGGCGTGAGCGTGGTGCTGTCTCTAAAGAAAGAGCGCGAAGCACCAGAGTCAAGTGTGAAGGTGTGAAAGGACTCAGTAGGTGCAGTACCAGAGGGAGGAGACGTACCAGCACCTGGAGCAGCAGACGCACTAGGACCTAGAGCAGCAGCCGCACTAGCACCTAGAGCAGCAGCCACAGTGCCCGGGTCGGGCGGGACACGCAGGTAACAGTCACCCTCAGTAATATCAGCAAGAGCATATATGGCAGCAAGGATAGCATCAAAATCTAGATCAAAGATAGGCACATTCTGCAGAAGCAGATCATGCCAACGAGGAAGATCAACAGCGTCAGGAAACTGGGTACGCCAAGCGTCAGTCAAGCGGCCAAAGCAGCGCTGCGTGGTGTGTGGGAGACCACACACCTCCCCACTACGAGTGCCGGTGCGAAGAACGTACGCGCAGGGACCTGCACCCCCAGACCTCCCACGTCCAGCGTACCAATCACGAAGCTGCTGAACAGACGGGGTCTCACAGGTGCGCAGCTGCTGCGGACGCTGGCTGCCACCAAGGCCTCCACGCTGCGTGGCCGCACCGCGACCAGTACCACCTCCTCCGCTACCTCCACCACCGCCGCCGCCGCCGCCACCTCCTCCACCACCGCCGCCACGGCCGCCACTGCCGCCACCTACGCCCCCACTCCCGGAACCACCCCCACCACCACCTCCACCTCCTCCACCTCCTCCACCGCTGCCTCCACCGCCCCCACCACCACCCCTGCTTCCCTTGCCCTTGCCAGTGCGGCGTCGCCCACTAGGGGCAGACGCAGCGCCGACCTCCTCAGTGCCAACAAGGTCGACAGCAGCAGCAGAGGCAACAGAGGGGAGAAGGGGGACAGGGGAACACCCCTCAAAGAAGGGGGTGCGACGGTCACCGCGAGAAGCACCAACAGCTAAGATACTCTTCTCAGCTGCAGCAAGGCGCTCCTCTAGCAAGTCGACAGTCAGCTCGGTGGGGCAAAGGGAGAGAAAGTGGTCCCTGACTGAAGAAAGAGAGTCAGGGAGGCGGGTGACTAGGTAGTAAAGGGTGATGTACATGGGGGGGGGGTTCTTGGCACAGAACTCAGTGGGAAGGGCAGCGCGGTAGCGGGCATCACTAGTGCGAAGGTGAGCAACTAGGTCAGCGACAGTGGCAAAGGCAGCAAGGTCAGGGAAAAGGTACGGTAGCATGAGGCGGCTGAGGGCAGCAGTGGCAGGGGAGGAGTAGCGTGCAACTACAACGTCGTACAGAGCCCTAGCACTCTTGTACTGACTAAAGTGCGCGCGCTCAGTAGACGGCAGGTGGTTGCGCACAGCAAGACGAGCAGCAGCATCGCGCGTGAGCCACTGCGAGCGAACAGTACTGTCAGCATCAGCAGTAGGGGCAGTAGAGGCGCCAGAAGTGAGATCGAACAGTGAGAGACCATCCTTGCTATCGCACTGTAGGAAAAGCTGCAGATCATCTAGCCAGACCTCAAAGTCAACAGCCCGACCCTCAGCATCAAAGGTAAGAACATTGAGACTAGCCATGACAGGAGAAGCAGCAGGCTAGTAGTAGCAGCAGTGGAACTCGGCTAAGCAGGCTAGGTAGGGCGGCGCAGCTCGGCAGGGCGGTGTGGCTCGGCAGCGCGGCGCTCTTACCAGGGGAGAGGCTGGGGCAGGGCCGGGGTAGGGCCGGGGCAGTCCAGGAGCAGGGCCGGGGCAGGGCCGGGGCAGTTCAGGAGCAGGGCCGGGGCAGGGCCGGGGCAGTTTAGGAGTAGGGCCGGGGGAGGGCCAGGGCAGAGCCGGGCCAGGGCCGGGGCAGTTCAGGGGCAGGGCCGGGGCAGAGCCGGGGCAGTTCAGGAGCAGGGCCGGGGCAGTGCAGAAGCAGGGCCGGGGCAGGGCCGGGGCAGTTCAGGAGCAGGGCCGGGGCAGGGCCGAGGCAGTTCAGGAGCAGGGCCGGGGCAGTTCAGGAGCAGGGCCGGGGCAGGGCCAGGGCAGAGCCGGGCCAGGGCCGGGGCAGTTCAGGGACAGGGCCGGGGCAGGGCCGGGGCAGGGCCTGGGCAGAGCCGGGCCAGGGCCGGGGCAGTTCAGGGGCAGGTCAGGAGCAGGGCCGGGGCAGCGTCGGGGAAGAGCTGCGACAGGGCCGCAGCAGGGCTGGCCGGGCCTGAAGGGGCCTCTAACTGGGCATGACTGGGCCGAACGGGGCCTATAACGGGGCCTGACGAGGCCTATAACGGGGCCGAACGGGCCGAACGGGGCCTATAATGGGGCCTGACGGGGCCTAGAACGAGGCCGTACGGGGCCTGTAACGGGGCCGTGCGGGGCCTATAACGGGGCCTGACGGGGCCTATAACGGGGCCGTACGGGGCCGTACGGGGCCGATAACGGGGCCTTGCGGGGCCTATAACGGGGCCTGACGGGCCTTACGGGGCCTTAAACGGGGCCGAATGGGGCCTGACGGGGCCGTACTGGGCCTCTAACGGGGCCTGACGGGGCCGTACGGGGCCTCTAACGGGGCCTGTCGGGGCCTAACGGGGCCTTAAACGGGGCCGAACGGGGCCTGATGGGGCCTTATGGGGCCTTACGGGGCTAACGGGGCCTTACGGGGCCTTAATCCGCGCCCTAAACGGGGCCAAATGGGGCCTGACGGGGCCGTACGGGGCCTCTAAGGGGGCCTGACGGGGCCTAACGGGGCCTTAAACGGGGCCGAACGGGGCCTGACGGGGCCTTACGGGGCCTTACGGGGCATAACGGGGCCTTACGGGGCCTTAATCCGCGCCCTAAACGGGGCCTAAAGGGGCCTTAACGAGGCCTTAAGGGGCCTTACGGGGCGGGCGCAGGCTCTAAGGGCGGGCGTAGGGGCCGTGATGGGCCTCGAAGGGAAGGTGCGAAGCGCGCGGCAAGTAGGCAGGGGAGAAATTTCAGTGGTGGGCCCTTAAAAAAAAACTCGAAACTAGCTCTATACCATGTGAGAATGATAGACGAAAGAATGATTGAATTAGGAAATGAGAAGGGTACAAGTAGGAAACACATAAGTGTTGTACCTTCTAAGGACTACCCCACTACAGCCTAGACCGACTATAGTGAATATATGTTTGACACGCGCAACTATCTTCTCCCACCCCAACCTAACTGTTGACGAGAGAAGGCCTCGCCCTCGCCTGGATGAAGCCAACTTCGTTGTCCGGCTTGCAAGTTGTGCAGCCGGCTAGGCTTCGTGGTTGGTGCCGACTTTGAGGAGCAAGTCGGCTTGGTTAGCCGACTTCAAGGAAGTCGACCACAACGGAGCCTACTTCGGCAAAGCCGGCCATGGCATAAGCCAACGGACTGAAGTCGGCGGTCGGCGTAGGTGTCCGTCGACATGACGCCGACTTCCTGTCGCCGACCTGTGGTCGTCGGTGGCCTCTTCTGGTCGACCAAGTAACCTGGTCAACGAAGTTCTGCGGGGGGTGCGCGAACGTCGTCCAGGTGCTTTTGGCGAAGTCGACCTACATGGCAACATCACGTGCGCACGAGGTTGACGTGGCACATCTGGCGCAACCGTCGGCACGTGACCGACTTAACACCTGCATAATGCGCGTGACAGTGCACAACGTGCTCAACTATCTACCATCACCTGCAAAATGGGTGCACACATGTGGGCTATAGTCGCCCGCGGTCGCAATGCTGGCAAACCGCCTTGTTGCAGCGTTGGCATGACTGGCAGGTCGTTGACGTTTAGTGTTGGAAAGGTAGTGAGCTAGTTTACGGGGGGGGTTGGCACAAACTACTAGGAGTGATCGTAGCTTTGCCTAGTTCCTTAGTGCTTGCACAATCACAGGAGAAATCGGCAAGAGTTTCCACTAGCAAAGTCGAAAATTACAGAATGATTGAACAAGCAATGACATAAATGACTACATCAGGCACCTAGCAACTCTGCAGCTAGCCTGGTCGACCGCCAGCACTGCATGGTCGACCGCCTGCTAGTGTTGCGTAGAGGAGCCGCGCCAGCACTGCAGAAAGGCGACCTGCCAACACAACAGGTCGACGGCGTGCCAACGCTGCAGCAGAGCGGCTGCCAGCATTGCACCCGTAGATGGCAGCAGTGCGCACACTCATAGGTGCGCGCAGATGATAGGCCCGACTTGCATCGTTGTGCATCCGTCGGCTGTTGTCTGCGCTTGACGAGCCATATCGACTTTGGGATACTAGCCCGAAGTCGCCTTCGTCACCGCGACCTCGACGACGTTCGCGTGCCTCCGCAGAACTCGCCGAGGAGGTTACCAGGTCGACCTGGTCGACCACCAGGTGCTCTGGTCGACCACCAAGTGCCTCTGGTTAACCACCAGGTGCCTCTGGTCGACCACCAAGTGCCTCTGGTCGACCACGGCTCCCGTCGAGCAACACCCTGGTTGACAGATCCTTCCGTCGACGAGTACTGCAGCTGCTGACGCCGAGCTCCCCTCGTCGACTGCTGCTCACATGCCCTACGCAGGTCGACGGATTGCTCCGTCGACCTCCTCATCGAACTGCTCCTCCTGGTCGACGGCCCACCCGTCGACCAGCCCAGTCAGCTGCAGCTGTCGAGCTCCCTGGTCGACGGCTCCAGCCCGTGACAGGCCTGTGCAGGTCGACAGACACCTCGTCGTCCTGCCCAGCAGAAGAAGGTCGTCGAGCACCCCTGGTCGACGGCAACACCACAGTGATCCCTGTAGCTCGACGAAGCCCGTCGAGCAGCTCCCTCACTGTGAACAGTCAGCTGCTTCTCTTGTACATCCGACCAAGTCGTCGGCGTTGCCCAAGCGAGGGCAGGGTCAACACTCCATTCCCGTTAATAGCCGCCCCCGTGCTGCGCTGGAGGTCGATCTGCTTGTTTGCTAGGCTTGTTAGGTCCTAGATGTAGTCACTTTTGCCATTGCTTTTCGTATCATTCTTTATCCAACTTTTGCTAGTAAAATTCTTGCCAATTTTCTCCGTGTGTGCGCAAGTAGAGGGAACATAAGCAAACGCAACGATACCACAATTCGGGGAAGTGATACAAAATAACAAAACCCACTTTTGTTCGGAGGCAAACATAAGTTTGGGAAATTTCATGACTTGTGTCCATTTAGGGCGTATAATATTATAATGACCAAACGAAATGGTTGATCATTTGGGCTGTTCTTGCGATAGCGATGTATGTAGGGTTACACCAATGTGAGTACTCACCCCGATTTCACCAGATTGCAATAAAAAAACCTCCGCATAACATTGTAAGCACTGCATTTTGAGACCTATCTAGACTTATCATCAGCAGGGAGAAAATATTTGTGTTTTCCCAAACCCAGTGCTTTATTAAACACCTTAGTCAAGGCTTCTGATCCCTCTTTATTCCACACTCAGTAAAAATGCAGTAACGGGAATAAAATATTTCGCGGGTAGTTTGGGGTGGGTGCCCCATTTGCTGACGAGATTTGTGGCGGGGTTAGCTTACGCGTTACACATTTCCGCAATCGCCAAAAAACCGCGCAGGAGACCATTTCGTCTGGTCTTTACAATTTTGACACGCCCTCAGTGGTCGGGAAGGAACACACCCCCCACAGAAGCGAAATGAGTAGACAGAAATGTATGCGGGAATTCAGCTTTCGTGAAGGGTAACCAGGCAATGCTGAAACTACAGCGGATCACAATACTCGTCTGTTTCGCCACACGCCCCCCAGAACATCACTGCCGAATCACAGAAAGGGCAAGAGGTTCGGCGTGTGCGAGATAAACAAGTCTCGCAGATTTCGACTAGGTCGGTGCGAGCGTGTAGAGGGTCTTTCAACAGAAGAGTGCGAAATCTGAACATGTGTTTCGCGGTTACTGTGATGACGCACGTTTTTACGAGTCCCTGCAAGACGATCTATCGTGTCATGGCACAATCGGCTCAGTATCTGGAGCAGTTGCCCTACGGAAAATCGGAGGGTCTATTTGACCTGACACGCGATGAGTATGATCCGCCCTTGCATTTGTTGTGTCTTATAATTTCGCAAACACCGCAACGGCCCACTCCGCGTTTCACGGGTTGCGACGACGGGAGATGACCCCCATGCTTTCATCCCAACCTCCTCTCGCTCACCGCGCACTCGCCCTTCCGCTCTCCCGTGCGCTGCCGCTGCCCCTTGCTTCTCCGCGCGCCCGAGTTCCACCGCCGCTCCGCCATGGCGGACTCATAGCGCTTCCGTTGCGCCCATCCCGCCATGGTGGACCCACAGCGCTTCCGTTCCGCCCATCCCGCCGGAACCTTGAGGGAATCCCATCGCACACGGTTACAGTGACATTAAAACGAAATAAAATTCTCCGTCCGGGATTCGCGGCGGCGTCTGCGGCAGGCGCGGCGTGGGCGAGCGATTCCGCGGAGTGGCGGAATGCGGCGGTGGAGACGGCGGAGGGGACGGCGGACGGGACAGCAGTAAGGGGGGGCGCATTGCAGGATGCGGGGACGTATGACGTGGCAAGCAATGAGAGGTGGCTTTCTCAGGAGAAAGCTCGGCTGCTGACAGTGCAGGTGGGGAGTTAAGAAGGGAGAGGAAGAATTCGAGTGAGAATGAGAATGAGAATGAGGGGATGGGATGGGATGGGATGGGATGGTATGCGGAATGAAGGAAGGGGGCGAGATGAAGAGGCCGAGAGGAAGAGGGCGAGATGAAGAGGCCGAGAGGAAGAGGGTGAGAGGAAGAGGGCGAGATGAAGAGGCCGAGAGGAAGAGGGCGAGATGAAGAGGCCGAGAGGAAGAGGGCGAGAGGAAGAGGCCGAGAGGATTCTCAAAAGTGAACCTAATATAGTCGGCATGTATCCTGTTGCATGTATCCTGTTGCATGTATCCTGTTGCATGTGTGAGTGGGTTTAGAAGCATGTGTGTGGGTCTCCAAACATGTGTGTGGGTCTCCAAACATGTGTTTCTGTGCATGGGTGATGTGTGTGAGTGCCTGTGTGTGTGCCCCTGTGCATGTGTGCGTGTCCCCCTCTGCTTGTGTGTGCCTGTATGCGCATGTGCGTGTATAGGGTGGCAAGGTGCTAGGGGGCTTGCTGTTGACACGTGGCAGGTGGCAATGGGAGGAAAGGGGCCCGTCGCTCTACCGCCTTGTGGGGGTCATGAGGTGAGGGGAGGGCGACGGGGGTCATGAGGTGAGGGGAGGGCGATGGGGGTCATGAGGTGAGGGGAGGGCGATGGGGGTCATGAGGTGAGGGGAGGGCGATGGGGGTCATGAGGTGAGGGGAGGGTGATGGGGGTCATGAGGTGAGGGGAGGGCGATGGGGGTCATGAGGTGAGGGGAGGGCGATGGGGGTCATGAGGTGAGCTGAGGGCGATGGGGGTCATGAGGTGAGGGGAGGGCGATGGGGGTCATGAGGTGAGGGGAGGGCGATGGGGGTCATGAGGTGAGGGGAGGGCGATGGGGGTCATGAGGTGAGGGGAGGGCGATGGGGGTCATGCGGTGAGGGGAGGGCGATGGGGGTCATGAGGTGAGCTGAGGGCGATGGGGGTCATGAGGTGAGGGGAGGGCGATGGGGGTCATGAGGTGAGGGGAGGGCGATGGGGGTCATGAGGTGAGGGGAGGGCGATGGTGGTCAAGAGGTGAGGGGAGGGCGATGGGGGTCATGAGGTGAGGGGAGGGCGATGGGGGTCATGAGGTGAGCTGAGGGCGATGGGGGTCATGAGGTGAGGGGAGGGCGATGGGGGTCATGAGGTGAGGGGAAGGGCTCGTGAGGTGAGGAGAGGGCGCAGAGAGACGGTGGGTGCATTGCAGTGAGGGGGTGGGTAGGGGTGCATTGCAGTGAGGGGGTGGGTAGGGGTGCATTGCAGTGAGGGGGTGGGTAGGGGTGCATTGCAGTGAGGGGGTGGGCAGGGGTGCATTGCAGTGAGGGGGGTGGGCAGGGGTGCATTGCAGTGAGGGGGTGAGCAATGGTGGTGAGAGCAATGGTGGTGAGAGCAATGGTGGTGAGAGCAATGGTGGTGAGAGCAGAAATCGTGAGACCTTTCTGAACCAAAGTGGATGGGAGAGACTCGGGTGTGGGTAGGGGTGGTAAATGAGGGAGGAAGAGGCAGGAGGAGTGATAAGAGATGAGCCTCTGGATTCTCTTTAGGCAGAGCAATGGAGAAAAACCCTCACCTTCCCCGTTCCCCCCGCACCCCGCCCCTGGCGTAGCTTCCACAACATGACATGCAAGCAGGACATATGTCTGCTTCTGGCAGCCGCATGTGTCTTTTGAGTCAAAGCTCCCCTTTTGCCGTCCCCCCTTCCTTCTCCCCTTCCTCCGCCCTGTCCTAGCTTCCACAACACAACGCGCAAGCAGGAAATATTCATCCCACATGTGTCGGCGAGCGTGATGCTGCTCTCCTCTCACTCCATCCAAGGCATCTCCACACACGTTTCTGTCAGTGCTCGCCCTTCTCCTCACTCCCTCACACTCCCTCACATTCCCTCACTCTCCCTCACTCTCCCCCACTCTCCCTCACACCACCACCATCACAGCCACCAGACTTCCCGTCCAACCCCTCTCCTCAGCTTTGCTCTTCTTGCCCATTTAACTGGTTCACCTCCTCTCCTCTTGCCCATTAAACTGGTTCAACTCCCCTCTCCCCATACCAGTTTTTGTATATTCAGAAGAGTTTTGAGACGTCTCAAAACTCTCCCCATCACCTCCTCTCAAGTTTGTTCCTCTTTTACATTCAACCCCCACCTTATTTCTTCCGTTCGATCCTAGCTACAGTCTCTTGGCTTTCATTAACTCTACCACCTCCTCCCCGCCCGCCCGTCCCTTCCAGATCGCTCCGCGCCATCCGGGCGGCAAGCCTGCCGCCCGGGCGGACGGGTACTGGCCGGCGTACATCACGCGGGCGGGCAAGGGTACAGCAATGGAGGTCACTGTTGAGATTCGGGCGGCAGACTCAGATTCAGTGGATGATGCAGCCCTCTCACAGCTCAAGGTACCACCAATCAACTGAGGACAGGAAGCAGGAGTGTGAGTCAACTAGTGGAGCGAGGGCAGGGACAAGGGGGGAGAGTGAGGGCAGGGGGGAGAGTGAGGGCAGGGGGGAGAGTGAGAAGATTCAGCAAAGTTTTTGTTCCATACTTGGCGAATGAAAGAAGCGCTTACATTTGAGCTTGCACCAGCAGCCCATGCCTGTACCAGCAGCCCATGCCTGTCCCATCTCCTGTTCATCTTTCGGGTCTCTCAAACGCACACTGTCACCGCATCACTCCCCTCCCCTCCATCATTCCCTCCATCACTCTCTCCCACCATTCCCCTCCTTTCGCACCACACACACCCCTCTCCCCTCGTCCCACCCACCATCTCCCGCCCACCAGGCCGCCCGGCTGGATGTGCATTACAGGGCGTACGGGCCACATGGCAGCCTGCCATTGGTGCAGCACATCATCCTGCCCCTCGCCTTCCCCCCCTGCCCGCCCTCATCCGCTCCTCACGCCCCTCAGTGGCGCAGGTATGCCCCTCAGTGGCGCAGGTATGCCCCTCAGTGGCGCAGGTATGCCCCGCAGTGGCGTAGGTATGCCCCTCAGTGGCGCAGGTATGCCCCTCTGTGGCGCAGGTATGCCCCTCAGTGGCGCAGGTATGCTCCTCAGTGGCGCAGGTATGCCCCTCAGTGGCGCAGGTATGCCCCTCAGTGGCGCAGGTATGCCCCCTGCTTGCCCCCGCCCCTGCTTGCCCTCTCTCCCCACCCCTCCTCTGCCCCTTCCATCCGTTTTCCTCGGTATGCACCTCACCCATATTCGCCCTCGCCCTTATCCACACATCTGCCGGCATGCATCTCTGCTTCACACCGTCACAATCGCCTCCCTCCCCTCCCCCCGGCAGCATCGCACCGGGCATATCGGTGCTGGCCGTGCCAACGCACCTGCTATGCCACCTCGACGACCCGCTCCTCGTGCTCCGACGGTGAGACATGCCCCTCGCCCCCTCGCTCGCACCCCCACGCTTACTCCCACTCCGATTCTTGCGCGCTCCCACCCATTCTCCACGGCCACCTGCTATGCCACCTCGACGACCCGCTCCTTGTGCTGCAATGGTGAGGCACGCTGCAATGGTGAGGCACGCTGCAATGGTGAGGCACGCTGCAATGGTGAGGCACACTGCAATGGTGAGGCACGCTGCAATGGTGAGGCACAATGCAACAATTCTGTCAAGTCTAGCCAGTCAAGTTCGACCCATCGGCCCGTGATGCCTGTCTGTCGCGTACACATCCCACCAAATCACACTTCCTCGCAAATCTCACCACCATCCTCACTGCACCGCACTGCACTGCACCGCCCCGCACCGCACTCCCATCCCGTCCGACCCGCACCAGCTATGCAGCGCCGTATCTGCAGCCGGGCGACGTGGTGACACTTGGCGAGACCCCATTGGCCATCATGCAGGGTCGCTTCCGCCACCCGGACTCTGTGAGCCCGGGCCCTGTGGCTCGCTGGGCGTGCCGCCGCTTCCTGCCCACCTCGTCCCTTGCCACCGCGTGTGGTATGCAGGTGCGTTTGGGTGGGGGGCTGTGGGAGAGTTTGGGGGGTGTGCGTGAGTGGGGGTGGGGCTGTGGGAGAGTTTGGGGGGTGTGCGTGAGTGGGGGTGTGCGTGAGTGGGGGTGGGGTGTGAAAGTTGTAAAGTGAACCATTGAATTGATTAGGTCACAAGAGGGTATACATTGAGTGGGGAGATTGGATGCAAGAGGAGCTTGGAAGAGATAGAGGGGGAGTTGGGTGGTTGGCAAGCCCCTATGCCAACTTGCAAGGAGGGGGCACCCAACTTGCAACGAGGACTTTGTTGGTTGCAAGGAGGGGGCACCCAACTTGTGGGTTGCAAGGAGGGGGCACCCAACTTGCATTTGGGGGCTCTAACACTTATGGGTTGAATTGGCACCCCAACTTGCAAGTCTACACCCCAAAGTTGGGTGTAGACCTACAAAGCAAGCTACACCCAAAGTTGGTCCTTGGAGATACATGGTGGGGACAAGGAGCCGAGAGGAGAGGAGGGGAGGGGCCGCCAAGGGTGAGGACATGGTCCTTGGTCCCACGAAGGTAACGGAGGACCCGCTTAGCAGCCTTCCAATGTTCCTCAGTGTGACGACCAGTGCCAAACGAACTGGGCGAGCACGCTGATGGGGTAGGCGAGGTCTGGGCGGGTGCACATCATTGCGTACATCAGCGACCCAACGAGCTCAGCATAGGGGTGAGGGGAGGAGGAGGGAGAAGTGGGTGGAGCGAGCTGGTGGCCGAAGGGGAGGGGGGTGGACACGGGCTTGGCCTGCGCCATCTCGAACTTCTCCAAGACCTGGCCGATGTAGTGGGATTGGGAGAGAGTGATGGTGCGAGCAGGGCGGTTGCGCGTGACGGTCATGCCCATATAGTGCGTGAGATCGCCCAGGTCCTTGCATTTGAGACGCTGCTGCAGGGACAGCTTCATCTGCGCCATGTCATCCTTGGAGTCAGAAAGCAGGATCATGTCGTCCACATACACCAGAATGAAGAAGCGGCGAGGCGAGGAGCGAATGAAGGGGCTGGCGTCAGAGTGCGAAGCAGAGAAGCCAAGGGACCCCAAGGTGGCAGACAGCTTCGCATGCCACTCCCGAGGCGCCTGCTTCAAACCGTAGACAGGGCGACGCAGCTGCCATACTGTGTTCTCAGGAAAGGCCGCGTGGAACCCAGGGGGCTGCCGAAGGAAAATGCGCTCGTTCAGGTCACCCTGCAGGAACGCGTTGGAGACGTCCATGGAGCAGATTTCCATGTTGTCGCGTGCGCCAATGTCGAGGGCGGTGCGAAAGGTGGGCGGCTTGGCGGTGGGGGCGTAGGTGAACCAGAAATCCTCGCCCCAAGTCTGCGTGAAACCCTTGGCGCAGTAGCGTGCCTTGTAGACCGGCTCCTCACTCGGCAGCTGCTTCACCCGAAAGACTCATTTTCCCTCGACGAGGTTGGCGTCGGCTGGGAGAGGGACATCGACAAAGGAGTCGTTGCGAATGAATGCCTCACACTCCAGAAAGATTGTCGCTAACCATTTGTCCGTGTCAGCGCAGGTGATGGCCTCTTGGAAGGTGGTGGGAGTGAAGATGGTGGGGGTGGAGGTGGCGCCAAGGACGGGAAAGCCTAGGAAGTCAAGGTAGAGTGAGGCAAGGAAAGGTGTGTGTTGCCGAATGTTGAGGAACTCCTCATGGGAGTCCTCGAGGAGCTGAATGGAGGCGGGAGGAGGGGCACCAAGGATTTTGTCCACGGAGCGGGTATGCATGCGAGGGAGGAGGAAAGGGGAGGAGCGGGAAGTTGCGCGTCGCTGCTGCTGGTGCTGTCCCGGCTGCGGCTGCTGCTGCTGCTGCTGCCCCGGCCGCTGCTGATGCTGCTGCCCCGGCTGCTGCTGCTGCTGCTGCTGCTGCTGTACCTGCTGCTGCTGCTGTTGACCCGGCTCCTGCTGATGCAGCTGCCCCTATTGCTGCTGCCCTGCCCCTGCTGCTGCTGCTGCTGCTGCTGCTGCTGCTGCTGCTGACCCGGTTGCTGCTGCTGCTGCTGCTGCCCCGGCCGCTGCGGATGCTGCTGCCCCTGCTGCTGATCCGACTGCTGCTGCAGCTGCTGCGGAAAAGGGGGAGAATTAGAGGAGGAGGGAGAGGAGGGAGGGGGTGCAGCTGAGTGGGCCGGGGAGGCCGGTGCGGCAGGGTCGTAGACGTCGGCAGAGGAGGAAGGTGGGAGCGGAGCGGCGACAGGCGGGAGGAGAGGCGCTGGAGGGAGAAGAGGCGGGAGGACGGTGTCGGTCCAAGCGAGGGGGCGAGTGGGAGGAGGGAGAGGGTCAGGAGGAGAAGTGGAGTAGTAGGGAATGGACTCGTCGAAGATGACGTCAATGTCGCGGATGAGGCGATTGGTGGGAGGGTGGAGGAACGGGTAGCCTGGGGAATCGCGATTGTGCCCGAGGTAGACGCACTCTAGGGCACGAGGGGCGAGCTTGCCAGCAGCGCCGGAGCGATCGGCCGGTGGAATGAGGACGAACGCCTTGCACCCCCAAACACGAAGGCCGGCAGCGTCGGGCTTGGCCTGGGACCAGAGTTCTGTGGGGGAGGAGGAGGGATGCTGAGGGTGGGAGCAGAGATTGAGGAGGAGGGCGGCATGCAGGAGGGCATAGCTCCAGAGGGAGGGAGGGGTGGAGGCGTGAGCAATAAGGTAGCGAGCAATCTTGGTGATCTCACGAATGCGACTCTCAGCGATGCCGTTTTACTGAGGGGAGTAGGGGAGGGTGGAGGTCCGCTGAATGCCGTATGTTTTGCAGTAAGTGGAAAGGGTATGATTGATGAACTCACCCCCACCGTCAGAGTGAAGGCGGCCGATGGGGCGTTTGAAGTGAGTGTGACATTGCTTAGCCCAGTTGATGACCACAGCCGGCACCTGGTCTTTCGTGTGAAGAAAGAAGACGGTGGAGTACCAACTGTGGTCGACGACGAGGACGAGCATGTACTGATGCCCCTGACAGGAGCG
This sequence comes from Closterium sp. Naga37s-1, assembly GCA_947471745.1. Taxonomy (NCBI): domain Eukaryota; kingdom Viridiplantae; phylum Streptophyta; class Zygnematophyceae; order Desmidiales; family Closteriaceae; genus Closterium; species Closterium sp. Naga37s-1. Next base: position 2,632,763 of record CANJKZ010000717.1, on the reverse strand, counting down.
GATGGGATAAGGGCCCCAGAGATCCATGTGAACAAGGGCAATGGGGGCGGCAGCGAAAGTCGGATGACTGTGATGGGGGGACTGTTTGAGCTTGCCATGAATGCAGGATGGGCATGGAGGAGCAGGGGAGGAGGGGAGGGGAGGTAATGTGGGAGGAAGGCTGTTGAGGAGGCGAGAGGTAACGGAGGAGCGAAGTGCAGTGAAGTTGGGATGGCCGAGTCTGTGATGCAAGAGCACTGCAAGGTGGGAGAGGGTAGTAGAGGAGGGGGAAAGGGTGGGGGAAGAGGTGGGGGAGGAGGAGGGGGATGGGGTAGAGGAGGAGGATACAAGGGGGGGAGGGGGAGGGGGAGGGGGAGGGGGAAGGGGACCGGTGGAAGTACCGGCATGGGTGGTGACGTGATAGAACGAGGGACGGGGTGTGCGGAGCGTGTAAAGGCGAGTGCGAGGGCAAAGGGGAATGCGCAGGAGGAAGCGACCAGAGGCGGTGTGGTAGAGATCACAGTAGGAAGCAAATCCAGGGTAAATGGCGGTAATACCAACGCCTTGGAGCTCACGGTGGGAGAGGAGGTTATTGCGAAGGGTGGGGATGTGGAGACCTGTGACTGTACCAGACGGGAAAGCGGTGCAAGGAAGGGTGGAGAGGTGAGTGCAGGGGATGGAAATACTGGAGTCGGCACCATGAACCTGGGTGGGAAGTGGAAGGGGGGTGAGGGTGCCAGCGTCTTTGAGTGCAGTTTCTGTGGCCCCACTGTCAAGGACAAAGTCCAGGGTGCGGGAGGAAGGAGAGGGAGGTGACGCAGAGTACTGGAGAGACGTCTCATGGAGAGAAGGGGGATACAGCGGCAGGTGCTGCTGCTGGAAGCACTGCTGTCGCTGCGGCTGTTGCTGGAGAAACTGTGGCTGCTGCTGCTGCTGGAAGGACTGTTTCTGCTGTGGTTGCTGCGGTTGGAGAAACTGTGGCCGCTGCTGCTGCTGGAGGCACTGCTGCCGCTGCGGCTGCTGCTGGGGAAACTGTGGTCGCTGCTGCTGCTGGAAGCACGGCTGCAGCTGTGGCTGCTGCGGCTGGAGAAACTGTGGCTGCTGGTGCTGCTGGAAGCACTACTGCCGTTGCGGCTGCTGCTGGGGAAACTGTGGTTGCTGCTGCTGCTGCTGCTGGAAGCATTGCTGCCGCTGTTGTTGCTGCGGCTGGAGAAACAGTGGCGGCTGTGGCTGGAGAAACTGTGGCTGCTGCTGCTGAAGCTGCCGAAAACGCTGCAGCTGGGGAGGGGGGGAGGGGGTGAGTAGGCGGAGGTGAGCAGGGAGGAAGGAGGGGAGGGTCGAAATGTGCATGAGGGAGGGGCGAGGGGTAACACTGGTCCAGCGAGGAGGGGGGGCAGGGGCAAGCGGGGTAGCAGCCATGATGGGCGACGGCGGGTGGACCCGCGGCGGTCAAGGGTAAGGCGACGGCGGGTGGACCCGCGGCGGCCAAGGGGGGGTTGCTGCTGCTACTGTTGCTGCACTCCTCCTCCTGCTGCTGCTGATGCTGCTGCTGCTGCTGCACTCCTCCCGCTGTTGCTGCTGCTGCCGCTGCACTCCTTCTGCCGCTGCCGCTGCTGCCGTTGCGCACCTCCTCTGCTGCTGCTGCTGCTGCTGCTGCTGCTGGTTCGGCTGCTGCTGCTGCTGCTGCTGAGGAGGGGGGGGGAGAGGGAGAGGAGGAGGGAGAGGGGGAAGGGAGGATGCAGCTGCTGCTGCTGCTGCTGCTGCTGCGGCTGATGCTGCCGCTGGTGCCGCTGCTGCTGCTGGTTCGGCTGCTGCTGCTGCTGAGGGGGGGGGGGGAGAGGGAGAGGGGGAAGGGGGGAGGGGGAGGAGGGCTGAATGGCCCGTGGGAGGAGGAGGCGAGGGGGGAAGGGGGAGGAGGGCTGGATGGTCCGTAGGAGGAGGCAGCGAGGGGGAAGGGGGAGGAAAAGGGGGGGAGGGGGGGGGCAGAAGCGTGGGGAAGATGCGAAACGCCCGTGGGAGCGGAACAGACGGGCGAGATGCCCGCAGGAGCAGAACTGACGGGTGAAATGCCCGCGGGAGCAGAACTGACGGGTGAAATGCCCGCGGGAGCAGATCTGACGGGCGAAATGCCCGCGGGAGCAGAACTGACGGGCGAAATGCCCGCGGGAGCAGAACTGACGAGCGAAATGCCCGCGGGAGCAGAACGGACGGGCGAAATGCCCGCGGGAGCAGATCTGACGGGCGAAATGCCCGCGGGAGCAGAACTGACAGGCGAAATGCCCGCGGGAGCAGATCTGACGGGCGAAATGCCCATGGGAGCAAAACTGACGAGCGAAATGCCCGCGGGAGCAGATCTGACGGGCGAAATGCTCGCGGGAGCAGATTTGACGGGCGAAATGCCCGCAGGAGCAGAAATGATGGGCGTAATTGGAGGCGGCGGCGGTGGTCTAGGCCACGGCGACTAAGTGGGGAAGGGTGGGCCCATGGAAGGAAAAAAAAAGCTGGAGGGGGGGGAGAGGTAAGGCCTAGGAAAAATTAGCTCTGATACCATGTGAAAGTTGCAAAGTGAACCATTGAATTGATTAGGTCACAAGAGGGTATACATAGAGTGGGGAGATTGGATGCAAGAGGAGCTTGGAAGAGATAGAGGGGGAGTTGGGTGGTTGGCAAGCCCCTATGCCAACTTGCAAGAAGGGGGCACCCAACTTGCAACAAGGACTTTGTTGGTTGCAAGGAGGGGGCACCCAACTTGTGGGTTGCAAGGAGGGGGCACCCAACTTGCATTTGGGGGCTCCAACACTTATGGGTTAGATTGGCACCCCAACTTGCAAGTCTACACCCCAAAGTTGGGTGTAGACCTACAAAGCAAGCTACACCCAAAGTTGGGTGTAGCCCCAACCCCTTTATACTTAGCATGCTATACATAGAGATTCTAACATGGGGCTTTGCTCCCGGGCCCTTGTGACTCGCTGCCCACCTCGTCCCTTGCCACGGCTTGTGGCATGCAGGTGAAAGGATGGGGGGTGTGGGGTTGCGGTTTGGGGTGGGCCATGTGGGTGTGGAATGTGGGTGTGGTGGGGAACATGAGGGGTATGGTGCTGAGCCTACTGCCGCTTCCTGCCCACCTCCTCGCTCGCCATGCCTTGCGGCATGCAGGTGCGCACGGGGGTGGTGGGGTATAGCATAGCAGCAGGAACACCAGTCTCTTTTAGGGTAGAGTCAACCCTACCCAATCCTCCCCACCCTCCTTCCGCTTGCATTCCCCTTCCCTATCCCCCTCCCAACAGGCGCTAATAGACATGGTACGGGTGATAGTGGCAGTGCTGTTGACGCGGAGGGGCGTGTTCCTACCGCCCGGTAGGGGAGCAGGCGCGGCTGCAATCAGGGTACAAGCAACCCCACCCAATCCTCCTCACCACCCGTCCCTTCAACCATCCACTCCTCAACAGGCCCTTATTGATGTGGTGGGGGTGGTGCGCGTGATAGTGGCGGTGCTGCTGGCGGCGCTGGCACGAGTGCTGCTGAGGCGGAGGGGTGTGTTTTACCAGTTGGCAGGGGAGCAGGCGCGACTCATTGATGACGTCACAGGGACTCTGCCTCCCTACGACCAGTTCATCACCCTCGGCCCCGTGCGTGCGCTCTCCTCTCTCTTCGCTCTCCTCTCTCTTCGCTCTCCTCTCTTCGCTCTCCTCTCTCTTCGCTCTCCTCTCTCTTCGCTCTCCTCTCTCTTCTCTCTCCTCTCTCTTCTCTCTCCTCTCTCTTCTCTCTCCTCTCTCTTCTCTCTCCTCTCTCTTCTCTCTCCTCTCTCTTCTCTCTCCTCTCTCTTCTCTCTCCTCTCTCTTCTCTCTCCTCTCTCTTCTCTCTCCTCTCTCTTCTCTCTCCTCTCTCTTCTCTCTCCTCTCTCTTCTCTCTCCTCTCTCTCCTCTCTCTTCTCTCTCCTCTCTCTTCTCTCCTCTCTCCTCTCTCTTCTCTCCTCTCTTCTCTCTTCTCTCTTCTCTCTTTTTTCTCTCTTCTCTCTTCTCTCTCTCTTCTCTCTTCTCTCTTCTCTCTTTCTTCTCTCTTCTTTCTTCTCTCTTCTCTCTTCTCTCTTCTCTTCTCTCTTCTCTCTTCTCTCTTTCTTCTCTCTTCTCTCTTCTCTCTTCTATCTTCTCTCTTCTCTCTCCTCTCTTTCTTCTCTCTTCTCTCTTCTCTCTTTCTTCTCTCTTCTCTCTTCTCTCTACTCTCTTCTCTCTTCCTCTATCCTCTCTCCTCTTTCATCTCTCTCCACTCTTTCTTCACTCTCCCTACCTACGACCTCTTACCTACGATCACACACATGGCCACATCACACACATGGCCACATCACACACATGGCCACATCACACACATGGCCACATCACACATATGGCCACATCACACATATGGCCACGTCACACACATGGCCACATCACACACATGGCCACATCACACACATGGCCACATCACACACATGGCCACATCACACACATGGCCACATCACACACATGGCCACATCACACACATGGCCACATCACACACATGGCCACATCACACACATGGCCACATCACACACATGGCCACATCACACACATGGCCATATCACACACATGGCCACATCACACACATGGCCACATCACACACATGGCCACATCACACACATGGCCACATCACACACATGGCCACATCACACACATGGCCACATCACACACATGGCCACATCAGACTCACTTCTTTCCATTTCGATTAGTTCATCGCCCTGCCCCCCACACCCCCCTCTCCCCATGACCCCACACCCCCCGCTCCCCATGACCCCACACCCCCCTCTCCCCATGACCCCACCAGCTGCGACCACAGGAGACGGTGGAGGGGTTGAGTGCGAAGCTGGGGTGTGGAGTGGCGGTGGTGGACGTTAACGACCTAAAAAAAGTGCAGATCCTCGCTGTGAGTACCTACATGGGTGGTGAGCGGTAACAAGCGGTGATGAGGGGTGATGCAGTAGTAGGCAGTTACGAGAGGTGAAGAGGGATGAAGCTGGGGTGTGGAGTGACAGTCGACGTTAACGACCTCAAGAAAGTGCAGATCCTCGCTGTGAGTGCCGCTGTGCCTGCATGGGTGGCGAGCGGTGAAGAGCAGTGATGAGCAGTAAGTAGGCTGGAGAGGGATGAAGCTGGGTTGTGGTTTTCGATGGTGCTTGTGAGTAGGCTGGAGGGAGCGCCTATTTTTACAGTGGGGACGCTTCTGAGTAGTGCATGGGTGGTGTGAGGTTGAAGGGATGAGGCCATAGCTCATGCCCCATGCCCCATGCCCCATGCCCCATGCCCCATGCCCCATGCCCCATGCCGCATCCCCCCATGCCCCATGCCCCCATGCCCCATGCCCCCATGCCCCATGCCCTATGCCCCATGCCCCATGTGCCATGCCGCCATGCGCCATGCCATGCAGGCGTCAGCAGGGGTGGACCACACGAGGCTCACCACAGCACTGCTGCCTAACCCAGCAGGTGAGCTGCTGTCCCCCGCACTCACACAGGTTTTGAGGGGTTCAGTGCGGTGCGGAGAGAGTTTTTACTGATTCTGTGAGGCTTGTGCGCCTGTCATTTGGTTAGAGGTGGGCAGCGGGAGGCAAGGTTATGGCGTTCTTGACTGGCTGTTGACTGGCTGGTGACTGGATGGTGACTGGCTGTTGACTGGCTGGTGACTGGCTGGTGACTGGCTGGTGACTGGCTGTTGACTGGCTGTTGTCTGGTTGTTGACTGGCTGTTGACTGGCTGTTGACTGGTTGACTGGCTGTTGACTGGTCGACTGGTTGTTGACTGGCTGTTGACTGGCTGTTGACTGGTTGTTGACTGGCTGATGACTGACTGTGGCTGGGTGTTGACTGGCTGTTGACTGGCTGATGACTGACTGTTGCTGGGTGTGTGAATACAGGGAATGCGGAGGAGCAGACTCCAATAGTTATTGTGCGCGGATGCAGCAAGTCATGAGGAGAACGCTGAAGCCATGAGGAAAACGCTGAAGCCATGAGGAGAATGCTGAAGTCATTACCAGCACGTCATGGAAAATCATTGCCTCAACATCGTCCCAGTCTCTTTCTGCCAACCTCTGTCCGTTCCACTATGTTCCTGAAAGAGTACCTCATACATACTCGTACTCATGCTCAATACCAGGCCCTCGGATTCATTTTTGGGGTACCCTGACCCATCAGTGCAGGGCTGACTATTCAAAAAAATCCAGTCTGATGTTCTGGGGGCTCTGAAATTTTTTAGTCTGAGGCATATTTCCCAGAGAATGGCCACTCTGATTTTTCAGGTTCCGCAAAAATACAAGTCTGAAGTACTCAGAACACACTACAACCACTGCAGTACAGTACTGCCACAAATGTAGCACGTGGGGCGCAACGCTAACCAGTTTCCCTCGCTGACACCGCGTAGCTGCAGTGATGGTCCCGCGTGAGTGGAAGAGTGAGCCAAGTTGGCAGATTTCTAAGGGAAAAGGGTGGCAAAAGTTGCCAAGGACAGATTCTGCGCGTGACAGCGCCATGAAGTGTGTTCGTACACTGGCAACATATGACGTAGCGGAATGTACGTAGAAATCACAGATCCGCATTTCAGGATCCGTACTCCCTGTAGTATGAAGACCCATTATCGGCTAAGTCAGTACTCTGAAAATCTCAGGATCCAAAACCAAGTAAGTCTGAGGCACTCATGTTTGAAAATCTTACAAGTCTGAAAAATCAGGATCCGTAGGAAAATACCCTGAGATTTCAGACAATCAGACTATTTTAGTCTGATAAAGTCAGCCCTGCATCAGTGCTACACCTAAAAAAAAATCCTTAGTGATAAATCAGTGCTGAGCTGACAACATCATCCTGATAGTTAGCGCTATTTGTGATGGGATTTTTATGTGTCGGTAACACCGGTAAAAATACTTATCTATATGTGACATCTCTTTTGTAAAAGGGTATTTACGGTAATTACCGTACCGTGTCCACCCGGATATAAGCGGAGGTGCGCTTCTAATTTGTCAAGAAATTCGAGGGTGCGCTTGTAATGTGGTATTCCCTATAAGTGCATGTGCTAATTTATTGGCCAAAACTAGAAATGTGTTTTTTATGCATCAAATTGTTGCCCATAATACCAGCTTTCCAACCGTACTGATTTCAGGTGTCCTCGTATTGAACAAACGCGGAAATCCGCCAGCGCAGCAGTGGAGGTGCATTCATGCACTGAGAGTACATTCATGTCTTGACATTTGTGTCACAATCCCAAGGTACCGCTCTGTACCGAACCAAACTCAAGTTCGAAATGATTGAACAAAGAGGTTTGGAGCGGTACCTTGGGATTGTGACACAAATGTGAAGAGAGGAATATACCCTGAGTGTTGCCTGGCGGTCCAATTAGGCGTGGAATTGGCGTGCAAGAGGGACAGCTGCAATTACAAGCACCGCTCGATCGGCAAGGAATCTGCCAGCGGCAAGGTTCCTTCCCACCGTGGATTCCCTTGCAGGGAGATTCCTCCAACCCGCAGAGCAACCCGAACCGCCTTCACGACAGGGGTCTCGGAGCTCTCTCATTCTCCACCTCCTCTCTTCTGTTTTTGCTTGGCAAACTGTCGTTTTCGGGCTGCTAGTGCCATGGCAGGCATCCCAGGCACCGCCTTCCTGTTCGGGCGACCACCCGATGGTCGCCGGGGTAGATGGTCTTGTTCAGGTGGTGGCGGGCTACCTCAGTGGCTTCGAGCTAATGCCGCCATACCCCCATGCCTTCATGCTCCGCCTGCGCCGCCTGCACAGCCTGCCCCACCTGCTCCTCTGGCACCTCCTGCGCCCCCAGCCCCCACTGTGTTTATGAATGGAGCTCCTGTGCTGACGACTTGCCCCCCACTTCTGCCATGCCAGATCCTGCTGATGCAGAGAAGTGTCATGCGGTGGCGGAGGAGTTCGCCGGGTTCGTGGGATATGTCGAGGATGAGGAGGCTAAGGTTGACGGTGAGGAAACAGAGGTTGCGGTCGACGGTGATGCCACGGGTGCAGGAGTTGGCGGGGGAGATGGTGACGATGATTGTCCGTACTGGGGACGGCCAGACAACAGCTGGTGGGACCAATCCGCAGTCGGTGAAGACGATGACGTGGAGTACTGGTCCCGGGACGGTCTTCCCGAGCATCTCCCGATTCCCACCTATCCCCCTCGCAGTAAGAAACGACCTCATCCCTCTACCAAGAACCAAGATGCCCACCCCCTCTCTCCCAGGTTTCGTCCGAATACGCGCAAGCACCATGCTTACACTGTGGGCGAGAAGGTGAAATGGGTCCTTCGGCTGGAGGCTGTCGACAACGTTAGCGAGGTGGCGCGGGAATCGGGAATATACCGGGAGTGCTTGACGGAGTGGAAGCGGCAGTACGACGACCTCAACAAGGCCGCTGCTTGTCGCAAGCGCCTGCACGGGCACGGGCGTGCGTCATGGTATCCGGACATGGAGGCGGAGCTTTACTCCCGTTCATAACTGCGCGCACCAAGGGTCTTGCCGTGAACGTTGGGCGCCTGCAGAAATGGTCCCACGAGGTCCTGAAAGAGCTACACTCGGATGTCAAGTGGAAGGGGTCTTACGGTTGGACTAAGCACTTCCGCCACAGGTGGAATTTGTCAGTCCGCGCAGAAACTAAAGCCGGTCAAAAGCTGTCAGAAGGTAAGTGTCATTCGTGTTTAAATTCCCGTGTTTCGCTTTTCTTTCCCATGTCTATTATTGCAGATACTGCACTCCGGTGCTTCTCCTGCTCTTGTTACTTACACAATTCTTTGAATCTCTACGTCCTTGTTACTCCCCCACCTAGAGTGTGAGAAGTAGGTGCTCAACTTCTGGGCGATGTTCGGCTGCCACAGGGGATCGAAGGGAGGGGTTGGGATGGAGCATGAAAACGCCAGGCCTCCAGGTTCGACCTTGACGAACTAGGCAAAACACTTGGGTCAGTAAAGAAAAATCTGAAAAACATGTCCTCAAACGCGACGCAAACCCGACACTAGGCTTTAGCCCGCGTCACGTCCTCCCCCAAATTCCCCCCCATGGCGGAAAAACTCCGCCCTAGTATTCAGGGCATGAGAATTGCATTCCCGTGAGTGGGCTGAAAAATGCATTCCCCCTTCCACGATTTTAGTTTTTACATTTACCCCACACTCTAAGAAGCATAAAAACACGTACATCGAATATCTACAGCTAATCACACAAATTTAAAATGAACTAAATAAATTTACGTAAGGTAAGATCGTCATCTACTGCCAAAAAAAAAAAATGTAGATAATCTTGGGAAAGTGAGCTACCCAAACAAATCGCAACGGTAAATGTGGCTGGTAGAAGGAAAACGGTTCTTCTCGCGAAGCTTCGTCTCGCGCGGGTGCAGTTTCGTGAGCCCCCGTTTCCCGAATCGCCTGTCCGCGCCATTTCCCCCAAACCATCCGCTTGCGCCTGGACCCTAGACTTCTGAGTCAATGACTGTTGACTCTAAGTTGACTAACCCGAACTAGAAACCCTAGCTATGAGGTTCGATCCCTCCCCCCATCCCCCGCTGGATCCCATGTGCTGCCAAACATCGCCCTGGAAATCCGTTCGGCATACTCGTCGGGCCAACGGCATCGAGCCGAAGTGGATCATCAACGCTGGTCAAACCCCTCTATTTCTCGAAATGCCAGCCGAGCACACCATCGATCAAGTCGGGCATCAACTCCATCCCCATTCAGAGCGCGGGCTACCAGAGAGAGCGTGTTACTGTGATGCTTGCATGCACCCTGGCAGGAGAGAAGCTGAAGCCCTGTGTGTTTTTTAAACGCACTAGGGTTCCGAAGGCGGGTTTCCCAAGTCGTGAGGTCCTTCCCTTGAATCCCCCATCGGGTTGCTTTTACCATACCATATCTTTAACTCACCCACGTTTGTGTGCATCTCTTGCAAACGTGGTGGTGGCGGGGCAACCCAACGGCTGGATGGATGCCGTTGGAGTCTGTTGGGTGCAAATATTTGTTTTTGCACGTCAACCAGCCGCCTGCGTTGCATTTTACATTTTGTGTGTGTGCGCATTTTTCATTTTCATTTTGTGTGTGTTCTGTGCACATTTTTCCTTGCATTAAATGTGTTTCATTTTCATTCGTAATTGCATTTTGTGTTAGTACATTTTCAGTTGCGTTTTCACTGTGTGAGAATAGTACGAGGAATGGTGTGGACTAGAAAGAAGATGGGTACAAGTATGAAAACCTAGAAAAACTGTACCCCATAATGTCTACCCCACTACAGCCTACACTGGCTATATCATATATGTTTGACACAACCCCATAGGCAAAGTGGGGGAGAACAAGAGGTCACAAGACCAGTCAAGCAAAGCAAAGCAAGCTCAGGGCGAATCACGACGTCACCACACATTCTGAGCACAAGCACAAGGCCACAAGGCCAGTTCACATGCAGAGTCATACATCAAGGTGAACAAGCAAGACAGTGATCTCAACCTAGCAAGGATAAGCATGCAGGTGCAGGTATATATAGATCACAGTACAAGCAAAGTCAAGAAGTGAGCAAGTGAGGCCAAGTAGGCACAAGACCTAACATAGTACAAAAACGCTGATGATCACAAGGCTGAAGTGCCTTGGTAAAGATATCAGCAGTGTTGGCCCGAGTGGCCACGTAAGAAAGACGAAGCTGACCACGCTGCTGCAACTCTCAAGCAAGGAAGTAGCGCAGAGCAATGTGCTTCGTTCTGTGCTCCAGTCTGTGCTCCTGACATAAGGCAAGCATGGCCTTGTTTTCGACGTACAGAACTGGAGGAGAACGAGGCACCTCTCCCAAGTCGTTCAGCAGGTAGGTGAGCCAGCGTAACTTCTGTGCAGCCATGGCCCCAGCGTAGATCTCAGCCTCACAACTGGAGCTGAGAATAGAAGACGAGCGGGTAGACCGCCACGAAACAGAGCCGGAACCAAGGCTGAAGGTGTAACCCTGTGAGGACCGCTGAGTAGCCAAGTCGTCAACCCAAGAAGCGTCTGCGTGACCAGTGAGGACAACTCGAGCCCGTCCTCCAAGCACAAGCCCCATGCCCAACGTACTGCACAAGTAGCGCATCACCCTCTTAGCTGCATCCGTGTGCTCTGGTCCGTGTCTCCCAGGAGCAACATAGCGTGCCAAGATGCTAAGAGGGTATGCCAGGTCAGGTCGAGTGCAGATCATCAGGTACATGAGGCAGCCAACAAGCTCTGGGTACGGGCCACTCGGCTCTACGGACTCATCCGAAGGCAGAGCTGAGAGCGAGTGGCGAGTAGACAGAGGAGTGGCCTGAGGCGAGGAGTACGTGAAGTTGAAGCGCTGAAGGACCTGCTGCACCATGTGTGACTGAGTCAAGGTAATGGTGCACCATGCTCTGTCCCGAGTGATCTGCAAGCCAAGATAGCTACGCATTTCATCCAGGTCTGTGCACGTGTGTCTCTTCTACAGCTCCGACTTTACGTGGGCCAGTCTAGCAGTGTCAGCAGTAGTAAAGACCAAGTCGTCGACGTACACGAGGATGTAGAACGGCGGCAGAGTAGTGTCGGTGCGGAGAAACAGCGACGGGTCAGCAGTGGAAGGAGCAAACCCAAGAGCCGCAAGCGTAGTCCTCAGTGTGTCGTGCCACTCACGGGGCGCCTGGCGGAGACCATAGACTGGCTGCCGGAGGCTCCACTGAGTACTAGCAGGAAACGACCCAGTGAAGCCAGGTGGGCGGCGCAGCCAGATCTCCTCGTGCAGGCTGCCCTGTAGGAAGGCTGTGCTGAAGTCAAGAGAGTGAAGCTCGTAGTCATGTAGAGCAGCGACGTACAGCAGTACCCGAAGAGTGGTCATTTTTGGGGTGGGAGAGAAGGTCTGAAAGTAGTCAACTCCCTGCCGCTAACTGAAGCCTCGAGCCACGTAACGCGCCTTGAAGACAGGCGGAGAACCCGGCGGCCGCTTCACCCTGAAAATCCACATGCCATCGACAATGTTCGCCCCAGGTGGGGAAACCTCGTCGACGTAGGTGCCTGTGGACTTCCAGGAAGCCATCTCTGCGTCCATGGCTATCTGCCACTGAGAGGAGTAGGGACCCTCTATCGCCTCTGCATAAGAGCGCGGGGTCGAGATGTCTGGTGCATCCGGGTCTCCCTCAGGGGCAAGCAGCATGGACACGAGATGAGGTAAAGCAGCAGCAAAACACAGGAACTCCTCGTGCCTGTCTTCAAGGACGTCCGTGCTAAGAGCACACTCACCCCTGACGGACGGAGGACAGACAGACCCAGACTCAGCAACAAGACTAGCGGCGTAGTCGAGACGACAGGTGGCAGCAAAGTCAACAAGCTTAACAACTAGGGCAGACGCAGCAGCAGAGTCAAACGAAGGGTCAGTTACAACAGTAGCAAGAAGACGCGTGACAGTAGGACTGGCAGCACGAGCAAGGTCTGACAGGCCCCATAATGTCCACCCCACTACAGCCTACACAGGCTATATCATATATGTTTGACACACTGTTCTCATAAAGCTCTCATGAAGCGCGTACTCCCATGAAAGTCACGTGGGACTTCAACATTTCATGCGAGGCTCATGCGAGCGACCCATGAAAGTCCTATGAGATTTGCAGTCTCATAAGTCTCGAATATTTCATACGAGGCTTATGTGTACTAGGGGGCTCGATAGTTTGACTATCGAGGGGGTGTCGTTTGACTTTTTTCGCGCTGGTCAAAGGCGAGAAAGTCAGGACCCACGCGTGGGTCCTTGCACGCACATGTGGCCCCACGGGCATATGCGTGTGCCGCGCACTGTTGCGAGCATGCTGTAGAGTACGATCGCGACGAGATAGGGCCCATTTCGTCCTTGTCCCGCACTAAATGTTTTTTTCAAATGGTAATAGCCGTTTTATAACTGTGAGCTCGCGTGAACTCATGAGATCTACATTGGAGTCACATACAATTCTCATGAGTGTACACATTTGAGTCAGCAGGGACAATTGATACAAGTGCAAATTGAATATATATTTTTAACAAGGGGAGGATAAAGCCAAATGTTCAAGGAGTTGAACAACCATTTTCAAATACAGCGTGGCGAAATCATTCGAGTTAGTTAAGCAAATGTTTTATACTTGCCTTGCATGTGCATATAATTCATAAACATGTGCTTGTACCTATTGAAATCAATCCAATGCATTTGAGATTTGAATTCTACTACTTAGAATTAACGAGAGTAGAAGTGTTAACGTGGTGCTGTCGAAACTCTGCTCTACCAGATTGCTCGTCCTACAAGCTGAGCAATGCATAACTACTCACTTGTAATTTTTATACGCCCTTGGCTAGGAGGTGACAAGCTGTCACACTTGAAGGGCTACAAGTGATGTTAAGTGTTGCCAAGTTTAGTTTGTAGTTCAAGTTTCATCACTTCCACATAACATTATATCAGTTAACAGAGTCATCAGATGGCTGGATGAAGCGGTGAAGCCCTTCATCCATTGACGCTTTGGTTCCCATGTGTTAGAATCTAGAACGGAAATGAATGAAACAGGAAGCAGGTGGGTACAAGTAGGAAACCTAAAAGTGTTGTACCCTATATGAACTACCCCATTACAGCCTGAACAGACTATAGTATATATAAGTTTGACACACCCCCATAGGCAAAGTGGGGGAGAACAAGAGGTCACAAGACCGGTCAAGAAAGGCAAAGCAAGCTCAGGGTGGATCACAAAGTCGCCACGCTGTCTAAACACAAGCAAATGGCCACAAGGCCAGTTCACATGCAGAGTTATAAATAGGAGAACAAACAATACAGTGAACACAACCTAGCAAGTGTAAGCATGCAGGTATATGTGTAGAGAGTACAGTACAAGCAAAGTCAAGAAGTAAGCAAGTGAGGCACAGTAGGTACAAGGCCGAGAACAGTACAGAAGCGATGATGATCACAAGGCTGAAGTGCCTTGGTGAAAACATCAGCAGTGTTGGCCTGAGAGGCCACGTAAGCAAGACGAAGCTGACCACGCTGCTGCAACTCTCGAGCAAGGAAGTAGCGCAGAGCGATGTGCTTAGTTCTGTGCTCCAGTCTGTGCTCCTGACACAAGGCAAGCATGGCCTTGTTGTCGACGTACAAAACTGGAGGAGAACGAGGCGCCTCTCCCAAGTCGGTCAGCAGGTAGGTGAGCCAGCGTAACTCCTGTGCAGCCATGGCCCCAGCGTAGATCTCAGCCTCACAACTGGAGCTGAGAACAGAAGAAGAGTGGGTAGACCGCCAAGAGACAGAGCCAGAACAAAGACCGAAGGTGTAAACCTGTGACGACCGCTGCGTAGCCTAGTCGTCAACCCAGGAAGCGTCTGCGTGACCAGTGAGGACAACTCGAGCCCGTCCTCCAAGCACGAGCCCCATGCCCGACGTACTGCACAAGTAGCGCAACACCCTCTTCGCAGCATCCCAGTGCACCTTACGGTGACGACTGGGAGCCACGTAGCGAGCCAGAAGGCTGAGAGGGTATGCGAGGTCAGGTCGTGTGCAGGTCATCAGGTACATGAGGCAGCCCACAAGCTCTGGATACGGGCCACTCGGCTCTACGGACTCGTCCGAAGGTGGAGCTGAGAGCGAGTGACCAGTAGGCAGAGGAGTGGACTGTGGCGAGGAGTACGTGAAGCCGAAACGCTGAAGGACCTGCTGCACCATGTGTGACTAAGTCAAGGTAATGGTGCGCTGTGCTTTGTCCCGGGTGATCCGCAAGCCAAGATAGCTTGTCAGTTCACCCAGGTCTCTGCACGTGTGTCTCTTCTGCAGCTCGGACTTCACGTGGGCGAGTGCCTCAGTGTCAGCAGTAGCAAAGACGAAGTCGTCTACGTACACGAGAACGTAGAACGGCGGCAGAGTGGTGTCAGTGCGTAAAAACAGCGACGGGTCAGCAGTGGAAGGAGCAAAACCAAGAGTAGCAAGAGTCGTCCTCAGTGTGTCGTGCCACTCACGGGGTGCCTGGCGGAGACCGTAGACTGGCCGCCGGAGGCTCCACTGGGTACCAGCAGGAAACGACCCAGTGAAGCCAGGTGGGCGGCGCAGCCAGATCTCCTCGTGCAGGCTGCCCTGTAGGAAGGCTGTGCTGAAGTCAAGCGAGTGGAGCTCGTAGTCACGCTGAGCGGCGATGTGCAGCAGTATCCGAAGAGTGGTCATCTTCGGGGTAGGGGAGAAGGTCTGAAAGAAGTCAACTCCCTGTCGCTGACTGAAGCCACGTGCAACGTAACGCGCCTTGAAGACAGGCGGAGAACCCGGCGGCCGCTTCACCCTGAAGATCCACATGCCACTGACGATGTTCGCCCCAGGTGGGGGAACCTCGTCGACGTAGGTGCCTGTGGACTTCCAAGAAGCCATCTCGGCGTCCATGGCTGCCTGCAACTGAGAGGAGTAGGGACCCTCTATCGCCTCTGCGTAAGAGCGCGGGGTCGGGATGTCTGGTGCATCCGGGTCTCCCTCAGGGGCAAGCAGCATGGACACGAGATGAGGTACAGCAGCGGCAAAGCACTCAAAATCCTCCTGTCTGTCCTCAAGAACGTCCGTGCCAAGAGCACACTCACCCCCGACGGACGGAGGACAGACAGACGCAAACGCAGACTCAGCAACAAGACTAGTGGCGTAGTCTAAGCGACAAGCTGCAGCAAAGTCAACAAGCTCAGCAACAAGAGCAGACGCAGCAGAGAACTCAAACAGAGGGTCAGTGACAGCAGTGGCCAGAAAGCGCGTGACAGTAGGACTAGCAGCGCGAAGGGAGTCAGACTCCGGGTCCGGACCGTCAGGAAGAGAGGACGCAGGAGGAGACGGCAGAGGGACACGCTGTGGAGCAGTAGAAGGACGCAGTATCATAGAGTGAGTGCCAGGGACAGGAGGAGGACGCGGACGCGAAACACGACTACCAGCGCGAGCAGTGCAGACAGGCGACGCAGAACGAGACATAGGCGACACAGGACGCGACTCAGGCGTACGACGCTCCGTAAGACCTCTAGTTGGTCCAGAGTAAGGAGAAGGACCGGGCAGTGGAGAGGCCGGCTATAACTGCGACTGTGACTGGACAAGCGGAGGACTCAGTAAGGGAGGAGCAGGACCAGGAGAAGGTGGGAGACCAAGAACCTGCTGAAGGAGCGGAACGTAGTACGGCCGCGGCCGCGCAGCGCCTCCAGGAACAGCAGAGACAGCACCAGTACCCTCAGCTCCAGGGTCTCCAGCAACAACTCCCGCAGCACCAGCAGCAGCAGTACCTGCAGCTCCAACGCCTGCAGTACCACCAGCCCCAGCAGCTCCAGTACCTCTCCAAGACCAACGGCTCCAGCAGCTCCAGCACCAGTAGCACCTCCAGCACCTCCAGCACCAGCAGCACCTCCAGTAGCTCCAGCACCAGCAGCACCAGCAGCACCTCCAGCAGCACCAGCACCAGCGGCACCTCCAGCAGCTCCAGCACCAGCAGCACCTCCAGCAGCACCAGCAGCAGCTCCAGCACCAGCAGCACCTCCAGCAGCTCCAGCACCAGTAGCAGCTCCAGCACCAGCAGCACCTCCAGCAGCTCCAGCTCCAGCAGCACCAGCAGGACTGCAACAGCGCCGAGCGTACCACTCACGAAGCCGCTGCGGAGAGAGGGGCTCCCGCTGCAACAGGACACCCGGAGAACCTCCAGACTCAGCACTCGCAGGCTCAGCACCCCCAGACTCAGCACCCCCAGACTTAGCACCCCCACGCTCCACACGCTCAGGCTCAGCACCCCCAGGCTCCGCACTCCCAGGCTCCGCACTCCCAGGCCCCGCACCCGCAGGCTCAGCACCCCTAGCAGCACCTGAGTCGACAGCTACCTCGACCGGCTCGGCAGGGTCTACCTGGGACACACCTGAGGGGGCAGGACCCTGGGGGGGGAGGGGGTCTACTGGAGGAGTAGCAGGCGCTAGGAAGAGCGGCCGAGGGGGGGGAGAGGCAGTGCGGTAGGGAAAGAGACGGTAGTAAGACACCGACTCGTCAAACGTGACGTCCTGAGAGGACAGAACACGACGCGAGGTGGGGTGGTAGAACTGCCACCCGGGTGCGTCAGGGGGGAAGCCAAGGAAGGCGCAGGGAACGGCACGGGAGGACATCTTGTCCGCAGAAGTATCGCGGACAAAAGCTTGAGATCCCCAGACACGGAACGCAGACGCATCGCCAACGTTCCCTGTCCACCTCAGAGTAGGTGTGATCTCCGGCAAGGAGACACGAGGCTGAAGGTTGATCTGATGCGCAGCGTACTGAACCGCGAACGGCCACAGAAACTGGGGAGCAGCCGCATGGAACATGGACGTACGAGCGACGACCATGACCATGCCAATGCGGCGCTCAGCAATCCCATTTTGCTGTGGGGAGGCCGGAAGCGTGAACGTCTGGCGGATGCCCTCCGCACGACAGAAGGCCCTCAGGAGGTCGGAGGAAAACTCACCACCTCTGTCTGAGTGCAGACGCAGAACAGGAAGGTCCGAGCCGAAACGCTCGCTGAGCTGGCGACGAGCACCGCGGATCCAGTCGATCAACACCTCAGGGACCTCACCCTTGCTGCGCAAGGGAAAGACTGTGGTGGAACGCGAGTAGTCGTCAACGACCAGCAGGAAGTAACGCTCGTGACCCTGTCCACGGACGCGGGCTGGGCCCCACACGTCCATGTGAAGAGTCTGCAGAGGAGCCTCTTTCGGAGGGAACGTGGAGGAGTGAGGAGCGGCGCGCTGCCGGCCCTCGACACAGGGAACACAGGTGGGGGCAGGCCCCGGAGGAAGGGGAGGGAGGGACCTGGGGAGACCCGAGACAAGATTACGGGAGGCCATACCTCGAAGACGAGGCAGGGAGGGGTGACCAAGGCGGTGGTGCCAAAGGAGAGTCTCGTGCGACAGAGGACGACACGAGCAGGGGGCAGACACAGGACTAGACCTGGACGCGGCAGCAAACATCTGACTAAACGCGGCTACCTGACCAGACGCAGAGACCGGAGGAGACGCAGTAGTCAGTGTGTACAGACTCGACCCTGGCCGACGGGTGAACGTGGCCAGGTGGCGGCCCGTCCGAGAGCAAGTGCAGTGGATCACACGCTGACCTCCAGGGGCGAACTGGTCAACCCACGCATCTTGGAGGTCAGCTCCACTCACCATGTTCGTTGAGAACGAGGGGAGGTGTAATATAGTTTTGAGTCCACTTGGGGGTCGCGGATGCCCTTCAAACCGCCTAAGCAGGATCTGATGACTTCGAACCGCCTCTGTTCAAAACGCCGTCACGATCAGCTCCGATAACAGACGAGGCTGCAACTTAGAGAAACGTTAGCTTCAGGTGTCTGCTTTCCAACGGTATATTCCTTGCTTTCATCAGAGGTGTATGCGCTACGCAGTGAACAAAAACGTAAGCTTGGTTGAAAATGTGTAGTTTCATTGATGCAAGGAAGAGGTGAGTACAACATTGCCTAGGGGACTCTTAAGGGGTTGGGACCATCCTGGGAACTCAGAGAAGGTTGATTCCTAGGGGAGAAAGGCTAGAGAAGGATGGGAAACATCCTAGCTAGGTCAGCAAAGCCAACCACACTTGGATGTTCAGAGCTGTACTCAAGGTCACCAATAGTGAGTCAAGCCAACCATGAGTCAGCTTGTCTTCCCACTTGCACCCTCTTGCAAGCTGCTTCCAGGAAGACCACACTTCTCAAAAAGAGGGTGGTAGAGTCCCACTTGAACACCTGTACTTCTTGTCTCATTCTCTGTCCCTGCACCATTGGCATGACAACAATGAAAGGGTGGCAAGGGAAATGCTGCCAACAGTGCACCATGACTACGGAACAGTAACTTTGGACAGCTGTCACGTGCTGCTCCGATGCTGGGTTGTCCTGAAACTCGGTGACCACCTGCAAAACACGGCAAAGAACTGCCACACCAATTTTCAGACCAATCAGGGCTCGGTAGATGAGTCAGCAGCCGAAATGGTGAACTCGGGTGTTACCAAAAAAGAGTAACACACACTTCCGGGATGCCTTAAGTCTTGAAACTAAAAATGTTGCCATGCCTTGTAAACTGCTTCAAAAAATCTGAAACTTTGAGGGTTTGAAGAACACATGTTGAAGCACCACCCCACAAAATTCCAGTAGCTGAGCAGGCTTGTAGGCGGAATGGGAGTGCGATGACCGTGCCACTATAGTGCTTTGGCACAACAAGGTGGAGTCCCGACAGCAAGCCCGACGGGGCCGCAGGACACGGTAGAACCATGGAGGAGTGCGCAAGGACAGGACCCCCAGAGGGGTCAGCCAGGGAGACTGCGACAGGCCGACTGAGCGGCGTGAGTGTGGTGCTGTCGCGAAAGAAAGAGCGCGAAGCACCAGAGTCAAGTGTGAAAGTGTGCAAGGCCGCAGTAGGTGCACTACCAGAAAGAGCAGACTCACCAGCACCTGGAGCAGCAGACTAACCAGCACCTGGAGCAGCAGAGGCACTAGCACCTAGAGCAGCAGCCTCAATGCCCGAGTCGGGCGGGACACTCAGGTAACAGTCACCTTCAGCACTATCAGTCAAAGCATACATGGCAGCAAGGATTGCATCAAAATCAAGATTAAAGATAGCCACATTCTGCCTAAGCAGATCACCCCAGCGAGGGAGCTCAATAGCGTCAGGAAACTGGGCGCGCCAGGCGTCATTTAGACGACCGAAGCAGCGCTGCGCAGTGTGGGGCAGCCCGCACGTCTCCCCACGACGACTGCCGGTGCGAAGAACGTAAATGCAGGGACCAGCACCCCCAGACCTCCCACGCCCAGCGTACCACTTACGAAGCTGCTGGGCCGACGGGGTCTCACGGGAACGCGGCTGCTGCTGGCGCTGGCTACCACCAAAGCCTCCACGCTGCACGGCTGCACCTCGGCCAGCACCACCGCCGCCGCCACCTCCACCACTACTGCCGCTGCCTCCACCACCACTGCCGCTGCCTCCACCACCTCCGCCGCTGCCTCCACCACCTCCTCCGCCGCCACTGAAGCCCCCACTCCCGGCACCACCCCCACCTCCACCGCCACCCCCTCCGCCTCCTCCACCCCCTCCGCCGCCGCCCCCGCCGTCCCCTCCACGACCCTTGCTCCCATTGCCCTTGCTGTTGCGGCGCCGCCCACTAGGAGCAGACGCAGCCCCGACCTCCTCAGTGCCAACGAGGTCGACAGCAGCAGCAGAGGCAATAGAGGGGAGAAGGGGGACAGGGGAACACCCCTCAAAGAAAGGGGTGCGATGGTCGCCGCGAGAAGCACCTACAGCTAAGATACTCTTCTCAGTTGCAGCGAGGCGCTCCTCTAGCAGGTCGACAGTGAGCTCGGTGGGGCAAAGGGAGAGAAAGTGGTCCCTGACTGAAGCAAGGGAGTCAGGGAGGCGGGTGACTAGGTAGTAAAGGGTGATGTACATGGGGGGGGGGTTCTTGGCACAGAACTCAGTGGGAAGGGCAGCGCGGTAGCGGGCGTCACTAGTGCGGAGGTGAGTAATGAGGTCAGCGACTGTGGCAAAGGCGGCAAGGTCAGGGAAAAGGTACGGCAGCATGAGGCGGGTGAGGGCAGCAGTGGCAGGGGAGGAGTAGCGCGCAACTACAGCGTCGTACAAAGACTTAGCAGTCTTGTACTGGCCAAAATGCGCGCGCTCAGCAGGCGGCAGGTGACTACGAACGGTAAGGCGAGCAACAACGTCATGAGTGGTCCACTGCGAGCGATTAGCACTGTCAGCAGTGGCAGCAGGAGCAGTGGAGACACCGGACGTGTGATCGAAAAGGGATACCCCATCCCTAGAGTCACACTGAAGAAAGAGCTGCAGGTCGTCAACCCACTCGTCAAACTCAACTGCACGCCCCTCAGCATCAAAGGTGAGAACAGTGGGGCTAGCCATAGTGGCAGTAGCAGCAGTAGGAGCAGTAGTAGCAGCAGCAGCAGAGGCAGCAGAAGCAGCAGTGGCAGCAGGCGCAGTGCAAGGAGAAGGGTAGCGCGACTCGGCTGGGCGGCGCGGCTCGGTGGGGCAGCGCGGCTCGGCGGGGCGGCGCGGCTCGGCTGGGCGGCGCGGCTCGGTTCCTGGCGGCGCGGCGCGGCAGCAGGCGGCGCGGCGCGGCAGGGCAGCAGGCGGCGGGGCGGCGTGGGTGCTTACCAGGGGCGGGTGCAGGGCAGGGCCGCAGCTGGCTGTTTTAGGTCAGGGCCGCGACAGGGGGCGGCTGCAGGGCAGGGCCGCGACAGGGGGCGGCTGCAGGACTGTGCCGCGGCAGGCGGCGACTGTGCCGACGAAGGGCGGCGAACGGGCCGTGACGGGCGGCAAAGGGGCCGACGGGCGGGCCGGAACGGGCGGTCGACGGGCGGCAAAGGGGCTGGGACGGGCCAGCAGCTGGCATGCGTGGGGCCGCAGTGGGCGCCTAAGGCCGGGACGGACCGGCGACGGGCCGGGACGGGCCGAGACGGGCCGGGAAAAGCGGCAAAGGGGCCGACGGGCGGCAAAGGGGCTGTGACGGGCGGCAAAGGGGCCAGCGACGGGCGGCAAAGGGGCCATGACGGGCTGAAAAGGGGGCCGCGACGGGCTGAAAAGGGGCCGCGACGTGCGGCAAAGGGGCCGCGACGTGTGGCGACGGGCTAGCGACGAGCGTCTAAGGCAGGGCGCAATGCGCGCTTCGGGCAGGGCAGGCGAAATTTCGTGGTGGGCCCTAAAAAAAACGTTCCCACTAGGGAACCTGCTTATAATACCATGTTAGAATCTAGAACGGAAATGAATGAACTAGGAAGCAGGTGGGTACAAGTAGGAAACCTAAAAGTGTTGTACCCTATATGAACTACCCCACTACAGCCTAAACAGACTATAGCATACATAAGTTTGACACCATGCGTGCTCGGTGTTGCTTATCATCGACTCTTACGATGGGCATCTGACCCCAAAGTTCAAGGAGAAGTACGCGGAGCTGGTCGTGGTGCCAGACGTGATCCCGGGAGGCTGCACATCGGAGGTGTAGCCGCTTGACGTCGCTGTCAACAAGTCCTTCCAAGCTGCTGTGCAACAGCAGTACCAGGGCTGGTTTAAGCAGCAGGGCGTCATGAACTGCACGGCAAAGGGAACCTAATCACATTCATTGTTTCAGTCGCAGGGAACCTCAAGAAGCTCCTCCCCCCCCGCTGAGGTGGATTTCGAAGGCTTGGAAGGCCTTGCCGGCGTCCCTAATCAAGAAGGCCTTTCTTTCATGCGGCATCAACAACGCCCTTGACGGTTCTGAGGATGACCTATGCCTTCAGCACAGGTGCAAAGGCGAGGCCACGTCCGTTGACGTGACGGGCGACGTGACTACAAATTGCTTCTTCAGCAACAACGCGACCGAGCCGGAAACCGATGACGAGGAGGAGGAGGCCTATACTATACTAGAATCTCAAAATGCATGTATAAACTGTGAAATCCATGCATAGTTATATATTTTAATATTGGCTTGATGTTCACAATATAGGCGCATGTGCTTATAATAAGTTAGACCAAATGAAGTTTGCGCTTATAAATGACAACTGCTAATAAAGCGCAGTCACCAAGTCATAAGCGCATGTGCCAAATAAAAAGATGTGCTTATATCCGCCTGGACTCGGTACATACTTCTCAAAATTACAAACAGCGGAAGGTTGGACTAGCAAAGAGTTGGGATACAAGTACCGTATGGCCCCGGACATAAGCGCAGGCCTACGTGAAGCCAATGCGCTTCTATCCGAAGCACTGCGCTTATGGTCGGTTCTCGATTATCAGCGCACCCCCTTAGAAACCTACACTTATTATAAACGCACCTTTTCATTTTTTGTTAGTGTCAGAAGAATGAACGAGACTGAATGAACTATGAAACAGTTGGGTACAAGTACTAACCCTAATTGAGTTGTACCCCTTATGGGCTACCCCACTATAGCCTACAAAAATTTAACCACTATAACATTCTGACACACCCCCATAGGCTAAGTGGGGGAGAACAAGTGGTCACAAAACCAGTCAAGAAAAGCAAAGCAAGCTCAGGGTGGATAACAAAGTCACCACACAGTCCGAGCACAAGCAAAGGGCCACAAGGCCAGTTCACATGCAGAGTTATATATAAGAGAAAAACAATACAATGAACATACCCTAGCAAGTGTAAGCATGCAGGAATATATATAGATCACAGTACAAGCAGAGTCAAGCAGTGAGCAAATGAGGCAAAGTAGGCACAAGGCCTAACACAGTAGAGAAACGCTGATGATCACCAGGCGGAAGTGCCTTGGTGAATATATCAGCAGTGTTGGCCCTAGTGGCCACGTACACAAGACGAAGCTGGCCACGCCGGTGCAACTCTCGAGCAAGGAAGTATCGAAGAGCGATGTGCTTCGTTCTGTGCTCCAGTCTGTGCTCTTGAGACAAGGCAATCATGGCGTTGTTGTCTATGTACAGAACTGGAGGCAAACGAGACTGCTCTCCCAAGTCAGTCAGCAGGTAGGTGAGCCAGCGTAGCTCCTGTGCAGCCATGGCCCCTGCGTAGATCTCAGCCTCACAACTAGAGATGAGAACCGAAGACGAGCGGGTAGACCGCCAAGAAACAGAGCCGGAACCGAGGCTGAAGGTGTAACCCTGTGACAACAGAGGAAGGACGAATTGCCATAGCGTGCGTGCTGGGGACAGGAGGAGGACGCGAACGAGGAACGCGACGACCAGTGCGAACAGGCGAGACAGGACGAGACGCAGGCTCACGACGCTCAGTAAGACCGCCGGACTGCTCAGTGTAAGGAGAAGGAGCAGGCAGTGGGGAGGTTGGTTGTAATGGCAGCAGCGACTGGTCAGGCCGTGGACACAGGAGGGGAGGAATAAGGCTAGGAGAAGACAGGACACCAAGAACTTGCTGAAGCAGGGGAACGAAATACGGACGCGGCCGCACAGTGCCTCCAGGGTCAACAGCTCCAGCTCCTCCAGCTCCAGCGCCTCCCTCGCCAGTGCCTCCAACTCCAGCTACTCCAGCTCCAGCGCCTCCAGCGCCATTGCCACCAGCTCCAGCTCCTCCAGCTCCAGCGCCTCCAGCGCCAAAGCCACCAGCTCCAGCGCCTCCAGCTCCAGTAGTCCCAGGCTCCGTAGGGTCTCCAGCTCCAGCTCCCCCAACACCACCAGTCCCGGCAGCTCCAGTACCCCTGGTACGAGCACCTCCAGGTCCAGCAGCCGCAGTACCTCCAGTACCACCAGCTCCAGCGTCTCCAGTGCCTCTAGCTCCGGTAGCTCCACTCCGAAGGCGTGCGCGCCGAACAAGCCACTCACGCAGCTGCTGCAGAGATAGTCACGGCGAAGCACCAGCAGGACCTCCAGACGAAGCAGCACCCCGAGGCTCAGCACCCCCAGACTCCGCACCCTCAGGCTCAGCACCCCCAGGCTCCACACCCGCAGGCTCAGCACCCCCAGACTCCTCACCCCCAGGCTCAGCACCCCCAAACTCCGCACCCCCCGGCTCTGCACCCCCAGACGCAGCACCCCCAGACGCAGCACCTGAGCCGACAGCTACCTCAACAGGCGAAGTACCAGGGAGAGAGTCTGCCTGAGACACACCTGAGGGAGCAGGACCCTGGGGGGGAGGGGGTCTACCAGAGGGGGACCTGAAGCAAGGAAGAGCAGCGGGGGTGGGGGAGGGGCAGAGTGGTAGGGGAAGAGACGGTAAAAGGGAACCGACTCGTCAAACGTGACGTCCTGAGAGGGGAAGACACGGCGCGAGGTGGGGTGGTAAAACTGCCAGCCAAGCGCGTCAGGGGAAAAGCCAAGGAAGACGCAGGGAATAGCGCGTGCGGAGAGCTTGTCCGCAGACGTATCGCGAACAAAGGCACAAGAACCCCAGACCCGGAACACCGACACATCGCCAACCTTCCCCGTCCCACGCAGTGTAGGCGAGGTCTTCGGCAAGAAGACACGGGGCTAGAGGTTGAGCTGATGCGCTGTGTACCGGACTGCAAACGGTCACAGAAAATGGGGAGCAGGCGCATGGATCATGGAGGTACAAGCGACCTCCATGACTAAGCCAATGCGGCGCTCAGCAATCCCATTATTCTGAGGGGAGTCCGGAAGCGTGAACGACTGGAGTATGCCCTCCCCACGACAAAAGTCCCGCAAGAGGTCGAAGGAGAACTCACCACCTCTGTCAGAGTGCAGACGCAAGACAGGAAGGTCTGAACGGAACCGCTCGCGGAGCTGGAGACAAACTGCGCAGATCCAAGGGATCAAGACATCAACGACCTGACCCTTGCTGCACAAGGGGAAGACCATGGTGTAGCGCGTGTAGTCGTCAACAACCAGCAGAAAGTAGCGCTCGCGGCTCTGTCCACTGACACGGGCTGGGCCCCACACGTCCATCTGGAGAGTCTGCAGGGGAGCAGACGTCGGGGGAAACGAGGAGGAGTGAGGAGCGGCGCGCTGCCGCCCCTCGACGCAAGGAAGGCAGGGCGGGGCAGGCGAGGGCGGTAGGGGAGGCAAAGACCTGGGAAGACCAGAGACAAGGAGAAGGGAGTGCATGCCACGAAGGCGTGGCGGGGAGGGGTGACCCACGCGGTGGTGCCACAGTAGAGTCTGGTGCGACAGGAGGCGACACGAGCAAGGGGGTGCTACCTGACCTGACGCAGACACCTGAGCAAACGCAGCTACCTGAGGAGGCTCGGTAGCCAGTGTGTACAGACTCGACCCTGGCCGACGAGTGAACGTGGCCAGGTGACGACCCGTCCGTGTGCACGTGCAGATCGACACACGCTGACCCCCAGAAGTGGTGGTAGTGACCATCGCGTCCTGGAGGGCAGCGGTACTCACCAAGTTCGTAGAGAACGAGGGGAGGTGAAGACCTGATTGTGCGCCGGATGGAACCGCCGGACACGGGAGGACAGTGGAGGAACGGGCAACGACCGGGCCTCCGAAGGGGTCAGCCAGTCTGATCGGGACAGGTGCAGGGAGAGGAGTGAGGGTGGTGCTGTCACGAAAGAAACAGCGTGAGGCACCGGAGTCTAGCGTGAAGGTGTGCAAGGCCTCAGCAGGCATAGTACCAGGGAGAGAAGACTCACCAGCACCTAGAGCAGCAGCCTCTATACCTGGGTCAGGCGGGACACATCGGTAACAGTCACCCTCAGCACTAGCAGACAAAGCATACATAGAAAAAAGAATAGCATCATAGTCTAGGTCAAAGATCGCAACACCAGACCTAAGTAGCTCTGCCTAGTGGGGGCGCTCGACCTCATCACCAAACTCAGAACGCCACGCATCGTCGAGACGGGAGAAGCAGCGGTGCTGCGTGTGAGACTTCCCACATGTCTGACCAGCACGGTCACCTGTGCGAATGACATACGGGCAGCTCACACTACCCCTAGACGCCCCACGCTGAAACAACCACTCACGAAGTTGCTGGGGCGACGCGGTCTCGCTCCGACGCTGCTGCCGCTGCCTCTGGCCTCCTCCAGTACCTCCACGCTGCGCTCCAGTCCTACCGCCACCACTGCCACTGCTGCCACTACCGTCACTCCCATCGCTGCCTCCACCGCCGCCACCAACGCCCCCACTCCCTACACCACTCCCACCGCTGCCACCACCTCCACTGCCTCCACCACCTCCACTGCTGCCCCCACCACCACTCCCGCTGCCCCCTCCCCCACCCCTGCCACCCTTGCCCTTGCCGCTGCGGCGCTTCGCACTAGCAGAAGCAGCCCCGACATCCTCAGTACTAAGGACGTCTAAAGCAGCAGCAGAGGCGTAGGAGGGGGCAAGAGGGGAGGGGGAGCACCCCTCAAAGAAGGGCGTGCGTGGAGTGCCACGAGCAGCAGCTACAGCTACTGCACTTATCTCAGCTGCAAGGCGGTGCTGCTCGAGTAGGTCAACAGCAAGGGAGGTGGGGTCAAGGGAGAGAAAGTGGTCCCTGACAGAGCGAAGAGAGTCAGGGAGGCGGGTGACTATAAAGTAGAGAGTGATGAACATCTGAGGCTGATTCTTGTCAAGGAACTCAGCGGGGGCGGTAGCGCGGTAGCGAGCGTCGCTAGTTCGAAGGTGGGAAATTAGGTCCTCGACTGTGGCAAAGGTGGACAGCTCGGGGAACAGGTAGGGCAGTAGGAGGCGGCCTAGAGCAGCAGTGGCAGGCGAGGAGTAGCGAGCGACTACAGCGTCGTACAGTGTCTGTGCTGTCCTGTGCTGTCCGAAGTGAGCGCATTCTCTCAACGGCAGGTGGTTGCGAATGGCTAAGCGGGCAGCAGCGTCGCGAGTAAGCCACTGTGAGCGGGTCACACTGTCAGTTGTGGCGGGAGGGGCTGGAGCGGCGCCAGACATGTGGTCAAACAACGAAACACTGTCCCTAGAGTCGCTCAGCAGTTACAGCTGCTGGTCGTCGAGCCACATGTCAAACTGCAGGGGGCGTCCCTCATGATCGAACGCTAGCACGCGGAGAGAAGCCATAGTGGCGCAGCACTCAGGGCGGGCAGAAACCGGGCCGCGCGAGGAACAAGGTAGGCAGCAGGCTGCAGGAGGGGCGGCTCGAGGGCTTAGGGGCGACGGGCTGCAGGGCCAGGAGTGACGGGCTGGGGGCCTAGGGGCGACGGGCCGCGGGGCCTAGGGGCGACGGGCCATGGGGCCAGGAGAGATGGGCCGAGGAGCTGGGGGCCTAGGGGCTACGGGCCGCGGGGCCAGGAACAACGGGCCGAGGGGCCGGGGGCCTAGGGGCGACGGGCCGCGGGGCCAGGAACGACGGGCCCAAGGGCCAGGGGCGTAGGGGCGACAGGCCGCGGGGCCTAGGGGCGATGGGCCACGGGGCCAGGAGCAACGGGCCGAGCGGCTGGGGGCCTAGGAGCGATGGGCCGCGGGGCCAGAAACGAAGGGCCAAGGGGCCAGGGGGCCTAGGGGCGACGGGCCGCGGGGCCGGGAACGAAGGGCCGAGGGGCCGGGGGCCTAGGGGCGACAGGCCGCGGGGCCAAGAACGACGGGCCACGGGGGGGCCTAAGGGAGACGGGCCGCGGGGCCTAGGGGCGACGGTCCGCGGGGCCTAGGGGCGACAGGCCGTGGGGCGACGGGCTACGGGCTGGTCCTAGGGGGGGGCGACGGGCGACGGGCTGCGGGGCGACGGGCCTAGGTGGCGACAGTCGATGGGCCGGGCCTAGGGGGGACGACGGGCGACGGGCCGCGGGGCGACGGGCTACGGGCTGGGGGCAACGGGCCTAGGGCGACGGGCCGAGGCGACGGGCTTGGGGCGACGGGCCTAGGGGCCTAACGGTCGCGACAGGCAGTAGGGGCAGCTCGAGGTCTGCAGTGGGCGGCTAGCGGGGTAGCGCTGTGGTGGGCCCAAGGAAAAACGGTCCTAGCAGAGGACCTGCTCTGAAACCATGTCAGAAGAATGAACGAGAATGAATGAACTATGAAACAGTTGGGTACAAGTACTAACCTTAATTGGGTTGTACCCCTTTTGGGCTACCCCACTATAGCCTACACAAATGTAACCACTATAACATTCTGACAGTTAGCACTGCGCTTATGGCCGGTTCTCGATTATCAGCGCATCCCCTTAGAAACCTACACGTATTATAAGTGCACCCTTTTTGTTTTGTTTTTGTTTTGTTTTTTTGTTTTTGTTTTTTTACTTGTTACAAGACATTGAGCCATACCAGGTCTACGAATCCTACTAAATTTGTTTTTTATTAAACATAACAACGCATTTCAAGGGTTTTCTCTAGTGGCCTGCATGTCTAGCCTTAACCGACATTTCTAACAAGGGTTTGCACCTCTAGCTAGCCTAGCCTAGTGATGCATTCAGGGGAGGTCATACTCCTCGTCAGACTCAGGCTCCGGGCAGTTCTTGCCCTAGAAACCATCGGCGGCGACCTCGTCATCGATGTCTACTTCTTGGGTCAGCTCTCTCCTCCTATGCGCCATGGCGAGCTTGTCCTTGCTCCCATCAAGCGCATTGCTGATGGCGCAGGTGAGGAAGGCCCGCTTGATGAGGTCAGCAGGCACTGCCTTCCAGGTGCGGGAAATCCACCCGAGGACCACCTCAGGTGGTGGCTTCTTGATGTTCCCTGCAGCATAGGTAAGGGAGGGGAGAAGCGGCCAAAACAACAGAGGGGAAAAACCACAAGTGCGCAAGGACAACCCCTGGTCTATCTCACCTTTCTCTGACAGCGTGCTGATGACATCCTCCTCGAACCAGCTCAAGTACTACTGACGCACACTCGCCTTAAACGAATTGTTGACCGACACGTCCGGTGGCTGTACCTCCGCCGTACAGCCCCCCGGCATGACCGCCGGCACGATGTTCAAGTCCGCAAACTTCTTCTTCACCTCGTCGGTCAGATGACTGCGGTCGAAGTCGAGCACGAGCATCACACTCCTCTCGTGCACTCTGAATCGGGGCTTGACGCCCTCATCAAGCCACCGCTTGACGCTTGCGGCGTCCATCCATCCGTTCTCATTGACCGCCACGACGATATATGCGCATAAGAGAAAGAAATGCTCGTTAGTTCTAAAAGAAAGAAAAAACAAATACCACACAAGAAGAACACATAACAATGATTACCGAACGGGAAATTTCCCTTCGGGAGGGTCATGCGCTTGAAAAAAACCCACGATTTCAGCTTTTCTCCATCGCCGTGCACGCCAGCATCACCGTGATGCACTCCTTCTTGTAAGTGCCACTCTTGATGGGAACATACTTCACGCCCGTTTGATCCACGGTGGTGGTTGCTGGCATCTCCAGCCGCATCAGCAGCTGGTCGGCGTCGATGATGAAGTGGTTGTTGATGTCGTACTCATGACGCCGGTCTCGGACGTAGTGCCATAAGTTCTTAAACTGCTCCGCAACATCTGTGCACGGGGAGGAAAGGGTACAGTGTAGAATGGGATATTAAACTAGTATGAATTCTAGAGAAATAAGAACGAATTGGGTTAAAGGAAAAACAAGGAAATCCAAGGTGGGATGCCACTTATGCTCGGATGTTTTCTGGGTCACCTTAGTCTTCATGCGCACGCTGATATTCCACCGTTTGCGGAAATGCTCCGACCACCGCTGGCTTCCTTTCCACTTCACGTCCGAGAAGAGCACATTCATGAACTTTCGTGACCATTCATGCCGACAACCGACAGACCCGGCAATACCCTTGTGCCGCCAGTCGAGGAGCTGCTCGTACACCTTCATCTCCATCGGCCAATAACATGAAGCTCTGCCGCGCTTGTGCAGCCGCTTCCGTGCGCCGTGAGAGTCTTTGACAAGCTACGCTCGATTCTTCCACTCGTGCTACCTCGCTCACTGACGCTGCAACCTCCTGGCGCACGAGCTGCCGAAGCTTTTCTTGGGCGGTAAAAGCTTGATGCTTATGCTACATCAGCTTGTGCCTAGAAGAGGGGGGGCAGGCATCACAATTCTCATGGGTGGGGATGCTTTCGGTTAGCTGGCAAAAATGATGAAATCAGCAACTTCTTATGTAGGCCATTGCGCGACCAGTAGTCGACGCCGTCATCGTCATCGGCGCTCACACCACTCTCTTGAAACACAAGCCTCAACGCCCACATCAGCCTCGGCACCCTTGTCGCCCTCAGTGTGATGCTCATCGTCGGCCGCCACATCGTCCTCGGCGTTGTCCGCGGGCTCTTACCACGGGCACTCTTCAGGCTCGCCCCAACGTGGTGCTGCGCCAGAGCTTGGATATGCTCCTCTGGGGGCTTGTTGGATTCCGGTTCCGACAACAACTCATCGAACGTCAATGGCAGCAGGAGCGTGAGGACGGGCCGATTGCCAGTGTATGCTGGAGCAGGCGGATTTGGAGGAGCAGGAGGAGCGGGAGGAGCGGGAGGCACTGGAGGAGCAGGAGGAGCAGGGGGGGCAGATGGCGTAGGATTTTGTGGTGGCTCAGGTGGCTCATGTGGGACACGACTCCGTCTTCGCTAAGTCGCCATGCGGGCCTAGGACGCTTCTTGAAAGGAGATGGGTGCTAGTGACTCCTGCCATGGCTTCCGCAGCTAGGCGGGAGAGAGAGAGAGAGAGAGAGAGAGAGAGAGAGAGAGAGAGAGAGAGAGAGAGAGAGAGAGAGAGAGAGAGAGAGAGAGAGAGAGGCCCTAGTCCTTAGCCTCTCCAGCCCTCTCCAGCCTAGTATAAAGGCCCTAGGACCTTGTCCTAGAGCCTCAATATTCAGTTCTGTGTTCATTTTTTCTCCTAGCCGAGTGGCTCTTCGAGAGAGAGCGAGAGAGAGAGAGAGAGAGAGAGAGAGAGAGAGAGAGAGAGAGAGAGAGAGAGAGAGAGAGAGAGAGGGAGAGGCCCTAGTCCTTAGCCTCTCCAGCCTTCTCCAGCCTAGTATAAAGGCCCTAGGACCTTGTCCTAGAGCCTCATTATTCAGTTCTGTGTTCATTTGCTCTCCGAACCGAGCGGCTCGCGCCGGCCGCCGAAGGCGGCCGACGCTCGACAGCGCGGCCTTCGGCCGCGCGTGAGGATCGGCAAGAACAAACACACGCAATAGATACTAAGCAAGGACATACATACAATGAAAGTTTCAATAAGCACCTAGACAGGCATCAACAACGGCCTAAGCAACAATGGCAACAACGGGACAAGCGGAGCCCGGATCTACATCCGGTGAGCCCCGAGGGCATGGAGAATGCCCGTCAACGTCCGCCACAGCTCACGGACCACCAGCGTACTTGCGCCGATCGCCGCGGCTCCAGATCCTGCGCGCAAGTGTCGCCTCAGGCCCCGGACAGCCTCGTCAAGCTGTCCCACTGCCGCAGCGCCACCCTCTACGGGCGCAGCCAACGCGGGCGCCAGCAGCTGCGCGAGCTGGTCCGCCGTGTCCAGGCAAGTCTTGCGAGGCCGGTCATGAAACGAATCAGCAGGGATCGCAGGGAGAGAAGAGTGAGCCAGCACCTGGATCAGCAGCAGTGCGTGAAGGCTCTCTGCAAGACGGTGCAGCTGGCCGAGTGTCGCCTCAGGAACACGGGTCTGCGGGGGCTGAAGTGCCACCGCCAAGAACGGAAGCGGCTCATCGGGAGCAAGATATGGAGGGTACTGCGCCCCCGCCGCCCCTCCACCAGCAGGAACGAACTCGACACCCGCCACCGGCGGCACGGGCGACAGGCGAAGACGAGACCCAGGATCAGCAGTCGAGGCAGCAGGAGCATGAGCCGATGGGGCAAGGACAGGAGGAGGAAGTACAGCAGCCGGTGGAGGGACCACGGGAGGCACAGCCCAGCGAGGAGCCACGTGCGCTGGCGCGGCCCGCAGTAAACTACTCTGGCTCTGCGCCGCCCTCTCCTCGCGCACGGCCCTCGACACCTCCCGCTGAAGATCCGCCATTGTCACAGGCGGATGGTATCCCCCGCCACCACCACGCCCGCAGGGACCCCCCCAGCCCGCATTGCCACCGGGGTGAGCAGGCCATTGGGCCTACCGCTGGTAGCGTCGGGGAGAGTTGCGCCGGCGCCGCGACGACTCACGCTCCTGCTGGGGCGCGGGAGAATGGGGGCGAGATAGGCGGCGGTCTGGCGACGGGGGACGAGACGGCTGCGCTACCGGTGCCGTCGGCAGCACAGCAGGAGCAGGTGGGTCTACGACCAGAGTCTCAACCATCGGGGCCGGGCCACCAGTGGTGGCGGACGCCGCCTGCGGGGACGACGCGGACACCGGCGCAGGCACGTCGGGGACAGAAGCGGCCGGCGCAACGGGTGCGCCAGAGGCAGGAGCAGGGGGATCAGCAACCTCCCCAGCAGGAGCAGACGCCGCCGGCGCAACCAAGGGAGCGAGGGGGACAGGAGCATCAGCCGGAGCGGGCGGAGAAGCAACAGGGGCAGCCGGGCCAGTCCTGCTCACGGGATCCGCGGGTACGAGGGGAGGAGTCTTTCCAGCGACTGTTGTCACGGGCTTCGGAGCCGGCGGTAGAGGGGGCTTCGCTGCCATGGTCATCTTTTCGAGCCCCGATGGAGGCTTGGCGACGACAGCCGACCAGGCGGCAACGAGCTCTGGCGACGACTCAGGAGCTCCGGCAATCACCATCGGGGGAGCAGGGGGGTCGCGGAGGCAGAAGGCTGGTTTCTAGCGGGACAGGCGGGGGTCCGGAGAACGGGTACCAAGCAGCGGCGAGAATGGCTTTAACGGCGTTAGCAGCAACTAATGATGAAGAGGATCTAAGGGACCCATCTTATAGGGAAGAATCCCTCCCACCAAGCGAGGACGCGGAATCGGAGGGAGAAGGCAGGGTGAGAGAGGCAGAAGGGAGAAGAGCAAACGAGGTGGGCCGCTCGACCATGCGAATACCGCAAGCGGATCAGCGACCGTCAGATGCTGATCGAACGGGTGGCAATCAAACCACCGACGCACCAACACGGGCGAGCCGCGGTTGACGAAATCGAACCGCCGCTGCCAACACCGCGACGCGCCAAACCATTCTGAACCCCCGCTACTTTTCGCCAGACGAGCGGGGCGAGACGTGATGACTTGTTCGCGGCCATCGCATGCTGGGACATTGCAGCTCTCTGCGACAGTCGACAGCCTCCGCTGTCACGGCGTTTACTGCCAAATCTATGCCAGCTGTTTCGCAGGCACTTCTGACACCGTTACTCCACCTCTCACGAAACCCCGAATCCGAAACGGGCTGGCGTCTGCTGCTATTTCTCCCTTGCCTAACACTTTGCCAAACCTCGCCACAGCGACCAGACTGGCCGGGGGTCAAGGCCCGGCTCCGAGCTTTCCAGCGTGGCGAATGGGAACAGCTGTACCTGGACACGGTGGACGCGGTCAATACACCCCCACCGCCACGACACCAGCCTGACGCGACCGGAGTCATCAGCCGAGCTGAGGGGCTCGCAAAACGGGGGAGTCTACGCCGAGTCGTGCTGGCACTGGAGTCAACGCCGGTCTGCACCCCCAGCCCGGAAATATTGGAGGAGCTTCGCCAGAAACACCCACCTGCTGTACACGAGGCGGTGACCTGGCCTGTGCCACCCGAGTCGAAACTGTCCATCACTCATGCCGAGTTTGCCAGGATTCTGGGAAGATGCGAGAACGGGGTGGGGGCCGGACCTTCTGGCACAACATTTGAGCACATGCGCGACGCGGCCACCACTAACGCAATGATTAGCACCCACCTGCACGCCTTGGTCAACACCCTGCTGGGGGGAAATTTACCAGGCCCAATCGCGAACCTCCTGACGGCGTCGAGGCTGATAGCCCTGGCCAAACCTAGGGGAGGGGCCCGGCCAATTGCGATAGGCGAGTGTTTGACAAGGCTGACAGCCAAGGCAGCCTTGACAGCCATAGGGGAAGCTGCCCGAGAATATTTCCTGCCACTTCAGTACGGCGTGGCAGTTCCAGGTGGAGCAGAGACGGTAATCCACACAGCCAGAGCATTTCTGGATGCCCGCCCCAACTGCCTGGTCCTGCAAGCGGATATTTCAAACGCTTTCAACAGTATCTCGCGACAGTCCATAGCCACAGCGTTACGCGACCCCGAACTCTCGCCACTGCAGCCGTTCGTGAAACTGACCTACGGTAACCCGTCGCAACTGCTCCTGGACACGAAATTCAACTCCGAACCCTTACTCAGTGAACGGGGCGTGCGGCAGGGGGACCCACTCGGCCCGCTACTGTTTGCAGCAGGGATACACCCCACGCTTCGCGACACTGCAGAAGCACACCCCGACGTGCTTTGCTTGGCGTATGCGGATGACGTCACCTTCCTGGGTGACCCATCCCGCACTGTAGCGGCCTTCATGCATTTCACAGCCAAATTAGCGCAGCTGGGCCTGACGCATAACCCTCGGAAATGCGCGGCGTGGAGTTCAACCACAGTCACACAGACTCAACTTCCGCCCGGGGTGCCGTTTTCCAAGGACGGAGTACGGCTCCTAGGTAGCTACGTTGGGACTGACGTCGGAGCAGCCGGGTTTCTTTCGGGCCAGCTAGAAGGGATGGCTAAGCCATTACCGCTGATTGAGCGAGCTGACCCCCAGGTGGCAGCACTACTCCTCACGCGATGTATTTCCAAGCGTGTAGCTTACCTCATTAGGACGACTCCCCTCCACCTACTCCCTCGCACCACCTGGAGCCAGTGGGGAAGGGACCTACTCATAACCTTACTCACCTCATGCGACATCCGCGTGCCAACGTGTGGCGCCGAGCAAAAGCGTGTCTGGGAACAAGCGTCATTGCCGACGTCACTTGGCGGCATAGGCATAACGGACCCGCTCGTAGAAGGGATCTACGGTTTCACAGCGAGCTTCACCCAAGCGGCCCTTTTTCTTTCCTCCCTCGTGCTAGAACCAGACAGTGCGCTGACGCTGGCCAAGAACCACATGGTGGCGCCCCGGGATGACAGCACCCCCCTACATTCGTGGCTTACGGAGTGTGAAGCAGCCCTGCCCCTCGACGCGCGGGAGATCCTGGAGAAGGAGCGGTTAGAGCGATCGGACGTTAGGCTCCAGCACGGGCTCGGCTTGAAGGTGCACGGGAGCAGATACGCTGCGCAGGTCCAGGCAACTAGGAAAATGCAACCAAACCCTCTCTCGGGCCACACGCAGCGGATGTTCTCGCTGACTGGGTATGGCACCGGGGACTGGCTGACGGCGATTCCAATCGAGGCCACCAGACGACTCGGCCCTGTGCACTTCGCAAACGCCGTGCGGTTTCGGCTGGGCCTCCCCTTTTCCACGCCTAAGAACTGTGACTGCGCAGAACGGACAGCCATCACAGATCCTCGCCTCCCGAACCACCTCCTCCGCTGCGGCACGGGCAAGCATCGCATTAATACCCCCAATGAGCTGCGGGATGCTTGCATTAGCATGGCGCAGCACGCAGGCTTCATTGTTCACAGCGAGTCGGCTGTTTTCTGCCCCATCGAGGAACAAACCGCAGATTTCACCATGACGGATAGAAGCAGTGGGGCAGTTTACGTGTGTGACATCACCGTCACTGACCCTATCAGCACGAGGGACCGGGAGGCAGAGAAAGGCAGGGGCTGGGCGGCTCGGGAACAGGCTGATAAGAAAATCAAGCACTATGCCAACCGGCCAGAGACAGTGGGTTTTTTCCCACTAGCGGTAGACACCTATGGCTGTCCATGCGCGGAAGTCCCTGTCTTCCTAAAACTACTCGCAGATACTGCGGCTCGGCGGCATTTCAACGCCGACTCAAAATCCTTTTACGCCGCCAAGTTTCTGCACCTTTTTCGGCAGCGCTGGTCAGTGGCCCTTCAGAGGGCCCAATCGGTTGGTCTACTTCTCAAGTTGGGCGAGGCGGCAGTAGCAGAGAACCCGCCCGTAGGTGGCATTGGTCAGGAGCTTCACCCCGGGGACTGTTTTGCGGTGGTTGAGCCCTACCTAGAGCTCTAGAGAAGGAAATGGGTAGGAAGTGTTGTGTTGTGGTGTCTGTTTTGTTCTAGAATCTCAACACCTGCATGCTTGTACTTTGCTACTCTATCAATACAAGGACCATTAGAGAGAGAGAGAGAGAGAGAGAGAGAGAGAGAGAGAGAGAGAGAGAGAGAGAGAGAGAGAGAGATGGGCACTAGGCCCACTCCTTAGCCTCTCTCAGCCCTCTAGCCTAGCATAGTCCTTAGCATAACTTAGTATTAAGGCCTTCTAGGCCTTGTGTCCTTAGTGTAGCCCCTGTAGTAAGCCTATAAGCAGTACAAGCTCCTATATAGCCTCCTAATTTCCAGCCATTATTCTCTGGTGAGTTTGGTTCCTTCCAACCCAGCGGCTCGCGCCGGCCGCCTTCGGCAGCGACGCTCGACAGTGCGGCCTTCGGCTGCGCATTTGGGGTGGCAAGTGCAAAAGGCCAAGGGAAGCAGTAATCGCAGTGAGCAGTACAAGCATGCAGGCATAACACGGGAAGGGTTACACTAAGGTAAGTCCCCAACAATGGGGAGGATGAAGCCAACAGCCAAGGTGGCCACGGAGGAGCCGCCTACATCCGATTCACCCGTCGCCCCAGCCACTGGAGCAAAGACGCGATCGCAGGAACGATCCTCAACAACGACTCCTCAGCAGCCGTGGCTACCCTGCGGAAAGCCGCAGCACCAGGGCCATCGTCCAGCAAAGGGTCCTCAGGCTTGAGCGGCAAGTGAAGGAGCTCCCACAGCACACCGGCCACCGCATCACGTACCCACCCCTGCTGGTCCTCATCAAGCTGGGGGTCACGAGCCACAACTTCCCACTCCTGAAGGGCGACGTGGAGCTGCTGAAGCACAGTCGCCAGATAAGTCACGCAGCGCCCAACCTGCGACAACCGGTCACCACGGGCGCGGAAAGCCCCCTCGCCGGGACGGGGCTGCCCCCAAGGAGGGCTCGAGGGGGGAGTGTTCTGTCAAACATTATATATATGTTATTGCTGTGTAGGCTATAGTGGGTTAGTCTTTAGGGGGTACACAACTCTAGGGTTTCATACTTGTACTCCAATGTTTCATAGTTCAATCACTTCTTGTTTTTGACATGGTATTAGGAGCTTAGGTCCTAGTCCTAGGACCGCTTACCTACGGGCCCACCACTAGAAGCGCCCTCGAGCGCTGTATCTGCTTAGCGCCCTCGAGCGCCTCTCTCCTAGTGCGCCCTCGTGCGCCTCTCTTCCTCCTTTGCCCGTGCGCAGCTCGCTAGTGCCGCGCGCGGCCCTTTTTTTTTTAGCGCGCGTAGCCCGCTAGCAGCCCGCGCGCCGACCCCTAGCCGCCCGCGCGACCGACGCCGCCCACGAACAGCCCCCTAGCCGCCCGTCGACCGCCGCCCAGGACGTCGCAGCCCCGCCCCGTAGGCACTGCTCCCGCACCTCCCACTACTGCTGACAGTACTGCTCGCTCCCAGTGGCAGACCCGTGATGCTCACGCTCGCCTAGCCGTTCGCAGCCACCTACCGTTAGATGAGCGCGAGCACTTCGGCCAGCATAAGACCGCTAAGGAGCTGTACGACGCAGTAGTCGCACGCTACTCCTCCCCTGCCACTACTGCTATAGGCCGTCTCTCACTGCCCTATCTCTTCCCCGACCTGTCTGCGTTTGCCACTGTAGCTGACCTCATCACCCACCTCCGTACCAGTGACCTCCGCTACCGTGCCGCGCTCCCCCCCGATTTTCTCGCCAAGAACCCCCCCCCCCCCCCCGATGTACCTCACACTGTACCACCTTGTCACCCGCCTCCCTGACTCCCTTCGCACTGTCAGGGACCAGTTCCTTGCCCTCTCCCCCACTGACCTCACTGTCGACCTCCTCGAGAAGGAACTCCTAGCAGCTGAGAAGAGCATTGTAGCTGTAGGTGCCTCTCGTGGTGACCCCCGCACCCCCTTCTTTGAGGGGTGCTCCCCCTCCCCCCTCCTCCCCTCCATTGCATCTGCTGCTGCTGTCGGCTACCTCGGAGCTGAGGGGGTCGGGGCCGCGTCCTCTCCTAGTGGGAGGCGCAAGGGCGGCAGGGGCAAGGGGGGCAGGGGTGGTGGAGGTGGAGGCGGGGGCGGCGGCGGTGGAGGGGGTGGGGGGGGCGGGGGTGGTGGTGGAGGTGGGAGTGGCGCGGGTGGTGGGGGGGTCAGTGGCGGCACAGGGGGTGGTGGCGGCGGCGGTGGTGGGGGTGGTGGGGGCGGTGGTGGCAGTGGTGGCGGCGGTGGAGCGGGTGGCGGACGTGGTGGAGCGGTGCAGTGTGGGGGGTTCGGCGGTGGCCAGAGGCTGCAGCAGCAGACTCCCTCGTCCCAGCAATTCCGTGAGTGGTACTCTCAGCGTGGGGGGTCTGGGGGTGGAGGTACCGTACGTCATCCGCACAGGTGACCGCACTGGCCAGACCTGTGGGAGGTTCCACACGGCGCAGCGCTGCTTCTTTCGTCTCGACGACGCCTGGCGTGAGCAGTTTCCTGACGCCACTGAGCTGCCCGCTGGGCTGATCTGCTTAGGAAGAACATTGATATCTTTGCTCTTGACTTTGATGCTATCCTTGGTGCCATGTATGCATTGACTATTAGTGTTGAGGGTGACTGCTACCTGAGTGTACCGCCAGACCTGGGCATTGGGACCAGTGAGACAGCTGCTCCAGGTGCTAGTGCGTCTGCTGCCCTAGGTCCTGGTGAGGCTGCTGCTCTTGGTACTCGTGCGTTTACTGCCCTAGGTCCTGGTGAGGCTGCTGCTCTTGGTGCTAGTGAGTCTGCTCCCCCAGGTGCTAGTGTGTCTGCGCTTGCTGGTACTGCGTCTACTGAGGCACTGCACACCTTCACACTCGACTCGGGTGCTTCCCGCTGCTTCTTCCGTGACCGCACTGCCCTTGAGCAGCTAGCTCGGCCAGTTGCTGTCTCTCTCGCTGACCCCTCTGGGGGCCCGGTCATTGCGACCTCCTCCACTGTCCTCCCTTGTCCTGCGGTCCCGTCCGGCACCCTGTCGGGTC
Organism: Closterium sp. Naga37s-1; assembly: GCA_947471745.1. Classification (NCBI taxonomy): domain Eukaryota; kingdom Viridiplantae; phylum Streptophyta; class Zygnematophyceae; order Desmidiales; family Closteriaceae; genus Closterium; species Closterium sp. Naga37s-1. Next base: position 2,593,460 of record CANJKZ010000717.1, on the reverse strand, counting down.
TTTACCTCCCCTCATTCTCTACGAACTTGGTGGCGGGCTCTGCTCTTCAGGATGGGGGTGTTCACCAGTTCACCCCTGCCTATGAGCGTGTGACCCACTGTACGTGTGCTAGGACAGGTCGCCACCTAGCTACCTTCACTCGGCAGCCGGGGTCGGACCTGTACACACTGACCACCGAGTCCCCTCAGGTAGCTGCGTCTGTGTCTGCGTCAGGTCAGCTGTCGGCCCCCTGCTCGTGTCGCTCCCTGTCGCACCAGACTGTTCTCTGGCACCACCGTCTTGGTCACCCGTCAGTGCAGCGCCTTCGTGGCATGCACTCCCGGTACCTTGTCTCTGGTCTTCCCAGGGTTCTCCCTCCCCTCCCGCCCTCGCCTGCTCCTCCCTGTCTTTCCTGTGTCGAGGGGCGGCAACGCGCCGCTCCTCACTCCTCCTCGTTCCCTCCCACAGAGGCTCCTCTGCAGACTCTCCACCTGGACGTGTGGGGCCCAGCCCGCGTCCGTGGACAGGGCCACGAGCGGTACTTCCTGCTGGTTGTCGACGACTACACGCGCTACACCACGGTCTTCCCCTTGCGCACCAAGGGTGAGGTCCCTGATGTTTTGATCCCTTGGATCCGTGCTGCTCGTCTCCAGCTCCACGACCGGTTCTAGTCGGACTTTCCCGTCCTGCGTCTGCACTCTGACCGAGGTGGTGAGTTTTCCTCCGACCTCTTGGCAGCCTACTGTGCGGAGCATGGCATCCGCCAGATGTTCACGCTTCCGGCCTCTCCACAGCAGAATGGGGTTGCTGAGCGCCGCATTGGCTTGGTCATGGAGATCGCTCGTACCTCCTTGATCCATGCGGCTGCCCCCCATTTCCTGTGGCCGTTTGCAGTCCAGTACGCTGCGCATCAGCTCAAACTCTGGCCCCGTGTCTCCGCTCCGGAGACCTCGCCCACACTGCTGTGGACGGGGCAGGTTGGCGATGCGTCGCGTTTCCGGGTCTGGGGTGCTCGTGCCTTTGTCCGCGATACCACTGCGGACAAGCTCTCCGCCCGCGCTGTGCCTTGTGTCTTCCTTGGCTTTGTCCCCGACGCGCCTGGTTGGCAGTTTTACCACCCCACCTCGCGCCGTGTCTTCCCCTCTCAGGACGTCACCTTTGACGAGTCGGTACCCTTTTACCGTCTGTTCCCCTACCGCTCTGCTCCGCTCCCTCCCCCGCCTCTCTTCCTCACCCCAGGTGCCCCTTCGGTAGACCCCCTCCCTCCCCAGGGTCCTGCTCCCTCAGGTGTTTCCTAGGTAGACGCAGTCGAGCCTGTCGAGGTAGCTGTTGACTCTGGTCCTGAGAGGGGTACTGAGCCTGGGGGTACTGAGCCTGGGGGTGCTGCGCCTTTGCGTGCAGAGACTGAGGGTACTGAGACTGGGGGTACTGCGACTGGGGGTGCTGAGCCTGGGGGTGCTGAGCCTAGGGGTACTGAGCCTGGGGGTGTTGGTGCTCCCTCTTCACAGCAGCTACGTGAGTGGTACGCTCGGCGCTGCAGCCTCCGGAGTGGAGCTCCTAGTTTTGAGTTACCACCTGCTGGAGGCCCGGCTGCTCCTGGAGGTGCTTCTGGTGCTACTGGAGGTCCTGGAGCTGTTGGAGGTGCTGCTGGTGCTGCTGGAGGTACTGGAGCTGCTGGAGGTGCTTCTGGTGCTACTGGAGGTCCTGGAGCTGTTGGAGGTGCTGCTGGTGCTACTGGAGGTACTGGAGCTGCTGGAGGTGCTACTGGTGCTGCTGGAGGTACTGGGGCTACTGGAGGTGCTGCTGGTGCTGCTGGAGGTGCTGGAGCTGGTGTTACTAGAGGTACTGGAGTTGACACTCCTGGAGGTGCTACTCGTGCTGCGGGAGTTGGAGCTGCTGCTGGGGGTTCTGGTGCTGTCTCTGCTGGTTCTGGGGGCACGTCACGGCCGCGGCCGTACTTCGTTCCGCTCCTTCAGCAGGTTCTTGGTCGGTCGCCTCCTCCTGGTCCTGCTCCCTCCTTAGAGTGTCCTTCGCCTGTCCGGTTGCAGTCACAGTTCCAGCCCGCCTCCCACTTCCTGGTCCTTCTCCCTACGCTGGTCCGACAGGAGGTCTTACCGAGCGTCGTCAGCCTGAGTCTCGTCCTGTGTCGTCTGAGTCTCGTTCTGCGTCACCTGTTCGTGCTGCTCGCCCTGGTCGTCGTGTCCCGCGTCAGCGTCCTCCTGCTGTCCCCGGCACTCACCAGATGCTGCTTCGTCTTTCCACTGCTCCACGGCGTGTCCCTCTGCCTTCTCCTCCTGAGTCCTCCCTTCCTGCCCTTGCTGACCCAGAGTCTGACTCTCTTCGTGCTGCTCGTCCTACTGTCACGCGTCTCCTGTCCACAGTTGTCACTGACCCTTCCTTTGAGTCCGCTGCTGTGTCTGCCTTAGTTACTGAGCTTGTCGACTTTGCTGCTCACTGTAGACTAGACTACGCTGCCGGTCTTGTTGCTGAGTCTGAGTCTGTCTGTCCTCCGTCCGTCGGGGGTGAGTGTGCTCTTGGCACGGACGTCCTCGAGGACAGGCAGGAGGAGTTTGAGTGCTTTGCCGCCGCTGTACCTCATCTCGTGTCCATGCTGATTGCACCTGAGGGAGACCCGGATGCTCCAGACATCCCGACCCCACGCTCTTACGCTGAGGCGATCGCGGGTGAGTACTCCTCTCAGTGGCAGACAGCCATGGATGCAGAGATGGCATCCTGGAAGTCCACTGACACTTACGTCGACGAGGTTCCCCCTCCTGGGGCGAACATCGTCAGTGGCATGTGGATTTTCAGGGTGAAGCGGTCGCCAGGTTCTCCGCCTGTCTTCAAGGCTCGGTACGTTGCTCGAGGCTTCAGTCAGCGAGAGGGAGTAGACTTCTTTCAGACCTTCTCCCCCACCCCGAAGATGACCACTCTTCGGGTGCTGCTGCACGTTGCCGCTCAGCGTGACTACGAGCTTCACTCTCTTGACTTCAGCACAACGTTCTTGCAGGGCAGCCTGCACGAGGAGATCTGGCTGCGCCGCCCTCCTGGCTTCACTGGGTCGTTTCCTCCTGGTACCCAGTGGAGCCTCCGGCGGCCGGTCTACGGTCTCCGCCAGGCTCCACGTGAGTGGCACGACACACTGAGGACTACACTTGCGGCTCTTGGGTTCTCGTCTTCTACTGCCGACCCGTCGCTGTTCCTGCGCACCAACACCTCACTGCCGCCGTTCTACATCCTCGTGTACGTCGACGACTTGGTCTTTGCCACTGCTGACACTGAGGCTCTCGCCCACGTGAAGTCGGAGCTGCAGAAGAGACACACGTGCACAGACCTGGGTGAGCTGGCAAGCTATCTTGGCTTGCGGATCACCCGGGACAGAGCACGCCGCACCATCACACTGACTCAGTCACACATGGTGCAGCAGGTCCTTCAGCGCTTCGGCTTCACCTGGTCCTCAGCACAGGCCACTCCTCTGGCTATAGGTCACTCGCTCTCAGCTCTGCCTTCGGATGAGTCCGTAGAGCCGAGTGGTCCTTACCCAGAGCTAGTTGGTTGCCTCATGTACCTGATGACTTGCACTCGTCCTGACCTAGCATACCCTCTTGGCCTTCTGGCCCGCTATGTGGCTCCTGGCAGGCACCGAAAGGTGCACTGGGATGCTGCAAAGAGGGTATTGCGCTACTTGTGCAGTACATCGGGCATGGGGCTCGTGCTTGGAGGGAGGCGCTCAGTTGTTCTCACTGGGCACTCAGACGCTTCTTGGGTTGACGACCAGGCTACTCAGCGGTCGACACAGGGTTACACCTTCAGCCTTGGCTCTGGTTCAGTTTCTTGGTGTTCTACTCGCTCGTCTTCAGTTCTGAGCTCCAGTTGTGAGGCTGAGATCTACGCCACAGCCATGGCTGCACAGGAGTTACGCTGGCTGACCTACCTGCTGACCGACTTGGGAGAGCGGCCTAGTTCTCCTCCAGTGCTGTATGTCGACAACAAGGCTGCCATTGCCTTGTGTCAGGAGCACAGATTGGAGCACAGAACGAAGCACATCGCTCTCCGTTACTTCCTGGCTCGAGAGCTGCAGGACACGCCCTCCCATGACATCATGACATGCCCTCATGACATGCGTTACGTGGCCACTCGGGCCAACACCGCTGATATATTCACCAAGGCACTTCAGCCTAGTGATCATCAGCGCTTCTGCACTATACTGGGGCTTGTGCCCACTGTTCCTCACTTAGTGTAGGCTTTGACTGTACTGTGATCTCTATATATATATACCTGCTTGTTTGTTTTGTTAGGTTGAGATCACCTTGCTGTTTGTGTTGCATATATGCCTCTGCATTTGAACTGGCCCTGTGGCCCTTTGCTTGTGCTCAGATTGTGTGGTGACGTTGTGATCCACCCTGAGCTTGCTTTGTCTTTCTTGACTGGTCTTGTGACCCCTTGCTCTCCCCCACTTTGCCTATGGGGGTGTGTCAAACATTATATATATGTTATTGCTGTGTAGGCTATAGTGGGTTAGCCTTTATGGGGTACACAACTCTAGGGTTTCATACTTATACTCCAATGTTTCATAGTTCAATCACTTCTTGTTTTTGACATGTTCCAGCAACCTTCGCGGGGCCATTGGGGCCACGAGACAGCCCACCAATCCACATCCGGGTCGCGAGGAGTGCCTAGCACCTTGTCATCATTCCAGTAGCCGCGGGAGAGACCAGGCACTGGCTGACGCTACAAGAACAGCGGGAGGGCAGGAAGAGGAGGAGCAGGGAAACGGCAATCCCCGGAAGGTGAGCGGCAGGAAGGGAAAAGCACCACGCAGCAAGCAAGGAGGGGAGGACAAGGGGGGCAACTCACAAATTCAAACTGGGCGGCAGAGAGACAAGACCCTGGCACAAGGGGGTGCTGGCGACGAGGCATGCAAGGAGGGGGAACAGGAGGAAGAGGGCCCTGGAGTGCGGGAGGAGCCGACGCAGCTACATCCTCTTGGGGTTGTTAAGGATGTGCGGGCGAAACAACGTTAGGTGGTACCGGCGAGGGCGGCAGAAGAGGCGGAGGAGGTGGAGGCTGCAGGGACGACGGTAAGCATGACTCGGGTGCCGCAACCGACGGCGGGGCGGAGGGCTGAACAACAGCAGGGAGAACAGGCGCGGGCTTTGACGGCGGTTGCGCGAGAACGGATGCCCACGTCTGCGGAGAAGGCGCCAATGCCTGCGCCGCCGGGGGCGGCCGCGAGGAAGGAATCGGTGGTGCAGACACCGCCGGCGCCGCCGGTGGAGGCTACTGTGACGATGCAGACTCGGACTGGGGCGGAGGAAGCTGCAACGGCTGGGACTGTGCTGCAGGAGCTTGAAGCTGCGGTCGATGACGAGCCTGGCCAGAGTACGGCGGACAGAGCGGACGGCGGCGGCGGAAGGACTGGCCGCGTGCACGAAGATGAGGATGGGTTCGCTCGCAAGGGGAGCAATACACGGGCTCCCTCGGTCTTGTCTGCATACTCGGCGACGTAGAAGGGTCGGCACCAACCCCTGCCGCTAGGCAGATTGCAACGGCTTGGAGTAGGGCTGGCACCTGCCCGCCCGGGACCCCTGGTGGGGAGGGCACAACAGGAGATCCCGCCGCCACGATCACATCACGCCGAGGTGGCCGGCGCCTGCCCGTCATCCGGGGCAAGGGACAAGGCTGGGGAGCCTCACGAAATGGCCGAAAGGGAAGTAGTCGATGTGGAAGACGCAGCTGCTGAGGAGGAAGAGGAATGCGTGACTGTGATCGATCGGCGTCGAGGGGGAACGGCACGGCAGAGGCTGCCGCGAGAATGCGGGAAACCTGCCGGCAAGAGCACGGGGACGAGCGCCGGATGCGCCGAGGGGACGAGGCAGAAAAGGCGCGCGCGGAAGGGGAGGGCGAGGAGGCCTAGCGGCAGCCGTGGCTAGGGAAAAGGCTAGATCTGGGCATTGGCGGGAAAGGCATGGGAGGCCGAAGAGGCAACAGGGAGGACAGCCAATGGAGGAATGTGAGGACGATGGTGATGAGGAATATATGGAGGAGGAACAACGAGACTCTGAGGACGTTTCACTAGAGGATGAGCGGGGAATCCCAGCTAATGCGGCAGATCGAGGGGCAAGGAGGGGGGGAAACGATGTTGATGCCAACGAGGGCGAGTCACGTGGCGTTCAACCCAACGAGGCTGCCAGCAAAGCAAGATCATACGCAGACATTGCCGCTGACTCGGATGCCCAGCGCTAGGTGGAAGGGTGGGAACTGGGGCCACTGTGCTGTAGCGCCCAACCCTTCCTGTTCCAGAAGCTACCTCCCAAGATCCTAGGAGTCTATCCCTTCTGCATGACGACCCCCCTACAACGCCTCGCGAAAGTTCCAGGTTGCGCTGGGGCGTGGCGAATCCTCCACTTCCTACCAAGGCTAACTCTCCGAGCCGAAACTGAAAATGTTCCTAGAAACCGCTGGGCTGTGGTTGAGAAGCGACTTCAGCAATTTCAGGAAGAAGAATGGGAGCTGCTGTTCTCGGAAGCCCGCACCATCCCCCCGAACCCTCAACCTAGTAGACACCAACCAGACCCTGAAGGCATGTGCGCCAGAGCGGAGGGCCTGGTACGGAAGGTGAACCTGGCAAAGGCCTTAGCGGCGTTACAGACAACCCCGCTCGCAGAGAAACCACCCGCGACACTCGCGACTCTTCGCGCTAAACATTCGGAGGCAGGGGAGGTAACACCAAGATGGGTTACCGGATATGCCTCATCGTCCCTGGCAATTGCTAACGACGAATTTCACGAAGTTTTAGCTAAGTGCCCGAATGGGATCGGGGCTGGGCCATCTGGTAGATGCTTTGAAAACCTACGGGACCCCGCGCTGATGAACGGGGAAGTCTTCATGCTCCTGCACCAAGTAATCAACTCGTTGCTGATCACATACCTAAGCGAGCCGCTAAGAGATCTACTGCTACCCTCTAGGCTGATAGCACTAGAAAAGCCAAGAGGGGGGGTCAGGCCGATAGCAATAGGCGAGGCGATACTTAGGGTGGCAGCAAAAGCGGCACTGCGGAAACTCTCAGCCAATATTCACCAGTTCTTCCTCCCAGTCCAGTTTGGCGTGGCGGTGCCCAGAGGAGCGGAGATAATAATACACAGTACACGAGCCTTGCTGGCAGACGACCCCACACGGATCGCAATACAGCTCGATGTTGAGAATGCGTTCAACTCGGTAGAACGAGGAAGTCTCTTCACGTCACTCAAATGGACGGCGCTCAACCAATTTCTACCGCTGGTTCGCACCTTGTACGGCTCACTGGCGCGCCTCCTCTTGGATCAGGGCTTCGACAAAAGATACATCGAGAGCGCACGAGGCGTGCGCCAAGGAGCCCCACTAGGGCCGATGCTCTTCACGGCGGCCATCCAGCCAACTCTACTGAAAGCGGCCGCACAGTGCCCTAACACGGTGGTGATGGCGTACGCTGACGACATCACCATCGTCGGGGACCCGGCGGAGGCGATCAAGGGGGTGAACATCATCACCGAGGAGCTACGGAAGTGCGGACTGCGGTGTAACTTGGGGAAATCGTCGACGTGGTGTCCGGCGGGATGCCCAGATGAACTTCCGGAAGGGCTCGTGGCGGCGATCGACGGCATTCATGTACCCGGTTGGCACAAGGGAGTACGGAAGGAGGTTCATACGATCGGCCCTAAGCACGGTAGCAACGCCACTGAACCTCATCAGCAAACTGCACCCACAGCACGCCCTCCTCCTGCTCTCGCGATGCGTGTCACGTCGTGTCTCGTACATGCTCCGAACTACACCGGCTGACATGCTGCCCCTGGCGGAATGGAGAGACTGGAGTAAAGAACTCCTTCGAACGGCGTTGAAGGCTGCACACATGTATGCTTCGGCGAGCGAGCTCGAGCAGAGCCTGCTCTGGCGCCAAGCCACGCTGCCGGTGTGTCCGGGAGGACTGGGGCTGATAGACCCTCTCTCGGAGGCACCTGCGGCCTACCTCGCCTCCCTACACGCGGCAAATATCCTCCTACGGCAGACCGTGATGGCGGCAGACAACCCCCTGATGCAGGTGGCGGCTTTGGTCTCTCCCATGGCGAAGTAGTGGCAAACATACACTCTTTCCCTTAGCAGAGTACTGTATGCTCGATTCCATTAGGCTAACACATTAACTTAGTTTGTTGTTTTTTTACCTTAAGTGCACCTCTTCCAGAGCCCGGATTTCAAGTTTTGGCTTTGGCCTGTGCCCGTATAAATACGAGCAAGATTCGGAGCAGCTGAGGGCTCCAAGTACTGGTCCCAGACACATCGACAGGCCTGGGCTCCACCAAAATTGGGTTGGATTGGCACCCCAAATACAAAATGTACATCCACAATGGGATAAAATCCCAACTTGACAGTACACCACACTAGGTGTACAGTCACAGAGTTAGCATGCTACAATATATAGATTTAACAAGTGTTATTGTAGCACATATTTTTTTCGTAAATGTAACTTTTAGGAGAGCAAATAATGTCGGGACTATTCGCGCAGCATTTTTACGTTTGGACCCAACCAGACCCGCACCCACAACCAGCTCGTCTTCGCTCTCATCAAGATGGCACGGGAGGGAAAACTGTTGGTGTATGCTGCAAATGCTACGTACTCACTTCTGGACGACCCAAAGAAGGTGGATGTCACCGTCAGGAACCTGTGACCATTACCGACCCCGTACTTCTGAACTAGGACCCAACAGCAAAAAACCGTCGAGGTGGGCCCCCAGAGAAGCCAAGGACATCGATTACTAAAGCCACACGGACCATGTAGCTTCTTCACCTTGGCGGTTGAGACCTACAGAGCCCAAGCCCCATCCACCGCAACCTTCCTAAAGCTGCTCTCAGCGGCATCGACACGGACCCACTTTCATGTGGTCCTAAAGGCAAAAACAGCTTATGAAATTGCCGCCCATATCCGACAACGTCCGTTTGTTATGGTCCAATGCTGCCAAGCTAATTCCCTGAATGTGAAGGCGAGGTTATTGAGATGGCAAACCCGCAGGTTCAAGCGGACCCCTAGCCCTTGCAGCTAGGGGAACTCCTCGGCACCCTGGAGGGAGAATAAGGCACTAGGAGGGAGAGGGATGTATGGGGACAAAACCACATGTTAGCCGACCTTGTCTACCCTTGGCCAATCTGCCTGGTTTAACATCTGCATCAATAGGTGGGACAACAGCCTGGCACAAATCAGGTGCAGGGAATGTTTCCTCATATATGCAAAAGAAGAAGAGGAAGGGCAATACATGTGGCTCCAAAACTTTGGTGGAGTAGATGTTGGTCTTCATGTGCAGCTGACAAAATATGCCACACTGTTTCTGGATGTACGAGAGCAACAGAGTGAGGGAGAGATGAATAACATTTTGAGTTCTTCAATAACAAGTAGGACAGCAACCTGGCCAGATTCTTATCATGCCCAACCAGGTGGATAAGGATTTCAGCTCATAGCTACGGAGTGCACAAAGGTGAAATGGAAGGGCAACACAGGTAGCTCAGAGAATTAGGGTGGATCATATATTTGCCTTTATCAAATGGGAAGGTTCATTTAAGATGTAGGAGGCGATGTCAAGCTATGTTTATATGTCTGTAGGCTGTTGTGGGGTATCCTCTAGTGAGTACAACACTTTAGGGTTAGACCTACTTGTACTCATTTCCCATTCTAGTCAATCATCCTTGCCTGCTAGTTCTGACATGGTATTCACAGCAGGTCCCTCCGTGGGACCGCTCCGTTAGGGCCCACCAACCGTACATAGTGCCCGTTTTTCTTGCCCTGCCCTGCCCGATCGTAACTGCCCTGCCCTCACGCTTCCCTGCCCGCGCTACCTGCCTGCTGCCTAGCACGCGACCCGTCTGCTGCCTAGCGCGTGACCCGCCAACTGCTGCAAGCGCCCTTCTCGCGCAGCCTGCACGCGCGCTGTCTGCGCCCTGCGCTCCCGCTGCCCGCTCGCTGCATGCACTACCTGCACGCTGCCTGCATTGCCTGCACGCTGCATTTGCTGCTTGTGCGCTGCTTGCCTCGCCAGCGCCCTGCCCGCGCACAGCGTGCCCTGCCCGCGCACTGCCCGCACGCTGCTGGCGCCACCCACGCGCTACTACGCGCTGCCCCTACGGCCTGCACTCTACCCGCATGGCCCTGCGCCACTTGCACGCACCCTGCACGCAATGCAACTGCTGCTAAGCTGCTGCTGCTGCCTGCGCTGAGTCGCCCTGGCCTGCCCGCGCCGCACTGCCCTGCCGAGCCGCTCCGCCCTGCCGAGTTGCGCCGCCCTGCCCGAGCCTTGCTGCCCAATCTAGCCGCGCCGCCCTGCCAAACTGCCCAGCTGAGCCACCCTGCCTAGCTGCCCAGCCGAGCTGCTTTTGCTGCCGCACCTGCTTGCTACTGCTGCTGCTGCTACGGCTGCTGACACTGCTGCTGCTGCCACTACTACTGCCCACTATGGCTACCCTTAATGTCCTTACCATTGACATGGAGGGTCACCCGATTAGGTTTGACTGCTGGCTCGAGGATCTCCAGCTGTACCTGCAGATCATAGCAAGGGAGGACGTCTCACTGTTAGAGCACACGTCCGGTTCTTGCTTTGCCCCTAAGGAGTCAGCTGATCGTGTTCTTCGTACTCAGTGGCTCACGCGCGATGCTGCCGCCCGCCTTTCTGTCCGCAATGCCCTCCCACTAGATGAACGAGTCCATTTTGGCCAGCTTAATGTCAGAATGTATTTGCTGTCTAGCCTGCAGTGGGGTACTCTGTAGTGAGTACAACCCAATTTAGGGTCTTGTATTTGTATCCCAACTCTTGCTAGTGAACCCCCCATTTCCTCTCGACATTCTCCTTTCCAATTCTCTTGACACCAAACTCTCTCGATACTCCAACCTAGCCATGGCTCCTAAGTCACGCTAGATTCTCACATGGTATTAAGAGCATAACTTTCCTAGGACCTAATGTTAATGGGCCCACCACCTACTGCCCTGCTAGCCTAGGCCCCGGCCCGTCACCCCTTGGCGTCGCCCCTAGCCCCTAGGCTCGGCCCCTTGGCCCCGTCGCCTCGGCCCCTTGGCCCCGTCGACTCCGTCGCCCCGCGCCCGGCCCGTACTTAGCCCGCAATTGGCCCGTACCTAGCCCGCGCTCGGCCCCATTCCTAGCCCCGCGCCCGGCCCGTACCTCGCCCGCGCCTGGCCCCGTACCTAGCCCGCGATCGGCCCGTACCTAGCCTCACGCCCGGCCCGTACTTAGCCCGCGAATGGCCTGTACCTAGCCTCGCGCCCGGCCCGTACTTAGCCCGCGATCGGCCCGTACCTGGCCCGCGCTCGGCCCCGTTCCTAGCCCCGCGCCCGGCCCGTACCTCGCCCGCACCTGGCCCCGTACCTAGCCCGCGCCCGGCCCGTACCAAGCCCGCGCCTGGCCCCGTCCTTCGCCCAGCGCCCGGCCCCATCTCTTGCCCGCGCTCGGCCCAGTACCTAGCCCGCGCCCGGCCCCGTAACTAGCCACACGCCCGGCCCCGTACCTGCCCAGCGCCAGGCCCCGTACCTGCCCAGCGCCCAGCCCCGTACCTACCCAGCGCCCGGCCCCGTACCTGCCCAGCGCCCAGCCTCGTACCTGCCCAGCGCCCGGCCCAGTACCTGCCCAGCGCCTGGCCCCGTACCTGCCCAGCGCCCGGCCCCGTACCTGCCCAGCGCCCGGCCCCGTACCTGCCCAGCGCCCGGCCCCGTACCTGCCCAGCGCCCGGCCCCGTACCTGCCCAGCGCCCGGCCCCGTACCTGCCCAGCGCCCGGCCCAGTCCCTGCCCAGCGCCTGGCCCCGTACCTGCCCAGCGCCCGGCCCCGTACCTACCCAGCGCCCGGCCCCGTCCCTAGCCATGGCCCCGTCGCCCCTAGCCATGGCCTCGTCGCCCCTAGCCATGGCCCCTCGCGACCTGCCGCCCCTAACCGCGGCCTTGGTGCCCTGTTGCAACATGGTGGGTGAGGGGGTGGCAAGAGGGGGTTCTTCCTGCCCGCGTGCCCTACAGTCGCACGCGCAGCTCCGCCCCCGCACCCCTCCCCCCCCTCCATGGGGATGGCGGGAAGAGGGTGTGAGGGGGTGGCGGATGTGCCTCAGCAGCAGAAGCTGCCGCCACGCCTCCTCCTCTCTCTCTCCCTGCCGCACCTTGTGTTGGGAGAGGGGGGGGGAGCTTGGAGGTTCAGGGGGAGGCAGGAGGGGATCTGCAGCACCAGGTCCCCCACCCTTCTCCTACCTCCCCCTGCTGCGGGTGCAGCAGAGGGGGGGAGGGGATCTGCAGCACCGACCCCCCCCCCCCCCCCCCATCCTTCTCCTACCTCCCCCTGCTGCGGGTGCAGCAGTGGGGGGGAAGGGATCTGCCATCCCCCTGCTGCGGATGCGGCAGTGGGGGGAGGGGACCTGCAGCACCTGCCCCCCCCGCCCCCCCCTTCTCCTCCATCTCTCTGCTGCTGGTGCAGCAGTGGGGGGAGGGTATGGGGGTGGCGGGTGTGGCCAACCTGCTGTCGCCCGAGCGGCTCCTGCACCGCCCCCCCCCCCCCTGCCCCCCCCCCCCCCCCCCCCTTTCTCCTCCATCCCCCTGCTGCGGGTGTGGCGGTGGGGGGGAGGGGATCTGCAGCTCCAGTCCCCCCCCCCCCCCCACCCCCCCTTCTCCTCCGTCTCTCTGCTGCAGGTGCAGCAGTGGGGGAGGGTATGGGGGTGGCGGGTGTGGCCAACCTGCTGTCGCCCGAGCGACTCCTGCACCGCCCCTTCTCCTACCTCCCCCCTGCTGCGGGAGCAGCAGTTGGGGGGGAGAGGATCTGCAGCACCAACCCCCCCTGCAGGTGCAGCAGTGGGGGGTGGCGGGTGTGTGAACCGTCTCCCACTGCTGCAGCTGCCGCTGAGGGGGGTGGGTGTGTGGGAGCGTAGAGAGTGGTGCTGGGGGGGTGACGTGGGAGTGGAGCTAGGGGTGCAGCAAGGGGTGTGTGAAAGGGGGGTGGGACAGTTGGGGGAGGTTGAGCGGAGGTAGCCGTCGTGTCGCCAGCAGCGCCAGTAGTCCGGAGGCTACAATCTCCGGTAGCCCAGCGAGCCTGCTGCGCCAGTCGCCCGTGGGTCCATTGCTCCTGCCGCTCAGAGTTAGCCGCAGAGCCAGTTACTCCTGTAGTCCGGGGCCCTTGCTCCGGTAGCCACAGTGCGCGCCACTCCTGTTGCCCGTGTGTCTGCAGCATCAGCAGTCGCCTCTTATCTCCTCTCCTCTCACAGTCCAGCCTCCTCCTCACTTGCCCTTTGTGTATGCCTCTAGCTTTGCTTGTACTTGTGAACCTGCTCTATGACTGCTTGCTCTGCTGATTATACCCCACTTTGACTATGGGGGTGTGTCATAATGTATTTGCTGTCTAGCTTGCAGTGGGGTACTCTGTAGTGAGTACAACCCAATTTAGGGTCTTGTATTTGTATCCCAACTCTTGCTAGTGAACCCCCCATTTCCTCTCGACATTCTCCTTTCCAATTCTCTCGACACCAAACTCTCTCGATACTCTAACCTAGCCATGGCTCCTAAGTCACGCTAGATTCTCACACTTAAGACGGCCACGGAGCTATATGATGACGTAGTCGCTCGCTACTCCTCCCCCTCTACTGCTGCCCTAGGCCGTATCATGCTGCCCTACCTCTTTCCTGAGCTGTCGGATTTCCACACTGTCGCTGACCTCATGACCCACCTTCGATCTAGTGACGCGCGCTACCGCGCCGCTCTCAAGCCGGCCATTCTGACTACGAACCAGCCTCCAATATACATCGATCTATACTACCTTATTACTCGCCTCCCTTACTCCCTCCGTGCCGTTAGGGATCACTTCCTCGCTCTTGACCCCACTGAGCTCACGCTTGCTTTGCTAGAGAAGCATCTCCTCGAGGCCAAGACCAACACTGTCGCTGTAGCTGCCTCTCTGTTAGAGACTAAGGACGGAGTCTATGAAGATTAGGGGCTGAAATATCTCAAAATCGTCAACTACAATTCTGGACACAAACGTCGTCGTCACAAGAAACATCGTTGACGATTAACGCACGACTAGAATTCTCTCAAAATCGAGTATGTTGTAGCCCTTGACCGTGGCTATCTTTCCCAGTTTGAATAGTATCAAAATATGAAGTATAATTCGAGTTATGAAATTCGGCGCACTAGGGGGTATGCTGATATAGAAAACCAAGGTAGAAGAAAGTTCACACAAGAAAGTTGGAGTAGCAAGAACCAGGTAGAAGAGGATGAGGAGGACGAGAGAGAAGGTCCCAAGAGAGTCCCCAACCAAGGAAACCCCATACCACACAATTCCCCCCTCTATAGGCACCCCAACTTTGACATTTGTCACTTTCCCAACTCATGCCATCCACCTCACCCAACTTGGCCACACTTGCCAACCTGGTTTGGCTTCTCCCAACCACTTGGCATCATCTACAGTGATGGTGACGAATTTCCCAACCCCCAAAAGTCTGTACCACATATTGAGTCAACCCACAAATTCCCATAGTCGCCGCATCTCAATCAAAACTTCGAACGATCATATATTTCTCGTTCTTGCTCCGATCGCGGCGATTCTCGGTTCGTCAGAAAGCTCTCGAGCAGAGGAGTCACTTCAGATATCTGCTCAAGGCAAATAACACTCACACACACTCAGAAAATCCAAACAACACCAAACACAAATTCTTGCACACGCTCACACCACGCATGCAACACACGAACATATGATGGGAGGCAGACAGACGTGAATGCAAATGATAGCATCACATAACAAACTCCCCCTCTGGCTGCCTACCATCATCCCACATGCCATAGCTCAAGCATGCACCCTCAATGCACACTCATTCCAGCAAGCTTCATCCCATTTCAATGCTCATTTTCAGCCAGGCGCTTGGTGAGAATGTCAGCCGCCTGCTGATGGGTCTTCACAATCTCCAGCCGCACCTCCTTGTCCAGGAGCCTCCTCGTCCAATGCCACTTTGGCCTGATGTGCTTTGTCAGGCCATGAAGACAAGCATTCTTTGCAAGCTTCACAGCCGACTCATTGTCACAGAAAATCACAGTCGGCTCCTTCTGGCACACTCCGATCTCCTCCAACAAACGCCTCAGCCACACCACCTCCTTCACCCCATGATGAAGGGCCATGTACTCGGTCTCACACGAGGACAGCCCCACCTCGTTCTGCTTCTTGCTGCGCCAGCTCACTGCACCACCTCCAAACAGGCACACATAGCCTCCAATGCTGGTGCCATCCGCCTTCACAGAGTTGAAGCTAGCGTCGGTGTAGCAAGTCAGGAGCATCTCCCCCTTGCCGAAATCCGCAGCACCCCGTTGCTGCCTTTGCCTCACAGCACTGTACTCCGAACCCACAGATGCCGTAGCACTCACATAGCGGACCAACCTCTTGGCCGCTTCTAGCTGCTCATGACTGGGGCGTGAGACCACACTGGCAAGCCTGGATGTAGCAAAGGCAATGGCAGGCCGCGTGTGGTTAGCCGCATAGTTGAGTGCCCCAACCATGAAATGAAACAGCTTCCTGTCACTTTCACCCACCACCTCCTCATCAGCACAGGGCTCCACAGTGAAACCCGAAGGTAGTGGGGTGGCTGGCTTTCCTCCATCTTGCAGCCCATACTTCTCAGCCAGCCCCTCACAGTACTTCCTCTGGTGCAACCTCAACACTCCCTTGTCAAGGTCTCTCTCCACATGCATCCCAAGGTAATACTTGACATCTCCCATCTTCGAGCACTTGAACTGCATCTCCAGCATCTCCTCCACACGCTCAATCATTGCAGATGACTCAGAGAAGAGAAGGATGTCATCCACATACACCAGGAGCATGAGGAACTGCTCCTTCTCTTGCAGCAGGAACAAGCTGTGATCACACTCGCTCTTCTTGAAACCCCCAGCCAGCAGTGTCTCCTCCAGTTTGTGGTACCATGTGCGAGGAGCCTGCTTCAGGCCATAGATGGCCTTCTTCAGCCTGCACACCCTGCCGCTCCCATCATCCAATCCCTCAGGTTGCTGCATGTACAGCTCCTCCAGAATGATCCATTGAGGAAAGCAGTTGTGATATCCATCTGTTTGATCCTCCATCCGCGGTTTGCAGCCATTCCCAACATCACCCTTAGTGTAGTCCCTTTCCCCACAAGAGCAAAGATCTCGTCAAAGTCCTTCCCCTTTGTCTGCTGGAACCCCTTTGCCACAAGCCTTGACTTGTAGTGGGTCAGCTCCCCATCAGGTCCATACTTCTGCTTGAAGATCAGCTTCGTAGAGATTGCCTTCTTCCCAGGAGGCAGCTCACACAGCTCCCATGTCTCATTCTCCAAAAGAGAGTCATACTCCTCCTTCACACTCTGCTTCCACTTTTCATCATCGGGCCCGCTCAAGGCCTCAGCTAGCGTCTTGGGCTCAGGGACGGCTGCCCAGTAGCAGTGTGCTATCTCATCCTCATCACACTGCTCAGCCACACTCCCAGCCCGTACAACCTTTGGCTTTCCAAAACTAGGATAGGTCAGCCTGTTAGGAGGGCGCACATCCCTCCTAGGATGGTCTGGTGGACGTTGGGTACGTGGTGGAGCATCTTGCTGCTGCTGCTGCTGCTGCTGCTGCTCCTCCACCTCAGGTTCTCCCCCATCCTCAGTCACCCCAGAGATCTCCTCATCTGAGACAGTGACCTGCACTTGCCTCGAGGCCGCTGCACCTCATCGGCCTCAATGAGAGTGCGATTGTGACGCTCAGCAACCCCATTCTGTTCTGGGGAGTGAGGAAGAGTGGAGGTTTGGCGAATGCCATGAGAGGCACAGTAAGAGGAGAGGGTGTGATTAAAGAATTCGCCACCACCATCTGAGTGGAAGCGCGCGGTAGGACGCTTAAAGCGAAGACGAGCCTGCTCAGCCCAGCGAATGATGAGAGAGGTGTCAGAATCCCAACCACTAGACCATTGGGATAAAAGGGCTTGTTAAGTAGCGGGTCAGTGCGCCCATAACCCCCCAGGACAACGAGCCTGTAACCCTTCCCTAGGATCAATCGGTGATCACCAGTGGACCTCTGACACCCCCCCGCACTGGGATGCCCGAAGTGCACACACTGGGATTCGAACCCGAGACCTTCGCTCTGATAACATGTCAGAATCCCAACCACTAGACCATTGGGATAAAAGGGCTTGTTAAGTAGCGGGTCAGTGCGCCCATAACCCCCCAGGACAACGAGCCTGTAACCCTTCCCTAGGATCAATCGGGGATCACCAGTGGACCTCTGACAGGAGGGAGCGTCAAATTTGGCACGGAGGGGATCGACAATAGCAAATCGTGAGTGGTCATCAACCAAAAGCAGAAAATATCGATGTCCCTGACGAGAAGCAGGAGGTGAAGGACCCCAGAGGTCCATATGAACAAGGTCAAGGGGTTGGGGAGAGGTAGAGGGAGAAGAAAGATGAGGTGACTGGGAGAGTTTGGCCTGGACACATGGGGTGCATGGAGGAGCAGGAGAGGGAGGAAGGGGGGGGAGAGAGGAAGGGAGGCCATGAAGAAGCTTAGAAGAGACCATACTGCAAAGAAGAGGAAAGTTGGGGTGGCCAAGTCGATGATGAAGGAGGAGGGTAGGTTGAGTAAGAGAGCGACAGTCGTATGAGAGAACGGGAGGGGCGGAAGCGGAAGACGCATGATGGGCAAAAGGGGGAAGAGAGACACGAAGAGTGTAGAGGGGAGTGATAGGAAAAGATTGAAGCGTGCAAGATGGCGGTTGCAGTGATAGAGATCATAGTAGGAGTGACATTCAGGAAAGATAGCTCGCACACAAAGACGTTGAAGAGCAGAGAGAGAAAGAAGGTTGTGGCGGCAAGAAGGAACATAGAGGCCAGTCACAGCACCAGAGGGGGAGGCAAGACAGGGAAGAGAAGAGGTAGCAGTGCAAGTCATGGTCATGGTATCCCCAGCCCCTTGAATGGAGAGGGGACGGGGAAAAGAGCGAAGCACACCAGCATCACGAAAGACAGAATCAGTAGCACCTCTGTCAAGAACAAACTCAAGAGTGCAAGGGAGGGAAAGAGCATCAGCTGTGGGACCAGGATACTGAGAATCATTGCCATTAACAAAAGGAGCAAACATCATGGCAAAACGAGGGTCCATAAGGGGAGAAGCCCCCATAATGCTCTCCTGACTAGGCATAGTTACACTGAGAGCAGAGGTTTGAGCACTGGCACCAGAGTCGGCGGCCGCAAGGACCGCCTGGGCAGAGGACTACCGACGAAGACGAGAGAGTTGGAGCCAGTTAGGAGGGCGACCAGTGTTGCCAGCTAAGAACCAGTCATCGGTGAGCTTCTGGAAGCAGGAGGAGGTGGGATGATTGGCGTGACCGCAAGGCTGACCCTTGCGGGGTCCCTGGCGAATGATGTAGGTGCAAGGAAGAAAGGTGTTGCGAGGGCGAGAGGAAGCAGCGGCGGCAGTGGTGGTGGGGAGAGGAGGGGGGGCGGTGTTGGTGCAACCCTACGGTTTTGCACTCGACTTGTTGTCCGTGTGCGTGCATGCGTGTGTGCATGGAATGATATGAGGGCATGGGATAATATATATTTCATGCTTATAATATTGTGTGAATTTTGAGTCATGATGTCGAGTGTGTGTGTCGAGTAAATATCGAGACATCGCTAGTCGCATGTATACGTCGTCGTTTGTGTGTCTCGCGCGGTTTCTATTTTGTCGTTTGTGTGTGTCACGCGGTTTCTATTTTGTCGTGTGTAGAACGTTCGGCGTGTCGCATGAGTGTGCAGAATACCCATCAAGAACTCAAGGACAAGTTTATGATGAAGAACCAGAGCCTTGGTTTCAAGATTCAAGTGATCGCGAAGCCTGCGAAAAATGGTACACCTCAAGATATTGAGAATAGTTACATTACTTTGTGTAGTGTAACATTTCACTTGGTGTAGGCCGTTGTGAAGGGTAGTTTCGAGACTCTTCATGGTTGAGGACAGTTTGAAACTGTTCCACATCACTGTACCTCGGCTCTTAGGGTTCGTAGGAGCTGGGAGTCATTCCCAACTCGTAACTCTTCCTAATTTGTGTTCTAAGACTATAGTGGCTGCCATAGTGTCGTTCGTTCAAACCGACGATGTGTCGTCAATTATTAATGAAATCGTATGATCTAAATTGTCTAGTATAGGCGATATAAAAAAATCCAGTTTATAGCAAGTCATTTGAAGCTGTGAACAGAATGCTATCAACGTTTGAATACGGTTTGTAGAAATCCGACTGTGCACTCTATCTTTCATTTTAGCCACATTCAAGCCTATTGTGACTATAACAAGTGGTATCAGAGCCCCTTGGAGCAGTTTCCACAATGGCTGGACCTGAGGAAAGGGGTGGCAGAGGTGCTGGAGGCAGTGGAGAAGCCCAAGCTCAAGGCCAACCTCGTGATGCAGCCATGGCGCCCGTGCAACCAAGTCTTGGCCCACCTAGGGATGAACCTAGAGTGTTTGGGCTTGACAAGTTCAATGGCGACAACTTCGCTGAATGGTCCTTTAGAATGGAGAACGTATTTGATCACTATGACCTGCTGGAGGTGATGGAAGGAATGGAGAAGCGCCCCGAGAACGACCCGGAGAAGAGCCCGTGGGTGCGGAAGAGCGCACAAGGCTATCTCCTACTTGGGCAAGCGTTGGGGAGCAGCCAGATCCGTCACATCAAGCCATTCCAGCATGAATCAGAGAAGGGACCAAAGGCATGGGCTTCTCTCAAGCGTGTACATGCTCCTGCAACAGCTGCGGTAGCGGTGTTGTTGGAGCGGCAAATGGCGGCACTACGGATTGAAGAAGATGAACCGGTTGAAGAAGGGGTGCAGAAATTCTTCGACTTGTTGACGCGGCTTGAAGGAGCGGATCTCAATTATAGTGAGCTCCAAAAGAAGACCAAGTTTCTGGCCTTACTCCCTGAGTCATGGTCCTCGCTCATCATCAACCTCAATGACTTGCCCTGCCTCTCGCTTGAAGACGTGAAGCGAGCGATTCTTCAAGAGGATTTCCGCCGCCGTGAGTTGGTGGGTTCGGATGGCGCCGGGGCAGCAAGCATCGGCCGGGGATATGGTGGTGGAAGGGGCAGAGGACGAGGAGGAGGAAGGTTTGGAGGCAGCAACTACAATGGAGGCCGCGGAAGTGGCAGCTATGGCAATGACAACAAGAACTACGGACGCGGTCGCGGACGGTTCGACGGCGAGTGTCATTTTTGCCACAAGAGCGGACACATGTGGCGCGATTGCTACAAACTCCCTGATGGATGGACTCCTGCTCAAGGCCAAGAGGGTAGAGGAGCAGGGAGAGGGAGAGGAAGAGTCCGTGGAGGCCGTGGCGGTCGCGGAGGTGGAGCTGCAAACATGAAGAGTGGAGATAATGACAACGACTCGAGTGACGATCGGTTCCCGGGTCAATTCTTCTTCGTCTCAACGCAATCATAGGCTGGACCGGAGAAGCTGGAAGACTTTGAGGAGCCTAAAGCTGTGGGAAAGGTGACCCTACACTCTCTGGACTATTGGGTGATCGATAGCGGCGCTACCTATAGCATGACACCTCGTGCGGACTTGCTCACCGAACTTGAACCGTCACCGGTCAAGCATGTCACATCGGCTTTGGGGCAGCGAGCAGAGGAGAAAGGCATGGGCAAGGCCATGTTCAAGGGTGCTGATGGGAAGATGGTGGGCCTCAAGAACGTGCTTTGGGTGTCCAACCTTGATGCGAACCTGATTTCCGTGCGGCTGTTGCAAAAGGCCGGCATGGACACGAGCTCGAAGGGAGCCAAGTCCTACACCGCAAGGATTGGCGAGCGGATTCTATGGGACCTTCACGAGGATAGGGATGTCTACAACGGGATGTGGCAGATCCCTGTGGTCCATGTGCCTAAAGAAAGGCAAGTGGCAGCAAGCATCAGCACCAAGGGTGAAGCGGTTGGTAACGGCTACGGCGCGAACGATGGCGCCAAGGCGAAAGAGTCCAAAAAGTGCAAACCTAGAGGGACCAGCAAGCAGTGTGAGCTTGAGAAGAGTGGTGCAGCAGCCAAGGAGCAGCACAAGGGTGAGGAGAACCCCAAGGCAGCACCGGAGGAGGAGTACGGAGAGAACATGTGGGGCACTATTGCGAGTGCGGCATTCTCCAATCCGACTTCGGCTACGGGGGAGTGTGATTGGCTCACCTTGCATCGGCGAATGGGGCATGTGGCCCTGCCCATCTTGCAGCAGCTATTGAAGAATGAGATGGTTGCTGGCATACGTGTGAAGGGGGGGCCCGATGAGGTACTTGGCTGCCCGACATGCATGCAAGCCAAGTTCACCCGTTTCCCATTCTCTAGTTCGGAGGCAACGGCTAAGGCACCACTTGATGAGGTGGTGATGGACGTGGTGGGCCCCCTGAAGCTTGGAGCTGCTGGAGCTGACTATTTCCTCACCATCGTGGACGTCTACTCCCACATGACGTGGGTGTACGTGCTTTCCAAGAAGAGCGACGTGGCTGAAACGGTGAAGACCGAATGGTTGCCGACAGTGGAGCAGCAACAAGACCGGCTAGAGAAGGCAATTCGCACCGATCGAGGGGGAGAGTTCATGAGCAAGGGGTTCTCATTGCAGCTGAAGAAGTATGGCATAAGGAACTCCCTCACCATGCCATACTCCCCTGCAATGAACAGCATCGCCGAGCGAGCGAACCGGACAATCACGGAGACGGCGCGCGGGTTGCTCATTGAAGCCAGGCTACCCGACTATTTCTGGCCTGATGCAGTGCGGAGCGTGTGTGTGGCCAAGAATAGGGCCTTGACTCATGCGGGAGCAGACAAATGGGTGCCCTATGTGGAGTGGATTGGAAGGAAGCCAAAGGTGGATATGCTTCGGGTGTTCGGGTGCATGTGCATGGCTCTCGTACCTAAGCATCTTCAGCACAACAAGCTCGGTGCCAAGGCGATATGGGCTGTGCACTTGGGCATGGCTCAAAACAACAAGGGGTGGCTTCTTTGGGACCCATTCACCAAGAAAATCTTGGTGAGAAGAGACTGCAAGTTCATGGAGAATATGATGTACAAGGATTGGAAGGCGGAGAATGAGGCGAAGATATGCATGCAGTTTGGGGAGGTGAAGAGTTCCGGTTTGGAGCATGTGGAGCTGCCTTTGGAGCTGAGCAGCGGCAGCACCACCATAAGGCAATCTTCCCTTGTGAATGGGGGAGAGGAGGCCAAGGATGCAGATGAAGAAGAGGAGGAGGTGCAGCAAACGAGCAAGCGTGCACCGACACTTCCATCTCGAGCAACGAGTGCTCCTCAGATTCATGTCACCCCGCAGCAACGCCATGAGAGCCTACATGTCCCTGCAGCTAAGGAGGAAGGAAGGGGCAAGAGGAGAATTCAAGCCCCTAATAGGCTGACCTATGATGCACCGGGAAAGCCAGCCAAGTCAGCCTTGGCCGGAGCGGCAATGATGGTTGGAGATGACGAGGAAAGTGAGTACGAGGAGTTTGCTTTCGCGTTCTTCTCTCCGGTGGAGATGCCGGGGGAACCAGCAACTCTCAAGGAGGCTTTGGAGATTAGTGATGCTGAGGAGTGGAAGAAGGCAATGGAGAGTGAGCTGAAGAGCATTGAGGAGAACAGCACGTGGGAATTGGTAGAGCTACCGGAGGGGCGTAAGGCGATTACGTCCCAAGTGGCTCTTCAAGATCAAGTGCGACGCCGACGGCAAAATCCAGCGCTACAAGTCTAGGCTTGTAGCCAAGGGGTAATAGCAGACGGAGAAGGTGGACTACAAGGAATTGTTTGCTCCCGTGGTGAAGCCGACGACGCTGCGAACCCTACTCGCGGGAGCTACCATCAAAGGATGGGTGGTGAAACAAATGGATGTGACAACGGCATTCCTCAACGGCGTCCTTGAGGAAGAGATATTTATGGCGCAGCCAGAGGGGTTTGATGATGGTAGTGGCAGAGTGTGGAAGCTGAAGAAGGCGCTCTATGGGCTCAAGTAAGCCCCTAGGCAGTGGTACTTGACGCTGCGTGAAGTCTTGGAGGAAATCGGGTTCACTCCCTCATCCGCCGATCATTCCTTGTTCATGCTTGGCGAGGGGGAGCAGAGGAGTTTCATGGTGGTTTATGTGGATGACATCCTCATTTTCTCACCCTCCCCTGACCTTGTGAAGGAGGTGATGCTGAAGCTTAAAGACAAGTTCAAGTGCAAGGCCCTTGGTGACGTGACCTTCTACCTCAGGCTCCACATCGAACGAGATGTGGAGAAACGGTGTATGCGTGTGAAACAACGGAAGTACTTGGAGGCCTTGGCTACGAACTTTGGGAAGATTGAAGGTCATGTGGCTACACCATTCCCTTCCGGGTTTAAGTGTGTGAAGGGACTAGAGGAGGAGAGTATTGGCGAAGAGGAGAGGCGCTGTTTTCACTCGTTGGTGGGCAGCCTCATGTACGCGGCAGTAAACACCCGACCGGACGTCGCCTTTGCTACCGGGCAGCTGGCTAGGGTTGTTCAATGCCCTAATGAGGATCAGGTAGTAGTTGGAATGAGGGTGGTCAAGTATCTTGGCCAAACAGCGACGGTTGGGCTGCAATACTCAGCGGCGGCAAAAGGCGCCAAAAGGGCGCGGATGGTGTTGAGCCCAGGCGTTTGTTCCTCACAGCCTTCTCCAATCCTCTTATGCATCATAACAAGAGGACATGACAAGTGTGGGAGGCTTCATTTGCTGTGTTGGTGGAGGCCCAATTGCTTGGGAGAGCAAGAAGCAGGTGGACCAAGCATTGAGCACGGTGGAGTCCGAGTACATGGCACTCTTCCTTGTCGTATGGGAGATTGTGTGGCAGCGGCGTTTTTTGGCTGAATTGGGGGAGGAGAAGCAAGGACCTACCCCACACTACTGTGACAGCCAGGGTGCCATTGCTCTTGCTAAGAACCATGTGTTGCATGGCCTCACGAAGCACATGAGGGTGAAGTGGCATTGGACGAGGAGCATGGTGGCCGCGGGTGAAGTTGAGTTGCGCTATGTGAAGACAACGGGGCAGCCAACTGATATGATGACCAAGAGGCTGGTGGAGCAGCAGCATTGGAAGTGTTGCAAGCTGGCTGGAATGTCAAAGTTACGAATGAGAATGAATGAACTATGAAACAGTTGGGTACAAGTACTAACCCTAATTAAGTTGTACCCCTTATGGGCTACCCCACTATAGCCTACACAAATCTAAGCACTATAATGTTCTGACACACCCCCATAGGCAGAGTGGGGGAAAACAAGGGGGGTCACAAGACCAGACAAGAAAAGAAAAGCAAGCTCAGGGTGGATCACAAAGTCACCACACAGTCCGAGCACAAGCAAAGGGCCAGAAGGCCAGTTCACATGCAGTGTTATATAAAGAGAACAAACAATACAGTGATCATACCCTAGCAAGTGTAAGCATGCAGGTATATATATAGATCACAGTACAAGTAGACTCAAGCAATAAGCAAGTGAGGCAAAGTAGGCACAAGGTGTAACACAGTAGAGAAGCGCTGATGATCACCAGGCGGAAGTGCCTTGGTGAATATATCAGCAGTGTTGGCCCTAGTGGCCACGTACGCAAAGCGAAGCTGACCACGCTGCTGCAACTCTCGAGCAAGGAAGTATCGCAGAGCGATATGCTTCGTTCTGTGCTCCAATCTGTGCTCCTGACACAAGGCAATCATGGCCTTGTTGTCCACGTACAGAACTGGAGGAGAACTAGGCTGCTCTCCCAAGTCAATCAGCAGGTAGGTGAGCCAGCGTAACTCCTGTGCAGCCATGGCCCCGGCGTAGATCTCAGCCTCACGACTGGAGCTGAGAACCAAAGACGAGCGGGTGGAGCGCCAGGAAACAGAGCCGGAACCAAGGCTGAAGCTGTAACCCTGTGACGACCGCTGCGTAGCTGAGTCGTCAACCCAAGAAGCGTATGCGTGACCAGTGAGGACAACTGGACCCCATCCTCCAAGCACGAGCCCCATGCCCGACGTACTGCACAAGTAACGCAGTAACCTCTTCGCAGCATCCCAGTGCATCTTTCGGTGCCTACCGGGAGCCACGTAGCGAGCCACAAGGCTAAGAGGGTATGCGAGGTCAGGTCGAGTGCACATCATCAGGTACATGAGGCAACCCACAAGCTCTGGGTATGGACCACTCGGCTCTACGGACTAGTCCAAAGGTGGAGCTGAGAGCGAGTGGCTGGTAGACAGAGGAGTGGGCAGTGGCGAGGAGAACTGGAAGCCGAAGCGCTGAAGGACCTGGTGCACCATGTGTGACTGAGTCAGGGTGATGGTGCGCCGTGCTCTGTCCCGGATGATCTGCAAGCCAAGATAGCTGCGCAGTTCACCCAAGTCAGTACAGGTGAGTCTCTTCTTCAGCTCTGACTTCACAAGGGTCAGTGCCTCGGTGTCGGCAGTGGCAAAGACCAGGTCGTCGACGTAGACAAGGACGTAGAACAGCGGCCGCGAGGTGTCAGTGCGTAGAAACAGCGACGGGTCCACAGTAGTAGGAGCAAACCCAAGAGCCGCAAGTGTAGTCCTCAGTGTGTCGTGCCACTTGCAAGGCGCCTGGCGGAGACCGTAGACAGGCCGGCGGAGGCTCCACTGGGTTCCTGCAGGAAACGACCCAGTGAAGCCAAGTGGGCGGCGCAGCCATATCTCCTCGTACAGGCTGCCCTGCAAGAAAGCTGTGCTGAAGTCTAGAGAGTGCAACTCGTAGTCACGCTGAGCAGCGACGTGCAGCAACACCCAAAGAGTGGTCATCTTCGGGGTAGGGGAGAAGGTCTGAAAGAAGTCAACTCCCTGTCGCTGACTGAAGCCTCGAGCAACGTAACGCACCTTGAAGGCAGGCGGAGAACCCGGCGGCCGCTTCATCATGAAAATCCACATGCCATCGACAATGTTCACCCCAAGTAGGGGAACCTCGTCGACGTAGGTGCCTTTGGACTTCCAGGATGCCATCTCAGCATCCATGGCTGCCTGCCACTGAGAGGAGTAAGGACCCGTAATCGCCTCTGCGTAAGAGCACGGGGTCGGGATGTCTGGTGCATCCGGGTCTCCCTCAGGAGGCAGCATGGAAGCGAAACGAGGTACAGCAGCTGCAAGACACTCAAAGTCCTCCTGCCTGTCCTCAAGGACGTCCGTGCCAAGAGCACACTCACCCCCGACGGACGGAGGACTGGCAGACGCAGACTCAGCAACTAGAGCAGTGGCGTAGTCTAGACGGCAGGTAGCAGCAAAGTCAAGCAGCTCAGCAACGAGGGCAGACACAGCAGCAGACTCAAAAGAAGGGTCAGTGACAGCAGAGGCGAGGAGACGAGAGACAGTTAGACTGGCAGCACGAGCGCGGTCAGACTCAGGGTCAGGAACCTCAGGAAGAGGACTCAGGAGGAGGCGGGAGAGGAACACGCAATGGAACAGAGGAAGGACGGAGTGCCATAGCGTGCGTGCTAGTGACAGGAGGAGGACGCAAACGAGGAACGCGACGAGCAGTGCGAACAGGCGAGACAGGACGAGATGCAGGCTCACAACGCTCTGTAAGACCACCGGACTACTCCTCCAGCTCCAGCGCCTCCCGCGCCAGTGCCTCCAATTCCAGCTCCTCCAGCTCCAGCACCTCCAGGCTCCATATGGTCTCCAGCTCCAGCGCTCCCAACACCACCAGTCCCGGCAGCTCCAGCACCCCTGGTACGAGCACCTCCAGGACCAGCAGTCACAGTACCCCCAGTACCACCAGCTCCTGCAGTAACTCCAGCACCTCCCGCTCCAGCGTCTCCAGCGCCTCCAGCTCTAGTAGCTCCACTCCAAAGGTGTGCGCGCCGAAGAAGCCACTCACGCAGCTGCTGCGGAGAAAGTCGCGGCGAAGCACCAGCAGGACCTCCAGACGAAGCAGCACCCCGAGACTCAGCACCCCCAGACTCCGCACCCTGCGACTCAGCACCCCGATGCTCAACACCCCCAGTCTCCACACCCGCAGGCTCAGCACCTGCAGGCTCCTCACCCCCAGGCTCAGCACCCCCAGACCCAGCACCCTCAGACTCCGCGACCCCAGACGCAGCACCCCCAGACATAGCACCTCAAGCAGCACCTGAGCCGATAGCTACCTGAACAGGCGCAGAACTAGGGAGAGGGTCTACCTGAGACACACCCGAGGGTGCAAGACCCTGGGGTGGAAGGGGGTCTACCGGAGGAGGACCGGGAGCAAAGAAGAGCGGCGGGGGCGGGGGAGGGGCAGAGCGGTAGGGGAAGAGACGGTAGAAGGGAACCGACTCGTCAAACGTGACGTCCTGAGAGGGGAAGACACGGCGCGAGGTGGGGTGGTAAAACTTCCAGCCAGGCGTGTCAGGGACAAAGCCAAGGAAGACGCAGGGAATAGCACGGGCGGAGAGCTTGTCCGCGGACGTATCACGAACAAAGGCACGAGGACCCCAGACCCGGAACACCGACGCATCGCCAACCTTCCCCGTCCAATGAAATGTGTGGGCGAGGTCTCCGGCAAGGAGACACGGGGCCAGAGGTTGAGCTGATGCGCAGCGTACCGGACCGCAAACGACCACAGAAAATGGGGAGCAGCCGCATGGATCATGGAGGTACGAGCGACCTCCATGGCTAAGCCAATGCGGCGCTCAGCAATCCCATTTTGCTGAGGGGAGTCCGGAAGCGTGAACGACTGGAGAATGCCCTCCCCACGACAAAAGTCCCGCAAGAGGTCGGAGGAGAACTCACCACCTTTGTCAGAGTGCAGACGCAGGACGGGAAGGTCCTGGCCGAACCGCTCGCGGAGCTGGAGTCGGACTGTGCGGATCCAAGGGATCAAGACATCAACAACCTCACCCTTGCTGCGCAAGGGGAAGACCGTGGTGTACCGCGTGTAGTCATCAACTACCAGCAGAAAGTAGCGCTCGCGGCCCTGTCCACTGACGCGGGATGGGCCCCACACGTCCATGTGGAGAGTCTGCAGGGGAGCAGTCGTCGGGGGAAACGTGGAGGAGTGAGGAGCAGCGCGCTGCCGCCCCTCGACGCAAGGAAGGCAGGGCGGGGCAGGCGAGGGCAGTAAGGGAGGTAGAGACCTGGGAAGACCAGAGACAAGGAGACAGGAGTGCATTCCACGAAGGCGTGGCAGGGAGGGGTGACCCAGGCGGTGGTGCCACAGAAGAGTCTGGTGCGACAGGAGGTGACATGAGCAAGAGGTGGCTACCTCACCTGACGCGGACACCTGAGCAGACGCAGCTACCCAAGGAGGCTCAGTAGCGAGTGTGTACAGACTCGACCCTGGCCGACGAGTGAACGTGGCCAGGTGAGGCCCCGTCCGTGTGCACGTGCAGATCGACACACACTGACCCCCCGGAGTGGTGGTAGTGACCATCGCATCCTGGAGGGCGGCGGTACTCACCAAGTTCGTAAAGAACGAGGGGAGGTGAAGACCTGACAGTGAGCCGGACGGAACCGCCGGACACGGGAGGACAGTGGAGGAACGGGCCACGAATGGGCCCCCTGAGGGTTCAGCCAGTCTGACCAGGACAGGCGCAGGGAGAGGAGTGAGAGTGGTACTGTCACAAAAGAAACACTATGAGGCACCTTAGTCCAGCGTGAAGGTGAGCAAGGCCTCAGCAGGCGCAGTACCAGGGGGAGTATCAGACTCACTAGCACCTAGAGCAGCAGCTGCTATACCTGGGTCAGGCGGCACACACCGGTAACAGTCACCCTTAGCACTAGCTGACAAAGCATACATAGCAGAAAGAATAGCATCATAGTCTAGGTCAAAGATAGCAACACCAGACCTAAGCAAATCCGCCCAGCGAGGGCGCTCGACGTCGTCACCAAACTCAGCACGCCAGGCGTCGTCGAGGCGGGAGAAGCAGTGGTGCTCAGTGTGAAGCTTCCCGCATGTCTGGCCAGCACGGACACCCGTGCGAATGACATACGGGCAGCACTCACTGCCCCCAGACGTCCCACGCTGAAACAACCACTCACGGAGCTGCTGGGGCGACTTGGTTTCGCTCCGACGCTGCTGCTGCTGCTGCTTCCGCTGGCCACCACTAGGGTTTCCATGCCGAGGTCCAGTCCTACCGCCACCAGTCCCACCGCCTCCACTGCCGCCACTCCCACCGCTGCCTCCACCGCCACCACCAGAGCCCCCACTCCCACCACCAGTCCCACCGCCGCCACCACCTCCACTGCCTCCACCACCTCCACTGCTGCCCCCACCACCGCTCCCGCTGCCACCTCCACCACCACCGCTGCCACCTCCACCACCCCTTGCCCTTGCTGCTGCGGTGCTTCACACTAGCAGAAGCAGCCCTGACGTCCTCAGCAATAGAGATGTCGGCAGCAGCAGCAGAGGCGTAGGAGGGGGCAAGGGTGGAGGGGTTGCAACCCTCAAAGAAGGGCGGGCGCGGAGTGCCACGAGCAGCACCTACAGCAACTGCACTAGTCTCTGTTGCGAGAAGATGCTGCTCGAGGAGGTCAACAGTGAGAGAGGTGGGGTCAAGGGAGAGAAAGTGGTCCCTGACAGAGCGAAGAGAGTCAGGGAGGCGAGTGACTATGAAGTATAGGGTGATGAACATCGGGGGCTGGTTCCTGTCAAGGAACTCAGCAGGGACGGTAGCGCGGTAGCGAGCGGCGCTGGTGCGCAGGTGGGAAACCAGGTCCTCTACTGTGGCAAAAGCTGATAGCTTGGGGAACAGGTAGGGCAGTAGCAGTCGGCCTAGAGCAGCAGTGGCTGGCGAGGAGTAGCGAGCTACGACAGCAGCGTACATTGCCTGTGCTGTCCTGTGCTGTCTGAAGTGAGCGCATTCAGCTAACGGCAGGTGGTTGCGAATGGCTATGCGGGCAGCAGCGTCGCGAGTAAGCCACTGTGAGCGAGTCGAACTGTCAGCTGTGGCGGGAGGGGCAGTTGCAGCGCCTGACGCTAGGTCAAGCAGCGAAACACTGTCCTTAGAATCGCTCAGTAGGTACAGCTGCAGATCGTCAAGCCACGTGTCAAACTGAAGCGGTCTGCCCTCATGATCAAACGCTAGAACTCGAAGCAAAGCCATCGGGGCACAGTACGTAGGAGCAGCAGTGGCAGCAGTAGCAGTAGCAACAGTAGCAGTAGCAGTAGCAGGGGTCGAGGGGCCGAGGGGCCTGGGGGCCAAGGGGCCAAGGTGCTGGGGGCCTAGGGGCCAGGGGCCGAGGGGCCAGGGGGCCGAGGGGCCGAGGGGCCGAGGGCCTAGGGGGGACGGGGCCGCGGGGCCAAACACGAAGGGGGGGGGGGGCGAGGGGCCGAGGCTAGGGGCCGAGGGGCCTGGGGGCCGAGGGGCCAAACACGAAGGGGGGGGGGCGAGGGGCCGAGGCTAGGGGCCGAGGGGCCTGGGGTCTAGGGGCCGAGGGGCCAAACTGCGACGGGGCCGAGGGGCCGCGGGGCCTAGGTCGACGGGGCCGCGGGGCCAGGGGAAACGGGGCCGAGGGGCCTGGGGCCTAGGGGCGTCGGGGCCGTGGGGCCAGGGGCGACGGGGCCGAGGGGCTGGGGGCCTAGGTCGACAGGGACGCGGGGCCTAGGTCGACGGGGTCGCGGGGCCTGGGGCGACGGGGCCGGGGGCCTAGGTCGACGGGGCCTAGGGGCGACGAGGCCGCGGGGCCAGGGGCTACGGGGCCGAGGGGCGAGGGCCGAGGGGCCGCGGGGCGAGGGCCGGGGGCCTAGGTCGACGGGGCCGCGGGGTCGAGGTCGACGGGGCCGAGGGGCCAGGGGCAACGGGGCCAGGGGCCTAGGTCGACGGGGCCGCGGGGGGGGCCGGGGGCCTAGGTCGACGGGGTCGCGGGGCCTAGGTCGACGGGGTCGCGGGGCCTCGGTCGACGGGGCCACGGGGCCAGGGGCGATGAGGCCGGGGGCCTAGGTCGACGGGGCCTAGGGGCGACGAGGCCGCGGGGCCAGGGGCTACGGGGCCGAGGGGCGAGGGCCGAGGGGCCGCGGGGCGAGGGTCGAGGGCCTAGGTTGACGGGGCCGCGAAGGGCGACTGGCGACGAGGGTCGCGACGAGCCTAGGGTGACCGAGGGGCCGGGCTAGGGGCGACGCCAAGGGGCGACGGGCTGGGGCCTAGGGGCGACGGGCGCGAGGCTAGGCTAGCAGGGCAGCAGGTGGTGGGCCCAAAAAACGGTCCTAGGAAGGGACCTGCTCTGAAACCATGTCAAGGTTACGAACGAGAATGAATGAACTATGAAACAGTTGGGTACAAGTACTAACCCTAATTGGGTTGTACCCCTTATGGGCTACCCCACTATAGCCTACACAAATTTCAGCACTGTAATGTTCGGACATGGAATGGCACTGAACTGAGAGAGCAACAGATCCTAAGGCCAACAATCCGAGAGGGAGTTTGTTGGTGCAACCCTACGGTTTTGCACTCGGCTTGTTGTCCGTGTGCGTGCATGCGTGTGTGCATGGAATGGTATGAGGGCATGGGATAATATATATTTCATGCTTATAATATTTTGTGAATGTTGAGTCATGATGTCGAGTGTGTGTGTCGAGTTAATAGCGATTCATCGCTAGTCGCATGTCTACGTCGTCGTTTGTATGTCTCGCGCAGTTTCTATTTCGTCGTTTGTGTGTGTCGCGCGGTTTCTATTTTGTCGTGTGTGGAACGTCCGGCGTGTCGCAGATGTGTGCAGCATACCCATCAAGAACTCAAGGATGGGTTTATGATGAAGAAACAGAGCCTTGGTTTCAAGAGTCAAGTGATCGCGAAGCCCGCGAAAAAGGGTACACCTCAAGATATTGAGAATAGTTACATTACTTTGTGTAGTGTAACATTTCACTTGGTGTAAGCTGTTATGTGATGCTATCATTTGCATTCACGTCTGTCTGCCTCCCATAATATGTTCGTGCGTTGCATGCGTGGTCTGTACAAGGATTTGTGTTTGGTGTGGTTTGGATTTTCTGAGTGTGTGTGAATGATATTTGGCTTGAGCAGATATCTGAACTGAGTCCTCTACTCGAGAGCTTTCCGACGAACCAAAAATCGTCGCGGTCGGAGCAACAACGAGAAAGTTATGATCGTTCGTAGTTATGGTTGTGGTGCGGTGACTATGGGAATTTGTGGAGTGACTCCATATGGGGTTTAGACTATTTGGGGTTGGGAAATTCGTCCCCATCACTGTAGATGATGCCAAGTGGTTGGGAGAAGCCACGGTCGAAATTCATAACTCGAGTTATACTCCATCTTTTGATACGATTCGAATTGTGAATGTTAGCCACGGTCAGGGGCTATACTCGAGTTTGAGAGAATTCTAACAGTGCATTGATTGTCGACGACGTTTCTTGTGAAGTCGACAATTCTGTCCATAATTTTAGTCCAACGATTTTGAGATATTTCGGCCTCCAATCTTCACACACTCCGTCCTTCGTCTCTAACAAGTGGTATCAGAGCTGATGAAGAACTTTGTGCAGAGTCTACTGAAGTGTGAAGACCCTCCTAGACCCACCATGGCCTGTGGGCGTGCCTAAGTGGAGTTCTGGATGTTGCATGTGACTTCCGCTAAGGGGAAACTCTGCCGAAATTTCGTTGGCCCTGACACTTGTGGAAATTGAGTGGGACTTCGGTGTGGACAGCAAAGGGGGAGCTGGAACATGTGCTTGGGAGCAGAGGAGATGAGTCAAGGGAGTGGAGATGCAGCTGAGAAGAGGAATGAGCCCCACCATCCAAGACCAAGGCATTGGATGGCTCAAACTCTGAGGAATGGAGCGGGCGGATGCGGAGTGCGTTTAAGCGCTACAAGCTGCTGAAACTTGCGATGGGAGAAGAGAAGATGCCGGAGGAAGGCGACGCCCGCGATCGGTGGATTGAGAAGAGCGCGGTGCTGTACTACCTAATCCTTCAATCGGTCAACAACGACATGTTCCAACACACCAAGGATTTGGTGGAGTTGAATGATTCCGGACCAAAGGCGTGGAAGCTACTGCGCGACGTGATTCAGCCCAACACGCTGCCAATGGTGATTGTGTTGGAGAAGGAGCTGGCTGCCCTCTCCATGCGACCGGGCGATGATGTGAAGTCGGTCCTTGACAAGATCAAGGACACCTATGCGACGATGGCAGCGGTGGGCAGCAATGTGTCGCAGATGCAGCAGTGCACCAAGATCATCTCGGTGCTCGATAACTCGTGGGACAACCTAATCCCCACCCTCAACACTCTGCAGGACCAATGGACACCAGAGTGGCTACGGCAGCAGATTCTGCTGAAGGACTTCCGCAGGCGCCACACGGGTGGTGGTGCTGCCAACAAAACTGCTGAGGGGTATGGAGCTGCAGGAGGCAGTAGAGGAAGAGGGGGAGAGAGAGGCCGAGGCCGTGGGAGAGGCTTTGGCAGAGGGAGAGGCCGAGGTGACTACAACGAGGGGCATGGGAGCTCTTGTGGCAGGGGGAGCACTCGAATGGAGGGTGCCTGCTGGTACTGCAAGAAGGCTGGACACCTGTGGTTCAAGTGTTTCAGCAGGTCTGAGGGATGGGCGCCTCCATGCATGAAGCCGCCAAGTGGTGAACGTGCACGAGGTGGCGCTGTTCAAGGTTCAGGTGCACAAGGTGATGGTGCACAAGGTGATGGTGCACAAGGTAAAGCCGACCCTGGGATGTTCCTCATGGTTGAGGATGTGAAAGGGAGTGAGGGTGATGTGGGCTCAGTTGGGAAGGTTGTGATGCACCCCCTCACTCACTAGGTGATAGATTCAGGTTGCACAAGTCACATGACCCCACGGGCAGATTTGCTTGCTGAGGTAAAGCCCCCTGGAAAGATTAAGTTTGTGGCTGCCGCTTCAGGTGCTTTGCTCCCTGTGATTGGTGTTGGGAATGCCAAGGTGATGGGAGCCAATGAGGAGCTTGTGGGGTTGGTAAATGTGCTGCTAGTTGAAGGTTTGTCCGCTAACCTTCTTTCTGTGCGCCGACTGCAGAAGAGCAAGGCTAAAGTTTGGGTCCAACCAGCTGCCATGCAAAGCTTGGGAAATTGCTGATGTGGGATTTGGAGGAGGAGAGCAGCTGCATCAAGGACCTATGGCAGCTGCCCATTATCCCTTCGAACGGGAAACCTCCTGTTCTCCCGCACGACTGGACCACTCGTTGTCCTCCGCGTGCTCGTCCTTCGTCTCCTTTTGACGACCTCCGCACTGTCTTGTTTCGTTATTGTCATCGTCGTGCCCCGCCTGTGTTTGTTCTCCCGCCACCTCCTGCATCGTCTCTCACTGTCTCCTCTCACCCTATCACTCACTAGTACCATGTTGCTCGTCTTGTTGTCTCACGTGTTCTCGCCTCTCTTGTCATCGACCCTCGTGCCTCTCCGTCGTCTGTCTCGGCTCTTATCCGTCGTCTGTGTCTGAGCTAGCATATCTTGCACGTTGTGTTCTCTCCCAACCCGTTTCCATCACCCTTTTCAAGCAAAACTGACAGTTTGGGATGCAATTGCAGTGTGTTATAGAAGGTTTACGACTTTTTTGTAGCCTACATATAGACCATAGTACACATTTGGCTCACTGGTCCTCCAAAGAATCTCAATGAAATTTAGACGCACGGGTCCATGACAATGATTTAGACTCTCAAAAGTATTGTTTGCTTATTTAGGCGACATGTCGCTGTTGTCATGTTTAGACGCTGTGCATAAAAGCGATTTTTTTTTTATGTATTACACTATAGGAAGTGCATACATTCTCAGTCGTAACTGACATAAAAGCAAAGTGGTTTATCATGCGTATTCGTGTCTCCTATCGCAGGTACTTCAGAGCCGTCAAGCGGAGTGCGCGAATTTGCACAAGAATACCCGCTCGGCCTAGGAAACACTGCATCGAGCATCACCCTTTTCTTGTCGGGTCAGATATGAAGTTGTTCCACAAGCACTAAGTAAAAAGTATATCAATAATTTTCAGGTCAGGTTCCGCAATTCGACTAGTTTTTCCAGAATTGGATTGCACGAATTTCGCTGTTCTTGGCAATTCTCGACTTTTGCCCGTCTTTTCAAACTACCCGAGCTCGTTCAACCTCCCCCCACTCCTTTCCCCCTCCTCCCCTTGGCACGCCTTCTTCTTGTGCGGAAGAACCACCAGGAGCGCAGGGCCGCACCTGCTTTCTGACCAGTGCATCCTCTTCTATTTCGCCAAACCGTGCTTGCGAGATTTGGTTAGGTTTGCTTCAGATAGGTTCTGGTCAGTCTGAGATACTTAGATATAGTTTTGGTTGGGTGAAAGGGTAACAACTGATTTGCACAGAAAAGTCAACGCGCCTAAATAAGGTTCAAACATCAGCCAAAATGGAGGTTCGACAAGTGAACGAAATCCAATCACGCTCGAAACCCAGCAGGGGTGGATAGAGGGCTCAGCCTTCTTCCCACTGCAATTAGCAGGTCTTTTTCATGCATTTTGAAAACACGTGTTCCAGGCCAAGTCTCCATAATGCTCTCGAGAGAAGTCTAGTTGCGTTCAACGAGTTCAATGTCACATGTGGAGTCCGCAGAAGTCTACATGCGATTGTGTTCTTTTCATTGTATAGTTTTGGGCAATGTGGAACGCATGTGTCGCCTGCCACATTTGAACAGTTTTCATAGCTACATTTCCCCTTAGCCTGGTTAGGGTGGACTTTCGAAAACAGTCGAAAGATCAGCAAGTCACGACGCGACAGCTCATCACCCGAGATAATTGCAGCACGCGGTGCACTCTCCGCAGAACGCGTCGACGGTCTAGTCGCCCAGTCACTAGCATTCCTCGTCACAACACCGTCGCAACACCGTCGCAACCACCGTCGTTCATCTCTGTTCCGACGTTGGGAAATATACCATTTCTACGGCGAAAAGCGGCTTGATCTCTGAGAGGAAGAGGTGAAGGAAAGAGGTGAAGGAAAGAATAGAGGAAGACGGAGAGAAAGCAAGGAGTGAGTTGGAAAGGAAAAGGAAGAGCGGAAGCGGACAAGGAAAGTGAAAGGCGGAAAGCGAAGGGAAGGGCGGAAGCGGACAGAGTAAGTGAAAAGCGGAAGCGGAACGAGCATCGCAAAAATGTAAGAATGCGCTGCTTGGGAGGGGGAGGGGGGGTCAATTTTAGGGTTGAAAACTGCATCGTAAACGCTGGTTCACAAGGGACATTCAATGTCGCGGTTCTCTGGGTAGTTTACTACCCCCGTATTGCCGTAATAGATGTAGTACGGCGGTTTATTAAGCACGATCAAAGTCGAGTCCCTCCAAAACATCATGCGCTCCTAGTTGACGGGTGTTTACACGGTTGTTTTCCTAGGTTGGAGAGTTTGTCCCGCTTTCATATCGTGACTACTGTTTAGGCACCTCGTAAACGCTTCTCTTCTCCTGTTTACGATGTGGTTGTGTTTCAGGCACAGGATGGTTCATCAGGAAACACGCTTCCGCGGCGTAAGTCGTCCCGATACACGAAATCAGAACCAATTGGTTGCGGAAGTGTAGATACTTACTGCTGTGACATTCAAGCGGAAACACAAGTCCGCGACGCAAGTCGTCTCGATACAAGAATAAAAAACCAATGGGGGCGGAATTGTATGTACAAATGTGACTTGTTTAATTGTACGAAATCGGGATATTGTTTATGGTTGCAAATTGCACATTTGTTGTTAACAATGGACGTTCATGAATTGATAAGACGTTATCCAATGTATTTTGTGTTGCGTTGCTAGCTTTTGTTTTCAGTACTTAGTACTTGCCATGATTTCCGTAGTTTGGCTTTGGTTATGTTTGTATGTATTTTTGTATTAGGTTATTTAGTGGTTTCCTAGAGTACCAGTCGCCAGTAACTTTGTGCAACAAGCCACTGACAGTATTGGCGAACATTCGGTGGAACTAGCTGTACGAATCATTTCCTTGAATTTCGCCAGTTGCGCGGCAGATTCGGATCGCCTTCCGATCTGGTAGATGATTGGTCAAATAACACTGACAGGAGTCGCGTCGAGTTCACCTGGTCGCGTCTACACTAAGAGTGGTAGTTGTTCATTCGAATCCATTTCAACCGAGCGCTATCCACGATGAGAGATTTGCTGGTGAATCCAAAGCACCTTCCTCATCCTCTCTAGTTGTGAATCTCACAACTCATTCCCGTCAGTCTTAGAGCTTATTCACTCGTCATTCTAATCGTGGTGATTACTCTGCTGCTCCTACCTTTCTCAGCATACCATCGCGTCGGTAGTTCCGCATCAACTGCCCGTGCCGTGTGGGCGTCCTAGTGACATAGGCAACACTCGTGACATGTTGCGTGTACAATATCCGTGCACTCGTAAGAGCCATCAAAGAGGGCAGGGCAGACGTCGGCATCAGTGATTCAGCTGAGAATCACAGGCCCGTGAAGGCAGAGTGCCACGATCGGATAGAGCGGCGTCACCCAAGGCTGCAGCGACATTTCAAGGAGGTGCAACATCACAAAAATTGGCGATTTCTGAAGGAGCGGACATCCCTGGAAGAGCGACGTCGCGTTACGCGGCGACAGCGC
The DNA here is from genome assembly GCA_947471745.1 of Closterium sp. Naga37s-1. Taxonomy (NCBI): domain Eukaryota; kingdom Viridiplantae; phylum Streptophyta; class Zygnematophyceae; order Desmidiales; family Closteriaceae; genus Closterium; species Closterium sp. Naga37s-1. The sequence continues at coordinate 2,556,011 of CANJKZ010000717.1, read as the reverse complement.
AAGACACGGCGACAGCACAAGACACGGCACAGCGCAAGACGCGGCGACAGCGCAGGACGCGGCGACTGCGCAGGAGGCGGCGACAGCGCAGGACGCGGCGACTGCGCAGGAGGCGGCGACAGCGCAGGACGCGGCGACTGCGCAGGAGGCGTCGACAGGGAAGGGGCCGTCGCCCCTCGGCCCCCGCGCGCCCCCTGTCGCCCCTCAGCATCGCAGGGCGCGGCGACAGCGCCAGGCGCGGCGACAGCGCACCCCCCGTCGCCCCTCGGCCTCAGCGCGGCCCCGCGGCGCCCCCTGTCGCCCCTCGGCCCCCGCGCGCCCCCCGTCGCCCCTCGGCCCCAGCGCGGCCCCGCGGCGCCCCCCGTCGCCCCTCGGCCCCCGCGCGCCCCCCGTCGCCCCTCGGCCCCAGCGCGGCCCCGCGGCGCCCCCCGTCGCCCCTCGGCCCCCGCGCGCCCCCCGTCGCCCCTCGGCCCCAGCGCGGCCCCGCGGCGCCCCCCGTCGCCCCTCGGCCCCCGCACGCCCCCCGTCGCCCCTCGGCCCCAGCGCGGCCCCGCGGCGCCCCCCGTCGCCCCTCGGCCCCCGCGCGCCCCCCGTCGCCCCTCGGCCCCAGCGCGGCCCCGCGGCGCCCCCCGTCGCCCCTCGGCCCCAGCGCGGCCCCGCGGCGCCCCGCGTCGCCCCTCGGCCCCCGCGCGCCCCCCGTCGCCCCTCGGCCCCAGCGCGGCCCCGCCGCGCCCCCCGTCGCCCCTCGGCCCCCGCGCGCCCCCCGTCGCCCCTCGGCCCCAGCGCGGCCCCGCCGCGCCCCCCGTCGCCCCTCGGCCCCCGCACGCACCCCGTCGCCCCTCGGCCCCCGCGCGCCCCCCTGGCCCCTCGGCCCCTTGCTCCTGGCCCCGCGGCCCCGTCGCCCTAGGCCCCCGTCCCCTCGGCCCCTTCGCTCCTGGCCCCGCGGCCCCGTCGCCCTAGGCCCCCGGCCCCTCGGCCCCTCTGCTGCTACTGCTGCTCCTCCTGCTGCTACTGCTACTGCTACTACTGCTACCGCTACGGCTGCTACTGCTGCTCCTGTGTACTGCGCCGCTATGGCTTCGCTTCGGGATATCGCGTTCGATCATGAGGGCAGACCGGTTCAGTTTGACATGTGGCTTGACGACCTGCAGCTGTACCTACTGAGCGATTCTAAGGACAGTGTGTCGCTGTTTGACCTAGCGTCAGGTGCCGCTACCGCCTGTCCCGCCACAGCTGATAGTGCGACTCGCTCACAGTGGCTTACTCGCGATGCTACTGCCCGCTTACCCATTCGCAATCGCCTGCCGTTAGCCGAATGCGCTCACTTCGGACAGCACAGGACAGCACAGGCCCTGTACGACGCTGTAGTTGCTCGCTACTCCTGGCCTGCCACTGCTGCTCTAGGACGACTGATGCTGCCCTACCTGTTCCCCGAGCTATCAGCTTTTGCCACAGTAGAGGACCTGGTTTCCCACTTGCGCGCTAGCCACGCTCGCTACCGCGCTGCCCTCCCAGCCGAGTTCCTTGACAGGAACCCACCCCCGATGTACATCACTCTCTACTTCGTAGTCACTCACCTCCCTGACTCCCTTCGCTCTGTCAGGGACCACTTTCTCTCCCTTGACCCCACCTCCCTCACTGTTGACCTTCTCGAGCAGCATCTCCTCGCAGCTGAGACTAGTGCAGTTGCTGTAGGTGCTGCTCGTGGCACTCCACGCCAGCCCTTCTTTGAGGGTTGCTCCCCCTCCCCCCTTGCTCCCTCCTACGCCTCTAGTGTTGCTGCCGACGTCCCTGTCCCTCTAGTGCGAAGCGCCGTCGCAGCAAGGGCAAGGGTGGAAGGGGTGGTGGAGGTGGCAGCAGTGGTGGTGGAGGTGGCAGCGGGAGTGGTGGTGGGGGCAGCAGTGGAGGTGGTGGAGGCAGTGGAGGTGGTGGCGGGGGTGGGACTGGTGGCGGGAGTGGGGGCTCTGGTGGCGGCGGTGGAGGCAGTGGTGGGAGTGGCGGCAGTGGAGGCGGTGGGACTCGTGGCGGTAGGACTGGACCTCGGCGTGGAGGCCCTGGTGGTCGTCAGCGGCAGCACCAGCAGCGTCGGAGCGATACCCAGTCGCCCCAGCAGCTCCGTGAGTGGTTGTTTCAGCGTGGGCCGTCTGGGGGTAGTGATAGCTGCCCGTATGTCATTCGCACGGGTGTCCGTGCTGGTCAGACATGCGGGAAGCTTCACACTCAGCACCACTGCTTCTCCCGCCTCGACGACGCCTGGCGTGCTGAGTTTGGTGACAACGTCGAGCGCCCTCGCTGGGCGGATTTGCTTAGGTCTGGTGTTGCTATCTTTGACCTAGACTATGATGCTATTCTTTCTGCCATGTATGCTTTGTATGCTAGTGCTGAGGGTGACTGTTACCGGTGTGTGCCACCTGACCCAAGTATAGCGGCTGCTGCTCTAGGTGCTAGTGAGTCTGGTACTCTCCCTGGTACTGCGCCTGCTCAAGCCTTGCACACCTTCACGTTGGACTCAGGCGCCTCGCGCTGTTTCTTTCGTGACACCACCACCCTCACTCCTCTCCCTGCACCTGTCCCAGTGAGACTGGCTGACCCCTCCGGGGGCCCGGTCGTGGCCCGTTCCTCCACTGTCCTCCCGTGTCTGGCGGTTCCGTCCGGCTCACTGTCAGGTCTTCACCTCCCCTCGTTCTCTACGCACTTGGTGAGTACCGCTGCCCTCCACGATGCGATGGTCACTACCACCACTCCGGGGGGTCAGCGTGTGTCGATCTGCACATGCACACAGGACGGGCCATCACCTGGCCACGTTCAGCCGTCGGCCAGGGTCGAGTCTGTAACAACTCGCTACCCAGCCTCCTCAGGTAGCTGCGTCTGCTCAGGTGTCCGCGTCAGGTCAGGTAGCTGCCTCTTGCTCGTGTCGCCTCCTGTCACACCAGACTCTTCTGTGGCACCACTGCCTAGGTCACCCCTCCCTGCCACGCCTTCGTGGCATGCACTCCCGTCTTCTTGTCTCTGGTCTACCTAGGTCTCTGCCTCCCCTCCCGCCCTCGCCTGCCCCGCCCTGCCTTCCTTGCGTCGAGGGGCGGCAGCGCGCCGCTCCTCACTCCTCCTCGTTTCCTCCGATGACTGCTCCCCTGCAGACTCTCCAGATGGACGTGTGGGGCCCAGCCCGTGTCAGTGGACAGGGCCGCGAGTGCTACTTTCTTCTGGTCGTTGACGACTACACGCGGTACACCACGGTCTTCCCCTTGCGCAGCAAGGGTCAGGTCGTTGATGTCTTGATCCCTTGGATCCGCACAGTACGTCTCCAGCTCCGCGAGTAGTTCGGCCAGGACTCCCCTCAGCAAAATGGGATTCCTGAGCGCCGCATTGGCTTAGTCATGGAGGTCGCTCGTACCTGCATGATCCATGCGGCTGCTCCCCATTTTCTGTGGCCGTTTGCGGTCCGGTACGCTGCGCATCAGCTCAACCTCTGGCCCCGTGTCTCCTTGCCGGAGACCTCGCCCACACTGCGTTGGACGGGGGAGGTTGGCGATGCGTCGGTGTTCTGGGTCTGGGGTTCTACTGCCTTTGTTCGCGATTTGCCGCGGACAAGCTCTCCGCCCGTGCTATCCCCTGCGTCTTCCTTAGCTTTGTCCCTGACGCCCCTGGCTGGAAGTTTTACCACCCCACCTCGAGCCGTGTCCTCCCTTCTCAGGACGTCACGTTTGACGAGTCGGTTCCCTTTTACCGTCTCTTCCCCTACTGCTCTGCCCCTCCCCCGCCCCCGCCGCTCTTCCTTGCTCCCAGTCCCCCTCCGGTAGCTGGAGACCCTACGGAGACGGGAGCTGCTGGAGCTGGAGGCTCTTGCGCTGGAGGCACTGGAGCTGGAGGAGCTGGAGTTGGAGGCACTGGCGCGGGAGGCGCTGGAGCTGCAAGAGCTGGAGCTGTTGACCCTGGAGCTGGAGGTGCTGGAGGCACTATGCGGCCGCGACCGTACTTTGTTCCCCTGCTTCAGCAGGTTCTTGGTGTCCCGTCTTCTACTAGCGTTACTCCTCCCCTCCTGTGTCCACTGCCTGACCAGTCGCAGCCGTCGTTATAGTCAGCCTCCCCACTGCCTGCTCCTTCTCCTTACACTGAGCAGTCCAAAGGTCTTACAGAGCGTCGTGAGCCTGCGTCTCGTCCTGTCTTGCCTGTTCGCACTGCTAGTCGCGTTCCTCGTTCGCGTCCTCCTCCTGTCCCTGGCACGCACACTATGGCACTCTGTCGTTCCTCTGTTCCACTGCGTGTTCCTCTGCCTGCTCCTCCTGAGTCCTCTCTTCCTGAGGTCCCTGACCCTGAGTCTGACCGTGCTCGTGCTGCCAGTCCCACTGTCTCTCGTCTCCTCGCCACTGTTGTCACTGACCCTTCTTTTGAGTCTGCTGTTGCATCTGCTCTCGTTGCTGAGCTGCTTGACTATGCTGCTGCCTGCCGTCTAGACTACGCCACTGCTCTTGTTGCTGAGTCTGAGTCTGCCAGTCCTCCGTCCGTCGGGGGTGAGTCTGCTCTTGGCACGGACGTCCTTGAGGACAGGCAGGAGGACATTGAGTGTCTTGCAGCTGCTGTACCTCATTTCGCTTCCATGCTGTTTGCCCCTGAGGGAGACCCGGATGCACCAGACATCCCGACCCCGCGCTTTTACGTAGAGGCGATTACGAGTCCTTACTCCTCTCAGTGGCAGGCAGCCATGGATGCCGAGATGGCATCGTGGAAGTCCACAGGCACCTACGTCGACGAGGTTCCCCCACCTGGGGCGAACATTGTCGATGGCATGTGGATCTTCAGGGTGAAGCGGCCGCCGGGTTCACCGCCTGCCTTCAAGGCGCGTTACGTTGCTCGAGGCTTCAGACAGCGACAGGGAGTCGACTAGTTTCAGGCCTTCCTTACCACCCCCAAGATGACTACTCTTCGGGTATTGCTTCACGTCCCGGCTCCGCACCCCCAGACGCAGCACCCCCAGACGCAGCACCCCGAGCAGCACCTGAGCCGACAGCTACCTCGACAAGCGCAGTACCAGGGAGAGGGTGTACCTGAGACACACCTGAGGGAGCAGGACCCTGGGGCAGGAAGGGGTCTATCGGAGGGGGGCCGGGAGCAAGGAAGAGCGGCGGGGGCGGGGGAGGGGCAGAGCGGTAGGGGAAGAGACGGTAAAAGGGAACCGGCTCGTCAAACATGACGTCCTGAGAAGGGAGGACACGGCACGAGGTGGGGTGGTAAAACTGCCAGCCAGGCACGTCAGGGACAAAGCCAAGGAAGACGCAGGGGATAGAACGGGCGGAGAGCTTGTCAGCGGACGTATCGCGAACAAAGGCACAAGAACCCTAGACCCGGAACACCGACGCATCGCCAACCTCCCCCATCCAACGCATTGTGGGCGAGGTCTCCGGCAAGGAGACACGGGGCCAGAGGTTGAGCTGATGCGCAGCGTACCGGACCGCAAACGGCCGCAGAAAATGGGGAGCAACCGCATGGATCATGGAGGTACAAGCGACCTCCATGACTAAGCCAATGCGGCGCTCAGGAATCCCATTTTTCTGAGGGGAGTCCGGAAGCGTGAACGGCTGGAGAATGCCCTCCCCACGACAAAAGTCCCGCAAGAGGTCGGAGGAGAACTCACCATCTCTGTCAGAGTGCAGACGCAGGACAGGAAGGTCCTGGCCGAACCGCTCGCGGAGCTGGAGACGGGCTGTGCAGATCCAAGGGATCAAGACATCAACGACCTCACCCTTGCTGCGCAAGGGGAAGACCGTGGTGTACCACATGTAGTCGTCAACTACCAGCAGAAAGTAGCGCTCGCGGCCCTGTCCACTGACGCGGGGTGGGCCCCACACGTCCATGTGGAGAGTCTGCAGGGGAGCAGACGTCGGGGGAAACGAGGAGGAGTGAGGAGCGGCGCGCTGCCGCCCCTCGACGCAAGGAAGGCAGGGCGGGGCAGGCGAGGGCGGGAGGGGAGGCAGAGACCTGGGTAGACCAGAGAGAAGAAGACGGGAGTGCATGCCACGAAGGCGTGGCAGGGAGGGGTGACCCAGGCGGTGGTGCCACAGAAGAGTCTGATGCGACAGGAGGCGACACGAGCAAGAGGCGGCTACCTGACTTGACGCGGACACCTGAGCAGATGCAGCTACCTGAGAAGGCTCGGTAGCGAGTGTGTACAGACTTGACCCTGGCCGACGAGTGAACGTGGCCAGGTGACGGCCCGTCCTGTGTGCACGTGCAGATCGACACACGCTGACCCCCAAGAGTGGTGGTAGTGACCATCACATCCTGGAGGGCAGCGGTACTCACCAAGTTCGTAGAGAACGAGGGGAGGTGAAGACCTGACAGTGAGCCGGACGGAACCGCCGGACACGGGAGGAAAGTGGAGGAACGGGCCACGACCAGGCCCCCAGAGGGGTCAGCGAGTCTGACCGGGACAGGTGCAGGGAGAGGAGTGAGGGTGGTGCTGTCATGAAAGAAACAGCGCGAGGCGCCTGAGTCCAGCGTGAAGGTGTGCAAGGCCTCAGCAGGCGCAGTACCAGGGAGAGTACCAGACTCACTAGCACCTAGAGCAGCAGCCGATATACCTAGGTCAGGTGGCACACACCGGTAACAGTCACCCTCAGCACTAGCAGACAAAGCATACATAGCAGAAAGAATAGCATCATAGTCTAGGTCAAAGATAGCAACTCCAGACCTAAGCAAATCTGCCCAGCGAGGGCGCTCGACCTCATCACCAAACTCAGCACGCCAGGCGTCGTCGAGGCGAGAGAAGCAGCGGTGTTGAGTGTGAAGCTTCCCGCATGTCTGACCAGCACGGACACCTGTTCAAATGACATACGGGCAACTATCACTACCCCCAGATGTCCCACGCCGCAACAACCACTCACGGAGCTGCTGGGGCGACTAGGTCTTGCTCCGACACTGCTGCTGCTGCCGCTGGCCACCACCAGGGCCTCCACGCCGAGGTCCAGTCCTATCGCCACCAGTCCCACCGCCTCCACTGCCACCACTCCCACTGCTGCCTCCACCGCCGCCACCAGAGCCCCCACTCCCGCCACCAGTCCCACCGCCGCCACCACCTCCACTGCTGCCCCCACCACCACTCCCGCTGCCACCTCCACCACCACCGCTGCCACCTCCACCACCCCTGCCACCCTTGCCCTTGCTACTGTGGCACTTCGCACTAGTCGAAGCAGCCCCGACGTCCTCAGCAACAGAGACGTCTGCAGCAGCAGAAGAGGCGTAGGGGGGGGCAAGGGGGGAGGGGGAGCACCCCTCAAAGAAGGGCGGGCGCGGAGTGCCACGAGCAGCACCTACAGCAACTGCACTAGTCTCAGCTACGAGGAGATGCTGCTCGAGGAGGTCAACAGTGAGGGAGGTGGGGTCAAGGGAGAGAAAGTGGTCCCTGACAGAGCGAAGAGAGTCAGGGAGGCGATTGACTATGAAGTAGAGGGTGATGAACATCGGGGGCTTGTTCCTGTCAAGGAACTCAGCAGGGACGGTATCGCGGTAGCGAGCGTCGCTAGTGCGCAGGTGGGAAACCAGGTCCTCAACTGTGGCAAAAGCTGACAGCTCGAGGAACAGGTAGGGTAGTAGCAGTCGGCCTAGCGCAGCAGTGGCAGGATAGGAGTAGCGAGCGACTACAGCGTCGTACAGGGCCTGTGCTGTCCTGTGCTGTCCGAAGTGAGCGCATTCGGCTAATGGCAGGTGGTTGCGAATGGCTAAGCGGGCAGCAGCGTCGCGAGTAAGCCACTGTGAGCGATTCGCACTGTCAGCTGTGGCGGGAGGGGCGGTAGCGGCACCTGATGCGAGGTCAAACAGCAACACACTGTCCTTAGAATCGCTCAGTAGGTACAGCTGCAGGTCGTCGAGCCACGTGTCAAACTGAACCGGTCTGCCCTCATGATCGAACGCGAGAACTCGAAGCGAAGCCATACTGGCGCAGCACGCAGGAGCAGCAGTAGCAGCAGCAGTAGCAGCAGTAGCAGTAGCAGCAGTAGGAGCTGCAGTAGCAGCAGTAGCACTAGTAGTAGCAATAGGAGTAGCAGCAGAGGGGCCGAGGGGCTGGAGGCCTAGGGGCGTCGGGCCATGGGGCAAGGAACGAAGGGGGGGGGGGCCGAGGAGCCGGGGGCCTAGGGGCGACGGGCCACGTGGCCAGGGACAAAGGGGCCGAGGGGCCGGGGTCCTAGGGGCGTCGGGCCGCGGGGCCAGTAGAGAAGGGGCCGAGGGGCCGGGGGCCTAGGGGCGTCGGGCCGTGGGGCCAGGAGAGAAGGGGCCGAGGGGCCGGGGGCCTAGGGGCGTCGGGCCGCGGGGCCAGGAGAGAAGGGGCCAAGGGGCCGGGGGCCTAGGGGCGTCGGGCCGCGGGGCCAAGTGAGAAGGGGCCGAGGGGCCGGGGGCCTAGGGTGACGGGGCCTCAGGGCCAGGAACAAAGGGGCCGGGGGCCTAGGGGCGTCGGGCCGCGGGGCCAGGAGAGAAGGGGCCGAGGGGCCGGGGGCCTAGGGGCGTCGGGCCGCGGGGCCAAGTGAGAAGGGGCCGAGGGGCCGGGGGCCTAGGGCGACGGGGCCGCGGGGCCAGGAACAAAGGGGGCGGGGGCCGAGGGGTTGGGGGCCTAGGGCGACGAGAGGGGCCGCGGGGCGACGGGGCCTAGGGCGACGGGGGCCGCGGGGCAACTGGTCGTGGGGGACGGGGGGCCGCGGGGCCTAGGCTAGGTGCGACGGGGCGAGGGGCCGCGGGGCCTGGGCCTAGGCTTGGGGCGACGTGCTGCGAGGGGCCGTGGGGCCGAGCGGCCTAGGCTAGGGGCGACGAGCCGCGGGGCCTGGGCCTAGGCTAGGGGTGACGGGTCGCGAGGGGCCGTGATGCCGAGGGGCCTAGGCTAGGGGCGACGGGCCGCGGGGCCTGGGCCTAGGCTAGGGGCGACGGGTCGCGACGGGCGACGGGCCTAGGACGACGGGTCAGGGGTCGACGGGCCGGGGCAACGGGCCGGGGTGACGGGTCGCAATGGGTGACAGGTCGTGACGGGCGACGGGGGTCGCGACGGGCGACAGGCGATGGGGGTCGCGACGGGCGACGGGGGTCGCAACGGTCGACGGGCGACGGGGGGCGGGGCTAGGGGCGACGGGCGACGCCAAGGGGCGACGGGCGACGCCAAGGGGCGAAGGGGCAACGGGCCGGGGCCTACGGGTCGCGACAGGAAGTAGGGGCAGCACGAGGGTTGCAGAGGGCTGCTAGCGGGGTAGCGCTGTGGTGGGCCCAAGGAGAAAAACCGGTCCTAGCGGAGGACCTGCTCTGAAACCATGTCAGAATAATAAACGAGAATGGATGAACTAGCAAAGAGTTGGGTACAAGTACTAGCCCTAATTGGGTTGTACCCCTTATGGGCTACCCCACTACAGCCTACACAATGTAAGCTATATATAATTTTGACAACAACATCACCTAGATACATAGTTGAGGCTATTGGTACTAAGAAATGGGGGTTAAAATCAGGGGCGGGGCACAAAACTCTTGATAGTGTGTTGACTGCCTATCCTTGCACAGATTTGGGCCGTTTTGCGCACCGATGCTTGTCTATCCATCCAAATCTGTTGCGAACGATCTCAAACCCGGAGAGCATCACCTAGATACATAGTTGAGGCTACTGGTACTAAGAAACAGGAGTTAAAATTAGGGGCGGGGCACAAACCTGCTGATAGTGTGTTGACTGCCTATCCTTGCACAGATTTGGTCCGTTCTGCGCACCGACGCATGTTTACCTATCCAAATTAGTTGCAAACGATCTCAAACCCGGACAGCATCACTTAGATACCTATTAGAGGCTATTGCTACAAAGAAACGGGGGTTAGAAATAGGGGCGGGGAACTAAACTGCCGATAGTGTGTTGACTACCTATCCTTGAACAGATTTGGTCTGTTCTGCGCACCGACGCATGTTTACCTATCCAAATTAGTTGCAAACGATCTCAAACCCGGACAGCATCACCTAGATACATATTTGAGGCTATTGGTACTAAGAAATGGGGGTTAAAATTAGGGGCGGGGCACAAAACTGCAGATGGTGTGTTGACTGCCTATCCTTGCACAGATTTGGGCCGTTCTGCGCACCGACGCTTGTCTATCCATCCAAATCTGTTGCGAACGATCTCAAACCCGGACAGCCTCACCTAGATACATAGTTGAGGCTATTGGTACTAAGAAACGGGAGTTAAAATTAGGGGCGGGGCACAAACCTGCTGATAGTGTGTTGACTGCCTATCCTTGTACAGATTTGGGCCGTTCTGCGCACCGACGCTTGTCTATCCCTCCAAATCTGTTGCGAACGATCTCAAACCCAGAGAGCATCACCTAGATACATAGTAGAAGATATTGGTACAAAGAAACGGGAGTTAAAACAAGAGATGTGACTCGATGCGTGGTTTTGAAGTCCGCAACGAGTAGCGAGAGGTACAGGGTCATTGCAACCTCCAGCATAGTGAGAGCCATCCACCCATTAGCCAAAGAGCAATGAGAATAGGTGGCTAGTTAATAGGTATGCGACCCAAACCTTGAAGATATCTCCTGTTCACAAGCCGGATTACGCTGTATTGCCCCATGTGACATGATGTTTACCAGAGGAGCACATATACACTAGGACGGTACGTCAATATAATTGCAGAAAACTATGACTCCCAGTATATGAAGTATAATGATATGTTATGATAAGATGACACAAGTTGCTAGATATGGGGGGCTTCGCGTGGCCATGGATTGCACCTTCATGACTAAATATACAAATAATAAATAACAGGTAAGACATCTGAGATATAGTATGCGAGGTTGTGAGCGGTACAAATGTGGTGAGTCTGATTTTTTTTGCAGCTTTTCATTCTTTCAACAGTGCGGCAGATGCTGGCCTTCCGAGCTGCTGCTCATGTTTTGCGCTGCTGGGTTTTGTCTTGTTTGTGCAGCAAATGCTCGCCTTCCATTTCGAGCCACTCACACAACTGCAGAGCTGGCATTTGTCCTGTCTGTTTGGCAGATGCTGGCCTGGCGAGCCACTCGATTCCGTCACGTGAGGTGATGTTGCGAAGCTGCCTTTTGTCCTTTCGCTAAACTGCTGAACACTGCGCTGGCCTATCATTGGTTAGCAAATGTGACGAGGCGTAAACTATTATGAGTGTGGTTGAGCCGATACCTCGCTGGCCTTTCGTGTTGGTCACATCGCCTCACTTCGCCACATCACCTCTACGTAAGAACTTGGTTAAGCACAAAGACCGCGCCACCAGACATCAATCATGAACAGCTCAGCGGTTCACGCTGTAAAACGGCGAATATTCCGCTGAGCTGTTGTACATGCTTGGGGCTGGGCACCAATCTTCTTTCGCGCCAGCTTACTCACCAACCCTAGAGCACCTTGTCGCGTCGCATGGAGTTGGACGAGGGAGCGAAGTGAATTCTTGACACCTGAGCGACACCTGAGCGATTCCTGACCACGTACAAGTGAGTGTATAGTGCCACACACGACTAGTCGCGCAGGTTCGAGACGACGCTCGCAAGTCAAGCGACGCGCAATGTTTTACATTGTGCTCGGCATGAGTTCGTTCGGGTGTCCCCTAGAATGACCCTATTCGAAGACAAGAACAAACCTATGGATACCCTAAAGCCGAAAGGTTATAAATGGGATTGCATTAGACATAGTAATAGATATTCACGAATTGTTTTTGCACCCAATCGTTGCCCATTCATATTCTTAGGTATCAAAGTAACGAACGAGAATGAATGAACTAGCAAAGAGTTGGGTACAAGTACTAACCCTAATTGGGTTGTACCCCTTATGGGCTACCCCACTACAGCCTACTTAATGTAAGCTATATATAAGTTTGACACACCCCCATAGGCAAAGTGGGGGAGAACAAGTGGTCACAAGACCAGTCAAGAAAAGCAAAGCAAGCTCAGGGTGGATAACAAAGTCACCACACAGTCCGAGCACAAGCAAAGGGCCAGAAGGCCAGTTCACATGAAGTGTTATATAAAGAGAACAAACAATACAGTGATCATACCCTAGCAAGTGTAAGCATGCAGGTATATATATAGAGATCACAGTACAAGCACAGTCAAGCAGTAAGCAAGTGAGGCAAAGTAGGCACAAGGCCTAACACAGTAGAGAAGCGCTCATGATCACAAGGCGGAAGTGCCTTGGTGAATATATCAGCAGTGTTGGCCCTAGTGACCACGTACGCAAGACGAAGCTGGCCACGCTGCTGCAACTCTCGAGCAAGGAAGTATCGCAGAGCGATGTGCTTCGTTCGGTGCTCCAGTCTGTGCTCCTGACACAAGGCAATCATGGCCTTGTTGTCTACGTACAGAACTGGAGGCAAACAAGGATGCTCTCCCAAGTCAGTCAGCAGGTAGGTGAGCCAGCGTAGCTCCTGTGCAGCCATGGCTCCTGCATAGATCTCAGCCTCACAACTGGAGCTGAGAACCGAAGACGAGCAGGTAGACCGCCAGGAGACAGAGCCGGAACCGAGGCTGAAGGTGTAACCCTGTGACAACTGTTGGTGCAACCCTACGGTTTGCATTCAGCTTGTTGTCCGTGTGCGTGCATGCGTGTGTGCATGGAATGGTATGAGGGCATGAGATAATATATATTTCATGCTTATAATAGTGTGCATATGATGAGGCATGATTTTGAATGTGTGTGTCGAGTCAATAGCAAGTTATCGCTAGTCGCGTGTCACGTCGTTGTTTGCGTGTCGTGTGCGGTTTTATATTTTGTCGTGTGTGGAACGTTCGGCGTGTCGCAGGTGTGCGCAGCAGAATTCCAAGAACTCAAGAATTTATCTTGAAGAACCAGAGCCTTGGTTTCAAGATTCAAGTGATTTCGAAGCTCACCAAAAGGGTAAACTTTAAGATAGTGAGAATTGTTGCATTACTTGGTGTAGTGTAACATTTCTCCTGGTGTAGGCCCTTGTGGAGGGTAGTTTCGAGACCCTTCGTGGTTGAGGACAATGTGGCACTGTTCCACATCACTGTACCTCGGCTCTTGGGCTTTGTAGGAGCTGGGAGTTATTCCCAACTCGTAACTCTTCCTAATTTGTGTTCTAAGTCTATAGTGGCTGCCATAGTGCCGTTCTTTCAATCCAATGTTGCGTCGTCAATTCTTAATGCAATCGTGTGATCTAAATTGCCAAGCGTAGGCGACGTCAAGACGCTCCAGATCCAATTTGAATCAAGTAATTTGCAGCTGTGACCAAAACGCTAACAATGTTTGAAGCCGCTGTGCAGAAATCCGACTGTGCACTCTATCTTTCGTTTTAGGCACATTCAAGCCTATTGTGACTATAACAACGACCGCTGCGTAGCTGAGTCGTCAGCCCAAAAAGCGTCTGCGTTACCAGTGAGGACAAGTGGACCCCGTCCTCCAAGCACAAGCCCCATGCTCGACGTACTGCACAAGTAGCGCAGTACCCTCTTCGCAGCATCCCAGTGCACCTTTCGGTGCCTACCGGGAGCCACGTAGCGAGCCAAGAGGCTGAGAGGGTACGCGAGGTCAGGTCGAGTGCACGTCATCAGGTACATGAGGCAACCCACAAGCTCTGGGTACGGACCACTCGGCTCTACGGGCTCGTCCGAAGGTGAAGCTGAGAGCGAGTGGCTGGTAGACAGAGGAGTAGGCTGTGGCGAGGAGAACTGGAAGCCGACGCGCTGAAGGACCTGGTGCACCATGTGTGACTGAGTCAGGGTGATGGTGCGCCGTGCTTTGTCCCGGGTGATCTGCAAGCCAAGATAGCTACGCAGTTCACCCAGGTCAGTGCAGGTGTGTCTCTTCTGCAGCTCCGACTTCACAAGAGTCAGTGCCTCGGTGTCAGCAGTGGCAAAGACCAGGTCGTCGACGTAGACGAGGACGTAGAACGGTGGCAGCGAGGTGTCGGTGCATAGAAACAATGACGGGTCAGCAGTAAAAGGAGCAAACCCAAGAGCCGCAAGTGTAGTCCTCAGTGTGTCGTGCCACTTGCGAGGCGCCTGGCGGAGACCGTAGACTGGCCAGCGGAGGCTCCACTGAGTACCTGCAGGAAACGTCCCAGTGAAGCCATGTGGGCGGCGCAGCCAGATCTCCTCGTGCAGGCTGCCCTGCAAGAAAGATGTGCTGAAGTCCAGAGAGTGCAACTCGTAGTCACGCTGAGCAGCGACGTGCAGCAACACCCGAAGAGTAGTCATCTTCGGGGTGGGGGAGAAGGTCTGGAAGTAGTCAACCCCCTGTCGTTGACTGAAGCCTCGAGCAACGCAACACGTCTTGAAGGAAGGCGGAGAACCTGGGGGCCGCTTCACCCTGAAAATCCACATGCCATCGACAATGTTCGCCCCAGGTGGGGGAACCTCGTCGACGTAGGTGCCTGTGGACTTCCAGGATGCCATCTCGGCATCCATGGTTGCCTGCCACTAAGAGGAGTAAGGACCCGTAATCGCCTCTGCGTAAGAGCGCGGGGTCGGGATGTCTGGTGCATCCAGGTCTCCCTCAGGGGCAAGCAGCATGGAAGCAAAATGAGGCACAGCAGCTGCAAGACACTCAAAGTCCTCCTGCCTGTCCTCAAAGACGTCCGTGCAAAGAGCACACTCACCCCCGACGGACGGAGGACTGGCAGACTCCGACTTAGCAACAAGAGCAGTGGCGTAGTCTAGACGACAGGCAACAGCAAAGTCAAGCAGCTCAGCCACGAGAGCAAATGCAGCAGCATACTCAAAGGAAGGGCCAATGACAGCAGTGGCGAGGAGACGAGCGACAGTGGGACTGGCAGCACGATCGTGGTCAGACGCAGGTCCAGGGACCTCAGGAAGAGAGGACTCAGGCGGAGCAGGCAGAGGAACACGCAGTGGAACAGAGGAACACGCAGTGGAACAGAGGAAGGACGGAGTGCCATAGCGTGCGTGCCGATGACAGGAGGAGGACGCGAATGAGGAAAGCGACGAGCAGTGCGACCAGGCGAGACAGGACGAGACGCAGGCTCACGACGCTCTGTAAGACCGCCGGTCTTCTTAGTGTAGGGAGAGGGAGCAAGCAGTGGAGAGGCCGGCTGCAACGGCAGCTGGGACTGGTCAGGTGGTGGACACAAGAGGGGAGGAGTAAGGCTAGTAGAAGACGGGACACCAAGAACCTGCTGAACCAGGGGAACGAAGTACGGTCGCGGCCGCACAGTGTCTCCAGCACCTCCACCTCCAGGGTCAACAGCTCCAGCTCCTGCAGCTCCAGCGCCACCAGCGCCAGAGCCTCCAGCTCCAGTAGCTCCAGGCTCCGTAGGGTCTTCAGCTCCAGCGCCCTCAACACCACCAGCCCTGGCAGCTCCAGCACCCCTGGTACAAGCACCTCCTGGACCAGTAGTCGCAGCGCCAGCACCACCAGCTCCAGTAGTAACTCCAGCACTCCCAGCTCCAGCGTCTCCAGCGTCTCCAGCTCCGGTAGCTCCACTCCGAAGGCGTGGGCGCCGAGCAAACCACTCACGCAGCTGGTGCGGAGACAGACGCGGCGAAGCACCAACAGGACCACCAGACGAAGCAGCACCCTGAGGCTCAGCACCCCCAGACTCAACACCCCGAGTCTCTACACCTGCAGGCTCAGCATCCCCAGACCCAGCACCCTCAGACTCCGCACCCCCTGGCTCCGCACCCCCAGACGCAGCACCCCTAGACGCAGCACCTCGAGCAGCACATGAGCGGACAGCTACCTGAACAGGCGCAGTACCAGGGAGAGGGTCTACCTGAGACACACCCGAGGGAGCAGGACCCTGGGGCGGGAGGGGATCTATCGGAGGAGGACCGGGAGCAAGGAAGAGCGGCGGGGGCGGGGGAGGTGCAGAGCGGTGGGGGAAGAGACGGTAGAAGGGAACCGACTCGTCAAACGTGACGTCCTGAGAAGGGAAGACACGGCGCGAGGTGGGGTGGTAAAACTGCCAGCCAGGCGGGTCAGGGACAAAGCCAAGGAAGACGGAGGGGATGGCACGGGCGGAGAGCTTGTCCGCGGACGTATCGCAAACAAAGGCACGAGAACCCCAGACCCGGAACACCGACGCATCGCCAACCTCCCCCGTCCAACGCAATGTGGGCGAGGTCTCCGGCAAGGAGACACAGGGCCAGAGGTTGAGCTGATGCGCAGTGTACCGGACCGCAAACGGCTACAGGAAATGGGGAGCAGCCGCATGGATCATGGAGGTACGAGCGACCTCCATGACTAAGCCAATGCGGCGCTCAGCAATCACATTTTGCTGAGGGGAGTCCGGAAGCGTGAACGACTGGAGAATGCCCTCCTCACGACAAAAGTCCCGCAAGAGGTCGGAGGAGAACTCACCACCTCTGTCAGAGTGCAGACGCAGGACAGGAAGGTCCTGGCCGAACCGCTCGCGGAGCTGGAAACGGACTGTGCGGATCCAAGGGATCAAGACATCAACGACCTCACCCTTGCTACGCAAGGGGAAGACCGTGGTGTACCGCGTGTAGTCGTCAACTACCAGCAGAAAGTAGCGCTCGCGGCCCTGTCCAATGACGCGGGCTGGGCCCCACACGTCCATCTGGAGAGTCTACAGGGGAGCAGTCGTCGGGGGAGACGAGGAGGAGTGAGGAGCGGCGCGCTGCCGCCCCTCGACGCAAGGGAGGCAGGGCGGGGCAGGCGAGGGCGGGAGGGGAGGCAGAGACCTGGGTGGACCAGAGACAAGAAGACGAGAGTGCATGCCACGAAGGTGTGGCAGGGAGGGGTGACCCAGGCGGTGGTGCCACAGAAGAGTCTGGTGCGACAGGAGGCGACACGAGCAAGAGGTGGCTACCTGACCTGACGCGGACACCTGAGCAGACGCAGCTACCCAAGGAGGCTCAGTAGCGAGTGTGTACAGACTCGACCTTGGCCGACGAGTGAACGTGGCCAGGTGACGCCCCGTCCGTGTGCACGTGCAGATCGACACACGCTGACCCCCAGGAGTGGTGGTAGTGACCATCGCATCCTGGAGGGCAGCGGTACTCACCAAGTTCGTAGAGAACGAGGGGAGGTGAAGACCTGACAGTGATCCGGACGGAACCGCCGGACACGGGAGGACAGTGGAGGAACGGGCCACGGCCGGGCCCCCGGAGGGGTCAGCCAGTCTGACCGGGACAGGTGCAGGGAGAGGAGTGAGAGTGGTGCTATCACGAAAGAAACAGCGTGAGGCGCCTGAGTCGAACGTGAAGGTGTGCAAGGCCTCAGCAGGTGCAGTACCAGGGGGGGTACCAGACTCACTAGCACCTAGAGCAGCAGCCGCTATACCTGGGTCAGGTGGCACACACCGGTAACAGTCACCCTCAGCACTAGTAGACAAAACATACATTTAGAAAGCTTGCTTTCTTTCATGTAGCAATGGCATCGTCTCATTTCAAATGGGTTTAGTACAATTTGAAATCCAAGCAGCCTATCAGACTAATGTGCTAACACATTTCAAGGGGTGGGTGGGCGGGAAAATCGGCTAAACCGTTTGAAAATGAGAGACGTGGGTGGAGGGAAATGACCTCCAGCCCACGTTTTGTACTCCAAAACGGGCGTTTAGCGCGGTTCGTCGCTGCCCATTCCTACATTACAGACTGCTTCGCTTTCAAAATACGAAATTTTGAAAAGCGTTACACTTTTAAAAATATTCATATTTAGAAAGCTTGCTTTCTTTCATGTAGCAATGGCATCGTCTCATTTCAAATGGGTCTTCTGAGACATGTGCAGTGGAGGTTGTCGTCGTCGCATCAGAGCCGCTGAGTGTTGCACTGGTGACGAGGCTCGTGCCGGGTCTTGAACGTGTCGAGACGCTTCGACCAGCTGATCGACCGCCGGGGTGATGTACATCTCCTTGGCAGTATCGCTGCGCCACCGTCCCAACTGTTTCAAAAAGCGACCTGGTACTCCTGAGTTGGCGGCGGCAGTGGCTGCGCCTTTGCGAAAAGAGTGGGTGCCGAGATGCTCGAGACCTAAGCCGATCTTTTGGAATGCCTCCTTGCACCAGTTGCGGATTGTTGTGTAGGATGGTGAAGTAGCGGCAGTGCCGAGACTCGTGGTGTCTTGACCGAAAACTCGTATGAGCGGGCCTCTTTGTGCATGGTTGTATCCCGCCAATTGGATGAAGCGCTTGGTGCACCGTACGGGGCAGATGGACCTGAGCTTGCTGCTACTGGAACCCATGCACCTTCTCCTGCCTGGTCAGTCTTTGAGCGGGGAATAAATAGCCACATGGCGTCTTCCTCGAACTGGATGTCGTGCCACTTAATTTCGACGAGGTCCGAGTAGCGTAGAAAGCCGGCGTACATTAGGATTGGGATAAGTCCCTTCTGGAACTCGCCGGGGTTGTTTGACTCCAGGTATTCCGACGCCATTTCGTGGACTTGGTGCAAAGAGATGGGCTCTTTGAGTCGTCGGGGGCGCGGGCAATGTCGCTTGGCGAATTCCCGCACTTGGGATGTGAACGGCCCAGTTGATGGGCACGGGGCCCCGATCATCCGATGTGCGAAGCTGACTGTCGAGCATGTCAGTTGTATCACTGATACTGTGGCTTTTTGTTGAATCGCATGGACCAGGTATAACGCGAGCGTCATGTCTATGCATGGCAGAAACTGTAGCTTGACTCGTTTGCAGAACGTGCGGAACTTGGCCCAGTACGGCTCGTAGGTGCAAATCGTAGAGTCGGCCCGTGTTTGCGCAGTTATACGGAGCAATTCTTGCTTGAGCCTCTCAAGTAATCCTGCACCAGGTTCGTGAGAGGTCAGGTAGCGAACGACACTCGTAAAGCGAGAATAGGGCTATGAGGCATTCCTTCGCCAGAGAAGGCACAAGTGTGGGTGCCCGCGGTGAGGCACTGACTCCCATGGGTGAGGTGGATGTGAGCGCGAATGCAAGGGGCCTACTTCGGTGGGGTGGTTTGTAGCAACGGCCACCAGCTTGCCCCTGGCCAATGAGGCACTACGAGCGTGAGCGATGCTCGCGTCCGTTGGGCGTGGTGAAGCACTGCTGGGATGAGGTGTGGTGGTGGGAAAGCATAACCGTGCTCAGCGTTCCATGATATTGAGAAGGCGTCGGTAGCCTCTGCGTCCGAGTGAGGTGTTTTGGAACAGAAGCGGGCTAACTGTGTGTTGCTTGCATTGGCGAATAGATCGATGGAGTGCGGTCCCAAACGCCGCTCAATGAGGCGGAACCACGGTGCTTTAATTGAGTAGTCATCTCGATCGATCATCTTGGAGAGTTCGTCCGCTCGTGTGTTGAGCTCGCGTGGGATCCATTCGACCGTCAGGCGAATCCTCGAGGCCATGCACATTTGAATAATGGCTCTGCATGTTGTGGTGAGACTAGGGCTTCGAGAGCCGCCTTTGCGAAGAATGAAGAATACGCCTTGGTTGTCAGTTCTGGCTAGGACGTGTCGGTTGTGGATCCCTCCCGCGAACGTTTGGAGAGCCCATAGAACTCCTTCCATTTCTCGTTGCGTGCTCGAGGTCCTTGTGAGATGCTCGGGCATTGCTGCATTCGCCTCGGTTCGCCCTCCCGGGAACGTGTCTAGTGTGGCTCCCCAACTGTGTGCGCTGGCGTCCACATGGATCACTGCGTCGTAGCTGCTCGGGACGTGGAAGGAGGCGCCATTGAAGTTGTCGAATTCTTGCAGCCAAAACTCGAGTTCCTCGATTACGGCGGGGACTAATGGCACCTTGCTGTTCCATGAAGCGGCCTCCTGAATGGTCTGCAGCAGGTTCTGGCTAAATGCCCGCGCAGTTGCGCCGATGGCAAGTGACATCGAAGCGAGCATGCCAGTGACCCTCGCTACATGGCGGATCGGGACCTTGCGCTTGGCTCTGCCTGCCATGCAAAGTTTTTGAATGGTCGAGCGTAACGATGTACGCCGCTCGGGACCAATGGAGAACTGGCCGTGCTTAGTATCCAGTTCGACACCCAGAAAGCGCAGCTGCTGGGTGGGTTGCAGATGCGACTTCTTAGAATTAATGACTAGCCCCGCCTTGTTGAGGTCCTCCACCACCATCTGACACGTAGTTCGAGCCTCTGCTTCCGTGTGACACAAAAATATGATGTCGTCAACGTACGGGATGACTCGTACCCCGAGGGCCCGCCAGCGGCGGGCGAGCTGCTTGATAAGTTGCGTGAATACAAATGGGGCCGTCGCGAGGCCGAAAGGGAGGGACTGAAAGACGTATGAGCGCCCGTCGAATTGGAATCCCAGGTACTTCCAGCATGACGGATGGATGTCGACGTGGTGGTATCCTGATTCGAGGTCGACAGCGAACATCCAATCGCCTATGCTGACGAGCTCCGCCACCCGTTTCAATCCCTCGTACTTGAATTTGGGGATGCTCAGATTTTGGTTTACTCTTCTGAGGTCAAGAATCAGTCGGCACTTGTCTCTTTGAACCACCACATTTAGTGGACTGATGCAGAGCTGTTGGGATCCGGGGGCGATAATGGCCGCACCACTATCAAGGAGCTCGATTATGGCCTGCTTGGTGAACTTTGAGTGGATTAGTGCTCCCGCGTGGTTGTCTTTCTGAAACGGCGTGGGGGGCCCATGCTTCCATGGCATCCAATAGCCATTTAAAACCACCAAGAGTATGAAGCTACTCTCGCACCATGAGCTCCACCAAGGAAATGCTGCGCGCAGGCGTCCGCGCATGGTCGTGACGAGCTTGTCGGTGATCGCGATCTCGTACGGGTCATACTCAACCATCGAGCCGATACCCGGTGTATCTGTGGACCATGGGGTTCGGGGCAGCATGGGACATGCTTCGTTAAGCAAGGTATGCGGCAATGTAGGTCCCCCGTGAGGTTCTCACTCTCGCTCTCTCTTTTTCTCTCTCTTCCTTTCTCTCTCGTTGTTGTGGTTTATTTTTTATTTTTATTTTTTTTCATGAGTCCTTTTGCCTGATTGCATGCACTTGGGTGTTCCGCCCTGTGCCTAATATGTGGTGCTCGTAGGGCAGCTCCTTCTTTTGCTCGGTGAGCTCATCACGGTGAACATCTCGCTCGCGCTCTTCCTTCCTTCCCCCTCTTTTTTTTTTTTTTTTTGCATGATCATGCTTGCCGTTCTCCAGATTCGTTGGATAGCCGTCCTTGCTGCCGTCCCCTTCTTAAGACCATGGAAACCTTGCCTTGCGTCTCGGGCTCCTGGCTTAGTGGGAACAAAAAACTCCCTCCCTTCATAGTTTTCTCTCTCGCTTGTTTCCCTCTTTCTCTCTCTTGCTCTTATTCTCTGGTTTTTTTTTTTTTTTTTTTCAGAGGCTTGTGGCTGCTCCCGTTGCAGCTTCTTACACACGTTGAAACCATGGGCCTTAGTAAGTCACACAAAAAATCACCGTTTTCACAAACATAGCCCATTATGCATTCCGAGCCCTCAATAATGCACACAAGAAATCCACCATTTCATTAAATGCTTTACTCTAGGACTCCTAGTCCTATCCCCTTGCCTTGGGGTTGGCCCGCGGCCATTCTACCATCCCCTACGGGAAAACGGCCAGCGGCCTTGCACTCCCTAGTGCTACCTTGATCATGCCCCTCGACACCGGGTGATTGCCCTTTCGGGAGTTCACACCACCGGTGCGGGCCCTTGGGCTCCCGCCCCATTTTCAGGGCAAGCGTTGGCCATGTGGCCCGGCTGCCCGCAGCGGTAGCAAGAGCCTCGAAAGCTCCTGCCGTTGCCATCACTTGGCGGGCCACGCTTGTTCCCAAAGGCCATGGGCCCACGCCCTCCGCCGCGTGGGGTGCGATTGAAATTTCCTTGGGCGCGCTCCATGGCCGCTACGTCCGCGACGGCCTGCTTGAACGGGCGAGAAGTGAAGACGCTCTTGTCTTCATAGAGCTTGAACCTGTTTGCGGTGCGGAAGTTGGTGTAGTCGGCGACGTGAAGTAACTTGAAGCGGTTGGTGATGAGCGTGAAGGCTTCGCCAAGGAATTCGAGGGCGCTTGCCGGCTCGTTGTGCCGCACCTTGTGCTCTGCATGCTTCAAGTACGCCCGCAGGTGTTCCAGGACCTCGGCTTGCTCGCGCACGGCGGCGTTCTTGAACGAGGCGGCGGTGAGGGTGGGGTTGGGAGAAGGGAGCGGAGGGAGTTGCTCATCGGATGCAAAAGCGACATTTATAGCATGAGCCTCACCGTCTTCGTCTTCTTCATTGTCGCTGTCGGTGGGGTTGTTCATGACTGGGGTCGCAATGGCGCGTGTGTCCTTGCCCCTTCCGGTTTTTGTCGTGCGAGCGCGCTTCACGGACTCCGTTTTCGCCTTTTCGCTTTTAGCAGAAACCGAAGTTGCGTTTGGTGTAGCGATTTCTTCAGTAACAGCAGGGGTCTGCTGCTGTAACAGGGTCAGCAGCTGCTGCAGTTGGGCTGCAGTGAATGATGGCGCCACTTGCGCGCCTGTCGCCACTTGCGCGTGAGGCCCCACAGGCGCGTCAGGGCCCACAGGCGCGTCAGGGCCCACAGGCCTGCGTCGCTGGCGCGGACGCGGGGTGCCAGCCGCGCTGGTTGGTGCCGATTTGGCGCCTTCTGTCGTGGCCGGCGCGTCAGGGGCCACAGGGGCTCGAGGCACACCAGGAGCGTGTGCCTCGACACCAGCAGCGTGTGCCTCGGTCGCGCCCAGCAGGACGTCGACGCCAGTCGGGGAAATTTCCCCGTCTTCTGCCCGGCGCTTGTTTGGGCGATCGCCCGCGATTTCGCGTGCGTTTCTTGCGGACTCGGGTCGAGTGGGGGCCGTAGCGGTATTAGACTCCCCGCCGTTAAGTGCCATAGTTGTTGCGTTGTGCGCGAAAATGTCAGAGAGTAAAGTCGACGGGGATTGAAAGCGAGGAAGAGACTTGGTCCTCGCCAGCTTGAGTGTGGGAGACGAAAATCAGTTAAACCGTTTGAAAATGAGAGACGTGGGTGGAGGGAAATGACCTCCAGCCCACGTTTTGTACTCCAAAACGGGCGTTTAGCGCGGTTCGTCGCTGCCCATTCCTACATTACAGACTGCTTCGCTTTCAAAATACGAAATTTTGAAAAGCGTTACACTTTTAAAAATATTCATATTGCAGTGAGAATAGCATCATAGTCTAGATCAAAGATATCCACACCCTGCCTAACCAGCTCGAGCCAGAGGGGAAGCTCAGTCGCGTCGCCAAACTCTGCACGCCAGGTGTCGCTCAGACAGGAGAAGCAGCGAGACTGTGTGTGACCAACTGTCCCGCAAGTGTGACCAGCCCGGTCACCTGTGCGAATGACGTACGGGCAGCGAGCACTACTCCGAGACGCCCCACGCTGTACGTACCACTCACGAAGGTGCTGAGGTGTAAGGGTCTCGCGCGGACGCCGCTGCAGGTGCGTCTGGCCACCGCCAGGAACTCCCAACTGAACAGCTGAAGCGCGACTGCCACTACTGCCGCCGCCACCACCCCTACTAGTGTACCACTCACGTAGCTGCTGGGGTGTAAGGGAGTCGCGCTGACGCTGCTGCAGCCGCATCTAGCCACCGCCAGAAACTCCCCACTGAACAGCTCCACAGCGACTGCTAGGACGGCCGCCACCACTCCCACTGCCGCCACCACCGCAGTCACCACTCCCACCGCTACAACGAAGAGAAGTCATAGCGGGCAAGTTAGGCGGCGTGCGGGGCGGCAGGGGCAGCGAGAGGGGCGGCAGTAGGAGCAGCAGTAGCAGCAGTAGCAGCAGCAGTAGCAGTAGCAGCAGTAGCAGCATCAGCAGCAGTAGCGGCTGTAGTAGCAGCAGGGACAGAGAGGCCAAGGGGCCGAGGGGCCTGGGGCCTAGGGGCCGAGGGGCCGAGGGGCGGGGCCGAGGGGCCGAGGGGCCTAGGGGCCGAGGGGCCGAGGGGCCAAGGGGCCGAGGGGCCTGGGGCCTAGGGGCCGAGGGGCCGAGGGATAGGGCCGAGGGTCCTAGGGGCCGAGGGGCCAAACACGAAGGAGGGGGTGGGGCCTAGGGACCAAGGGGCCAAGGGGCCTAGGGGCCTGGGGCCTAGGGGCCGAGGGGCCAAGGGGCGGGGCCGAGGGGCCTAGGGGCCGAGGGGCCAAACACGAAGAGGGAGGGGGGGCCTAGGGGCCGAGGGGTCAAGAGGCCGAGGGGCCTGGGGCCTAGGGGCCGAGGTCGAGGAGGAGGGGGGGGGGGGGGGGGGGGGGGGGCAAGGCTAGGGCGACGGGTCGCTAGGGGCCGAGGCGAGGGGGGGGGGGGACAGGGCGACGGGTCGCGGGTCGCTAGGGGCCGAGGCTAGGGCGACGGGACGACGGGGCCGTGGATAGGGGCGACGGGTCGTGGGTCGCTAGGGGCCGAGGCTAGGGCGACGGGGCGACGGGGCAACGGGGCCGCGACTAGGGGCGACGGGTCGCGGGTCGCTAGGGGCTGAGGCTAGGGCGACGGGACGACGGGGCCGCGGTTAGGGGCGACGGGTCGCGGGTCGCTAGGGGCCGAGGCTAGGGCGACGGGGCGACGGGGCCGCGACTAGGGGCGACGGGTCGCGGGTCGCTAGGGGCCGAGACTAGGGCGACAGGACGACGAGGCCGCGGATAGGGGCGACGGGTCGCGGGTCGCTAGGGGCCGAGGCTAGGGCGACGGGGCGACGGGGCCGCGACTAGGGGCCGAGGCTAAGGCGACGGGGCGACGGGGCCGCGAATAGGGGCGACGGGGCGACGGGTCGCGGGTCGCTAGGGGCCGAGGCAAGGGCGACGGGACGACGGGGCCGCGGATCGAGGCGACGGGTCGTGGGTCGCTAGGGGCCGCGGCTAGGGCGATGGGGCGACGGGGCCAAGGGGCCGCGGCTAGGGGCGACGGGGCCAAGGGGCCGCGGCTAGGGGCGACGGGGCCAAGGGGCCGTGGCTAGGAGTCACGGCTAGGGGCGACGGAGCGACGGGTCGCTAGGGGCTGTGGCTAAGGCGACGGGGCGACGGGGCCAAGGGGCCACGGCTAGGGGCGACGGGGCCAAGGGGCCGGGCTAGAGGCGACGGGTCGGGGCCTAGGGGGCCTACGGGACGCGAGGGTGGCTAGCAGGGCAGCAGGTGGTGGGCCCAAAAAAAACGGTCCTAGAAGGGACCTGCTCTGAAACCATATCAAGGTAACTAACGAGAATGAATGAACTAGCAAAGAGTTGGGTACAAGTACTAACCCTAATTGGGTTGTACCCCTTATGGGCTACCCGACTACAGCCTACACAATGTAAGCTATATATAAGTTTGACATAAGGTGCCTGCTCGTTCAGACTCATACCATCAGGATATATACAAAGTCACCTTGTGAATGACAGTTAACGATGGATCTAGATTTTCCGCCAATAGCTAGGGCATCGCCTGGTCAGGGATCGAAGAGAATTCGATCCGAGCCTGGCCCTCTGCAGTTGGACCCCAACGCTGATGTCAGTGAGGAAGATGTTGACGGGGTCACCCTCCCCAACCCTCTCTCAGCCTTGGGAGTTGATGGCGAGGACCCACGCATGAATGGGGCAGATATAGATGCAGTAATAGCCGCCCTACAGCAAAAAAAACAGCAGCTCTTAGCTGCAAAAAAGAGCTCTGTGAACCAAATTATTCGTCAAGCTGAGGTTCCCTGAGGGCAAGTTCTTCCAGTGGCTGCTGCACCAGTAGCACCACAGCTGTTTCAGACGTTCAACGCGCCTGAATCTGGCGACTACCAGCAGTCGTACGGGGGTGGGGGAGGTCAGCAAGGCGGCGAGGGCGTTGGGTCTGCCCAGATGCAGAATTTTCCCAGCTATGGCCTTCCTGCAGCTGCTCTACCAGCAGCCCCAGTCCTTGCTGCTTCAGTCCTAGCTGCCCCAGAAGTTGCTGCTGCCCAAGACCTTGCTGTCCGTGCGCCGCGTTCCGCAGGTCGGTATTTTCTGAGAAGAAACGAGGATGAATGGACTATGAATGAAGTGGGTACAAGTACTAACCCTAATTGGGTTGTACCCCTTATGGGATACCCCACTACAGCCTACACAAAAGTGTAAGCTATGATGTTCTGACACACCCCCATAGGCAAAGTGGGGGAGAACAAGGGGTCACAAGACCAGTCAAGCAAAGCAAAGCAAGGCAAGCTCAGGGTGGATCACAACGTCACCACACATTCTGAGCACAAGTTCAAGGCCACAAGGCCAGTTCACATGCAGGAGCACATATATATATATAAGGCTAGACAAGCGAGAGCAGGTATATATATATGTAACAGTACAAGCAAGGTCAAGGGGTGAGCAAGTGAGGAAAGACAGGGACAAGACCCAGCTGAGTGCAGAAGCGCTGATGATCACAAGGCGGAAGTGCCTTGGTGAAAACATCAGCAGTGTTGGCCTCAGAGGCCACGTACGCGAGCCGTAACTGACCACGCTGCTGTAGCTCACGAGCAAGGAAGTAGCGAAGAGCAATGTGCTTAG
Organism: Closterium sp. Naga37s-1; assembly: GCA_947471745.1. Taxonomy (NCBI): domain Eukaryota; kingdom Viridiplantae; phylum Streptophyta; class Zygnematophyceae; order Desmidiales; family Closteriaceae; genus Closterium; species Closterium sp. Naga37s-1. The sequence goes on along the minus strand of CANJKZ010000717.1, from coordinate 2,529,655 downwards.
TTCTGGGCTCCAGTCTCTGCTCTCGACACAAGGCCAGCATGGCCTTGTTGTCTACGTACAGGACTGGAGGAGAACGAGCCGGCTCTCCAAGGTCGGTCAGCAGGTAGGTGAGCCAGCGAAGCTCCTGGGCAGCCATGGCCCCAGCGTAGATCTCAGCCTCACAACTGGAGCCGAGAACAGAAGACGAGCGAGTAGCCCGCCACGAAACAGAGCCGGAACCGAGGCTGAAGGTGTAACCCTGGGACGACCGCTGCGTAGCCTGGTCGTCAGCCCAAGAAGCGTCCGCGTGCCCAGTGAGGACCACTGGACTCCGCCCTCCAAGCACTAGCCCCATGCCCGACGTACTGCACAAGTAGCGCAACACCCTCTTCGCTGCAGCCATGTGCTCTGGTCGGTGTCTCCCAGGAGCAACATAGCGTGCAAGAATGCTAAGAGGGTATGCAAGGTCAGGTCGTGTGCAGGTCATCAGGTACATGAGGCAGCCAACAAGCTCTGGATACGGGCCACTCGACTCTACGGACTCATCCGAAGGCAGAGCTGAGAGTGAGTGGCGAGTAGGCAGAGGAGTGGCCTGAGGCGAGGAGTACGTGAAGCCGAAGCGCTGAAGGACCTGCTGCACCATGTGTGACTGAGTCAGGGTAATGGTGCGGCGTGCTCTGTCCCGGGTGATCTGCAAGCCAAGGTAGCTGCGCAGTTCACCCAGGTCTGTGCACGTGTGTCTCTTCTGCAGCTCGGACTTCACGTGGGCGAGTCCAGCAGTGTCAGCTGTGGCAAAGACCAAGTCGTCGACGTACACGAGGATGTAGAACGGCGGCAGAGATGTGTCGGTGCGCAGAAACAGCGACGGGTCGGCAGTAGAAGGAGCAAACCCAAGAGCCGCAAGCGTAGTCCTCAGTGTGTCGTGCCACTCACGTGGCGCCTGGCGGAGACCGTAGACTGGACGCCGGAGGCTCCACTGGGTACCAGGAGGGAAAGACCCAGGGAAGCCAGGTGGGCGGCGCAGCCAGATCTCCTCGTGCAGGCTGCCCTGTAAGAAAGCAGTGCTAAAGTCGAGAGAGTGCAGCTCGTAGTCACGGTGAGCAGCAACGTGTAGCAGTACCCGAAGAGTGGTCATCTTCGGGGTGGGGGAGAAGGTCTGAAAGTAGTCAACTCCCTGCCTCTGACTGAAACCACGAGCCACGTAACGTGCCTTGAAGACAGGCGGAGAACCCGGCGGCCGCTTCACCCTGAAGATCCACATGCCACTGACGATGTTCGCCCCAGGAGGGGGGACAGCGTCAACGTAGGTGCCTGTGGATTTCCAGGAAGCCATCTCTGCATCCATAGCTGCCTGCCACTGAGAGGAGTAGGGACCCTCTATCGCCTCCGCGTAAGAGCGCGGAGTCGGGATGTCAAGTGCATCCGGGTCTCCCTCAGGGGTAAGCAGTACGGACACGAGATGAGGTGAAGCAGCTGCCAGACACTGGAACTCCTCCTGCCTGTCCTCAAGAACGTCCGTGCCAAGAGCACACTCACCCCCGACGGACGGAGGACAGACAGACCCAGACTCAGCGACAAGACTAGCAGCGTAGTCTAGGCGACAGTGAGCAGCAAAGTCGACGAGCTCAGCAACTAGGGCAGACGCAGCAGTAGACTCGAAAGAAGGGTCAGTGACGACAGTAGCAAGGAGACGCGTGACAGTAGGACTGGCAGCACGAAGAGAGTCCGACTCCGGGTCGGGAAGAGCAGGAAGAGAGGACTCAGGAGGAGAAGGCAAAGGGGCACGCAGAGGAGCAGTAGACGGACGCAGAGACATCCTGTGTGTGCCAGGGACAGGAGGAGGACGCGGACGCGAACCACGACCACTAGCGCGAGCAGCACGGACAGGCGACGCAGGGCGAGACGCAGGCTCACGACGCTCAGTAAGACCTCCAGTAGGACCAGCGTAGGGAGAAGGAGCAGGCAAAGGAGAGGTAGGCTGTAGCTGTGACTGTGACGGGACAGGCGGTGGACCCTCCAAGGGAGGAGGAGGACCAGTAGAAAGTGGAAGACCAAGAACCTGCTGCAGGAGTGGAACGAAGTACGGTCGAGGCCGCGTAGCGACGCCAGAAACAGCAGGGACAGCACCAGTACCCCCAGCAGGAGCACCCGCTCCAGCAGCACCTCCAGTAACACCAGGAGCACCCCCAGCAGGACCGCCAGTGGTAGTCTCAGCGCCAACACCCTCAGCAGCACCAGCTCCAGTCGAACCTGCAGGCCCAGCAGCTCCAGTACTCCCAGTACGAGCACCTCCGGGACCCGCAACAGCAGCACCCTCAGAAGCCGAAGAACCTCCAGCACCAGCAGCACGGCTCCAGCGCCGGGCAAACCACTCGTGCAGCTCCCGTGGAGAGAGTGGCTCCCGGCGAGACGAAGCACGCGGAGAACCTCCAGGCTCAGCACCCCCAGGCCCAGCACCCCCAGGCACAGCATCCCCAGGCGTAGCACCCCCACACTCAGCACCCCCAGGCTCAGCACCCCCAGGCTCAGCACCCCCAGGCGTAGCACCCCCAGACTCAGCACCCCCAGGCTCAGCACCCCCAGGCTCAGCACCCTCAGCAGCACCAGAGTCACCAGTGACCTCGACAGGCTCAACTGCGTCTACCTGGGACACACCTGAAGGGGCAGGACCCTGAGGGGGGAGGGGGTCTACCGGGGGGGGACCTGGAACAAGGAAGAGCGGGGGCGGGGGGAGGGACGGAGTGCGGTAGGGGAAGAGGCGGTAGTAGGGGACCGACTCGTCGAACGCGACGTCCTGGGAGGACAGAACACGGCGAGAGGTGGGGTGGTAGAACTGCCACCCAGGCGCGTCGGGGGGGAACCCCAGGAAGACGCAAGGAGCAGCACGAGGGGACAGCTTGTCCGCAGACAAGTCGCGGACAAACGCTCGAGATCCCCAGACCCGGAACGCCGACGCATCGCCAACCTTCCCCGTCCACAGCAAGGCTGGGGAGGTCTCCGGCCTGGAGACTCTGGGGTGAAGGTTGATCTGATGCGCCGCGTACCTCACCGCAAACGGCCACAGAAAATGGGGGGCAGCCGCATGCATCATAGACGTACGAGCGACGTCCATGACCACGCCAATGCGGCGCTCAGCAATCCCATTTTGCTGCGGAGAGTCCGGAAGCGTGAAGGTCTGACGGATGCCTCGTGCACGACAGTAGGCTCGCAGAAGGCCAGAGGAGAACTCCCCGCCTCTGTCCAAGTGCAGACGCAGAACAGGAAAGTCGGAGCCAAAGCTCTGCCTGAGCTGGAGACGAGCTGCGCGGATCCAGTCGATCAGCACCTCAGTGACATCACCCTTGCTGCGCAAGGGGAAGACTGCGGTGTAACGCGAGTAGTCGTCAACAACTAGTAGGAAGTAGCGCTCGTGACCCTGCCCACGGACACGGGCTGGGCCCCACACGTCCATGTGAAGCGTCTGCAACGGGGCCTCTGTCGGAGGAAACTGGGAGGAGTGAGGGGCAGCACGCTGGCGCCCCTCGACACAGGGGACACAGGTAGGGCCAGGGCCCTGAGGAAGGGGAGGGAGGGACCGGGGGAGACCAGACACTAGAAGGCGGGAGGCCATGCCTCTGAGCCAAAGCAGAGAGGGGTGACCAAGACGGTGGTGCCAGAGGAGAGTCTCGTGAGACAGGAGACGACACGAACAGGGGGCAGACTCAGGACCAGACCTGGACGCTCCAGCAAACACCCGACCCGACGAAGCGACTCTACCAGACTCAGTAACGGGAGGAGACGCAGTGGTCAGTGTGTACAGGCTCGACCCCGGCTGACGGGTAAACGTAGCCAGGTGTCGGCCTGTGCTAGCCTCTGTACAGTGGGTCACCCGCTGGCGTGCAGGAGTGAACTGGTGTACACCCGCATCCTGTAGGTCAGCACCACTCACCAGGTTCGTAGAGAACGAGGGGAGGTAGAGACCAGACAGGGTGCCAGAGGGAGCCGCCGGACACGGGAGGACTGTGGAGAAGCGAGACAGGACAGGACCCCCAGAGGGGTCAGCCAGAGACACTGCAACCGGTCGACTCAGCGTTGTGAGTGTGGTGCGGTCCCGAAAGAAGGAGCGAGACGCCCCAGAGTCAAGGGTGAAGGTGAGGGAGGCCGAAGCCGACGTAGTACCTGAGAGCGCAGACTCACCAGTACCTGAGGACGCAGACACACGAGCACCTAGAGCAGCAGCGTCGCAAGCACCTAGGGCAGCAGCCTCACCAGGACCTAGAGCAGCAGTCTCAATGCCCGGATCGGGCGGGAAACACCGGTAACAGTCACCCTCATCACTAATAGACACAGCATACATGGCAGAGAGAATAGCATCAAAGTCAAGATCATAGATGGCAACACCCGCCCTAGACAACTCGCCCCAGCGAGGGATCTCGGAGGCCTCCGGGAACTGGTGACGCCACGCGTCCGTCAGGCGGCCAAAGCAGCGCTGGGTGGGGTGGGCACCCCCACACTGCTCACCCGCACGGTCGCCAGTGCGCAAAACGTAGGAGCACGGACCAAAACCCCCACCCCGCTGACGCGCAGTGTACCACTCACGAAGCTGCTTAGGGGACAGGGTGTCACGACCACGCTGCTGCTGCTAGCGCGAGCCACCACCGGAGCCACTCCTCTGCGAAGACCCGCGACCAGCACCACCGCCACCCCCGCCGCCTCCGACGCCTCCGCCGCCTCCGCTACTGCCGCCGCCTCCGCCTCCGCCGCCGCCTCCACCTCCGCCACCTCCGCCACCTCCGCTCCCACCGCCACCGCCGCCGCCACCTCCACCTCCACTGCCGCCACCGACCCCTCCACCCCCACCTCCACTCCCACCGCCACCCCCACTCCCCCAACTGCCGCCACCTCCACCTCCACCGCCCCCGCTCGCTCCTCCAGCGCCCTTGCCCCCCTTGCCCTTGCCAGAGCGGCGTCTCCCGCTAGGGGCAGACGCCGCACCGACCGACTCAAGACCAAGGAGGTCGGCCGCAGCAGCAGAGGCAACAGAGGGCAGAAGGGGGGAGGGGGAACACCCCTCAAAGATGGGGGTGCGCGGGTCACCACGAGAGGCCCCTACAGCGACTATGCTCTTCTCGGCCGCTAGGAGGGACTTCTCGAGGAGGTCAACAGTGAGAGTGGTGGGACAGACAGAGAGAAAGTGGTCCCTGACTACGCGAAGGGAGTCAGGAAGGCGAGTGACTATGTAGTAAAGAGTGATGTACATGGGGGGGGGGTTCTTGGCGCAGAAGTCAGGAGGGAGTGCAGCGCGGTAGCGAGTGTCACTAGTGCGGAGGTGCGTAATGAGGTCAGCAACTGTGGGAAAGGCAGCAAGGTCAGGAAAGAGGTACGGTAGCATGAGACGGCTCAGTGCAGCAGTGGCAGGGGAGGAGTAGCGCGCAACTACAGCGTCGTACAAGGTCTGAGCACTCTTGTACAGACTAAAGTGCGCACGCTCGGAGGTAGGGAGGTGGCGACGCACAGCAAGACGTGCAGCAGCGTCGCGCGTGGCCCACTGGGAGCGAACAGTGGCGTCAGCATCAGCAGCAGGGGCAGTGGAGGCGCCAGAGGTGAGGTCAAAGAGAGAGAAGCCGTCTGCCCTATCGCACTGTAAGAACAGCTGCAGGTCATCAACCCAGACCTCAAAGTCAATGGCCCGACCCTCAGCGTCAAAGGCGAGAACACTAGGGGTAGCCATGACCCTAGACGACTAGCAGCGCAAACAGTAGGGTGAGGACAGTGCAGTGAAAAGGCGCTGTGCTCACCAGACTGGGCAGGTCGGGCGGCCCGGAAGGAGGGCGGCGCGGCGGCTCGGCGGCTCAGCTGCTGGGCTGCTCGGCGGCTCGGCGGCTCCGCTGCTGGGCGGCTCGGCTGCTGGGCGGCTCGGCTGCTGGGCGGCGCGGCTGCTGGGCGGCTCGGCTGCTGGGCGGCTCGGCTGCTGGGCGGCGCGTCTGCTGGGCGGCTCGGCTGCTGGGCGGCTCGGCTGCTGGGCGGCTCGGCTGCTGGGCGGCTCGGCGGCTCGGCAGCTCGGCTGTTCGGCTGCTGGGCTGCTGGGCGGCTCGACTGTGCTGCTGCAGGGCGGCGCGGCTGGGCAGCAGGTGACGGGGCCGCAGGTAAGGGTGGCGGGGCCGCTGGTAAGGGCGGTGTGGCCGCGGGTAGGGTGGCGGGGCCGCAGATAGGGTGGCGGGGCCGCAGGTAAGGTGGCGGGGCCGCAGCAGAGGGCGGCGGGGCCGCAGGTAAGGTGGCGGGGCCGCAGGTAGGGTGGCGGGGCCGCAGGTAAGGTGGCGGGGCCGCAGGTAAGGTGGCGGGGCCGCAGGTAAGGTGGCGGGGCCGCAGCAGAGGGCGGCGGGGCCGCAGGTAAGGGCGGCGTGCCCGCTGGAAGGTGGCAGGGCCGCAGGTGAGGGCGGCACGAGGGGCCGCGGAGGTCGGCAGCGTGCCGTAAGGGCGGCACGCGACGCCGCGAAGGGCGGCGACGAGCCGTTACGGGCGGCGCAAGGGCGGCGACGGGCCGCTTAGGGTGGCGACGGGCCGCGAAGGGCGGCGACGGGCCGAGTAAGGGCGGCGCAAGGGAGGCCGCGAGGGGCGACGCGACAGTAGAGAGGGCACACGAGGCGCGACTCGGGCCTAAACTAAGCGCGCTCCGGGCAGGGAAAAAAAAAAATTCGACTTGGTGGGCCCTAGGAACAGTTCCCACGAGGGAACCTGCTCGATACCATGAGAAGAAACGAGGATGAATGGACTATGAATGAAGTGGGTACAAGTACTAACCCTAATTGGGTTGTACCCCTTATGGGATACCCCACTACAGCCTACACAAAAGTGTAAGCTATGATGTTCTGACATTTTCCAGTCACTATTATAGTCACTTAGTTTTCGCGCTTGTTTGTCTTTCTTTCTTTTTACCAAGTCGCTAATTACGTTTGTTTGATTCATCTCCTCCTGCAGTTGACCACCATGGCAACACGATTCGCAACCTGGAGGGTCAGTTTGAGGATATGAGGAAGACCGTGCATGCGTACCAGTCTCAGCTGCTCGAAAACGCGACGGCGTTGAGCAACATCGAAACAGAGCGGGGACAACTCTGGGAGCAGATTGCATCTCTCCAGGAGTTGCTGGCAGAGCAGGCCGAAAGCTTCTCAACTGGGACGCTCGGTACCCCGAGCCTTGTGGTGGTAGCTGACAACCCCGGGGTGAACATGGGTGTTCTCCCCAAGGATAAGGATGGTAACGTCCTGGTACCGACCTCACTCTCTGACGACAATACCTACGGTGTGAGTGGCGCATGTAATAATTCCTCTTCAGTTAAACAATGCCTGCTTGCCTGTGTTGTTGGACATGCGACAAAAGTTGGATAATATGTCTCACTGACTTCCTATTTGTGCGTTGTTTGCCCCTAAAAACATTCCAGAAAATGGCGCTGGAGACGTAAGTGCTTCTAACTACTCAGGCGCCTGCACAAGAGATGCTGTTCTACCCGTCATGGGAGGAGTTTCAGCCGCACCTAGTGCGGAAGTACATGCGGAATGGCGTAGTCAAGGACTTGTACTACTACGTCAACGGCGGTAATCAGGCGTGGGCGGACAGTGCGATGAAGAAGGTCTCGAACAAGCGCTCCAACACTAACAAGACCTTCAAGTACTACGGGTGGGGCGCGGGGGGGTACTACGTGGACAAGGACAAGTGGCCGGCACTCGCTAAGGAGGGGATAATAGTCTCGGAGGAACGAGATGTGGCAGCTTGGGTGAAATATTTCAAGCATGGTGAGTACTTTGCCCTCATCTGTTTAACATGTTTTTATATACGCACGGTTTACGCATCTAACATATTCACCCCTTGCAGCACCTTCTCTGCCCCTTGCTGCACCTTCTCTGCCCCTTGCTGCACTTCTACGCCTCTTGCTGCACTTCTACGCCTTTTGCTGCACTTCTACGCCTCTTGCTGCTCTTATTCAACCCTTGCAGCAGTTCTTAGACTAACCTATTTATCATGAATTGCACTCTTTCATTCTTACCCTTGTGGCTACCTGCAGTCCTGTATGGCAACCATTGGCATTGCTCTGCTAATGGTCGTCCCTTCGCCACCATTGCCTTTGAGAAGGCGGTTTGCAAGGGGTTCGGAAGCAGCAAGTGCCAGCGCTTCAATCTGAAGATCCCGGCCCTTGCATATCTTTGCAATGTGGTAAGCTGCAGCCCAACCTGTTAGCCTGTTGACTCGAGTTACAAAACACGCATTAGCTGACTTTTTTTTCCTTTTCTGTTTCTTTGATGTGTATGGCAGATTGAGTTTCCGATGCAGTCGTACAAGGGCAAGGGCACGCCGTCTCTGGACACATGTGAAACCACGAACCGCAATGTGGTTCAGGACAAGATTGCTCTGGTTGTTGCGTGGCTGAAGGACGCTCTGCAGCGTGAATCATCGGTGTACTCCGCGGAGCACCCTCCTGGGTTTGTGCTTGGCACAGGAGCTGTTAGGATTTTAGTTGAGGAGAAGTTTTTCCCGCAAGTTATTGACTTGTAGGTCATGTAGGGACTTGTAGGTGTAGGGATGTAGTGTCTAACCACTATTAGTGAATCTTCTGGTAAACTCTTAATTTGAAATATCTGTAGTTCTCGTTATTATTATTTAGCACCTGCCCAGAATCATTATTTAGTTATAAAAACGACTAATAATACATGCATAGTGGCCCCTGAAAGCATTCATTAGCTACAGAAGAATGTAACCAATTGTGTTACTGAGTTACTGGACGACTGAAAATACCCGTTATCAACTCTCTCATTATATGTCAAAAAATATTATTTCGCGCTGGATATACTGAGGGTTACACTTTCGTTACAGGGTGACTAAGTTACAGCCTGTGTTACAACGCGAGTTACAAACACATTGTACTGAAAGGTTCTGTACTCGTGCACTGCGGTAAACATCGGCGATCAACCATTCACCCCCATTCACCACGCTGCACTGGGGTCCTCGTAAATGGATCACCCCCCCACCCCTGCTTACTCGCCGCTTCCTAAACCGACGTGAACAGGCTGATGTGGCCATTCACACACATTCAAGGCAGGAGCTCGCGGTGAACAGTGAACCCCAGTTCGGTCGTTTACGCAGCTGTACGAAGAGCCTGGTTTGGGATACACAATGGGCTGAACGCCAATCCATTTACAAGGCACGACACGAACGACCATGCACAACCCTAAAAACGCGCTGATGACTCTAAACCGTCGAAAACAGAGCCTGCATTTTTGCGATGAGAAAGGGATAAGCGGAAGAGCACAGGGAAAGTGAAAGGCGGAAGCGGAGAGGGAAGGTGAAAGGCCGAAGTGGAACGGGCAAAGGAAGGGCTAAAGCGGAAAGTGGAAGGGAAAGGCGGAAGCGGAAAGGGAAAAGGCGGAACTGAAAGAAAGGCGGAAGCGGAAAGGGGAAGGTGGAGCCGGCCAGAGGGCAAGCAAGTGAGCCTTCCGCCTCCCCCCTCCATGCCCTTCCAAACCACCCACCCGTCCGATCTCTCCCCCTTCTTCCCATCGCTACAACCCTCCCCGGATCCCGCCTCCTCCGCAACCCAACCCTCCCCAGACCCCCCTCCCGCGCTCACCAAGCCGTCCCTTCCGTCCGGCTCCAGCGCAGCGCAGCCGGGGGGGGCACCCGACTCGACAATCACTCTACCAGCCGATCCTTTGAAATCAGATCCAAACCACTCTGGTGGTGACCCTTCCAAGTCCGATTCAGGCCGTTCAGGGGATCCCCGGGAGCTAGCAACGCCCATTCCCACGCGAGGCGGCGGGCTAGGGGGACTGCTGCAGCTCAGCGACCCCTCCTCTCCCCTTCCTCCTCCACCATCACCGTCACCATCGCTGTCACCATCACCGCCCTCCCCCCTTCGCCCGTCTCCCTCCGCTCCCAAGCAGCCCTCTCGTGGTTCTTCCTCAACCCAAACCCAGCCGTCCCCTGCCCTCTATCCGCCACCAGGACCGCCCGTTTCTAACAGCAGCGGCAGCAAAAACAGCAGCAGTGGCAGCAGCAACAGCAGCACACCGTTTCTGTACCCTCCATCCCAACCCTCCTCCTTTCCTCCCCCTGCCCCTCTCCCTGTCGACCCACTCACCTCCTCGTCCCCCTCCACCGCCTTCTCCACGCCTCTCTTCATCGGCCTGCTAGTGGGCGCGTCGCTGCTGCTCTCCGTGCTCCTCCTCATGCTCTACTGCTTTGTGGGTGACAGACAGGACGGGCCAGGGCCCAGGCGCGCCTGGCTATGGAGACCCGCGCCCCACACACACGCCTCTGCTGGTCCGGGTAGTGCCAATGCTGCGTCTGGCTCAGCTGGTTCTGGGGCTGGCCCCTCTGGGAATGGAGATATGGCTGCCCCTTCTGCTGGGGGGAATGCAGCTGCAGTTAGTTGTTCTGGGGATGGTGGGGTGGGAAGCGATGGCAGCGGCGGCTTGTCGTCACAATCGCTGTCCAGTCAAGAGCATTGTGACCCTGAGGTTGGTGGGGGAGAGAGGGCGGAGGAAGGGGAGGGGGGGAAGCAGAAGCGGAAAGGGAAGAGGTGGAGGATTGTTCGGATTGGGAAAACAGGTTCGGGTGGTGCAGGAAGTGAGTTAGGCTCGGAGCCAGGCTCGGGAGATTCTTCGTCGGCATTGGGAAGCAGTAGGACGAGTAGTAGCAGCAGTGTAGATTCGTCCTCTTTCCCCGATCCAACGGCCAGGCCTCCCAAGCCGAAGCACAAGTCATGGTTAAGTGCGTTATCAGGGAAGTGGGGTGACAAAGCACTGAATAGTGTTGCTGCGGATTTCGAGGCGCAATTGCGGCAGGCGATAAGGGAGGAAGGAGAGTCTGCATCGATGTGGGCTATGGATCGCTCTATAGTGAGTATACCGTCTGGGAGGGAGTTTGTTGAGTGTACAAAGTCGGGACGGATGGTGTTTGACATGGAGGGGACTCTGGTGGAGATAGAGGAGGAAAGCGAGGAGGGAGAGGAGGATGAAGGAGATGATGGTGAAAAGGACCATGAGAAGTAGTGCTTAGGACACTTACACCTAGCTCAGAATTAAATGACACATAAGTTTGATATGATAAAACAAATGTGGGGAATGTTGTGAGAATGTTTCAGTGCTTGGTACTGGTAGTAAGGTCTGTTCTGTAAAAACATGATTGAGACAAGTGTAGATCTTTGCGTCCTTATCGAGTTTATTCTCGGGAAAATATGCCATTCGTAACCATCATGGGACTCGATAACATATTTGGTAAAAAATAAAGGGTACGGTCACTGCAAAGGGTGTTTTCACGCGACTGATAAAACGTTTCACGTAATCAGTCACTATCAAGTGGAAAAAAAAAAAAAAAAAAAACGCGAATGGTCATAGATGAAACTCCCGCCAAAACAAAATGAAACCCCAAAAGAATCAGGATGCATTTTCAGATGAATCAACCCTAAACACGTAACTCGCCAGGTGTTTAGGGTTGATCCGTTCCCAAAACGTATCCGATTCCGATTGGGTTTTAGTTTTTTTAGAAGTTAGAAGATTGGTTGGGCGCGAGCGGGAATTTTGTTGAGCTTCAAGATTTTTTGGTGGGAGTTACATGTGTGACCATTAGCGTGATTTTCTACCTGTTGTTAGTGACTGAATCCGTGACCCCACTTACCAAACCCGTCAGAAAACCCGATACAGTGACCGTACGCGTTTTTTTTACCATTCACGCTACCGAGTCCCAAGTTGGTTACTTATGGCATATTTTCCCTTTATCCTCCATTATCCTGCCCTGATGCATATGAGATCTGCCCTGCTCGGTTCTCCGAGTCCAGACAATCCCAAGGCAAAGCCGAGGACGAGCAGACAAGGCACCAAGGCAACAGGAATTCGCGAGGAATCTCATCCTCCAACAACTGATCGTGTTCTCAACATACAGAGCCGACGCCCGCACAGTCTAAACCTAGGCCGATTAGTGCCTGGTTCCACCCGTTCCAGTCGTGCTTTCGCTTCTAGCTTTGAAATCAGGGAATTAAGGCCTCAGCATCGCTTTCCATTTTCTAGATCCGATCTCGTTCCGCGATCCCATTTCTCCATCCCGTTTCTCGATCCCGTTTTTCGGATCTCGAAATTCGAAACCGCAGAATCCTAGACCCGCTGATCGGAAGCATGGCGATGACGTCGGGATTTGGGTTGCAGTCGCTGCTCAAGGAAGGGCACAAGCACCTGACGGGGTTAGAGGAGGCGGTTCTAAAGAACATTGAGGCGTGCAAGCAGCTCTCGCACATCACGCGCACGTCGCTGGGACCCAATGGTGAGCTCCTGGATTCTTGTACGCGATTCGTCGTATGCGATTCTTTGTATGCGCGATTCGTTGTGTGGATTCGTGACGGACGGTGCGCTTACTTGTGTCGGACCGTAGATCAGGCAGCGGCAAAGCGGTACTCTGGAATGTGGTAGAGGTTGATACAGGCTAAAGCAGGCAGCCGTCGCAGGACGCGATGCCGTCGCAGGGGCCAAGCAACGGCAAGTCGGCGGCAAGCTGACGTTGCAGATGCAGGAGTTAGCTGGATCTGATCCCGAGCCTTCGATTCGGCACAGTTGTAGGCTGTAACAAGTCGTGTGTCGAGGTGCTGTGACTGTAGGCGAGTTTCGTAAGATGTAATCCGTGTTTCGCAGCAACTAATTTATTGCAACAAGGTGTTTGGTCAAGTTTAAATAAGCAAACAACGTTCGAGAAGCGGATGCATGAAGATCACTTGCCGCTAGTCTTGGTTGTCAAGACGTCTCGAGACCTGGTTAAAAACGCTTAGGAACGGCGAGCTAGCGCAGCGGTAGACGGCTAGACTTGTACAAACAGTTAAGCGTGCGAGGGTTGTCAAGTGCGGATAAGATCCTTCCTTCCGGCTTCGCCATGCAAACTCGCTGCCGGTGCCCTCTTCCTGTCAGTTAGGTTTGTTCTCGCCGAGAGCACGGTCCAAGCGTGGGGCTTTTTTTAGTACGGCCGAGTGTAGCAACTTGAGATTCTTACCCTTTTTGCCGTGTGTATTTCCCCTGCTTCCTCCTTGCAGGCATGAACAAAATTATCATCAACCATCTGGACAAGCTCTTCGTGATGAGCGACGCGGCGACGATGAGCTGGAGGTGCAGCATCCGCCAATAATTACCCCTTTTTTCCGGTGTATTTCCCCTTCTTCCCCGGGCAGGCATGAACAAAATGATCATCAACCACCTGGACAAGCTGTTCGTGACGAGCGACGCGGCGACGATCGTCGCAGAGCTGGAGTTGCAGCACCCTTACAAAAATACCCTCTTTATTGGGTGTAAATTCCTTTCCTCCCCGTCCAGGCATGAACAAGATGATCATCAACCACCTTGACAAGCTGTTCGTGACGAGCGACGCGGCGACCATAGTCGCGGAGCTGGAGGTGCAGCACCCGGCGGCGAAGCTGGTGGTGCTGGCGGCCAAGGCGCAGCAGGAGGAGGTGGGCGACGGCGCCAACACCGTGGTGTCGCTGGCGGGGGAGCTGCTGGCAGGCGCGGAGGAGCTGATCCGGTCGGGGCTGCACCCGAGCGAGATTATCGCGGGATACGCCAAGGCGACGGATAAGGTGAGGGTGGGGAGGACGAGAAGGAATGGGGGCGGGGCGGGGGAATGATTGGACTGGGAAGGTATGTGTGGTGTATGTGTGAAGGCATGGGAATGAGTGTGGGCTCACACATACCTCACAGCGGAAAGGCTCATGCAGTCGGGCTTGCAGCCCTGCGAGATCATTGGGGGGTACAATGGCAAGGAGTGAGGGGTTTGATAAAAGTAACATTTTGAGACGTCTCAAAATGTTACTTTCATTACAATGCCAAGGAGTGAGGGGTTTCAATGAGAACGAGGGGCTTGAGAACGATCGAGAGTTGGGGTTTTGAGATTGAGAAAGTTTTGAGAGAGGGTTTTAAGAGAGGGGTTTGAGTGGTAGGGTTGCAAGTGCGAGGGGTTTTGGGGTTTGGGGGTTTTAGAGTGGGACGTTTTGACAGAGAGGGTTTTGAGAATGAGGGGTCTGAGAGTGAGGGGTCTGAGAGTGAGGGGTCTGAGAGAGTGAGGGGTCTGAGAATGAATTTCCTTTTTCTGAATCACAGGTGACATTCAAGGAAGCACGGCCTCTTCTGCGTCACCCTTCCCACCTTACCCCCACCCTTCCCACCTTACCCCCACCCTTCCCACCTTACCCCCACCCTTCCCACCTTACCCCCACCCTTCCCATCTCACCCCCGTGCGTCCCCTTCCCTTGTCGCCCGCTAACCAGGTGTTGGAGGAGCTCGAGACACTGGTGGCGGAGGGCAGTAACAAGGTGGACGTGCGGAGCAAGACAGGCAGAGGTGTCTTATCCATGCTGCACCCTCTTGTTCCCCACCCCCTCTCACGTCTCTCCCCAATGCGTTCCCTTCCCGTATCACCTGCTTCCCAGGTGCTGGAGGAGCTCGAGACGCTGGTGGCGGAGGGCAGTGACAAGGTGGACGTGCGCAGCAAGGCGGAGGTGGAGAAGCGCCTCGTGGCGGCCGTGGCCAGCAAGCAGTTCGGCAGTGAGCCCGTGCTGTGCCCTCTCATTGCTGACGTGAGTTGCCGTTGCGTCAGGCTGAGGGGCCTCTGGCTGTGCCTCTGTTTGCACTTGAAGTTGAGGCGGATGTGGGAAGTGGCTCCTCGTGGCGGCGGTTGCCAGCAAGCAGTTTGGCAGTGAGCCCGTGCTGTGCCCTCTCATTGCTGATGTGAGTGCCGAGAATTCGTGCTGGAATCACCAGTGGAGAAGCTGGGTGCTACCTGCTCACCGCGCTTGTGATTGCCGTAGGGGTTCTGCTGGCGCCTCTGGTCGTGCCTGCCTATGATTGCACCACTGCTTGCACTTGAAATGAGGCGGAGGGGAGAAGCGGCTGGTGGCGGCTGGTGGCGGCTGTGGCCAGCAAGCAGTTCGGCAGCGAGCCCGTGCTGTGCTGTGCCCTCTCATTGCTGACGTTAGTGTGTTGAGTCGAGAACCCGTGCCAGAGTCCTCATATGTGGGAAGTCCTATAAGAGCCTGTGCACTGTCTATGACTGCCGCCCGTCGATCCTGTGTCAGCCGTTAAGCCTCTCTTTGCGCCTCCTCGTATTCTCCTCCTCTCTCTCTCGCCCTCCAATGCAGGCGTGCATGCAGGTGTGTCCCAGCAACCCAACTACTTCAATGTTGACAATGTGTGACTGGCCAAGATACTGGGAGCAGGGCTACCGGTCTCAGCCTAACCACTTCCCATCCCTCTCCGTCCCTCTCTACCCCTCTCTATCCCTCCATACCCCTCTTCATCTCGTCCTCCATTACTCACAACAGGCGTGCATGCAGGTGTGTCCCAGCAACCCCAACAACTTCAACGTGGACAATGTGCGAGTGGCCAAGATACTGGGCGGCGGGCTGCATGACTCCAAGGTGGTGCGAGGCATGGTGCTCAAAACGGACGCCACGGGCACCATCAAGCACACCACCAAGGCCAAGGTGGGTGCTGTGCGGTTCTGTGTGGCTTGGTGTGGTGCTGTTTGGCTCTGTGCGGTGCTGTATGGTACCGAAACGTATCAATGGATTATCACGAGCGGGCTGCATGAGTCCAAGGCGGACGACCGTGCTTGTGGCTCCTCTAGGCTATATGTGCGCACATGCTGTTGCAAGCGAGGTGACTTTTGAGTCGACTCAAGAGTCACTTTGTGAGCAGACTACCGTGATTGTGGCTCTTCTAGGCTATTTGTCAGGACGCACATGCTGTTGCAAGCGTCCTGGCTGCAATCTTGAGAGGAGGAATGGTTGGAGGCGTTTTCAACTCGTGTGTGCTGCTCCCCGTGTGTTTCTTTGCGCACGTTTGTGTTTGTGTGTTTGTGTGCATGTGCGTGGACGTATGTGTGTCTTGATGCCCATCGTTGCACGTGTGGTGTGGAGGGCAGATCGCGGTGTTTGGAACGGGAATTGACACCCAAGCCACGGAGACCAAGGGCACCGTGCTCATTGAGAATGCCGAGCAGGTGCGGTGGGATGGAGGGACAGGAGGGTGAGAGAGAAGAGGAAGCTAAGAGGGCATCAAGTGATTTGGGAAAGGGATAGAGCAAGGTAGAAGGAAGGCGTGGGGAAAAGGGAGGGTGAGGGCGTGTAATGAGGGAGGGCCCGATTGGACGGCGAGCGGAAGGCGCATTGCTCATGCATCGCTCATGTTTCAGCCTGCCTTTCTCGTCGGGCCGACAGCAACGCACCGCCACCACCATCATCTCTCGCTCCCTTCTCTTTGGGAGGGGAAGTCACCTAACCAACCATGTGAATGGTATTTGTGACTTGTACTGGCTAGGGTGTTGGCACAGAGGATGGGTCAGTTCACGGGGTTTAGTAGGCACATGTGCTTGCAAGTCCCATGTCCTTCAGTACCTACTTCTTTTCCCTTCCCATCGTCCCATGCGCTTCGTCTTCCCTGCTCCCTCCCCCTTCCCATTCCTCTCCCCCCCCTCTCCCCATTCCGCTTCCCCTTCCCCTCCCCCTTCCCCTCCCGCTTCCCCTCCCTGTTTCCCGTCCCCTTCCCCGATCTCCTTCTCCTGTGTGGCATATGGTTTGTTTTGCCAAGTCAGATGATGTGAGGGTGGAGCAGGCGATCAGGGAGGAGGCGGAGTCAGCTCCATGCCTCTCATTCCACACCCCCTTCCCCTCTCATCAACTTATTGTCTCCTCCTTCCTCTGTGCATCAGTTGGAGAATTACGCCAAGTCGGAGGAAGCACGGGTGGAGCAGGCGATAAGGGAGGTGGCAGAGTCAGGGGCGACGGTGGTGGTGAGCGGGCAGACCGTGGGGGAAATGGCTCTGCACTTCTGCGAGCGATACAAGTAAGTGCGGGAGTGAAGGAGTGAGTGATGGAGGGAGTGAGGAGGGGGATAATGAGATTCTCGCTCTCTACTTGGTGTGTGCACTTTGTGATGTTTGAATCCAATGTGTACACAAAGTGATGGAGGGTGTGTACACACCCTCCGCGCTCGCAAAATGACTTTTGAGTCGACTCAAAAGTCATCTTGTTGGTAAGCGCACTTTGTGCAATGTGCACAACTCAATGTGCACTTGTCCGTGTACACACACCCTCCGCACTCGTGCATCTCATCATCTTCTTAAAGCCAACATGGTGTCTGTCTGTGTGTGTATCCCCCACCCCCCCCGCACCATCCAGGCTCATGGTGCTCAAAATCTCTTCCAAGTTTGAGCTTCGGCGGTTCTGCCGCACCACTGGTGCTGTCTCCCTGGTGAGTAACCCGGTAACCAGTCAGGTCGTTTCATTGGCATTTCAGCCATGTCTCACCTTGTTAGCATCGCCGAAAGCTGTCCGTTGCGGTAGTCTGGTTCTGCGGGTTTGTTACCAGACGGATACTCTCTGCAGGTGGCTGAAACACCATGTTGGATTCGTGTATTGTCTTTCTGTTGAGTTGAGAGAATAGTTTCACTCTGCAGTTGAAACCAAATGTTCTGCTCATCTTTCCCCCATTTCGTTCGTACTTTCCTGTATGCTAACAACTCATTTCTCGTCCTCCCGACTAACCCGCTTCGTATTTTGTGGTGCGGTTTTTCTGTTGTTTTCATCTCTCCCTTTTCCTTCCTTCCCCTCATACCCCTCTGTCTCTCCCCCATGCCGCTCGCTCTCACAGGTGAAGCTACAGAAGCCAACAGCAGACGAGCTGGGCTTTGCGGACTCTGTTTCTGTGCAGGAGATAGGCGGCAGCACGGTGAGTGATGCTCTGCTTCTGCTACCTCTGCTGGTCGTTTGTATCTGGCGTTCTGAAGACTAATGCATGCACCGAGAGGGGGGGAGAGGGGGGGAAAGGAGGTTGGGGGAAGAGGTGATGGTGATGGGTGGCTTTTGCTGCTGCTGGTGTATTGGCTTTTGCTGCTGCTGGTGTATTGGCTTTTGCTGCTGCTGGTGTATTGGCTTTTGCTGCTGCTGGTGTATTGGCTTTTTCTGCTGCTGGTGTATTGGCTTTTGCTGCTGCTGGTGTATTGGCTTTTGCTGCTGCTGGCGTATTGGCTTTTGCTGCTGGTGGTGTATTGGCTTTTGCTGCTGCTGGTGTATTGGCTTTTGCTGCTGCTGGTGTATTGGCTTTTGCCGCTGCTGGTGTATTGGCTTTTTTTTTTCCTGCAGTTATTTTCTTCCCTCAACCCTCCACTTCCCTGCAACCCCTCCACTTCAACCCCCGCGCCCGCCACCCCGTGCTTTTTCAACTCAGTGCTGGTGTTGGAAATCCGGTTCCTCCCTTCCCCGCCCTCCTGACTTTTGAGTCGACTCAGAAGTCACCTTTTTCAACTCAGTGCTGGTGTTGGAAACTCGTTCCCTCCCTTCCCCGCCCTCCCTCCCCCCTCCCCCTCCCTCTCGCTCACTTTCTCAACGCCAGGTGGTGGTGGTGGAGAACGAGTCAGGTGGCAACCTGGTGGCGACGGTGGTGCTGCGGAGCAGTGATAGTGGAGGTTCATACAGGTCCCCCTCACACCCCCTCCCCCCTCTCTCCCCCCCCCTCCAAATGGCGCAGGTGGTGGTGGTGGAGAACGAGTCAGGAGGCAACCTGGTGGCGACGGTGGTGCTACGGGGCAGCACGGACAGCATTCTGGACGATGTGGAGCGGGCTGTTGATGATGGCATCAACACGTACAAGGTGAGGCATGTTATGATGAGCTTAGGAGCCATGGATGGCGAGAGAACAAGGAGAAGATTAGGCAGATCTGAGTTCAAAGTCTGGGGTGAAACCCCAACTGAACCTAGGGTGTGTTCAGTCTAGCAACAAACTCCAAAATGAACCAAGTCTAAAATTGGCCGAAAAATAATACAAGGCCAGAATCACGTACAGAGTGGAAATTGGCGTATTTCAACAAGTCAAAGGGATGGACTTGGCATGGCATGGCGTGGCATGGGTTCCAGCATGACTCTAGTGCCCCGCTCACCGCACTGCACCGCATTCCATCCTATGTGTGTGTTGTCCCATCCATCAGGCGCTGTGCCGTGACAGCCGGGTGCTACCTGGGGGAGGGGCGACTGAGATCGAGCTGGCCAGACGCCTCAAGCAGTTTGCACGGATGCAAGTGGGGTGAGTGGGGCACTCTTAAGTGTGAAGGAAGTGAGGCAGTGGATATCAGTGAGGGAGGAGATGGGTGAGGGAGTGTAAGACGAGAGATCGAGCTGACCAGACGCCTCAAGCAGTTTGCACGGACACAAGTGGGGTGAGTGAGGTGGTTTGTGGGAGAGCGCAAAAGCCAAGCAGGGGAATAGGGTCAGATTGTAGGATATAGGGCAGTATCCCTGCTCGTGCAACCATACCGTTGGATGCTTCGAGGCTACATACATGCCGCACATGCTCTACATGTGTGTGCCCAAGCATGCGTGATTGAAGGGAACAGTGAGCTGGCTGCAAGTGCAGTATGGACGTTACTCACATCCCACACCCCACCCAGGACTGCTGTTCCCCTACCCCTCCCCTTCCCTGCCCTCCTCTTCCCCTTCCGCTCCTCGTCCATTCCTTCTCCCCTCCCCTTCCAGTTTGGATCAGTATGCGATTGACAAGTACAGCGAGGCCCTGGAAGTCATTCCGAGCACGCTGGCTGAGAATGCTGGCATGGACGTCACTGAGATTCTCTCCCTGTTCCCAAACCCCCCCCCCCCTCCTCGTTCAATCTCCCCTTCTTTCAGTCTGGACCAGTACGCAATTGACAAGTACAGCGAGGCTCTAGAAGTCATTCCGCGCACGCTGGCAGAGAATGCAGGCATGGACGTCACTGAGATCCCCTACCTCTCCCGCTCCCCCTCCCCCGTCCGCTCTCCCCCCATTCCAGGCCGGACCAATACACGACTGACAAGTACAGCGAGGCTCTGGAGGTCATTCGCCCCCCTCCCCTCGCCCCCTGTTTCCCCCCCATCACCCTCCCCCCGCCCCCATCAGTTTGGACCAGTATGCGATTGACAAGTACAGCGAGGCTCTAGATGTCATTCCGTGCACGCTGGCTGAGAATGCAGGCATGGATGTCACTGAGATCCTCTCCCTTTCCCGTGACTGCTGCCCTGCCCGCTTCCCCCTTCCCTTGTTCAGTCTGGACCAGTACGCAATCGACAAGTACAGTGAGGCTCTAGAAGTGATTCCGCGCACGCTGGCGGAGAATGCAGGCATGGACGTCACTGAGATTCTCTCTGCTCTCTACGCCGCCCACTCCGGTGGGCCGGACGGCACGGGCGGCAATTTCCGTGTGGGAGTGGATGTCACGGGTGCGGGCGTGAGGGACCTGACTACTGACAACATCTGGGACCTGTTTGCCACAAAGTGAGTGTGCCACGCATCCCACCACTGACAGCATCAGGTGAGGGTCTTTCTGCTACCAAGTAGGCCTTTTATCCCCACCTCCCCCCTTTCCCATTCCACTGGTTTCCCCCCTCACTCTGGCATGCACTGCCTGTGCTGCTTCCTCTCCTTCCACAGCTCTCTGTTGGACCAGCAACTCTGTTTGTTCCTTGGGTCCTCTTGTCATGCTGCTGTTGTGTGTGAAGCCCTCTAGTTATCTGTTCATCATCACACAATAATTCGGCTTGCTTGCCCTGCTATGCACCCTCTTTCTCCCCCAGGTATTGGGCCATCCGATTTGCTGCAGACGCAGTGACTACTGTGCTTCGAGTGGACCAGGTGTGTGCAAACCTACTCTATGCTTCTCAGTGGCACATGACTGCTTCATTTACAGTTTCACTTGATGGAACGCGGCCTGCATACATTGCTTCCAAAGACTCCAGTGTTTGTTTCCTCCTTAGTTAATGCCCTGCTCCACGGTTTCTGAGCTTCATTGTGTTTCTTCGGTCTTACCCCCTCTGCATTACCACTGTGCCTCCATTCTTTCCAAACTTGCCATAATATTCGGCATTCCTCTTATACCGTACCTGCCTTTGCTGTGTGGTGTATCCATGTGTTGCAGATCATCATGGCCAAGGTTGCTGGTGGCCCTCGTCGAGGCGATAGGCCAATGGATGAGGGAGAAGATTAGCGCAGGGCAGTGGTTTTGATGCATCTGTTTTTTGAAGAGATAAGTATGGTACCTCTTGCACATGGTCACACACATACACATCAAAAGACCAGGAAACAAAAGAAAACATGACAAATACTGTTTAATAAAGAATAACAGACAATTAACAGAACCTTTCCATATCAGGTCAGGTGGTGACAAAAACAATTGGCAGGCGATCAATTATATCCCCATCATAACATGTTGATGACCTACAGGCAGGGCCAGGCCCCACGATATCAGGGCAAACCATCCTGATGACCCTGAATTCAGGATGCATCTTTGATTTTGCCCTGTAATATCAGAATAGTGTCACTTTTAACCCTGAGCTCTCACGATGTTTTTACATGCAATGCCCTGGAAAATCAGGATGGCTGTGCTCTACTTGTTGAAACAACGAGAATGGTTGGATTGAGCAGAAAATTGGGTACAAGTATTAACCCTAATTGAGTTGTACCCCTTATGGGCTACCCCACTATAGCCTACACAACATAAGCACTATATGAGTTTGACACACCCCATAGGCAAAGTGGGGGAGAACAAGTGGTCACAAGACCAGTCAAGAAAAGCAAAGCAAGCTCAGAGTGGATCACGAACTCACCACGCATTCTGAGCACAAGCAAATGGCCACAAGGCCAGTGATCATACCTTAGCAAGTATAAGCATGAATGTATATTTATAGATCACAGTACAAGCAAAGTCAAGCAGTGAGCAAGTGAGGCAAAGTAGGCACAAGGCCTAAAACACTACAGAAACGCTGATGATCACCAGACTGAAGCTGACCACGCTGCTGCAACTCTCGAGCAAGGAACTAACACAGAGCGATGTGCTTCGTTCTGTGCTCCAGTCTGTGCTCCTGACACAAGGCAATTATGGCCTTGTTGTCTACGTACAGAACTAAAGAAGAACGAGGCTGCTCTCCCAAGTCGGTCAGCAGGTAGGTGAGCCAGCGTAACTCCTGTGCAGCCATGGCCCATGCGTAGATCTCAGCCTCACAACTGGAACAGAGAACAGAAGACGAGCGGGTAGACCGCCAAGAAACAGAGCCGGAGCCAAGGCTGAAGGTGTAACCCTGTGACGACCGCTGCGTAGCCAAGTCATCAACCCAAGAAGCGTCTGCGTGACCAGTGGGGACAACTGGATCCCGTCCTCCAAGCACGAGCTCCATGCCCGAAGTATTGCACAAGTAGCGCAACACCCTCTTAGCGGCCTCCAAGTGCTCTGGTCGGTGTCTCCCGAGCGCAACGTAGCATGCCAGGATGTCAGAATCCCAACCACTAGACCATTGGGATAAAAGGGCTTGTTAAGTAGCGGGTCAGTGCGCCCATAACCCCCCAGGACAATGAGCCTGTAACCCTTCCCTAGGATCAATCGGGGATCACCAGTGGACCTCTGACACCCCCCCGCACTGGGATGCCCGAAGTGCACACACTGGGATTCGAACCCGAGACCTTCGCTCTGATACCATGTCAGAATCCCAACCACTAGACCATTGGGATAAAAGGGCTTGTTAAGTAGCGGGTCTGTGCGCCCATAACCCCCAAGGACAACGAGCCTGTAACCCTTCCCTAGGATCAATCGGGGATCACCAGTAGACCTCTGACACAGGATGCTAAGAGGGTAGGCAAGGTCAGGTCGAGAGCAGGTCATCAGGTACATGAGGCAGCCCACAAGCTCTGGATATGGGCCACTCGGCTCTACGGACTCGTCCGAAGGTGGAGCTGAGAGCGAGTGACCGGTAGGCAGAGGAGTGGACTATGGCGAAGAGTACCGGAAGCCGAAGCGCTGAAGGACCTGGTGCACCATGTGTGACTGAATCAGGGTGATGGTGCACCGTGCTCTGTCCCGGGTGATCTGCAAGCCAAGATAGCTGCGCAGCTCACCCAAGTCAGTGCAGGTGTGTCTCTTCTGCAGCTCCGACTTCACAAGGGCCAGTGCCTCAGTGTCAACAGTGGCAAAGACCAAGTCGTCGACGTACACGAGGTTGTAGAATGGCGGCAGCGCAGTGTCGGTGCGCAGAAACAGCGACGGTTCAGCAGTCAAAGGAGCAAACCCAAAAGCCGCAAGCGTCGTCCTCAGTGTGTTGTGCCACTCGCGAGGCGCCTGACGGAGACCGTAGACTGGCCGCCGGAGGCTCCACTGGGTACCTGCAGGAAACGACCTAGTGAAGCCAGGTGGGCGGCGCAGCCAGATCTCCTCGTGCAGGCTGCCCTGTAAGCAAGCTGTGCTGAAGTCAAGAGAGTGCAGCTCGTAGTCACGCTGAGCGGCGACGTGCAGCAGAACTCGAAGAGTGGTCATCTTCGGGGTAGGAGAGAAGGTCTGGAAGAAGTCAACTCACTGTCGCTGACTAAAGCCTCGTGCAACGTAACGAACCTTGAAGACAGGCGGAGAACTCGGTGACCGCTTCACCCTGAAAATCCACATGCCATCGACTATGTTCGCCCCAGAAGGGGGAACTGTGTCGACGTAGGTGCCTGTGGACTTCTGGGATGCCATCTCTCCGTCCATGGCTGTCTGCCATTGAGAGGAGTAGGGACCCGTAATCGCCTCTGCGTAAGAGCGCGGGGTCGGGATGTCTGGTGCATCCGGGTCTCCTTCATGTGCATGCAGCATGGCCACAAGATGAGGTACAGCAGCTGCAAGACACTCAAAGTCCTCCTGCCTGTCCTCAAGGACGTCCGTGCCAAGAGCACACTCACCCCCGACGGACGGAGGACAGTCAGACTCATACTCAGCAACAAGACTAGTGGCGTAGTCGAGACGACAGGCGGCAGCAAAGTCAACAAGCCCAGCAACGAGGGCAGACGCAGCAGTGGACTCAAAGAAAGGGTCAGTGACCATAGTGGCCAGAAGACGAGGGACAGTAGGACTAGCAGCACGAGCTAAGTTCGACTGAGGGTCAGGAACGCCAGGAAGAGAGGATGCAGGAGGAGACGACAGGGGAACTTGCAGTGGAAGAGAGGAAGGACGAATTGCCATAATGTGAGTGCCAGTGACAGGAATAGGACGCATACAAGGAACACGACGACCAATGCGAACAGCGCGAATAGGCGAGGCAGGCGAGACGCAAGCTCACGACGCTCTGAAGGAGAGTCTGCCTGCTCAGCGTAAGGAGAAGGAGCAGGCAGTGGGGAGTCTAGCTGTATATATGGCTGCGACTGGTCAGGCGGTGGACATAGTAAGGGAGGAGTAAGGCCAGTCGAAGACGGGAGACTAAGAACCTGGCAAAGGACCGAGTCAGGTGGCGGCAGAGACGTCGGCGGCGGCTGAACGAAAAACGGGCGCCACTGCACAGTGCCTCTAGCACCAGGACTGCTAGCTCCAGCACCCCCAGCACCTGCACCTCCAGCTCCAGGGTCTCCAGCTCCAGTGCCTCTAGCTCCAGCCTCTAGCGCCAGGGTCTCCAACTCTAGCTCCTCCAGCTCCAGCGCCTCCAGCGCTAGTGCCTCCAGCTCTAGAGTCTCCAGCTCCAGAGCCTCCAACACCACCTGCTCCGGCAGCTCCAGTACCTCTATTACGAGCACCTCCACGACCAGCAGCTCCAGCACCTCCGGTACCTCCAACTCCAGCAGTAACTCCAGCACCTTCAAGACGAGTAGCTCCAGTACCTCCAGCTCCAGTGCCTCCAGCGGCAGAGCCTCTAGCTCCTACAGTGCCACTCCGAAGGCGTGTGCGCTGAGCAAACCACTCGCGCAGTTGCTGCGCTAAGAGAGGCTCCCGCCGGGGAGACAGTCATGGCGAGGAAGCCGCAGGACCTCCAGCAGACGTAGTACCCCGAGGCTCAGCACCCCCAGACTCCGCACCCTTAGACTCAGCACCCCCAGGCCCCGCACCCTTAGGCTCAGTACCCCCAGGCTCCGCACCCCCAGGCTCAGCACTGTCAACGGGAGTTGTTGTTGGCCCCGTCCTCGCTTGGGCGGAGCCGACCTCAGGGTCGGGTGTAACGAGTGCAGCCGACCTGCAACAGTGGGCGAGCTGGTCGACGGACCTGGTCGACCTGCACAAGGGCCACTGCAAGGGCGCCGACCTTGGGAGGGAGCCAACTTTGGCTGGCCGACTTGGGAGGTCGACTAGTGGAGGGCGTCGACTTGGGTGACGCCGACCAAGGGAAGCCGACTGGGTGTGGGCGGCTGACAGGTGTACTGGTCGACCAGGTGGGTTGTCGACCTGGAGTTAGTCGACTAGGGAAGTGGTCGACCAGGTGAGGTCGACATGTGGTGGTCGTCGACCTGGGTGGTCAACGGGCCTAGGATGACACACCTGGACAACATGGTTGCCTGGTTGACCAGGTTACCCGGAAGACGAGGTCTGCGAGGTTCGCGACTGTCACCCAGGTAGATTGGCAATGTCGACCTGCGGTTCGGTGGCACGTGGTCAACAGGACACCTCAGGTGCAACCGTCGACATGTGGTCGACTTGGCACCTGCGCAATCCTTGCAGGTCGATTGAGGACGCCTGAGGTCGACCAGTTGGCAAGTCCCCTTCGTGCAGAGCTGGTGGTCGACTTGTATGCTACGCTTCTGATGTATTCTACCTTGCCAATCTAGTTGCTACCATTATTCTCAACTTTTGCTAGTGAAACTTTGCGGTTTTGCCCTGTGAATGCAGAAGTGCTAGAGAACGACTAAGTGAACGAACGCAGAGATCCCTCCTACCCCGTGCCAAGCTCGTATTCTAGCTCCCGTTGATAGAGTTATCTCCGCAAGCACCCCCAGGCTCCACACCCTCAGACTCAGCACCCCCAGGCTCCTCACCCGCAGGCCCAGCAGCCCCAGGCTCCGCACGCGCAGGCTCAGCACCCCCAGACGCATCACCCCCAGACGCAGCACCTCTAGCAGCACCTGAGTCAACAACGACCTCCACAGGCACAGTCCTGGGGAGTGGGTCTACCTGAGACACACCTGAGGGAGCAGGATCCTGAGGGGGGAGGGGGTCTACCGGAGGGGGACCTGGAGCAAGGAAGAGCGGCGGGGGGGGGAGAGGGGCAGAGCCGTAGGGGAAGAGACGGTAACAATGGAAGAACAATGGAAGAACGGGCAAGAAGTGGGCCCCCTGAGGGGTCAGCCAGTCTGAGTGGAACAGGTGCAGGGAGTGGAGTGAGTGTGGTACTGTCGCGAAAGAAACAGCGGGAAGCACATGAGTCAAGCGTGAAGGTGTGCAAGGCCTTAGCAGGCGCAGTACCAGGGAGAGCAGACTCACTAGCACCTAGAGCAGCAGCCTCTATACCTGGGTCAGGCAGCCCACACAGGTAATAGTCACGCTCAGCACTAACAGATAAGGCATACATGGCAGCAAGGATAGCATCATAGTCAAGAGCAAATATATCAACTCCAGACCTAAGTAGCTCTGCCCAGTGGGATCGCTCAGCCTCGTCTCCAAACTCTGCGTGCCAAGCGTCGTCAAGGCGGGAGAAGCAGTGGTGCTGAGTGTGAAGCTTCCCGCATGTCCTACCAGCGCGGTCACCTGTGCGAATGACATACGAGCAACGAACACTACCCCCAGACGCCCCACGCTGAGCAAACCACTCACGAAGATGCTGAGTCGTAGGGGTCTCGCTCCGACCTCGCTGCTGCTGCCTCTGGCCACCGCCAGAACCTCCCCTCTGAACAGCTCCACCCCGACCGCCACCACTGCCGCCACCCCCACTCCTACTGCTGCCACCACCGCCACCCCCACCCCCACCGCTGCCACCACCGCCGCCACCGAAGCCCCCACTCCGTCCACCACTCCCACCGATGCCACCATCTCCGCCACCTCCACTGCCTCCACTGCCTACACCACCACCATCCCCGCTGCCACCGCCACCACTCTTGCCACCCTTGCCCTTGCTGCTGCGGTGCTTCCCACTAAGAGTAGAAGCACCAAGGATGTCAACAGCAGCAGCAGAAGCGTAGGAGGGGGCAAGGAGGGAGGGGGAGCACCCCTCAAAGAAGGGTATGCGAGGAGTGCCACGAGCAGCACCTACAATGATTACGCTAGTCTCAGCTGCAAGGAGGTGCTTTTCGAGCACGTCGACAGTGAGGTCTGTGGGGTCAAGAGCGAGAAATTGGTCCCTGAATGCGCGAAGAGAGTCAGGGAGGCGGGTGACTATGAAGTAGAGAGTGATGTACATCGGGAGGGGGGGAGGGGGGGGGGGAGGTTCCTGTCTAGGAACTCGGCTTGGAGGGCAGAGCGGTAGCGAGCATCGCTAGTGCGACGGTGGGTAACGAGATCCTCGATTGTGGCAAAGGCTGACAGCTCGGGAAACAGGTAGGGCAGTATAAGGCGGCCGAGAGCAGCAGTGGCAGGGGAAGAGTAACGAGCGACTACAGCGTCGTACAGGGCCTTAGCAGTCTTGTGCTGGCCAAAGTGGGCGCGTTCGGCTAACGGCAGGTGGTTGCGAACGGCTAAGCGAGCAGCAGTGTCACGGGTAAGCCACTGTGAGCAATTCGCACTGTCATCTGTGGCGGGAGGGGCGATTGAGGCTCCAGACGTGTGGTCAAACAACAAAATGCTGTCTCTAGAATCGCTCAGTAGGTACAGCTGTAAGTCGTTGAGCCATGTATCAAACTGGATCGGACGGCCCTCATGATCGCACGTGAGTACACTGAGAGAAGCCATCGCGGGCAGAGCAGGATGGGGTGCGACCAGCAGAGCAGCACATAGGTAGTGCGGCGCGCGAGCACGAGGGAAGTGCGCAGGGTAGGGCAGGACGG
This sequence comes from Closterium sp. Naga37s-1, assembly GCA_947471745.1. Taxonomy (NCBI): domain Eukaryota; kingdom Viridiplantae; phylum Streptophyta; class Zygnematophyceae; order Desmidiales; family Closteriaceae; genus Closterium; species Closterium sp. Naga37s-1. Next base: position 2,501,948 of record CANJKZ010000717.1, on the reverse strand, counting down.
CGCACGGCTAGGGCGGCCAGCAGAAAGGGCGGCGAGCGGGCTGCCAGAGGGCGGCAAGCGGGCTGCTAGGGGCGGCGTGCAGGCTGCAAGAGGGCGGCGCGCGGGCTGCAAGGGGCGGCGAGCGGGCCGCAAGGGGCGGCGAGCGGGCTGCAAGGGGCGGCGCGCAGGCTACAAGGGGCGGCGAGCGGGCCACCAGAGGGCGGCTCGCGGGCTGCAAGGGGCGGCAAGCAGGTCGCAAGCGGGCGGCGAGCGGGCCGCAAGCGGGCGGCGAGCGGGCCGCAAGCGAGCGGCGAGCGGGCCGCAAGCGAGCGGCGAGCGGGCTGCAGGGGCGGCAAGCGGGCCGCAAGCGGGCGGCGAGTAGGCTGGAGAGGCGGCGAGCGGGCCGCAGGCGAGCGGCGAGCGGGCTGCAGGGGCGGCGAGCGGGCTGCAGGGGCGGCGCGCTGGCTGCTGGGGCGGCGAGCGTGCTGCAGGGGCGGCTCGCGGGCTGCTAAAGGCGGCGCGCGGGCTGCAAGGGGCGGCGCGACGGGCTCGCAAAGGGCGACGCGCGGGCCAGCAGGGTGGCGCGTCAGGTAGGGCAGGGCGGCAGGGCAGCTAGTGGGGCAGCGCTGTGGTGGGCCCTAAAAAAAAATCGGTCCTAAGGAAGGACCTGCTCTGAAACCATGTTGAAACAACTGAACGATAATGGTTGGATTGAGCAGAAAGTTGGGTACAAGTACTAATCCTAATTGGGTTGTACCCCTTATGGGCTACCCCATTATAACCTACACTATATAAGCACTATATAAGTTTGACAGTACTTCCTTGTAGTGTCAGGATGAATGTCGAGGCTTGCCCCTGACGAGTTTTTTTTTTTTTTGTGGGGGGAGGGGGGGGGGGGATTTTTCCCCCGTAATTTTTTCCGCCGCGGATTGCTTTCTCCGTGTATTTGTCCCGCCTTCGCAATCCCTCCCCTTGCACTTCCGACCCTGCGCAACGCACCAACCAAACCCATCAGATGGGGAAAACAGGGAACAATCCCATCTCGGCGTGTCGTGTGCCATGCATGCACTAGGTGGGTGACTCTCTGATGTTGAGCCTCCTGGAACACCCTTCCAGTGTTGCTGTTAGAGTAGCAACACAAGTGAAGCTCGGCTGGCTCACTCGCACTAGTAATGGCCAACGATGACAATGTCGCGGCGCCAGTATCATCGGCTAAGTCGACCACAGGGTTTGACAGGTTTAGACTTCTTGCGAAGTGCCCATACCGTGACCACCTTACCGGTAGTTTCACCTGCTGCTGGTCCATCTCCAACTCAAGCAGTAATACCACCCCATGCTAGTACAATCCCCACCTGTGTTTTACGACCTAGTGCAACACGGATCGGCCCTGCTGCTAGTGCTAAGTTAAAAGCGACCAAGCACAAACAGTCACGCTTGTCTTTCTCTCACGATAGTCCTACGGAACCTACCGTATGCATCCGCATAGAGCCAGTAGTATCAGGACCATCTGCCGTTCCTGCAACATCCTCGTCTACTGAACATGCCAGCAGCAGCAGCAACGACAGTAGGTTCAGTAGCAGCAGCGATGATGATGATGATGAGGAGGAGGGCTAAGAGGAGGTGTGGGAGCAGGGCTGACTATTCAAAAAAATCCAGTCTGATGTTCTGGGGGCTCTGAAAATTTTTAGTCTGAGGCATATTTCCCAGAGAATGGCCACTCTGATTTTTCAGGTTCCTCAAAAACACAAGTCTGAAGTACTCAGAACACACTACAACCACTGCAGTACAGTACTGCCACAAATGTAGCACGTGGGGCGCAACGCTAACCAGTTTCCCTCGCTGACACCGCGTAGCTGCAGTGATGGTCCCGCGTGAGTGGAAGAGTGAGCCAAGTTGGCAGATTTCTAAGGGAAAAGGGTGGCAAAAGTTGCCAAGGACAGATTCTGCGCGTGACAGCGCCATGAAGTGTGTTCGTACACTGGCAACATATGACGTAGCGGAATGTACGTAGAAATCACAGATCCGCATTTCAGGATCCGTACTCCCTGTAGTATGAAGACCCATTATCGGCTAAGTCAGTACTCTGAAAATCTCAGGATCCAAAACCAAGTAAGTCTGAGGCACTCATGTTTGAAAATCTTACAAGTCTGAAAAATCAGGATCCGTAGGAAAATACCCTGAGATTTCAGACAATCAGACTATTTTAGTCTGATAAAGTCAGCCCTGTGTGGGAGTTACTTTAGTAGTAAAAATCCAACTATATGTGCTGCTCTGCTTTGCTTTGCTCTGCTCAGCACAGCAGAGTCTGGTCTGGTCTGGTGTGTGTTAAATTCTGAACCCTGAACATATGTTTTTTTGCCCTGGTCAGGATTGATTTCTGCAGAAGCCCTGAACATAGAGGATGGTTTTGAAAATTTGCCCTGACAAATCGGGGCATTTTTTAAGATTCTAGAATAGTGCCCTGAGGCCTCAGGGTGCCCCAAATGCTAGCACGGGCCCTGTGCAGGGCCTCTGATTCGTTTTGGCCTAGGCTGAAAAATCAGAGTAGGCACAATACGTTTTGCTGAAAAGCAGACAAATCAGCCCTTTTATGCCATTGTACACTACAAATCTAATAAAATTTCATGTTTCTTTTCAACAAATTGCTGAAAAATCAGCCTTAGTTATAAAAAAGGTATGAAATTTCAGCCTTTTTTACCTAAATCAGCTTTTTTTAGCTGACTTCTGAGGCCCTGCCTAAAGGTTTTCCAGAAATTGGTCTTGCAGATGCTACTGCTAAACCGAACAAGACATTGCCACTCATAGTGATAAAGTATCTAGCCAGCCAACAAAAAGCTCACCTCGAGACAATGTAGCTGGTAGCTAACAGCAAAATAAAAACCGTGTGCCAGCCGGGAATCGAACCCGGGTCTGCACCGGGCACATGGCAGGGTGCTATTCTACCTCTTTATTGACACTATAGTAAATGTACAATGGATAAAAGGCAAATCCAGAGACGTAGTGTATGGAGAGACATGCAGGCTAATCCTATTGTGAGGCCTACAAATAGGCCTCTGTGATGTCTCAATGGTCCTCTCCCAAGTAGGCAAAGTCAGCTGCAGAAAGAGAAGTCACCTCGGGTGGTGCGAGGTTGACGCCCTCGGTAAAACGAATTTGTGCACGACGACAAACAGTGCGAGCCTGCTCACGTTGATGGACCAGAGAAATCCGTTTGTAGAAGTTGGTCTCAAACAGCTGGGGAAGAGAATCTGTGGCACCACTCAAGTCGCGGAGTTGTGACGCCCCTTTGCGGCTGCATTGGCAAAGGAGGTTGTTGAACGAAGAGCCAAAGCAACCAAAGGTTTCGATGACAAGGGGAAACGGTTTGATGTCTGGACGGTCACGAAGTGCTGCAGCATAGTGGGTGGTCTTCTCACTTTCACGAGTGGCTGCTGCTGAACCAATCACCGTAGCTGCGTTGGAGTGCGGAAACCCATTTTGTGGATCAGCAACAGAAACATCCAAGGCCCAGGTGGTACCAGAGCTAATATCGCGGCAAGTGATGTCTGTGCGGCGGCCAGGCAGGAGATGCTGGTCTTCCATCTGCGCAGAGAACCCAAGCTCCAAGGCAATGCGATGAACTTCTCGTTTGATTGCGTCGTGCACCTTAGTAGGCTCGTTGTTGCTAGGGCAGCGAAGGACATGAGAATGGATGGAAGGATCGGTGAACGGGGAGTTGCAGGTGCAGGTGAGTGAAGATGAAAGGTGAGGAAGAGGAAGGCCTAAGCGGATAGCTGCTGCAATGCGCCATCCAGTCTCTGAAAGCTGCATGTGCGGGGAGGATGGAGCCACAGTGAGCCAGTCACCTGCATGCGGGCCCTGCAAAGAGGTTAGACGAGCAAGGCGAAGCGGGGACGTTACTGTGGCTCGAACCTTCTCCAGCAAATCGGCTTCGAGGTGTTGGGAGAGATGAGTAAAGAGTTTAGGAGGGTAGCCCGATTGAAGCACAAGCCATGATGGGAAGCGATCACGAATGTCTTGGGGAAGCATGGTCATGGTGGATGAGATTGAAGGGTCGAGGAGGTTAATGGAGTCCGTGGTGACGTAAGGGCGGAAAAGAGGAGCACCATCAGTGATGAAGTGGGTGGATAAGCTCGAAACTGTCTGCGCCCAGCTACAAAGGTAACTGAGGGGGGCGATGGATGCAGAGCTGCGAATGCCGAAGCCACCTAAGCGGATAGGGAGCGAGGCTTGGAGGCGGGCCGATGTGGACTGTTCAGAGGTGGGATTCCAGTACTCAGAGCCCAGGAGCTGAGAGAAGTGGCTGAAAATGGTGCAGTCCCACGAAGAAAGTAGCTCTTGGATTTCGGGAAAAGGTGCGACAGTTCGGAGGAGGAAAGAAGGTCGGGCAGTGATGCATAAGGAAAGGATCCGTGAGGCAATCTGTGGGTCCTGCAGTTGATGCAGTAAGGGGAGGGAGGAAGTGAAAGAATCGAGTTTGTCACGAACTGTAGAGATGATGTAACCGTCGGAGCCGGTAGGAACGCCAGCGACAGTGAGACCGTTTGCAGTGATGGAAATACCCGGGGGCGGAATGCAGTGTTCGGGCAGGTCCATAGGGACCCATAGAGAGCACTTAGAGGGTTGGACTGTAAGGCCGAGAGAGAGAAGGCGGGAGGTAAGGTCAGTGTATGCGGCAAAGACGTCTGAGGGAGGGCCGACCAAGTAGGTATCGTCTGCGTATGAGGTAATGAAAATTGAGGGAGACTGCTGCTGGGTTGGTTGGATGGCTAGCTGCTGTGTTAGGGCATAAAGGAAAGGGCCACAAGGGTCGCCTTGACGAACACCAGAAGCTGATTGGAATGTGTGGAGAAGGGGGCCGCTGCGGTAGTGGAGAGGTGAAGGGGTGGAGTAGAATAGGCGGAAGAAGGGAATGAGACTGGAGAATGGGGAGCGCCTTAATGCCTCAAACATGGAAACCCGGTTGAACGAGTTGAACGCGTTTGCAACGTCCAGCTGAAGCACCACCCAGTCTGGATGAAGGGAGAAGGCGGAGCACACTGCGTGCGACATAATCTCGATCCCGGCCGGAACTGCTACGCCAAATTGAAGGTGAGGAAGGAATGTCTCTCGCATCTGCTGCTTAAAAAGGAGAGTGATGCAGCGTGAAAGGAGGCGTGGTAGCACTTCCCCAATGGCGATGGGACGTACACCACCATGCGGTTTCTGCAGGGCCACGAGGTTCGAAGCGGTGTAGAAAGGCCTGACTGCGGGCGGAAGGTCACCCTGCAGCCAGTTCTGGAATACGTGGAGGAGAGAAGGGAGATGCTGCTGGTGAGAAAGAAACGTGTCCTTGAGGTGCTCAATGAACCACCCAGAAGGTCCAGCAGCTGTGCCACGGGGGGCGGACTGTAGAGCGGCATGGAGAACAGGGACGGTAAGCTGTGGTGCGGCTGCAGGAGTGAAGGTGTGTACCCAGTCAGGAATCTCTGCTGCAGCAGGTGGGTGCTTGGAGCTGAGGGCAACAACTGTTTCTGATGATGGAGGAGCTAGCTCGCCAGCTTCCAGTGCTGCCAGTGACCGCGACCAATCCCCGCATTTTGCAAACCGCTTTGCACGGTTGAGACGAGCCTGCTGCGCTGTAGAACGTGCTGAAGCCATGTGCAGAGGTCTAGCGGCTGGAGTGGCTGCAGCTACGGCTTCGCTGAAAAGAGAGTGCCAGTCACCAGTGATGAAGCGGCGCGCTAAGGCAGCACATGAAGAGGTAAGGGGCTGTGTGGGAGCAGCGGCAGAAGGTAGGCGCAGTAGGAGACGCGGAAATGCCAAGAGAATGAGGTGTGCAGCGACGTCAGAAGGATGTTGTGCAAGGCGGCGCAGTGGAATGAGAAGTGCATCGAGAATGAGGAGTCGGATGCGGGAGGGGATTCGGCGGAGAATAGGGCCAGGTGAGACTGCCGGGCTGAAGAAGGAAGGCCAATCCCAGGAAGGAACGGCCTCCCAAGTGGCTTGAGGAATTGCAGGTCGATCTGCGGCTGCAGGCGCCGAGGTTGGGGCTGATGAGCGGGGAGGAGGAGGGCGAGCAGCTTGCTGACGTGTGGCGGTGTTGCGAGAGCAGGCTGGAAGGTGACGGGCCAACGAACCTGAGTTGGCAAAGGTGCGTCGACATGTGGGGCAAGAATTAGGAGGTAGTGGGTTATCGGAGGTTGATGAGGGCGGGCAGGGTTGCGGGCATGGCTGCGTAGAGTGAGGGGTAGGGGAAGGAGGAGGGGGATCTCGAGAAGGTGAAGCAACAGTTTCATAGTGTGATAGTGGGTGCGTGTTGTCGGCAGGGGCTGTGGGATTAGGAGCATCTGCTGTAGTCGTCGGTGGAGGTGTTGAGGTAGATGAAGGATGGGCACGGGAAGTCGAGAGCTGAGGGTGAGAGGTTTGAGGCCGTGATGGAGACGGAGAATCAGGAAGGGTGGCTTTAAGGACCTGCTGGAGAATCTCCTTTTGTTTGTCCGAGACAATTTTTGGCGCTGTTGTTGGCTGAGGTTGCTGGGAGGGAGCAGAAGATGATTGAGGCTTAGGAGTAGGGGGTGGTGCAAGGGCTGATGAGGAGGTCGAAAGAATCGCGAAGGCTGGAGTTTGTCGCGAACGGGCAGGCGGACGAGGAGAAGTGGGTTCAGAGTCTTGGGCACCACGGCCCCTTTTGCGGCCTGTCATTATGTAAGGTATTGGGCTGGTGGCATGCAAAATGATGTTGGAGGTAAAGGAAGCATAAGAAATGAGGTGGAAAGTGTAGTCTTTGTTTCAAGGAAGAAGTTGGTGTAGCGAGGAAGGTCACAAAAAGTGGTTGGGGAGAAGCACAAGCGCGGATGTGAGGTTGGCAAAGTGGCGGGAATTTGGGTTGATGGGGGGAGGCGAAAATGCACGTCGGGGGAAGGGGGTTCGCAAATCTGTTGTTCGTGTAGCAGGAGGTAGAAACTGATGACGGCACCGTGCTGTCCACTGCTGCTCAACACAAAGCTCAAGCCGCGCCGTTGCAAGGAAGATTCCACTCTGCGCCGTGCGCTAATTGCCTGCCAGATAAGCACTAGTTTCGTATCAACGTGCGCCAACACCGACACGGTAGATCCACGATTGTAGTTTCGATCGCCTCTCGCGTCAAGGGTGTCGCGGATTGCTAGCAAGTCGTGGCTCAAATGTACGAGTATAAGAGAAGATGCAAGGTTGCTGATTTCGCCCTTTAGCGGAGAGTAGTGAGCTTAGCAGCTTTACTTGAGCGAGCAGCTTAGCGAAAACTAGATGGATGTGTCATTATTTTTCAAGTTTTCCAAAGAAAAAATAAGTGTGAGTACTTCCTTCCACATTATGTTACTACCAACGGAACATGAGAGGCTCCTACTCCGCATTTATGCTGCTCATAAAGGCTCTCTACAGCAGCTAAAAACTCCGCGTGCATCTTCTCTACTGCAGCGTCAACGGTCTCAGCTTCGGGTACAGGGATCGGTTTCCCAACCACAAGGGTCATGGGCTTTTGATGTGGGATAGGCGTTCCCCACCTACCCCAGAACAGCATTGGAGCAAACATCAACTTACGAGACAGAGCAGTGTGGAAGGAGCTGCGAGGGAGCCAGTAACTGTACACATCCTTCTGACCGAAGGAGAAGATGGGGATGATAGGAGTACTAGTCTCCACTGCCAGCCGCACAAAGCCCAATCGTCGCTTCAGAAACAGTACCTGCAGTACGCACGACACCCAGGTCAGAACATTGCAAGACCGTACGCACGCTGGCATAGAAAATGATCATGCGCACCTCTCGAGACGGTTCAAGCAACAACGACTCTTGCAAGCCACCCGGGACAATGACGCAAGACGTTCCCGAAGCCAGTAGATTCGAAAACTGCTTCCGCGTGGCTGGCGACATACTGAGCCACCGCCAGATATGGCGAACGAAAGGAACGTAGGTCAAGGCGCTGCTCCCAAGGATCCGGATCTTTTGCAACGGGAACAGCCCAGACAACGGAGACAGGGCAACTGCGGAGATTGGGAAAACATGGTGAGGTTCCAAAGCAACAATATACGCCTTGTTGGGATCCAGTGCCTGGCGGTCCTCGTATATCATCTGAAAATTGCAACTGACGCTGATTAGTTGCGTATGGAGTAACCCCAAAGATTTAAGTCGGTACAGGTCGTCGATGACAAGCTCACATTGATCGGAAAGTATGTCGAGGCAGTTCTGGCAATAAAGGAAGCAACCTTAATCCCGAATTCGGACTCGGACACAGGAATAATCACCAGCGTCACCAATACGACAAGGACTGCCACCGACGTTTTGCTAGGGAGGTGATAGATGGCAATAGCTGCAGCTATGGTGTTGAAATGGAAGAGTCCGAGCCAGATGAAAAGCGCAACCATTACCTTCATCTGCAACACCCACAAGCGAATAAGCTCCATGTGTCCCAAAAGAAACTGAGACATAGCTGAAGCGATCAGTAAAAACGCTCAGACCTGTCGATAAGCTTTCCGGCTTATATGCCGCGATGAGACGGTGCTGTCACAAGCTTGTGCCATCGTTGAGCAATCCACAGCGGGAAAGAAATATTCGCCTATAGTACCAATTTAATTATTTCCCTGAAAGACCTCCTTGGGAGGCGTTCACTGAAGTGGATGGCTTCCTTAGGAGGTCTTAGGCCGTTCCGACGAACTAAAAAGAGCCACGACTCGGAGATCGCACGATAGAAGAAGGCCGTTCAAGAACCTAAATACTGCTGATAGCTGAGGAGTTTCGCGTCACACGCGAAGTTGGAGCGTTGGAACACTCGGAACTAGTGAGAAACAAGTGACGGCTAAAGCGGGAGTGGGAACAGAAATCGAAAAAGATGCTCCTCACGATTTGTGTAAACTGACTTGTGCTTCGAGCATCTCTGCATGTGAGCAGACTCCAACATCGTCAAGAGAATGCTTGATGGCAACGCTGACGAGCTCCCATGCATCGAAAATTCCGTTGCGGTCGTTGTTATCGTTGCCTCTGGTTGCCTACAAGAGCAGAATTCGTGGCTGTGGTCGGTCTCGCGATATGATGAACAAAAACTGTTTGACGGACCAACTTCAGCCAATCGCATTTCCCCAATTAGTGCTGACGTGCATAAAGGAGGCCCAGAAAGTTGGGAAGGGGAGACAAATCAAGGAGATCCCCGATACCCTCACTGGCGGAAGAGTCTGTGCCCACAGAGCATCTACGTGTTACAGAGTGGCTGTGGGGCTGCACTGACGTGGACAGGGCCGCATTCTCAATCAATGCGTCATAATCGAAGTGAAAATACGTGGGTGGGACAGGAATAAACACGCAATGATCGACCGTGAAACTACACCTACTGGAAGACTGTAACATGCACTTGTTAGCTCAAGGAGCCAAGACATCTGTCATTATGAAATACCACTGCAGAAATTCATTCTGAGACTGCTACACTTTCTTCATCCCAGGCAGACGGCGTGTTGGTGTCCGCATGGTGACAAACTCCTCTGCAGATGTTGGATGTATCCCCACCTGCAAACACAAGAAAAATGCATGATTTAGTATTAGACATAAGAAGCTAAATCTGTACACTACTAGCCTTGCAATTGCCCGCTTCAAACTATACACCGCTCAACTTACCGTCGAGTCAACCTGCTTCTTGGTGACAAACTCCTCTGCAGATGTTGGATGTATCCCCACCTGCAAACACAAGAAAAATGCATGATTTAGTATTAGACATAAGAAGCTAAATCTGTACACTACTAGCCTTGCAATTGCCCGCTTCAAACTATACACCGCTCAACTTACCGTCGAGTCAACCTGCTTCTTGGTAACGTTGCACTTCATTGCAACCCCAAGACCCTGCAGAAAAGCAAAGGAAAGTCGGAGACATGAGGTTGCTTCACTGAGGACGGAGATTGAACTTGGAAGCGCTAACAAGTCAGTCAAGCACGCCAATTATAATTGTCGGAACAGCTCAAGGCAGACATCAACAGACCAACACGTGAATACCTCATAACCCATGATCATGCACCCACATTCAAATTAAACAACAGCCTGTTTTACACTATACCCTGATACACTCCGATCCCCAGTTACTCAATGTAACTGCATCACCCTCACCTACCTGCTTAGCTCTCACCTGCATGCCCCTCACCTGCATGGCTGGGAGGACTCACCTGCATGATCTCAGCGGCATCAGGGCCGCACATGGAGGCACCGAGCACGCGGTCCGTCTCCGAGTCCACCAGCAGCTTCATGTACGTCTTCTCCACTCGGCTGGTGTGGGGAGGATGATGGGAGGGGCGGAATGCAATTTGTCAAGGTACAGAGGCGGACATGCCATCCTCATACCATTGTCTCCGAGTCCACCAGCAGCTTCATGTACGTCTTCTCCACGCAGCTGGTGTAGGGAGGATGCAAGAGCAGAGGAGGGAAAGCATTAACATATGCACACTCGATACAGGAGTTCATCCTTGCATGACTCCACCCACCAGCAGCTTCATGTACGTCTTCTCCACGCGGCTGGTGTGGGGAGGATGCAAGAGCAGAGGAGGGAATGCATTAACATATGCACACTCGATACAGGAGTTCATCCTTGCATGACTCCACCCACCAGCAGCTTCATGTACGTCTTCTCCACTCGCCTGGTGCGGGGGGAGCGAGGGAGGGGTGGAGCAGGAGACATAAGTATGTCAGAGTACCGTATGTGCCCTCGATACACGAGTCCACCAGCAGCTTCATGTACGCCTTCTCCACTCGGGGGGGGAAGCAAATAGGTGCATGTGCCGTCACATCAAGAGTCAACCATGGTGTGGCACATGGGCACGGGGAGACATGCGGTCATACTTGGCCATGTATGCCCCTCACCCCAAGATGATCTTATTCATGGAGTTTAACAAGCATGGGATCACGAGCACATGAAGACGCATAAAAACACGTGGCGCCACATGGGGAGACACACGAATATGTATGAAGCACTACTCAAAGATGGTACTTCTCAATTTTCAGTCGAATAAAAAATCAACATGCAAGCATGCACCCCCATCTCACCCCAAAATGGTGTTCTACATGGGGTTTAGAAACGGATGAGCACGAGCTCATGATGAGCACGAGCGCATCAAGATGCATGGGAACTCGTGGCAGCACATGGCCAGACATGGGAAGATATGGGCATGAGATGGGCTCAGCCCGAGAAAGTGTCATGATGTGCTCGTGTGAACACGAGCACATCATGACACGAAGAACTCATGGCAGCACAGGGCGAGACACATGAGCATGCACCCCCTTCTCACCCTGAGATGGCGTTCTTCAAGGGGTTAAAAGGCCGAGCTGAACACAAGGCACATCTACGTTTCTGAGGACACTCCTGGCACCACATCCACATGGCGAGACACACACACTACAGGAACACGCACCTGCCTCTCACTGCTCTCTCACCCTGAGATGGTGTTCTTCATGGGGTTGAACGAGGATGTGAACACGAGCACATCACTGCTTGAGTTCTCCACCGCCTGCTTCTCCGTCAGGCCCACCACTGCCAGGGGCGGCTGGCTGCATGATAGGGAGAAAAGAAAGGCACGGAATCATGCAAGCAGAGGAAACATTGGGTGGCGCACTGCTTGCCCCCTCCTCTCCACCGCCTGCTTCTCCGTCAGACCCACCACTGCCAGGGGCGGCTGGCTGCACACGGGGGAAGAAGAGAAGGCATGGATTGAGGGCGAGCAGCACGAATGGTCACAATGAGTAGAGAGATGCTTCCCCCCTCCTCTCCACAGCCTGCTTCTCTCTCAGGCCCACCACTGCCAGGGGCGGCTGGCTGCTCGGCAGGGCGAAAAAAAAACCATGGGGTCAGAGCAAGCAGGAGTGGTTTCATGGAGTAAAGTGGATGTTGGCCTCTCCCCTCATTCCCTGCTTCTCTGTCATGCCCACCACTGCCAGGGCCGGCTGGATGCTCAGCTCAGCAATGGAAAGAGGGAGGTGGCAGGGGAACGGGATGAAGGGAAGCATGCACAGTACTTGCATGTGTGACCTGTGATACGTAGCAGCAGCTGTGCCTTACAAAATGTAAGGGCATATTGTTAAGGTTGACAAAAAAGCTGGAGCAACCCCGCGCACACAAGCACACGTGTGTGTCGTTAGTAATGCCTAGCAGCAGCTGTGCCTCGTGAAAAAAAATATGAAAGGCTGGCGATAGACGAATCTCCTAACTACAGGAGAGTAGAATCAGTTGGTATTAGAGACTTCTTTGAGGTTCTGAAGGGCTACAAATCGGTTTGTTCCGAGATCTCAAGAGGAGAGGGCAACTGACCAGAAGACAGCCGAGGCGACATTCTCAAAGTCGGGCGTGTCGGGGTCGTTGCCAAACACGGTGCGCTGCATGGTTGACGAGCGAGTTCATGCACGGGACAGGGGGTTCGGCAAGCAGGCACTCAGTGGGTTTGCTGTTGCAGTCGTGTATTCGCGAAGCAGTGCCCAGCGGGAGTGAGGCGAATGCGGTTGGTAACGGGTGGTGGCAATGAAACTGTCAGGATACAAGGCTTGCAGCAGAAACTACGTCAGATGCAGGTGTTGCTATCTCACTCACCGCGAAGCAGTGCCCCTCCATGAGCGCCACGGGCGTGAGGTTGATGCGGTTGGTGACGTCTCCCACAGCCCACACGCTCGGCACGTTGGTCTGCGACCATGCGCTCACCTAGGAGGGGTGGGCGGGGTGAAAGGGAGGAAGGGGTGCGAGGGACAGGAAGAGGCGGAGGGTGTAATCTTGATTGCCCCAACAACAGTTTCTGTCTCCACTCCCGCGTTCCCTTGTAGTTGCAACAAATGTGTGCAGCTTGGTTTAACACGGAACAGTGTTACATCGCTACTAGCGACTCACTGTCACAAACATGCATGCCGCTGGCGTGATAAGAGCTTCAGCACAGGACTACAGCGACGCAGCGACATATGATCACAATTTACATGCATGCAGCTTGAGATTTGAGACGTCTCAAAACATGCATGCAGCTTGAGATTTGAGACGTCTCAAAACATGCATGCAGCTTGAGATTTGAGACGTCTCAAAACATGCATGCAGCTTGAGATTTGAGACGTCTCAAAACATGCATGCAGCTTGAGATTTGAGACGTCTCAAAACATGCATGCAGCTTGAGATTTGAGACGTCTCAAAACATGGATGCAGCTTGAGATTTGAGACGTCTCAAAACATGCATGCAGCTTGAGATTTGAGACGTCTCAAAACATGCATGCAGCTTGAGATTTGAGACGTCTCAAAACATGCATGCAGCATGAGATTTGAGACGTCTCAAAACATGCATGCAGCTTGAGATTTGAGACGTCTCAAAACATGAATGCAGCTTGAGATTTGAGACGTCTCAAAACATGCATACAGCTTGAGATTCAGCGACGCGGTGACTTATGATCTCGCTCACCTTGATTGCCCCGATGCCATCCGTCTCCACTCCCGAATTCCCCACGCCCAGGTTGACTGTTAAGGAAGTCTCATAGTCTCAAAAGTCACTCACCCACTCACTCTCCGCACGTGTCAAAGATCAGTCACCCACCTTGATCGCCCCAATATTGTCCGTCTCCACTCCAGCGTTCTCCAGGCCCAGGTTGTGCGTGCTGGGTGCGCGGCCTGTGATGACATGGAGAGATCCCATGGGGGAAGCGGGGGGAGAAATGGTTGGGGGAAATCTTCATGTGACTGCCAATCCAAGATTCTGTGAGGGCATGGTCCCACCCAGAGATAGATGCACGGTCTCTGTGGGTGGGGGTTTAGGAGTTGGGGAGGGATGAGATGCAATGAGGGGAGAGGGAGAGGGATAGTGCACAGCACACCCAAAGGAGCTCAACAGTGGAGAACGTGAGGGGTTGAGAGTGAAGGGTGACAAGAAGCAGAGTGGCACACGTGTGAATAACAAGAGAGCACTGAATTGAACGCTGCTTACCAGAGGTGAACACGAACCGTTGAGAGGTAAGTGAGAAAGGGCATTATAGCACAGCACAGTGTGCGAGGCAAGGACGCACTGCGCGTGCTGCTCACCAAGTGGCAAGGCAAACACGAGCAGCACAGTTGAGTCGAGAGGGGATTGGCAAGACAATGGAACAAGGAACGCCGCTCACCAGTGGCGAACATGACCACATCCGCTTCAAGAGCTTCTCCCTTATCCGTGTGGAGCACATAGGTGCCAGTCGCTGTCTTCTCGATCTGGAGAAAGCACATTACATGCACACATTGCATAACCGCATTCATGGATTCCACATGTGCTCCGTTCAGTATGACAGGCAGGTTGTGTGCATCCTTGATTTGCACTGTGTTTGTTGATTGCGCGTGCACAAGCGAGCAAAAGACAAGCTGGTAGGAGACTTACGGGGAAGGGATGCGGAGGTGAGGGGGGTGACAACCAGGACAACGTGGCATGCAATAGTTGGCTGCCCCTGATCTCATCTGAATCCTGATCTCATCTGAATCCTGATCTCATCTGAATCCTGATCTCATCTGAATCCTGATCTCATCTGAGCAGACGGTGCTTGCCTTGGTGGGGTTGGTGGAGGGGTGCAGATTCATGCCTCTAGTTGCCAGATTCTGCGCCACCACTCCCCTCATCTCCTCGTCGAACCCTCTGCAATGGTACAAGGAGTCGTACGTAGGTGACGAGGTAGTGATGGCACAATGATGAGACAATAAGGTAGTGATGAGACAATGATGAGCAATGATGAGCAATGATGGGCAATGATGAGACAATGATGAGAAAATGACGAGCCGATAAGGTAGTGATGAGACAATGATGAGACAATGATGAGCAATCACAAGGAATAATGAGCAGTGATGTTGGCACAAGACACATACCGCAGGGGCGTGGGTTGGCGATACACGAGATGCACATCAGCGCCCATGCCATGGAAAATGCCCGCAAACTCCACTGCGATGTAGCTGCGGGGTGCAGAAGGGGGGGGAAGAGGGGGGCGAATAGGGAGGGGCAGTGCAGGGGGAGGCAGAGACGCAGTGCAGTGGGGAAGTCAGCTGCCACTGCGATGTAGGTGTGGGGTGAAAGTGGAGAGGCGAAGGGGAGGGACGAGCGGGATTGGGGAGCGGGAGGAGGAGAGGCAGTCCAGGGAGGAGGGGCAAGACCCGGGGTTCAGAAGGGAAAGGGGGTGAGGGAGGGGCACACAGAAAGGAAGGGGGACAGGGTGGGTGGAGGGGTTTCGAGGGAGGAACAAAAATGATGAGGTGACTCAGAGAACCTTCTTAGGCTCAAAGTTTTGATGGTGGAGGGACGGTTGGGGCCCGGCCAGGGATGTGGGAGGGCATGCGGAATGGGAGGTTGGACAGAGACAAGAGACTCAGAAGAAGATCCAGAAGACGTGTTATGTGGACAACCCTTTCCACCCATCCTTCCCTCCCCACTAACCTAACACCTCCCCCTCCCCCCCCCCCTCCCCCTCCCCCCATCTCCCCTCCCCCCTCGCCTATCGCCTCAATCTCTTCCCCCTCCCCCCCCCATACGCCCACTTGCCACTCCTCCCTCCAATTCAAGCAACCTACCCGGCGCCCACAATGACCACGCGCTTGGGGAACTCCGCCAGGCTGAGCGCCTCGTCTGACGTTATGGCGAACTCCTGGCGATTGGGGGAGGGAGTGGGAGGGAAAGCGGGGCAGGAGAGGGGGAAGAGAAGGGGGGGATGGAGAATGGGAAAGCGGAGAGGGGGAAGGGGAAGGGGAAGGGGAGACGGGGAAGAGAAAGGGGAAGGGGAGAGGGGGAAGAGAAAGAGGGAGGGGGAAGAGAACGGGGAGAGGGGGAAGAGAAAGGGGAGAGGAGAAAGAGAAAGAGGAGTAAGAAAAAGAGTGGGGGGGAGGGAGAGAGGGAAAGGGGGAAAGAGACGGGAGGAGGGACGGGGATGAGTGGGAGAAGAGTTGGAGGGATGGAGGAGATAAGAATCAGCGAATTTATTGAGGGGTGGCAGATTCATCAACCGTGAATCAGAGAGTGCTGCTCGTGTGGACAATAAGGTAGGGTGCTCTTTGAAGGCCGGAGAGATCTTACTCTTGAAGAACAGAGAACATGACACCATGCCATGGAACCATGCCCCGAGAGCAATCCATGAGCATTTTCCAAACGCGCACCTTGCCAGCGATGTCAGTCAGGTGCGGCCAGCCCCCTCTCCCCCCCCCCCCCCCCCCCCCCGCAATGAGGATGTGCTTGGCGGCCATGTGTCGCACCGACCCATCAGGTGCCGTCACCTCCACCGCATGCGCCCATGCCATGCGCCCATGCAAAGCCCATGCCTATGCCGATGGCCAAGCCACCCTTTTCACAGCGCACCTTGCCAGGAATATCAATCAGGTGGGGCCGCCCCCCAACAGCAATGAGGATGTGTTTGGCGGTCATCTGCTTCACCGTCCCATCAGGCGCCGTCACCTCCACGGCGTGCGGCCCTGCCAGCTTGCCGCGCCCCTCCACCAGCGTCACATTAGCATTGCTAAGAATGCGCTTGTATACGCCGTTGAGGCGCTCAATCTCGCGCGTCTGGGGGGGAAGAAGCACAGCAGAGAGAAGGGTGGCACAGAAGATAGAAAGAAAAAGGAAGCATGAACCAACACGCCCCTACACCAGCATCACGCCCAAAGTTGCTGAGAATGAGCTTGTACACCCCGTTGAGGCGCTCAATCTCGCGGGTCTGGGGGGGAAGGGAGAAACGAACAGCAGTAGGAGAGAGGATGCATGGGCCATCAGGTGCCGTCACCTCCACTGCATGCGGCCCCGCCCCTCCACCAGCGTCACTCCAACGTTGCTGAGAATGCGCTTGTACACCCCGTTGAGGCGTTCAATCTCGCGGGTCTGCAGGGAAACAGATAAGCACAACACACAGGGAAACACAGAAAAAGAGAGTGAAACCTCGACCGTCTATTTTCAAATCTGGACCGGGTATTTCAAATCTTGAACGAGTATCATCACAGACAGAGGAATCACGAACAGGTATCTTCGAACCCTCTGCATCAGCCATGAGGCGCAAATACCCCCATTGCTTCGAGCCCGACCGAATCGCCTTGCCCTTACACCAGCGTTTACAATACAAGTGAATGTACACTGTACAGTACGCCTCGGTACACTGCAATGCGAAGTTGTGCTGCATAACGCACTGCAAATAAGGCTGAAGGCGCCTGACCTTGTTGGCAATGAGGTGCTTCCAGTCGAAGGTGGGCGTGCCTGGGACGAGCAGCAGCATCGCGCGTGAGCCACTGCGAGCGAACAGTACTGTCAGCATCAGCAGCAGGGGCAGTAGAGGCGCCAGACGTGAGATCGAACAGTGAGAGGCCATCCTTGCTATCGCACTGTAGGAAAAGCTGCAGATCATCTAGCCAGACCTCAAAGTCAACAGCTCGACCCTCCGAATCAAAGGTAAGAACATTGAGACTAGCCATGACAGGAGCAGCAGCAGGCTAGCAACAGCAGCAGTGCAACTCGGCTAAGCAGGCTAGACAGGGCGGCGCGGCTCGGCAGGGCGGCTCGGCAGGGCGGCGCGGCTCGGCAGCGCGGCGCTCTTACCAGGGGCGAGGCCGGGGCAGGGCCGGGGTAGGGCCGGGGCCGGGCCGCAAAAGATCCGGGGCCGGGTTGGGGCAGGGCCGCGACAGTGCAGGAGCAGGGCAGGGGCAGGGCCGGGGCAGGGCCGGGGCAGAGCCGGGGCAGGGCCGGGGCAGGGTCGGAGCAGGGCCGGGACAGGGCCGGGGCGAGGCCGCGACAGGTCCAGGGCAGGGCCGGGGCCGGGCCGCGGCAGTGCAGGAGCAGGGCCGGGGCAGGGCCGAGACAGGGCCGGGGCGAGGGCCGGGGCAGGGCTGTAACAGGGCCGGAGCAGGGCCGGGGCAGAGCTGCGACAGGGCCGCAGCAGGGCCGGCGCAGGGCCGCGACAGGTTGGGGTAGGGCCGGGGCAGGGCCGGAACAGGGCCGCGACAGGGCCGAAGTAGGGCCGGGGCTGGGTCGCAGTAGGGCCTGGACAGGGCCGCGACAGGGTCGGGGCAGGGCCGCGAGTCGCGCCGTAACGGGGGCCGCAAACGGGGCCTGACGGGGCCTTACGGGGCCTGACGGGGCCTGACGGGGCCGCTAACGGGGCCTGACGGGGCCTTACGGGGCCTGACGGGGCCGCAAAAGGGGCCTGACGGGGCCTTACGGGGCCTAACGGGGCCTTACGGGGCCGTAAACGGGGCCGGAAACGGGGCCTTACGGGGCCTGACGGGGCCTTACGGGGCCTTACGGGGCCTTACGGGGCCTTGCGGGGCCGTAAACGGGGCCTGACGGGGCCTTACGGGGCCTAACGGGGCCTTACGGGGCCGTAAACGGGGCCGTAAACGGGGCCTTACGGGGCCTTCCGGGGCCTTACGGGGCCTTACGGGGCTGCGCGGCGCCTGGCCAAGCCGCAACGCGGCTGCTTTGGGGGCCGGCGCTGGCTCTAAGGGCAGGCGCAGGGGCCGCTACGGGCCGCAAAGGGCAGGCGCAACGCGCGCGTCGGGCAGGTAAAAAAAAATTTAAGTTTAATTTTAGTGGTGGGCCCTTAGGAGAAATTGAACTAGCTCTATACCATGTGAGAGAATTGACGAAAGAATGGGTGAGACTAGAAAAGCAGAAGGGTACAAGTAGAAAACACAAAAGTGTTGTACCCTCTAAGGACTACCCCACTACAGCCTAAACAGACTATAGTAGATATAAGTTTGACAGTACCTCCAGCACCTCCAGCACCAGCAGCACCACCTGATCCGGCAGCTCCATCACCTCTAGTACGAGCACCTCCAGGACCAGCAGCTCTAGCACCTCCAATACCTCCAGTACCACCAGCTCCAGCACCTCCAGTTCCTCCTGTACCACCAGCTCCAGTACCTCCTGTACCACCAGCTCCAGTACCTCCTGTACCACCAGCTCCGGCAGCTCCAGCACCTCTAGTACGAGCACCTCAGGGAGCAGCAGCTCCAGCACCTCTACTACGAGTACCTCCAGGACCAGCAGCTCCAGGACCTTTAGGAACAGCAGCTCCAGCACCTCCAGTACCTCCAGTACCACCAGCTCCAACACCAGCAGCTCCAGTAGTACCTCTAGCACCAGTAGCTTCTGCGTCTAGGTAACTCCAAGCTCCAGCACCAGAGTGGCCTCCCCGAACAACCCACTCACGAAGCTGCTGCGGTGAGGGTGTCTCGAGTCGACTAGGTGGCTGCTGCTGTCCAGCACCAGGAACTGCAGTAGGAGCACCTACGACCCCTCCACCACTAGGACTCGCAGCACCCCCAGTCTCAGCACCCCCAGAACCCTCACCCCTAGGGCCAGCACCCCCAGTCTCAGCACCCCCAGGACCAGCACCACCTGCGTCTTCACCCCCAGTGTCACCACCCCCAGCAGCACCAGTGTACTCACCCGCGATCGCCTCAGCGTAAGAGCGCGGGGTAGGGATGTCAAGTGCATACGGGTCTCCCTCAGGGCAAAGCAGCATGGATGCGAAACGAGGTAATACGGCCGCAAGACACTCAAGCTCAAACTGCCTATCCTCAAGGACGTCACTGCTAAGGGCAGGCTCACCCCCGACGGACGGAGGACAGGCAGACTCAGACTCAGTAACAAGACTCGCGACTCCTAGCAGCAAAGTCGACTACCTTAGTGACTAGGGAAAACGCAGCAATAGACTCAAAGTCAGGGTCAATGACGACAGTAGCGAAGAGACGAGTGACAGTAGGACTGGCAGCACGAGCAAGGTCTGACTCAGGGTCAGGAAAGTCAGGAAGAGAGGACGCCGGAAGAGACGGCAGGGCAACACACTGTGGAACAGAGGAAGGACGAAGTGCCATACCGTGAGTGCCTGGGACAGCAAGAGGACGAGAACGGGCGACACGACGAGCACGAACTGGTGTGGAAGCACGAGTCTCAGGCTCCCGACACTCAGTCAGGGACTCAGTCACCTCTGTGTGAGGAGAAGGAGCAGGCAGCGGGGAGCCAGGCAGTAGCTGTGGCTGAGACTAGTCTGTCGGTGGACACAGGAGAGGTGGAGTGAGTCCAGTGGAAGACGGAAGACTAAGAACCTGGCGATGGGCTGAGTCTGGCGGTGGCAGGGACGACTGCGGCTGCGGGTAGAAAAACGGTCGGCGCAGCGTAGTACCCGTACCGTCAGCAGCTCCAGTACCTCCATTACCACCAGCTCCAGTGCCTCCAGTACTAGCAGCACCTCCAGCACCTCTAGTACCTCCAGCTCCAGAGTCTCCAGCACCAGCAGCACCTCCAGCACCATTAGCACCAGCACCTCTAGTGCCAGCAGCTCCAGTATCCCCAACACCTCCAGTAGCACCTCCAGCACCTCCAGCACCAGCAAAATCTCCAGCACCTCCAGCACCAGCTGTGCCTCTAGGACTAGCAGCTCCAGCACCTCTAGCACCAGCAGCACCTCCAGCACCTCCATCACCAGCAGTACCTCCAGGACTAGCAGCTCCAGCACCTCCAGCACCTCCAGGACTAGTAGCTTCAGCACCTCCAGCACCAGCAGCACCTCCAGCACCAGCATCTCCAGAAGCTTTAACACCTTATCCTCCACCACCAGGACGGCCTCGCTAAACGATCCACTCAAGAATCTGCTGCGGCGAGAGCGTCTCGAGTCGACTAGGCAGCTGCGGCTGTCCAACTCCAGGACCTCCAGCAGGAGCACCCACGGCTCCACCACCAATAGGACTCACAGCACCCCCAGAGTCAGCACCCCCAGTCTCAGCACCCCCAGTCTCAGCACCCCCAGTCTCAGCACCCCCAGTCTCAGCACCCCCAGGCTCAGCACCAGTGTCAGCACCCCCAGGACTAGCACCTCTAAAGGCCCCATCCCCAGTGTCACCACCCTCAGCAGCACCAGAGTCCACAGCAGCAGGCTCCGGAGGCGGCGAAGACGGCCGAGGCGGAAAACCCGGGGGGGTCTCCAAGCGAGGAGAGCGGCGAGTGGCCGTCGTGTCGTCAGCGGGTGGGTAACCCCCCTCAGCTGGGTCAGAGGAGTCAGAAGAGATCTCCAAAGGCTCAACCGAGGGGGGTGGGTCTTTCTGAGACACACCTGAGGGAGCAGGACCCTGTGGGGGAAGGGGGTCTACCGGGGGGGGGACTGGTACCAGGAAAAGGGGCAGCGGGGGGACCGGGTGGAGTGCGTGCGGGTGGAGCCGGTAGAAGCAGACTGACTCGTCAAATGTGACGTCCTAGGAGGACATAATTCGACGCGAGGCAAGGTGGTAAAACTGCAAAGGCGGGGCGTTGGTGGGGAAGCCAAGGAAGACGCAGCGGAGAGTGCGAGGAGAGAGCTTGCTCGCGGTGGTATCGCGGACAAGGGAGAGCGCGCCCCAGACCCGAAACCTCGACGCATTGCCAACCTCCCCCGTCCAACAGAATGTGGGCGACGTCTCTGGCAAAAAGAGACGGGGCCATATGTTGAGCTGATGTGCGGCGTATCGGACCACAAACGGCCACAGAAAATGGGGAGCAGCCGCATGGATCATGGAGGTACGAGCAACCTCCATGATCAAGCCAATGCGACGCTCAGCAATCCCATTTTGCTGCGGAGAGGCCGGAAGCGTGAACAACTAGACGATGCCATCGGCTCGACAGAACTCCGCAAGGAGGCCGGAAGAGAACTCACCGCCCCTGTCAGAGTGCAGACGTAGGACTGGAAGGTCCCGCCGAAACCGCTCGCGCAGCTGGTGACGAGTAGCGCTGATCCAGGGGATCAAAACACCGCTGATGGCCGCCTTGCTGCGCAAGGGGAAGATGGTGGTGTAGCACGAGTAGTCGTCAACGACCAGCAAGAAGTAGCGCTCTTGGTCTGTCCCACGGACGCAGGCTGGGTCCCACACGTCTATGTGGAGAGTCTGCAGAGGAGCAGTGGTCGGAGGAAACGAGGAGTGAGGAGCGGCGCGCTGCCGCCCCTCGATGCAGGGAAGGCACGGCGGGGCAGGCGAGCACGGGAGGGGGGGGCGGGACCTGGGAAGACCAGAGACAAGGAGACGGGAGTGCATGCTGCGCAGACGCTGCTCTGATACCATGTTAGAATCTAGTGAGAAGGATGATCGATTAGGTAGGGGGGGGGGGGGGGGGTACAAGAGTGTCTAGAAATGTTGTGTACCATCTAAGGATAACCCCTACATAGCCTAGAAAGATAGAAAGCATATAATGTTTTGACACAATTCTGACCTGCACATGAAAAATTCACGGGTTTGTGCTGTGCGGTGTAGTATGGTACTGGTGGTGCTGTTTGCCTGTGAATGTTACCTCAGCTTTAGGATTGAATACGAGCATGGTTTCCAATTATCAGCTAGTCATGCATGAGCAATTTCAGACATTGCAATCTGCAGAACGAGTACCGTCAGCCCCCGGATAGAAGCGCCCCTGGGGTATAAAAAAACAATGTTTTTCAGGGGGTGCGCTTTTAATCGAGGATTTTTTTAAGTGCCGGCGCTTATGTAATGGCATTTATGAATTGCGTATTTCTTACACCAAATTGTAGATCACGTTCTTGCAATTTGAATCGAGTCGAAACTATACAGGGCTGGAATTGAGAATCTCGCGCCAGTTGGCAGGGAATGATTCCCTGCCAATACACACAATCAGAATGAGTCAAATTGTGAAAGCTTGCTTATTGCAACTTTGTAATAGGCATCGTGCTTCATTTCATCTGGGGCATCGTGCTTCATTTCATCTGGGTAGAGTACATCAATCTCGTCCAAAGGTCTACAACATGCAATTTCACTACATAGGGTGGGAGGGTGGGGAACTCAAACTAAAAATCTGAAAAGAAGAACGTGGGTGAGGCCAAATGGCCTCCAACCCCTCTTTTGTAGCCAAAAGAGGGCGAGTAGCGATGCGACGCTGCCTTTGCTGCGTTGGCAATCGCTTCACTATCACAATACAAAATTTTAGAAAGTGAGTACACTTTCAAAAATTATCATATTGTGAAAGCTTGCTTATTGCAACTTTGTAATAGGCATCGTGCTTCATTTCATCTGGGTCTGCTGAGACATGTGCAGAGGAGGACGGCGCTGTCGCTGGATAGACAGCTGATGCTGGTTGGAGGATGGGGCTCGTGTGGGGTCCTGAATCAGTCGGGATGCTGCGACGAGCTGGTCTTGAGCGACTGTGACGTAGAGCTCCTTCGCGGTGTCGCTGCGCCAGCGGCCTAGACGTTTGAACATTCGATCCGTGATCCCGACTTCGGCAGCTGTCGTTGCTGCCCCTTTGCAAAATGAGTGGGTGCCCAAGTGCTTTGGGTCGAGCCCGATCTTGCAGAAGGCTTCCAAACACCAGTTCCTAAGAGTGGGGTATGAGGGAGATTTGTCTTGTGGTGTTGCCTTTGCGCCACGTGGGAAAACTCGGATGAGAGGGCCTTCGGTTGATGAGTCATAGCCGGCAATCTTGATGAATTTCTGGGTGGTTTGGACTGGGCAGTATGGCCCATCTGTTGCCGCGACTGGGACCCACATGGAGAGCAAAGGAGTGTGGGTCCCAGTCGCGGCAACAGATGGGCCATACTGCCCACGCGAGCTGCTATCGCACCATGAGCACTCCAAGCTGCAA
This sequence comes from Closterium sp. Naga37s-1, assembly GCA_947471745.1. Classification (NCBI taxonomy): domain Eukaryota; kingdom Viridiplantae; phylum Streptophyta; class Zygnematophyceae; order Desmidiales; family Closteriaceae; genus Closterium; species Closterium sp. Naga37s-1. The sequence goes on along the minus strand of CANJKZ010000717.1, from coordinate 2,478,418 downwards.
GACCATGACGACTAAACTTTGAAACAACCTTGGTTTCGCCTCCTTGAACATACTGCCGCAGCAACAGTGAGCTGCTATCGCACCATGAGCACCACCAGTGGAGTGCTTGGCGCAGCCGGCCTTGCATCATGAATATGGTTGTGTCTGTCACCGCGAACTCGTATGGGTCGGTTGCGCCCATCACCCATTTGTTGCACTCGGCTGCGTACCAAACGATACATGCGGGAGACGGCATTAGTGTGCTTATCAGTAAGGAGCGATCGTGGTCCTACGCACCATATGCTACGAGTAGTGTGCGAGACTCCCCTCGCCCTTCTCCCCCCCCCTCTCCCTTCTCTATCTCTCTCTCTTTCTCTCTCTTCGTCTCTTTTTATTTCTCCTTTTCCGGTGTCTTACTTTGCGGTGTGGGGTGATTGGCAGAGCTCGTTGTCCAGTGACGCCTACCTTTTGTCCAACTTAGTGATGGGTTGGGTAGGCGTGGGCATGTGTGCGCCACCGTACCGTTCAACCTCCTCTCTCTCTCTCTCTCTCTCTCTCTCTCTCTCTCTCTCTCTCTCTCTCTCTCTCTCTCTCTCCCCCCCCCCCTCCTTGGCCTTTCCTTGTGATTCTTGGCGTGGGTGTGCCGAGCCTTGGCACCTCTTAATCTGCCCCCTTGGCAGCCCCTCCTTTTGGAACCCCTTTGTCACCTTGCTTTCTCGCTCCTTCCATCCCATCCCCCCCCCCCTTTTTTTTTTTTTTTTTTTTTTTTTTTGAGCGAGCTTGCATGTGATTTTGCCTCTTGATTTTCCTTCTTGCTGCCATTATTCGTGGCTTTTCCTTTTGACATTCCTTGAGTAGGCTTGCCAACTCTTAATTTCCAAAGTACAGCTCCAACCAAGAGCCCGTGGTTTAATATGAGGAAGTAAAAACAACTTGCAAGTCCCCCCCCCCTTTTTTTTTTTTTTTTTTTTTTCACAACAAGAAATACATTTCGGAGCCATCCATCAGCCACCCTGGCCTTAATCTAAGGGTCCCCTGACCTCTTTAAGTCCCTAGGCTGCTCCACAGCCGTGCACCCCCTGGTGCAAGCCCCTATGCTCTTTCGGCAAGCGGGGAAAGGGGCATCGCCCTTGGTTACCCCTCACACCACGGGTGTGGGGCCTTGTCCGCCGCGCCCCCCCATGGGGCAGGTGTTTGCCATGTGCCCGGGCTGGCAACAGCGAAAGCAGGTGCCCTTGAAGGCCCTGTTTTGGCATGAGCCTTGTCCGGCACCTTTGTTGCCAATTTCCCCGTTGTCGAGGCCGTTACCGCGCACGGTGCGATTATAGATCATGCGGGCGCGCTTCGATGCAGCCACGTCTGCCACGGCCAGCTTGTAGGAGCGGGAGGTGAGCACACTCTTCGATTGATAGAGTTGGAAGCGGTCGGCCGCTTCAAAACCCGCCTCGTCCGCCACCAAGAGCACCTCGAAGCGCTTGTTAATGAGCGTTTCAATTTGAGTGACGTTGGCGAGCGCTCCTACCGCATCGCCTTGCTGCAGCTGGAGCTCCATGAGCCTGAGGTGGGCTTGGATGGCAGAGAAAACCTCTGCCTGATCACGCACACCCTTGCGGTTGAAAGTGGTAGTTGCGGTTGAGGGAGCGAGCGAGGGGAGAGTGGAGCGAGGGGCATTGGAAAAAATTGGATTGCGGCAGCGAGGAGCCTCACCAGCAGCATCTTCGGACTCGTCGCTGTCTTCTTCGGCGGGTGCCGGAGCGGGGTTCTTCTCGACGCGAGCGGCCTTAGGCGGGCGAGGGGCGACGGCATTTTCTTCCTTCTTGTTATTTTTTGCAGATGCTGTAACTTCGTCATTGTTAGAAGTCCCCGCAGTTACAGGTGCTTGCTGCTGTAACATCGCCAGCAGTGCCTGAACCTGCGCAGTGGTCAAGGCAAGGGGGCTGGCGTCAGCAGGGGCCGAGGGTGCCGAGGGCGCCGAGGGTGCCACTGGCGCGTGCTCCATGTCGCGTGCGCCAGAAGGGCCGGCCTGGCCGGCCGAAGCGATGATGACAGCCGCCTCAGCGGCTGTCTTTTTCGCCATGTCGTGCGGCTGCTTAGAAGGCGCCGAGGAGGTCGCGCCAAACAGGACTTCGATGCCAGTGGCGAGGTCCTCGCGTGCCTCCTCGGCAGGACGTTTCGCACGACGCGCGGTTGCCCCGGGTAGACTTCCGGAGTTTTGCGCGCCTGGGGTGTTAGCCGTCTTGTTTCCTTCGCGAATAGAAACGTTGTTGACGGGCGCCATTGAAGCAATGTTGTGCTTAAGTATGTCGGCGAGAAGTGTTGTTGGAGCAGTAAAACGTGGAAGTGACTGAGTCTTCGCCAGATTGGACGAGATTGAGAGGAACTCAAACTAAAATGTCAAACTTATATATGCTATAGTCTGTTTAGGCTGTAGTGGGGTAGTTCTTAGAGGGTACAACACTTTTGTGTTTCCTACTTGTACCCACCTGCTTTCTAGTTCACACGATTCCTCTCATTATTCTCACATGGTATAGAGCAGGTTCCCTAGTGAAAAAAAAAAATTAGGGCCCACCACTAACTTTTTTTCTGCCCTGCACGAATCGCATTGTCGTGCCTGCCTGCCCTGTCACGTGCCTTGCGCCTGACTACCCGCGCCCTCGAGCGCCTGCCTACCCGCGCCCTCGCGCGCCTGCCTACCCGCGCCCTTGAGCGCCGGCCTACCCGCGCCCTCGAGCGCCACCCTGCCGCCCTGCCCTACAGGCCGCGCGCGGGCCTGCCCTGCACCCGCGCAGCCGCCCCTGGACCCCGCGTCGCGGCCCCTGGACCCCGCGACGCGTCGCCCTACTCGTCGCGACGCCTCTGCGGGACCCGGGCGTCGCCCCTGCCTCGACGCGACGCCCCTGCGGGACTCGCGCGTCGCCCCTGCCACGTCGCGACGCCCCTGCGGGACCCGCGCGGCGTCGCCCCTGCCCGCCGCGGCGCCCTGCCCTACCCCGCGCCCGCCCTTTGGACGGCCGCCCCTGCCCCGCCCTGCAGCAGCTGCCGTCGCGGCCCTGCCCCGCCCTACAGCAGCCGCCGTCGCGGCCCTGCCCCGCCCTGCAGCAGCTGCCGTCGCGGACTGCCCCGCCCTGCAATAGCTGCCGTCGCGGCCCTGCCCCGCCCTACAGCAGCCGCCGTCGCGGACTGCCCCGCCCTGCAGCAGCTGCCGTCGCGGCCCTGCCCCGCCCTGCAGCAGCTGCCGTCGCGGACTGCCCCGCCCTGCAGCAGCTGCCGTCGAGGCCCTGTCCCCGCCCTGCTCCAGCTGCCGTCGCGGCCCTGCCCCGCCCTGCAGCAGCTGCCGCGGAGATCCCTGCCGCGGTCGCGGCCCCGCCCGGCTGCTGTAGCGACCCCGCCGTCGCTGCCGTCGTGCACCTGCCCTTCCCACCACTGGTGAGCACTGCCCTGCCCGCGCTGCTACCGCTACTACTGCTGCTACTGCTGTTACTGCTGCTACTACTGCTACTGCTGCTCCTGCTGCTACTGCTGCTACTGCTGCTCCTGCTACTACTGCTGCTCCTGCTGCTCCTGCTGCTACTGCTGCTCTTGGCGTGGCCAGATGCAGCTCCAGGGCCGTCCTCGTGAGTCCCTCACGTCCCAGCAGCTTCGTGAGTGGTACGCTAGTTGGGGTTGTCGGGGTGACCGTAGTGGGAGTCGCCCGGGAGTGGGTAGTTCGGGAGCTTCTGGTAGTGGCCAGGTGCAGCTGCAGCATCGTCCGCGCGAGGCTCTTTCGCCCCAGCAGCTTCGTGAGTGGTACGCTCAGAGTAGAGGGTCGCTGAGTACTACTCGCTGCCCGTACGTCATTCGCACGGGTGTCCGGACTGGTCAGCCTTGCGGGACGGTTGGTCACACAGGGTCCCGCTGCTTCGCCCGTCTGAGCGACGCTTGGCGTACAGAGTTTGGCGACGACGCTGAGCTCCCCGACTGGGTGGAGCTGCTTAGGCAGAGGGTAGATATATTTGCTCTTGACTATGATGCTATCCTCACTGCCATGTATGCATTGTCTACTAGTGCTGAGGGTGCCTGTCACGTGTGTCTGCCGCCTAACCCCGGTATCCAGTCTGCTGCTCTAGGTGCTAGTGAGGCTGCTGCTCTAGGTGCTTGTACGTCTCCTGCTCCAGGTGCTCGTGAGGCTGCTGCTCTAGGCGCTGGTGAGTCTACTGCTCCAGGTGCTGGTGAGTCTGCTCTCTCTAGTGCTGCGTCTGCTGCGGTCTTGCACACTTTCACACTTGACTCTGGTGCTTCGCGCTCTTTCTTTAGAGACAGCACCACGCTCACGCCGCTCAGTCGGCCTGTTGCGGTCTCCCTAGCTGACCCCTTAGGGGGCCCAATCCTTGCACACTCCTCCACGGTTCTACCGTGTCCTGCGGCCCCGTCGGGCTTGCTGTCGGGACTCCACCTCCCCTCGTTCTCTACGAACTTGGTGAGTGGAGCTGACCTCCAGGACGCGTGGGTTGACCAGTTCACCCCTGGAGGTCAGCGTGTGACCCACTGCACTTGCTCTCGGACGGGTCGCCACCTGGCCACGTTCACCCATCGGCCAGGGTCGAGTCTGTACACACTGACTACTGCGCCTCCTCCGGTCTCTGCGTCCAGTCAGGTAGCTGCGTCTAGTCAGGTGTTTGCTGCTGCGTCCAGGTCTAGTCCTGTATCTGCCCCCTGCTCGTGTCGTCCTCTGTCGCACGAGACTCTCCTTTGGCACCACTGCCTTGGTCACCCCTCCCTGCCTCGTCTTCGAGGTATGGCCTCCCGTGCCCTTGTCTCGGGTCTACCCCGGTCCCTCCCTCCCCTTCCTACGGGGCCTGCACCCACCTGTGTTCCTTGTGTCGAGGGCAGGCAGCGCGCCGCTCCTCACTCCTCCTCGTTCCCTCCGACTGAGGCTCCTCTGCAGACTCTTCACATGGACGTGTGGGGCCCAGCCCGCGTCCGTGGACAGGGTCACGAGCGTTACTTCCTGCTGGTCGTTGACGACTACTCGCGTTACACCACAGTCTTCCCCTTGCGCAGCAAGGGTGAGGTCTCTGAGGTGTTGATCGACTGGATCCGCGGTGCTCGTCGCCAGCTCAGTGAGAGTTTCGGTTCAGACCTTCCTGTTCTGCGTCTGCACTCAGACAGAGGTGGGGAGTTTTCCTCCGACCTCCTGAGGGCCTTCTGTCGTTCGGAGGGCATCCGCCAGACGTTCACGCTTCCGGCCTCCCCGCAGCAAAATGGGATTGCTGAGCGCCGCATTGGCATGGTCATGGACGTCGCTCGTACGTCCATGATCCATACGGCTGCTCCCCATTTTCTGTGGCCGTTCGCGGTTCAGTACGCTGCGCATCAGATCAACCTTCAGCCTCGTGTCTCCTTGCCGGAGACCACACCTACTCTGTGGTGGACGGGGAAGGTTGGCGATGCGTCCGCGTTCCGTGTCTGGGGATCTCGAGCTTTTGTCCGCGATACTACAGCGGACAAGCTGTCCTCCCGTGCCGTTCCCTGTGTCTTCCTTGGCTTCCCTCCTGACGCACCCGGGTGGCAGTTCTACCACCCCACCTCGGGTCGTGTTCTGTCCTCTTAGGACGTCACGTTTGACGAGTCGGTGTCGTACTACCGTCTCTTTCCCTACCGCACTGCCTCTCTCCCCCCCCCGCCTCTCTTCCTAGCACCAGGTACTCCCCCGGTAGTCCCCCTCCCCCCCCAGGGTCCTGCCCCCTCAGGTGTGTCCCAGGTAGACCCTGCCGAGCCGGTCGAGGTAGCTGTCGACTCAGGTGCTACTAGGGGTGCTGAGCCTGCGGGTGCGGGGGCTGGGGGTGCGGGGACTGGGGGTGCTGAGCCTGAGCGTGTGGAAACTGGGGGTGCTGAGTTTGGGGGTGCTGAGCCTCGGAGTGTGGAGCCTGGGGGTACTGTGTCTGGAGGTGCTGAGCCTGCGCGTGCTGAGTCTGGAGGTGCTCTAGGTGTCCCGTCGCGACGGGAGCCCCTCTCTCCACAGCAGCTTCGTGAGTGGTATTCTCGGCGCTGTCGAGGTGCTGCTGGTGCTGGTGCTGCTGGAGCTGCTGGAGGTGCTACTGGAGCTGCTGGAGGTGCTGCGGGTGCTGGTACTGCTGGAGCTACTGGAGGTGCTGCTGGTGCTGGAGGTGCTGCTGGAGCTTCTGGAGGTGCTGCTGGTGCTGGCGCTGCTGGAGGTGCTGTTGGTGCTGGAGGTGCTGCTGGTGCTGGACCTGCTGGAGGTGCTGCTGGTGCTGGAGCTGCTGGAGGTGCTGCAGGTGCTAGAGCTGCTGGAGCTGCTGGATGTACTGCTAGAGCTGCTGGCGGTGCTGCTGGTGCTGGTGGTGCTGCTGGTGCTGGAGCTGCTAGAGCTGCTGGAGGTGCTGCTGGGACTGGAGACCCTGGGACTGAGGGTACCAGTTCTGTCTCTGCTGGAGGCGCTGCGCGGCCGCGGCCGTACTACGTTCCGCTCCTTCAGCAGGTTCTTGGCTCCCCGCCTTCTCTTGGTCCTCCTCCTCCTTTCCTGAGTCCACCGCCTGTCCAGTCCCAGTCGCAGTTGCAGCTGGCCTCTCCACTGCCTGGTCCTTCTCCTTACTCTGGACCGACTAGAGGTCTTACGGAGCGTCGTGAGCCTGAGTCGCGTCCTGTGTCGCCTGAGTCTCGTTTTGCGTCGCCTGTCCGTTCTGTTCGCGCTGGTCGTGTTTCGCGTCCGCGTCCTCCTCCTGTCCCTGGCACTCACTCTATGACTCTGCGTCCTTCCACTGCTCCACAGCGTGTCCCTCTGCCGTCTCCTCATGCGTCCTCTCTTCCTGACGGTCCGGACCCGGAGTCTGACTCCCTTCATGCTGCTAGTCCTACTGTCACGCGCTTTCTGGCCACTGCTGCCACTGACCCTCTGTTTGAGTCCTCTGCTGCGTCTGCTCTCGTTGCTGAGCTTGTTGACTTTGCTGCAGCCTGTTGCCTAGACTACGCCACTATTCTTGTTGCTGAGTCTGCGTCTGTGTCTGTCTGTCCTCCATCCGTCGGGGGTGAGTGTGCTCTTGGCACGGACGTTCTTGAGGCCAGACAGGAGGACCTTGAGTGCTTTGCCGCTGCTTCACCTCATCTCGTGTCCATGCTGCTTGCCCCTGAGGGAGACCCGGATGCACTAGACATCCCGACCCCGCGCTCTTACGCAGAGGCGATAGAGGGTCCCTACTTCTCTCAGTGGCAGGCAGCCATGGATGCAGAGATGGCTTCCTGGAAGTCCACAGGCACCTACGTAGACGAGGTTCCCCCACCTGGGGCGAACATCGTCAGTGGCATGTGGATCTTCAGGGTGAAGCGGCCGCCGGGTTCTCCGCCTGTCTTCAAGGCGCGTTACGTTGCACGTGGCTTCAGTCAGCGACAGGGAGTTGACTTCTTCCAGACTTTCTCCCCTACCCCGAAGATGACCACTCTTCGGGTACTGCTGCACGTAGCTGTTCAGCGTGACTACGAGCTCCACTCGCTTGACTTCAGCACATCCTTTCTACAGGGCAGCCTGCACGAGGAGATCTGGCTGCGCCGCCCACCAGGCTTCACTGGGTCGTTTCCTGCTAGTACCCAGTGGAGCCTCTGGCGGCCAGTCTACGGTCTCCGTCAGGCACCTCGTGAGTGGCACGACACACCCAGGACGACTCTTGCTGCTCTTGGTTTTGCTCCTTCCACTTCTGACCCTTCTCTGTTCTTACGCACTGACACTACTATGCCGCCGTTCTATGTTCTCGTGTACGTAGACGACTTGGTCTTTGCTTCTGCTGACACTGAGGCACTCGCCCACGTGAAGTCCGAGCTGCAGAAGAGACACACGTGCACAGACCTGGGAGAGCTGACAAGCTATCTTGGCTTGCGGATCACCCGGGACAGAGCACAGCGCACCATTACCTTGACTCAGTCACACATGGTGTAGGAGGTCCTTCAGCGCTTCGGCTTCACGTACTCCTCGCCACAGTCCACTCCTCTGCCTACCGGTCACTTGCTCTCGGCTCCACCTTCGGACGAGTCCGTAGAGCCGAGTGGCCCGTATCCAGAGCTTGTGGGCTGCCTCATGTACCTGATGACTTGCACACGACCTGACCTCGCATACCCTCTCAGCCTTCTGGCTCGCTACGTGGCTCCCGGTAGGCACCGAAAGATGCACTGGGATGCTGCGAAGAGGGTGTTGCGATACTTGTGCAGTACATCGGGCATGGGGCTCGTGCTTGGAGGACGGGCTCGAGTTGTCCTCACTGGTCACGCTGACGCCTCGTGGGCTGACGACTTGGCTACGCAGCGGTCGTCACAGGGTTACACCTTCAGTCTTGGTTCCGGTTCTGTCTCTTGGCGGTCTACCCGCTCTTCTTCTGTTCTCAGCTCCAGATGTGAGGCTGAGATCTACGCTGGGGCCATGGCTGCACAGGAGCTACGCTGGCTCACCTACCTGCTGACCGACTTGGGAGAGGCGCCTCGTTCTCCTCTAGTTCTGTACGTCGACAACAAGGCCATGCTGGCCTTGTGTCAGGAGCACAGACTGGAGCACAGAACGAAGCACATTGCTCTGCGCTACTTCCTTGCTCGAGAGTTGCAGCAGCGTGGCCAGCTTCGTCTTGCTTACGTGGCCTCTCAGGCTAACACTGCTGATGTTTTCACCAAGGCACTTCAGCCTTGTGATCATCAGCGTTTCTGTACTGTTCTAGGCCTTGTACCTACTGTGCCTCACTTGCTTACCTCTTGACTCTGCCTGTACTGTACTCTTTATACATATACCTGCATGCTTACACTTGCTAGGTTGTGTTCACTGTATTGTTTGTTTTCCTTTATATAACTCTGCATGTGACTTGGCCTTGTGGCCACTTGCTTGTGCTCAGACTGTGTGGTGACTTTGTGATCCACCCTGAGCTTGTTTTGCCTTTCTTGACTGGTCTTGTGACCCCTTGTTCTCCCCCACTTTGCCTATGGGGGTGTGTCAAACTTATATATGCTATAGTCTGTTTAGGCTGTAGTGGGGTAGTTCTTAGAGGGTACAACACTTTTGTGTTTCCTACTTGTACCCACCTGCTTTCTAGTTCACACGATTCCTCTCATTATTCTCACATAAAAATCTGAAAAGAAGAACGTGGGTGAGGCCTGTTAGAATTTGAAGAGATTGAATAGGATCGTACTACTTAGGATGATAATTTCCTGACGTAGCGGAAGTCTTGTATGAGTTTAAAGCCAGTTTTATGAAGGCTTTGTCTGGACTTAATAAAAGCCCATGTAGTGATATGTTTCAGGATCAATCTCTCTGAAATCAGATATATTATAAAATGACTAACATACAAAATATATAGCTAGATTAAAGTACCTGTTCGCCTACTCTACTGTGCTATTCTTTGTTATGAAATGGTACGTAACCTTTCTCGAGGTCTATAGCTACGTGCTGACGTCATCCTAGAGTGCGTAGCGCTTTGCTGACGTCAGCCTATTGGTACTTTACTGTTACGCTCGAAATCTCGCACTGTACTACACGAATCCTTGAAGTGCTTAAGTCTTCATATTATCTCAACACTCCCCTTCACTTCCAGGAGTTCGGTGTAGTTACCCGGTTGTCTCAGAAACACCGCTGAGCTGGTTGCAGTGGTGGAACTTCTGTCGTGTCAGTTTCTTGGTAAGTGAGTCAGCTGCCATGTCATCAGTGGGACAGTAGACAAGGCGCATCCTCCCCTTGTCGATCACATCTTTGACGAAGAAGTAACGTAGTGAAATATGTTTCGTGCGATTGACGAAGCCGGGTTTGTTGGCGATGGTAATCGCACTCTGGTTGTCGCACTGCAACGTGAACTGATTCGGCGTGACGAACTTTGCTTCGTCGAGCAGTTCCTGTAAGTATAGTCCTTCTCCAGTTGCAGCACACGCGGCAATGAATTCTGCTTCAGCTGAGGAAAGTGACACGAGTTCCTGTTTCGATGAGTTCCACGAGATTGGGCCAATTGGCTCAAGACGAAAAATGTAGCCTGTTCGTGACCGACGATCTGACGTGTCACCGGCATGGTCTGCGTCAACATATCCGTTGAGGTACATTTTGTCGGTCGGTTTTCCTGTGTTGAAAATCAGCCCGACTGTTGGTGTTGCAACAAAATAGTGTAGAGCACGCTGAAGATCGAGATGGTGTTCTTCTTTTGGGCAGAGTAGAAATTGTGCGAGATAGCTTGCGACGTACGCAAGGTCGGGACGACACGTGACTGCTGCGAAGAGAAGACACCCAAGTTGCTGCTGGTACAGTTGTAAACCAGCTGCCGAAAGTTTGGTGTTGTTGAAAATGTACCCAGTGGGTGTAGACCGAAACGGTGTAGCGACGTAATTTGTAGCTTGCAGACACTTGGCGGATTTGTCGGATAGGTGTGCGGATATTCGACGTAGATTTCAGCATCGACGTCAGCGTATAGAAATGCGTTGGAGATATCAATTTGTCGAAGCGGAAAATTCTTCGCAGCTGCTTCGCAGATAACGAGACGAACACTTGTGTGTCGGCTGACCGGGGCGAAAGTTAGAGTGTAGTCAACCCCATGAGTTTGGTCAAAACCGCGAACAACCCACCTTGCCTTATGTTTTTCATAAGAGCCGTCAGCTTTCGTCTTCACCCTGAAGACCCATTTTCCGGTAAGAATGTTTTTATTTGTAGCTTTTTCGATGGGTATGAGATCCCAAGCCTCCCGTTTTTCCAGGGCAGCCAGTTCACGATTGTCAGAATCCCAGTCACTAGACCATTGGGATAGAAGGGCTTGTTAAGTAGCGGGTCAGAGTGCGCCCATAACCCCCCAGGCGAACGCGCCTGTAACCCCTCTAGGATCAATCGGGCATCCACAGTGCAGATCTACTGACACCCCCCCACACTGGGAGGTCCAGGACTGAGCACAGCGGCAACGGCCTACATGTGCATACACCGGGATTCGAACCCGAGACCGCTTTGACACCATGTCAGAATCCCAGTCACTAGACCATTGGGATAGAAGGGCTTGTTAAGTAGCGGGTCAGAGTGCGCCCATAACCCCCCAGGCGAACGCGCCTGTAACCCCTCTAGGATCAATCGGGCATCCACAGTGCAGATCTACTGACACCCCCCCCACACTGGGAGGCCCAGGACTGAGCACCGCGGCAACGGCCTACATGTGCATACACCGGGATTCGAACCCGAGACCACTCTGACACCGTGTCAGAATCCCAGTCACTAGACCACTGGGATAGAAGGGCTTTTTAAGTAGCGGGTCAGAGTGCGCCCATAACCCCCCAGGCAAACGCGCCTGTAACCCCCCTAGGATCAATCGGGCATCCACAGTGCAGATCTACTGACACCCCCCCACACTGGGAGGCCCAGGACTGAGCACAGCGGCAACGGCCTACATTTGCATACACCGGGATTCGAACCCGAGACCGCTCTGATACCATGTCAGAATCCCAACCACTAGACCATTGGGACAAAAGGGCTTTTTAAGTAGCGGGTCAGAGTGCGCCCATAACCCCCTAGGCAAACGCGCTTGTAACCCCCCTAGGATCAATCGGGCATCCACAGTGCAGATCTACTGACAACGATCCATGGCTTCACGCCATTTTTCGCGATGTGGTCCTGAAAGGGCCTGTCGGGCAGTTTTCGGTTCTGCGACTTCTGAAGAATTATGCTGTACTGCTGCTGCGAGTCCCAGTATCTGAAGCCCAGTTTGATAATTAGGACTGTCGTCGGTCCGTCCTGCGAAATTGACAGGTTCACACTGTTCACCACTTGCCCCCCCAATTTCGTCAGGATCGACGCGGATGCTGCTGTCAGTTACAGCTGGCATGGGACGTCGTTGATCGTCCACCAGGTAAGTATGATGAACTTCACGAACATCGTCCGGATGAGCGTCGACGAGAGGAATGAATTCCGGAAAACCGGAAGACGTGGTTGGTATAGGTGGATCAGGAGCGGCTTCACGTGCACCGTCAAGGTCAGGTTCTTCGTTGGCAGCGAGTTCGGCGTCAGCGCTGGCGAACGAACGAACACCGTTGAAAAGTGTAGCAGGGTCACGCTGCGTGGCGAGATACTGTTCGAAGACAGGAAGGGTCAGATTTTCGTAGAAAATACAGTCGCGGGCAGGAATTAAAAGTCGACTGCGAGAATCCATAATACGCCAGGCAGAAAACTGCTTCTCAAGTCCGAGATGAAGACCCCACTTAGCGCGTTGATCGAACTTTCCGAGCGGAGCGGTGGGAGGACGATATTGCACGATACACTCAAAAACTCGAAGAAGTTTCGTAGTGCCCAATTTTCCTGTCCACAACAAGTGAGGCGATGCGTTGTTGGGTAAAGCCGATGAAGACAGGAGGTTATGCAACAGTGTTGCGTGGTCCATTGCGAAGGGCCAGTAGAGTGGGCCGAGTTGGGATTGTGCGAGTAGTGCTCGCATCTTTTCTTGCAGAGTACGATTGAGGCGTTCAGCTACACCGCTCTGCTGGTGAGCGTGAGGAAGTGAGAACAGACGCCGTATGCCACTTTCTTGCAGGTACGCCGTAAACTCGAGACTGCGATATTCCCCAGCTCCGTCACACTGGAAGGTTTTGAGTTTTGTGTCGGACTCGCGTTCTGCTAGAGGCAGCCATGTCCGAAACGCTGTGAAGGCAAGAAAACGGTTAGTCATGTTACCAGTCCAGACGTATCGAGTAGAAGCTTCAGTGAACGTGATAACGTATTTCTCGCCGTTGAAACCCTTCGCAGGTAAGTTGAGAATATCACTGTAAACTTTTTCCATCAATCGATAATCCTCAGCGCCAGGAAAATGAGTCGGGTACGGTTCGTGCGGTAGATTTGCTGCTGGGCAGATCAAGCAGGGTGATGGACGATTAACCGGTTTCATTTCGAGGCCGCCGGGTAAGAGAAGAGAATTCTTGTCGAGAACAGCTGCTTTGATTGTGTTGTTGAGCGTAGACTGCGACGGATGACCAAGACGCTTATGCCATGTGTCTGCAGTTGCTTTGTGTCCCTGTGCGCGCAGATAATAATCGGCGTTAGCGAAGAAAGATAACAGCAGCCGATGACCGTCAGCGTGAACATGATCTGTGACAGGCGGGATGAACCTGGTAAGGTTAGGAGGTGGAATTTTGATTTCAACGTCGATGGATTCGCCAGGTGAAAGAACTAACTCCCCGCTTTCTTGATCTGATGCTGCAGGTTTAGGCTCAACACCGACAAGTCGTCCGGAGTCAAGGACTTCCATGTCAGCGACACGCTGCTCTGCTTCAGTGAGAAGACGTCGATCACGATCAGCAGGTGTTTCTCCCCAAGTGGTCTCGTCAGGTTCCTGTGCCCCCCAAGTGCCTTCATCCGTGGGCATATTCGTCGTATCTCCCCATCCACCAGCATGAGCAAGATAATCTCGGGAGTTCTGGACGTCGTTCAAACCTTGATTGTCGAAGGTCAGCATGACAGCAGCAGCCGTGGTTGAAGACGTGGGTACAACTCTGTCACGAGGAATGGTATCATCCATGTGTCAAACTTATATCTGCTATGGTCTATTTAGGCTGTAGTGGGGTAGCTCTTAGAGGGTACAACACTTATGTGTTTCCTATTTGTACCCATCTCATTTCTAGTTCATTCATTCTTTCGTCTATCATTCTCACATGGTATAGAGCTAGTTTCGAGACTTTTTTAAAAGGGCCCACCACTGAAATTCTTCACTGCCTGCTTAACGCGCGCGTCGCGCCTTCCCTTCGAGGCCCATCGCGGCCCTTGCGCCTGCCCTTAGAGCCAGCGCCCGCCCCGTAAGGCCCCGTAAGGCCCCCCTTTTTTCGGCCCAGTAAGGCCCCGTAAGGCCCCGTTAGGCCCCGGAAGGCCCCTTAAGGCCCCGTTTACGGCCCCGTTTAAGGCCTCGTAAGGCCCCGTAAGGTCCCGTAAGGCCCCGTAAGGCCCCTTTTACGGCCCCGTTTAAGGCCCCGTAAGGCCCCGTAAGGCCCTGTAGGGCCCCGTTTACGGCCCAGTAAGGCCCAAGGCCCCGTAAGGCCCCGTTTAAGGCCCCGTAAGGCCCCGTAAGGCCGCGTTAGGCCCCGTAAGGCCCCGTAAGGCCCCGTTTAAGGCCCCGTAAGGCCCCGTAAGGCCCCTTAAGGCCCCGTAAGGCCCCTCAAGGCCCCGTAAGGCCCCGTATGGCCCCGTTTACGGCCCCGGTTAAGGCCCAGTAAGGCCCCGTAAGGCCCCGTCAGGCCCCGTTTAAGGCCCCGTAAGGCCCCGTAAGGCCCCGTTAGGCCCCGTTTAAGGCCCCGTTCGGCCCCATAAGGACCCGCAAGGCCCCGTAAGGCCCCGTCAGGCCCCGTCAGGCCCCATTAGAGGCCCCGTACAGCCCCGTCAGGCCCACTTCTCGGCCCCGTCAGGCCCCGTCAGGCCCTGCGCCGGCCCTGCTGCAGCCGTGTCGCAGCTCTGCCCCGGCCCTGCTCCTGCACTGCCGCGGCCCGGCCCCGGCCCTGCCCCGGACCTGTCGCGGCCTCGCCCCGGCCCTGTCCCGGCCCTGCTCCGACCCTGCCCCGGCCCTGCCCAGGCCCTGCCCGGCCCTGCCCCGGCCCTGCCCCGGCCCTGCACCCTGCCCCGGCTCTGCCCCGGCCCTGCCCCGGCCCTGCCCCGGCCCTGCTTCTGAACTGCCCCGGCCCTGCACCTGAACTGCCCCGGCCCTGCCCCGGCCCTGCCCCTGAACTGCCCCGGCCCTGGCCCGGCTCTGCCCCGGCCCTGCCCCGGCCCTGCCCCGGCTCTGCCCCGGCCCTGCCCCGGCCCTGCCCCGGCCCTGCTCCTGAACTGCCCCGGCCCTGCTCCTGAACTGCCCCGGCCCTGCCCCTGAACTGCCCCGGCCCTGGCCCGGCTCTGCCCCGGCCCTGCCCCGGCCCTGCTCCTGAACTGCCCCGGCCCTGCCCCTGAACTGCCCCGGCCCTGGCCCGGCTCTGCCCCGGCCCTGCCCCGGCCCTGCCACGGCTCTGCCCCGGCCCTGCCCCGGCCCTGCCCCGGCCCTGCTCCTGAACTGCCCCGGCCCTGCCCCGGCCCTGCTCCTGAACTGCCCCGGACCTACCCCGGCCCTGCCCCAGCCTCTCCCCTGGTAAGAGCGCCGCGCTGCCGAGCCACACCGCCCTGCCGAGCTGCGCCGCCGTACCTAGCCTGCTTAGCCGAGTTGCACTGCTGCTGCTGCTAGCCTGCTGCTTCTCCTGTCATGGCTAGTCTCAATGTTCTTACCTTTGATGCTGAGGGTCAAGCTGTTGACTTTGAGGTCTGGCTAGATGATCTGCAGCTTTTCCTACAGTGCGATAGCATGGATGGTCTCTCCCTGTTCGATCTCACGTCTGGCGCCTCTACTGCCCCTGCTGCTGATGCTGACAGTACTGTTCGCTCGCAGTGGCTCACGCGCGATGCTGCTGCTCGTCTTGCTGTGCGCAATCACCTGCCGTCTACTGAGCGCACGCACTTTAGTCAGTACAAGAGTGCTAGGGCTCTGTACGACGCTGTAGTTGCACGCTACTCCTCCCCTACCACTGCTGCCCTCAGCCGCCTCATGCTGCCGTACCTTTTTCCTGACCTTGCCGCCTTTGCCACAGTTGCTGACCTAGTTGCTCACCTCCGCACTAGTGACGCTCGCTACCGCGCTGCCCTTCCCACTGAGTTTCTTCCCACGAACTCCCCCCCCATGTACATCACCCTTTACTACCTAGTCACCCGCCTCCCTGACTCTCTCTCCTCAGTCAGGGATCACTTTCTCTCCCTTTGCCCTACCGAGCTGACTGTCGACTTGCTAGAGGAGCGCCTTGCTGCAGCTGAGAAGAGTATCTTAGCTGTTGGGGCTTCTCGCGGCGACCGTCGCACCCCCTTCTTTGAGGGGTGTTCCCCTGTCCCCCTTCTCCCCTCTGTTGCCTCTGCTGCTGCTGTCGACCTCGTTGGCACTGAGGAGGTCGGCGCTGCGTCTGCCCCTAGTGGGCGACGCCGCACTGGCAAGGGAAAGGGAAGCAAGGGTGGTGGAGGGGGCAGTGGAGGAAGTGGTGGAGGAGGTGGAGGTGGTGGTGGGGGTGGTCCCGGGGGTGGGGGCGTCGGTGGCGGCAGTGGAGGCCGTGGAGGCGGTGGCGGAGGCGATGGAGGCGGCGGCAGCGGTGGTGGAGGTAGCGGAGGAGGTGGTGCTGGTCGCGGTGCAGCCACGCAGCGTGGAGGCCTTGGTGGCGGCCAGCGTCAGCAGCAGCTGCGCACCCGTGAGACCCCGTCTGTTCAGCAGCTTCGTGAGTGGTACACTGGGCGTGGGAGGTATGGGGGTGCAGGTCCCTGCACGTACGTTCTTCGCACAGGCACTCGTAGTGGGGAGGTGTGTGATCTCCCACACACCACGCAGCGCTGCTTCGGCCGCCTGACTGACGCTTGGCGTACCCAGTTTCCTGACGCTGTTGAGCTTCCTCGTTGGCATGATCTGCTTCTGCAGAATGTGCCTATCTTTGATCTAGACTTTGATGCTATCCTTGCTGCCATGTATGCTCTTGCTGATATTACTGAGGGTGACTGTTACCTGCGTGTCCCGCCCGACCCGGGCACTGTGGCTGCTGCTCTAGGTGCTAGTGCGGCTGCTGCTCTAGGTGCTAGTGCGTCTGCTGCTCCAGGTGCTGGTACGTCTCCTCTCTCAGGTACTGCACCTACTGAGTCCTTGCACACCTTCACACTTGACTCTGGTGCTTCGCGCTCTTTCTTTAGAGACAGCACCACGCTCACACCGCTCCGTCGGCCTGTTGCGGTCTCCCTTGCTGACCCCTCAGGGGGCCCAGTACTTGCACACTCCTCCACTGTCCTACCGTGTCCTGCGGCCCCATCGGGCTTGCTGTCGGGACTCCACCTCCCCTCGTTCTCTACGAACCTGGTGAGTGGAGCTGACCTCCAGGACGCGTGGGTTGACCAGTTCACCCCTGGAGGTCAGCGTGTGACCCACTGCACTTGCTCTCGGACGGGCCGTCACCTGGCCACGTTCACCCGTCGGCCAGGGTCGAGTCTGTACACACTGACTACTACGCCTCCTCCGGTCTCTGCGTCTGGTCAGGTAGCTGCGTCCAGTCAGGTGTTTGCTGCCGCGTCCAGGTCTAGTCCTGCGTCTGCCCCCTGCTCGTGTCGTCCTTTGGCACACGAGACTCTCCTTTGGCACCACCGCCTTGGTCGCCCCTCCCTGCCTCGTCTTCGAGGTATGGCCTCCAATGCCCTTGTCTCGGGTCTACCCAGGTCCCTCCCTCCCCTTCCTCCGGGGCCTGCCCCCACCTGTGTTCCTTGTGTCGAGGGCCGGCAGCGCGCCGCCCCTCACTCCTCCTCGTTTCCTCCGACTGAGGCCCCTCTGCAGACTCTTCACATGGACGTGTGGGGCCCAGCCCGCGTCCGTGGACAGGGTCACGAGCGCTACTTCCTCCTGGTAGTTGACGACTACTCGCGTTACACCACAGTCTTCCCCTTGCGCAGCAAGGGTGAGGTCACTGGATCCGCGGTGCTCGTCGCCAGCTCAGTGAGAGTTTCGGCTCAGACCTTCCTGTTCTGCGCCTGCACTCGGACAGAGGCGGGGAGTTTTCCTCCGACCTCCTGAGGGCCTTCTGTCGTTTGGAGGGCATCCGCCAGACGTTCACGCTTCCGGCCTCCCCGCAGCAAAATGGGATTGCTGGGCGCCGCATTGGCATGGTCATGGACGTCGCTCGTACGTCCATGATCCATGCGGCTGCTCCCCATTTTCTGTGGCCGTTCGCGGTTCAGTACGCGGCGCATCAGATCAACCTTCAGCCTCGTGTCTCCTTGCCGGAGACCACACCTACTCTGCGGTGGACGGGGAAGGTTGGCGATGCGTCCGCGTTTCGTGTCTGGGGATCTCGAGCTTTTGTCCGCGATACTACTGCGGACAAGCTGTCCTCCCGTGCCGTTCCCTGTGTCTTCCTTGGCTTCCCTCCTGACGCACCCGGGTGGCAGTTCTACCACCCCACCTCGCGTCGTGTTCTGTCCTCTCAGGACGTCACGTTCAACGAGTCGGTGTCGTACTACCGTCTCTTTCCCTACCGCACTGCCTCTCCCCCCCCCCCCCCCCGCCGCTCTTCCTCGCACCAGGTAATCCCCTGGTAGACCCCCTCCCCCCCCAGGGTCCTGCCCCCTCAGGTGTGTCCCAGGTAGACCCTGCCGAGCCGGCCGAGGTAGCTGTCGACTCAGGTGCTACTAGGGGTGCTGAGACTGGGGGTGCTGAGACTGGGGATGCTGAGACTGGGGGTGCTGAGTCTGGAGGTGCTCTGGGTGTCCCGTCGCGGCGGGAGCCCCTCTCTCCACAGCGGCTTCGTGAGTGGTACTCTCGGCGCTGTCGAGGTGCTGCTGGTGCTGGAGCTGCTGGAGGTGCTGGAGGTGCGACAGGAGCTGCTGGAGGTGGTGCTGGTGCTGGAGCTGCTGGAGGTGCTGCTGGTGCTGGAGCTGCTGGAGGTGCTGCTGGTGCTGTAGGTGCTGGAGGTCCTCCTGGAGCTACTGGAGGTGCTGGCGCTGCTGGTGCTGGAGCTACTGGAGGTGCTGCTGGTGCTGGAGCTGCTGGAGGTGTTGCTGGTGCTGTAGGTGCTAGAGTTGCTACTGGAGCTACTGGAGGTGCTGGTGCTGCTGGAGGTGGTGCTGGTGCTGGAGCTGCTGGAGGTGCTGCTGGTGCTGGCGCTGGAGCTGCTGGAGGTGCTGCTGGGACTGGAGACCCTAGGGCTGAGGGTACCGGTTCTGTCTCTGCTGTTTCTCGAGGCGCTGCGCGGCCGCGGCCGTACTACGTTCCCCTCCTTTAGCAGGTTCTTGGCTCCCTGCCTTCTCCTGGTCCTCCTCCTCCTTTCCTGAGTCCACCGCCTGTCCAGTCTCAGTCCTAGTTGCAGCCGGCCCCTCCCCTGCCTGGTCCTTCTCCTTACTCTGGTCCGACTAGAGGTCTTACGGAGCGTCGTGAGCCTGAGTCGCGTCCTGTGTCGCCTGCGTCTCGTTCTGCGTCGCCTGTCCGCACTGTTCGCGCTGGTCGTGTTTCGCGTCCACGTCTTCCACCTGTCCCAGGCACTCACTCTATGACACTGCGTCCTTCTACTGCTTCACAGCGTGTCCCTCTGCCCTCTCCTCCTGCGTCCTCTCTTCCTGCCGGTCCGGACCCTGCGTCTGACTCCCTTCGTGCTGCTAGTCCTACTGTCACGCGCGTTCTGGCCACTGCTGTCACTGACCCTCTGTTTGAGTCCTCTGCTGCGTCTGCTCTTGTTGCTGAGCTTGTTGACTTTGCTGCTGCCTGTCGCCTAGACTACGCCGCTAGTCTTGTTGCTGAGTCTGCGTCTGCGTCTGTCTGTCCTCCGTCCGTCGGGGGTGAGTGTGCTCTTGGCACGGACGTTCTTGAGGACAGACAGGAGGACCTTGAGTGCTTTGCCGCTGCTTCACCTCATCTCGTGTCCATGCTGCTTGCCCCTGAGGGAGACCCGGATGCACTAGACATCCCGACCCCGCGCTCTTACGCAGAGGCGATAGAGGGTCCCTACTCTTCTCAGTGGCAGGCAGCCATGGACGCAGAGATGGCTTCCTGGAAGTCCACAGGCACCTACGTAGACGAGGTTCCCCCACCTGGGGCGAACATCGTCAGTGGCATGTGGATCTTCAGGGTGAAGCGGCCGCCGGGTTCTCCGCCTGCCTTCAAGGCACGTTACGTTGCACGTGGCTTCAGTCAGCGACAGGGAGTTGACTTCTTTCAGACCTTCTCCCCTACCCCGAAGATGACCACTCTTCGGGTACTGCTGCACATTGCTGTCAGCGTGACTACGAGCTCCACTCGCTTGACTTCAGCACAGCCTTCCTACAGAGCAGCCTGCACGAGGAGATCTGGCTGCGCCGCCCACCTGGCTTCACTGGGTCGTTTCCTACTCGTACCTAGTGGAGCCTCTGGCGGCCAGTCTACGGTCTCCGCCAGGCGCCCCGTGAGTGGCACGACACGCTCAGGACGACTCTTGCTGCTCTTGGTTTTGCTCCTTCCACTGCTGACCCTTCTCTGTTTCTACGCACTGACGCTACTCTGCCGCCATTCTACGTTCTTGTGTACGTAGACAACCTTGTCTTTGCTACTGCTGACACGGAGGCACTCGCCCACTTGAAGTCCGAGCTGCAGAAGAGACACACGTGCACAGACCTGGGTGAGCTCACAAGTTATCTTGGCTTGCGGATCACCCGGGACAGAGCACAGCGCACCATTACCTTGACTCAGTCACACATGGTGCAGCAGGTCCTTCAGCGCTTCGGATTCACCTACTCCTCGCCACAGTCCACTCCTCTGCCTACCGGTCACTCGCTCTCAGCTCCACCTTCGGACGAGTCCGTAGAGCCGAGTGGCCCGTATCCAGAGCTTGTGGGCTGCCTCATGTACCTGATGACTTGCACACGACCTGACCTCGCATACCCTCTCAGCCTTCTGGCTCGCTACGTGGCTCCCGGCAGGCACCGAAAGGTGCACTGGGATGCTGCGAAGAGGGTGTTGCGATACTTGTGCAGTACATCGGGCATGGGGCTCGTGCTTGGAGGACGGGCTCGAGTTGTCCTCACTGGTCACGCTGACGCCTCCTGGGTTGACGACTTGGCTACGCAGCGGTCGTCACAGGGTTACACCTTCAGCCTTGGCTCCGGTTCTGTCTCCTGGCGGTCTACCCGCTCTTCTTCTGTTCTCAGCTCCAGTTGTGAGGCTGAGATCTACGCTGGGGCCATGGCTGCACAGGAGCTTCGCTGGCTCACCTACCTGCTGACCGACTTGGGAGAGGCGCCTCGTTCTCCTCCAGTTCTGTACGTTGACAACAAGGCCATGCTGGCCTTGTGTCAAGAGCACAGACTGGAGCACAGAACGAAGCACATTGCTCTGCGCTACTTCCTTGCTCGAGAGTTGCAGCAGCGTGGCCAGCTTCGTCTTGCGTACGTGGTCTCTCAGGCCAACACTGCTGATGTTTTCACCAAGGCACTTCAGCCTTGTGATCATCAGCGTTTCTGTATTGTGTTAGGCCTTGTACCTACTGTGCCTCACTTGTTGACTTCTTGACTCTGCTTGTACTGTACTCTATATACTTATACCTGCATGCTTACACTTGCTAGGTTGTGTTCACTGTACTGTTTGCTTTCCTTTATATAACTCTACATATGAACTGGCCTTATGGCCCTTTGCTTGTGCTCAGACTGTGTGGTGACTTTGTGATCCACCCTGAGCTTGCTTTGCTTTTCTTGACTGGTCTTGTGACCTCTTGTTCTCCCCCACTTTGCCTATGGGGGTGTGTCAAACTTATATCTGCTATGGTCTATTTAGGCTGTAGTGGGGTAGCTCTTAGAGGGTACAACACTTATGTGTTTCCTAGTTGTACCCATCTCATTTCTAGTTCATTCATTCTTTCGTCTATCATTCTCACACGATGTAATCGATGTCATCACGATGTTCCCATGGGCCAAGAGAAAGAATATTCTCGGAGTCGGCAGTGGTGCGTTCAGGTACGAAGTTGAGAACGAACACTCCGTTCTGTTCAATTGCCGTGCCGAGTTTCTTGTCTCCATATTTTAAAGTAAACTTGCCCGGTTCACCAAGAAGAGTAATGCCATTCCTCATGAGCTGTGCAGATGACATCAGATTGAAGCCAAGTCGAGGAACGAGGAGTACATCGTTAAGATGAAGACTGAAGTCTTCTTCAACAGAATCAAGAATGATGTTACCCATCCAGTGTGCTGTAAGACGTTGATTGTTGGCGACGGTTACAATGCATGGATTCTGAATACGACGCTGATTGATGACGAAGCGATTTTCTGATGAACACATATGCTGGCCGCAACAGCTGTCGAGATACCAAGTGTTGGGTCCTTCCAAGGTATGTGCAAGGTTGGCGTAGACCTCGGGTGGTATAAGCGTATTGAGTTCATCGTTGAAGTTACTGTGAATACGTTCTTCAGCGTCAAGATCGTAGACGGTAGAAACTGACGTCATGCAATTAATAACTTCTTTCGTGTGTGTCTTGGCAGGTGTAGTAGTCGGCTTCGCAGAGTTCGGCTTCGCAGTATCCTGCTTCGTAGCGTCCGGCTTCTCAACTTCCGGCTTCTCAGCTTCACTTGAAGAATCTTTGGTATGTTTTGATGCAGACCGCTTCCAAGATGGTTTATCCTTTGACCAGCAGGTATCAATAGTGTGTCCTGCTTTGCGACAAAAGGAACAAACGGGCTTGTGACGTGGATTAGAATAAAAACTGACTGTGTTGTTTACCACCTTTTTCCCTCCTCGAGCGTTGTGCAGGTCCATATCCTGCTGCTCGGCGATGAGAGCGGCACAGAGTGCCCCCTCGGACAACCGTGCTTGCATTCGAAGTATAGAGCGACACTGTCGCCATTCTGGTCCAAGACCCGTGAGTAGCACCGTGTGGAACATAGCGTCGGGGAAGTACCCTCCACACTTCTGAAGTTGATCGCGCAAATTTCGAGCGCGGTTGATATACTGCGTCACCTTCTCGCCGTTTATCATCTGTATATTTGACAGCTGCATTAAAATTTTACTCTGGTTGACACTGTCCTTTGCCATGTGAACCCCTTGCAGGTATAACCAAGCTGCTTCAGCGGGAGCGGCACTGGTACGAAAAGAACGAATTCCGAGCTGTTCAGTCGGTGTCAGATTACGAACGAGAACTGTGTATGCAGTCAGCGACGCCGATCGAAAAGTGGCTTGTTGAAGTGGTGACCCGTGAGATGGAAAGGGTGCTGTGCCGTCGAACATATGCCAGAACCCCGCGGTCTGAACAAGAAGCTCAAATTCAAAGCTCCGGGTATAGAAGTCTTGACCGTTAAAAGGCATAGTCGTTTTAATTTTCGTTGGGTTTGCAGAAGCGGGAAGATAATTTCCGGTACCATCAGCTGATTGTAGCTGATAAAGTGACGGCATTTGTGACCCTTGTGGTGTTTGTTGTCCTTGTCCAGCAGGAACGAAAGAGAAGGAGTTATTCGACCCGTCACTTCCTTGTGGCATCTGTCCATGCTGATAACTGGAGCCATCAATGCTCATAGGAGTTGGAAACATTTGGTTAAGTGACAAGACGACAGCATTGACACGCTGTTGAAGATTTGCTGGATGGTAAGCACCTTGATATTGATAAGGTCCAGTCGGTACGAAATTTGACTGTTGTCCTGGTTGACTAGAAGAACCAGCGACTGCAGCTGCAGCTGTTGTGGCTGCTGATGCTGCTGTTGCTGCGGCTGCTGTCGATGATGCTACTGCTGAAGTTGTGTGTACGTGCTGATTGCTCGGTGGCATGCCGTACATCGGTTGTTGCTGATATTGTTGATGTTGTTGTTGCTGCAGATTAGTGTCAGAATCCCAACCACTAGACCATTGGGATAAAAGGGCTTGTTAAGTAGCGGGTCAGTGCGCACATAACCCCCCAGGACAAGTAGCCTGTAACCCTTCCCTAGGATCAATCGGGGATCACCAGTGGACATCTGACACCCCCCCGCACTGGGATGCCCGAAGTGCACACACTGGGATTCGAACCCGAGACCTTTGCTCTGATACCATGTCAGAATCCCAACCACTAGACCATTGGGATAAAAGGGCTTGTTAAGTAGCGGGTCAGTGCGCACATAACCCCCCAGGACAAGTAGCCTGTAACCCTTCCCTAGGATCAATCGGGGATCACCAGTGGACATCTGACAATTAGAATTATCAGCAGCTGGAGACGCTGTTGGGCGTGATGGGCTCGTAACAGAAGAGCCGTTGTTGGACCGTGGAGACCCAGACATAGTTGTAGAGTATATAGTTGGAAGTTTGTAGTATCCTAAGACGCTCGCAATACCATGTTAGAATTTGAAGAGATTGAATAGGATCATACTACTTAGGATGATAACTTCATGACGTAGCGGAAGTCTTGTATGAGTTTAAAGCCAGTTTTATGACGGCTTTGTCTGGACTTAATAAAAGCCCATGTAGTGATATGTTTCAGGATCAATGTCTCTGAAATCAGATATATTATAAAATGACTAACATACAAAATATATAGCTAGAGTAAAGTACCTGTTCGCCTACTGTACTGTGCTATTCTTTGTTCTGAAACGGTACGTAACCTTTCGCGAGGTCTATAGCTACGTGCTGACGTCATCCTAGAGTGCGTAGCGCTTTGCTGACGTCAGCCTATCGGTACTTTACTGCTACGCTCGAAATCTCGCACTGTACTACACGAATCCTTGAAGTGCTTAAGTCTTCATATTATCTCAACAAGGCCAAATGGCCTCCAACCCCTCTTTTGTAGCCAAAAGAGGGCGAGTAGCGATGCGACGCTGCCTTTGCTGCGTTGGCAATCGCTTCACTATCACAATACAAAATTTTAGAGAGTGAGTACACTTTCAAAAATTATAATCTTATGCTGCAGACAGCTCATTCTGACTGGACGCGCAGGTAATGAGCCGAGCGAGGTGAAGGGCATCGAAATTCAATAACGTGGGAATGGAAAATGTGAGTTTCATTACAATGATTTCAGTACAATTATAGCAAAAACAAACAGAGGGTGGCACTTGTAATCCGTAAGCCTTTAGGGGTGGGCTTATAATCGAGGACCGGATATAAGCGCCGTCATCCTTTTATAAGCGCCGGCGCTTATCCGAGGCCTGCGCTTATATCCGGGGGCTTACGGTAACCTTCCTGCAATTGTTGGTACAGTTCGTGGGATGGTATTCCTGCTGCTTGTTCATGTTTTCACATCTCAAATTCCGCACTGCAATGCACAGCAGTAAATGGCAGTCTGCCCAAAAACTACTATCAAAACTAATGGAGAAAAATGACCCAACAAGTGGAAAACCATGGGATCAAACGAACACCTTGAATAGGAAAAAGCATGAAGTGGGAATGGAGAGGTAGACTACTACGAACACAAGACTGCAACATGAGTAAACGTGACAAAAAAAGAAAACGTTATGGAACCCCTCAACAAATCAGTGAAACCCGAAGGGGTTAACCACGACCAATTTCCAAGTAAATGAGTAGGACAAAAAAAGATAATGACACATTGAAAAGGAAAAATAACTATTAAACATGGCTAATCAGTCAATTGGCAGAGAAGAGGTGAAACATGCCTAGCAACAGGCTAGGGTTCAACAGACAGGACACGGAAGCAGGCCCCACTGGAAAGAGTCATCATGAGGCTACCGGTAGAAAGAGTAAGAGAGGGACTGTCAGATGATAGCACCAGTCGGTGTCAGAAAAGAAGAGGACTGGGAGAGTGGAACAATCCACTGTGGCGAGCCAGCGATGGAAGCGATGACAGAGCGCTAAGAGGTGCAGAGAGGCAGACCCGGCCAGAAGCGATGAAAAGAAGCAGGTAAGAGGTGCGGAGCGAACAGAGCCGGAACAAAACTGGTTACCGGAAGCGGTGAAGAGATGCAGCCGAGAGGTGAGGAGAGATAGCACGGAGGAATAAACTGGGTGTGCCAGGAGCCAATTGAAACAGAGAATGCGGGTCCTGCCTGAGGCTTGGAGCAGAAGCAGACTCGAGAAAACAAGGTGAAACAAATTTTGTGAGGAAGAGGTGAGAGAGAGGAGCTGAGCTAGGAGCGTGAGGAGGAGCTCAGGAAAAGCTGAGCAGGGAGAGGTGCAAACGTGTGGCGCGACCAACACAAACCTCCGTGAACGCGGTAGCGGCAGACGCAAGCAGCAAATGGTAGAGAGAAACAGGAGGGCTAGCGTAGACACACGCAGCCACCAACAACCACCAGCAATCACCCCAGATGCTGCAGTCGCTCCCACCAGCCTTCAACACATTCACTGGAAGCCAGAACCACCCAATTTTAGGCGCCTCAGAAGCAGCCTCCCAACTTAACAGACAAATACCTACCGAGCAGCACCGTAACAGACGACCCTTGAGCACAGCCCAGTCTTTAACAGGGTGCCACGCACAGCTACAGCTACAGTGCGCCATAGTATCCTGCATACACCACCCCCTGCTGCTGCTGCTGCCCTGCCCCCTGCTGCTGCTGCTGCTGCTGCTGCTGCTGGGCATGCAGCTGCGGTGTTACAGGGTAACCGGGCCGCCCCGCAGCCCCTCCTGCTGCTGCTGCACCAGGCTGGGGGGAAGCTTCCCCAGCGCCGCCTTTCCCGCCCTGCTGCTGCCCCTGCTGCGCCTGCATCTGCCCCTGTGCCTGCCCCTGAGCCTGCCCCTGCGCTTGCCCCTGCGCCTGCCCCTGCGCCTGCCCCTGCGCCTGTGCATGCGCCTGTGCCTGCAGCGGGTAATAAACCCCCGCTTGCGGAGCAACCCCCCCTTGCACGTATCCGCCCTGCGCGGGCACTGTCCCCTGCGGAGCATAGTAGCCCTGCGCGGCCGCCGCTTGCGCGGGGTAACCCTGGGGGGTGGGCGCCAGTTGGGGGGCGGCGGGGGGAGCTGCGACTTGGGGGTAGCCCTGACCGGGGGAAGGCTGCGTTTGGGCGGCAACAGCAGGGGTTACGTACACAGGTTGCTGCTGGTAACCAGCTGCAACCTGTTGCTGGTAACCAGCTGCGGCCTGTTGTTGATAATCAACTGCGGCCTGTTGCTGGTAAGCAGCTACCTGCTGCTGGTACGCGGCGGCGGCGGGCGCTTGCTGATAGTACTGCGCTTGCAGCGCAACTTGCCCCTGCGCCTGCGCCTGTGCCTGCGCTTGCGCTTGCGCCTGAGCCTGAGCCTGAGCCTGCGCCTGCGCCTGCTGCGCGTACACGTCCGCCACCTGATACATCTGCTGCTGCTGCTGCGGAACCGCCTGGAACTGCTGCGCCTGCGCCTGCTGCGCGTACGCGGCGGCGTAAGCGGCGGCTTGCGCGCCCCCCCCATAAAACACCACCTGCGGATACCCCTGCTGCTGCTCCGCCTCCGCCACCCCCGGTAGCATCATTAACCCCGGCTGCTGCTGCTGCTGCTGCTGCTGCTGTTGCTGTTGCTTGCCTCTGTTTTCCCCAGCGAGCTTGCAAAACACCTGATGCCCCTGAATCATCTTATTCGGCTCCTGCAAAACGTTCTGCGCACCTTCCGCGGTCTTATAAACGAAGATCGCGTACCCGCGGCTCTTACTCGTGCTCTTATCGAATCCGATCGGCCCCTCCTCGATATCCCCGTACTGCGAGAAAAACGACAACAGCTGCTCGGACGATAGTTCCACGTGGACGTTCCCGACAAAGATCTTCCGCGCCGCCACGTCAGCGCTCGCCGAGCCGCCACCCGGGCCGAGCGTCGCCAGCTGGCAGACGACCATTCGCCCGTCAACGAACTTGGAGGGCTCCTCCAAGGCGCGAATGGCGCCGCGCAGAGAGCGGTAGGTGACGAAGCCGAAGCCGCGCGAGCGACCCGTCCCTTTCTCCTTGATGATCTGCGCGCACCAGGGAGGCGGGGAGGGCGGGGAGACGGAAAGTGGTTACGCAAAAAACTCGAGAAGTGAGGGGCACGGGGTGGAACTCAAACTGATAATCCGATCTTGCTGGAATTAAAACTCAATCCGCCGTCTTGAAAAGTCTGATCCTGCCTTCTCACGGGCCGATCGCCTGCCATCATGCTATCAAGGTCTTATTATATTCATGATCCGGGCTAAAACCCTGCCCTCTCTAAGCCTAATCTCTCCATCCTCCTATTCCAATCCTCCCCATCCTCCCTTTCACCCCAGTCCCCCACCTGAAGGTCCTCCACGTCGCCGAAGGACACGAAGATTCGGCGAAGCGTCTCGTTGGTGGTGTTGAAGTCAAGCCCTCGTACGAATATTCGCCGCTGCTGCGAGTCGCGACCCACCACCTCCATGATCGCGTCGGCGACGGCGCTGTGCGACATCGCCGCGCTCACGAGCGCTTCGCGAACGTCGCCGTCCTTCATGACGTCCACCAGCATGCGCGCCTGGTGCGCCGTGAGCGCCGCGGGCGGGTCCTCGGACCTGATGTGGTGACGAGCCGAGCCTGACGCGCCGTTGCCATCCTTTCCTTCCGCTTTGCGCTTCTTCGAATCCTCTATCGCCATAGCCGATAAACCCGCTTCTGAAAAACGCGGGGAGCCTAAAGCTAAACGGCTATCGACTATCTAGCGATGTCGATACCTAACTGGCTAAAGAAAGGCTATTTAAGGGTATACTTAGCTGTTCTGGGTGTTGATAGCAGGAAGATGAGACTAGGCAAAACCCTCTTTGGATCTAGCTAGGGATTGCTTTTTTGCTGAAAGCGGGTTCTGGGACAACAAGGGTGCGGTACAAGAGATGCTTCAACACTGATATAAGCACGCCCACCAAAATTATAGTATACATCACTTGGAAAATTGGAGGTTGTATGAAATTGGTTTAATTTTGAAATGCTTAAGGTATGTGAATTTTTGTTGCAACACCATGCGGCAGTGTACAGAACCGTGCAAAACCAGTGTCATTAATATGAGCACTCGCGCAACAGACGACCTAGGGGTTCGTCATCGAGTGGGGAAGGGCTCGAGGATGCGTGCCTTCGTGATTGCTCTGATGTGTGAGCTGTTTCTGGATCAATTTCATGCGTTTGTGGTTTGCGTTGCGGTTCAAAGCGGTAACACAGTGGGAGGTTGGAATTTGACTGCCATAGCATCGCACTGCTATCTCCAACGGTCATATTTTTTCCCCTCCTTCTCAGCTCCAATGGTCATTGTTGTCCCTTGGCTCGCTCCATTTTCTACTCACTTGGTCTGGTCTCTTTCAAGGATTTCATATCATTGTGCTCCCCTGCCAACACCTCCTCTGGACGAAGAGTCTGGTGGGTGGCTCTTCGCTCCCCCCCTCCCCCTATTGCAGCCCCTGGGGAGTGGTTCCTCCCCACGCAAGACTCTGACTCTTCCCCTACACTCGCTCTCCAGGTTACCTCGTTTTCGTCCCCATTCTCACTCTCTGCCATCCTCCACCGTGTCGTCCCGAACCGGCTCATTGTCCGTTCATCCATCGAAGCTGGCACCTTCCACATAGGTGACCTCACTGCGGTCTAAGTCGTCGGATCCTGGCTTGCAGGTCTGTACTATACAGGTGCAGGTCTCGGCGCGTGGCTCGACATCTTACAAGACGGGTGCCCCAGTGTAGCGGACCTTCGCCGTCGCCTCTACACCCAGCTGCCCTTTGACCACAACGTCTGTTGGATCCGCGCCCTCCCCTCTCCTCCTCCTCTCGTCCCGAACTACTCTCATGATTTTTTACGAGAACAACCCAGCCTACAACGCGACATCCTGTACCAATTCTACACCCGTGCTCTTCCCTCGGGCTCTCGTTTCCCTTTTGCTGCTGATCGAGGGACATGCTTACTCTGCCCTTCTGCTCCCACTGAGACTATTCCTCACATCTTCTACAAATGCGGAGTGGCTCCTGCGGTGATTTCCGCGCTCTCATCTGTCGCTCGCCGCCACCTCCACTGCTCTCCTCCTCCCGAGCTCTTGCTCTTTCCGCTCGCCTTGAGGGCTGGCCAGGTGGCTCCCTGGAGCCTTCTGGTAGGTGCCTCTGCAAAGGCCATTTGGAATGCGCGCTGTGATCATAAATTCCACGACTCACCCTCCTCCCATTTCGATACTCTCCAATTCATCCTGGCACAGTCCCTCCTAGCTTTAAAAATTTCCTCTAGAGCAGGAAGAAACAACCAGTTAAGAAACAGCAGCGCTTGGCCTCTCGTCTTAAGCTGGCCACCCGACTACGCTTCTTCGTTTTTGATCATGACGGCAACCCTTCTATCCATCCAGATCTTCGCTCGTCATGGCTTCTCGAAGACCTCTTTCGTCCCCCCTAGGCCCGTCTCATTTTTTAGCATAGAGCGCTCCCCAGCCTTGCTGGAGGTTATCAGTTGATAAGGAAATAACGTGTTTCTGACGTACGCCTTTTGGCTGTTGGTTTGTGTAGACCATATTTCTAGCTGCTCTATGCTTTCCTGTACATGGTTACGACCTTCATATAACCTTAACCTTAACCCTTGGCTCGCTAACCAGCACGGAGTTCCTTGATTTTGTAGCATTTACGACTGAACGAGGAACAAGCGTTGGATGTGAATCTGTCAGCATTTCGCTGTGACTGTCACGGCTGCCAAATACGTCTTCTGGTGCTTCCGTTGGAGCGTTTCAGTAGCTAACCGGTCGACTCGAACCTGGCAAATCATCTCTCGAAAATGTTCGTGAACCTAATGAGCACTCGTACCACTCCATCTTCCAGGATTGATAAGGTTCGTCGAAGACTAACAGGTGCATCGATGGTTTGAATCTTGATTGTGCAGCAATGTAAACGATGGTAATCGACATTTTCGCCGACCCTAATCACTAGCAATGTGCATCTGACCATGAAACGACCAATGTCTTGTCAGAATGTTATAATGCTTACAGTTGTGTAGGCTATAGTGGGGTAGCCCATAAGGGGTACAACCCAATTAGGGTTAGTACTTGTACCCAACTCTTTCATAGTTCATTCATCCTCATTCATTCCTTTGACATGGTTTCAGAGCAGGTCCTTCGTTAGGACCGCTTTTTTTTCGGGCCCACCACAGCGCTGCCCCGCTAGCCACCCTCTGCAGCCCTCGTGCTGCCCCTACTTCCCTGCGCGCCCTGTAGACCCTAGGCCCCGGCCCGCCCTTTGCCCCGAGGCCCAGTGCGCCCGTCGACCCCTAGGCCCCGGTGCGACCCGTCGACCCCTAGGCCCCGGCCCGCCCTTTGCCCCTAGGCCTTGTCGCGACCCGTCGACCCTAGGCCCCCGGCCCGCCCGTCGCCCCTAGGCCCCGGCGCGACCCGTCGACCCCTAAGCCCGGCGCGACCCGTCGACCCCTAGGTCCCGCCCCCCACGTCGTCCCCTACGCCCGGCCCGCCCCTCGACCCCTAGGCCCCGGCCCCCCGTCGACCCCTACGCCCGGCGCCCCGTCGACCCCTAGGCCCTTGCCCCCCGTCGATCCCTACGCCCGGTGCGACCTGTCGACCTCTAGGCCCCGGCCCCCACGCCGACCCCTACGCCCGGCCCGCCCGTCGACCCCTAGGCCCCGCCCCCCCCCCTCCGCTCGACCCCTACGCCCGGTGCGCCCCGTCAACCCCTAGGCCCTGGCCCCCCGTCGACCCCTACGCCCGGCACGACCCGTCGACCCCTAGGCCCCGGTCCCCAAGTCGACCCCTACGCCCGGCCTGCCCGTCCACCCCTAGGCCCCGGCCCCCCCCGTCGACCCCTAGGCCCCGGCCCGCCCGTCGCCCCTACGCCTGCCTGCCGCCCCTACGCCTGCAGGCCGCCCCTAGGCCTGGCCTGCCCGTCGCCCCTAGGCCCCGGCCCGACCGCCGCCCCTACAGCCAGCGCGCCGCCCGTTTGCGGCCTGCCATCACCTCTTGCCGCCCGTGCGCCGCCCCTTGCAGCCCCCGTGCCGCCTCTTGCAGCCTGCTAGCCGCCCCTTGCGACCTGCTCGCTGCCCCTTGCAGCCTGCGCACTGCTCTCTCACAACCCGCTAGCTGTCCCTCTCCTCTGCTACTATGGCGTCTCTTCGTGTTCTCGCTTTCGATCATGAGGGCCGCCCTATCCAGTTTGACACGTGGCTCGACGACCTGCAGCTGTACCTACTGAGCGACTCTAAGGACAGTGTTTCGTTGTTTGCCACACGTCTGGCGCCGCTCCCGCCCCTCCCGCGAGGACAGTGGACAGGACCGCAAGCGCTACTTTCTGCTGGTCGTTGACGACTACACGCGGTACACCACGGTCTTCCCCTTGCGTAGCAAGGGTCAGGTCGTTGATGTCTTGATCCCTTGGATCCGCGCAGTACGTCTCCAGCTCCGCGAGCGGTTCCACCAGGACCTTCCTGACCTGCGTATGCACTCTGACAGAGGTGGTGAGTTCTCCTCCGACCTCTTGCGGGACTTTTGTCGTGGGGAGGGCATTCTCCAGTCGTTCACGCTTCCGGACTCCCCTCAACAAAATGGGATTGCTAACAGCCGCATTGGCTTGGCCATGGAGGTCGATTGTACCTCCATGATCCATGCGGCTGCTCCCCATTTTCTGTGGCCGTTTGCGGTCCGGTACGCTGCGCATCAGCTCAACCTCTGGCCCCGTGTCTCCTTGCCGGGGACCTCGCCCATACTGCGTTGGACGGGGAAGGTTGGCGATGCGTCGGTGTTCCGGGTCTGGGGCTCGATGCCTTTGTTTGCGATACGTCCGCGGACAAGCTCTCCGCCCGTGCTATCCCCTGCGTCTTCCTTGGCTTTCCCCCTGACGCGCCTGGCTGGCAGTTTTACCACCCCACCTCGCGCCGTGTCTTCCCCTCTCAGGACGTCACGTTTGACGAGTCGGTTCCCTTTTACCATCTCTTCCCCTACCGCTCTGCCCCTCCCCCGCCCCCGCCGCTCTTCCTTGCTCCAGGTCCCCCTCCGGTAGACGCCCTCCCGCCCAAGGGTCCTGCTCCCTCAGGTGTGTCTCAGGTAGACCCTCTCCTTGGTACTGTGCCTGTTGAGGTAGCTGGCGACTCAGGTGCTGCTCGAGGTGCTGCGTCTGGGGGTGCGGAGCCTGGGGGTGCGGGGCCTGGGGGCGCTGAGTCTTAGGGTGCCGGTTCTAGGGGTGCTGAGCCTGCGGGTGCTGAGCCTGAGGGTGTTGAGCCTGGGGGTGTTGAGTCTGAGGGTGCTGAGTCTGGGGGTGCTGAGCCTCGGGGTACTGCTTCTGCTGGAGGTCCTGCGGGTGCTTCGCCACGACTGTCTCCCCAGCCAGAGCCTCTCTCCCCGCAGCAGCTGCGCGAGTGGTTTGCTCAGCGCACCCGCCTTCGGAGTGGAGCTGCCGGAGCTGGAGACCCTGCCGCTGGAGACACTGGAGCTGGAGGTGCTAGAGTTACTGCTGGAGCTGGTGGTAGTGGAGGTGCTGCGGCTGCTGGTTTTGGAGGTGCTCGTATCAGGGGTACTGGAGCTGCCGAGACTGGTGGTGTCGGGGGCGCTGGAGCTAGGGACCCTACGGAGCATGGAGCTGCTGAGTCTGGAGGCGCTGGAGCTAGAGGCCGTGGCACTGGTGGCGCTGGAGCTGGAGGAGCTGGAGCTGGAAGCGCTGGAGCTGGAGGCACTGGCGCAGGAGGCGCTGGAGCTGGAGGAGCTGGAGCTGTTCACCCTGGAGTTGGAGGTGTGGGTGCTGGTGGTACTGGTGCTGGAGGCATTGTGTGTCAAACATTATATATGTTGTGTTAGTTTAGGCTACAGTGGGTTAGCCTATAGGGGGTACACAATTCTAGGGTTAGGTACTTGTACTCTTTTCATTGCTAGTTCATTCATTCCTGTTCAGTGATTCCAACATGGTATAGAGCAGGTCCTTCCTAGGACCGAAATTTTCTAAGGGCCCACCACTACGTAACTACCTACCTACCTACCTACCCGTGCCCTAGGGCGCCTCGGCGTGTCACGCCCCTAGAGGCCCCTCTTGACGGCCCCGCGCTAGCCCCGTTCAGGCCCCGTCGGCCCCTTTAAGGCCCCGTTCAGGCCCCGCGCTAGCCCCGTGTAGGCCCCGTCGGCCCCTTTTCAGGCCCCGTCGGCCCCGCGCTAGCCCCTCTCAGGCCCCGTCGGCCCGCGCTAGCCCCGTTTCAGGCCCCGTCGGCCCCGTTTCAGGCCCCGTCGGCCCCGCGCTAGCCCCTCTCAGGCCCCGTCGGCCCGCGCTAGCCCCGTTTCAGGCCCCGTCGGCCCGCGCTAGCCCCGTCTCAGGCCCCGTAGGCCCCGCGCTAGCCCCTCTCAGGCCCCGTCGGCCCCGCGCTAGCCCCATTTAGGCCCCGATCGGGCCCGCGCTAGCCCCGTTTCAGGCCCCTTCGGCCCCGTTTCAGGCCCCGTCGGCCCCGCGCTAGCCCCGTTCAGGCCCCGTCGGCCCCTTGCTAGCCCCGTCAAGGCCCCGTTTGGCCCCGCGCTAGCCCCGCTCAGGCCCCGATCGGCCCCGCGCTCGCCCCTCTAGGGCCCCAACCGGCCCCGTGCCTACCTCGCCGACCCGTGCCCACCACCCAGAGGCCCCGGGCGGCCCGTTCCCGCCGCAGCACAAGAGGGAGAGCGGGCGGCCCGTCCCCGCCGTGACCTGAGCCGAGCCGCGCGCCCCGAGCCGAGCCGCGCCACCCAGCCGAGCCGCTACCCGACCTGAACCGAGCCGCGCCGCCCTGCCCTACCTGGTTCGTCCTACCTGCTTCTCCTACCGCTACTGCTGCTATTTCTACTGTTCCTATGGCTAGCCCACAGGTTCTCGTGTTCGATGACATCTCACTGCTGAGGGCCGCCCTGTGAAGTTTGACACCTGGCTCGATGACCTGCACCTCTACCTACAGCTCACAGCCAAGGATGACATCTCACTGTACGATCACGCCCTAGGCCTTGTCACTGCCCCTGCTGCTACTGCTGACAGCACTGCTCGCTCACAGTGGCAGACTCGTGATGCCCACGCTCGCTTCGCCATTCGCAACTCCCTGCCGATAGACGAACGCGAGCACTTTGGTCACCACAAGACAGCACCGGCACTGTACACAGCTGTAGTTGCTCGCTACTCCTCACCTGCCTCTGCCGCACTAGGCCGTCTCTCCCTCCCCTACCTGTTTCCCGACCTGGCCTCCTTTCACACAGTCGCTGACCTCATCACGCACCTCCGTACTAGTGAGGCCCGCTTCCGTGCCGCCATGCCTGCTGAGTTCCTTGCCACGCACCCCCCTCCACTCTGGCTCACTCTCTATCACCTAGTCACCCGCCTCCCTGACACACTGCGTGCTGTCAGGGACCACTTCCTAGCTCGTTGCCCCACTGAGCTCACCATTGCCCTCCTCGAGAAGGAGCTACTTGCAGCTGAGGCTAGCATAGTCGCTGTAGGTGCCTCTCGTGGCGACCCCCGTACCCCGTTCTTTGAGGGGTGTTCTCCTTCCCCCCTTCTTCCCTCTGTCGCCTCTGCTGCTGCTGTCGACCTTCTTGGTACTGAGAAGGTCGGCACTGCGTCTGCCTCGAGCGGACGCCGCAGCGGCAAGGGCAAAGGGGGCAAGGGTAGTGGCGGTGACGGCGGGGGAGGCGGCGGTGGGGGCGGTGGAGGCAGTGGGGGTGGTGGCTCGGCTGGAGGGGCGAGTGGTAGCGGTGGGGGTGGTGGCGGCAGCGGCGGGGGAGGTGGCAGGAGTGGAGGCGGCGGTTGGGGTGGCGGTGGACGAGGCGGCGGCAGGGGTTGGGGTGGTCGAGGAGGTGGCAGCGGTGGTGGTGGCCGTGGAGGCGCTGGCGGTGGCCAGGGCCAGCAGCACACTCTCTCGCCCCAGGAGGTCGGTGAGTGGTACTCTCAGCACGGGGGTGGGGGTGGTCTTAGCTGCACGTACGTCATTCGCACTGGTGACCGCACTGGTCAGCAGTGTGGACGACCGCACGCCACACAGCGCTGCTTCTCTCGTCTCGACGACGCTTGGCGTGTTCAGTTCCCTCAGGCCACTGAGCTGCCCCGCTGGCTTGATCTCCTGAAGAAGGGGATTGATATCTATGCTCTAGACTTTGATGCTATTCTATCTGCCATGTATGTGATGTCTACTAGTGGAGAGGGTGCTGAGTACTTGTGTGTGCCGCCCGACCCGGGCATTAGGGCCAGTGCGTCTGCCGCTCCAGGTACTCACGTGTCGGCTACCCCAGGTGCTGGTGAGGCTGCTGCTCTAGGTGCTCGTGTGTCTCCCCCCCTTGGTACTGCGTCGACTGCCGCACTGCACACCTTCACACTGGACTCAGGTGCTTCTCGCTGCTTCTTTCGTGACCGCACTGCCCTTGAGCCGCTTGCTCGACCAGTTGCTGTCTCCCTTGCTGACCCCTCTGGGGGTCCGGTCATTGCGACCTCTTCCACTGTCCTTCCCTGCCCTGCGGTCCCGTCGGGCACACTGTCAGGTCTCCACCTCCCCTCGTTCTCTACGAACTTGGTGGCAGGCTGTGCACTCCAGGACGGGGGTGTTCACCAGTTCACCCCTGCCTACGAGCGCGTGACACACTGCACGTGTGCTCGTACGGGCCGTCACTTGGCTACCTTCACTCGGCAGCCGGGGTCGGACCTGTACACACTGACTACTGAGTCCCCTCAGGTTGCTGCGACTGCGTCCGCGTCCGCGTCAGGTCAGCTGTCCGCCCCCTGCTCGTGTCGCTCTTTGGCACACGAGACTGTCCTCTGGCACCACCGCCTTGGCCACCCGTCTGTGCAGCGGCTTCGTGCCATGCACTCCAGGTACCTTGTCTCTGGCCTGCCCAGGGTCCTTCCTCCCCTCCCACCCTCGCCTGCTCCTACCTGTCTCCCCTGTGTCGAGGGACGGCAGCGCGCCGCTCCTCACTCCTCCTCGTTCCCCCCGACGACTGCTCCCTTGCAGACACTCCACATGGACGTGTGGGGCCCAGCCCGCGTCCGTGGTCAGGGTCAGGAGAGGTACTTCCTGATAGTTGTTGACGACTACTCGCGCTACACCTCGGTCTTCCCCTTGCGCACCAAGGGTGAGGTCCCTGATGTCTTGATCCCTTGGATCCGCAGAGCCCGTCTCCAGCTCAGCGAGCGTTTTCACTCGGACTTTCCTGTCCTGCGCTTGCACTCTGACAGAGGTGGTGAGTTCTCCTCCGACCTCTTGGCAGCCTACTGTGCTGAGCACGGCATTGAGCAGTCGTTCACGCTTCCGGCTTCTCCACAGCAGAATGGGGTTGCGGAGCGCCGCATTGGCCTGGTCATGGAGGTCGCCCGTACCTCCTTGATCCATGCGGCTGCCCCCCACTTTCTGTGGCCGTTTGCGGTCCGGTACGCTGCGCATCAGCTCAACCTCTGGCCCCGTGTCTCCTTGCCGGAGACCTCGCCCACGCTACTGTGGACGGGGGAGGTTGGCGATGCGTCGCGTTTCCGGGTCTGGGGGTCTCGAGCTTTTGTCCGCGATTCGTCTGCGGACAAGCTCTCCTCCCGTGCTGTTCCCTGCGTCTTCCTCGGCTTTGTCCCGGACGCGTCTGGTTGGCAGTTTTACCACGCCACCTCGCGCCGAGTCTTGCCCTCCCAGGACGTCACTTTTGACGAGTCCGTCCCCTACTACCGCCTTTTCCCCTACCGCACTGCCCCGCTCCCCCCCCCGCCTCTCTTCCTCTCGCCAGGTGCTGCTGTTGCAGACCCCCTCCCCCCTCAGGGTGCCGCTCCCTCAGGTGTGTCTCAGGTAGACCCGGTTGAGCCTGTTGAGGTAGCTGTCGACTCTCGTCCTGCTGGGGGTGCTGAGCCTGGGGGTGCTGAGCCTGGGGGTGTGGAGCCTGGGGGTGTGGAGCCTGGGGGTGTGGAGCCTGGGGGTGTGGAGCCTGGGGGTGTGGAGCCTGGGGGTGTGGAGCTTGAGGGTGCTGAGCTTGGGGGTGTGGAGTCTCGTGGTACTGAGCTGCGGAGTCCGGAGTCTGGGGGTTCTGCGTCTGGAGGTACGAGGTCTGGGAGTCCTGCACCTGGAGGAGCCCTCTCCTCGGAGCAGCTACGTGCGTGGTACTTAGAGTACTGCAGCCTCCGGCGAGGTACCGCTCGAGCCGGACGTACTACTGGGACTGGTGCTAGTACTTCTTCTCCCGTTCGGGAGCTCCCCTCCCGCGAGCGGATCCGTGAGTGGTACGAGCGGCGCTGCACTCTTCGGAGTGGCGTGCCTCGTGTTACGAACCCCGCTGCTGTTGGAGCTGCTGCTGGTGCTGAGGACCCGGGCGTTGGAGCTGCTGCTGGTGCTGAGGACCCGGGCGTTGGAGCTGCTGCTGGTGCTGAGGACCCGGGCGTTGGAGCCGCTGCTGGTGCTGAGGACCCGGGCGTTGGAGCTGCTGCTGGTGCTGAGGACCCGGGCGTTGGAGCCGCTGCTGGTGCTGAGGACCCGGGCGTTGGAGCTGCTGCTGGTGCTGAGGACCCAGGCGTTGGAGCTACTGCTGGTGCTGAGGACCCGGGCGTTGGAGCTACCGCTGGTGCTGAGGACGTGGGCGCTGGAGCTGCTGCTGGTGCTGCGGACCCTGGTGCGGGTGTCCCTGCTGGCTCTGGTGTCGCTGCTCGGTCTCAGCCGTACTTTGTTCCGCTCCTTCAGCAGGTTCTTGGTCAGCTTCCTCCTCCTTTTCCTCCTCCCTCCTTAGAGTGTCCTCAGCCTGTCCAGCTGCAGTCGGCGTTACCGTCTGCCTCCTCTCTCCTTGGTCCTGCTCCTTACACTGGTCCGACTGGAGGTCTTACTGAGCGGCGTGAGCCTGCGTCTCGTCCTGCGTCGCCTGAGTCTCGTCCTGGGTCGCCTGTCCGCACTGCTCTCTCTAGTCGTCGAGTCCAGCGTCAGCGTCTTCCTGCTGTCCCAGGCACTCACCGGATGGCGCTTCGTCCGTCCACTGCTCCACAGCGTGTCCCACTGCCGTCTCCTCCTGCTTCCTCTCTTCCTGCTCTTCCTGACCCTGGGTCAGACTCTCTTCGTGCTACCAGTCCTGCTGTCACGCGTCTCCTGGCCACTGTTGTCACTGACCCTTCCTTTGAGTCTGCTGCTGCGTCTGCCTTAGTTGCTGAGCTTGTCGACTTTGCTGCTCGCTGTCGTCTAGACTACGCTGCTAGCCTAGTTGCTGAGTCTGAGTCTGTCTGTCCTCCGTCCGTCGGGGGTGAGTGTGCTCTTGGCACTGACGTCCTTGAGGACAAGCAGGAGGAGTTCCAGTGCTTTGCTGCCGCTTTGCCCCATCTCGTGTCCATGCTTGTTGCCCCTGAGGGAGACCCGGATGCACCAGACATCCCGACCCCACGCTCTTACGCAGAGGCGATGGCCGGTCCCTACTCCTCTCAGTGGCAGTCAGCCATGGACACAGAGATGGCTTCCTGGAAGTCCACAGGCACCTACGTCGACGAGGTTCCCCCGCCTGGGGCGAACATCGTCAGTGGCATGTGGATTTTCAGGGTGAAGCGGCCGCCGGGTTCTCCGCTGGCTGCCCAGGAGCTACGCTGGCTCACCTACTTGCTGACCGACCTTGGAGAGCAGCCTCGTTCTCCTCCAGTGCTGTACGTCGACAACAAGGCAGCCATTGCCTTGTGTGAGGAGCACAGACTGGAGCACAGAACGAAGCACATTGCTCTGCGTTACTTCCTCGCTCGAGAGCTGCAGCAGCGTGGTCAGCTTCGCCTGCGTTACGTGGCCTCTGAGGCCAACACTGCTGATGTGTTCACCAAGGCGCTTCAGCCTTGTGACCATCAGCGCTTTTGCACTCTTCTAGGCCTTGTGCCTACTGGACCTCACTTGCTGTACTGTGATCTCTATATATATAAACCTGCATGTGAACTGGTCTTGTGACCACTTGCTTGTGCTCGGAATTTGTGTGGTATCCTTGAGATCCACCCTGAGCTTGTTTTGCCTTGCTTTGCCTTGACTGGTCTTGTGACCCCTAGTTCTCCCCCACTTTGCCTATGGGGGTGTGTCAAACATTATATATGTTGTGTTAGTTTAGGCTACAGTGGGTTAGCCTATAGGGGGTACACAATTCTAGGGTTAGGTACTTGTACTCTTTTCATTGCTAGTTCATTCATTCCTGTTCAGTGATTCCAACATTGTGCGGCCGTGACCGTACTTTGTTCTCCTGCTTCAGCAGGTTCTTGGTGTCCCGTATTCTACTGGCCTTACTCCTCCCCTACTGTGTCCACCGTCTGACCAGTCCCAGCCGCAGTTACAGCCAGCCTCCCCATTGCCTGCTCCTTCTCTTTACTCTGAGCAGACCGGTGGCCTTACCGAGCATCGTGAGCCTGCGTCTCGTCTTGCCTCCTCTGTTCGCACTGGTCGTCGCGTTCCTCGTCCGTGTCCTCCTCCTGTCCCTGGCACACACGCTATGGCACTTCGTCCTTCTCTATTCCACTGCGAATTCCTCTGCCGCCTCCTCCTGAGTCCTCTCTTCCTGCCGTCCTTGACCCTGAGTCTGACCTCGCTCGTTCTGCCAGTCCCACTGTCTCTCGTCTCCTCGCCATTGTTGTGAATGACCCTTCTTTTGAGTCCACTGCTGCGTCTGCCCTTGTTGCTAAGCTGGTTGACTTTGCTGCTACTTGTCGTCTAGACTACGCCATTCCTCTTGTTGCTGAGTCTGCGTCTGCCAGTCCTCCGTCCGTTGGGGATGAGTGTGCTCTTGGCACGGACGTCCTTGAGGACAGGCAGGAGGACCTTGAGTGTCTTGCAGCTGCTGTACCTCGTTTCACTTCCATGCTGCTTGCCCCTCAGGGAGACCCGGATGCACCAGACATCACAACCCCGCGCTCTTACGCAGAGGCGATTACGGGTCCTTACTCCTCTCAATGGCAGACAGCCATGGATGCCGAGATGGCATCCTGGAAGTCCACAGGCACCTACGTCGACGAGGTTCCCCCACATGGGGCGAACATAGTCGATGGCATGTGGATCTTCAGGGTGAAGCGACCGCCAGGTTCTCCGCCTGCCTGCCTTCAAGCGACCGCTAGGTTCCCCGTACCTAGCCCACCGCCCGGCCTGGTCCCTAGCCACGCCCGGCCCCGTACCTAGCCCAACGCCCGGCCCGGTACCTAGCTACTGCTACAGCTACTGCTACGGCCCGGTACTATCACTGCTGCTACTACTACAGCTGCTACTGCTGCTACTATTGCTACGTCGACGCAGTTCCCCCTTCTGTGGCGAACATAGTCGATGGCATGTGGATTTTCAGGGTGAAGCGGCCGCCGGGCTCTCCGCCTGCCTTCAAGGCGCGTTACGTTGCTAGAGGCTTCAGTCAGCGATAGGGGGTCGACTACTTCCAGACCTTCTCCCCCACCCGGAAGATGACCACTCTTCAGGTGTTGCTGCACGTCGCTGCTCAGCGTGACGACGAGTTGCACTCTCTGGACTTCAGTACAGCTTTCTTGCAGGGCAGCCTACACGAGGAGATCTGGCTGCGCCACCCACCTGGCTTCACTGGGTCGTTTCCTGCAGGTACCCAGTGGAGCCTTCGGCGGCCAGTCTACAGTCTCCGCCAGGCACCTTGCGAGTGGCACGACACACTGAGGACTACACTTGCGGCTCTTGGGTTTACTCCTTCTACTGCTGGCCTGTCACTGTTTCTACGCACCGACACGTCGCTGCCGCCGTTCTACGTTCTCGTGTACATCGAAGACCTCGTCTTTGCCACTGCTGACACTGAGGCACTTACCCTTGTGAAGTCAGAGCTACAGAAGAGACACACATGCACTGACCTGGGTGAACTGCGCAACTATCTTGGCTTGCAGATCATCCGGGACAGAGCACGGTGCACCATCACACTGACTTAGTCACACATTGTGCACCAGGTCCTTCAGCGCTTCGGCTTCCAGTTCTCCTCGCCACAGCCCACTCCTCTGTCTACCGGCCACTCGCTCTCAGCTCCACCTTCGGACGAGTCCGTAGAGCCGAGTGGTCCGTACACAGAGCTTGTGGGTTGCCTCATATACTTGATGACGTGCACACGACCTGACCTCGCGTACCCTCTCAGCCTCGTGGCTCGCTACGTGGCTCCCGGTAGGCACCAAAAGGTGCACTGGGATGCTGCAAAGAGGGTACTGTGTTACTTGTGCAGTACATCGGGCATGGGGCTCGTGCTTGGAGGACGGGGTCCAGTTGTCCTCACTGGACACGCAGAAGCCTCTTGGGTTGACGACTTGGCTACACAGTGGTTGTCACAGGGTTACACCTTCAGCCTTGGTTGTGGCTCTGTTTCCTGGCGGTCTACGTGCTTGTCTTCGGTTCTCAGTTCTAGTTGTGAGGCTGAGATCTACGCAGGGGCCATGACTGCACAGGAGCTACGCTGGCTCACCTACCTGCTGACTGAGTTGGGAGAGCAGCCTCGTTCGCCTCCAGTTCTGTACGTATTCAACAAGGCCATGATTGCCTTGTGTCAGGAGCACAGACTGGAGCACAGAACGAAGCACATCGCTCTGCGATACTTCCTTGCTCGAGAGTTGCAGCAGCGTGGCCAGCTTCGTCTTGCGTACGTGGCCACTAGGGCCAACACTGCTGATATATTCACCAAGGCACTTCCACCTGGTGATCATCAGCGCTTCTCTACTATGTTAGGCCTTGTGTCTACTTTGCCTCACATGCTGACTACGTGACTTTGCTTGTGCTCAGACTGTGTGGTTAATTTGTGATCCACCCTGAGCTTGCTTTGCTTTTCTTGACTGGTCTTGTGACCAATTTTTCTCCCCCACTTTGCCTATGGGGGTGTGTCAGAATGTTATAATGCTTACTGTTGTATAGGCTATAGTGGGGTAGCCCATAAGGGGTACAACCCAATTAGGGTTAGTACTTGTACCCAACTCGCTCATAGTTCATTCATCCTCGTTCATTCCTTTGACATGTCTCTCATGATAATCAGCAATGTCAGTCGTTAGCAGCAGGTTAGCAACTTGTTGAATGTCTGAGAATACTATTATCAACGCCGATGATCATGCAGCAATGTGAGCATGATGCTCGGCGATGTCTGTCATAGATATCAGCAACGTCTATCACGACCATCAGCAGTACCAACCTGGATTTTTACCAGTGTCCTGGATCATCATGCTCATGCAAAAGTGCCTTGGGAGTCAGCATGCAGCGAATCGGATCGCAAACCTCATTTATGTGCTCTCACATTTCGCAAATCGAGTTAGAATTTCGCTAATGCCGGAATTGCTTGTTTGTCCCTCGCTCCGTGATATGGACCCTTGCAGCAGGACAAAGTGATCTCATTCAGAACTCGACCAACCGAGATTATCCTGAATCTGTTCAAGTGTCTACGCATTTCAAGGAAATCGTTCATCTGGTGCGTTTTTCCTGCATTCACCTACATTCGTTATTCTCCATCCAAACAAGTGGTGTCGAGGTAGAGATGTCTAACATTCTATGCAAGTTCTGTCACTGGTTGATTCAGGAAATGGATACGAACGAGACAGTGCGAGTATCCGAGTTTGCTATAGTGCGTAAGACCTATCGCAACGACAGAATCAAGCATGATGTCGATAATGATGACAGCTCATTTAGAGAGATCGCCATACTGTTGAAGAATAAAGGGATTGACCTCAGCAATGAATGTCTCCACGTCCTTCAGGTTCGGTGTTTCTGTAGTTGATTTGTGTCTTATTGGCTATTTACAATTATCTACAAGTAACACAGGTTGTGAGTTACAACTGACTCCTAACAAGTGTGGAGGATTGCAGGGGGAGTTGAAGCGGGTTGCGACGATGACACCTAAGGCACAGCGGCCTCATGAGGAGGGATTGTTGGAGTACCTTGATAAGGTGACTGGAACGAACAAGTACATCGAGCAAATCAAGGAAACAGCCCAACGGTAATGTATTCTCATATATGCACAGATAGTACAAGAGTCGCATTTATTCTTCCATCATTCGATCGTGCTGCGTTTGTTTCTAGAGAACTTGCCTTAGACTCGTCTGCCATTATCCTCCTTGACTACTTGCCTCCTTGTCTGCCGGCCTCTCTGCCTGTCTGTTTGTGTGCAGGCTTGAAGATCTGAATGGGAGAAGGGTGGGCTCCATAGAAAAAATGCGATTAGCAGAGAGAGAAAAGGACCAGCAGGAGGTGAGTGCATAGATAGAGCATGCATTCTAGGAGACGCATAGAGATTGCACTATGCGAGCAGCATAGAACTTGCAATGCAGGAGAAAGAAACACAGAGCAAGCACTGCAGGAGAGGCAGAGAGCATGCACTTTAGGAGAAACACAGAGCAAGCACTATAGGAGAAAATCAGAGCATGTACTGTAGGAGAACCACAGAGCATACACAATAGGAGAAACACAGAGCATGCACTATAGGAGAACAACGACAGAGATGTAACAGATGTCTCAACTCCCTTTTGTCACCGATTTCCTCAACCCCGATCAGGACACACTCCCCTCCCCCACTTCGGATGAGCACTTTAAGTAATATCTT
This sequence comes from Closterium sp. Naga37s-1, assembly GCA_947471745.1. Lineage (NCBI taxonomy): Eukaryota > Viridiplantae > Streptophyta > Zygnematophyceae > Desmidiales > Closteriaceae > Closterium > Closterium sp. Naga37s-1. The sequence goes on along the minus strand of CANJKZ010000717.1, from coordinate 2,434,639 downwards.
TCTTTAGTACAGGTAGCGAGGAGAGTGGTTACAAGTGTTTCCTGCTGAAGTAGGCACAACGAACTCAGCTGAGCATGATAGGGACATATGGTCTTCTTGTTATCCACTCCCATATCCTCAACCAACCCCACTCCTTACATGCCCTCAACTCCAGGAGCAAAAACAAGCGGCTGAATCTCTTCTGCTGAAAGAGGCGTAGCACACCCAGCTGACCATGGCAGGGCTGTATTTGCGGATGCAGGAAGTTGATCACAAGAGGAAAGCATATGACCGTCAGGCCACATATCTTGAGAGGGTGGTTAAGACAGAAAGGTGAGACTGGGAGCTGTTGTGGGGTAGAGGATTGGCTGGTTGATTGGTCGGGACACGGACGTGAGTGTGATGTACGTAATGTTGCAGGAGAGGGACCGCTTGAAAAAGGAGGTTAGCATCAAGATTGCGAAACTCAAGGGGTGGAGTGGTTGCGACAGAGAGGCGAGGCATGGAGCTTGAGATGAGTAGGAGGAGGATTGGATGGGAGAGGTAGAAGGCCGGACGAGAGGAACAGGCCGGGGCTGGTTGGTGGAGGTTGGGAACGAGGCATGGGGCTGGAGAAGGGTGAGGGGTTGGGTAAACTGGGGAACGAGGTGAGTGAAGGAGGTTGGTGGTGGGTGATGAGAGTGTGTGGGCTGGGAGAGGGAAGGTTCAAAGAAGAAAGCATCTTGATATGTTTTTGACACCTCATCACACGGGACTTCATGACCCTAGCTAGTGGGGAGTGGTAGGCATGTGAATCTCATAGCTTCTGTACTTGACCTGTATTCATCCCGTGCTTGGTGAAAAAGTTTGAAGAATGGAAAGAGGCCGTATCGGATCATAGGAGCCTGAGAAAGGAAAACCTTCTTGTCTTGTATTCAACGTTGAGAGCTCGAGCCTGTGGACAGTAGCACCGTTGGATGCAGGAAAACGCTGTCTTTACCTTTTAAAAAGATGAAGTGCAGAACAGACGCGTATGTGAAATGCACAGAGGAGCTTGGTGTGAGTAAATAGTTGGCTCAGAGAAGAAACCTTTTGGACCCGAATTCCATTTGCTTCGCTTTGTCAGGCTTGGCCCTAGGATTCCCGTTGTGTGTGTTGCTAACTGCTAACGTTGCAAGCCTTCTTAATAGGCCCTCGTTGCAGAGCTGAAGGCTGCCAATGATGAGGGAAACGCACTGGCAAATAAAGTGCATGCCTGCAAGACAGGCAAGCTGGGTGACTGAACTCCGAGGATGGAAGGTATGAGTGGGATGGAAGGTATGGGTGGGATGGAAGGTATGAGTGGGATGGAAGGTGTGAGTGGGATGAAAGGTATGAGTGGGATGGAAGGTGTGAGTGGGATGGAAGGTATGAGTGGGATGGAAGGTATGAGTGGGATGGAAGGTATGAGTGGGATGGAAAGGTCCGGATGCTGTGCATCTTGCTGCGAGTAAGAGCAGATGCATGAGGACGAGATGTCTGTTGTGAGGATGAGTCGATAATGTGAGAGTAATTCTGGTATTAAGACGGCTTGTTTGTGGCATATTTACCCACCACCCACTCACACGACAGCCATTATCTTTTTTGTCCTCATTGCGCCTGCAGAAGAATAAAAGGGACAAGCAGAAGAAAATCAAGAGCCTGAGCAATCTGAGAGCAGGCACGAGCAGCATGGATAGGAAGCGGTGCAGCGAGGACGAGAAGGAGCAGTGCTTGCAAATTAAGGAGAAGGAACTGCTTATGCAGATGCGTGTAACGCAAGAAAACTGTGAAAGATTGAGAAAGGTGTGTTTGAGGGAGAAGGGGGGAAAGAGGGGGGGGGGGGGGGGGGGGTGGGGGGGGAGGTGTACACGGTTGTTAGGTGGTTAATAGCATTGAACAGCATGAACCGTTAAGCCTAGAGTGAAACAAGAGAGGCAAGCTTGCGTTTGTGAGGTTACCATGCAAGCTCGCACCTTGTTCCTTTCCCTTCTCCCTATCATTTTCTCCGTCCCTCCCTACTGCCACCTTGCCTGCCTGCTATGTCTCGCATTTCTCCCTGCACAAGCAGGGAAGTGGGCTGCCCATGGAGAGGTACCTGACTTTAAATTCACCGCCTTATCCAACTCCCCCCACCCCCCTATTCCCCTATCCCCCTATCCTGGCTGCACCTCTACTGGCAGGTAGCGGAGCGCAAGCAGGAGGAGTGCAAGTACAGGCGGAGGGAGGCAGGTTTTGCTGAGAGCAAGTATGACAAAATCGACTCTAGATTGGTGAGATGCGACAGGGGGGATGAGATGGGCACAGGGGCGGCGAGATAGCTACAAGGAGAGAAGAGAAGGCCCAAAACCAGGTGATGACCATGACGAGGGATATGGGTAAGCGCGTGGATTTGAGCAGAGCCAAATGTGAATCGTCTTTATGAATTGGCTCTCCTTCCTTTCCTGCCGTTCAAACTGGATTCACACACCCACTCTGTTATGCACTAAGCTCGTCTTTCTATCTTGCCATTCCACTGAAAATGACAATGTCCCCACTTCTCTGCTTTGTTCTCTCTGACTTCACGCCTTCCAATTCTTCCCTTGGACACCGCCCAATTAAAAGAACACACGTTCGCAGCTTGAAGAGTTGGATTGCATTCGGCGAGCAATTGCAAGCCACTCAAGAAGGGCGTTTGGGGATGCAATTGGCATGTCACATCTCACAGTGAGTCCGTTCACCAAATCTCTGCCCTCAGCTTGTCACGCTTAAGCGTCAGCTTGTCAACCTTGAGCTATGTTGATGTTACTTTTGAGAACTCTCAAAAGCATCACCAGCTCGTCACGCTTGAGCGTTTATGCGATTCAGCCTCGTCAAACATCTGAATGCTAACAATTGTCACGCACTGTAACAGATATGCGAGCGTGTGTGGATATGGGTCAGGCAGCCCTTTCTCTCCACTCACTCCCACTTGTTTTTTAAAGTGTATGCATTTTTCCTTCCCTCCCCACCCCCTCCTTTGCAGCGTGCAAGAAAAGCGCGTGTCTGACGAAGACATTCAAGGGGCAGGCCTTCCTCACACTTTCACCACCGAAGCTTTGGGCGAGTGGCTAGACGCAGCAGGTGGGGAGTGGGATATTGAAGAAGGGGGCGAGGCTGACGCTACAGAGGAGAGTGAGCCTGCAGAGGGAGTTGAGCCTGCAGAGGGGAGTGAGGATGCGGAGGGGAGTGAGCCCGAAGCGCAATGCCAAGGAGTGGAGTCTACAGCAGCGACATGTGAACAGGAGAAGCGAGGGTTGGAGAGCCTGGTGATCTGGCTGTGCGGTAACTGCATGCGTGCAGGAGCTAGCCAAGATGAGATGGTGTCAAAGATGGACTCTTCGGAAGAAGAGCTCAAAACGCTCTGGGGAAACGTCAGCATGATATGCACTGATGAGTGAGTGAGAGTGCCTTTTGGTGTGAGTTTGTGGGTGGGGTAGCTGTGAGTGTGAGCGAATGAGTGAGTGTCGGTGTACGGATGTACTATCCAAGCAGATGTTTGCATGAAGGGAGGGAGAGAGTGCGAGCATTGGTTGTTGTAGACCTCGGTATGTGTAGGTTGATAGGTCCTCTGGATTCAGTGTGCTGGGTGTGTGTAGTCTGCTGGGACATGCCTATATAACATTAGCTCCAACTTCAGTCAGGAGGCACTACGTATCAACAAGAAAACCTTTTTTTCTGTTCTGAACTTGCTCAGGTACCACAAACAAGATGATGCCTTTTTCAAGGTGTTCTTTGAAGCAACAGGTGTGACACCAGAGAGGGATGCTGTGAAGCAGGAGCACAAGGCCCTGATAAGGTGTCGGCAGGCAGAGTTCACAGCAGGCCTTGATGCAGTCAGGGTGCGGGTGAAGGAGATCTACCAGATCATGGCGCCAGGTGGCGACGCTGACCTGGCGCCTGTTGACCCGTTTGACCCGTTCAGCCATGGCATTTGCTTCTCTGTGCGCCCGCCACAGCAGCAGTGCTGGAGGAGCGTTGCCGATCTCGATTAACGAGAAAAGGTGAGAGAAGACTCTCTGTCACATTCCTCTGCAAGACCATTTATTCCAACAGTGGGATGTGAATCTCACTGCTTCTCCCGCGTGCCTCTCTGTGCTGCATTGGACATTCTGAGAGGACATTCCATTTTAAACCACTACAAACCAGTGCTTCAGCCTTTACTCTCACCGACTCAAACCCTGCAATTTCTGCACTGCTGTGGCACAGCTGTTTGCCCTCTATTGCAACACGCCCATTTCTTCAATTTTCAAGGCGTCACTTGTCCCTCCCTGACCTCCTCACATTTCTCGCACCGCATCACATCACATCACATCACATCACATTGCATCGCATTGCATCACATCACATAACACCACACCACACCATACCACATCACACCACACCACTTCATATTGCATCACATCACATCACATCACATCACATCACATCACATCACACCGTATCACGTCAAACATCACAGGTGCTCAGCTCCCTGGCGTTGGTGGTGGCAGTCCACATGTGCAAGCCAGACTCGCCCCTGATTACCTTCAAACTTGATGCTTCTATGGGCACGTCTTGAAACCCTAAACTACTGGTACGATGTTCTGGTAGTTGATGAGAGGTGCTGGTAAGCGTTGTTAGGTGCTTCGGGGACTTGTCTTAAGTGCCTGCTACTACATGCATCATTGGTGTTGCAGACTGGCAGGGTACATTCTAGATTCCGCATCTCACCCACACTTTTTTCTTTTCACGGTCTCACCCTCTGTCCAATTTTGGCTGTAACCCTCTAGATTTTGCATCTCACCCTCTCTCTAACCTAAACCCCAACCCTTTAGATTTTGCATCTCACCTCTCTAACATTAACCCTAACCCTGTTTGCTACAGCCTTCAAGAACACGTCCATTCTGGCTGAATAGGTACATGGAGGAGCATGCTACTAAGTGCATGTGTGACCTTGCCCGGACCCAAACCCTGTTTCCTGTAGCCTTTAACACGTCCATTCTAGCTGAAATCATGGAGAGGCATGCTACAGCACAGGAGCACACCCATGATTTAGTCACTGCAGAAACAGCCCAAGGAGGGGAGTTTCGTTGCATATTCGCAGGGTGGAAGTAGCAATGGCACTCAATTGCCCACAGTACTGAAAGTCATGACTGACATAGTGGAAGAGTACACGAAGCAGCAGCACAGCAAGATCACTAAGAGCACTTCACATTTTATCCTTGTTGGAGGCACAGAGCGCATGTGGTGACAATAATTGACCAAGTATTCTAGTGAGATGAGGCAACAAGCCACTGAATATGAACCATCAGCTGTAACATACGCAAGGTGTCAACAGAGCCTGGCAAGAAAATGGGTGAGCGGCCCATAACTGTGCTCATCGACCTACACTAGGCTGTTGTAGAGGGGCTTCATGTGGTTGTGTGTAAGGTGCACAGGGGTTGCCGGAGAGGACAAGAGATCTGTCAGACATTGGGGGGAGTGATTATGGGGCCAAATAGACACAGAAACGAATCGAAAATGTGAAGTGTTTTTATGACAGACAGACACACATGTAGAGACATACCAGGTGCAGAAGAGATGCTTGTAGAGGAGATGCCGTGAGGTGGAGGTGAGGAGAGGCGGTTGTAAGGCAGGTGCTATGCAATGAGCATTTCTCTTGTGCGTTTTGCAATAAGTGTGTATAACCAGGCACTTGGATCGTGCTCCTAGTTTACGAATTCAGACACTCTGTTGAGGTGCGGTGAGGAGAAGCATTTGTAAGAGAGGTGTGGCATGCAGCAAGTGCGGATTTAGCGCTCGTGCCAGCTTCAAGCATCACTCACTGGAGGTGTGGAAGGGCGGACGTGAGGTGGAGGGCGGGAGAGGAGAGGCGGTTGTGGGAGAGGTCGAGATGGCGAAGGGTGGTGAGGGAGGAGAGCAATTCGGGGAGAGCCTCTAGGCTACGAAGGGAGAGGGGGGGAACGGGGGAAAGTGATCACACAGGAATGGCAGATGGCCGACATAAACCACCTTTTACGTGAGGCACGGTAAGCGACTGTTGAGGCCCCTCAAAAGAGTTCTCACCCGTTGTGAGCGAGAGAGAGGGAGGTGAGGCGTGGTAAGCGCGAGAGGGCCACTCCGAGGCGGCAGATGCAAGGCTCGGTGACCTGGAGGGGATGGGGGAGGAAAGGTGGGGAGGGGGCGAAGGGGGAAAAAAGGGAAGTTTCAAAGCCTGCAGCCCCCTTGATATTGCCATGTCGCCACATGGCCTACCCACCACATGCCTGCGTGAGGGAGGTGAGGCCGGGCACAGATGAGAGAGGGCCACTCACAGGCGAGACATGCAAGGCTCTGCGATGCGACCTGGGGGAGAGAGGAGGAGAGAGGAAAGGTGGGGAATGCAGGAGAGATAGAGAATACAAGGAGGGGAGGGAGAGAGCGGGCAGGATCGGCAGGGATCTTTCAGGCAGGGCTCAGTGACCTGGGTGAAATGGGGAAGGGCGGGAGGGTGCAAATATAGAGGGAGGTGGAAGGGTGAGGGGAGGGGAGGGGAGGATATAAGCCTGCAGGTTCTCTGCCACGTGGCTTCTAAGGAACACAGCTGATAACGCAGACGGTTAATATCAATAGCACACACGGATTATAACACACACGGTTTATAAGGCACACGTCAGAAGAAGGGAGGTGAGGCAGGGCAAACGGGAAAGAGCCACTTCGAGGCGACAAAAAAAGTCACCTCAGAGACTCAAGTTCACGGCGCATGAACCCAACACACCCACAAACACCTTTGGAACATGCAGACCTTTCCTTCTTACCTTATCTCACCCACATGACACATCTGCCTCACCTGGTTTTGAGACTTCTCAAAAGTCGCCCCACCTTATTGCATGCTTGCCTCTCCTTATCGCCCGCCCACCCTCCTCTCCTTATTGCTCGCCCGCCTGCCTCTCCTTGTCTCGCACCTGCCTCACCTACTCCCTCGCCCGCCTTTCATTGTCTCACAACCAGCCTCTGGGGGGACATGAGGTTGGTGCAGCGCAGATCGTCACTGCCCCTCCACCAAATGACCCATTAGCCCCACCTTCTGGCACCTCGCCCCACCTCGCCCCACCTTGCTTCACCTGGGGGCACATGAGGTTGGTGCATCGCAGATCGTGACTTGCAGTCAAGTCCAGATGCTGCCGCCATGCCACGTGGGAACAGGTGGGGGGCCAAGGGTGATGGAAAAATAGGATTAGAAGGAAGGGTGGAGACAGAATAGGAATGGGCTAGAAGGAATTGAAAGGGTTAGAAGCAACGGGAAGAAAACAGAGAAGCGGGGGAAGAAGAGATAACGCAGGGAGGAGGGGGAGAAAGATATGAGAGAGAGGAGGGAGGTGGGGGGGAGTGGGAGGGGGGAGGGAGGGGGAAGAATCGTGGGGGAGGGAGGAGAGAGAAGGATACATTGAGGGGAAAAGAAATGGCAAGAAGAGCTTGTTCTTTCGGGCACTCGAGGCTAGAAGTGTGAAGCATTGACTTCCCAAAACCATCTCCGTGCACCCGTTGCATTACTTCCCTCTCACTTCCCTCTTCTCACTGCTTCCCTCACCGCTCCCCTCTCACTGCTCCCCCCTGTCGCTCTCTTCGCTGCTCCCCTCATCGCCACAGATGACAGCCACACATGCCACAACCACGCGTTACTCGGTACCAACCTTCCACCTCCCGCGGCCACTCATATCAACAGTCGTCGCAATTCACAGGGCAGCAGATAGCGACTTCGCCGTCTCTTTGAACATCTCTTCGCCATCTCGTTGCCAACCTGCGCCTTGTCACCCCGCGAGTCACAGCGACCGTCAACGCTCGTCGCGCCCTCGGCCGCCTTTTGAGGCGCCTCAAAACTCACCACGCTAGCTGCTGCCCTGCGAGCTGCCACCATCGTGGACACATGCACCGGCCGCAACTCCACCTGATACTTCGCCAGCCGCTGCTGTCCCGCCAGCTGCGCCGGCTGCTGCTGCCTCGTGATCTGCCATCATGGTGGACGCGTGAACCGACCGGATTGGTAACACGAATGGACCATCCGCATCGAAACTCCATCTGATACCCCGCTGGCTGCTGCCCCGCCAACTGTGCCGGCTGCTGCGGCCCCGCTGGCTGCCACCATCGTGGACGCATGAACCTGCCGCATGGGAGCATCTGACGCCAAGTCACAAGCATGGACCAGCCACATTGAACTTGCTACCGTGCCAGCTGCTGCCCCGCCAGCTGCCGACGCGTCCGACACCAAGTCCACCGCCGGCTGCGGCCCCGCCAGCTGCCATCGTGGTGGACGTGGCACACACGCTTTCCCAGCCCGGGTGCACCATTTCAGACAATGACCTTATGTGGTCACACTTTCTGTATGACGAAGGCTCTATTGATGACGACCCCCAGCCCTTGACAAAAATGGCATCTCCTATTGAGCATGTCAATTGTGCCATTGAACTAACCGAGACGACTAATATGGACCTTACAATCACTCAAACCACTGCCATAGAAACACCTACTACCGTCACGAATATGACCGTGACAGCACCCACGAACAACAACGGAAGGAGGTCTCCAAGCAGAGCAACGTTGGACTAACAACGAGGTCCTGCTTCTTATGCAAAATCATCTAGACTTCCATGACGACGTCAGTGGGATGGAGGGAATGCAGGGTCAAAACATGTATGTTTTCTACATGAGCGAATGTTGCTGCGCGATCCTACATTTCGTCATGATGCTAATGCCATCCATATTAAATTACAAAGGATGCACTCTGAGTGGAATTTCTAATGAGATAGGCTTCAGATCTACGGAGGATCAGCAGTGCAGCTCCTGGCGTGGTATGATTTAATGGACTCGAAATGGGCTAATAGGCTACAAGCTGCGCCGACCTACACCCACGCCAGCACTACACCCGTCGCTCCAGCAAAACCCAGTGGAACATATTATGGTGTAAGACGCGCACATGATGAAGGTGAGTTCCACAAAATCATGACGACAAGTACACCTCAAATATTCGTTATCATTGAAAATAATATTGCGAATGCGTGTGGAGTTACAAAGACAATTTACCACTTCCCCTTCATCTCCCACCCTTGCTCCTAGAGTAGCTACCAATGCTCTTGCCCCTCGGATTGATCTTAACTCTTCAACCATAGAGTCTGGCGGTGAGTCCACCAATCACTGCCTATGTAATACCCCAATGGTTGCGGTCAGCCTAGGGAAAGACAACAGGCTCTTCTATTGGCCCTTCTATGTGTTGGTGCAATCCTACGGTTTGCATTCGGCTTGTTGTCCGTGTGCGTGCATGCGTGTGTGCATGGAATGGTATGAGGGCATGAGATAATATATATTTCATGCTTACAATAGTGTGTGAATGATGAGGCATGATTTTGAATGTGTGTGTCGAGTCAATAGCGAGTTATCGCTAGTCGCGTGTCACGTCGTCGTTTGCGTGTCGTGTGCGGTTTTCTATTTTGTCGTGTGTGGAACGTTCGGCGTGTTGCAGGTGTGCGCAGCAGACTTCCAAGAACTCAAGGAAGAATTTATCTTGAAGAACCAGAGCCTTGGTTTCAAGAATCAAGTGATTTCGAAGCTCTCCAAAAGGGTAAACTTTAAGATAGTGAGAATAGTTGCATTACTTTTTATAGTGTAACATTTCACTTGGTGTAGGCCCTTGTGGAGGGTAGTTTTGAGACCCTTCGGGGTTGGGGACAGTGTGGCACTGTTCCACATCACTGTATCTCGGCTCTTGGGGTTTGTAGGAGCTAGGAGTCATTCCCAACTCGTAACTCTTCCTAATTTGTGTTCTAAGTCTATAGTGGCTGCCATAGTGCCGTTCATTCAAACTGTGTGATTGCAATTGCCTATTATAGGCGACATCAAGACGCTCCAGATCCAACACTATCAACACTTGAAGCCGCAGTGCAGAAATCCAACAGTGCACTTTATCTTTCGTTTTAGGCACATTCAAGCCTATTGTGACTATAACAAGTGGTATCAGAGCCCCTTGGAGCAGTTTCGACAATGGCTGGACGTGAGGAAAGGGGTGGCAGAGGTGCTGGTGGCAGTGGAGAAGTCCAAGCTCAAGGCCAACCCTGTGATTCAGCCATGGCGCCCATGCAACCAAGTCTTGGCCCATCTAGGGATGAGCCTAGGGTGTTTGGGCTTGAGAAGTTCAACGGTGACAACTTTGCTGAATGGTCCTTCAAGATGGAGAACATCTTTGACCACTATGACCTGCTGGAGCTGATGGAAGGAACGGAGAAGCGCCCCGAGAACGACCCGGAGAAGAGCCCGTGGGTGCGGAAGAGCGCACAAGGCTATCTCCTACTTGGGCAAGCGTTGGGGAGCAGCCAGATCCGTCACATCAAGCCAATCCAGCGTGAACCAGAGAAGGGACCAAAGGCATGGGCTGCTCTCAAGGGTGTACACGCTCCTGCAACAGCGGCAGTAGCGGTGGTGTTGGAACGGCAAATGGCGGCACTACGAATTGAAGAAGATGAAGTGATTGAAGAAGGGGTGCAGAAATTCTTCGACTTGTTGACGCGGCTTGAGGGAGCTGATTTGAACTACAGTGAGCTCCAAAAGAAGACCAAGTTTCTGGCCTTACTCCCAGATTCATGGTCCTCGCTCATCATCAACCTCAATCGTGACTTGCCCCGGCTCTCGCTTGAAGACGGGAAGCGAGCGATCCTTCAAGAGGACTTCCGCCGCCGTGAGTTGGCGAGTGCGGATGGCGCTGGGGCAGCAAGCATCGGCCAAGGGTATGGCCATGGAAGGGGCAGAGGACGAGGGGGAGGCAGATTTGGCAGCAACAACTTCAATGGAGGCCGCGGGAGTGGCAGATATGGCAGCGACAACAAGAGCTACGGACGCGGTCGCGGCCGATTTGACGGCGAGTGCCACTATTGTCACAAGAGCGGACATATGTGGCGCGATTGCTACAAGCTCCCTGATGGATGGACTCCTTCTCAAGGCCAAGAGGGTAGAGGAGCAGGAGGACAGAGAGGAAGAGGCCGTGGAGGCCGTGGTGGTCGCGGAGGTGGTGCTGCACGTATGAAGAGTGCCGGCAACGAGAGCGAGTCGAGGGACGATCGCTTTCCGGGTCAATTCTTCTTCGTGTCCACGCAAGCACCGGCTGGTCCAGAGAAGGATGAAGGCTTTGAGGAGCCAGCAGCTGTGGGGAAGGTCACCCTACACTCCCTGGACTATTGGGTGATCGATAGCGGCGCTACCTATAGCATGACAACTCGTGCGGACTTGCTCACCGAACTTGAGCTGTCACCGGTGAAGCATGTGACATCGGCATTGGGGCAGTGAGCAGAGGTGAAAGGCATGGGCAAGGCCATGTTCAAGGGTGCTGATGGGAAGATTGTGGGCCTCAAGAACGTGCTTTGGGTGCCCAACCTTGCTGCCAACCTGATTTCCGTGCGGCGGTTGCAAAAGGCCGGCATGGACACGAGCTCGAAGGGAGCCAAGACCTACACCGCAAGGATTGGCGAGCGGATTCTATGGGACCTTCACAAGGATAGGGATGTCTTCAACGAAATGTGGCAGATCCCTGTGGTCCCAATGCCTAAGGAGAGGCAATTGGCAGCAAGCGTCAGCACCAAGGGTGAAGCGGTTGGTAGCGGCGATGGCGCGAAAGGTTGCGCTAAGGAGAACGAGTCCAAGAAGTGCAATCTTGGAGGGACCAGCAAGCAGTGTGAGCATAAGGAGAGTGGTGAAGCAGCCAAGGAGCAGCAAAAGGCTGAGGAGAACCCCGAGGAAGCAGCGGAGGAGGAGTACAGAGAGAGCATGTGGGGCACAATTGCGAGTGCGGCACTTTCCAATCCGACTTCGGCTACGGTGGAGTGTGATTGGCTCACTTTGCATCGGCGAATGGGGTTTGCCGCCCTGCCCATCTTGCACCAGCTAGTGAATAAAGGGATGGTTGCTGGCATATGTGTGAAGGGGGAGCTCGATGAGGTTCTTGGCTGCTCGACATGCATGCAAGCCAAGTTCACCCGTTTCCCGTTCTCTAGTTCGGAGGCAACGGCTAAGGCACCACTTGATGAGGTGGTGATGGACGTGGTGGGCCCTCTGAAACTTGGAGCTGCTGGAGCTGAGTACTTTCTCACCATTGTTGACGTCTACACTCAGATGACTTGGGTGTACGTGCTGTCCAAGAAGAATGACGTGGCTGAAACGGTGAAGACCGATTGGTTGCCGATGGTGGAACGGCAACAAGACCGGTTAGTGAAGGCAATTCGCACCGATCGAGAGGGAGATTTCATGAGCAAGGAGTTCTTATTGTGGCTGAAGAAGAATGGCATAAGGCACTCCCTTACCATGCCATACTCCCCTGCAATGAATGGCATCGCCGAGCGAGCGAACCGGACAATCATGGAGACGACGCGCGGGTTGCTCATTGAAGCCGGGCTACCCGACTACTTCTGGCCTGATGCGGTGTGGAGTGCGTGTGTGGCCAAGAACAGAGCCTTGACTCATGTGGGAGCAGAAAAATGGGTGCCCTTTGTGGAGTGGATTGGAAGCCAAAGGTGGATATGCTTCGGGTGTTCGGGTGCATGTGCATGGCGCTTGTGCCTAAGCATCTTCAGCACAACAAGCTCGGTGCCAAGGCGATATGGGCTGTGCACTTGGGCATGGCTCAAAACAGCAAGGGGTGGCTTCTTTGGGACCCATTTACCAAGAAATTCTTGGTGAGAAGGGACTGCAAATTCATGGAGAATCTGATGTACAAGGATTGGAAGGCGGAAAATGAGGTGAAGATAGTCGTGCAGTTTGGGGAGGTGAAGAGTTCCGGTTTGGAGCATGTGGAGCTGCCCTTGGAGCTGAGCAGCGGCAGCACCACCACAAGGCAATCTTCCCTTGTGAATGGGGGAGAAGAGGCCAAGGATGCAGAGGAAGAAGAAGAGGAGGTGCAGCAAGTGAGCGAGCGTGCACCGACACTTCCTTCTCGCACTACGAGTGCTCTACGGATCCGAGTCACCCCGCAGCAACGCCAAGGCCTTCATGTCCCTGCAGCTGAGGAGGAAGGAAGGGGCAAGAGCAGAATACAAGCCCCTAATAGGCTGACCTATGATGCATTGGGAAAGCCAGCCAAGTCAGCTCTGGCCGGAGCGGCACTTATAGTTGGAGATGACGAGGAGAGTGACTACGAGGAGTGTGCCTTCGCGTTCTTCTCTCCGGTGGAGATGTCGGGGGAACCAGCAACTCTCAAGGAGGCCTTGGAGAGTAGTGATGCTGAGGAGTGGAAGAAGGCAATGGAGAGTGAGCTGAAGAGCATTGAGGAGAACGGCACATGGGAATTGGTGGAGCTACCGGAGGGGCGTAAGGCGATTACGTCCAAGTGGCTCTTCAAGATCAAGTCCGACGCCGACGGCAAAATCGAGCGCTACAAGTCTAGGCTTGTGGCCAAGGGGTACCAGCAGAAGGAGAAGGTGGACTATAAGGAGTTGTTTGCTCTTGTGGTGAAGCCGACGACGCTGAGAACCCTACTCGCAGGTGCTGCCATCAAAGGATGGGTGGTGAAGCAAATGGACGTGACAACCGCATTCCTCAACGGCGTCCTAGAGGAAGAGATTTTCATGGCGCAGCCAGAGGGGTTTGATGATGGTAGTGGCAGAGTGTGGAAGCTGAATAAGGCGCTCTATGGGCTCAAGCAAGCCCCTAGGCAGTGGTACTTGAAGCTGCGTGAAGACTTGGAGGAGATCGGGTTCACTCCCTCATCCGCCGATCATTCCTTGTTCATGCTTGGCGAGGGGGAGCAGAGGAGTTTCATAGTGGTTTATGTAGACGACATCCTCATTTTCTCACCCTCCTCTGACCTTGTGAAGGAGGTGATGCCGAAGCTTCAAGACAAGTTCAAGTGCAAGGCCCTTGGTGACGTGAGCTTCTACCTCGGGCTCCACATCGAACGAGATGTGGAGAAGCGGTGCATGCGGGTGCATCAACGGAAGTACCTGGAGGCATTGGCTGCCAACTTTGGGCAGATTGAAGGCCATGTGGCTACATCCTTTCCCTCTGGGTTCAAGTGTGTGAAGGGACCAGAGGAGGAGAGCGTTGGTGAAGAGGAGAGGCGCCGTTTTCACTCGTTGGTGGGCAGCCTCATGTACGCGGCGGTAAACACCCGACCGGACGTCGCCTTTGCAACCGGACAGTTGGCTAGGGTTGTTCAATGCCCTAATGAGGAGCAGGTAGCAGCTGGAATGAGGGTGGCCAAGTATCTTGGCCAAAAAGCGACGGTTGGGCTGCAATACTCGGCGGCGGCGCAAAGGCGCCAAAAGGGTGCGGATGGTGTTGAACCCGGGCGTTTGTTCCTCACCGCATTCTCTGATGCTTCTTATGCTTCTGAACCAGAGGACATGACAAGTGTTGGAGGGTTCATTTGCTGTGTTGGTGGAGGCCCAACTGCTTGGGAGAGCAAGAAGCAGATGGATCAAGCATTGAGCTCGGTGGAGTCCGAGTATATAGCACTCTTCCGTGCCGTACTGGAGATTGTGTGGCAGCGGCGTTTGTTGGCTGAATTGGGGGAGGAGCAGCAAGGACCTACCCCACTCTACTGTGACAGCCAAGGTGCCATTGCTCTTGCTAAGAACCCTGTGTTGCATGGCCTCACGAAGCACATGAGGGTGAAGTGGCATTGGACGAGGAGCATGGTGGCCGCGGGTGAAGTTGAGTTGCGCTACGTGAAGACGACGGGACAGCCAGCTGACATGATGACCAAGAGGCTGGTTGAGCAGCAGCATTGGAAGTGTTGCAAGCTGGCTGGGATGGCTCTGAACTGAGAGAGCAAGTTCCTAAGGCCAACAATCCGAGGGGGAGTTTGTTGGTGCAACCCTACGGTTTGCATTCGGCTTGTTGTCCGTGTGCGTGCATGCGTGTGTGCATGGAATGGTATGAGGGCATGTAATAATATATATTTCATGCTTACAATAGTGTGTGAATGATGAGGCATGATTTTGAATGTGTGTGTCGAGTCAATAGCGAGTTATCGCTAGTTGCGTGTCACGTCGTCGTTTGCGTGTCGTGTGCGGTTTTCTATTTTGTCGTGTGTGGAATGTTCGGCGTGTCGCAGGTGTGTGCAGCAGACTTCCAAGAACTCAAGGAAGAATTTACCTTGAAGAACCAGAGCCTTGGTTTCAAGAATCAAGTGATTTCGAAGCTCTCCAAAAGAGTAAACTTTAAGATAGTGAGAATAGTTGCATTACTTTGTGTAGTGTAACATTTCTCTTGGTGTAGGCCCTTGTGGAGGGTAGTTTCGAGACCCTTCGTGGTTGGGGACAGTGTGGCACTGTTCCACATCACTGTACCTCGGCTCTTGGGGTTTGTAGGAGCTGGGAGTCATTCCCAACTCGTAACTCTTCCTAATTTGTGTTCTAAGTCTATAGTGGCTGCCATAGTGCCGTTCGTTCAAACCAACGTTGCGTCCTCAATTGTTGCTGAAATCGTGTGATTTAAATTGCCTACTGTAGGCGACATCAAGACGCTCCATATCCAATTTATAGCAAGTCATTTAAAGCTGTGAGCAGAACGCTATCAACACTTGAAGCCGCTGTGCAGAAATCCGACTGTGCACTCTATCTTTTGTTTTAGGCACATTCAAGCCTATTGTGACTATATTACTATGTCCACGCATTCAGCGCCGATGTCACCACCATCGACTAGCAAAGCATCCGCTCATGTGGCAACTCTATCTCCACGCCCTTGGAAGAGGCTTGATGTTGTATCAGACTAGTCGCCGAGTGCGAACCCGACGCCAAGGAGGATTATTAGAAGGCCGAGGGCGATGTCTGCGTATGCTAAAGAAGGAGATGTGCGGGATGTCGGGTGGGATGATGTTGGTAAGAGAAGGGACAACTTGGCCACCATTGCCGAATGAATGGCAGCCATACTAGCTAGATCATTGGGGGATGCAGTTGCAAGTAGTCATGAGTAATTTAGGAATCTCACCTGAGAGATCGTGAACGGATGGACGGATGCGCTTGCTGCAAAGAAGCTAAAGGATAGGCAGCAAGGCGATCACGACGACGCGCAGGTGTGAAACCCGGTGTTCCAGGGTAAAGATAACGAGTTAATGCGGCAGGCCCATGAAACCACCACTTGTCACGGCTCTGGGGTGGCAAGGCACGACATGGTTGTGTTGTATCGTACAATTCAATGTTGTGTAGGACCACGCATGCTACGATTGCATCAGGGATGTTCTTGACATGATACTCCATTCGACGGTCTAAGATGCGCACTTTTGCTTTCAAGCGTGCATTTGTGTTCACCACTGTCATACGAGTTCGGCTTTGCTGTTTATTCCAAATCCTTTGGAATGGTCCAAGTACTTCACCTCTACACGCCTTGTATGGGACGTATGTATATGTCCTGAACCCGTAAACGACATCTCCTACCAAGCACTGGTGGTATAGGTGGCCACCATCTACTCTAGTCTTCGCTGGTGACTTGCCCCACACACAGGCGTCACTGACTGACCTAGGCCATCCCGCAAAGAAGTCCCATACCTTATCGGCAGCGTCTACTATATAGTGTGAAATCATGGCGCAATGTTACTTTCTGGTCTTGTACTCAGTCCTGTGTACAAATGCGACTCTGATGTGTAAGGAGCCAACTACTAAAGGGATCCCACCCAATGCATGAAACTCGCTTTCCATATGCACCAAATCCTCCTTAGAACACCACTTCACCCATTCATGACATAATTTGTCATCCGCAAACCGAATAAAGCTTTTGTAGACGAAAACAATCTCTCCAGGACTAATCCCATACATCTCTGCAATCATACGGTAGCTCCAACTATAGGCTAAGTGACAAACGGCCAGACAAGCCTTTCCTCAGGGGATAAAGTGCCATGGCAATTTGCCGCGAAGGAACGGCAATAAGTTTAGAAAAGGTATAAAAGGGGTCGTTTTTCCATTCTAAAGAATTTGTAAAAAATGCAGCTCCAGAGGTTCGCAAGGCAAACATTCTCCATCTTTTCTAGTTTCAATTCTTTCGCGACGTACGGAAATTCACCTTGATGCATCCACCAACTCGAAACCTAACTCTCCAACTTCTATAGAAGTGCCACTTATGGGTTGATAACGAGGAGGATATAACCATGCTACATCAATTGAAAGAACTTCACTAATCTAGGAACGTCCATAGTAGTGTCCGACAGGGAGAACAATGGATGCTCCTACTACTGATGCACTTTTGGTATTAGAATTGGTACCAAACATATGCTATGAGAGTGTGTGGCTATGTCACGGTACCTAGTAGTGCTTCTCAGCTAGCGATTTGGTTGGCGAAAAGTGTGTTTGGAATGGTCCACCAGAATGAGAAGATTCTGGAATGGTGGCTTTTATCCTGACTTGAAGCAGTTTATGTTTTGGTACAGTTGTTTACACACTTTCGTCGCGGGCAGAGTGTTCAAAGTGCAGAGCTTGACGCTAGTTCGATGTCGGGCTCGACGTCAGCCGACGTCGGGCATCCTACGTCGGGGCCTACCTAAATTTACTTTGAAAATCCTTCAACTAATTGACCCATGTGTTTTTTCAGGTTGGGCAAATACGGCCTTGTTCGGCCAACGTTAAATACATGCGCACCATTTTAACCGTCTTCAAGTAGGTCATATTATTATTATTATTATTATTATTATTATTATTATTATTATTATTATGTTGTTGTTGTTGTTGTTGTTTGTTTGTTTGTTTGTTTGTTTGTTTGTTTTTGTTTTTGTTTGTTTTTTTTTCCGACATCCGGAAAATAAAGAACTTCGCATAAATCATACAGCGATTGCACTGCACCTTCGCAAAATATTTTATAAACCTCCCCTGACGTCCACTTCTCTAAAGCCAGCAGAGACTGTTGAGCTGGTGAGTGGTTGATATTTCTCATTAGCTCATTGAAGCTATTTTTTTAGGGTGGGGTGGGGCTGCCCTGCTTAACTATTCCGCCGCATGGTTCAACACGCCGACGTTGAACCGCACAAGTTATGCGTCAGTTTGCAAAAGGACCCAGGGTCGGGGAACCAACTGAGGGTTAAAACAACCGACCCTAAGAATGTTGTTCTGCGGTTAATTTAATGCGCTTAGCCTCGGTAGCGATTTGCATTTCACCGAACCTCAGTTTGTCTGATTATCATCCTGTGTTGTAACCTACATTTAAATAATATGCCTTGGGTGAGATAGACACCCAAACCTAGTTTGGGGTTGAAACCCAACTTTGGTGCAATTGTTTGGGCTCGGAGGTTATTAGAACTCCAATAATGTTGGCCCACTTTGACCAACATTATTGGAACCCCCAATAATTCCTCAACCAAACTTATCAGTGGAGGCCAATAATATTGGCTAGGTTTCCAGCCAAACTCCACCCTTCTAGCACAACCGTGTGTGCGCTCTGCTTACCTAATCTAATCATTGGTTCTTCTTCACACTTCATGTATTCTCACACGGTTTCAGAGCCTCTGCGGCTCTCACCTCTTTCGATCCTAAGGACCTCATGTCCCGCGTGCCGTATTACGCCCCCTCCCTCACACGACCCTTTGCCGTATTTTGCGCCTGCGTTGTGTTGACGGGAATAGGGTGTTGGCCCCGCCCTTGCTTGGGCGAAGCCGACGTAGTGGTCGGGTGCGCGGGAGGTGCAGCCGACTATCCACAGAGGTCGACGCGTGCTGGGCGACGGAGTTGGTCGACCTGCAGAAGACTGCCGCGGAGCCGTCGACCATTGGAAGTCCGCGGCAGATTTCGACTTGTGTGGTCGACGACGGGGCTTGTCGACCTGCCTTGGGTGTGGTCGACGAAGGTGGTCGTCGACCTGCGCAGGACCGTCGAAGAGGCCGTCGACGGTGGGTGTTTGACGGTAGCAGCTGACTGAGCTCCGTCGACCATGGTGGTATTCGACGAGAGTAGTGGTTGATGAAGGAGGTCGTCGATCAGGGCGCTCGATGGTCGACCGGGTCGACCAAGTAACCTCGACGAGGTTCCGCGGAGGCACGCGAATATCGTCAAGGCTGCGATGGCGAGGGCGACCTCGGGCTTGTATCTCGAGGTCGACGTGGAGCGTCTAGCGCAACTGTTGGCACGTGGCCAACCTGGCATCTGCGCGACGGTAGAGAAACGTGCTCGACCGTCGCCGCGCATCTGCGATGTGGGTGCGCACTTGCGCTATTGTCACCTGCGGATGCAACACTCACATAACACTCTGCTGCAGCGTTGGCAAGCCGCTTTGTCGCCCTGCCCTGCTGGCAGGTCGCCTTTCTGCAGTGCTGGCGCTGTGCGTCTGCGCAACGCTGGCAGATGTCGACCTTGCTGTGCTGGCGGTCGACCAGCTTGTTTGCTAGGTTGCTAGGCTCTGATGTAGTCATTCTTGCCATTGCTTGTTCAATAATTCTGTAATGCAACTTTCCCTAATGAAACCCTTGCCAATTCTTCCCGTGAATGTGCAAATGCTAAGGAACGCAAGCAGAGCTACGATCACACTCACAACTTGTGCCAACCCCGTAGTCTAGCTCCAACCATTGTAGAATGAATCTCTGCAAGTTGCGCTCTTACACCTTGACGACCCCCCTCCCTCCTATGCATGTACACTCCTGTGCATGCCCTGTACAAGTTGTTATCGTCGTCTTGCTCCCCTCCCCCCTCGCAGCTCGATGCAAATGCCGCGCGAGCTCTCCTCTGCTCATCGCGAATGCCACGACCTAGGGCGGACACGGACGCCACAACCAGGCGTGGACGCAAATGTCGCGACCAGGCCCAGACGCACCCGCCAGGCCCTATCGAGGACACGGACGCCACGACCAGGCGCGAACGCAGGCGTGCAACCATGTGGACGCCATACCCTGCTGCGGATGTGGACACCGTGACCTCGGGCGGACGCAGACATCGCTAAACCAGGCAAAACAGTGTTCAACCCAGCCAATCTCAACCATGCCATGCCATGCCAAACCAAGCCAAGCCACCTAGACGAAGCCAGGGCAAAAAGGGTCCAGCCAAGTCATTCTTGTCAGGCGAAGCCATTAATGTCATTCATGTCTGATGACTTAAATAGAAGCTCGCAATCCAGGATTTGCCAAAAATAACATCCCCCCCCCACCCGCCCTCGTCATATCGCGATGTCTCCCTTCCGCGGAGACACCTCATTGCATGCAACTTTCGTAAGCTGGTGTATTTCTGAAGCTTGCCTTGTCCTTTCCTATATTTGCTATGATTGGCTCGGATTGACTTCCCATGGCGTGGCTTGTCATGGTCTGGCATGGTTATGCATGGACGGGCATAGCTCGGGCGCTCCTAGCCTCGTTTGGCCTTGCATCACAATACACGCCTTATCTGGAATTCGATTGGCTTGTCTTGCTTCCCTTGGGTTGACCAAGATTTTGGCGTTGCATGGTATGGCCAGGCGTGGCTTGGACTCGCCTAGCCCAACTTTGCTTGGTTTGGCTCTGCTTAGCTTGGCGTTCTTGTCCTAGGTTGTACTGGTTTACCCTGGCTTTGTCCTGTCCTGGTATTTCCTTGTTTCTCTTGGGATGGCTTGTCTTCGCTGGACTAGGCCTGGCTTGGCTTGGCTTTGATTGCCTGACTTGGTTGTATAATCTGGAATTGTCCCGCCTTCCTTTGGCTCGACTTGGCTTGGCTTGTTTTTTCTTAGCCTGCTCGGGCCTGGCCTCTCCTGGCCTGGATTGGATTGGATTGTTTTGCTTGTCTTCATTTGGCCTGGCATGTCTCGACTTGGCATGGATTTTCCTAGCTTCGCCTGGCCTAGCTTGGCTGACTTGGTTGAACATGGTTTGGCCTGTAATGGCCTAGCCTATTCAGTGTTGGGTTGGCTTGCCTTTGCCTGGAATTGCTTGGCCTCGTTTGGCTTGTCTTTGGCGTGGCACGGCATGACCAAGCCTGTATTTTCCTGGCCTGGCCTGTCTTATCTTGGCTGAATTTTGTCGCCGCTTAACATGAATTGGCTTGTCTTTCTTGGTTGGACATGGTTTGGTCCAGTCTGGGCTGGCCTGGCAAGGGTTGCCTTGGCACGCCTGACTTGCATGACTTGGTTTGGCTTGTCTTGGATTGGCCTGGCCTGTCCGGGCCTAGCTTTGTTTGGCTTGGCTTGACTTAGCTGGCTTGGCCCAGCTTCACTTGAGATGGCTTGGCTGGCTTTTATGTGTCGAAGTGAAAAGCCCTGCCTTCGCTTGGGCATAGGCGTGCTCTGCGACACCATGGTGAATTCGACGAAAGCGGCCATCGAATTGGTTTAGACAACCAGGGCATCCTCTGAAACAACTGGTGGTTTTTGAGGAGGTCGTCCTCTGGTCGGCTAGCCCATCGACGAGCTCTGGTCGACGGGGTGCTGTTCGACAAGCTCGTCCTCTGATCTGCTAGTGAGTCGCGCAATCTCTGACGGACAGAGTGCTTTCCGAGGAGCCCCGTTATCTGATCGAAGGGCGCCATTCCGCGAGCCTTGTCTCGGCGAACTGGCAGCCGAATTCGCGCGACTGCGGA
The DNA here is from genome assembly GCA_947471745.1 of Closterium sp. Naga37s-1. Lineage (NCBI taxonomy): Eukaryota > Viridiplantae > Streptophyta > Zygnematophyceae > Desmidiales > Closteriaceae > Closterium > Closterium sp. Naga37s-1. Next base: position 2,413,193 of record CANJKZ010000717.1, on the reverse strand, counting down.
ACTCTGCGAAGGCATGCGAAATTCGCTCAGGTGGTTCTTAGCAAAATTTCACATGTGGAACGGCATCACGTGCTCGACGGTGGACATCTGACAAAACCGTCAGAACGTTTTCTACCTGGCACATGCCCAATGTCTCTGACGGTGAAACCGCCAACCTGCACCTACTTGGTAGGTGCACACATTTACACAGATATTCACCTGCGAATGCAGCGCTGGCAGGCCGCCCTGCTGCAGCGCTGGCATGTCGCCCTTCTACTACCCTGGCAGGCCGCCCTATTTCAGCGTTGGCGAGCTGCTCTGATGCTGCGCTGGCAATTAGCCTTGTAGAATGCTTGCCAGGGATTGCAATGCCATTCTAGTCATATCCCTTGCATGCCTCATTTGTATTATATTCTTTTCAATTTCTCAGTGAAAACTCTTGTCAAATTTCTCTGTGAACACAGCAAGTAGTAAGAATGCTACTAGAGCGCTACGACCACCCGCACAACCCCGTGCCCTCATCCATAGTCCACTCCCGTTGTAGGGTGACTTTCCGCATAGTGCGGTGAGCGTGGAACAAACACGCAATAGAACCTTCATATTAGCTGACTTTTGCGCTCAATACCGAAGTCGTTGTAGGCCGGCAACCGTCTAGACCGCCATGGACGACCAAGGGGTTGATGCTGGAGTAGAAGATACTCTGCAGGTGCGGTTGGATGGTGTTCGGGCACGCCATGAGGCTGGCGAGTACGGCGAGGCGGACTTGGAGATTCTGCTCCTAGGAACTCGTGCGCAGTGGGCTCTTGAGCATCCCCCTCCTTGTCCTGAAGCGGACGGCGCGTTCGCCTCCCCACGACTCGTGCACAACGAAGGTGACAGCGGCAATGTTTGTCAAACATAATAGTTTAGGGGCCTAGGGTTTGACCTAGGTGAGAGTGACGAGAGGAAAAGTGCAAGCCAAAAAGGGGGATTCAATAGTAGAGGGCATACAAGATATAGGCAAGGAATTGGGCAAATGGTACACCACCTAGCAGGAAACTAAGATAACTACACTAGGCTACTGTAGGCATTTATATGAATGTATACAAATACATTTCAACACACCCCCTAAATGCCTACAGTGGAAACCCGTGTATAGCACAAAGTCTGCAGGGGTACATCAGGTGCAGTGGAAGAAGCAGCAGCAAGCAATAACAGTGGCAGTCGGTGCTTTGGTGGCAAATACAGCTGCAGCACGCCTTCAGCCAAGGCAGAAGCAGTAGCAGGTGTAGGGGCGGCAGGTCGCCTGAGGAGCAGGCTCTGTGGCTGCAACGTGCAGCAGGACAGCAGCGGCTCGACGGCAGCACCTGCAGGCCCCAGCAACAGGCATCAGAAACAAGGGCAGGTGGCGGCAGGGGCGGCAGCAGGAGGTGCCACGGTAGCAGTGGGTGGCAGCTGCAATTTCCTGACTGTCTTCCGCCACCCTCTCTTACCCTCCCCCCACAGCCACGAGCGGCAGTGAGAGAGAGAAGAGGGGCGGCTGCTGGCTTTGCAGAATCTCTCTCGCCACCCCCTCACACTCCCCCTCCCCCCACGGGTGTACGAGCAGCAGTGAGAGGGAGGAAAAGGCGAACAGCGGCGGCAGGAGCTGTGTCACCCACGCGCAAACCCCACCCCCTCCCCCCCCTTTTTCACTGGCGCACGAGCAGCAGGTGCGGGGCAAGGGAGCCGCGCAGTAGCTCGCGGCTGTGCGCGGCTTCACGCGGCTGTACGCAGCTGCGCGCGGCTGCGCGTGGCTGTGGCAGCTCATAACGGGACGAGGGGCGGGGCAGCTCGGGACGGGGCAGGTAGCGCTGGGCGGGTGACAGGGCGAAGGAGCAACGGGGCAGTACGAGCCGCCCAGCTCGTCGCCATGACAGCAGACAGCTTGCCGTCGCTCCCGTCACGTCAGTCGCAACTAAGGGCGCGACGGGCGCCACGAAACGAGAAATACGCGGTGGGCCCATGGAGTAGTTGAAAACAGCAGGCCAGGATGTTATGTGCTCTGTACCATGTAAAACATAATAGTTTAGGGGCCTAGGGTTTGACCTAGGCGAGAGTGACGAGAGGAAAAGTGCAAGCCAAAAAGGGGGATTCAATAGTAGAGGGCATACAAGATATAGGCAAGGAATTAGGCAAATGGTACACCACCTAGCAGGAAACTAATATAACTACACTAGGCTACTGTAGGCATTTATATGAATGTATACAAATACATTTCAACAATGTTGTCGGCAGTGGAAGCACGAGGGTTCGTGGAGTGATTCGGGTCGCCGACGTCGACGTTGGCGGAATGCATGCACAAGTGCTGCGGTCGATGGCGGCTGCAGGCAGCTCGAATGGCAACATCGATGGTCGATGTCATTCTCCTCAGCGGAGTGGAGACAGGCCAATTTCTGCGACCCATGCGTCGGCTAGTCGAGACGGAGGCATCGCTCTGTCAAACTCATATGCTATAGTCTGTTTAGGCTGTAGTGGGGTAGTTCTTATGGGGTACAACCCTTTTAGGTTTGCTACTTGTACCCACCTGCTTCCTAGTTCAATCATTCATTCCTTCAATATTCTAACATGGTATTATGAGCAGGTTCCCTGGTGGGAACGTTTTTTTATAGGGCCCACCACGAGACATTTTTTTTTTCCTGCCCTGCCCGAAGCGCGCCTCGCGCCTGCCTTACCTGCGCCGTCGCACGCCCTTCCCTAGCCGGCCCGTCGCGGCCCCTACTGCCGACGCGGCCCCTGCTGCCATCGCGGCCCCTACTGCTGTCGCGGCCCCTGCTGCCGTCGCGGCCCCTACTGCCGTCGCGGCCCCTGCTGCCGTCGCGGCCCCTGCTGCCGTCGCAGCCCCTGCTGTCGTCGCGGCCCCTGCTGCTGTCGCAGCCCCTGCCGTCGTGGCCCCTGCTGCCGTCGCAGCCCCTGCTACCGTCGCAGCCCCTGCTGCCATCGCGGCCCCTGCTGCCAACGCGGCCCCTGCTGCCGTCGCGGCTCCTACTGCCGTCGCGGCACCTGCTGCCGTCGCGGCCCCTGCTGCCGTCGTGGCCCCTGCTGCCGTCGCGGCCCCTTCTGCGGTCGCGGCCCCTGCTGCCGTCGTGGCCCCTGCTGCCGTCGCGGCCCCTGCTGCCGTCGCGGCCCCTGCAGTCGCAGCCCCTGCTGTCGCGGACCCTGCCGTCGAGGCCCCTGCTGTCACGGCCCCTGCTGTCGCGGCATTTGTAGTCGCGGCCCCAGCCGTCGCGGCCCCTTTGTTGCTGCGGCCCCTGCAGTCACGGCCCCTGCTGTCGCGGCCCTGCCCTGCACCCGCCCCTGGTAAGCACCCGCGCCGCCCTGCTGCGCCGCGCTGCCAGAAGCCGAGCCGCGCTGCCCAGCCGAGCCGCGCCGCCCACCGAGCCGCGCCGCTCTGCCGAGCCGCGCTGCCCTGCCGAGCGGCGCCGCCCTACCAAGCCGCGCTGCCCTACTGAGCCGCACTGCCCTGCCTGCACTGCTCCTGCTACCACTGCTGCTACTGCTGCTACTGCTGCTACTGCTGCTATGGCTAGCCCTACTGTTCTCACGTTTGATGCTGAGGGGCGTGCAGTTGACTTTGACGTGTGGGTTGACGACCTGCAGCTCTTTCTTCAGTGTGACTCTAGGGATGGGGTATCCCTTTTCGATCACACGTCCGGTATCTCTACTGCTCCTGCTGCCACTGCTGACAGTACGGTTTGCTCGCAGTGGACCACTTGTGACGCTGTTGCTCGTCTTGCTGTTCGTAGTCACCTGCCGCCTGCTCAGCGCGCGCATTTTGGCCAGTACAAGACTGCTCAGTCTTTGTACGACGCTGTAGTTGCGCGCTACTCCTCCCCTGCCACTGCTGCCCTCAGCCGCCTCATGCTGCCGTACCTTTTCCCTGACCTTGCTGCCTTTGCCACAGTTGCTGACCTCATTACTCACCTCCGCACTAGTGACGCCCGCTACCGCGCTGCCCTTCCCCCTGAATTCTGTGCCAAGAACCCCCCCCCCCCCCCATGTACATCACCCTTTACTACCTAGTCACCCGCCTCCCTGACTCCCTTGCTTCAATCAGGGACCACTTTCTCTCCCTTTGCCCCACCGAGCTCACTGTCGACCTGCTAGAGGAGCGCCTCGCTGCAGCTGAGAAGAGTATCTTAGCTGTAGGTGCTTCTCGCAGCGACCGTCGCACCCCTTTCTTTGAGGGGTGTTCCCCTGTCCCCCTTCTCCCCTCTATTGCTTCTGCTACTGCTGTCGACCTCGTTGGCACTGAGGAGGTCGGGGCTGCGTCTGCTCCCAGTGGGAGGCACCGCAACAGCAAGGGCAAGGGGAGCAAGGGTGGTGGAGGGGACGGCGGGGGCGGCGGCGGAGGCGGTGGAGGAGGCGGAGGGGGTGGCGGTGGAGGTGGGGGTGGTGCCGGGAGTGGGGGCTTCATTGGCGGCGGTGGAGGTGGTGGAGGCAGCGGCGGAGGTGGTGGAGGCAGTGGCAGCGGTGGTGGAGGCAGCGGCAGCGGTGGTGGAGGTGGCGGCTAAGGTGGTGCTGGTCGAGGTGCAGCCGCGCAGCGTGGAGGCTTTGGTGGTAGCCAGCGCCAGCAGCAGCCGCGTTCTCGTGAGACCCCGTCGGCCCAGCAGCTTCGTGAGTGGTACGCTGGGCGTGGGAGGTCTGGGGGTGCTGGTCCCTGCACTTACGTTCTTCGCACCGGCAGTCGTCGTGGGGAGACGTGCGGGCTGCCACACACTGCGCTGCGCTGCTTCGGTCGCCTGACTGACGCCTGGCGTGCCCAGTTTCCTGACGCTGTTGAGCTCCCTCGCTGGGGTGATCTGCTTAGGCAGAATGTGGCTATCTTTGATCTTGATTTCGATGCTATCCTTGCTGCCATGTATGCTTTGACTGATAGTGCTGAGGGTGACTGTTACCTGAGTGTCCCGCCCGACCCAGGCATTGAGGCTGCTGCTCTAGGTGCTAGTGCTGTTAGAATGTGAGCGAATTGTTGGAAACAGCAATGAAAGTTAGAAATGAGAAAGAGGGTTTGCACTAGCAGGCAGTTGAGTACATATAGGAAACCCTAGATTGGACTGTACTCGCTATTGAGTACCCCACTGCAGGCTAGACAAATATAACATTCTGACACGAATGAATGACTGAACTAGAAAGCAGGTGGGTACAAGTAGCAAACCTAAAAGTGTTGTACCCGATATGAACTACCCCACTACAGCCTAAACAGACTATAGCATATAAATTTGACACACCCCCATAGGCAAAGTGGGGGAGAACAAGAGTGTTAGAATCATAGGCAAAAAGTGATGTCGACTATCGAGAGGCTTGGTACAAAGAATGAACCTAAGGGGTTGTACCCCACAGTGTGTACCCCACTAAGCCTACCCAAACTATAACATGGATATACATATGTTTGACACACCCCCATAGGCAGAGTGGGGGAGAACAGAGGGTCACAAGACCAGTCAGGAAGTGCAAAGCAAGCTCAGGGTGGATCACAACGTCACCACGCAGTCTGAACACAAGAAAGAAGGCCACAAGGCCAGTTCACATGCAGAGATATATATGTAACAACAACAGTACAGTGATATCTACCTACAAGAACGAGCATGCAGGAATATATATAAATCATGGTACAAACAAAGCCTACAGCAAGTGAGGAAGCGTGGGCACAAGGCCTAACAAAGTGCAGAAACGCTGATGATCACCAGGCGGAAGTGCCTTGGTGAATATATCAGCAGTGTTGGCCCGAGTGGCCACGTAGGTAAGACGAAGCTGGCCACGCTGCTGCAGCTCTCGAGCAAGAAAGTAACGGAGAGCGATGTGCTTCGTTTTGTGCTCCAGTCTGTGCTCCTGACACAAGGCAATGGCGGCCTTGTTGTCGACGTACAGCACTGGAGGAGAACGAGGCCGCTCTCCCAAGTCAGTCAGCAGGTAGGTGAGCCAGCGAAGCTCCTGTGCAGCCATGGCTGTGGCGTAGATCTCAGCCTCACAAGTGGAGCCGAGAACTGAAGACGAGCGTGTAGAACGCCAAGAAACTGAACCGGAGCCAAGGCTGAATGTGTAACCCTGTGACGACCGCTGCGTAGCCTGGTCGTCAACCCAAGAGGCGTCCGAGTGACAAGTGAGGACAACGTCACCCCGTCCTCCAAGCACGAGCCCCATGCCCGATGTACTGCACAAGTAGCATAGTACCCTCTTGGCAGCATCCATGTGCACCTTTCGGTGCCGACCAGGAGCCACGTAGCGAGCCAGAAGGCCAAGAGGGTACGCAAGGTCAGGACGAGTGCAAGTCATCAGGTACATGAGGCAGCCCACTAACTCTGGGTAAGGACCACTCGGCTCTACGGACTCGTCCGAAGGTGGAGCTGAGAGCGAGTGACCTGTAGCCAGAGGAGAGGCCTGTGCTGAGGACCAGGTGAAACCGAAGCGCTGAAGGACCTGCTGCACCATGTGTGACTGAGTCAGTGTGATGGTGCGGCGTGCTCTGTCCCGGGTGATCTGCAAGCCAAGGTAGCTGCGATGTTCACCCAGGTCTGTGCACGTGTGTCTCTTCTGCAGCTGCGACTTCACCAAGGCGAGAGCCTCAGTGTCAGCAGTGGCAAAGACCAAGTCGTCGACGTACACGAGAACGTAGAACGGCGGCAGCGAAGTGTCGGTGCGCAAAAACAGCGACGGGTCAGCAGTCGACGGAGCAAACCCAAGAGCTGCAAGTGTCGTCCTCAGTGTGTCGTGCCACTCACGTGGCGCCTGGCGGAGACCGTAGACCGGCCGCCGGAGGCTCCACTGGGTACCAGGAGGGAACGACCCAGTGAAGCCAGGAGGGCGGCGCAGCCAAATCTCCTCATGCAGGCTGCCCTGTAAGAAGGCTGTGCTGAAGTCAAGAGAGTGAAGCTCGTAGTCACGCTGAGTGGCAACGTGCAGCAGCACCCGAAGAGTGGTCATCTTCGGGGTGGGGGAGAAGGTCTGGAAGAAGTCAACTCCCTCTCGCTGACTGAAGCCTCGAGCCACGTAACGAGCCTTGAAGACAGGCGGAGAACCTGGCGGCCGCTTCACCCTGAAATTCCACATGCCACTGACAATGTTCGCCCCAGGAGGGGGAACCTCGTCGACGTAGGTGCCTGTGGACTTCCAGGATGCCATCTCTGCGTCCATGGCTGTCTGCCACTGAGAGGAGTACTCACCCGCGATCGCCTCAGCGTAAGAGCGCGGGGTAGGGATGTCTGGTGCATCCGGGTCTCCCTCAGGGGCAAGCAGCATGGATTCGAGTTGAGGCGCAGCGGCTGCAAGACACTCAAGGTCCTCCTGCCTGTCCTCAAGGACGTCCGTGCCAAGAGCACACTCACCCCCGACGGACGGAGGACAGACAGACACAGACTCAGCAACAAGACTGGCGGCGTAGTCTAGACGACAGTGAGCAGCAAAGGCAACAAGCTCAGTGACTAAGGCAGACACAGCAGCAGACTCAAACGAAGGGTCAGTGACAACAGTGGCAAGCGGACGCGTGACAGTAGAGTGCTCAGCACGAAACCGGTCAGACACAGGGTCAGCAACGACAGGCAGAGAGGACGCAGGGGGAGGCGGCAGAGGAACACGCAGTGAAGGAGAGGAAGGACGACGAACTACAAGGGGAGGGCCGGAGACAGCCGGCTGGCTCTGAAGAGGAACACGACGACCGGAATTGACAGGGGAGACAGGACGCGACACAGGCTCACGACACTCTGCAAGGCCACCAGGCTGCTCTGTGTATGGAGAAGGAGCAGGCAGCGGGGAGCCAGGCTCTAACGGAAGACCAGTAGATGAGGGAAGACTGAGAACCTGGCGAAGTGCAGAGTCAGGTGGTGGCTGAGACGACGGAGACGGCGGAGCAAAGAACAGGCGCGGCTGAGCAGTGCCACCAGCACGAGCAGCACCAGCCCCACCAGCAGCTCCAGCACCTCCAGCAGCTCCAGCACCCCCAGCAGCTCCAGCACCTCCAGCATCTCCAGCACCTCCAGCAGCTCCAGTACCCTCAGCAGCTCCAGCACCGCCAGTAGCTCCAGTACCTCCAGCAGCACCACCACCAGCCCCAGCAGCTCCAGTACTCCCAGTACGAGCACCTCCGGGACCAGCGACACCAGCAGAAGAACCTCCAGCAGGAGAGCCCTGAGGTGCAGAAGTGGGACGCCGACGGCGACCGTACCAGTCGTGCAGCTGCTGGGAGGTGAGGGGCACACGCGGACGAGGACGGCTACTCCAAGGAGACCGCGTAACAGCAGTCTGAGAACCCTCAGGCAACTCACCCCCAGACTCAGCACCCCCAGGCTCCGCACACACAGGCTCAGCACCCCCAGACGCAGCACCTCCAGACGCAGTACCCCGAGACGCAGCACCTCTAGGCTCCACACGCTCAGCGCCCCCAGACTCAGCACCCCCAAGCTCCGCACCCCCCGGGACAGCACCACTTGCAGCAGGACCGGAGTCACCAGTGACCTCAACAGGCGCAGGCACAGGGGGGTCTATCTGAGAGACACCTGAAGGAGCAGGACCTGGCGCGGGGAGGGGGTCTACCTGGGGAGGACCTGGGGCGAGAAAGAGCGGCGGGGGGGGGCGAGGAGCAGTGCAGTAGGGGAAGAGGCGGTAAAAGGGGACGGACTCGTCAAAGGTGACGTCCTGAGACGCAAAGACACGGCGCGAGGCGGGGTCGTAAAACTGCCAGCCAGGCGCGTCAGGGACAAAGCCAAGGAAGACGCAAGGAATGGCGCGAGGGGAGAGCTTGTCCGCGGTGGTATCGCGGACAAAGGCACGAGCACCCCAGACCCGGAAACGCGACGCGTTGCCAACCTTCCCCGTCCACAGCAGTGTGGGCGAGGTCTCCGGCAAGGAGACACGGGGCCAAAGGTTGAGCTGATGCGCGGCGTACCGGACCGCAAACGGCCACAGAAAATGGGGGGCAGCCGCATGGATCATGGAGGTACGAGCGACCTCCATGACTAAGCCAATGCGGCGCTCAGCAACCCCATTCTGCTGCGGAGAGGCCGGAAGCGTGAAAGTCTGGCGGATGCCGTGCTCCGCACAGAAGGCTGCCAAGAGGTCTGAGGAGAACTCACCACCTCTGTCAGAGTGCAGACGCAGGACAGGAAAGTCCGACTGGAACCGCTCGCGGAGCTGGAGACGAGTAGCGCGGATCCAGGGGATCAAAACATCAGGGACATCCCCCTTGCGCTGCAAGGGGAAGACCGTGGTGTAGCGCGTGTAGTCGTCGACAACCAGCAGGAAGTACCGCTCGTGGCCCTGTCCACGGACGCGGGCTGGGCCCCACACGTACAGGTGGAGAGTCTGCAGTGGAGCCTCTGTGGGAGGGAACGAGGAGGAGTGAGGAGCGGCGCGCTGCTGCCCCTCGACGAAGGGAATGCAGGGCGGCGCAGGCGAGGGAGGGAGGGGAGGCAGAGACCTGGGAAGACCAGAAACCAGGAAGCGGGAGTGCATGCTGCGTAGGCGAGGCAGGGAGGGGTGACCAAGGCGGTGGTGCCACAGGAGAGTGTCGTGCGACAGCCGGCGACACTCACACTGTGTAGCTACCTGAGCAGACGCGTGCAACTGGGGAGACAAAGGGGCGGAGCGCGACGCAGTGGTGAGGGTGTACAGACTGGACCCTGGCGCACGAGCGAACGTGGCCAGTCTGGGAGCACATGCAAATCGCCACACGCTGCCGGCCAGGGGTGAAGGTGTCAACCCCCACATCCTGGAGGACAGCGTTACTCACCAAGTTCGTAGAGAACGAGGGGAGGTGGAGACCAGACAGCTTACTAGACGGGACCGCCGGACACGGAAGCACAGTGGAAGACCGTGCAAGCACTGGGCCCCCAGAGGGGTCAGCCAGTGAGACAGGAACAGGTGCAGGGAGGGGAGTGACTGTGGTACTGTCGCGAAAGAAACAGCGGGAAGCACCAGAGTCAAGTGTAAAGGTGTGCAAAGCCTGTGCAGGCGCAGTACCAAGAGGAGCAGACTCACAAGCACCTAGTGCTGCAGGGGCTATACCAGGGGCTATACCAGGATCCGGCGGCACACACAAGTAGCAGTCACCCTCAGCACTAACAGACAATACATACATAGCAGCAAGAATTGCCTCATAGTCAAGATCAAAGATAGGTACATCACGCCTAAGCAAGTCTGCCCAGTTGGGGAACTCAGGAGCATCAAGAAACTTGGCGCTCCAGGCGTCGCTAAGCCGAGCGAAGCAGCGCTGCTCAGTGTGAAAACCTGTGCACTGGCGACCAGCGCGGGGACCTGTGCGGATGATATAGGGGCAGCGACAAGGACCCCCAGAAGCCCCACGCCCGGCATACCAGTCAAGAAGCTGCTGGGAAGTGGGGGTCTGGCGCTGACGCTGATGCTGCTGCTGCTGCTGCTACTGCTGCTGCTGCTGCTGCGGCTGCTGCTGGCCCTGACCACCAATGCCACTACCGCTCCCTCGTCCCCCACCGCCGCTACTGCCCCCTCCACCGCTCCCAGTGCCTCCGCCGCCCCCACCACCACCTCCACCGCCTCCACCCCCACGACCACCCCCACCACCTCCACCTCCCCCGCCGCCTGCACCACCGCCACCTCCACCGCCACCCCCACCGCCACTGCCACCCCTGCCGCCCCTGCCGTTGCGACGCTTCCCACTAGGAGCGGAAGCAGCTCCGACCCCCTCAGCACCAAGGTAGTTGTGAGCAGCAGCTGCGGAGGCGTAGGAGGGGGTGAGAGGGGAGGGGGGGCACCCCTCAAAGAGGGGAGAGCGAGGAGTGCCACGAGCAGCACCTACAGCGAGGATGTTCTTCTCTGCTGCGAGGAGGTGCTTCTCGAAGTCGTCGACAGTGAGAGTGGTGGGGTCTAGCGCTAGGAAGTGGTCCCTGACAGAGCTAAGAGTGTCAGGGAGGCGGGTGACGAGGAAATAGAGAGTGAAGTACATCGGAGGGGGGTTTGCGGCGCAGAACTCGGCTGAAAGAGCGGCACGAAAGCGAGAGTCAGTAGCGCGTAGGTGAGAAACTAGGTCCTCAGCAGTGGTGAACGAGGAAAGATCGGGAACAGGTACGGTAGCATGAGTCGACCTATGGCTGCAGTGGCCGGGGAGGAGTAGCGCGCAACTACAACATCGTACAGTGTCTTAGCAGTTCTGTGCTGGCTGAAATGCGCTCGCTCAGTAATCGGCAGGTGGTTCCTAATAGCTAGGCGTGCAGCAGCATCACGAGTCTGCCACTGGGAGCGTTCTAGAGCAGGAGCATCAGCAGCAGGAGTAACGGCAGTGCCAGAGGCGTAATCAAACAGGGAAACGCCCTCTTTGGCATCAGTCAGAAGGAACAGCTGGAGATCGTCTAACCATACAGTGAACTCGATGGGACGACCGTCAGGCTCGAACGCTAGAACGTTGGGCGTCGCCATATTGGCTTAAGGCAGGAGGCAGAAGGCAGCAGGCAGCAGACAGAGGCAGCAGGCACCAGGTAGGAGGCAGGTGGCAGGCAGGCGGCAGCAGGCAGCAAGCAGGCAGGCGGCAGCAGGCAGCAAGTAGCAGGCAGGCAGCAGGCAGGCGGCAGGCAGGCGGCAGCAGGCAGCAAGCAGCAGGCAGGCAGCAGGCAGGCAGCAGGCAGGCGGCAGCAGGCAGCAAGCAGGCAGGCAGGCAGGCGGCAGGCAGGCGGCAGCAGGCAGGCTGCAGGCAGGCGGCAGCAGGCAGCAAGCAGGCAGGCAGGCAGGCGGCAGGCAGGCGGCAGCAGGCAGCAAGTAGCAGGCAGGCAGCAGGCAGTAAGTAGCAGGCAGGCAGCAGGCAGGCAGCAGGCAGGCGGCAGGCAGGCGGCAGCAGGCAGCAAGCAGCAGGCAGGCAGCAGGCAGGCAGCAGGCAGGCTGCAGGCAGGCGGCAGCAGGCAGCAAGCAGGCAGGCAGGCAGGCGGCAGGCAGGCGGCAGCAGGCAGGCTGCAGGCAGGCGGCAGCAGGCAGCAAGCAGGCAGGCAGGCAGGTGGCAGGCAGGCGGCAACAGGCAGCCAGTAGCAGGCAGGCAGCAGGCAGGCAGCAGGCAGGCGGCAGGCAGGCGGCAGCAGGCAGCAAGCAGCAGGCAGGCAGCAGGCAGGCTGCAGGCAGGCGGCAGCAGGCAGCAAGCAGGCAGGCAGGCAAGAGGCAGGCTGCAGGCAGGCGGCAGCAGGCAGCAAGCAGGTAGGCAGGCAGGCGGCAGGCAGGCGGCAGCAGGCAGCAAGCAGGCAGGCGGCAGCAGGCAGCAAGCAGCAGGCAGGCAGCAGGCAGGAGGGCTGCGTGAGGCTGCTGGCTGCGTGTGGCGGCTTGCTGCACGAGGCTGCTGGCTGCGCGTGGCTATCATGTTAGAATCATAGGCAAAAAGTGATGTCGACTATCGAGAGGCTTGGTACAAAGAATGAACCTAAGGGGTTGCACCCCACAGTGTGTACCCCACTAAGCCTACCCAGAATATAACATGGATATACATATGTTTGACAAAGAGGTCACAAGACCAGTCAAGAAAGGCAAAGCAAGCTGAGCACAAGCAAATGGCCACAAGACAAGTTCACATGCAGAGTTATATAAAGGAGAACAAACAATACAGTGAACACAACCTAGCAAGTGTAAGCATGCAGGTTTATGTATAAAGAGTATAGTACAAGCAGAGTCAAGAAGTAAGCAAGTGAGGCACAGTAGGTACAAGGCCTAGAACAGTACAGAAACGCTGATGATCACAAGGCTGAAGTGCCTTGGTGAAAACATCAGCAGTGTTGGCCTGAGAGGCCACGTAAGCAAGAAAGTAGCGCAGAGCAATGTGCTTTGTTTTGTGCTCCAGTCTGTGCTCCTGACACAAGGCCATCATGGCCTTGTTGTCGACGTACAGAACTGGAGGAGAACGAGGCGCCTCTCCCAAGTCGGTCAGCACGTTGGTGAGCCAGCGTAGCTCCTGTGCAGCCATGGCCCCAGCGTAGATCTCAGCCTCACAACTGGAGCTGAGAACAGAAGAAGAGTGGGTAGACCGCCAAGAGACAGAACCGGAGCCAAGAATGAAGGTGTAACCCTGTGACAACCGCTGCGTAGCCAAGTCGTCAACCCAGGAGGCGTCAGCGTGACCGGTGATGACAACTCGAGCCCGTCCTCCAAGCACGAGCCCCATGCCCGATGTACTGCACAAGTATCGCAACACCCTCTTCGCAGCATCCCAGTGCACCTTTCGGTGCCCGCCGGGAGCCACGTAGCGAGCCAGAAGGCTGAGAGGGTATGCAAGGTTAGGTCGTGTGCAAGTCATCAGGTACATGAGGCAGCCCACAAGCTCTGGATACGGGCCACTCGGCTCTACGGACTCGTCCGAAGGTGGAGCTGAGAGCGAGTGACCGGTAGGCAGAGGAGTGGACTGTGGCGAGGAGTACGTGAAGCCGAAGAGCTGAAGGACCTGCTGCACCATGTGTGACTGAGTCAAGGTAATGGTGCGCTGTGCTCTATCCCGGGTGATCCGCAAGCCAAGATAGCTTGTCAGCTCACCCAGGTCTGTGCACGTGTGTCTCTTCTGCAGCTCCGACTTCACATGGGCGAGTGCCTCAGTGTCAGCAGTAGCAAAGACGAGGTCGTCTACGTACACGAGAACGTAGAACGGCGGCAGAGTAGTGTCAGTGTGTAAAAACAGAGAAGGGTCAGAAGTGGAAGGAGCAAAACCAAGAGCAGCAAGAGTCGTCCTGAGTGTGTCGTGCCACTCACGGGGTGCCTGGCGGAGACCGTAGACTGGCCGCCGGAGGCTCCACTGGGTACCAGCAGGAAACGACCCAGTGAAGCCAGGTGGGCGGCGCAGCCAGATCTCCTCGTGCAGGCTGCCCTGTAGGAAGGCTGTGCTGAAGTCAAGCGAGTGGAGCTCGTAGTGACGCTGAGCAGCAACGTGCAGCAGTACCCGAAGAGTGGTCATCTTCGGGGTAGGGGAGAAGGTCTGAAAGAAGTCAACTCCCTGTCGCTGACTGAAGCCACGTGCAACGTAACGCGCCTTGAAGGCAGGCGGAGAACCCGGCGGCCGCTTCACCCTGAAGATCCACATGCCACTGACGATGTTTGCCCCAGGTGGGGGAACCTCGTCTACGCAGGTGCCTGTGGACTTCCAGGAAGCCATCTCGGCATCCATGGCTGCCTGCCACTGAGAGGAGTAGGGACCCTCTATCGCCTCTGCGTAAGAGCGCGGGGTCGGGATGTCTGGTGCATCCGGGTCTCCCTTAGGGGCAAGCAGCATGGACACGAGATGAGGAACTGCAGCGGCAAAGCACTCAAACTCCTCCTGTCTGTCCTCAAGAACGTCCGTGCCAAGAGCACACTCACCCCCGACGGACTGAGGACAGACAGACACAGACGCAGACTCAGCAACAAGACTAGTGGCGTAGTCTAGGCGATAGGCTGTAGCAAAGTCAACAAGCTCAGTAACAAGAGCAGACGCAGCAGTGGACTCAAACAAAGGGTCAGTGATAGCAGTGGCCAGAAAGCGCGTGACAGCTGGACTAGTCTGCTCCTCCAGGTACTGGTGAGTCTGCTCTCTCTGGTACTGCACCTACTGAGGCCTTGCACACTTTCACACTTGACTCCGGTGCTTCGCGCTCTTTCTTTCGAGACAGCACCACACTCACGCCGCTCAGTCGGCCTGTCGCAGTCTCCCTTGCTGACCCCTCTAGGGGCCCAGTCCTTGCGCACTCCTCCACGGTTCTACCGTGTCTTGCGGCCCCGTCGGGCTTGCTGTCGGGACTCCACCTCCCCTCGTTCTCTACGAACCTGGTAAGTGGAGCTGACCTCCAGGATGCGTGGGTTGACCAGTTCGCCCCTGGAGGTCAGCGTGTGACCCACTGCACTTGCTCTCGGACGGGCCGCCACCTGGCCTCGTTCACCCGTCGGCCAGGCTCGAGTCTGTACACACTGACTACTGCGTCTCCTCCGGTCCCTGCGTCTAGTCAGGTAGCTGCGTCCAGTCAGGTGTTTGTTGCCGCGTCCAGGTCTATTCCTGCGTCTACCCCCTGCTCGTGTCGTCCTCTGTCGCACGAGACTCTCCTTTGGCACCACCGCCTTGGTCACCCCTCCCTGCCTCGTCTTCGAGGTATGGCCTCCCGTACCCTTGTCTCGGGTCTACCCCGGTTCCTCCCTCCCCTTCCTCTGGGGCCTGCCCCTACCTGTGTTCCTTGTGTCAAGGGCCGGCAGCGCGCCGCTCCTCACTCTTCCACGTTTCCTCCGACAGAGGCTCCTCTTCAGACTCTTCACATGGACGTGTGGGGCCCAGCCCGCGTCCGTGGACAGGGTCACGAGCGTTACTTCCTGCTGGTCGTTGACGACTACTCGCGTTCCACCACAGTCTTTCCCTTGCGCAGCAAGGGTGAGGTCCCTGAGGTGTTGATCGACTGGATCCGCGGTGCTCGTCGCCAGCTCAGCGAGCGTTTCGGCTCGGACCTTCCTGTTCTGCGTCTGCACTCAGACAGAGGTGGTGAGTTTTCCTCCGACCTCCTGAGGGCCTTCTGTCGTGCAGAGGGCATCCGCCAGACGTTCACGCTTCCGGCCTCCCCACAGAAAAATGGGATTGCTGAGCGCCGCATTGGCATGGTCATGGACGTCGCTTGTACGTCCATGATGCATGCGGCTGCTCCCCATTTTCTGTGGCCATTTGCGGTTCAGTACGCTGCGCATCAGATCAACCTTCAGCCTCGTGTCTCCTTGCCGGAGACCACACCCACATTGAGGTGGACAGGGAAGGTTGGCGATGCGTCAGCGTTCCGTGTCTGGGGATCTCGAGCTTTTGTCCGCGATACTTCAGCAGACAAGCTGTCCTCCCGTGCCGCTCCTTGCGTCTTCCTTGGCTTCCCCCCTGACACACTCGGGTGCCAGTTCTACCACCCCACCTCGCGTCGTGTTGTGTCCTCTCAGGACGTCACGTTTGACGAGTCGGTGTCCTACTACCGTCTCTTTCCCTACCGTACTGCCTCTCTCCCTCCCCCGCCACTCTTACTAGCACCAGGTACCCCTCCGGTAGACCCCCTCCCCCCTCAGGGTCCTGCCCCCTCAGGTGTGTCTCGGGTAGACCCTACCGAGCCGGTCGAGGTAGCTGTCGACTCAGGTGCTGCTAGGGGTGCTGAGCCTGCGGGTGCGGTGACTGGGGGTGCGGAGACTGGGGGTGCGGAGCCTGGGGGTGTTGAGCCTGAGCGTGTGGAGTCTGGGGGTGCTGAGCCTGCGGGTGCGGGGACTGGGGGTGCGGAGCCTGTGGGTGCTAAGCCTGAGCGTGTGGATTCAGGGGGTGCTGAGCCTGAGCGTGTGGAGCCTGGGGGTGCTGAGCCTGGGGGTGCTGCGTCTTGGGGTGCTGAGCCTGCGCGTGCTGAGTCTGGAGGTTCTCCGGGTGTCCCGTTGCGGGGGAAGCCCCTCTCTCCGCAGCGGCTTCGTGAGTGGTACGCTCGGCGCTGTCGCCGTGCTACTGGTGCTGCTGGTACTGGAGCTGCTAGAGGTGCTGCTGGTGCTGGAGCTACTGGAGGTGCTGCTGGTGTTGGAGCTGCTGGAGGTGCTGCTGGTGCTGGAGCTGCTCGAGGTGCTGCTGGTGCTGGAGCTGCTGGAGCCGCTGGTCCTGGAGGTGCTCGTACTGGAGGTACTGGAGCTGCTGGGGCTGGTGGTGCTGCAGGCGTTGGCGATGCAAGTACTAGAGCTGGTGGTGCTGCGGGAGTTGTTTCTAGAGACCCTAGAGCTGAGGTTACTGGTGCTGTCTCTACTGTTTCTGGAGGCGCTGCGCGGCCGCGGCCGTACTACGTTCCACTCCTTCAGCAGGTTCTTGGTCTACAGCCCTCTCCTGGTCCTACTCCTCCTTTACTGAGTCCACCGCCTGTCCAGTCACAGTCGCAGTTACAGCCGGCCTCTCCACTGCCTGGTCCTTCTCTTTACTCTGGACCGACTAGAGGTCTTACGGAGCGTCGTGAGCCTGAGTCTCGTCCTGTGTCGCCTGAGTCTCGACCTGCGTCACCCGATTCTCGTTCCGAGTCGCCTGTCCGCACTGTTCGCGCTGGTCGTCGTGTTTCGCGTCCGCGTCCTCCACCTGTCCCTGGAACTCACTCGATGACTCTGCGTCCTTCCACTGCTCCACAGCGTGTCCCTCTGCCGTCTCCTCCTGCGTCCTCTCTTCTTGATGGTCCAGACCCAGAGTCTGACTCCCTTCGTGCTGCTAGTCCTACTGTCACGCGCTTTCTGGCCACTGCTGTCACTGACCCTTTGTTTGAGTCCATTACTGCGTCTGCTCTCGTTGCTGAGCTTGTTGACTTTGCTGCAGCCTGTCGCCTAGACTTTGCCACTAGTATTGTTGCTGAGTCTGCGTCTGAGTCTGTCTGTCCTCCGTCCGTCGGGGGTGAGTGTGCTATTGGCACGAACGTTCTTGAGGACAGACTGGAGGAGTTTGAGTGCTTTGCCGCTACTGTTCCTCATCTCGTGTCCATGCTGCTTGCCCCTGAGGGAGACCCGGATGCACCAGACATCCCGACCCCGCGCTCTTACGCAGAGGCGATAGAGGGTCCCTACTCCTCTCAGTGGCAGGCAGCCATGGACGCCGAGATGGCTTCCTGGAAGTCCAACCGCACCTACGTCGACGAGGTTCCCCCACCTGGGGCGAACATTGTCAGTGGCATGTGGATCTTCAGGGTGAAGCGGCCGCCGGGTTCTCCGCCTGCCTTCAAGGCGCGTTACGTTGCACGTGGCTTCAGTCAGCGACAGGGAGTTGACTTCTTTCAGACCTTCTCCCCTACCCCGAAGATGACCACTCTTCGGGTACTGCTGCACGTTGCTGCTCAGCGTCACTACGAGCTCCACTCGCTTGACTTCAGCACAGCCTTCCTACAGGGCAGCCTGCACGAGGAGATCTGGCTGCGCCGCCCACCTGGCTTCACTGGGTCGTTTCCTGCTGGTACCCAGTGGAGCCTCCGGCGGCCAGTCTACGGTCTCCGCCAGGCACCCCGTGAGTGGCACGACACACTCAGGACGACTCTTGCTGCTCTTGGTTTTGCTCCTTCCACTTCTGACCCTTCTCTGTTTTTACACACTGACACTACTCTGCCGCCGTTCTACGTTCTCGTGTACGTAGACGACCTCGTCTTTGCTACTGCTGACACTGAGGCACTCGCCCACGTGAAGTCGGAGCTGCAGAAGAGACACACGTGCACAGACCTGGGTGAGCTGACAAGCTATCTTGGCTTGCGGATCACCTGGGACAGAGCACAGCGCACCATTACCTTGACTCAGTCACACATGGTGCAGCAGGTCCTTCAGCGCTTCGGCTTCACGTACTCCTCGCCACAGTCCACTCCTCTGCCTACCGATCACTCGCTCTCAGCTCCACCTTCGGACGAGTCCGTAGAGCCGAGTGGCCCGTATCCAGAGCTTGTGGGCTGCCTCAAGTACCTGATGACTTGCACACGACCTGACCTTGCATACCCTCTCAGCCTTCTGGCTCGCTACGTGGCTCCCAGTAGGCACCGAAAGGTGTTGTGGGATGCTGTGAAGAGGGTGTTGCGCTAGTTGTGCAGTTCGTCGGGCATGGGGCTCGTGCTTGGAGGACGGGCTCGAGTTGTCCTCACTGGTCACGAAGTCGCTTCCTGGGTTGACAACTTGGCTACGCAGCGGTCGTCACAGGGTTACACCTTCAGCCTTGGCTCCGGTTCTGTCTCTTGGCGGTCTACCCGCTCGTCTTCGGTTCTCAGCTCCAGTTGTGAGGCTGAGATCTACGCTGGGGCCATGGCTGCACAGGGGTTACGCTGGCTCACCTACCTGCTGACTGACTTGGGAGAGGCGCCTCGTTCTCCTCCAGTTCTGTACGTCGACAACAAGGCCATGCTTGCCTTGTGTCAGGAGCACAGACTGGAGCACAGAACGAAGCACATTGCTCTGCGCTACTTCCTTGCTCGAGAGTTGTAGCAGCGTGGCCAGCTTCGTCTCGCTTACGTGGCCTCAGAGGCCAACACTGCTGATGTTTTCACCAAGGCACTTCAGCTTTGTGATCATCAACGTTTCTGTACTGTTCTAGGCCTTGTACCTACTGTGCCTCACTTGCTTACTTCTTGACTCTGCTTGTACTGTACTCTATATACATATACCTGCATGCTTACACTTGCTAGGTTAAGTTCACTGTATTGTTTGTTTTCCTTTATATAACTCTGCATGTGAACTGGCCATGTGGCCATTTGCTTGTGGTCAGACTACGTGGTGACTTTGTGATCCACCTTGAGCTTGCTTTGACTTTCTTGACTGGTCTTGTGACCTCTTGTTCTCCCCCACTTTGCCTATGGGGGTGTGTCAAACTCATATGCTATAGTCTGTTTAGGCTGTAGTGGGGTAGTTCTTATAGGGTACAACCCTTTTAGGTTTGCTACTTGTACCCACCTGCTTCCTAGTTCAATCATTCATTCCTTCAATATTCTAACACGCGCCGGCGTACGGCTACTTCAAAATTTCGCCGGACAAGATCGGTGTGCCGAAGCCGCTCGAAGGATGCCATGACTTAATCACATGGATAGAATCTATTGAGCCCTAGCAGGAGATCGCCGGATTGAAGAAGTTCGTCGACGGAAATGTTTTGGCGCCGGACGAGGAGGATGTCGAGCTCTGGTCAGAATTTCGCGCTGCGCATCTTCTGACCTTTATGGTCATTTCGATGTGCTGCTCGCCTCTGGTGCAAGTCGCATTGAAGTCGTGCAAACTTTGAGTGGATGCTGGCTACCAAGCATGGCAGTACATCATGCGCACCTATAAAGCGACCGACGACCTCTACATCAGCCAACTGGAGAAGAAATTGACCAACATTCGTATGGGGGAGCAGGAAACGGCGACCGAGTACTGCAATCGAGCGCGGCGAGTTTTGGCCGATCTGCGGATGGCCGGCGTCGACTACTTGGTAGCGTCGTATGTCACGGCGTCGACTACTTGGTAGCGTCGTATGTCACGCGTGAGACTCTGAACGAGGACTCACTCTCGAGCCACATCCTCCAGGACGAGTTCATGCAGGATTCTGAGCGGTCCACGGAGCTCCTTCCGCGGGCCAAATACGTGACGCTGACGAAGCAAGGACGTTAGACGGGGCCGCGTGGGAAGTCGGGCGGAGGCGGAGGCGGTGGCAGAAAGTCGTCGAACACGAAGTCAATGATCGCGGTAGCAGTAGTTCGCGTCGAGGAGGACGCCGCTGCTACATTTGCGGAGACACCGACCATCTCTGGTACGACTGCCCTGACCGCGACAAGTCCGACGTCGATCAGAGAGGAAGCCGCGGAAAGTCTGAAAATGCCCGTCGAGCAGAGGACGGGAAGTCTAACAGCGACCGTCGTCGTCGAGACAACCAGCCGCGCAAGGAGTAGCCAGCGTCGTCGAAAACGCCGTCGAAATCAGAGGGAGATACATCGAGTGGCAAGGAAGCCTCTTGCTCGATGGTTGGCATGGTCGAGTCAACTATTTCGCTGGCGCCGGAGGCTGGCGAAGACTTCCAAGCGATCGCAGCAGCTGTGCAGGCGAATCCGACCGTGATTCTGCTTGATAGTGGCTGCTCCCATCATTTGATGGGAACGCGAGAGGCCTTTGTCGACATGAAGCCAAGAGGCGTCATCCGTCACGTGCGCGGATTCAACGGTGTGCTTCAGAACGTCGAAGGTCGTGGCACGGTTGCTCTGACAGGGGAGACCGGGAATCCGATTCTCATCCCCGACGTGTTGTACGTTCCGAGTGTGCACGCGAACCTGCTATCGGCTGGTCAGTTGAAGGACAGCGGCGTGAAGCTGCAGGATGAGGGCGACGAAATGCTGCTCGTTTCCGTTGCAGGAGATGTGCTCGGTCAAGCACACTACTCCGGCCGAGTCCTCTGCACTGACCTCCGCCCCTACTCCTCGAAATCGACGACACCTTCGACGGAGGCAGTTGCTCTGCGGACGATCGCCTCGGCAACAAAGTCAACGTCGGAAGGTGGCACGCAAGGCTCGCGCCTGTCGGCATCGACACAATTAAGAGTCCGGCGAAGCATGAAGTTGCCGTCGGATTGGAAATCAAGCAATCGACCGGATCCGATCTGCCATGTGCCTCCTGCATCGGCGGCAAGCTGGCACGGCATACTTTATCGGAGAAGGGCTCGGATGCTGAAAACGCCCTTGACATCGTCCACATTGACCTCTTCGACCCCTTTCGTGTGGCTGCCACTATTTCTTCCTCCTCAAGGACCGGAAGACTTGGTTTGTGTGGATCCGTTCGATCGCGAAAAAGAGCGATGTGCTCAGCGTGTTTGAGAAGTGGCTGAAGGAAGTGGAGCGGCAAACGTCAAAGTCCGTGAAAAGGCTGCGCTCTGATCGCGGAGGCGAATTCCTTGGCAAGAAATTCACCGACCTTGTCGAGGACAAGGGTATCCTCCACAACCTCACATGCCCCTACACTGTGCAGCAGAACGGCATGGCGGAGCGGGAGATGCGCACGGTCGGCGAAGCTGTGCGAACGATGCTGTTTCACATGGGGGTGAAGCATCACTTGTGGCACCTCGCCCTTCGCCACACCGTCTGGGTGTGCAACTGCCTCGAACGGGCTTCCTTTCCTCCGAGGACGACGCCGTATGAGCTGCTGTTTGAAAAAAAGCCAGACCTTACGCTGGCGCGCGTGTGGGGCTGCATGGTGCAGTTCATGGTCCCGGAGCAGCAGCGCGGTGGATAGTTGGCGCCGAAGGCACGCTGGGGAATTTACCTCGGTGTTTTGCCGGATATCAAGGGCTGGGAGGTGCTCGACCTCATCGACAACTGCGTTGTCAGAACTGTGGAAGCAATCTTCTACGATTCCATGTCTCTAGAGGAGTGGAAGGTGGAGCATGGGCCGGCGTTAGCGCAGACGAAGGTTTCTCCGCTGACGGGTCCATTACCGGCGGCGATTCAGTTGCTCAAAGCCGAGGACGATGGTCCGTCTAACGATCCCTCTCTCACCATTCCACCCTCGTCGAAACCTCCTCCTCCTCTTCCCACCTCCCTCCCATCGCTCGCCCCCGGCCTGCCTAAGTCGGCATCGACGTCGGTCGCCAGCGATGAGGGGAGCATTAGTGCGTCGCCTTTGGCTCCGCCCATCGGCATCGCTGACAGTCGACGTAATCTGGTCGGCGAGCAAGTCGGTGTTGGAGTGAAGTCTCCGCCGACAGAGGAGCTGCCAAACGGGAAGGGCGTTTCAGAGAAGCCGTCGACAGAGGAGCCGTTGAACGGGGAGGGTGTTTCAGAGGAGCCATCGACAGGGGAGCCGTCAAACAGGGAGCACGATTCAGAGGAACCGTCAAACGAGGAGCCCGCTTCAGAGGAGCGGACGACAGGGGAGCAGTTCGACGACGGCACATCGAGCGACATTGTTGAAGTCGTCGGCGACGATGATGGGGAGCTGTCGACCGGAGAGCAGTCCAGCGACAGCGACAAGCCTGCAGTTCGACGTTCCACCCGCTCCAACTTTGGCAAGCCTCGCGAGAAGCTGAGCTACCATGCTTGCTTGCCGCCGACCTCCTACAGCACTCTGCTTGACGATGCGCCGTCCGATGTCGACTTGCCTGAGCTCGACCCTGATATGCACGCCAACCAAGAGCACCGCTGGGACATCGCTAACATGACGGTGAAGGAGGCGTTAGCGAGCTAGAAAGGAAAGGCGGTGAAAGCGGCAATGGACGAGGATATTCAAAGTCTCATCTCCAACGGCACATGGGAGCTGGTGGAGCGCCCGCGCGGCATCAATGTCATGAAGAACCGCCGGGTTCTAATGACGAAGTACCATGTCGACGACACGGCCGCCCGTGAAAAAGCGCGCCTAGTGGTGAAGGGCTTCACACAGGTTTACGGAGCCGACTACAACAAGACGAGACTACGAGAGCTACGTCACGCTGCGGATTTTCCTTAGCATCGTCGCCGTCCTCGACCTGCACCTCATGCAGCTGGACATGAAGAATGCTTTCTTTCAGAGCAAGCTCGACCGCGTGCTCTACATGGACCAGCTGGCTTACTACAATGATGGCACCGGCTGCGTATGCAAGCTTCTGAAGAGCTTGTATGGGCTGAAGCAGAGCCCTCTGCTGTGGTACTCCGCGCTCGACTCTGTGCTGACTGGCGCCGGCTCGAGCAAGAGCCAGGTCGACGAGGCTCTCTATTTCAGAGTTGGCGACGATGGAGTGGCGTACTGGGTGCTTGTCTACATCGACAACCTGCTCGCCGCAAGCAGCAGCACCGCGATGCTGAAAGAGCTGAAGGAGCTGCTGGAGGCCGCCTTTGAGTTGCGCGAGATCAGCCCGATCGAGAAGTATTTGCGGCTCGAAATTGAACGCGACCGTCCGGCGCGGAAGCTGTGGCTGCACCAGCAGTCCTACATCGACAAGCTGCGTAGGCGCTTCATCGACGAGGGGCAGACTGGTCGGCGTCCGAAGACACTCGTTTCCGTCGATGCCTACGCCGAGCTGACTTTCGACGATGAGGACTTTCAGTTGCGCGAAGAGGAGGAGTACCGCCAGAAGGTCAGTTTGCTGCAGATCGCTGCCACGACAACTCGGCCCGACATCGCTTTTGCGTGCAGCAAGCTGGGGTCCGGTCTGACGGTGAGGAGCGACCAGCACTGGTGTGAGGTCGATCGCTGCCTCACCTATCTCGCCGACACGCGCGATCTTGCTCTGGAGTTTGGCTGCGGACCCGAAACTCTGAAACTGGTCGGCTACGCGGACGCGGACGACGTCGGCGACAAGCAGACGCGCAGCAGCACTAATGGATACGTTTTCATCTTCGGCGGCCCAGTTGTCTCCTGGACGAGCCAACGCATCAAGTGCGTGACTCTGTCCTCGACAGAGTTGGAGTACATTGCGGCTATCGAAGTCGTCAAGGAGGCTCGTCGACTTCGCTTCCTCTTCGCCGAGTTCCAGCTCCTCGATGCTGGGACGCCAACTGCTCTGAACGTGGACAATCAGTTCGCCATCACTATCGCTGAGGGCTTGGGGCTGAAGGGCAACCTCAAGCACATGGAGCGACATTACGCCTGGCTGCAACAGATGGTGAAGCGCAAGAAGATTGCACTGGAATACATCCCAAAATCCGAGCAGCCAGTGGACTTCCTCACTAAGGCGCTGCATTTTCCGGCCTTCAACCGGTGCTTCGTCGCGGTCGGCCAAGTTCACCTTGCCGACGTCGGCGATGACGACGACGTGCAGTAGTAGGGGCCATGTCCTCTAACATGGCTGGTGCGGCGATCGGCGTGCGGGGTTGTGCACGCCGGCGAGATTTCTCCTTGTGTACTCTATCCCTCTTGGTTCTGGGTGGACCTTATGTGTGGGGGCCCAAGCTTGAGCTAGGCAGGGGAGTGTCGAAGTGAAAAGCCCCGCCCTCGCTTGGGCGTAGGCGTTCTCTGCGACGCCATGGTAAATTCGACGAAAGCGATCGTCGAATTGGTTTAGACGACCAGCGCGTCCTCTGGAACAATGGGTGGTTTTTGAGGAGGTCGTCCTTTGGTCGGCTAGCCCATCGACGAGCTCTGGTCGACGGGGTGCTGTTCGACAAGCTCGTCCTCTGATCTGCTAGTGAGTCGCGCGATCTCTGACGGACGGAGTGCTTTCGGAGGATCCCCGTTCTCTGATCGAAGGGCGCCGTTCCGCGAGCCTCGTCTCGGCGAATTGGTCGGCCGAATTCGCACGACTGCGAAACTCTGCGAAGGCATGCGAAATTCGCTTAGGTGGTTCTTAGCAAAATTTCACCTGCGGAATGGCATCATGTGCTCGACGGTGGACACCTGACGAAACCGTCATAACGTTTTCTACCTGGCACATGCGCAATGTCTCTGACGGTGAAACCGCCAACCTGCACCTACTTGGTAGGTGTACACATGCGCGCAGATATTCACATGCGAATGCAGCGCTGGCAGGCCGCCCTGTTGCAGCGCTGGCATGTCGCCCTTCTGCTACCCTGGCAGGCCGCCCTGTTTCAGCGTTGGTGAGCCGCTCTGATGCTGCGCTGGCAATTTGCCTTGCAGAATGCTTGCTAGGGTTTGCAATGCCATTCTAGTCATATCGCTTGCATGCCTCATTTGTATTCTATTCTCAATGTTCTTTTCAATTTCTTAGTGGAATCTCTTGTCAAATTTCTCTGTGAACAGAGCAAGTAGTAAGAACGCTACTAGAGCGCTACGATCACCTGCACAACCTCGTGCCCTCCTCCGTAGTCCACTCCCGTTGTAGGGTGACTCTCCGCATTATGGATATGAATTGGCATGGAATGGCCTAGCCTGTCCTAGGTTTGACTTGGCTTGGCTTGGTTGCTTTGGCTTGGAACGAATAGGATTGGCTAGGATTTGATTGGTTCTGCTCAGCGTGGCTGGCTTGGCTTGTCTTGGCCTGGCCTGACCTGATTTGCCGTGGTTTGGTCTGTCTTGGATTTGCTTGGCATAGCTTAGCTTTGAATTGTTTGGCTCGGCTTGGGTTAACATGGCTTGGATAGGCTTGGCTTGGCTTTGCATGGATTGGTATGGACAGCTTTGATTGGCTTGGTTTCAATCTGTCTGGCCTGGCTTGGCTTGGCCCGGCTTAGCTTGGCTGGCTTGATTGAACATGGCCTGCATGGGCTGGCTTCGCTTGGCATGGCTTGGCTTGCCGTGGATTGGATTGGATTGGATTGGATCGGTTTGGATTGGTGTAGACTGTTATGGCTAGGAATGACTGTGTTTGGTTTGCTTGGCTTGACTTGGCTTGGCATGACTTCGAGTACCAAGGATTTAACATGGCTTGCCTCGGCTGGACAAAGCTTGGCTTGGCCTGGCTAGGGCAGGCTTGGGTAGTCTTGGAATAGGCTTGGCTTGGTTTTGCTTGGAATGGCTTGGCTTGGCTTGGCTTGGCATGACTTGGATTAACAAGGATTTGCTAGGCTTGGCTAGGCTGGACAAAGCCTGGCTTGGCTTGGTTGGATTTGCTTGGGTTGGCTTGGCTTGGCCTGTCCTGTCCTGGCCTCACTTGTATCAGGGTGCATTGAGATGCCTTGACATGCATTGAGATGCCTTGACATGCCTTGAGATGCCTTGACATGCATTGAGATGCCTTGACATGCATTGAGATGCCTTGACATGCCTTGAGATGCCTTGACATGCCTTGAGATGCCTTGACATGCATTGAGATGCCTTGAGATGCCTTGAGATGCCTTGACATGCATTGAGGAGGTGCAGAAACGTTGCATCAGTCTGGAGGCATACCCAAAGTGGCTCAGCTGTAAATTCCCCTGGTTTCTGATCCTTTTTTTTTGTATTATTATCATTATTAGCAGCACGTTTGAGTTGGGGTGGGCCTGGACTGGGCCTGATGAACAGAAAGGTAAAAGAGGATGGGTGACTGTTTGCTCTAGTAGAATGCAAAGCCAAAGAGCACCTGGCTTTAGTTTTGGAACAGAGGCATTATGGTAACTGAGCATAGGGAGGTGTGGGCCACAAACGGACTGGATACCCAGAAAACAGCAGAAACAAATAGGCTGAATACGGCACCACAGATCAAGCGGCTGTGAGTCAGTGAGGCAAGTTGACTTTTGAGTCGACTCAAAATCGAATTTTAAGTTGACTCAAAAGTCAACCTGGAAATTGATACCCAGATGCAGTAGAAAAAAGCAGGCTGAAGAAGACACTGCACCTGAAGAGGCAACCAAACCCTCTGTGAGGCTGATTATGGAGGGAGAGCGATGGATGTGGGGGAAGGGGAAGCAATGAGGCTGATTGTCAGTGAGGCAAAGCAGTGAGAGGATGGAAGGCAGAGAGACGAAGAAGTGAGGGGGTGTAATTTAGTGAGGCAAAGCACTAAGAGGGTGAAAGTCCAGGGTTTAGGTGATCTACTGATAACCTAGGCTGGTCGGGTGAAGGAGGGTGGTGATGTGGGGAATGAGAGTATGCAGTAACAAACCTGTTTGATAAAACAAAACCGAAACAAAGCAAAACTTGAAACAACAAACCAGTTTGACAAAGGGCTTATGAGAAAGCATGAATATATGCCGAATTGGTATGAACATGCTAGTAAGTCAGGGCCTGACACAGAGACAGAGAGCATGCAAATATCAATCAAAATATTGAAAAGGAATCGTCGTGTCATAACAGCTCTTAGACTGGATAAGCACGTACACACAACACAGTGAAGAAACGAAAGTTGTGACCTGATTTGTAATGGCCTTCCTGAGACATGTGGTCACGAATCTTAGAAAGCTCAATATTAAGCATGCCTTCCTGAGGTATGTACTCTCAATATAGAAAAGGAATGTCGTGTAAAAGCAACTTACTGACTGGATAACCAGGGCTGATACAAACAGTACAGTGAATTAATGAAAGTTGTGCTCTAGACCTGATATTACATGGCCTTCCTGAGGCCTGTGGTCCAGAATCCTAAACAAAAAGCAAGACTTAGCGATTTTGTTATTGGATAGATGACCAAAGGAGAGAAGCAGGTGGAGGGGGAATGGTGCGTTCAATACGAACTAAAATAGTTGTTTGCAAGGGAAAAGGAGAAAGATGATGCATAAATAGAGCCACTGCCTCATAATGAAGAGTACATCCTTCTAGACTCAGAAAGAGAAGGGAAAGGTTTCCCTCAGAGCGTCACAGAGGTACACTATCCCCCTACTGGTACTTCCTCTGCGTCACGCATTTGTTCGTCTGCCAGTCCCAGTTACTCTGGACCAGAAACCTCATGTTATTCATCCCAACGACATTATATTCGTACGTTCCGCCGCTGCTGTCCTGGCCCGTTTCCGTGTCACCATAATCGCTGCTGCACTTGTCCGCATTCTCATCACCGTTCTCATCAGCCCACCCGGTCTCAGCATCAGGGTCCGTTGCTGCTTCCGCAATTTCATGAGCGATGACTGAAATCATGAAATCAATCGCAGGGTTCCCATTGGGTGACGGATCTCGTATCTGTTGGAAGTGTGGGGGACGGGATTGCCCCCCACGCGAAAGACCTCCCTTGACTCGGACCAAGGGAGGGTTCGTTCTTGGAAGGTTGGGGTGACGGCGAATTGTCCGCGTCGCCACGCAACCGAACTTTCCCCGGTTGGGTCCGAATATTTGTGGGGGGGACACTTGGCAGCCCCACAAGCATGCACGAAAATAGCAAGAGTGCAAGCAAATGTTACGAACATCTCGCTACACTCGCTATTGTTCCTTGTAACACACGATTGTCGGCGTGAAGAAACGAACTCGGCAAAGTCCGAAATTGTGAACGCGGACGTCGCGGAAATTGGACGCGATCCTGAGTCCGAATTTCCGGCAAGTCGCGCGCGGTTCGATGTTACAATTGTGCTTGCATGTTTTAGCTATAAAACCAGAGAGCAAATTCCAGAGAGTTAACTTCAACTCGTCACTTGTACCCATCCTTGCATTATAAGAAATATCTCTTTCAATTCTCAGGCGATTACAGAGATTCAAAGTGCCACGGATTCCTTGCTCCGAGCCCGTCGAAACGATCCTAGTCTTAGCTCCTAACTTGCCAAGTAGAATCTGTGGCGTCACTAGGAGTGAGACGGTTTCCTTCATGGTATCAGAGCTAGAGTAAGAGTGTTCGCTCAATCGTTGCTACGCGATGGGTACCACCGAGACTTCGTCAACGACGAATGCGCCAACAACCCCTTCCTTTCCGGCGGACTTTTCGACAACACCGCATGTTGTCGATATGAGCGTGGTGCCATTTTTTAACGGGGAGCACTTCTCCTCGTGGCACTTCAAGCTCAAGGTCTACATGATAGAGCGCGACTTGTGGGGCTTTTTCGATGGGTCGGCATCGAAGCCCTCTTCGGGCGATTCAACCGGGGAAAAGGAAGCGTGGGTGCGAAAGGACAAAAAGGCATTTGCCTTTCTTGTCTCCAAGCTAAGTCTCCAACTCGTCCCTATCGTGAGTCCGTGCATCGACCGTGAAGGCACGACTCGTGAAGCGTGGAAGCGACTCGAAGGAGAGCATGTCTCCAAGTCACTTCATAGCAAGCTTCAAGCGCACCTCGACTTTTTCACGGTGCGGATGAAGGACGGCGAGTCAATGCGCGCGTACGTAAACCGCGTGGAGGAGCTTGGCGAGCGCTTGGTGGAACTCGACGGGAGCGTGGAAGACAACGATTGGATCATGACGCTCCTCGCGGGCCTCGGTGAAGCATGGTCAACGGTGATCACGATGTTGGATGGGACACAAGATACGTGAAAGAAGGAGCAAGTGGTGGCACGCCTCATCAACGAAGAGGCGAGGCGCACGAAATTGCATGGCGATGCAATCGGTGCGGCACACTTCTCCCGCGATGCGAAGGCGAAAGGGACGGGTCACTTCAAGCGGCGCAACGACGGCAACAACCGCGGGAGTTCGAACGGGAGCGCGGCGACCTCAAGCTCATCACGAGGAGGATCGGCCAACGCCAATCGAGCTCGGGCGCAAGAGGGTGCTTGTCGTTTTTGCAAGAAGACGGGACATTGGTGGCGCGATTGTCTCGTTAAACCGGCAAAACGGCGGCCCGTCGCCCCTCGGCCCCCCGGCACCTCGGCCAGTCGTTCCTGGCCCCGCGGCCCGTCGCCCCTAGGCCCCCGTCGCCCCCGGCCCATCGCTCCTAGGCCCCGCGGACCGTCGCCCCTAGGCCCCGCGGCCCGTCGCCCTTAGGCCCCCCGAGGCTTGTCGCTCCTGGCCCCAAGGCCCGTCGTTCCTGGCCCCACTGCCCGTCGCCCCTAGGCCCCGCAGCCCGTCCCCCCTAGGCCCCCGGCCCTTTGGCCCGTCGTTCCCGGCCCCGCGGCTCGTCGCCCCTAGACCCCCAGCCCCTCGACCCGTCTCTCCTGGCCCCGTGGCCCGTCGCCCCTAGGCCCCGTGGCCCGTCGCCCCTAGGCCCCCGGCCTGTCGCCCCTAGGCCCCGCGGCCCGTCACCCCTAGGCCCCTAGCCCATCGCCCCTAGGCCCCGCGGCCCGTCGCCCCTAGGCCCCACGCCCGTCGCCCCTAGGCCCCGCGGTCCGTCGCCTTTAGGCTTCCAGCCCATCGCTCCCGGCCCAGCGGCCCGTCACTCCTGGCACCGCGGCCCGTTCCCCCTAGCCTCGGCCCATAGCCCCTGGCCCCGCGGCTCGTCGCCCCTAGGCCCCGACCCGTCGCCCCTAGGCCCCGGCCCGTCAACCCCAGGCCTCGCACGCCGCTTCTTGCGTGCTGCTGCTGATGCTGCTGCCCTGTTTGCCACCCCTCTCTGCTGCTCCTGCGTGCTGCTACAACTGCTGCTGCCTGCCCTGTGCTCTTTGCTGCCCTGCTTCTCCCCGCTCTGCATGCTGCGCCGCTATGGCTTCGCTTCGAGTTCTCGCGTTTGATCATGAGGGTGACTGTTACCGGTGTGTGCCACCTGACCCAGGTATAGCAATTGCTGCTCTAGGTGCTAGTGAGTGTTCTCTCCCTAGTACTGCACCTGCTGAGGCCTTGCATACCTTCACGCTGGACTCAGGTGCTTCACGCTGTTTCTTTCGTGACAGCACCACCCTCACTCCTCTCTCTACACCTGTCCCAGTCAGACTGGCTGACCCCTCCAGGGGCCCAGTCGTTGCCCATTCCTCCACTGTTCTCCCGTGTCCGGTGGTTCCGTCCGGCTCACTGTCAAGTCTTCACCTCCCCTCGTTCTCTACGAACTTGGTGAGTACCGCTGCCCTCCAGGATTTCATGGTCACTACCACCACTCCTGGGGGTCAGCGTGTGTCGATCTGCACGTGTACGCGGACGGGTCGTCACCTGGCCACGTTCACTTGTCGGCCAGGGTCGAGTCTGTACACACTGGCTACCGAGCCTCCTCAGGTACCTGCGTCTGCCCAGGTGTCTGCGTCAGGTCAGGTAGCACCCCCTTGCTCGTGTCGCCTCCTGTCGCACTAGACTCTCCTCTGGCACCTCCGCCTTGGCCACCCCTCCCTACCACGCCTGCGTGGCATGCACTCCCGCCTCCTTGTCTCTGGTCTTCCCAGGTCTCTGCCTCCCCTCCCGCCCTCGCCGGCCCCTCCTTGCCTTCCTTGCGTCGAGGGGCGGCAGCGCGCCGCTCCTCACTCCTCGTTTCCCCCGACGATTGCTCCTCTGCAGACTCTCCACATGGACGTGTGGGGCCCAGCCCGCGTCAGTGGACAGGGCCGCAAGCGCTACTTTCTGCTGATAGTTGACGACTACACACGGTACACCACGGTCTTCCCCTTGCACAGCAAGGGTCAGGTCGTTGATGTCTTGATCCCTTGGATCCGCGCCGTTCGTCTCCTGCTCCGCGAGCGGTTCCGTGCGGACCTTCCTGTCCTGCGTCTGCACTCTGACAGAGGTGGTGAGTTCTCCTCCGACCTCTTGCGGGACTTTTGTTGTGAGGAGGGCATTCTCCAGTCGTTCACGCTTCCAGACTTTCCTCAGCAAAATGGGATTGCTGGGCGCCGCATTGGCTTAGTCATGGAGGTCGCTCGTACCTCCATGATCCATGCGGCTGCTCCCCATTTTCTGTGGCCATTTGCGGTCCGGTACGGTGCGCATCAGCTCAACCTCTGGGCCCGTGTCTTCTTGCCGGAGACCTCGCCTAAACTACGTTGGACAGGGAAGGTTGGCGATGCGTCGGTGTTCCGGGTCTGGGGTTCTCGTGCCTTTGTTCGCGATACGTCTGCGGACAAACTCTCCGCCCGTGCTATCCCCTGCGTCTTCCTTGGCTTTCCACCAGACGCGCCTGGCTGGCAGTTTTACCACACCACCTCGCGCCGTGCCTTCCCTTCACAGGACGTCACGTTTGACGAGTCGGTTCCCTTTTATTGTCTCTTCCCCTACCGCTCTGCCCCTCCCCCGCCCCCGCCGCTCTTCCTTGCTCCCGGTCCCCCTCCGGTAGACGCCCTCCCGCCCCAGGGTCCTGCTCCCTCAGGTGTGTCTCAGGTAGACCCTCTCCCTGGTACTGTGCCTGTTGAGGTAGCTGGTGACTCAGGTGCTGCTCGAGGTGCTGCGTCTGGGGATGCGGAGCCTGGGGGTGTTGAGACTGGGGGTGTTGAGCCTGGGGGTAGTGAGTCTGAGGGTGCCGGGTCTGGGGATGCTGAGCATGGGGGTGCGTAGCCCGGGGGTTCGGAGCCTGAGGGTACTGAGCCTGAGGGTGTTGGGCCTGGGGGTGCGGAGTCTGGGGGTGCTGCGTCTCGGGGTGCTGCTTCGTCTGGAGGTCCTACTGGTACTTCGCTGCGACTGTTTCCCTGACCCGAGCCTCTCTCCCCGCAGCAGCTTTGTGAGTGGCTTGTTTGGCGCGCACGCCCTCGGAGTGGAGCTGCCAGAGCTGGAGCCGCTGAAGCCACTGGAGCTGGAGGTGCTGGAGTTACTGCTGGAGCTGGTGGTCCTGGAGGTGCTGCGTTTGTTGGTCCTGGAGGTGCTCCTACCAGGGGTACTGGAGTTGCCGGGACTGGTGGTGTTGGAGGCGCTGGAGCTGGATGTCAAACTTATATCTGCTATGGTCTATTTAGGCTGTAGTGGGGTAGCTCTTAGAGGGTACAACACTTATGTGTTTCCTATTTGTACCCATCTCATTTCTAGTTCATTCATTCTTTCGTCTATCTTTCTCAAATGGTATAGAGCTAGTTTCGAGAATTTTAAAAAAGGGCCCACCACTAAATTTTTTTACTGCCTACTTGACGCGCGCGTCGCGCTTTCCCTTCGAGGCCCGTCGCGGCCCCTGCGCCTGCCCTCAGAGCTAGCGCCCGCCACGTAAGGCCCCGTAAGGCCCCGTTATGCCCCGTAAGGCCCCGTAAGGCCCCGTGAGAGGCCCCGTAAGGCCCCGTCAGGCCCCGTTAGAGGCCCCGTAAGGCCCCGTCAGGCCCCGTTTGGCCCCGTTAAGGCCCCGTAAGGCCCCTTTCGGCCCCGTTAGAGGCCTCGTACGGCCCCGTCAGGCCCCGTTAGAGGCCCCGTACGGCCCCGTCAGGCCCCGTTAGAGGCCCCGTAAGGCCCCGTCAGGCCCCGTTTGGCCCCATTTAAGGCCCCGTAAGGCCCCTTTCGGCCCCGTTAGAGGCCTCGTAAGGCCCCGTCAGGCCCCGTTAGAGGCCCCGTACGGCCCCGTCAGGCCCCGTTAGAGGCCCCGTAAGGCCCCGTCAGGCCCCGCTTGGCCCCGTTAAGGCCCCGTAAGGCCCCTTCCGGCCCCGTTAGAGGCCCCGTAAGGCCCCGTCAGGCCCCGTTAGAGGCCCCGTACGGCCCCGTCAGGCCCCGTTAGAGGCCCCGTAGGCCCCGTCAGGCCCCGTTTAAAGGCCCCGTAAGGCCCGCCAGGCCCCGTTAGAGGCCCCGTACGGCCCCGTCAGGCCCCGTTAGAGGCCCCTTCAGGCCCTGCCCCGGTCCTGCTCCTGAACTGCCCCGGCCCTGCTCCTGCACTGCCCCGGCCCTGCACCTGCCCTGCCCCGGCCCTGCCCCGGCCCTGCCCCTGCCCTGCCCCGGCCCTGCCCCGGCTCTGCCCCGGCCCTGCACCTGCCCTGCCCCGGCCCTGCACCTGCCCTGCCCCGGCCCTGCCCCGGCTCTGCCCCGGCCCTGCACCTGCCCTGCCCCGGCCCTGCCCCGGCCCTGCCCCGGCCCTGCTCCGACCCTGCCCCGGCCCTGGACCGGCCCTGCCCCGACTCTGCCCCGGCCCTGCCCCGGCCCTTCCCCGGCCCTGCCCCGGCTCTGCCCCGGCCCTGCTCCGACCCTGCCCCGGCCCTGCCTCGGCCCTGCCCCGGCTCTGCCCCGGCCCTGCACCTGCCCTGCCCCGGCCCGGCTCTGCCCCGGCCCTGCCCCTGCCCTGCCCCGGCCCTGCCCCGGCCCTGCCCCGGCTCTGCCCCGGCCCTGCCCCTGCCCTGCTCCTGCACTGTCGCGGCCCTACCCCGGCCCTGCCCCGGCCTCGCCACTGGTAAGAGTGCCGCCCTGCCGAGCCGCGCCGCCCTGCCTAGCCTGCCCTGCCGAGTTGCACTGCTGCTGCTGCTAGCCTGCTGCTGCTCCTATCATGGCTAGTCTCAATGTTCTTACCTTTGATGCTGAGGGTCGAGCTGTTGACTCTGAGGTCTGGCTAGATGATCTGCAGCTTTTCCTACAGTGCGATAGCAAGGATGGCCTCTCACTGTTCGATCTCACGTCTGGCGCCTCTACTGCCCCTACTGCTGATGCTGACAGTACTGTTTGCTCGCAGTGGCTCACGCGCGATGCTGCTGCTCGTCTTGCTGTGCGCAATCACCTGCCGTCTACTGAGCGCGCGCACTTTAGTCAGTACAAGAGTGCTAGGGCTCTGTACGACGCTGTAGTTGCACGCTACTCCTCCCCTACCACTGCTGCCCTCAGCCGCCTCATGCTGCCGTACCTTTTTCCTGACCTTGCCGCCTTTGCCACAGTTACTGACCTAGTTGCTCACCTCCGCACTAGTGACGCTCGCTACCGCGCTGCCCTTCCCACTGAGTTTCTTCCCACGAACTCCCCCCCCATGTACATCACCCTTTACTACCTAGTCACCCGCCTCCCTGACTCTCTCTCCTCAGTCAGGGATCACTTTCTCTCCCTTTGCCCTACCGAACTGACTGTCGACTTGCTAGAGGAGCGCCTAGCTGCAGCTGAGAAGAGTATCTTAGCTGTTGGGGCTTCTCGCGGCGACCGTCGCACCCCCTTCTTTGAGGGGTGTTCCCCTGTCCCCCTTCTCCCCTCTGTTGCCTCTGCTGCTGCTGTCGACCTCGTTGGCACTGAGGAGGTCGGCGCTGCGTCTGCCCCTAGTGGGCGACGCCGCACTGGCAAGGGCAAGGGAAGCAAGGGTGGTGGAGGGGGCGGTGGAGGAAGCGGTGGAGGAGGTGGAGGTGGTGGTGGGGGTGGTCCCGGGGGTGGGGGCGTCGGTGGCGGCGGTGGAGGCCGTGGAGGCGGTGGCGGAGGCGGTGGAGGCGGCGGCAGCGGTGGTGGAGGTAGCGGAGGAGGTGGTGCTGGTCGCGGTGCAGCCACGCAGCGTGGAGGCCTTGGTGGCGGCCAGCGTCAGCAGCAGCTGCGCACCCGTGAGACCCCGTCTGTTCAGCAGCTCCGTAAGTGGTACGCTGGGCGTGGGAGGTCTGGGGGTGCAGGTCCCTGCGCGTACGTTCTTCGCACAGGCACTCGTAGTGGGGAGGTGTGTGGTCTCCCACACACCACGCAACGCTGTTTCGGCCGCCTGACTGACGCTTGGCGTACCCAGTTTCCTGACGCTGTTGAGCTTCCTCGTTGGCATGATCTGATTCTGCAGAATGTGCCTATTTTTGATCTAGACTTTGATGCTATCCTTGCTGCCATGTATGCTCTTGCTGATATTACTGAGGGTGACTGTTACCTGCGTGTCCCGCCCGACCCGGGCACTGTGGCTGCTGCTCTAGGGGCTAGTGCGGCTGCTGCTCTAGGTGCTAGTGCGTCTGCTGCTCCAGGTGCTGGTACGTCTCCTCCCTCTGGTACTGCACCTACTGAGTCCTTTCACACCTTCACACTTGACTCTGGTGCTTCGCGCTCTTTCTTTAGAGACAGCACCACGCTCATGCCGCTCCGTCGGCCTGTTGCGGTCTCCCTTGCTGACCCCTCCGGGGGCCCAGTCCTTGCACACTCCTCCACGGTTCTACCGTGTCCTGCGGCCCCGTCGGGCTTGCTGTCGGGACTCCACCTCCCCTCGTTCTCTACGAACTTGGTGAGTGGAGCTGACCTCCAAGACGCGTGGGTTGACCAGTTCACCCCTGGAGGTCAGCGTGTGACCCACTGCACTTGCTCTCGGACGGGCCGCCACCTGGCCACGTTCACCCGTCGGCCAGGGTCGAGTCTGTACACACTGACTACTGCGTCTCCTCCGGTCTCTGCGTCTGGTCAGGTAGCCGCGTTTAGTCAGATGTTTGCTGCCGCGTCCAGGTCTAGTCCTGTGTCTGCCCCCTGCTCGTGTCGTCCTCTGTCGCACGAGACTCTCCTTTGGCACCACCGCCTTGGTCACCCCTCCCTGCCTCGTCTTCGAGGTATGGCCTCCCGTAATCTTGTCTCGGGTCTCCCCAGGTCCCTCCCTCCCCTTCCTCCGGGGCCTGCCCCCACCTGTGTTCCCTGTGTCGAGGGCCGGCAGCGCGCCGCTCCTCACTCCTCCACGTTCCCTCCGAAAGAGGCTCCTCTGCAGACTCTTCACATGGACGTGTGGGGCCCAGCCCGCGTCCGTGGACAGGGTCACGAGCGTTACTTCCTGCTGGTCGTTGACGACTACTCGCGTTCCACCACAGTCTTTCCCTTGCGCAGCAAGGGTGAGGTCCCTGAGGTGTTGATCGACTGGATCCGCGGTGCTCGTCGCCAGCTCAGCGAGCGTTTCGGCTCGGACCTTCCTGTTCTGCGTCTGCACTCAGACAGAGGTGGTGAGTTTTCCTCCGACCTCCTGAGGGCCTTCTGTCGTGCGGAGGGCATCCGCCAGACGTTCACGCTTCCGGCCTCCCCGCAGAAAAATGGGATTGCTGAGCGCCGCATTGGCATGGTCATGGATGTCGCTCGTACGTCCATGATCCATGCGGCTGCTCCCCACTTTCTGTGGCCGTTCGCGGTTCAGTACGCTGCGCATCAGATCAACCTTCAGCCTCGTGTCTCCTTGCCGGAGACCACACCTACTCTGCGGTGGACGGGGAAGGTTGGCGATGCGTCCGCGTTCCGTGTCTGGGGATCTCGAGCTTTTGTCCGCGATACTACAGCGGACAAGCTGTCCTCCCGTGCCGTTCCCTGTGGCTTCCCTCCTGACGCACCCGGGTGGCAGTTCTACCACCCCACCTCGCGTCGTGTTCTGTCCTCTCAGGACGTCACGTTTGACGAGTCGGTGTCGTACTACCGTCTCTTTCCCTACCGCACTGCCTCTCCCCCTCCCCCGTCGCTCTTCCTTGCCCCAGGTACTCCTCCGGTAGACCCCCTCTCCCCCCAGGGTCCTGCCCCCTCAGGTGTGTCCCAGGTAGACCCTGCCGAGCCGGTCGAGGTAGCTGTCGACTCAGGTGCTGCTAGGGGTGCTGACCCTGCGGGTGCGGGGACTGGGGGTGCTGAGACTGGGGGTGCTGAGTTTGGGGGTGCTGAGTCTGGGGGTGCTGAGACTGGGCGTGCTGAGCCTGGGGGTGTGGCGCCTGAGGGTACTGTGTCTGGAGGTGCTGAGCCTGCGCGTGTTGAGTCTGGAGGTGCTCTAGGTGTCCCGTCGCGGCGGGAGCCCCTCTCTCCACAGCGGCTTCGTGAGTGGTACTCTCGGCGCTGTCGGGTTGCTGCTGGAGGTGCTGCTGGTGCAGGAGCTGCTGGAGGTGCTGGCGCTGCTGGTGGTGGTGCTGGTGCTGGAGCTGCTGGAGGTGCTGCTGGTGCTGGAGCTGCTGGAGGTGCTGCTGGTGCAGGAGGTGCTACTGGAGCTACTGGAGGTGCTGGCGCTGCTGGAGGTGGTGCTGGTGCTGGAGCTGCTGGAGGTGCTGCTGGTGCTGGAGGTACTACTGGAGCTACTGGAGGTGCTGGCGCTGCTGGAGGTGGTGCTGGTGCTGGAGCTGCTGGAGGTGCTGCTGGTGCTGGAGCTGCTGGAGGTGCTGCTGGGACTGGAGACCCTGAGGCTGAGGGCACCGGTTCTGTCTCTGCTGTTTCTGGAGGCGCTTGCGGCCGCGGCCGTACTACGTTCCGCTTCTTCAGCAGGTTCTTGGCTCCCCGCCTTCTCCTGGTCCTCCTCCTCCTTCCCTGAGTCCACCGCCTATCCCGTCTCAGTCGCAGTTACAGCCGGCCTCTCCGCTGCCTGGTCCTTCTCCTTACTCTGGTCCGACTAGAGGTCTTATGGAGCGTCGTGAGCCTGAGTCGCGTCCTGTGTCGCCTGCGTCTCGTTCTGCGTCGCCTGTCCGTTCTGTTCGCGCTGGTCGTGTTTCGCGTCCGCGTCTTCCTCCTGTCCCTGGCACTCACTCTATGACTCTGCGTCCTTCCACTGCTCCACAGTGTGTCCCTCTGCCCTCTCCTCCTGCGTCCTCTCTTCCTGACGGTCCGGACCCGGAGTCTGACTCCCTTCGTGCTGCTAGTCCTACTGTCACACGCTTTCTGGCCACTGCTGTCACTGACCCCCTGTTTGAGTTCTCTGCTGCGTCTGCTCTTGTTGCTGAGCTTGTTGACTTTGCTGCAGCCTGTCGCCTAGACTACGCCGCTAGTCTTGTTGCTGAGTCTGCGTCTGTGTCTGTCTGTCCTCCGTCCGTCGGGGGTGAGTGTGCTCTTGGCACGGACGTCCTTGAGGACAGGCAGGAGGACCTTGAGTGTTTTGCTGCTGCTTCACCTCATCTCGTGTCCATGCTGCTTGCCCCTGAGGGAGACCCGGATGCACTAGACATCCCGACCCCGCGCTCTTACGCAGAGGCGATAGAGGGTCCCTATTCCTCTCAGTGGCAGGCAGCCATGGACGCAGAGATGGCTTCCTGGAAGTCCACAGGCACCTACGTAGACGAGGTTCCCCCACCTGGGGCGAACATCGTCAGTGGCATGTGGATCTTCAGGGTGAAGCGGCCGCCGGGTTCTCCGCCTGCCTTCAAGGCACGTTACGTTGCACGTGGCTTCAGTCAGCGACAGGGAGTTGACTTCTTTCAGACCTTCTCCCCTACCCCGAAGATGACCACTCTTCGGGTA
Organism: Closterium sp. Naga37s-1; assembly: GCA_947471745.1. Taxonomy (NCBI): domain Eukaryota; kingdom Viridiplantae; phylum Streptophyta; class Zygnematophyceae; order Desmidiales; family Closteriaceae; genus Closterium; species Closterium sp. Naga37s-1. The sequence goes on along the minus strand of CANJKZ010000717.1, from coordinate 2,374,672 downwards.
CTGGTGCACGTTGCTGCTCAGCGTGACTGCGAGCTCCACTCGCTTGACTTCAGCACAGCCTTCCTACAGGGCAGCCTGCACGAGGAGATCTGGCTGCGCCGCCCACCTGGCTTCACTGGGTCGTTTCCTCCTGGTACCCAGTGGAGCCTCCGGCGGCCAGTCTACGGTCTCCGCCAGGCGCCCCGTGAGTGGCACGACACGCTCAGGACGACTCTTGCTGCTCTTGGTTTTGCTCCTTCCACTGCTGACCCTTCTCTGTTTCTACGCACTGACGCTACTCTGCCGCCGTTCTAAGTTCTTGTGTACGTAGACGACCTTGTCTTTGCTACTGCTGACACGGAGGCACTCGCCCACGTGAAGTCCGAGCTGCAGAAGAGACACACGTGCACAGACTTGGGTGAGCTGACAAGCTATCTTGGCTTGCGGATCACCCGGGACAGAGCACAGCGCACCATTACCTTGACTCAGTCACACATGGTGCAGCAGGTCCTTCAGCGCTTCGGCTTCACGTACTCCTCGCCACAGTCCACTCCTCTGCCTACCGGTCACTCGCTCTCAGCTCCACCTTCGGACGAGTCCGTAGAGCCGAGTGGCCCGTATCCAGAGCTTGTGGGCTGCCTCATGTACCTGATGACTTGCACACGACCTGACCTCGCATACCCTCTCAGCCTTCTGGCTCGCTACGTGGCTCCCGGCAGGCACCGAATGGTGCACTGGGATGCTGCGAAGAGGGTGTTGCGATACTTGTGCAGTACATCGGGCATGGGGCTCGTGCTTGGAGGACGGGCTCGAGTTGTCCTCACTGGTCACGCTGACGCCTCCTGGGTTGACGACTTGGCTACGCAGCGGTCGTCACAGGGTTACACCTTCAGTCTTGGCTCCGGCTCTGTCTCCTGGCGGTCTACCCGCTCTTCTTCTGTTCTCAGCTCCAGTTGTGAGGCTGAGATCTACGCTGGGGCCATGGCTGCACAGGAGCTACGCTGGCTCACCTACCTGCTGACCGACTTGGGAGAGGCGCCTCGTTCTCCTCCAGTTCTGTACGTCGACAACAAGGCCATGCTGGCCTTGTGTCAGGAGCACAGACTGGAGCACAGAACGAAGCACATTGCTCTGCGCTACTTCCTTGCTCGAAAGTTGCAGCAGCGTGGCCAGCTTCGTCTTGCTTACGTGGCCTCTCAGGCCAACACTGCTGATGTTTTCACCAAGGCACTTCAGCCTTGTGATCATCAGCGTTTCTGTACTGTGTTAGGCCTTGTACCTACTGTGCCTCACTTGTTGACTTCTTGACTCTGCTTGTACTGTACTCTATATACTTATACCTGCATGCTTACACTTGCTAGGTTGTGTTCACTGTACTGTCAGCTTTCCTTTATATAACTCTGCATGTGAACTGGCCTTATGGCCCTTTGCTTGTGCTCAGACTGTGTGGTGACTTTGTGATCCACCCTGAGCTTGCTTTGCTTTTCTTGACTGGTCTTGTGACCTCTTGTTCTCCCCCACTTTGCCTATGGGGGTGTGTCAAACTTATATCTGCTATGGTCTATTTAGGCTGTAGTGGGGTAGCTCTTAGAGGGTACAACACTTATGTGTTTCCTATTTGTACCCATCTCATTTCTAGTTCATTCATTCTTTCGTCTATCTTTCCCACACTGGAGACCCTACGGAGCCTGGAGCTGCTGGGGCTGGAGGCACTGGAGCTAGAGGCACTGGCACTGGAGCAGGAGGAGCTGGAGCTGGAGGCACCGGCGTGGGAGGCACTGGAGCTGGAGGAGCTGGAGCTGGAGGCCCTGGCGCGGGAGGCGCTGGAGCTGGAGGAGCTAGAGCTGTTGACCCTGGAGCTGGAGGTGATGGTTGTACTGGTGCTGGGTGCACTTTGCGGCCGCGACCGTACTTCTTTCCCCTGCTTCGGCAGGTTCTTGGTGCCCAGTCTTCTCCTAGCCTTACTCCTCCCCTGCTGTGTCCACCGCCTGCCCAGTCCCAGTTGCCGTTGTAGCCAACCTCTTCACTGCCTGCTCCTTTTCCGTACACTGAGCAGTCCGGCGGACTTACAGAGCGTCATGAGCCTGCGTCTCGTCTTGTCCCGAATGTTCGCACTGCTCGTCGCGTTCCTCGTTTGCGTCCTCCTCCTGTCCCTGGCACGCACGCTATGGCACTTCGTCCTTCCTTTGTTCTTTGCGTGTTCCTCTTCCGCCTCCTCCTGAGTCATCTCTTTCTGCTGTCCCTGACCCTGGGTCTGACCTTGTGCATGCTGCCAGTCCCACTGTCTCTCGTTATCTCGCTACTGTTGTCACTGACCCTTCTTTTGAGTCCACTGCTGCATCTTCCCTCGTTGCTGAGCTGCTTGACTTTGCTGCTGCCTGTCGTCTGGACTACGCCACTGCTCTTATTGCTGAGTCTGAGTCTGCCTCTCCTCCGTCGGTCAGGGGTGAGAGTGCTCTTGGCACAGACGTCCTTGAGGACAGGCAGGAGGACTTTGAGTGTCTTGCAGCTGCTGTACCTCGTTTCGCTTCCATGCTGCTTGCCCATGAGGGAGACCCGGATACTCTAGACATCTTGACCCCGCGTTCTTACGCAGAGGCGATTACGGGTCCTTACTCTTCTCAATGGCAGGCAGCCATGGGTCCTTACACCGTCTCGGGCGAACAGAGTCGATGGCATGTGGATTTTCAGGGTGAAGCGGCCGCCGGGATCTCCGCGTGCCTTCAAGGCGTGTTACGTTGCTCGAGGCTTCAGTCAGCGACAGGGGGTTGACTACTTCCAGACCTTCTCCCCCACCCCGAAGATGACCACTCTTCGGGTGTTGCTGCACGTCGCTGCTCAGCGTTACTACAAGTTGCACTCTCTGGACTTCAGCCCAGTTTTCTTGCAGGGCAGCCTGCACGAGGAGATCTGGCTATGCCGCCCACCTGGCTTCACTGGGTTGTTTCCTGCAGGTACCCAGTGGAGCCTACGGCGGCCAGTCTACGGTCTCCGCCAGGCGCCTCGCGAGTGGCACGACACACTGAGGACTACACCTGCGGCTCTTGGGTTTTCTCCTTCTACTGCTGACCCATCGCTGTTTCTACACACCGACACGTCGCTGCCGCCGTTCTACGTCCTCGTGTATGTCAACGACCTGGTCTTTGCAACTGCTGACACTAAGGCACTGACCCTTGTGAAGTCGGAGCTGCAGAAGACCCGCACTGACCTGGGTGAACAGTGCAGCTACCTTGGCCTGCAGATCACCCGGGACAGAGCACGGCGCACCATCACACTGACTCAGTCACACATGGTGCACCAGGTCCTTCAGCGCTTCGGCTTCCAGTTCTCCTCGCCACAGCCCACTCCTCTGTCTACCAGCCACTTGCTCTCAGCTCCACCTTCGAACGAGTCCGCAGAGCCGAGTGGTCCGTACCCAGAGCTTGTGGGTTGCCTCATGTACCTGATCATGTGCAGACGACCTGATCTCTCTACGTGGCTCCCGGTAGACACCGAAAGGTGCACTGGGATGCTGCGAAGAGGGTACTGCGTTATTTGTGCAGTACGTTGGGCATGGGGCTCATGCTTGGAGGACGGGGTTCAATTGTCCTCACCAGTCACGCAGATGCTTCTTGGGTTCATAACTCAGCTACACAGCGGCCGTCACAGGGTTACACCTTCAGCCATGGCTCCAGCTCTCTTTCCTGGCAGTCTACCCGCTCGTCTTCGGTTCTCAGCTCAAGTTGTGAGGCTGAGATCTACGAAGGGACCATGGCTACACAGGAGCTACGCTGGCTCACCTACCTGCTTATTGACTTGGGAGAGCAGCCTCGTTCGCCTCCAGTTCTGTACGTAGACAACAAGGCCATGATTGCCTTGTGTCAAGAGCACAGACTGGAGCACAAAACAAAGCACATTGCTCTGCGATACTTCCTTGCTTGAGCGTTGCAGCAGCGTTGCCAGCTTCGTCTTGCGTACGTGGCCACTAGGGCCAACACTGCTGATATATTCACCAAGGCACTTCCGCCTGGTGATCATCAGCGCTTCTCTACTGTGTTAGGCCTTGTGCCTACTTTGCCTCACTTGCTCACTGCGTGACTTTGCTTGTACTGTGATCTATATATAGACCTGCATGCTTACACTTGCTAGGGTATGATCACTGTATTGTTTGTTCTCTTTTATATAACTCTGCTTGTGAACTGGCCTTGTGGCCCTTTACTTGTGCTCGGACTGCGTGGTGACTTTGTCATCCACCCTGAGCTTGCTTTGCTTTTCTTGACTGGTCTTGTGACCGCTTGGTCTCCCCCACTTTGCCTATGGGGGTGTGTCAGAATGTTATATTGCTTACAATTGTGTAGGCTATAGTGGGGTAGCCCATATGGGGTACAACCCAATTAGGGTTAGTACTTGTACCCAACTCTTTCATAGTTAATTCATTCTCGTTTGTTATTTTGACAAACCTAGCAAGTGTAAGCATGCAGGTATATATATATATCACAGTACAAGAAAACTCATGTAGTGAGCAAGTGAGGCAAAGTAGGCACAAGGCCTGAAACAGTACATAAACGCTGATGATCACGAGGCTGAAGTGCCTTGGTGAATATATCAACAGTGGTGGCCCGAGTGGCCACGTAAGCAAGACGAAGCTGACCACGTTGCTACAAATCTCGAGCAAGGAAGTAACACAGAGCGATCTGCTTTGTTCTATGCTCCAGTCTGTGCTCCTGCCACAAGGCAATCATGGCCTTGTTGTCTACGTACAGAACTTGAGGAGAACGAGGCCGTTCTCCCAAGTCGGTCAGCAGGTAGGTGAGCCAGTGTAACTCCTGTGCAGCCATGGCCCCTACGTAGATCTCAGCCTCACAACTGGAACTGAGAATAGAAGACGAGCGTGTAGACCGCCATGAATCAGAGCCGGAGCCAAGGCTGAAGGTGTAACCCTGTGACGACCGCTGCATAGCCAAGTCGTCAACCCAAGACGCGCTTGCGTGTCCAGTGAGGACAACTGGACCCCGTCCTCCTAGCACAAGCCACATGCCCGATGTACTGCACAAGTAGCGCAACACCCTCTTAGTGGCCTCCCAGTGCTCTAGTCGGTGTCTCCCGGGCGCAACGTAGCGTGCCAGGATGCTAAGAGGGTTGGCGAGTTCAGGTCAAGTGCAAGTCATTAGGTACATGAGGCAGCCCACAAGCTCTGGATACAGGCCACTTGGCTTTACGGACTCGTCCGAAGGTGGAGCTGAGAGCGAGTGACCGGTAGGCAGAGGAGTGGACTGTGGTGAGGAGTACCGGAAGCCGAAGCGCTGAAGGACCAAGTCAGGTGGCAACAGAGACGACGGTGGCGGCGGAACGAAAAACGGTCGCCGCTGCACAGTGTCTCCAACACCAGTACCGCCAGCTCAAGCACCTCCAACGCGAGCACCTGCAGCTCCAGGGTCTCCAGCTCTAGCGCCTCTAGCTCCAAGGTCTCCAACTCTAGTGCCTCCAGCTCTAGTGCCTCCAGTACCAGCGCCTCCAGCGCCAAGGCCTCCAGCTCTAGTGCCTCCAGCTCCAGCGCCTCCAGCTCCAGCTCCTCCAGCTCCAGCGCCTCCAGCGCCAGGGTCTCCAGCTCCAATGCCTCCAACACCACCAGCTCCGGCAGCTCCAGTACCTCGAGTACAAGCACCTCCAGGACCAGCAGCTCCAGGAACTCTAGCACCTCCAGGACTAGTAGCTCCAGCACCTCCAGCTCCAGTGCCTCCAGCTCGAGTGCCTCCAGCTCCAGGGTCTCCAGCTCCAGTGCCTCCAACTCCAGGGTCTCCAGCTCCAGCGCCTCCAACACCACCAGCTCCGGCAGCTCCACTACCTCTAGTACGAGCACCTCCAGGACCAGCAGCTCCAGCACCTCTGGTACCTCGTGTCATAATGTTATATTGCTTACAACTGTGTAGGCTATAGTGGGGTAGCCCATAAGGGGTACAACCCAATTAGGGTTAGTACTTGTACCCAACTGTTTCATAGTTCATTCATTCTCGTTCATTCTTCTGACATGGTTTCAGAGCAGGTCCTTCGCTAGGACCGTTTTTTTCCTTGGGCCCAACATTGCGCTGCCCCACTAGCCGCCCCTAGCCCGGCCCGTCGCCCCTAGACAAATCGCCCCGGCCCGTTGCCCCTAGGCCCGTCGCCTCTAGGCCGGCCCATCGCCCCTAGCCCGGCCCCTAGGCCCGTCGCCCCTAGCCCGGCCCGTAGGCCCGTCGCCCCAAGGCCCGTCGCCCAGGCCCGTCGCCCAGGCCCGTCGCCCTTAGGCCCATCGCCCCGGCCCGTCGCCCCTAGCCCGGCCCGTAGGCCCGTCGCCCCTACCCCGGCCCGTCGCCCCTTAGGCGCGTCGCCCCAGCCCCGTCTACCCCTGCCTTGGTCACCCCTCCCTGCCACGCCTTCGTGGCATGCACTCCCGCCCCCTTGTTTCTGGTCTTCCCAGGTCTCTGCCTCTCCTCCCGCCCTCACCTGCCCCGCCCTGCCTTCCTTGCGTCGAGGGGCGGCAGCGCGCCGCTCCTCACTCCTCCTCGTTTCCCCCGACGACTGCTCCCCTGAAACGCTCCACATGGACGTGTGGGGCCCAACCCGCGTCAGTGGACAGGACCGTGAGCGCTACTTTTTGCTAGTTGTTGACGACTACACGCGTTACACCACGGTCTTTCTCTTGCGCAGCAAGGGTGAGGTCCCTGATGTCTTGATCCATTGGATCCGCAAAGTCCGCCTCTAGCTCCGCGAGCGGTTCCGTGCGGACCTTCCTGCCCTGCGTTTGCACTCTGACAGAGGTGGCGAGTTCTCCTCCGACCTCTTCCATGACTTTTTTTGTGGGGACGGCATCCTCCAGTCGTTCACGCTTCCGGCCTCCCCGCAGCAAAATGGGATTGCTGAGCGCCGCATTAGCCTACTCATGGAGGTTGCTTGTACCTCCATGATCCATGCGGCTGCTCCCCATTTTCTGTGGCCGTTTGCGGTCCGGTACACTGTGCATCAGCTCAACCTCTGGCCCCGTGTCTCCTTGCTGGAGACCTCGCCTACACAGTGTTGAACGGGGAAGGTTGGCGATGCGTCGGTGTTCCGGGTCTGGGGTTCTCGTGCCTTTGTTCGCGATACCCTCGGACCAGCTCTCCGCCCGCGCTATTCCCTGCGTCTTCCTTGGCTTTCCCCCTTATGCGCCTGGCTGGCAGTTTTACCACCCCACCTCGCGCCGTGTCCTGCCCTCTCATGACGTCACGTTTGACGAGTCGGTTCCTTTTTACCGTCTCTTCCCCTACCGCTCTGCCCCTCTCCCACCCCCAACGCTCTTCCTTGCTCCAGGTCCCCCTCCGGTAGACCCCCTCCCCCCCCAGGGTCCTGCTCCCTCAGGTGTGTCTCAGGTAGACCCACTCCCTGGTAGTGTGCCAGTTGAGGTCGCTGTAGAATCAGGTGCTGCTCGAGGTGCTGCGTCTAGAGGTGCTGCATCTGGGGGTGCTGCGTGTGGGAGTGCTGAGCCTGCGGGTGCGGAGCCTGAGGGTGATGAGTCTGAGGGTGCCGGGTATGGGGGTGCTGAGCCTGGGGTGCGGAGCTTGGGGGTGCTGAGCCTGCGGGTGCGGAGCCTGGGGGTGCTGAGCCTGAGGGTGCGGAGCCTGGGGGTGCTGAGTCTGAGGGTGCGGAGTCTAGGGGTGCTGAGCTGAGGGGTACCGCTTCTTCTGGAGGTCCTGCGGGTGCCTCGCCACGATTTTCTCCCCAGCTGGGGCCTCTCTCCTCGCAGCAGCTACGCGAGTGGCTTGCTCGGCGCACACGCCTTCGGAGTGGGGCTACCGGAGCTGGAGCTGCCGCTGGAGGCACTGAAGCTGGAGGTACTGGAGCTACTAGTCTTGGAGGTGCTGGAGTTCTTGCTGGAGCTGGAGGTCCTGGAGGTGCTGGAGCTGTTGGTCCTGGAGGTACTGGAGCTGCTGGAGGTACTACAGGAGTTGGAGCTGGAGGCACTGGAGCTGGAGCTTGTGGAGGTACTGGAGCCGCTGGTCCCTGAGGTGCTCGTACTGGAGGTACTGGAGCTGCTAGAGATGGTGGTGCTGCAGGCGTTGGAGCTGGAGACCCTCGAGCTGGAGTTGCTGGAGGTACTGGAGCTGCGGGTCTCGGCGGTGCTCGTACTGGAGGTACTGGAGCTAGTGGTGCTGCAGGAGTTGGAGCTAAAGACTACGGAGCTGGAGGCGCTGGCCCAGGGGGTGCTGGTGCTATTGGTGCTGGTTCTGGAGACACTGGACGGCCGCGACCGTCTTCTACTGGCCTTACTCCTCCCTTACTGTGTCCGCCGCCTTATAAGTCGCAGCCACCGTTACAGCCATCCTCCTCACTGCCTGCTCCTTCTCCTTACACTGAGCAGACCGGAGGTCTTACAGAGCGTCGTGAGCCTGTGTCTCGTCCTTCCTCGATTGTTCGCGATGTTCGCACTGGTCGTCGTGTTCCTCGTCCGCGTCCTCCTCTTGTCCCGGGAACGCACCATATGGCACTTCGTCCTTCCTTTGTTCCACAGCGTGTCCCCCTGCCGTCTGCTCTTGCGTCCTCTCTTGCTAACGGTCCGGACCCTGAGTCTGGCTTAGTTCGTGCTGCCAGACCTACTGTCCCTCGTCTTCTAGCCACCATTCTCACAGACCCTTCGTTTAAGTCTGCTCCTGCGTCTGCCCTAGTGGCTGAGCTTGTTCACATTGCTGCCGCCTGTCGTCTCGACTACGCCGCTATTCTTGTTGCTGAGTCTTAGTCATACTGTCCTCCGTACGACGGGGGTGAGTATGCTCTTGGCACGGACGTCCTTGAGGACAGGCAGGAGGACATTGAGTGTTTTGCAGCTGCTGTAACGCATCTCGTGTCCATGCTGCTTGCCCCTGAGGGAGACCCGGATGCACCAGACATCCCGACCCCGCGCTCTTACGCAGAGGCGATTACGGGTCCTTACTCCTCTTAGTGGCAGACAGCCATGGATGCAGAGATGGCATCCTGGAAGTCCACAGGCACTAACGTCGACGCAGTTCCCCCTCCTGGGTCGAACATAGTCGATGGCATGTGGATTTTCAGGGTGAAGCGGCCGTCGGGTTTTCCGCCTGCCTTCAAGGCTCGTTACGTTGCACGAGGCTTCAGTCAGTGACACGGAGTTGACTTCTTCCAAACCTTCTCCCCTACCCCGAAGATGACTACTCTTCAGGTTCTGCTGCACCTTGCCGCTCAGCGTGACTACGAGCTTGACTCTCTTGACTTTAGCATAGCTTTCTTACAGGGCAGCCTGCACGAGGAGATCTGGATACGCCGCCCACCTGGCTTCACTGGGTCGTTTCCTGCAGGTACCCAGTGGAGCCTCCGGCGGCCAGTCTATGGTCTTCGCCAGGCTCCTCGCGAGTGGCACAACACACTGAGGACGACGCTTGCGGCTCTTGGGTTTGCTCCTTCTACTGCTGACCCGTCGCTGTTTCTACACACCGACACTTCTCTGCCCCCGTTCTACGTCCTCGTGTGTTGGTGCAACCCTACGGTTTGCATTCGGCTTGTTGTCCGTGTGCGTGCATGCGTGTGTGCATGGAATGGTATGAGGGCATAAAATAATATATATTTCATGCTTACAATAGTGTGTGAATGATGAGGCATGATTTTGAATGTGTGTGTCGAGTCAATAGCGAGTTATCGCTAGTCGCGTGTCACGTCGTCGTTTGCGTGTCGTGTGCGGTTTTCTATTTTGTCGTGTGTGGAACGTTCGGCGTGTCGCAGGTGTGTGCAGCAGACTTCCAAAAACTCAAAGAAGAATTTATCTTGAAGAACTAGAGCCTTGGTTTCAAGATTCAACTGATTTCGAAGCTCTCCAAAAGGGTAAACTTTAAGATAGTGAGAATAGTTGCATTACTTTGTGTAGTGTAACATTTCTCTTGGTGTAGGCCTTTGTGGAGGGAAGTTTCGAGACCCTTCGTGGTTGGGGACAGTGTGGCACTGTTCCACATCACTGTACCTCGGCTCTTGGGGTTTGTAGGAGCTGGGAGTCATTCCCAACTCGTAACTCTTCCTATCTTGTGTTCTAAGTTTATAGTGGCTGCCATAGTGCCGTTCGTTCAAACCAACATTGCGTCCTCAATACTTGCTTAAATCGTGTGATTTAAATTGCTTATTGTAGGCGACATCAAGACGCTCCAGATCCATTTTATAGCAAGGCATTTGAAGCTGTGAGCAGAACGCTATCAACACTTGAAGCCGCTGAGCAGAAATCTGACTGTGCACTCTATCTTTCGTTTTAGGCACATTCAAGCCTATTGTGACTAAAACAAGTGGTATCAGAGCCCCTTGGAGCAGTTTCGACAATGGCTGGACGTGAGAAAAGGGGTGGCAGAGGTGCTGGTGGCAGTGGAGAAGTCCAAGCTCAAGGCCAACCCCGTGATTCAGCCATGGCGCCCATGCAACCAAGTCTTGGCCCACCTAGGGATGAGCTTAGGGTGTTTGGGCTTGACAAGTTCAACGGTGACAACTTTGCTGAATGGTCCTTCAAGATGGAGAACATCTTTGACCACTATGACCTGCTGGAGGTGATGGAAGGAACAGAGAAGCGCCCCGAGAACGACCCGGAGAAGAGTCCGTGGGTGCGGAAGAGCGCACAAGGCTATCTCCTACTTGGGCAAGAGTTGGGGAGCAGTCAGATCCGTCACATCAAGCCATTCCAGCATGAACCAGAGAAGGAACCAAAGGCATGGGCTGCTCTCAAGGGTGTACACGCTCCTGCAATAGCGGCGGTAGCGGTGGTGTTGGAACGGCAAATGGCGGCACTATGAATTGAAGAAGACGAAGCGGTTGAAGAAGGGGTGCAGAAATTCTTCGACTTATTGACGCGGCTTGAGGGAGCTGATTTGAACTATAGTGAGCTCCAAAAGAAGACCAAGTTGCTGGCCTTACTCCCAGAGTCATAGTCCTCACTCATCATCAACCTCAATCGTTACTTGCCCCGCCTCTCGCTTGAAGATGTGAAGCGAGCGATCCTTCAAGAGGACTTCCGCCATCGTGAGTTGGTGAGTGCAGATGGCGCCGGGGCAGCAAGCATCAGCCGAGGGTATGGCCGTGGAAGGGGCAGAGGACGAGGGGGAGGCAGATTTGGCAGCAACAACTTCAATGGAGGCTGCGGGAGTGGCGTATACAACAGCGACAACAAGAGCTAAGGACACGGCTGCGGCCGATTTGACGGCGAGTGCCACTATTGTCACAAGAGCGGACATATGTGGCGCGATTGCTACAAACTCCCTGATGGATGGACTCCTGCTCAAGGCGAAGAGGGTAGAGGAACAGGGGGGGGGAGAGGAAGAGGCCGTGGAGGCCGTGGCAGACGCGGAGGTGGTGCTGCAAGTATGAAGAGTGCCGGCAACGAGAGCGAGTCGAGGGACGATAGCTTTCCGGGTCAATTCTTCTTCGTGTCCACGCAAGTAGCGGCTGGTCCAGAGAAGGATGAAGGCTTTGAGGAGCCAGCAGCTCTGAGGAAGGTCACCCTACACTCCCAAGACTATTGGGTGATCGATAGCGGCGCTACCTATAGCATGACACCTCGTGCGGACTTGCTCACCGAACTTGAGCCGTCACCGGTGAAGCATGTGACATCGGCTTTGGGGCAGTGAGCAGAGGTGAAAGGCATGGGCAAGGCCATGTTCAAAGGTGCTGATGGGAAGATGGTGGGCCTCAAGAACGTGCTTTGGGTGCCCAACCTTGCTGCCAACCTGATTTCCGTGCGGCGGTTGCAAAAGGCCGGCATGGACACGAGCTCGAGGGGAGCTAAGACCTACACCGCGAGGCTTGGCGAGCGGATTCTTTAGGAACTTTACAAGGATAGAGATGTCAACAACGAGTGTGGCATATCCCTGTGTTCCCCATGCCTAAGGAGAGGCAATTGGCAGCAAGCATCAGCACCAAGGGTGAAGCGGTTGGTAGCGGTGATGGCGCGGACGGTAACGCTAAGGAGATTGAGTCCAAGAAGTGCAATCTTGGAGGGACCAGCAAGCTCGGTGAACATGACGAGAGTGGTGCAGCAGCCAAGAAGCAGCACAAGGGTGAGGAGAACCCCAAGGCAGCAGCGGAGGAGGAGTACGGAGACAGCATGTGGGGCACTATTGCGAGTGCGGCATTCTCCAATCCGACTTCGGCTACGGGGGAGTGTGATTGGCTCACCTTGCATCGGCGAATGGGGCATGTGGCCCTGCCCATCTTGCAGCAGCTAGTGAAGAATGAGATGGTTGCTGGCATACGTGTGAAGGGGGAGCCCGATGAGGTACTTGGCTGCCCAACGTGCATGCAAGCCAAGTTCACCCGTTACCCGTTCTCTAGTTCGGAGGCAACGGCTAAGGCACCACTTGATGAGGTGGTGATGGACGTGGTGGGCCCCTGCAGCTTGGAGCTGCTGGAGCTGAGTACTTTCTCACCATTGTTGACGTCTACACTCGGATGACTTGGATGTACGTGCTGTCCAAGAAGAGTGACGTGGCTGAAACGGTGAAGACCGATTGGTTGCCGATGGTGGAGCGGCAACAAGACCGGTTAGTGAAGGCAATTCGCACCGATCGAGGGGGAGAGTTCCTGAGCAAGGAGTTCTCATTGTGGCTGAAGAATAATGGCATAAGGCACTCCCTTACCATGCCATACTCCCCTGCAATGAACGGCATCGCCGAGCGAGCGAACCGGACAATCACGGAGACGGCGCGCGGGTTGCTCATTGAAGCCGGGCTACCTGACTATTTCTGGCCTGATGCGGTGCGGAGTGCGTGTGTGGCCAAGAACAGAATTTTGACTCATGTGGGAGCAGAAAAATGAGTGCCTTATGTGGAGTGCATTGGAAGGAAGCCAAAGGTGGATATGCTTTGGGTGTTCGGGTGCATGTGCATGGCGCTTGTGCCTTAGCATCTTCGGCACAACAAGCTCGGTGCCAAGGCGATATGGGCTGTGCACTTGGGCATGGCTCAAAACAGCAAGGGGTGGCTTCTTTGGGACCCATTCACCAAGAAATTATTGGTGAGCAGGGACTGCAAATTCATGGAGAATCTGATGTACAAGGATTGGAAGGCGGAGAATGAGGCAAAGATGGGCGTGCGGTTTGGGGAGGTGAAGAGTTCCGGTTTGGAGCATGTGGAGCTGCCTTTGGAGCTGAGCAGCAGCAGCACCACCACAAGGCAATCTTCCCTTGTGAATGGGGGAGAGGAGGCTAAGGATGCAAAGGAAGAAGAGGAGGAGGTGCAGCACGTGAGCGAGCGTGCACCGACACTTCCTTCTCACACTACGAGCGCTCCACGGATCCGAGTCACCCCGCAGCAACGCCATGAGAGCCTTCATGTCCCTGCAGCTGGGGAGGAAGGAAGGGGCAAGAGGAGAATTCAAGCCCCTAATAGGCTGACCTATGATGCATTGGGAAAGCCAGCCAAGTCAGCTCCGGCCGGAGCGGCACTTATAGTTGGAGATGACGAGGAGAGTGACTACGATGAGTGTGCCTTCGCGTTCTTCTCTCCGGTGGAGATGCCGGGGGAACCAGCAACTCTCAAGGAGGCCTTGGGGAGTAGTGATGCTGAGGAGTGGAAGAAGGCAATGGAGAGTGAGCTGAAGAGCATTGAGGAGAACGGCACGTGGGAATTGGTGGAGCTACCGGAGGGGCGTAAGGCGATTACGTCCAAGTGGCTCTTCAAGATCAAGTCCGACGCCGACGGCAAAATCGAGCGCTACAAGTCTAGGCTTGTGGCAAAGGGGTACCAGAAGAAGTTGAAGTTGGACTATAAGGAGTTGTTTGCTCTTGTGGTGAAGCCGACGACGCTGAGAACCCTACTCGCAGGTGCTGCCATCAAAGGATGGGTGGTGAAGCAAATGGACGTGACAACCGCATTCTTCAACGGCGTCCTAGAGGAAGAGATTTTCATGGCGCAGTCAGAGGGGTTTGATGATGGTAGTGGCAGAGTGTGGAAGCTGAATAAGGCGCTCTATGGGCTCAAGCAAGCCCCTAAGCAGTGGTACTTGAAGTTGCGTGAAGACTTGGAGGAGATCGGGTTCACTCCCTCATCCGCCGATCATTCCTTGTTCATGCTTGGCGAGGGGGAGCAGAGGAGTTTCATAGTGGTTTATGTAGACGACATCCTCATTTTCTCACTCTCCTCTGACCTTGTGAAGGAGGTGATGCTGAAGGCCCTTGGTGATGTGAGCTTCTGCCTCGGGCTCCACATCGAACGAGATGTGGAGAAGCGGTGCATGCGGGTGCATCACGGAAGTACCTGGAGACATTGGCTGCCAACTTTGGGCCGATTGAAGGCCATGTGGCTACACCCTTTCCCTCTGGGTTCAAGTGTGTGAAGGGACCAGAGGAGGAGAGCGTTTGTGAAGAGGAGAGGCGCCGTTTTCACTCGTTCGACGAGTACAAGGAGCAGGAGGATTTGGAGAAGGAGGAGGAGAAGGGGATGGAGAGCGAGGAGGATGAGTGATGCATGTTAGTTAGTGGTAGTATGCATGCATGCTAAACAACCCTTGGACTAATTGTGATTATGGAAATTTGGGGCTCACCTTCATGTTCTATTGTTGTGGCTGAAATTTTGTTGTTGAGGAGAAATTTTGCTATGAAAGTGTGTTCCCCCCCCCCCCCCCCCCCCCCCCCCCCCTCTTACCCCCTCTTCCCTCTGCCCTATAACTTTTTTTTTGGCTGCCCGGGGGGTTTTTTTTGGCTGCCCGGACCTGCGTCTTTTGCTGCGTCTCGGGGGCCCTAAACTAGCGTCCAGCGTCTGGACGCATGCGTCTGGACGCATGCGTCCAGGACGCTGGACGCGTCTTTCTCCACATAGGTACATACTCCCATCACCACCATACCATGCATGGTACATGCACCATACCATGCATGGCACATATTCCCAGCAGCACCATACCATGCATGCAGCACCATACCATGCATGGTACATATTCCCAGCAGCACCATACCATACATGGTACATACTCCCAGCAGCACCCTACCATGCGGAAGAGGCATCGCTCCACGGCCTTCTTCTTTGCCCTGTGCGCTGCTGCCCCCCACAGCAGCTCCACCACCCCCACACCCATCCCCACCGCACTCCCACCACCGCCGCCACCACCATCACCAGCAGCACCGCCAGCAGCAGTGCCAGTGCCGCCGCCTCCCCCTCCTCCCCCCCCTCCACCCGCCCATCCCCATCCTGACGCCTTCCTCCCGCTTCCCGCTGGTCCCCCCATCGCACTCCCCCCTCCCCCCCCCTCACTCCTCCCCCACCACTCCAGGCCCCCTGCTGCCCGCACCCGTGCTTCCCCCCTCTCCCCCCCTCCCCCACACCGCATCCCAGTCCCCCCACCACCTCCCTCCCTCTCCTCCTCCCATTCCCCCTCTCCTTCAATTTCTGAGTCTAGCGATTGCAAGCGAAGCTTCCTCGCTCTTTCCTGTGCCTGCTGCTGGAGCAACAGATAAGCCTCCCCTAGATACACCCTTGCAGCTGCTGAGTCCGCCTCATCCAAAAACCTCCCAAACGCTGCCCTATCCTGCCAACCCTCCGCCTGCTGCCCCTTCTCCTGATCAGTTTCCCCCTTCACCTTCTCCTGCTGCTGCCCTTCCTGCAAGTCACCCTGCCCCTGCCCCTGCCCCCCCTGCTTCTGTGCTCTCTTAGTTTGCTGCTGATGGGGGCGGCGGTGGTGGGCGCGGCGAGTGAGGGAGGACCAAAGGGGCGGGGCAGGGGCGGAGGAGAGGAGGCGCAGAGACAGGCAGGCAGGGGAGGAGGCGAGGGAGAGGGAGAGGGAGGAGGAGGAGATGGAGGCGAGAGGGAGAGCGACGGTGGAGGCTGCTGCTAGGTGGCTCTGAAGTGACTCGAACAGCTGCCGTGGGGTTAAGACCGGGAGCGGGGAGCAGTGTAGGAGGGGGGGACTGTGAAGGGAGGACCGTGCGGTGAGTGTGCTGTGAGGTGAGTGTGCTGTGCGGTGAGTGTGCTGTGAGGTGAGTGTGCTGTGAGGTGAGTGTGCTGTGCGGTGAGTGTGCTGTGAGGTGAGTGTGCTGTGCGGCACTAGAAGCAAGCAAGTAAGCACAGGTGGAACAACTGTTGGTCGCATCCGCTGTGACAGCAACATCACCTGCCTGCCAGTCAACCATGTTACCTGCCAGTCAACCATGTTACCTGCCAGTCAACCATGTTACCTGCCAGTCAACCATGTTACCTGCCAGTCAACCATGTTACCTGCCAGTCAACCATGTTACCTGCCAGTCAACCATGTTTCCTGCCAGTCAACCATGTTACCTGCCAGTCAACCATGTTTCTTGCCAGTCAACCATGTTTCCTGCCAGTCAACCATGTTTCCTGCCCGTCAACCATGTTTCCTGCCCGTCAACCATGTTACCTGCCCGTCAACCGTCTTACCTACCAGTCAACCGTTTTACCTGCCAGTCAAACCACGATCGTTGCGCAGCCCTCAGAAGCTCGTGAGCCTGGCGCACCGCCCTCCCCACACCCCCTTCTTCCTCCTCCCCCTCCTCCCCTTCCTTCCCCTCTGCCATCCCCCCACCCTCGCCTTCCTCCTCTCCCCCCTTCCCCACCAACCCCTCACTGCTACTGTGAGCACCAGCACCACCATCCTCCCCATAGTCTCCGCCCGCTTCCCTCCCAAACACGCTGACGTGGAGCCTCCTGATTGGTTGGCCTTCAGGCGGAGCAGCCCGGAGCATTCCCTGCTTGTCCCTATCGAGTCTTAACGAGGTAAAGGGGAGGCTTGTAGTGGGAATTAGAGGCATGCTGGCAGGTAGAGGGGGCGCGTGAGGAAGGGAGAGGAGCAGCGATTGCACAGTGACGTCAGCAGCAAAGCCAGCGGCGGTTGAGGAGGAGGTGGAGAGGGGCGTTGGCGGAGGAGCGAGGGCAGGATGGGTGCGCTTGACCTTCCACCGGTGCTGTATGCTGCCAGGCACGGCAAGAGAGGAGAGTCAAGGCAAAGGACGCGAGACAAGGAAAAGGATGTGAGACAAGGTACCGTTTGTAGGGATGGTGATTAGTGAGAGAAAGTGGGGTGCGTGCGTGCAAGGTCAGGAGAGGCGGCAAAGGGCGGGGATGGAAGGGAAGGAGAGACGGATGGTTGTGTTGATGTATAACACGGCTGACTTGCAGGTAACGATCTTGACGGGGTCGGGTAGTCCGACCCCTGTGGTGTAGACAGCATGGGGGGGCATGCACGCGGGGTTGGTGAGGTGCTCACCGCTGGAGTGCGGTGTAGAACGGTGCGTCGTCGCTGACTTGCTGTGTGAGGCGTGCTGCCGCGTGCAGCAAGCCTCCCCCCACATCCTGTTGGGCCCGGCAGAGGGCAGACGGGAGGAAGGAGAAGAAGAATGGCGACAGTCATGAGGGGAAGGCGAGAACGAGGAGCATGGATGAGAGGAGCAGAGGAGAGGGGAAGGGGAGAAGAGGCGGAACAGACAGGAGCGTAAACTGGCAACCGAGGAGGGGAAGAGACGAGCTAAAAGGTGCAAATATCCACACACGCACACACGTATATATGCACACATGCGTACATGCACACATGCGTACATGCACACATGTATATATGCACACATGCGTACATGCACACATGTATATATGCACACATGCGTACATGCACACATGTATATATGCACACATGCGTACATGCACACATGTATATATGCACACATGCGTACATGCACGCATGCGTACATGCACACATGCACACATGCACACATGCGTACATGCACACATGCACACATGACACATGCCCATCAGTCCAGAGCCCACCCCTTCACATTGCATACTCCCTCATCTCATGCCCCGCCAAGCCCCACCACTTCTCACCACACGGACTCAAGCCCCACCACACTGAACCGCACTGTACCTACCTGCAGCAGCGTGAGTTTGCCTGCCAGCCGGGCTGTGAGCTCGGAGCTCATCTCTGCTGCATGCTGCTTCGGCTTCGACACCCCACTCACAGCCAGCCCCTCTGCACCGCTCTCCACCGCATTCACCAGATCCACGATCACCCTCAGCTCCTCCTGCGCTGACGTCAGCTGTGACATCACCCCCTGCCACACCCACTCCCCGTGTGCCTCCGCCACTGCCTTCCCCCCAACCCCCCCTGCGCCTGCTGCCTTACCCCCACCTCCTTTCACGTCCTCCCCTCCCCCTCCCTCCCCTTTCCTCCCCTTCTCCTGCTCGTTCTCGTCTCCGCCACCATCCCCATGAGCCTCCCCCCTGTCCCGCCGTTTCCGCCCCCCCTTCCCCCCCCGCGCGCCCTTCCTCTGTGCTGCGCGCGCGCGCGCACCGTCCAGCTGCGCCAGAAGCGCCAGCATGCGCTCACCCTCGGGGGGCTCGCTGGGGGAGGGCGGGGGAAGGACGGGGTGGGGGGTGGAGAGAGGGTGGGTATGGATGTGGGGAATGGGGGGGAAGAGAGTGGGGGGAGAGTGAGGGGATGCAGGGAAAAGGCGATAGGGCATTGAGAGATAAAAGGATTGGCACCCGAGGGTGGGAAGGGCGAATGAACGCTAGCTGTACTCTTGGTGAGTGAATTGCAATTCGTACAGCACGTGGTGTGGGAGGAAGTGAGGGAAGGGAAAAGGTGGGGAGGGGGGACGTGGTACGTACAGCACGTGGTGTGGGGGAAGGGGAGGGGAAGGGAAGGGGAGAGGGGAAGAGGGTGACGTGGCACGTACAGCACGTGGTCCTCGCTGCCGGTGACGTCCATCTGCCGCACGCGCTTCACGCGGAGAGGGTCCACCGTTACAATCACATCATCCGTATCGCCATCGTCGTGGTTACCTTTTGCGTCCACGCCGTTCTGTGCTGCGATCGCACGCGACGCGTTCGTTAATCCGTCGTCCATCGGAAGAAAGCTAGGGCTGGGTACGGGAGTATACTGCTGGTATGGGTACGGGAGTATACTGCTGGTATGGGTACGGGAGTATACTGCTGGTATGGGTACGGGAGTATACTGCTGGTATGGGTTACTTCGGGTTGGTTTCACGAGTTTCCGTGGTGGGCGCGGTTCGGGGCCCTAGACGGGTCTAGACCGGGCTCTGCCAATAAAAACTACTGGCGGCTCAAATGCTTGACGGTGCAGGTCTAGGCAAGGTTTTGTAGCGGTTCATATATTTCGAACATATGAACTACGAAGATTGCGAGCTGTCGCCAATTTCGTCAGCAGCATTTTAGACGGTCGCAGCGGGTAAAGGTTGTCCAGATGCCAAGGAGGGAGCTTGTTACGAATGCAATTGAGTGAGCTAACTAGGATTGCACTATCAAAGAAAGAGTACAATGAGCGAAAGAATCGAGCGAATGTTATATAGTGAAACTAGCGTGGTAACGGTAACACGCGGACTGTGTGGGGTGTGCGACGGGCCTTGTAAGGAATTTTCCCGAATTCCTTATCGGGGTTGACTGCTTTGCGTACAGCCCCGATTTTCGGACTCTGCACGTTTGGCCGACATCAACGATGCCGAGCCTCCTCGCGTCGCCTTCGGCTTTTCTCTTCGCCAAACCTGCACCCAACCTCACTCACCCGAAGTTCCCTCCTAGCCAGCCTACTCACTATATTAGCGTGTGCCTTCATTGTAAAATCAGTCTGTTCAATCACCTTTTCGTTATTCGTTAACCTGCGCACTCTCTTTTACAACTCATAATACCTGGTATCAGAGCTACTTTCCTAGTTCACCCCGCTTTTCGAGGGTAGTTTGGTGGCACGGATTGGCTGGTATTGTCAGAATCCCAACCTCTAGAACATTGGGATAAAAGGGCTTGTTAAGTGGCGGGTCAGTCCGCCCATAACCCCCCAGGCCAATATCTCTGTAACCCTTCCCTAGGCTTTCTGGGTTACGGACCTTAGGTCCACATTTTACTGAGATTCTAAACGGTTGAGCATGATGAAGAAAGTTCAACCGTGGTTACCGGCGGTACTTCTCAAATCACGTTGCTGCAAAACCGGCTAGACCAAACAGACCCAACAAATTCTTAGTTCATCCAAACGGAAGAGTTGGTACGGTACGGTATTGACTTGCTCTGCTCGGACCTACCAGAAATGCAACGCTGTGCTGTCGATTTCGGAATTGAGTTGCGGTGCGCTTCGTCACTTCTGCTGTGCCGGACTTGCTGCGCTGGGTTCACAGGAATATTTCTGCCACGCGTACAAGGGTTCGTGTTTCTTTTGTTGGGTGGTGTGCAAGGGATGACACGTGACGTCCACTACTCGAGTCGTACCGTTCCTGCCGCGATGAGCCATGACTTGTGTGACATGACTCTGGTCAGAGTTGGTTGGTCAGTTAAGTCAAGAGGATCTGTCGCCTCTGCAAGTACACCCTGTTCTTGCTAATTTCACACCCTTAATACCGAGTCGCGTCTACGTTCCGCGCGGGCGAGGTGTGAAATTAAAGGGGGAAAAAAGCCGCGCGGTAATTTCACACGCCAGATTACTGGACTTGGATGCTGACTGTAAAGTGCGAGTGTACAGCGCGCGCCAGCCTGGAAAATGCCCCACTCGACTGTTGCTCAGTACAACCAAAGAAAACACATTCAAAGACTAAAACCAAAATGCATACACAGAAAGAAACAGGTCCAAAACAGAAAGCATACTCAAAGGAAAGGTAAAAAAGTTGGAAAAAAAATCAGCAAATCCAGAGAGTAAAAACCCACACATACATCAACCCAAAAGCATCCAAACGGCCTCACAAAGCACACCACCACCCCCTGCCTCAGCGGCACAACCCCGCGAGCGCCCATTCAACGTAGTCGCCAAAAAGATGAGATCGAATATCGTCGTGACCAAGATGGCGAATTGCGGGTAGGATGTACCTGGCAAGACGGCTATCCGTACTCCAGCTCTCTAGAGCTGCGACGGCGGCATTAATCGCCCTCGCCGAACGCTCACCATCCGCATGCGGGTCGTCGTTCAAATCAAAGGGCAAGCCGGCCGAGCGTGGACCAAGTATCCACCAACTCCGCCTCACTTCCGCCGCTTCCTCCCCCCCTCCGGACTTGTTTGCAATTCACGGTCAACGCGCACAAACTCACGGCCCGTCATCGAGTCATTGTGGATTTTTAAATTGCGAATGAGGGCCGTAAGTGCCGTTACATCGTCACGTGGAGGGTCACGACTTGGCCCTTGGAAAATCGCCTCGATACCCCACTCCTCCAACCACAAGAATGGCACGATGCCCGACCGGCGCCAACAACGTCGAATGATTTCCTTCTCGACGTTGAGCCACACGCCACACATCCACAATATCGCCACACGGAGCTCCGGCTTCAACCCCTTCCTCACATTGGGATCGTCCACGTTTTCAAACTTGCCAATCAACCAAGACACAAGAAATTTACGATAGCGCATCTTCAAGGTGGAAATAATGCCTTGGTCTAGAGGTTGGGTGTGCGATGTGCAATTGGGGGGAAGATAGATGACACGAATGTTCCCAAACTCCGTAATCTTGATCCCGAGCCGTTCATACTCCATCACTCCTTCGAGCCCCACCAACTTGTGTGAGCTTGCATTGTCCACAATGATTGCAATGCGACAATGGTCTCTCACCATGCTATCATTAACCCCATCGATCCATTGTGAGAAAATCTGAAATTGTCAAAAGAGAGGAGAAGGAAACACAAATGGTACATTAATGAGAATGACATTTACGGCACATGTCACTTACGAAACACATTGTGAAACGGATGCTTACTTGTGATGTCATCCACCCCTTGGTGTTTGCACGGTATACCACGAATTCATCCACGTAGAAGTCGCGGAATGACCATGGATTCTTGGCCTTGCCAATTATGATTGGCATCATGAGGTCGCTCCCATCGGCGTTGCAACAAACGGCAAGGGTCACGCGATCCTTGCTTAAACGCCCACCCGATACGCTACCGTTCGCAAAGGTTCGCCTAGGTTGTTGGCCATAGAAGACGCCGGTTTCGTCAAGGTTGTACACGTCCGTAGATTCGTACCCGAAGTCGGCGAGAAGTTTGGGCACATTCTCCCGAGCTAGCCCAATGGATTCACTGCTTGCATCCGCCGCTTCCCCTTTGCGAATGTAAGATGCCATTCCCATGCGTAGTAAGGCGCGCACTAACCACCCCGTACTAACAATAAACTTCATTGGAAGGTTGAGGAACTTCGCCAATTTCGCGGATTTCTCAAGAAGGATGTCGAATGTCACGGGACGGTTGTTCCTCCGCTGTCGCGTCGCCCACGTTCTCAACTCATCCTCTAGTCCGGCATAGTGTCCGTATCGCTCACGTTTGCGCGATAATGGCAGAGTGCTATTTTTCCATTTCTCCGCTTGCTGAAGAATCCAGCAAATAGTGGTACGGCAGGGCCTAATGTTGAGCGTGGTAACACACCAACCTACTATGTCGGTCTGACTCATGTCGGGATTTGACTCCTTGAGAGAGCATATCTGAAGTTTCTGCTCCCTTGTGAATGCAATGTTACGGGGGGGAGTAGGCATGTTTGCTCACGGACTCTTGCTGGAATTGTGTCGAGTGAGAAATGAGTTTTGCAGAAATTGGGTTGGTGAAGACTTGATTTCTCGATTGTTTCCTGGCTTCGTAGGGGGTGTTCAGATAATTTCGTGTCGGCGCATTTTAAGGTTTGGTGTGTAATGTGTGGCTTGTTTTATCGCACATAAGTGTCAGAAATCTCATTGTGTCGATTCTACTTTCTAAATCTCACGAGCAGGGCAGCCTAACAAGTACGTCCTTATGATGCCCGGCTCGTCGTTTCAAATTGGTGGTGTGTCTTCCTCTGTGAAAGGGTGAAATCGAATCGACGAATGAAATTGTTTCATTCTCACATTGCACCAATCACGCTTCATCTTATTTGTGGGAGGAGAAGTTCCTTCCCCTTGCTCAGCTTTCGGACTCAACAGATTCACCCCCCCAACACCCTTAGGTCCGAAAAGCGTTCCTGCTTCCAAGGAAGCTGGAACACTACCAACCGCTGCCACCTAGGCATGGTCGTCAGGTCGCTGGCGATCCCGAGTCGCGCTGTGCGTTTAACCCCTGTGAAATAATCGAGAACAAGGTGTAGTGTGGTTGCTGGTACACCTAATGCCTGATAGAGTCCCCCGAGGGTCCCTTGTGCTCTGGGCTTATAAGCGAATCCTTCATTTCGCCTCATTCACAAACATCGCCAGAGGCAACATGTACCTTTAAAAGACACATGTTGTAACAAGTTTGTTTTTTCTTGCACGGTGTTGGTCGGCAGGGTTTGTTGCTTTTGTGTAGACATGGTTACCACTCATTTTTATGTTGTACTATTGCATGCGATTACCGTCCTTCTCTCCATTTGTCACAAACAACCCCCCCAATCCGCAGGCCAATGAAAACGCCACATCTGTACCCATGCAAACACACTCGCAAAGGCAAACATTAGTTTGCAAATGTGCACAAGTCGTGCACATTTACAAACAGTGGAGATAGCACTCCTCTATGGGGTCTTGAGCCCCTTTCACAGCCGCATCCACTCAGCGGCGGCCAAAAAGCCGCTCATAACGACAGACTCCAGCGTCAATCAGCTCCTGGCGAAAAGCTGACTGCGCCACCCAGTCAGGGGTGGGCACCGTCATCCACGCCGGCAGCACGCGACCACGGCGACGGGGGGTCTCAGCCGGCGGAGTGCCCTCGTGAGTCATGGCGGGCGGCGGGGTCATGTTGAGATCAAGTGGCGGGCTTGCTCGCTCCATCCTCGCAATGATGATGGGGTTGCGGATGTCGAAAAGCACGCAGAGGTCCCCCAGGGTGATGCAGGTGGCCCGCGCATAGCCAATAAGCATCTCGCACGCCGCGCGCGCCGTGCGCCTCGCTTCGCGACACGTCGGGTTGGTGTCGTCGTAGACAGCTTGCATCGTCGCCAGGGCCTCCCACATGTCGCCAGCCGGTGCCACTTGCGGCTCGGTCGCGAGGGGGTCCTCTCCCGGCTCGGCGCAGGTCGTGTCGTCGATGGCGACGAACTCCTCCACGGCCATCGCACCAGAGCCGAGGCATAGTCGGTCGATCAGAACGCCAACGTCGTGCACTTCCGCGTCGAGCCCGATGTCGTCGACGTTTCCGGCCGCGGTGCCATTGCCGACGTTGCCTCCTTCCACGTGCTAGAGTTGCATTGCTCATGCACGCGGGAGGCACCCGGTTCGCCACCAGCAGCGCTGGATGGTGCGCACCGGAATCTCCATCCAGGCGTCGTTGAGCCATGCCATGACGTCACGAAGGTTCGGTTTGAACCGAGCGGTCGCGGATGTTGCGCCTTCTGCAGACCACATGCCGGTGAAAGCGCGGGGCCAATGCGCGCGATAGCGCCCCTTCGCCATGGCGATGAGCCCCTAGTCAAGGGGTTGGGTGAAGCAAGTGGTGTTCGGAGGCAGGAACACTAGTCGGACATTCCCGAGAGCGCGCATGCGGAAGCCGAAGAGATCTTCATTCACGGCCCCCTCGGTCTTGAGCGTGTGACTGCTCGCGTTGTCGAGCAGAATCACGATTTTCCTCCGCTCGGCAAACATGGCAGCGTCCAACTGCTCGATGTAGTGCGTGAACAACTGCCATGACAAGCCGAACACATTGGGACGGGGGTTGGGTGTTGTTACTAAAGTTATAAACGAGCATTTAATAACGAAAACAATGCCGTGAAACAATGCAGTCGAAAAAACTAGACAAGAGGCCGGAATGGACAACGACTCACCGATTAAGCCATCCATCCCTTGGCATTGTTGCGCCAATAGCAGAGCTCCTCCGGGTCGTAGTCGGGGCTGAAGTCATGGGGCCGCTTCGCCTTGGAAATAACAAGAGGACGGAATGAACGCGGTCCGTCCGCTTTGACGAGGAATCCGACGGTGAGGCGTGCCTTCGCCACCTTCCTTCCCGCCGTACGCCCCTTGCCGAAGGTCTTGCGTGACAGGACGGAGAGGTACAATGCCGTCTCGTCGAAGTTGAAGGTGTCCTTCAGCCCCACCGCGAGATGCATGAGTTGCGGGAGCTTCTCCCGGGCCGTACGAACGGCCGCCATGTCCTGGTCTGCCGCCTCGCTGACTGCACTCATGCACCTGACACCCTGGCGGCGCAGCGCATGACGGGCCTATCCGATGGAGCAGTGGAACGTCGCAGGCAGTCCTTGGGTGCGTGCCATAGTCGCGACATGGTCGCGAATGGTCGCGAGAGTGAGAGGCACGCCTGTCGGGCCCGCATTGGCAATCCAGCGAGCCATGGCTCGCTCCAGGTCAGGGTGAGCGCCGCCACGCACGAGGACTAAGTTGTTGGTCGTGTTGCCAATAGCCCAACATTCGGCGCCCTTGAGAACACGCCCGATTGTTGAACGATCGGGACGAATCCCGAAAACGGGTGAAACACCAGCGTGCGAGATCGACGTGGCACAGCAGGAGATTGGCAACATGATGGGCGCATGTCGCCCTCTTGATATGCAGGCCTAGCTGAGCGCGGTGGTAGAGACGAGGCATGGTGAGACTACGAGGTAAAGAGAAACTATGAATGTTGAGTGATTTTCCTCCCTTTTTATTTTGATTAGACGGTGGCCCCTCAAAGGGCGAGGTGTGTTCGCATCTGGTTCAAATGTTGAGCCAGGCGACAATAACAACCCATGCATGTGGCTTCGTTTTAGGAGGTTATGCTACCCTGTAACCACCACCATTAGGTTTGACGTGTCCTTGTTGGGCAACGAGCGGTTCTCAAAGAGGCAGTACCGAGCTTGGGCAAGGTACAGGTGGATTGGTGAATGTGTCCTAAGTCCGTTTGACGCACCATGAACTGTCATACGTGGCACACAGCCAGGTGCGAATGTACGCGCGACGTCAAACGAGTTTCGTCCCGTCATTTCGTAAACCTTGTTTCTGGCCTAGAAACAAGGATTACCTTGGACAACAACGTTTTTTTTTTGCCACATAACCTTTTTTTGTTGTATTCCCCCACACATGCAAGTTGACCGGGGGGTCTATACCCTCCTGGGTGCAACATCGGGGCAAAAAACCCACGGGTGCAATGTTTCCAATTTGTGCAGGGCAATTTCGCGTGCATGGGTTGAGCATCATGTGTAGTGGTTGATTCAATCTACGGAAAAGTCATGCTGGTAAATGAATTACTAGTGACTGTGTCAATAATCATTTATAAGTAGGTTATTGAAGGGGGTCAAATATATTATGCTCTATTCTGATGCAATAGATTCCCTCCCATATCTACAAGCAATTTCTCAGATTTCTGGTGGCCTTGAAAGCAATACAGGCTGGGAAACAAATCATAGGCAGTTGGAGGGAAATGGTAGAGGTTGGGTTGGCGAGGGGTGGGGGGAAGAGGGGTGAGCGTTGTTGTATGCGATGCACTTGTTTGTGTATTCAACATAGTTGTTGAGGTGAAATTTTGAGATGAAACAAAAAAAAATCATTTCAGTAGCTTTATTTTAATAACGCAGTATATATAAATGATAATGGTACTATAGAATGTGTCCATTCGTAAATGTAACAGTTAGGTGTCAAACTGCATGTTTGTGTTCTCTCTAGGCTATAGTGGGTTAGACTACAAGGGGTACAACACTGTAGGGTTCGTACTTGTACCCAACTCATTCATAGTTCATTCATTCCTGCACAGTTATTCTGACATGGTATCAGAACAGGAAACTTGGACTTGTCATTGGAGGGAGTGCAACTCGTAGTCACGCTGAGTAACTCGTGAGGGAGAGCAACTCGTAGTCACGCTAAGCAGCGACGTGCTGCAACACCCGAAGAGTGGTCATCTTCGGGGTGGCAGAGAAGGTCTGGAAGTAGTCGACCCCCTGTCACTGACTGAAGCTTGAGCAACGTAACGCGCCTTGAAGGTAGGCACAGAACCCGGCGGCCGCTTCTCCCTGAAAATCCACATGCCATCGACTATGTTCGCCCGAGACGGGGGAACTGCGTCGACGTAGGTGCCTGTGGACTTCCAGGGTGCCATCTCGGCATCCATGGCTGCCTGCCACTGAGAGGAGTAAGGACCCGTAATCGCCTCTGCGTAAGAGCGCGGGGTCGGGATCTCTGGTGCATCCGGGTATCCCTCAGGGGCAAGTAGCATGGAAGCGAAACGAGGTACAACAGCCGCAAGACACTCAAAGTCCTCTTGCCTGTCCTCAAGGACGTCCGTGCCAAGAGCACACTCACCCTCAACGAATGGAGGACTGGCAGACTCATACTCAGCAACAAAAGCAATGGCGTAGTCTAGACAACAGGCAGCAGCAAAGTCAACTAGCTCAGCAACCAGGGCAGACGCAGCAGTAGACTCAAAAGAAGGGTCAGTGATGGCAGGAAGAGAGGACTCAAGAGGAGGCGGCATAGGAACACGCAGTGGAACAGAGGAAGGACGAATTGACATAGCGTGGGTGCCGAGGACAGGAGGAGGACGCGGACGAGGAACGCGACGACCAGTGCGAACAACGCGAACAGGCGAGGCAGGACGAGACTCAGGCTCACGACGCTCTGTAAGACCTCCAGTCTGCTCAGTGTAAGGAGAAGGAGCACGTAGTGAAGAGGCTGGCTGTAACGGCGGCTGTGACTAGTCAGGCAGTGGACACAGCAAGGGAGGAGTAAGGCCAGCAGAAGACGGGAGACCAAGAACCTACTGAAGTAGGGGAACGAAGTACGGTCGCGGCCGCATAGTGCCTCCAGCACCAATACCGCCAGACACAGCACCCCCAGCTCTAGCACCTCCAGCTCCAGGGTCAATAGCCCCAACTCCTTCAGCGCCAACGCCACCAGCGCCAGTGCCTCCAGCTCCTGCGCCAAGAGCTCCAGCGTCTCCAGCTCTTGCTCCTCCAGCTCCAGCGCCACCAGCGCCAGTGCCTCCAGCTCCAGCGCCCCCAACACTACCAGTCCCGGCAGCCCCAGTACCCCTAGTACGAGCACCTCCAGGACCAGCACCTGCAGCACCTCCGGTACCACCAGCTCCAGCAGTGACTCCAGGACCGCAAGCTATAGTGTCTCCAGCGGCAGAGTCTCCAGCTCCGGCAGCTCCACTCTGAAGGCGGGTGCGCTGAGCAAACCACTCGCGCAGCTGCTTCGGGGAGAGAGGCTCCGGCCGGGGAGACAGTCGTGGCAAAGCACTTGCAGGACCTCCAGAAGAAGCAGTACCCCGATGCTCAGCACCCCCAGACTCCGCACCTCCAGACTCAGCACCCCCAAGCTCAACACCCTCAGGCTCAGCACCTCCAGGCTCCACACCCGCAGGCTCAGCACCCGCAGGCTCCGCACCCCCAGACTCGGCACCCTCAGACTCAGCACCCCCAGGCTCCGCACCCCCAGACGCAACACCCCCAGACGAAGCACCTCGAGCAGCACCTGAGCTGACAGCTACCTCAACAGGCACAGTACCAGGGAGAGGGTCTACCTATGACACACCTGAGGGAGCAGGACCCTTGGGGGGGAGGGGGTCTACCGGAGGGGGACCTGGAGCAAGGAAGAGTGGCGGAGGTGGGGGAGGGGCAGAGCGTTAGGGGAAGAGACGGTAAAAGGGAACCGAATCGTCAAAGGTGACGTCCTGAGAGGGAAGACACGGCATGAGGTGGGGTGGTAGAACTGCCAGCCAGGCACGTTAGGGGGAAAGCCAAGGAAGACGCAGGGAATAGCGCGGGCAGAGAGCTTGTCCCCGGATGTATCGCGAACAAAGGCACAAGAGCCCGAGACCCGGAACACTGACGCATCGCCAACCGCCCCCGTCCAACGCAGTGTCGGCGAGGTCTCCGGCAAGGAGACACGAGGCTAGAGGTTGAGCTGATGCGCAGCGTACCGGACCGCAAACGGCCACAGAAAATGGGGAGCACCCGCATGGATCATGGAGGTACGAGCGACCTCCATGACTAAGCCAATGCGGCGCTCAGCAATCCCATTTTGCTGAGGGGAGGCTGGAAGCGTGAACGACTGGAGAATGCCCTCCCCACGACAAAAGTCCAGCAAGAGGTCAGAGGAGAACTCACCACCTCTGTCAGAGTGCAGACGCAGGACAGGAAGGTCCTCGCGGAACCGCTCGCGGAGCTGGAGACGGACTGCAGTGATCCAAGGGATCAAAACATCTGGGACCTCCTCCTTGCTGCGCAAGGGGAAGACCATGGTGTAGCGCGTGTAGTCATCAACAACCAGCAGAAAGTAGCGCTCGCGGCCCTGTCCACTGACGCGGGCTGGGCCCCACACGTCCATTTGGAGAGTCTGCAGGGGAGTAGTCGTCGGGGGAAACGAGGAGGAGTGAGGAGCGGCGCGCTGCTGCCCCTCGACGCAAGGAAGGCAGGGCAGGGCAGGCGGGGGCGGGAGAGGATGCAGAGACCTGGGAAGACCAGAGATAAGGAGGCGGGAGTGCATGCCACGAAGGCGTGGCAGGGAGTGGTGACCAAGGCGGTGGTGCCACAGGAGAGTCAGGTGTGACAGGAGGCGACACGAGCAGGGGGGTGCTACCGGACCTGACGCGGACACCTGGGCAGACGCAGCTACCTGAGGAGGCTCAGTAGCCAGTGTGTACAGACTTGACCCTGGCCGACGAGTGAACGTGGCCAGGTTACGGCCCGTCCGTGTACACGTGCAGATCGACACACGCTGACCTCCAGGAGTGGTGGTAGTGACCATTGCATCCTGTAGGGCTGCGGTACACACCAAGTTCGTAGAGAACGAGGGGAGGTGAAGACCTGACAGTGAGCCGGACGGAACCGCCGAACACAGGAGAAAAGTGGTGAAACGGGCA
Organism: Closterium sp. Naga37s-1; assembly: GCA_947471745.1. Lineage (NCBI taxonomy): Eukaryota > Viridiplantae > Streptophyta > Zygnematophyceae > Desmidiales > Closteriaceae > Closterium > Closterium sp. Naga37s-1. Next base: position 2,345,021 of record CANJKZ010000717.1, on the reverse strand, counting down.
AGGACTAGGCCCCTTGAGGGGTCAGCCAATCTGACCGGTATAGGTGCAGAGAGAGGAGTGAGGGTGGTGCTGTCGCGAAAGAAACAGCATGAAGCACCTGAGTCAAGTGTAAAGGTGTGCAAGGCCACAGCAGGCGCAATACCAGGGAGAGCAGACTCACTAGCACCTAGAGCAGCAGCCTCTATATCTGGGTCAGGCGGCACACACAGGTAACAGCCACCCTGAGCACTAACAGACAAGGTATACATAGCAGCAAGGATAGCATCATAGTCTAGGTCAAAGATAGCAACTCCAGACCTAAGCAGCTCTGCCCAGCAAGGGAGCTCGGCCTCGTCACCAAACTCTACGCGCCAAGCGTCGTCGAGGTGGGAGAAGCAGCAGTGCTGAGTGTGAGGCTTCTCGCATGTCTAACCAGCACGGTCACCCGTGCGAATGACATATTGGCAGCTACCACTACCCCCAGATGCCCCACGCTGAGAAAACCACTCACGAAACTGCTGGGGCAACGGGGTCTCGCTCCGACGCTGCTGCGGCTGCCTCTGGCCACCTCCAGAACCTCCACACTGAGTAGCTCCAGCCTGACCGCCACCACTCCCACTGCCGCCACTACCACCACCCCCACCGCTGCCACCACCGCCTCCACCAAAGCCCCCACTCCCGCCACCATTCCCACTACCGCCACCACCTCCACTGCCTCCACCACCTCCACTGCTGCCCCCACCACCACCCCCACTGCCACCGCCCCCACCCCTGCCACCCTTTCCCTTGCTGCTGCGACGCTTCCCACTAGCAGAAGCAGCCCCGACATCCTCAGCACCAAGGACGCCAACAGCAGCAGCAGAGGCGTAGGAGGAGGCAAGGGGGGAGGGGGAACACTCAAAGAAGGGCGTGCGAGGAGTGCCACGAGCAGCACCTACACCAACTACACTAGTCTCAGCTGCAAGGAGGTGCTGCTCGAGTAGGTCAATAGTGAGGACTGTGAGGTCAAGTGCGAGAAAGTGGTCCCTGACAGAGCGAAGAGAGTCAGAGAGGCGGGTGACTATAAAGTAGAGAGTGATGAACATCGGGCGCTAGTTCCTGTCAAGGAATTCTGCTGGGACGGCAGCGCGGTAGCGAGCGTTGCTAGTTTGGAGGTGGGTAACCAGGTCCTCTACCGTGGCAAAGGCGGACAGCTCGGAAAACAGGTAGGGCAGTAGAAGACGGCCTAGAGCAGCAATGGCAAGCGAGGAGTAACGGGCGACTACAGCGTCGTACAGTGCCTGTGCGGTCCAATGCTGTCCGAAGTGAGCGCATTCGGCTAACGGCAGGTGGTTGGTAATGGCTAAGCGAGCAGCAGCGTCACGAGTAAGCCACTGTGAGCGAGTCACACTGTCAGCTGTGACGGGAGGGGAAGGAGAGGTGCCAGACGTGTGGTCAAACAACGAAACGATGTCTCTAGAGTCGCTAAGTAGGTACAGCTGCAGGTCGTCGAGCCACGTGTCAAACTGGATCGAGCGTCCCTCATGATCAAACACGAGAATGCGGAGAGAAGACATAGCGGCGCAGCACGCAGGGCGGGCAGAAGCCGGGCAGCGCAGGGAACAGAATAGGCAGCAGCAAGGGGCGGCGAGTGGGCTGCAAGAGGCAGTGCGCAAGCTGCAAGAGGGGCGGCTCGGGGGCCTAGGGGCGGCCGGCGGGCCTAGGGGTGGCGGGCGGATCGCAAGGGGCGGCGCGCGGGGCTGCAGGGGCTGTGAGAGGGCCGCAAGGGGCGGCTAGATGGCCACCAGGGGCGGCGCGTGGGGCTGCAAGGGCAGCTCGCGGGCTGCAGGGGCTTGGAGCGGGCCGAAAGGGGCGGTGCGCGGGGCAGCAGAGGCGACGGGCGGGCCGGGGCCTAGGGTCGACGGGCGGGCTGGGCCTAGGGTCGACGGGCGGGCCGGGCCTAGGGTCGACGGGCGGGCTGGGGCCTAGGGTCGACGGGCCCGCGGGGCAGCAGGGGCGACGGGCGGGCCGGGCCTAGGTCGACGGGTGGGCCGGGCCTAGGGTCGATGGGCGGGCCGGGGCCAAGGGTCGACAGGCACGCAGGGCAGCAGGGGCGACGGGCGGGCCTGGGCCTAGGGTCGACGGGCAGGCCGGGGCCTAGGGTCGACGGGCGGGCGGGGCCTAGGGTCGACGGGCGGGCCGGGCCTAGGGTCGACGGGCGGGCTGGGCCTAGGGTCGACGGGCGGGCGCGCGGGGCAGCAGGGGCAACGGGCGGGCCGGGGCCTAGGGTTGATTAGCGGGCGGGGCCTAAAGTCGACGGGCGGGCCGGGCCTAGGGTCGACGGGCGGGCTGGGCCTAGGGTCAACGGGCGGGCGCACGGGGCAGCAGGGGCGATGGGCGGGCCGGGGCCTAGGGTCGACGGGCGCGCGGGGCCTAGGGTCGACGGGCGGGCCGCAAGGGGCGGGCGCGCGGGGCCTAGGGTCGACGGGCGGGCCGCAAGAGGGTGGCGCGCGGGGCAGCAGGTGTGGCACGAGGGCTACAGAGGGCGGCGCGTGAGCCAGCAGGGCGGCTAGTGGGGCAGCGTTGTGGTGGGCCCTAAAGAAATCGGTTCGAACGAAGGACCTGCTCTGAAACCATGTCAACGGAATGAACGAGGATTATGAAACAGATGGATACAAGTACTCACCCTAATTGGGTTGTACCCCTTATGGGCTACCCCACTATAGCCTACACAAGGTAAGCAATGTAACATTCTGACAATTGTGTCACTTGTCTTCACTCGGACCGTGGGGGTAAGTTTCGATCTAGCGTTCTTGCCGGATTCTGTCGCAAACAGGGCATCCGTCAGTCCTGGACGCTTCTTGAGTCCCCACAGCAAAATGGGGTTGCTGAGCGCCGCATAGGCTTGGTCATGGATATTGCACGCACCTCCACGATTCACGCCCGTGCGCCCCAATTTCTGTGGCCCTACGCGGTTCGGTACGCCGCTCACCAGTTGAACCTCTGGCCACGTGTCTCTCGGTTCTTCCTCCCCCTCTCTTCCTGACTCCCACTCCCCCTCCGGCTCCTCAGGTACAGCCTCCCCCCCCCTGGTCCAGCCCCGTCAGGTGTGTCACACGCTACCCCCCCCCCCCCCCCCCCTCGGTAGCCCCTCGGGTCTCGTCCCCTTCTCCGCAGTCCTCCTCACAGTCACCGCAGCAGCCGTCAGCACTTCCTCCGGAGGCTGCTGCAGACCGTGAGGGTGCCGGTGTCCATAGCGCGGACCCTGGAGGTGCTACCTCTGGAGGTGTTGGAGTTGGAACTAAGAGTGTGCCTGCACGAGGTTCTAGTGCTAGGGGTGCTGGATTTGGAGCTGAGCCCGGGTTTGCAGGAGGTTCTAGTCTTCGGGAAGCTTGTGTTAGTCGAGCTGTCCCTGGGGGTGCTATGACTGGGGGTGCGTGTGCGCCCTCTGCTGGACCTGGAGAGCCTGGGTCTGGCCGCGTTGCTGCTGGTGGTGCTGGCTATGGGGGTGGTGCGACTGGTGCTTTGGAGAGCGGTCCTGGGGCTACCACTGCCCCGGACACTACTCCTCCCCCCCACCCCTACCGGACCCGGCACCAGGCCCGTGTTCGCCGTGCACGTAAGGAGCAACTGGAGTTGGAGCAAGAGGGACTGGATTTGGAGCGGCAGTAGCTGGAGCTACAGCAGCTGGAGGAGCGGTAGCAGCAGCTGCCACAGCAGGAGCAGCAGCAGCAGCCGCCGCGGCAGGAGCAGCAAGAGCAGCAGCAGCAGCCGCCACCTCCGCCTCCTGTCTCTGGCCTTCGGACCCCTGGTCTCCCCTCTCCCTCTCTTCCCCCCTCCCCCTCTCCTCCTGTCTACGGTCCGACGTTTCCTCCGCCTGACCCCACCCCAGCTGTTTTCCCACGTTCTCAGCCTCCGTTGTCACCTCCTCTTTCTCACACTTGGGCTTCTCGCTCTCCTCTTGCTCGTCCCTCGTCCCCTGTCCCTGTCACTGACCTTCATACTGTCTTGTTTCGTCCTAGTCCGCCTCGTTCGTCTCCGTCTGTGCTTCCTTCTCCTCCTGAGTTGGCCCTCACTGCTTCCCTCTCTACTCCTGTCATGTTCTCTCGCGTGTTCTCTCCTCTCTTGTTACGGACCCTCATGCCTCTCTGTCCTCTGTCTCTGCCCGTATTGCCGCTGTCACTGAGTTCGCCGCTACTCGCTGCCTTGACTACGCCACTTGTCTCGTGGCTGCTCCTCTTACTAGTCCTCTGGCCGTCGGGGGTGAGTCTGCCCTTGGCTATGACGCCCTAGAGGGCAGGCAGTTTGAGCTGGAGTTCCTCGCTGCCGCTTCCCCTCATCTCTGTGCCATGCTTCTCGCCCCTGAGGGAGACCCCGACGCCCTTGACATACCGACTCCTCGCACTTACACTGAGGCTTCTCATCTCAAGGCCTTGGGCCTCTCAGTGGAGAGCTGCCATGTACCCAGAGATGGCCTCCTACAGATCCACATGCACCTACGTCGACGTGGTTCCCCGCCCGTGGGGCGAACGTTGTCGATGACATGTGGATCTTCAAGGTGAAGCGGCCACCGGGATCTCCTCCGGTCTTCAAGGCGCGCTATGTGGCTAGAGGTTTCAGTTAGCGTGAGGGAGTTCAATTCTTTCAGACCTTCGCGCCTACCCCGAAGATGACTACTCTTCGGATGTTACTATATGTAGCAGCACAGAGAGACTACGAGTTACACTCTCTCGACTTCTCCACTGCCTTCCTTCAGGGTAGGAGGTCTGGTTGCGTCGTCCCTCTGCCTTCACTGGCACTTTCCCTCCTGGGACCCAGTGGAGGCTGAGACAACCGGTCTACGGTCTTCGTCAGGCGCCTCGTGAGTGGCACGACACCCTTCGCTCTACCATGTCTGACCTCGGTTTCCAGCCGTCTTCTGCTGACCCGTCGCTATTCGTTCGTCGTGGCTCTACACCGTTCTTTGTACTGGTCTACGTCGACGACCTGGTTTTCGCCACTGCTGACAGGGTTGCTTTGGCTGACGTGAAGTCTGAACTGCAGAAGAGACACACGTGCACTGACCTTGGTGAGCTGCGCCACTACCTAGGCCTGCTGATCATCAGAGACAGAGCCGCTCGCACCATTACACTCTCACAGTCACACATGGTGCGGCAGGTCCTTCAGCGGTTCGAGCTTCAGCACTCCACAATACAGCGCACACCTCTTGCCGTTGACCACAGACTCACTCGTCCCTTTCCTGACGAGCCGTCTAAGCCTAGTGGTCCTTACGCAGAGCTTGTGGGCTGCCTCATGTACCTGATGATTTGTACTCGCCCGGACCTCGCCTTCCCTCTCAGCATCCTTGCTCACTTTGTTGTGCCAGGGAGACACCGTCCTGTTCACTGGACAGCTGCTGTGAGGCTGACAAAGTACCTAGCGACGACATCAGGCGTAGGGTTGGTACTTGGAGGGACACAGCCTGTCGTACTTACTGGTCACTGTGACTCTTCTTACGCTGACGACGCCGAGTCTCACAAGTCTACTCAGGGGTACTGCTTCAGCCTGGGCTCTGGAGCTGTTTCGTGGAGGTCCACACGTTCCTCTTCCGTCTCGACCTCTACTGCTGAGGCTGAGATCTATGCTGGAGCCATGGCTGCACAGGAGCTGCACTGGTTGACGTTCTTGCTCACTGACCTTGGTGAGCGGCCGAGCTCTGCACCGACCTTGTTTATTGACAACAAGGCTACAATTCTCCTCTATCGAGAGCCTTGACTGGAGAGCAGAGTCTCGTGCGACAGAGGACGACACGAGCAGGGGGCAGACTAGACGCGGCTACCTGACCAAACGCAGAGACCGGAGGAGGCGCAGTAGTCAGTGTGTACAGACTCGACCCAGGCCGACGGGTGAACGTGGCCAGGTGGCGGCCCGTCCGAGAGCAAGTGCAGTGGGTCACACGTTGACCTCCAGGGGCGAACTGGTCAACCCACGTGTCCTGGAGGTCAGCTCCACTCACCAGGTTCGTAGAGAACGAGGGGAGGTGGAGTCCCGACAGCAAGCCCGACGAGGCCGCAGGACACGGTAGAACCGTGGAAGAGTGCGCAAGGACTGGGCCCCCAGAGGGGTCAGCTAGGGAGACTGCTACAGGCCGACTGAGTGGCATGAGCGTGGTGCTGTCTCTAAAGAAAGAGCGCGAAGCACCAGAGTCAAGTGTGAAAGTGTGCAAGGCCTCAGTAGGTGAAGTACTAGAGAGAGCAGACTCACCAGCACCTGGAGCAGCAGACTCACCAGTACCTGGAGCAGCAGACGCACTAGCACCTAGAGCAGCAGCCGCAATGCCCGGGTCGGGCGGGACACTCAGGTAACAGTCACCCTCAGCACTATCAGTCAAAGCATACATGGCAGCAAGGATAGCATCGAAATCAAGATCAAAGATAGGCACATTCTGCAGAAGCAGATTATGCCAGCGAGGGAGCTCAACAGCGTCAGGAAACTGGGCACGCCAGGCGTCAGTCAAGCGACCGAAGCAGCGCTGCGTAGTGTGTGGCAGCCCACACGCCTCCCCACGACGACTGCCGGTGCGAAGAACGTAAGTGCAGGGACCAGCACCCCCAGACCTCCCACGCTCAGCGTACCACTCACGAAGCTGCTGGGCCGACGGGGTCTCACAGGAACGCGGCTGCTGCTGGCGCTGGCTACCACCAAAGCCTCCACGCTGCGCGGTAGCACCTCGACCAGCACCACCGCCGCCGCCACCTCCACCACCGCTGCCGCTGCCTCCGCCACCGCTGCCGCTGCCTCCTCCACCTCCGCCACTGCCTCCACCACCTCCACCGCCGCCACTGAAGCCCCCACTCCCGGTACCACCCCCACCTCCACCCCCTCCGCCTCCTCCACCTCCTCCACCGCCTCCCCCACCTCCCCCGCCACCACCCTTGCTCCCCTTGCCCTTGCTGTTGCGGCGTCTCCCACTAGGGGCAGACGCAGCTCCAACCTCCTCAGTGCCAACGAGGTCGACAGCAGCAGCAGAAGCAACAGAGGGGAGAAGGGGGACAGGGGAACACCCCTCAAAGAAAGGGGTGCGACGGTCGCCGCGAGAAGCACCGACAGCTAAGATACTCTTCTCAGCTGCAGCAAGGCGCTCCTGTAGCAGGTCGACAGTGAGCTCGGTGGGGCAAAGGGAGAGAAAGTGGTCCCTGACTGAAGAAAGGGAGTCAGGGAGGCGGGTGACTAGGTAGTAAAGGGTGATGTACATGGGGGGGGGGGTTCTTGGCACAGAACTCAGTGGAAAGGGCAGCGCGGTAGCGGGCGTCACTAGTGCGGAGGTGAGCAACTAGGTCAGTGACTGTGGCAAAGGCGGCAAGGTCAGGGAAAAGTTACGGCAGCATGAGGCGGCTGAGGGCAGCAGTGGCAGGGGAGGAGTAGTGCGCAACTACAGCGTCGTACAAAGACTGAGCAGTCTTGTACTGGCCAAAATGCGCGCGCTCAGCAGGCGGCAGGTGACTACGAACAGCAAGACGAGCAACAGCATCACGAGTGGTCCACTGTGAGCGAACCGTACTGTCAGCAGTGGCAGCAGGAGCAGTAGAAACACCGGATGTGTGATCGAAAAGGGAGACCCCATCCCTAGAATCACACTAAAGAAAGAGCTGTAGGTCGTCAACCCACACGTCAAAGTCGACTGCACATCCCTTAGCATCGAAGGTGAGAACAGTAGGGCTAGCCATAGCAGCAGTAGGAGCAGTAGCAGCAGTAGCAGCAGTAGTAGCAGAGGCAGCGCAGGGCAGTGCGGCTCGGTAGGGCGGTGCAGCTCGGCAGAGCGGCGCGGCTCAGTGGGCAGTGCAGCTCGGCTAGGCGGCGCGGCTCGGTTGGGCGACGCGGCTCGGCTGGGCCGCGCGGCTCGGCTGGGCGGCGCGGCTCGGCCGGGCGGCGCGGCTCGGCTGGGCGGCGTGGGTGCTTACCAGGGACGGGTGCAGGGTCGGGCCGGGACAGCAGGGGCCGCGCCAGTAGGGGTGGCGACGGCAGGGGGGGCCTCAACAGGGACCGGTGTAGGGCCGGGCCGGGACAGCAGGGGCCGCGCCAGTAGGGGGCCGGGTCGTGATAGTAGGGGCCGCGCCAGTAGGGGTGGCGTCAGCAGGGGGGCCGCGACTGCAGGGGGGGGCCGGATCAGCAGGGGCCGCGCCAGTAGGGGCCGCGCCAGCAGGGGGCCTCGTCAGCAGGGGCCGGGCCGATAGGGGCCGCGACTGCAGGGGGCCGCGTCAGGTGGGGCCACTCCAGCAGGGGGCCGCGTCAGTAGGGGCCGCGCCAGTAGGGGCCGCGTCAGCAGTGGGCCACGTCAGCAGTGGGCCGCGTCAGCAGGGGCCGCGACAGCAGGGGGGCCGTGCCAGCAGCAGGGGCCGCGACGGGCTAGGGGCCACGATAGGCTAGGGGCCGCGACGGGCTAGGGGCCGCGACTGGCGAGGGGCCGCGACGGGATAGGGGCCGCGACTGGCTAGGGGTCGCGACTGGCTAGGGGCCGCGACGGGCTAGGGGCCGCGACTGGCTAGGGGTCGCGACTGGCTAGGGGCCGCGACGGGCTAGGGGCCGCGCCGGGCTAGGGGCTGCGACGGGCTAGGGGCCGCGACGGGCTAGGGGCCGCGACAGGTAGGGGGCCGCGACGGGCTAGGGCACGACGCGCGCTTCAGGCAGGGCAGGAAAAAAATATTCGTGGTGGGTCCTAAAAAAAACGTTCCCACTAGAATGTGAGGGATTGAATGATTGAACTAGGAAGCAGGTGGGTACAAGTAGCAAACCTAAAATTGTTGTACCCTATAAGAACTACCCCACTACAGCCTAAACAGACTATAGCATATAAGTTTGACAAATTTCCCCTCCTGTAAGCCGAGGAGCTTGTGCAGTGACGGTGTCATTTGCATGTGATATATTTTTTTATGTCTGATGCTAATCTGTCCGTACGCCTTGTTCGGATGTGCAGATGTTGTGGTCGCCGTACATCCCAACGGTTGGATGGACGCTGACGGCGTCCTCGCGTGGCTCGACGGGACGGTGAACCCGTATGTCAGCCCCAGGTTCGGAGTACGCGGCAGGAAAGTGATGTTGGTTCTTGACTCCTACCGCGGGCACCTCATAATTCGGAGAGCTGAACATCGTCCCCGCCGTCATACCAGCTGGCTGCACCTCTGAGATCCAGCCTCTTGACGTCGCGGTGAACCGCTCATTCAAAGCAGCAGTCCGCCAACTGTACCAGGAGTGGTTCGAGAGCGAGGGGGTCGACTGCCTGACCGAAAGAGGTGAGCTCAATCTCAACGTGTACGATGTGTCTGCTTAGACTGTTTCCACCCTGTTCTGATTGCTGTAGTGTTTCCATGTGGCAGGCAACATCCGCAAGCCACCTCCAGAGCTGACGCTCAAGAGGATCTCCAAGGCCTGGAAGGCCGTGCCCAAGGAGTTGATTCAGCGCTCGTTTCTCACCTGCGGCATCAGCAACGCCCTGGATGGGTCCCAGGACAATCTCTGCATGCAGCACCGGCGGGACGCCGTCAAGGGTGAAGTAGAACTTGACGACGAGATTGCAGCAGATGGATTCTGCTGCAACAACGTAGAGGAGCCAGAGTCGGACGGGGAGGCCGACCAAGATGGCTCCGCCACTGTTGATGGTGATGCATAGGATGCTAGGAAGAAAAGAATGCATAGGATGCTAGAGAAGGTCAGTGAATGTTGCGCTAAACTATCAGTAGGATTTAGTGCCGTAGTAGAATTGGAAAATTATTATGTTGTATTGAAAATAGCTTGTAAAAGATAGGATAATAATAGACGAAATAAAAAAGGGAGGCGCTTATAATGTGTCATAATACAGGGGTGCGCTTATAATCCGTAAGCCTCCAGGGGTGTGCTTATAATCGAGGACCGGATATAAGCGCCATCACCCTTTTACAACCACCGGCGCTTATCCGAGGCCTGCGCTTCTATCCGGGGCCTTACGGAAAATTCAAAAATGCATAAATAATTGCTAGCCTATCCCGCTTTACCCACCCTACAACCCTCCCTCCCTCCTTCCCACATCTCCATCCCACTCCCTCATCTCCCTTCTCAGCTCATGCACGTACCCTGCACAAAGCAAAATCAGAGAAGTCAACACACACATGCCCAGGCAAAAACAGGGAAGTCAACACACACACGCCCTGCACAAGAAAGTAAGAACAAAGAAAGCAAAACACTCCTTACACAAAAAACAGTGTATGTTCACACACTGTGCATAAGAAAGTAAAAATAGGATACTGCGACACACGTGCTCTTACAGGAGGCCAAGCAAGAAATACAAATCACCCTCCCTCACATGCATTGCACAAGGCGTCAACGCATAACAGGAAGGCACCAGTGCAATGCACGAGTGGCGCCAGTGCAATGCACGAGTGCGCTGCGAGGCGCCGATGAACTCCAGAAAGGCGCCAGCGTGCGGCAACGCACCCGCCCGCCTTAAGCAGTAAGCGTCCCAGGGTTGGTGGATAGGCGTCCAAGGCCATGAGCACTTCAGGTACGAGCTCCACAGGGCTCAACACACTAGGTGCCAGCGCCCAAGCGTTAGAGCCCGCTGCGCGAGCATGCTAGGCACTAGCTCACTAGGCATCTGAGGTGCCAACACCTTAGAAGCTGACACTCTGAGCGCCAGCGCAGAAAGCGACACTCGTTTGCATAAGTAGCTCCAATTGCCCAAGCACTAACAGAAAAGATGCTAGAGCTTACTGTCAGAGGTGCACTGGTGATCCCCGATTGATCCTAGGGAAGGGTTACAGGCTCGTTGTCCTGGGGAGTTATGGGCGCACTAACCCGCTACTTAACAAGCCTTTTTATACCAGTGATTAGTGGCTAGGATTCTGACATGGTATCAGAACGGTCTCGGGTTCGCATCCCGGTGTATGCACATGCAGGCTGTTGCCGCTGTGTCGAGTCCTAGACCTCCCAGTGTGGGGGGGTGTCAGAAGACTTGCACTGTGAGATCCCCGAGTGATCCTTGGGGGGGTTACATGTCTGTTAGCCTGGGGGGTTATGGGCGCACTGACCCGCTACTGAAACAAGCCCTTTCATCCCAATGGTATAGTGGTTGGGATTCTGACATGGTATTAGAGCGAATGTCTCAGGTTCGAATCCCAGTGTGTGCACTTCGGGCATCCCAGTGCGGAGGGGTGTCAGAGGTCTACTGGTGATTCCCGATTGATCCTAGGGAAGGGTTACAGGCTCGTTGTTCTGAGGGATTATGGGCGCACTGACCAGCTAATTAACAAGTTTTTTTATCCCAATTGTCTAATGACTGTGATTCTGACATGGTATCAGAGCAAAGGTCTCGAGTTCGAATCCCAGTGTGTGCACTTCGGGCATCCCAGTGCGGTGGGGTTTTAGAGGTCCGCTGGTGATCCCCGATTGATCATAGGGAAGGGTTACAAGCTCGTTGTCCTGGGGGGTTATGGGCGCACTGACCTGCTACTTAACAAGCCCTTTTATCCCAATGGTCTAGTGGTTGGGATTCTGACACTTACGTCCTAGCGTGTTCAAGCGCCATCTCACGTGCTCTCTCACGCACTCACTCATGCGCTCTCTCACGCGCTCTCTCATACGCACTCACACGCGCTCTCTCACGCGAACTCTCACGCGCTCTCTCACGCGCTCTCTCACGCTCACCCTCACGCGCTCCCTCGCGCGCACTCTCACTCGCACGCGCTCTCTCACTCGCACTCTCACGCGCTCTCTCACTTGCACTCTCACGCGCTCTCTCACTCACACTCTCACACGCTCTCTCACGTGCTCTCTCTCACGCACTCACTCACATGCCCTCTAATGCGCTCTCTCACGCGCACTCTCACGCGCACTCTCACGCGCTCTCTCACACGCACTCTCACACGCTCTCTCACGCGCTCGCTCACGCACTCTCTCACGCTCTCTCACACGTTCTCACGCGCTCTCTCACGCACTCTCTCACGCGCTCTTTTATGCGTCTCTCACGCGCTCTCTCATGCGCTTTCTCACATGCTGTCTCTCACGCACTCACTCATGCGCTCTCTCACGCGCTCTCTCACGCACTCTCTCACGCGCTCTCTCACACGCTCTCTGACGCTCACTCTCACGCGCTCTCTCACACATATTCTCACGCGCACGCGCTCTCTCATGGGCTCTCTCACGCACTCTCTCACGCGCTCTCTCACTTGCACTCCCAAGCGCTCTCTCACGTGCTCTCTCTCACGCACTCACTCACATGCCCTCTAATGCGCTCTCACGTGCTCTCTCACGCGCTCTCTCATGCGCTCTCTCATGCGCTCTCACGCGCTCTCTCACGCGCTCTCTCATGCGCTTTCTCGTGTGCTCTCTCTCACGCACTCACTCATGCGCTCTGGCACGCGCTCTCTCACGCGCTCCCTCACGCACTCCCTCACGCGCTCCCTCGCGGGCACTCTCACGTGCGATCACGCGCACGTGCTCTCTCATGGCCTCTCTCACGTGCTCTCTCACACGCTCTCTCACGTGCGCTCTCTCACGCGCTCTCTCACGTGCTCTCTCATGCTCACTCTCACGCGCTCTCTCACGCACATTCTCACGCGCACGCGCTCTCTCATGGGCTCTCTCACGCGCTCTCTCACGCGCTCTCTCACGTGCTCTCTCAAGTGCTCTCTCACGTGCTCTCTCTCACGCACTCACTCACATGCCCTCTAATGCGCTCTCACGTGCTCTCTCACGCGCTCTCTCACGCGCTCTCTCACGCGCTTTCTCATTCGCTTTCTCATGTGCTCTCTCTCACGCACTCTCTGACGTGCGCTCTCCCACGCGCTCTCTCACGCGCTCTCTCACGCGCTCTCTAACATGCTCTCTCTCACGCACTCCCTCACTTACACTCACCCCCCCGTTAGAATCTTAGGCGAGAATGAATTGGCTTCACTATAGGTTTGCAAGAACATATAGCAAAGGAACAAAGAAGGTGCACCACCAAACAAAGTTTATAATAACTACACTAACTACAGCTACAGGCAGTTACAGATATATTCTAACACTCCCCCATAACTGCCTGCAGCAGGAGTCTGTGCAGCGACACATCCTGGATGGGTACACCACGAACTGAGAAAACAACAACAGCAGGCAAGGTAACAAAGCAGGTACAGCAGCAAAGGGGCAGGCACTCCTGCCACCCCTTTACTCTCCTCCCCCCCCCCCCCCACCTCAGAGGGACGGGGGCTGGATGTCTCACACCCGCCACCCCAATGCCACTCCCCTGGCTCCCCCACACCCTCACACCCTCCCCCCAGCGGCAGCTGCAGCAGTGGGAACGAAAGGAGGAGGAGGGGAAGGGAAACATACCACCCATCACCCCCATACCCGCCACCTCCATACCCTCCCCCCCACGGCTGCACGCGCAGCAGGGAGAAGAAGGAGGAGGGGGCAGAAAACCGCCGTGCGCCCCGAGCACACGGCGGGCAGAAAATCGCCGCGCGCCCGAGGCGCGTGGCAGGACGACATGTAGCGGAAGCAAACTGGTGGGCCCGTTAAGGAAGGCAGCAGGAAGGTCCCTGCTCTGAATACCATGTCGAGAATCATGGCAAGAGTGAAGGCTAAGTTTAGGTGAGGGCCTAGGCTTAGTAGCCTAGGCCAAGGGAGTCGAGGTGGTTTGTACCAAGGAGAGAGGGTCGAGAGAGGAGAATGAAGTTGACGGGGCCAGCGGGGCCGAGACGACTGGCTAGGTACGGGCCGGGCGACGGGCTAGGTACGGGCCGGTCGACGGGCTAGGTACGGGCCGGGCGCGGGCGACGAAGTCGACGGGGCCAGCGGGGCCGAGGCGACGAGCTAGGTACGGGCCGGGCGACGGGCTAGGTACTGGCCGGGCGGGCTAGGTACGGGCAGTGCAGTAGGTGGTGGGCCCATTGAGATTAGGTCCTAAGACTTAATTGCTCTGATACCATGTTAGAATCTTAGGCGAGAATGAATTGGCTTCACTATAGGTTTGCAAGAACATATAGCAAAGGAACAAAGAAGGTGCACCACCAAACAAAGTTTATAATAACTACACTAACTACAGCTACAGGCAGTTACAGATATATTCTAACACCCCCCACCCAGACTGACCCACGCACCCATACTCACCTACGCACTCACACTCACCACCGCACCCACACTCACCCACGCACTCACATTCACCTGCGCACTCACACTCACCCGAGCAGTCACACTCACCTCCGCACTCACTCTCACCTCCGCACTCACTCCACCCCCGCACTCACACACACTCACCCCTCCACTCACTCTCACCCAAAAACTCACCCGTCGTGAATGATGCGGAGGAGAGGCGACGGAGAGGATGCGTGAAGGGGCGGAGGCGTCGGGGATGAGAGGCGACGGGGAGGAGTGGCGATGGGGGAAGCGACGGGGAGGAGCGACGATGGGGGAAACGACGGGGAGGAGCGACGGTGGGGGAAACGACGGGGAGGAGCGAGGGTGAGGGAGGCGACGGGCAGGAAAGGCGACGGTAGGGAAGGCAACGGTGGGGGCGGCGACGGTGGAGGAGTCGACGGGGAGGAGAGGCGACAGTGGGGAAGGTGACAGTGGGAGCGGCGACGGTGAGGGAGGCGAAAGTGGGGGAGGCGTGGGGGCTGAGAGTCGACGGGGAGGAGGCGCGACGAGGAGGAAACGAGATGGGGAGGAGGGTCGACGGGGAGTAGGGGCGACGATGAGGAAAAGCGATGGGGAGGAGGGGCGACGGGGAGGAAAATCGACTGTTCAGGGATAGGTACTACAAAGTAGAAACTCGAGTTCAGTTTGAGAAAGGCAACAAGGTGACGATGCACTTCGGCTGGTTTCCGAAGCTGCCACACTCTTTCGGGGCCAGTCCAAAACGAACTTTCTGTTTGAACCAATACAAAACGAAAAGTCTAGCTTAGGTACTATAAGGAAAATCCTGTTTCCTTACTTCGCGTCCCTGCTCTGCGCGTACACCACTGTTCCCGCCAACAGCACCCCACAAGAATCCGTTACCACTCGCGACATTCGCCTTGACCCCATTCCCGCCACTGTTCACGAGGCGACCCAACCTCACGGTTCGACTGGTAACCCGTGCTCCGGACCTCCGCCTCGACATTTCCCAACCTCGGCACCAGGCCCGTCGCGCACCCCAATTTCCACACGTTACCGTTACCACTGTAGCTTCGCTATATATTCTTCGCTCATGCCTTCGCTCATTGTATTCTTGTCTCGATAGTGCAATCCTCGCTCGCTCACTCAATTGCACTCGTAACACTTGGTTATCAGAGCCTACGATCTTCTCTTGGACCGCACCCACACCTTCGCTTCCCCACTATCTCAATTTTTGGGGGAGGTAGACGTCTCTCAGCGACCAAGCACCGCCGCTCGTAGTGCTCTCTCGTAAGCACGCACGGCCACGACAGAGGCTCTCGCTGAGCTTGCCCGACACCCCCGCCATGGCTGAAATCACCCTCGCGAGGCTGACATAAGAGCAGCTTGACCGTCTTGTACGCCAACTTGAAGATTCGGCCCTCGAAATTGCCACACTCACCGCGGAACGCGACTCTGCTCGCCAGCAATCGACAGTGAATGCACCAGCACCCACAAACGCACCTGCACAATCCGAGGAGCCGATCATCATATCGTCAGGCACACCGACACAGAACGACAGCGTGGGACAGCGCTCGGGCGTAGCCAGTGAGGGCGCCGCTCACTCAATGCCTGGCATGGAGAGAAACAGGGCCGCACCAAGCCCACGGGAGCCCCGCGAAGCCCGTCGGCACGTGGAATTTGCACATCGCTTTGCGTTACTCGAGAGGTGCAGCAGCGTGGTCAGCTTCGTCTTGCTTACGTGGCCACTCGGGCCAACACTGCTGCTATATTCACCAAGGCACTTCTGTACTGTTTAGGCCTTGTGCCTACGTTGCCTTATTTGCTCACTGCGTGACTTTGCTTGTAATGTGATCTATATACATATACCTGCATTCTTACCCCTACTAGGTTATGATCACTGTACTGTTTGTTCTCGTTTATATAATTCTGCATGTGAACTGGCCTTGTGGCCATTTGCTTGTGCTTAGAGTGTGTGGTGACTTTGTGATCCACCCTGAGCTTGCTTTGCTTTTTCTTGACCGGTCTTGTGACCCCCTGTTCTCCCCCACTTTGCCTATGGGGGTGTGTCAAACTGTTATAATGTTTATATTGTGTAGATTGTGTTGGGCTGAGATAAGCCCTTAGGAACCTTCAGGACTAAGATCGGGTATTGTCGTAGAGATGTAATAGCGGAAGCGATTAATGAAAAGTTGCCGTGAACCACCTTGTGCTAGTTTGTGAGAACAAGATGAGTTAATAATAGCAGAGAAGTACAAGACTTTTATATGATTACAAAGGAGTATGAAAGTTCTATCTTAACTGTTTTGCTGTTGCGGTTCGATACAGTGCCGACTCGGGTAACTGCTCTGTAACGAGTCAGTTATGTGTCCTTGCTGTCGCACTGTACGTTTCGTCAGGTCAAAGGTCGGAGACCTTTGACCTTCGCGCAACCTCCGAAGGTTGACTCGAGTGCTTCTTCGTTGTAGTCAGTTCCGTTTTGTGTAGAAGCTTCGATACGACAGAAGCGTTATAAATCACTTGTTTCCAACACTCCCCTTCGCTTCTGGAGGATCGTTGCTGATGACGTGTCCTTGTCCAGTCAGCAGCATGCAGTACTCGAACTTCTGTTTTCCGAGTTTCTTGGTCAAGTAGTCGGCTGCCATCTCGGATGTGGGACAGTAGGATAGTTCGAGTCTTCCCTTTTCGATCTCGTCTTTCACGAAGAAGTACCGAAGGGCGATGTGCTTCGTTCGATTCGCGAACCCGTTTTTGTTCGCTATGCGAATGGCCGATTGGTTGTCGCAGAAGAGAGAGAAATTGGGTAACTGGGCAGAGCAGAGTTCCTCCAGTAGTTCGCGAAGATATAGCCCTTCCTTGGTTGCTGAGCAGAGTGCGATATATTCTGCTTCTGCTGACGAGAGAGCAATTAGCTCTTGCTTGTTCGACTGCCATGAGATAGGCCCGATAGGTTCGAGTCTGTAGACGTAGCCGGTTTGAGACCGTATGTTGTCTGAGTCTCCAGCGTGATCGGCGTCGACGTAGCCGATTAGCTTAGGTGTTGCGGTGCTGGTTTTGTGGATGGTGAGTCCGATTGTCGGAGTACTGACGAGGTAGTGAAGCGCTCGGTCGAGTTCGAGCAAGTGATCTGCTTCAGGCTTCTTAAGGTAGGTAGCGAGTTGGCTAGCTGAGTAGGATAGATCCGGTCGGCACGTGACGGCTGCGAAGAGTAGGCAGCCTAGCTTCCTTTGGTAGTCGCGGACGCCAGCAGGTTTGAGTAGGGCAGAGGCCTTCGGATTTCCGTCGGTGTAGCGGTATGGCGTGGAGATAGTGGTTGGAGTGAGTCCGAAGCGTTTAGCAATAGTGTCCGTGTATTTTGCAGCGCTGAGGTAGATGGTATTGTCGCCGTCTTCGATGTTCAGTCCTAGGTACTGTGTCACGGTGGTTGCGACGGTGAGAGTTAGATCTCCCTGCAACTCCCCTTCAAACCACGTTGTTACCGCGTCGGTGGAGCCTATGTAGAGAAGATCATCGACGTAGACGATAAGCAGGATGTAGTCGGTGCCTTTCGCCAGTCGATACATTCCTTGGTCGTGTGGTAGCTGAAGAAAAACGATGCGAGTAAGGCGGGCGTGAAGGTGCTGCTGCCATAGTCTCGGGGCTTGCTTAATCCCGTACAGTCACTTCTCTAGTTGACAGATTTGGTTGGGGCCTGCGTTGGATCCGTGTGGGAGTTCGACGAAAATCTCAGCATCGACGGGGGCGTAGAGGAAGGCGTTGGCGACATCAATTTGTCGAAGCTTCTTTCGGTTCATGGCGGCGATTGCGAGGAGAATCCGCAGTGAGGTATGTCGGCTTACTGGGGCGAATGTTTCCGTGAAGTCTCGCCCTTGCTCTTGGTCGAAGCCCCGCACAACCCAGCGTGCTTTGAACTTGTCGATTGTTCCGTCGGCTTTCGTTTTCACGCGGAAGACCCATTTTCCCGTGAGGATAGTTTTGTTGCGTGCCACTCCGACAGGCACGACTTTCCAGGTGTTGCGTTCCTGCAGTGCCTTCAGCTCTTTATCCATGGCTTCATGCCATTTTTCCCTGTGTTCCCCCCCCAGAGCCTGCTGAATTGTCGCAGGCTCCTTAGGTGGTTCCGCTCCGTGGACGGCGGTGACAAGTCCCAGTATCTGCAGGCCACTCTGTGTATAGCGGGGGAGATTTGTGTCCTCTGGATAAGCAGCTTCGTCTCTTGCTTCGGGGTCTGGTAAGAAATTTGGTCCTATGCGTTCAGAGACGTTGGTGTTCACCGGTTGAGGTGTAACGTAACCGGTGTCGGCGAAGTCGAAATAGGTTTCGGCGTTGACGCTTTCGCGAGGATTTTCGTCATCCATCGGGATAGGCACGGAGTGCTGGAAACAGCAGTTGAAAGTTAGAAACAAGAAAGAGAGGTTTCACTAGCAAGCAGTTGAGTACATACAGCAAACCATAAATTGGGTTGTACTCACTATTGAGTACCCCACTGCAGGCTAGACAAACATAACATTCTGACACACCCCCATAGCCAAAGTGGGGTGTAATCAGCACAACAAGCAAAGCAAAACAAGCTCAGGGTGGATCACAACGTCACCACACATTCTGAGCACAAGTACAAGAAGCAACAGTTTATAGTTCACAAATATAAGCAAAGCTAGAGGCAGTCACAGACGGTAAGTGAGGAGGAGGAGGAGGGACTGTGAGAGGAGAGGAGATAGGAGACGACAGATGAAGCTGCAGAAACACGGGCAACAGGAGCGGCGCACACTGTGGCTACCGGAGATTGTAGCCTCCGGACTATTGGAGTAATTGGCTCTGCGGCTAACTCTGGGCGGCAGGAGTAACGGACCCACGGGTGACTGGCGCAGCAGGCTCGCTGGGCTACCGGAGATTGTAGCCTTCGGACTACTGGCGCTGCTGGCGACACGACGGCTGCCTCCGCCCAACCTCCCTCTAACTGTCTCACCCCCCTTTCACCCACCCCCTCCTGCACCCCTAGTTTCACTCCCACGACACTGTTGGAAACAGCAGTTGAAAGTTAGAAACGAGAAAGAGAGTTTGCACTAGCAGGCAGTTGAGTACATATAGCAAACCCTAGATTGGGCTGTACTCACTATTGAGTACCCCACTGCAGGCTAGACAAATATAACATTCTGACACACCCCCATAGCCAAAGTGGGGTGTAATCAGCACAACAAGCAAAGCAAAACAAGCTCAGGGTGGATCACAAAGTCACCACACATTCTGAGCACAAGTACAAGAAGTAGCAGTTTATAGTTCACAAATACAAGCAAAGCTAGAGGATATCACAGAGGGCAAGTGAGGAGGAGGAGCTGGACTGATAGGGAAGGAGGGAGGAGGCAACGGCTGAAGCTGCAGACACACGGGCAACAGGAGCGGCGCGCACTGTGGCTACCGGAAGCGCACCTCCGGACTACAGGAGTAACTGGCTCCGCGGCTAAGACGAGCGGCAGGAGCAACGGACCCACGGGCGACTGGCGCAGCAGCATCACTGGGCTACCGGAAGCGCACCTCCGGACTACTGGCACTGCTGGCAACACGACGGCTACTTCCCTTCAACCTCCCCCACTGTCGCACCCCCACCTGTCACACACCCCCGGCTGCACCCCTAGTTTCACTCCCACGACACACCCCCATAGTATCAACCCGTCATCTCCCAGACACCCACCCCCCTCAGCGGCAGCTGCAGCAGTGGGAGACGGAGTAGGAGGAGGAGCAGGGGATGCCACACACCTGCCACCCCCCACTCGCCACCCCCAAACCCTAACACAGGGCAGGGCCGTAGATGGCGGGTAGGGAGGTTACGGGGGGGGGGGGGGGGGCAGGGCCGCGACGAAGACGGGGGCAGGGCCGCGACTGAGCAGAGCCGGGCAGGGCAGGGCCGGGACAGGGCCGGGGCAGGACGGCAAGGCAGGGCCGCAACGACGACGGGAGGGGCCGACGCGCGGCCCCCCAGGGCGCCGGAACAGGCGGCAGAAGGGGGGGCGACGCGCGCCCCCCCCCCAGGTTGCCCCTCGACAGGCGACGGGAAAAGAGGGGGGGGGGGGGGTGCGCGGGCCCCCTGTGTGCCGCGACAGGCAACGAACCCGCCGCGCGCCTCGGGGCGCACGACGGGCAGGGCACCGTCGCGCGCCACGGGGCGCACGACGGGCGGGCAGGCAGGCAGAAAACCGCCGCGCGCCGGGAAGAAAAATTGCCGCGCGCCAGAAAAAACAGCGCGCGCCCGAGGCGCGCGACAGGCAGGACAGCAGCAGCGGAAGCATTGGGTGGGCCCATCCACAGGATCGACCCGTGAGGGTTGACCTGCTCTGATTCCATGTTGGAA
The DNA here is from genome assembly GCA_947471745.1 of Closterium sp. Naga37s-1. Taxonomy (NCBI): domain Eukaryota; kingdom Viridiplantae; phylum Streptophyta; class Zygnematophyceae; order Desmidiales; family Closteriaceae; genus Closterium; species Closterium sp. Naga37s-1. The sequence goes on along the minus strand of CANJKZ010000717.1, from coordinate 2,324,632 downwards.
ACAGCAGTTGAAAGTTAGAAACGAGAAAGAGAGTTTGCACTAGCAGGCAGTTGAGTACATATATGAAACCCTAGATTGGGCTGTACTCACTATTGAGTACCCCACTGCAGGCTAAACAAATATAACATTCTGACAGACACACCCCCCTAGTACCACTCCTTTGTCTCCCACACACCCACCCCCCTCAGCGGCAGCTGCAGCAGTGGGAGACGGAGGAGGAGGAGGAGGAGCAGGGGAGGCCGCACACACCCGCCACCCCATACGCGCCACCCCCAAACCCTAACACAGGGCAGGGCCGTAGTTGGCGGGTAGGGAGGGTAGGGGGGGGGGGGGGGGGGGGGGGGTCAGGGCCGCGACAGGGCCGGGACTCAGCGGCAGGGCAGGGCAGTGCCGCGACAAAGGACGGGAGGGGCCGACGCGCGGCCCCCAAGGTCGCCGCAACGGGTGACGGGGGGGGGCGACGCGCGGCCCCCTAGGTCGCCGTGACGGGTGACGGGGGGGGAGGGGGGGGGGGGGGGGGGGGGGACGCGCGGCCCCCCAGGGCGCCTCGACGAGCGACGAGGGGGGCGACGCGCGGCCCCCAGGTCGCATCAACGGGCGACTTGGGGGGGGCGACGCGCGGCCCCCCAGGGCGCCGCGACGGGCGAGGGGGGGGGGGGGCGACGCGCGGCCCCCCAGGGCGCCTCGACGGGCGAAGGGGGGGGGGGGGGGGGAAGAAAAAACGTCGCGCACCAGGGGGCGCGCGACGGACAGGTCAGCAGCGGAAGCATTAGGTGGGCCCATCCACAGGGTCGACCCGAGGGGGTCGACCTGCTCTGATTCCATGTCAGAAACAGCAGTTGAAAGCTAGAAACAAGAAAGAGAGGTTTCACTAGCAAGCAGTTGAGTACATATAGCAAACCCTAAATTGGGCTGTACTCACTATTGAGTACCCCACTGCAGGCTAGACAAACATAACATTCTGACACGGAGCAGTATGGGAGTGGTCCTGCTTCTTCGGATGCGTTGTCCACGTTTTTCTCGTCCCAGTCAGCTTTGTCTGCTGCTGAAGCAAAGGCTCGGTTGCCACGGAAGCCGCCCGTGAGGTCTCGATTTGCTGCCAGGTTGTCCAGGTACGTTTGAAGTGTGAGTCGCTCGTAGAAGATGACATCACATGCTGCCACTGTTTCCTTCGAATGGACGTAAAAAATCTTCCATGCGTTGTAATGCTTTTCGATGCCCAGGTGTAGTCCCCACTGTGCACGTTGAGAAAATCTTCCGGCTCTTGCAGTGTGTGGGCGATACTGTACCATGCACCCGAAGACTCGTAACATTTTTGTGTTGCCCAACTTTCCTGTCCACAGCAGGTGCGGTGATGCGTTGTTAGGAAGTGACGACGATGAAAGCAAGTTGTGCAGCATGACAGCGTGGTCCATCGACTCAGGCCACTGGTGATTGGGCAGTCGCATGCCACGCAGCAATTTGCGCATGGTGTTCTGGAGAGTTTTGTGTCAAACATATCTACTATAGTCTATCTAGGCTGTAGTGGGGTAGTCAATACAGGGTACAACACTTTTTATATTTTCATAGTTGTACCCACCTGCTGACTAGTTCATTCATTCCTTCGGTTGATTCTGAGATGGTATTCTGAGCAAGTTCCCCTGTGGGAACGTTTTTTTGGGGCCCACCGAAATAGTAACTTTTTTTTTCCTGCCCTGACCGCAACGCGCTTCGCGCCTGCCCCTGCCCTGCTGTCGCGGCCCCTACTACAGTCCCGGCCCCCCTTACTGCCGTCGCGGCCCCTACAGCCGACGCGGCCCCTAGTGCCTACGCGGCCCCTGCGGCCTACGCGGCCCCAGCGGCCTACGCGGCCCGTTCCTGCTGTCGCGGCCCCTACGGCCGACGCGGCCCTTACTGCCAACGCGGCCCCTATGGCCGACGCGGCCCCTGCCGCTGTTGCGGCCCCTACTGCCGTTGTGGCCCCTGCTACTGTCGCGGCCCCGTCTGCCGCTGCGGCCCCTACTGCCGTCACGGCCTCTGCCGTCCCGGCCCCTGCTGCTGTCGCGGCCCCTGCCGTCACAGCCCCTACTGTCGCAGCCCCTCTACTGCAGCGGCCCCTCTGCTGAAGCGGCCCCTCTGCACTCGCGGCCCCTCTACTGAAGCGGCCCCGTCTGCAGCTTCGGCCCCTGCTGCCGTCACGGCCTCTCCCGTCCCGGCCCCTGCTGCTGTCGCGGCCTCTGCTGTCGCGGCCCCTGCCGTCACAGCCACTGCTGTTGCGGCCTTTGCAGTTGTGGCCCCCCTCTGCTGAAGCAGCCCCTCTACTGCAGCGGCCCCACTCCTCTCGCGCCCCTGGTAAGCCCCGCGCCCAACCCCCTGCTGCGCCGCGCTGCCCAGCCAAGCCGCGCCGTCCGGCCGAGCCGCGCCGCCCAGCCGAGCCGCGCCGCCCACCGAGCCGCGCCGCTCTGTCGAGCCGCACCGCCCAGCCGAGCCGCGCCGCGCCTACCGAGCCGCGCTGCCCTGCTGAGCTGTGCCGCGCTGCCCCTTTACCTGCTCTGCTTCTACTGCCACTGCTGCTCCTGCTGCTTCTACTGCTACTGCTACTATGGCTCGCCCTACTGTTCTCACGTTTGATGCTGAGGGGCGTGCAGTTGACTTTGACGTGTGGGTTGACGACCTACAGCTCTTTCTTCAGTGTGACTCTAGGGATGGGGTATCCCTTTCGATCACACCTCCGGTGTCTCTACTGCACCTGCTGCCACTGCTGACAATACGGTTTGCTCGCAGTGGACCACTCGTGACGCTGTTGCTCGTCTTGCTGTTCGTAGTCACCTGCTGCCTGCTGAGCGCGCGCATTTTGGCCAGTACAAGACTGCTCAGTCTTTGTACGACGCTGTAGTTGCGCGCTACTCCTCCCCTGCCACTGCTGCCCTCAGCCGCCTCATCCTGCCGTACCTTTTCCCTGACCTTGCCGCCTTTGCCACAGTCGCTGACCTCACTGCTCACCTCCGCACTAGTGACGCCCGCTACCGCGCTGCCCTTCCCACTGAGTTCTGTGCCAAGACCCCCCCCCCCATGTACATCACCCTTTACTACATAGTCACCTGCCTCCCTGACTCCCTTTCGTCAGTCAGGGACCACTTTCTCTCCCTTTGCCCCACCGAGCTAACTGTCGACCTGCTAGAGGAGCGCCTAGCTGCAGCTGAGAAGAGTATCTTAGCTGTAGGTGCTTCTCGCGGCAACCGTTGCACCCCTTTCTTTGACGGGTGTTCCCCTGTCCCCCTTCTCCCCTCTGTTGCTTCTGCTGCTGCTGTCGACCTTGTTGGCACTGAGGAGGTCGGCGCTGCGTCTGCCCCTAGTGGGAGACGCCGCAACAGCAAGGGCAAGGGGAGCAAGGGTGGTGGAGGGGATGGCGGGGGCGGCGGCGGAGGCAGTGGAGGAGGCGGAGGGGGTGGCGGTGGAGGTGGGGGTGGTGCCGGGAGTGGGGGCTTCACTGGCGGCGGTGGCGGTGGTGGAGGCAGCGGCGGATGTGGTGGAGGCAGCAGCAACGGTGGTGGAGGCAGCGGCAGCGGTGGCGGAGGTGGCGGTGGCGGTGGTGCTGGTCGAGGTGCAGCCGCGTAGCGTGGAGGCTTTGGTGGTAGCCAGCGCCAGCAGCAGCCGCGTTCCCGTGAGACCCCGTCGGCCCAGCAGCTTCTTGAGTGGTACGTTGGGCGTGGGAGGTCTGGGGGTGCTGGTCCCTGCACTTACGATCTTCGCACCGGCAGTCGTCGTGGGGAGACGTGCGGGCTGTCACACACTGCGCAGCGCTGCTTCGGTCGCCGGACTGACGCCTGGCGCGCCCAGTTTCCTGACGCTGTTGAGCTCCCTCGCTGGGGTGATCTGCTTAGGCAGAATGTTGCTATCTTTGATCTTGATTTCGATGCTATCCTTGCTGCCATGTATGCTTTGACTGATAGTGCTGAGGGTGACTGTTACCCGAGTTTCCCGCCCGACCCGGGCATTGAGGCTGCTGCTCTAGGTGCTAGTGCGTCTGCTGCTCCAGGTACTGGTGAGTCTGCTGCTCCAGGTGCTAGTGAGTCTGCTCTCTCTGGTACTGCACCTACTGAGGCCTTCCACACTTTCACACTTGGCTCTGGTGCTTCGCGCTCTTTCTTTAGAGACAGCACCACGCTCACGCCGCTCAGTGGGCCTGTAGCAGTCTCCCTGGCTGAACCCTCTGGGGGCCCAGTCCTTGCGCACTCGTCCACGGTTCTACCGTGTCCTCCGGCCCCGTCGGGCTTGCTGTCGGGACTCCACCTCCCCTCGTTCTCTACGAACCTGGTGAGTGGAGCTGACCTCCAGGACGCGTGGGTTGACAAGTTCGCCCCTGGAGGTCAGCGTGTGACCCACTGCACTTGCTCTCGGACGGGCCACCACCTGGCCACGTTCGCCCGTCGGCCTGGGTCGAGTGTCTACACACTGACTACTGCGCCCCCTCCGGTCTTTGCGTCTGGTCAGGTAGCTGCGCCTAGTCAGGTATTTGCTGCTGCGTCCAGGTCTAGTCCTGCGTCTGCCCCCTGCTCGTGTCGTCCTCTGACGCACGAGACTCTCCTGTGGCACCACCGCCTTGGTCACCCCTCCCTGCCTCGTCTTCGAGGCATGGCCTCCCGTACCCTTGTCTCGGGTCTCCCCAGGTGCCTTCCTCCCCTTCCTCTGGGGCCTGCCCCCACCTGTGTTCCCTGTGTCGAGGGCCGGCAGCGCGCCGCTCCTCACTCCTCCTCGTTCCCTCCGACCGAGGCTCCCTTGCAGACTCTTCACATGGACGTGTGGGGCCCAGCCCGCGTCCGTGGACAGGGTCACGAGCGTTACTTCCTGCTGGTCGTTGACGACTACTCGCGTTACACCTCAGTCTTCCCCTTGCGCAGCAAGGGTGACATCGCTGAGGTGTTGATCGACTGGATCCGCGGTTCCCGTCGCCAACTCAGCGAGCGTTTTGGCTCGGACCTTCCTGTTCTGCGTCTGCACTCATACACAGGTGGTGAGTTTTCCTCCAACCTCCTGAGGGCCTTCTGTCGTGCTGAGGGCATCCGCCAGACGTTCACGCTTCCGGCCTCCCCACAGCAAAATGGGATTGCTGAGCGCCGCATTGGCATGGTCATGGACGTCGCTCGTACGTCCATGATCCATGCGGCTGCTCCCCATTTTCTGTTGCCGTTCGCGGTTCAGTACGCTGCGCATCAGATCAACCTTCAGCCTCATGTCTCCTTGCCGGAGACCACACCTACTCTGAGGTGGACGGGGAAGGTTGGCGATGCGTCTGCGTTCCGTGTCTGGGGATCTCGAGCTTTTGTCCGCGATACTTCAGCGGACAAGCTGTCCTCCCGTGCCGTTCCCTGTGTCTTCCTTGGCTTCCCCCCTGACGCACCTGGGTGGCAGTTATACCACCCCACCTCGCGTCGTGTTCTGTCCTCTCAGGACGTCACGTTTGACAAGTCGGTGTCTTACTTCCGTCTCTTTCCCTACCGCACTGCCTCTCTCCCCCCCCCGCCACTCTTCCTCGTACCAGGTACTCCTCCGGTAGACCCCCTCCTCCCTCAGGGTCCTGCCCCCTCAGGTGTGTCTCAGGTAGACCCTGCCGAGCCGGTCGAGGTAGCTGTCGACTCAGGTGCTGCTCGGGGTGCTGAGCCTGCGGGTGCGGGGACTGGGGGTGCTGAGCCTGAGCGTGTGGAGCCTGGGGGTGCTGAGCCTGGGGGTGCTGCGTCTTGGGGTGCTGAGCATGCGTGTGCTGAGTTTGGAGGTTCTCCGGGTGTCCCGTTGCGGAGGGAGCCCCTCTCTCTGCAGCGGCTTCGTGAGTGGTACGCTCGGCGCTGTCGCCGTGCTACAGGTGCTGCTGGTGCTGGAGCTGCTGGAGGTGCTGCTGGAGCTGGAGCTACTGGAGGTGCAGCTGGTACTGATGCTGCTGGAGGTGCTGCTGGTGCTGCTGGAGGTGCTGCTGGTGCTGGAGCTGCTGGAGGTGCTGCTGGTGCTGGAGCTGCTGGAGGAGCTGCTGGTGCTGGAGCTGCTGGAGCCGCTGGTCCTGGAGGTGCTCGTACTGGAGGTAATGGAGCTGCTGGGGCTGGTGGTACTGCTGGCGTTGGAGCTGCAGTTACTGCTGCTGGTGGTGCTGCAGGAGTTGTTACTGGAGACCCTGGAGCTGAGGGTACTGGTGCTGTCTCTGCTGTTTCAGGAGGCGCTGCGCGGCCGCGGCCGTACTACGTTCCGCTCCTTCAGCAGGTTCTTGGTCTATCGCCTTCTTCTGGTCCTCCTCCTCCTTTACTGAGTCCATAGCGTGTCCAGTCACAGTCGCGGTTGCAGCCGTCCTCTCCACTGCCTGGTCCTTCTCCTTACTCTGGACCGACTAGAGGTCTTATTGAGCGTCGTGAGCCTGAGTCGCGTCCTGTGTCGCCTGTGTCTCGTGCTGCGTCGCCTGTCCGTGCTGCCCGCGCTGGCCGTGTTTTGCGTCCGCGTCCTCCTCCTGGCACTCACTCTATGACACTGCGTCCTTCCTCTGCTCCACAGCGTGTCCCTCTGCCCTCTCCTCCTGCGTCCTCTCTTCCTGACGGTCCGGACCCGGAGTCTGACTCCCTTCGTGCTGCTAGTCCTACTGTCACGCGCTTTCTGGCCACTGCTGTCACTGGCCCTTTGTTTGAGTCCACTGCTGTGTCTGCTCTCGTTGCTGAGCTTGTTGACTTTGCTGCAGCCTGTCGCCTAGACTACGCCACTTGTCTTGTTGCTGAGTCTGCGTCTGCGTCTGTCTGTCCTCCGTCCATCGAGGGTGAGTGTGCTCTTGGCACGGACGTTCTTGAGGACAGACAGGAGGAGTTTGAGTGCTTTGCCGCTGCTGTACCTCATCTCGTGTCCATGCTGCTTGCCCCTGAGGGAGACTCGGATGCACCAGACATCCCGACCCCGCGCTCTTACGCAGAGGCGATAGAGGTTCTCTACTCCTCTCAGTGGCAGGCAGCCATGGACGCTGAGATGGCTTCCTGGAAGTCCACAGGCACCTACGTCGACGAGGTTCCCCCGCCTGGGGCGAACATCGTCAGTGGCATGTGGATCTTCAGGGTGAAGCGGCCGCCGGGTTCTCCGCCTGTCTTCAAGGCGCGTTACATTGCACGTGGCTTCAGTCAGCGACAAGGAGTTGACTTCTTCCAGACCTTCTCCCCTACCCCAAAGATGACCACTCTTCGGGTACTGCTGCACGTTGCCGCCCAGCGTGACTACGAGCTCCACTCGCTTGACTTCAGCACAGCCTTCCTACAAGGCAGCCTGCACGAGGAGGTCTGGCTGCGCCGCCCACCAGGCTTCACTGGGTCGTTTCCTGCTGGTACCCAGTGGAGCCTCCGGCGGCCAGTCTACGGTCTCCGCCAGGCACCCCGTGGGTGGCACGACACTCTGAGGACGACTCTTGCTGCTCTTGGTTTTGCTCCTTCCACTGCTGACCCTTCTCTGTTTTTACGCACTGACACCACTCTGCCGCCGTTCTACATTCTCGTGTACGTAGACGACCTCGTCTTTGCTAATTTTGACACTGAGGCACTCGCCCACGTGAAGTCCGAGCTGCAGAAGAGACACACGTGCACAGACCTAGGTGAACTGACAAGCTATCTTGGCTTGCGGATCACCCGGGACAGAGCACAGCGCACCATTACCTTGACTCAGTCACACATGGTGCAGCAGGTCCTTCAGCGCTTCGGCTTCACGTACTCCTCGCCACAGTCCACTCCTCTGCCTACCGGTCACTCGCTCTCAGCTCCACCTTCGGACGAGTTCGTAGAGCTGAGTGGCCCGTATCCAGAGCTAGTGGGCTGCCTCATGTACCTGATGACTTGCACACGACCTGACCTCGTATACCCTCTCAGCCTTCTGGCTCGCTACGTGGCTCCCGGTAGGCACCGAAAGGTGCACTAGGATGCTGCGAAGAGGGTGTTGTGCTACTTGTGTAGTACGTCGGGCATGGGGCTAGTGCTTGGAGGATGGGCTCGAGTTGTCCTCGCTGGTCACGCTGATGCCTCCTGGGTTGACGACTTGGCTACGCAGCGGTCGTCACAGGGTTACACCTTCAGTCTTGGCTCCGGCTCTGTCTCTTGGCGGTCTACCCGCTCTTCTTCTGTTCTCAGCTCTAGTTGTGAGGCTGAGATCTACGCTGGGGCCATGGCTGCACAGGAGCTACGCTGGCTTACCTACCTGCTGGCCGACTTGGGAGAGGCGCCTCGTTCTCCTCCAGTTCTGTACGTCGACAACAAGGCCATGCTTGCCTTGTGTCAGGAGCACAGACTGGAGCACAGAACGAAGCACATTGCTCTGTGCTACTTCCTTGCTCAAGAGTTGCAGCAGCGTGGTCAGCTTGGTCTTGCCTACGTGGCCTCTCAGGCCAACACTGCTGATGTTTTCACCAAGGCACTTGCGCCTTGTGATCATCAGCGTTTCTGTACTGTTCTTGGCCTTGTACCTACTGTGCCTCACTTGCTTATGTCTTGATTGCCCCTTCCTTCCTCCTCATCTACAGGGACATGAAGGCCTTGGCGTTGCTGCGGGGTGACTCGGATCCGTGGAGCACTCGTAGTGCGAGAAGGAAGTGTCGGTGCACGCTCGCTCACTTGCTGCACCTCCTCCTCTTCTTCCTCTACATCCTTGGCCTCCTCTCCCCAATTCACAAGGGAAGATTGCCTTGTAATGGTGCTGCTGCTGCTCAGCTCCAAGGGCAGCTCCACATGCTCCAAACTGGAACTCTTCACCTCTCCAAACCGCACGCCTATCTTCGCCTCATTCTCCGCCTTCCAATCCTTATACATCAGGTTCTCCATGAATTTGCAGTCCCTGATCACCAAGAATTTCTTGGTGAATGGGTCCCAAAGAAGCCACCCCTAGCTGTTTTGAGCCATGCCCAAGTGCACAGCCCATATCGCCTTGGCACCGAGCTTGTTGTGCCGAAGATGCTTAGGCACGAGCGCCATGCACATGCACCCGAACACCCGAAGCATATCCACCTTTGGCTTCCTTCCAATCCACTCCACATAGGGCACCCATTTGTCTGCTCCGACACGAGTCAAAGCTCTGTTCTTGGCCACACACGCACTCCGCACCGCATCAGGCCAGAAGTAGTCGGGTAGCCCGGCTTCAATGAGCAACCCGCGTGCTGTCTCCGTGATTGTCCGGTTCGCTCGCTCGGCGATGCCGTTCATTGCAGGGAGTATGGCATGGTAAGGGAGTGCCTTATGCCATTATTCTTCAGCCACAATGAGAACTCCTTGCTCTGGAACTCTCCCCCTTGATCGGTGCGAATTGCCTTCACTAGCCGGTCTTGTTGCCGCTCCACCATCGGCAACCAATCGGTCTTCACCGTTTCAGCCACGTCGCTCTTCTTGGACAGCACGTACACCCAAGTCATGCGAGTGTAGACGTCCACTATGGTGAGAAAGTACTCAGCTCCAGCAGCTCCAAGCTTCAAGGGGCCCACCACGTCCATCACCACCTCATCAAGTGGTGCCTTAGCCGTTGCCTCCGAACTAGAGAACGGGTAACGGGTGAACTTGGCTTGCATGCACGTCGGGCAGCCAAGCACCTCATCGGGCTCCCCCTTCACACGTATGCCAGCAACCATCTCATTCTTCACTAGCTGCTGCAAGATGGGCAGGGCCACATGCCCCATGCGCCGATGCAAGGTCAACCAATCACACTCCCCTGTAGCCGAAGTCGGATTGAAGAACGCCGCACTCGCAATAGTGCCCCACATGCTCTCTCCGTAGTCCTCCTCCGCTGCTGCCTTGGGGTTCTCCTCGTCCTTGTGCTGCTTCTTGGCTGCTGCACCACTCTCCTCGTGTTCACCGAGCTTGCTGGTCCCTCCAAGATTGCACTTCTTGGACTCAATCTCCTTTGCGCGACCGTTCGCGCCATCGCCGCTACCAACCGCTTCACCCTTGGTGCTGATGCTTGCTGCCACTTGCCTCTCCTTAGGCATGGGGACCACAGGGATTTGCCACATATTGTTGTAGACATCCCTATCCTCGTGAAGGTCCCAAAGAATCCGCTCGCCAAGCCTCGCGGTATAGGTCTTAGCTCCCTTCGAGCTCGTGTCCATGCCGGCCTTTTGCAACCGCCGCACGGAAATCAGGTTGGCAGCAAGGTTGGGCACCCAAAGCACGTTCTTGAGGCCCACCATCTTCCCATCAGCACCCTTGAACATGGCCTTGCCCATGCCTTTCACCTCTGCTCGCTGCCCCAAAGCCGATGTGACATGCTTTACCAGTGACGGTTCAAGTTCGGTGAGCAAGTCCGCACGAGGTGTCATGCTATAGGTAGCGCCGCTATCGATCACCCAATAGTCCAGGCAGTGTAGGGTGACCTTCCCCACAGCAGCAGGCTCCTCAAAGCCTTCATCCTTCTCTGGTGCAGCCAGCGCTTGCGTCGATACGAAGAAGAATTGACCCGGAAAGCGATCGTCCCTCGACTCGCTCTCGTTGACACCGTTCTTCATATTTGCAGCACCACCTCCGCGACCGCCACGGCCTCCACGGCCTCTTCCTCTCCCTCCTCCTGCTCCTCTACCCTCTTGGCCTTGAGCAGGGGTCCATCCATCAGGGAGCTTGAAGCAATCGCACCACATATGTCCGCTCTTGTGACAATAGTGGCACTCGCTGTCGAATCGGCCGCGACCGCGTCCGTAGCTCTTGTTGTCGCTGCCGAATCCGCCACTCCAGCGGCCTCCATTGAAGTTGTTGCTGCCAAATCTGCCTCCCCCTCGTCCTCTGCCCCTTCCACGGCCATACCCTCGGCCGATGCTTGCTGCCCCGGCGCCATCCGCACTCGCCAACTCACGGCGGCGGAAGTCCTCTTGAAGGATCGCTCGCTTCACGTCTTCAAGCGAGAGGCGGGGCAAGTCACGATTGAGGTTGATGATGAGCGAGGACCATGACTCTGGGAGTAAGGCCAGCAACTTGGTCTTATTTTGGAGCTCACTGTAGTTCAAATCAGCTCCCTCAAGCCGCATCAACAAGTCGAAGAATTTCTGCACCCCTTCTTCAACCGCTTCATCTTCTTCAATTCGTAGTGCCGCCATTTGACGTTCCAACACCACCACTACCGCCGCTGTTGCAGGAGAGTGTACACCCTTGAGAGCAGCCCATGCCTTTGGTCCCTTCTCTGGTTCACGCTGGAATGGCTTGATGCTACGGATCTGGCTGCTCCCCAACGCTTGCCCAAGTAGGAGATAGCCTTGTGCGCTCTTCCGCACCCACGGGCTCTTCTCCGGGTCGTTCTCGGGGCGCTTCTCCGTTCCTTCCATCACCTCCAGCAAGTCATAGTGGTCGAATACGTTCTCCATTCTCAAGGACCATTCAGCGAAGTTGTCTCCATTGAACTTGTCAAGCCCAAACACCCTAGGCTCATCCCTAGGTGGGCCAAGACTTGGTTGCACAGGCGCCATGGCTGAATCACGGGGTTGGCCTTGAGCTTGGGCTTCTCCACTGCCACCAGCACCTCTGCCACCCCTTTCCTCAGGTCCAGCCATTGTCCAGCCATAGTAGAGTTGGGTAGGTCCTTAGCGCTCCTCCCCCAATTCAGCCAACAAACGCCGCTGCCACACAATCTCCCGTACGGCACGGAAGAGTGCTATGTACTCGGACTCCACCGAGCTCAATGCTTGATCCACCTGCTTCTTGCTCTCCCAAGCAGTTGGGCCTCCACCAACACAGCAAATGAATATTGAAACCAAGGCTTTGGTTCTTCAAGATAAATTTTTCCTTGAGTCTTTGGAAGTCTGCTGCGCATAGTTGCGACACGCCGAACGTTCCACACACGATAAAATAGAAAACCGCACACGACACGCAAACGACGACGTGACACGCGACTAGCGATAACTCGCTATTGACTCGACACACACATTCAAAATCATGCCTCATCATTCACACACTATTGTAAGCATGAAATATATTTTATCTCATGCCCTCATACCATTCCATGCACATACGCATGCACGCACACGGACAATGGCGTTTCTTGTGAAGTCGAATTTTCTGTCCAGAAATATAGTCCAACGATTTTGAGATATTTCGGCCCTTAATCTTCATAGACTCCGTCCTTAGTATCTAACAACCATGACCATGATCTGCACTGGCACCTCCTCTATTCCCTCTCCCTCTGGCGCTGTTATTGGCCTTTATGTTCCCTCTTGCCGTCATAACCTCCTATCCCTCCCTGCTCTCCATCGCCTCTATGTGCGAGCACTCCTCCCCGCAGGTGAGCTCTATTGTGATCTTCATTACCATGACCAGCACCTTGCTCGTTTCACCCTTTCTCCTACAACTCGCCTCTACACCCTCCGTGTCCCCATCCCCTCATATGTCCATCACACTTCCTCTCCTTCAGCCCCTCCCATCTCCTGTTGCGATTGTCGCTCTCTCACCCAACCTACCCTTCTCCATCATCGTCTTGGCCACCCCAACTTCCCTCTCCTTCGCAGCATGGTCAATTCGAAGCTGCTTCATGATCTCCCTTCCTCTGTCCTGCCCCTTCCTCCCTCTCCCGCTCCTCCATGCACCCCTTGTGTTCAAGCCAAGCTCTTCCAATCTCCTCATCCTTCTTCTTCTTCTGCCTCCTCCAAACCCCTTGATCTTGTGCATATGGACCTCTGGGTTCCCTCTCCCATTGCCTCCCATCAGGGTCATCGCTACTTCCTCCTCGTCGATGACCATTCTCGCTTTGCCTCTGTCTATCCCCTCCATGCCAAATCTGACGTCCCCTCCCTCATCATTCGCTGGGCTGAGCAGGCGCGTCTTCGCTTTGACCCTCCTGTCGCGCGCCTACACTCTGATGGTGGTGGTGAGTTCTTTAACCACTCTCGAATGGGCCTTGCATTAATCAGGGGGTGTTACAAAGGTACATGCAAACACATATATAACAACCAAACATGTATCCTAACTATCAAGGCGTCTCCTACCCACCCCCGCCCCCCCTCTGTCCGGCCCTACTGGCCGAACGGGGGCTCAATCAACTGGTGCAGCTGCCCCTCACTAAGCGGGTCAATGGGTATTTGCATGCCGAGCTCGTCCGCTGCCAAGGCCTCATGGGTCTTGGAGCGGAGGGCATTGGCCTGTGCTCGTTGGAGGCAAACGCTCCAGCGCTGGCGGTACTCCGTCAGCAGTTTGGCCGCCTCGTATGAGGTGGGTGCTGCGTTGAAATGCAGCTTAGCCGCTAGCTCCGCTCATTGCCGCAGGTAGGCCATCACCCTCGGGGAGGGGTAGCCGTATGTCTCGACTGCTAGGGCATGGAAGCACACCCATGCGTTCCGTCGCGCGTACTTCTCCTCCTTCCTCACTGCTGCCGCCCTAGCCGCCCACCTAGGAGCTCTGTTGCAGTGCGCGTCCTGGTGAGACACGGGATCCATCACCGACACATCACACATCCACACCTCTCCCGTCAGGGGATGGCAGATGGTGCCATCTGCCTTTAGGTTCTCAACGAGAGAGTAGACATAGGTCTCTTTGTGCACCGGGAAACCCGCCTCCGCCCCAATGTTGGCCATCTCATGCCGAAGAGCATGGTGAGTAGCAATCCTCCCTCTCCCCTTATTGCAGCGCATGAGGTGGTTAGGGAGGCGGTCATCGGGGAAGATGGTGTGGTATCTGCAGTCACAGCGCCTAGGCACGGGTAGGGGGAGGACGAGGCGAAAGGCAGCTGCAATTGAGAGCTGAGAGGGGCCCATCTGGAGCAAGGGGATGAGGGGAATCACTAGCAGCCAGTCCCCCGATCCCGGGCGTAGCACCAACTGCATCCGCTGGGCGTGACCGGAGAGGGGGTTGGGGCGCATCCACCTCGCTTCATTCATAGCCCCCGGGAAGTGGCGGTTCTGAACCGCCAACGCAAAGGACTGCTGTAGCTTAAGGCCCTTGGGGTCCGTCTTCCGGGCCTCCAGTGCCTCTGGGGGAAGAGCCCCCTCAGCAGCGGCAAGTCGGGCTGGCAGGGTGTGAGCGGAGCCATGGGTTGGGTCCAGAAGGGGGAGGATTGCAGCGACAGCGGGGTGCACTGAGTTGGTCAGGGAGTGGAGGAGGTGTGCGGAGCCAATCACTAACGCAAGGTAGGCATAGCCCTCCCAACGTTACTGGCAGCGCCGCCTGCTGCCATATCCGCTGTCTCTCCACGTCATTCCTCGGAGTCATGATGTGGGCCGAGTCCAGGAAGGTAAGAAGCAGCCGCTCCCCCCATGCAGACCACTCCGCGTCAAGCAGCGCCTCTAGTGGGGTGGTCCTGGCTAGAAAAGAGGCACAGCGGCTGACGCAGAGAGTGAGGAGGAGGAGGCTGAGCTGGGGGCCCATTTGGGCCAAGAGGGGGAGTTGTTCTGCCGCTGCCGCTAACCGCTCCGTAACCGCGCTGGCGCAACCTTGGGGTGTGCCGATGGGGCTGCCAAGAATCTGCAGCCCCTCTCCAGAGATAGCGAAGCCAGGAGGTACGGAGGTGGGGTCAATCGCCGAGGCTGACCAGGCTGCGCACTTGGCTGGGTTGTGTACCAGGCAGAGGGAGGCTAGCGCGGACGTGAGGTGGTTGAAATCTGTTGTGCAGGCCGTGGCTTCGCCGAGCAGAGTGATGTCGTCGGCGTAGGCGAGCAAGACCACCTGTGGGTGTGCCGCTGCTGTGGCAGCGAATAGGAGGGGGCCGAGTGGGTCCCCTTGGTGGACTCCTCTGGCGCTCTGCAGCCGAGCTAAGCCGTAGTCGTGGTTGAGGAAGAGCGAGGAAGGGAACCCATAGGAGAGGCGGACCAGTGGAATCAGGCTTTCCAGCGCCTCATTCCTTAGTCCCTCGAACACCGCCCTCCTCTCAACCGCGTTAAATGCGTCACCGCCCTCCTCTCAACTGCGTTAAATGCGTTGGCGAGATCAATTTGCAGTGCCACCGCTTCCGAGTGAACTTCCAGGAAGTGCGTGCCGTGTGAATAGCTGCTTTGGTCCCCCCAGCTATCGCCACCTCAAACTAAAGGGGGACGAAGTGCCCTCGTGCGGCCGGCGCTGTCAGGAAGAAGGTTGCCTTCACAAATATTCGAAGTAAGCACTCTCCTACCGCTATCGGCCTCGTCCCGCTTTGCGGTTTCGTGAATGCTAAGAGTGAGGAGTTCCGCTGCAACTCCACTCAGCTTCCTTGCTAGAGCCGTGTTGGTGAGGACTAGAAGGTGGGTGAAGACATCCTGGTTTCCCAGGGCCACGTCACGAATCTGCTTGAAAGTGGTTCCTAAGGGCCCTGCCCCTACTTTGTTTGGGAGCTTCGTGATAAGCCGCCTGAAGTCGCGAGCCTCAATAGCCAGTGAGTTCTCAGTGGTGAAAGCGTGCATCCAGTCTGGCAGTGTCTGACGCACTGGCGGGTGTCAGAATGTTGCTGTCGGGACTCCACCTCCCCTCGTTCTCTACAAACTTGGTGAGTGAAGCTGACCTCCAGGACGCGTGGGTTGACCAGTTCACCCCTGGAGGTCAGCGTGTGACCCACTGCACTTGCTCTCGGACGGGCCGCCACCTGGCCACGTTCACCCGTCGGCCAGGGTCGAGTCTGTACACACTGACTACTGCGCCTCCTCCGGTCTCTGCGTCTGGTCAGGTAGCTGCGTCTAGTCAGGTGTTTGCTGCCGCGTCCAGGTCTAGTCCTGCGTCTGCCCCCTGCTCGTGTCGTCCTCTGTCGCACGAGACTCTCCTTTGGCACCACCGCCTTGGTCACCCCTCCCTGCCTCGTCTTCGAGGTATGGCCTCTTGTGCCCTTGTCTCGGGTCTACCCCGGTCCCTCCCTCCCCTTCCTCCGGGGCCTGCCCCCACTTGTGTTCCTTGTGTCGAGGGCAGGCAGCGCGCTGCTCCTCACTCCTCCTCGTTCCCTCCGACTGAGGCTCCTCTCCAGACTCTGCACATGGACGTGTGGGTCCCAGCCCGCGTCCGTGGACAGGGTCACGAGCGTTACTTCCTGCTGGTCGTTGACGACTACTCGCGTTACACCACAGTCTTCCCCTTGCGCAGCAAGGTTGAGGTCCCTGAGGTGTTGATCGACTGGATCCGCGGTGCTCGTCGCCAGCTCAGTGAGAGTTTCGGTTCAGACCTTCCTGTTCGTGGACAGGGTCACGAGCGTTACTTCCTGCTGGTCGTTGACGACTACTCGCGTTACACCACAGTCTTCCCCTTGCTGCTGCGGCGCTTTCCACTAGCAGAAGCAGCCCCGACATCCTCAGCACCAAGGAAGTCATTGGGGGAGGGGGGACACCCCTCAAAGAAGGGCGTGCGAGGAGTGCCACGAGCGGCACCTACAGTGACTACACTAGTCTCAGCTGCAAGGAGGTGCTGCTTGAGTAGGTGAATAGTGACGGGTGTGGGGTCATGTGCGAGAAAGTGGTCCCTGACAGCGCGAAGAGAGTCAGGGAGGCGGGTGACTATAAAGTAGAGAGTGATGTACATCGAGGGCAGGTTCCTGTTAAGGAACTCTGCCGGGAGGGCAGCGTGGTAGCGAGCGTCGCTAGTGCGAAGGTGGGTAACTAGAGTCAGTGGGGGCAGCCAGTGAGACTGGGACAGGTGTTGCAAGTGGTGTGACTGTGGTGCAATCACGAAAGAAGCAACGTGACGCTCCTGGGTGAAGCATGAAAGTGTGCAAGGCCTCAGCTGAGGCAGGACCTGTGGCAGTAGACGCACTAGCACCTAGAGCGTCGGCAGACTCACGAGCACATAGAGCTGTAGCAGACTCACCAACACTTGGAGCGGCAGCAGACTCACTAGAACCGAGAGCAGCAGCCTCTACACGACCAGGGACGCATCACTGAGAAGCATAGTCGCGAGGTCGCTGGGGCCACATAAAACCAAAGCCTCCACCACCAGGACTGCCTCGCTGAATAACCCACTCACGAAGCTGCTGAGGGGTGGGGTCGTCCGGGAGAGGCAGTGACCGCCGCTTTCCACCCCTAGCCGCTGCAACTGCCGTGATAGTGGCCTTGACAGGCAGTGATGGTCAGTAGTAGGTCCAGCACCTCCAGCACCAGCAACACCTCCAGCACCAGCACCACCTCCCGTACTCCCAGCCGCACCTCCAGCACCTCCAGCACCAGCAGCACCTCCAGCACTCCCAGCAGCACCTCCACCAGCAGCAGCAGTAGCACGAGCAGCAGCAGCAGCAGTAGTTGCAGCAAGGCGGCTTGGTAGGGCTGGGCGGCGGCACCTCCAGCACTCCCAGCAGCACCTCCACCAGCAGCAGCAGTAGCACGAGCAGCAGCAGCAACAGTAGTAGCAGGAGGGCGGCTCGGGCTGGGCGGCGCGGCTCGGCCTGGGCGGCGCATGCAGCAGGGCGCACGCTGTGCGGGGCAGCAGAGCGCGACGCGCGGGCTGCAGCAGGGTGCGACACGCGGGGCAGCAGGGCGCGACACGCGGGCTGCAGCAGGGCACGACGCATGGGGCAGCAGAGCGCGACACGCGGGCTGCAGTAGGGCGCGACGCGCGGAGCAGCAGAGCGCGATGTGTGGGCTGCAGCAGGGCGCGACGCGCAGGGCAGCAGGGCGCGACGTGCGGGCTGCAGCAGGGCGCGACGCGCGGAGCAGCAGAGCGCGACGCGCGGGCTGCAGCAGGGCACGACACGCAGGGCAGTAGGGCGCGAACCCTTCAGACGCAACCCTGCAGATGGGGCGCGCTAGGGCAGGAGCTGCGCGCAGGGCAGGGGCTGCTCGCGGGCAGCAGGGGCGCTCGGGGCAGGGGCTGCTCGCAAGCAGCAGGGGCGCGCGGGGCAGGGGCTGCGCGCGGGGAGCAGGGGCGCGCGTGACAGCAGGGCAGCGCGCTAGGGCAGGCAGCGCGAGTAGCTGCAGGGCAGTGTGACACTGTGCGAGAGGCCAGACAGCGTAAGGGCGCTTCGGGATCTGTCACTTTGAGAGCTTACGACGAACTCAATTCTCAACTAAACGCAAATCCGCTCGGTAGGATTGTGCGCCTTAGCCTAAGCTACCATCTCCAAGTTGAATCAGTCGTTAAGATGGTCTGTAGAGTGAGAACCAAGTAAAAACGTCCAGTAGCCGCATGACTAGAATGGTAGAGGAAGTACAAACATTAAGACATAGAATGTTGGAGTTGGGGATTCCAAAAGAACCATGAGAGGAAAGGGGTTCTCCAAGAGCTAGGGAAGGATGGTAGGAACCTTCCTAGCAGCAAGGATGCAACCCTCATCATGAGGTCCTTGAGGTGTCACATGCAAAATCCAATCTAGTTGGATTTTGCCTAGGTGTTGCAACATTTGCAACCCATGCTAGAAACTTCTAGCCACCCCAACCCAAAAGTCAAAGTTGCCTTCCTAACCACCCAACCAAAGATCCCTTTATAGTCATGTCCAAGTAATCACCCAAATTAGATATAACCCCAAAAGGTAATAAGAAATCCAAGACTTGGAAATCTTGTAACTTGGGCGATCTTGGTCGGAATAAGGCGATCTTGGTATCGTTGGAAAGCTCTGGATTTCTCCTGCATGATGAAGCATTTAAACTTGGAGAAAACACAGAGATGATAAAATCCAACAGCCATGCATAATGACATACGCTCATGCAAATCATGCAAGCACAAATAGCACGAGCACTCGGCAGGACGTTAGGATGACATGCACTCAAAATGACGTGCATCCAACACGGGCAGGAACTAGCAAAACAATCGGTGGGCCTGCGCCGAAATTCACGCTGAACAGCAAGACATGGACCTGCACGAAGAACGACACAAGAAGAAAGCATTAGCACCGGAGTTCGCCTTCCATACTCAACGACGCAACAACAACAACAACAACCGACACAACATCCGACAAGTACAACAATACGTCCCACCGTTTTGTCACCTTTGCAAGACGTCCGGTCATCCGCGCACACATTGCCCGAATCAACAGCGGTCGAAAACGCCGCAACGTCAACTTCGGCCCTCAAGCAGCCAAGTAACTTCTACAGAGGCGCATCCCGCCAATCAAGCACAAACTTCAACATCTTCAACATCGCAATCTGCACAAGGAACAAGAAACATCGTTAGCTGCATGACAAGAACAACGGATTCCAGCATCACCGGATCACCACCCTACTACTCACCAGAAGACCAAATCGATGAAAGGACTCCCCGCCGCGACTCACTGGAGCCCAATCCGACGTATGCAGCTATCGCCCAAAACGAGCCGTCCGGGCAAGATACTTGGTTCTTGGACAGTTGCTACGGACAACATATGTGTTCCTCGAGCCGTTTTGTCCAACAAGAGCACCAACTTCAGCGCAAAGTCGTCACCACTGTGGCCAACAACCAGAACCTGCACACACGACGACAAGGTGTAGTACAACTTCAATCCCGAGAGACTAACGTCATCTTGCAAATGTCTAAAGTGTTGATTGCAGAAGGACTTGGCTACAACTTACTCAGCGTCAGCCAACTGATGGCAAAGGGGATCCATCTTAAAGCAGACAGTACCACACAGGAGTTCAAGCTTTTCCACGGTCGAGGAGGGCTCTACATCGGCAGAGCAGTCTTGAAAAATAACGTCTTCGTCCTCGACTTTGTACCAGATCAAGGAACGGCCGATAGCGACGGCATCGTCAACTTCGCCTCCGGGACGCACCCACCAGACCTCGATCCTGACTTCAGCCCCGGAGGGTTCTGGTATTCACATACCATACCTGAAGCAGAAAGAACACGGGCATTAGCAACAATCCGACAAGAAGCAACAACATCGACAGCAGCAGAGACAACATCGACAACACCAACAACACTTACAACACCAATCGCGAGCTCTTCGACGGCATCACCACCCTTCGACGACACTCCACCGACTCCTGCGCAGCAGCTAGCTCCCACTCCACGAGAAGTTCACAGAAGCGCCAACTTCACCGCCGCCTTTTACTCCAACTCCGACCTGTATAGGCGCTCACCCGGACATCGAGCAAGTGAGTCCCTGTGGCACGAACGACTAGGACATCAAGGCAACACCACGTTAAACAACACAATCAAGGTAGCAGTGCTCGACAAGGACTCACTCCTTCTACCCGACGGCCGAGAACTCCAACGAGTCTGCGGAACATGCTTTACCTGTCCCGAAGCCGACTTACCACATCAACCGTTCGCCTCTCACCACAATCCAAGCTCGCCACCTTATGCACCACTCGAGAAAGTATACAGCGACATTCTGTATACTCGCGAACAAGGACAAGGCGCATATAATTACGTAATCACTTTCATTGACGCTGCCACCCGTTACGTCTGGCACCTTAATCTTCCAAGTCGCGACATGGCCTTCGAAGCCTTCGTCGCCTGGCTACCTGTGGCAGAACGAGAATCGGGAGCAAAGCTGAAAAGCTTCCAATCTGACGGAGGAGGGGAATATCAGTCCCAGAGGTTCCGGCAGTACCTCGCAACACGAGGCATCAAGCAACTCATCTGGCTTTATCAGGATAAGTGCTATGCCTTAGGAACCTCCATAGCTTAGAGAGTAGTTTAGGAACTTGGGATGGGGAGTAGCGAGAGGTGTGAGCCAACAAAAGAGGTTGTTCACTATAGAGAGAGCAGTAAAAATAGGCAAGAATGAAGAAAGGTGCACCACCAAAGAAAAAGTTATTGACTACAGTATTCTAAACTACAGGCAGTTATAGAACAATATATTGAATTATATATTATTCTGACACCCTACGGCCATCAACAGCAAGGCGTGGCAGAACGGATGAACAGAATGTCAGAATCAACCGAAGGAATGAATGAACTAGTCAGCAGGTGGGTACAAATATGAAAACATAAAAAGTGTTGTACCCTGTATTGACTACCCCACTATAGCCTAGATAGACTATAGTAGATATGTTTGACACACCCCCATAGGCAAAGTGGGGGAGAACAAGGGTCACAAGACCAGTCAAGAAAGGCAAAGCAAGCTCAGGGTGGATCACAAAGTCACCACGCAGTCTGAGCACAAGCAAATGGCCACAAGGCCAGTTCACATGCAGAGTCATATAAAGGAGAATAAACAATACAGTGAACACAACCTAGCAAGTGTAAGCATGCAGGTATAAGTATATAGAGTACAGTACAGGGGGAGAGTTAGCAGTTCGCCTTTGACACACTCAAAAACATTTTGAGTTCACCCCCGGTGCTTCACCTCGTTGACCCATCTCGACCGTTCGAAGTCATCACGGACGCCAGCGATTTCGTTGTTGGCGCCGTCCTTCTATAGGATTTCGGCAAAGGGCTGCAACCCATCGCATACGAGTCACGCAAAATGCAGCCACCCGAGTGCAACAACCCAGTCCATGACAAAGAAATGCTGGCCATCGTCCATGCATTCCGTACCTGGCGCTGCTACATGGTGGGAGCCGACGTGACGATCAGAATTGACCACAAGTCACTACATTACATGCGCACGCAACCGACACTCAAGCCACGACAAGTCAGGTGGCTGGACTACCTGGAATCCAACTTCAGCCACACCATCACGTACAAGAAGGGCGCCAACAACATCGCCGACGACTTGACACGACCATCCATGCAGACCACTGCAGTACTAATCGCCCGCACCAACCCGGTGCTGACAGGACTATTCACCCATGGGTACACGATCGACAGGTTTTTCAAGAATCTTCACCGACGGGCTGCGGCGCAAAATGGCAAATATTACCTAAAAGCTGGTACAAACCGGATTTGGCATACCAGCCCTTACTAGAGTTCCTGACGCAGGAGGTTCACGACTCCAACCTTTCCGGGCACTTCGGCATCGACAAAACACTCAAGCTGCTGCTGCGGAATTACTACTGGCCCGATATGCTGACGGGCGTGCAGCGCTACGTGACAACGTGCCCGACCTGCCAAGCAATGAAGTCGTCGCGACAACGGCCAGCTGTATTGCTGCAGCCCCTCGAGCCACCTGAGCAACCGTGGCAACAGGTGACGATGGATTTCGTCACAAGGCTACCAGCTGGCGCAAGTGGCAACGACTCGGTATTGGTCTTCGTTCACCGGTTAACGAAAATGGCACACTACGCACCATGCTGTACGACGATCACAGCCGAAGACACAACGAAGATGTTCATCTCCACCGTCGTACGCCTACACGGGTTACCTTCGGCGATCATCAGCGATCGAGACCCGAAATTTACATCAAAATTTGGGAAGGAGACGTGGGCGCAGTACGGTACCCCCTGCAGTTTTCGACGTCTTACCACTCGCAAACCGACGGCCAGACCGAAAGGACAAATCAGACCATGGAGCAGCTCATACGCACCAACTGCCCCGACCTGACCAAGTGGGAGGACTCGTTCCCGATGCTGTAATTCGCGTATAACAACGTACCCTCAGCAACAACTAAACAGTCGCCATTCTACCTAAATGACGGGATAGACCCCGTGGTACCCTCATCCACGACCCTTGACAACCCGGTACCACGATCACAGCAGTTCGTCACAGAACTTCAAGCTGCCCGCAACAAAGCAATAGACTTTATTCGGAAGGCTAACACTGTCGCTAGCCGAAATGCAGACAAACACCAAAGGAATTTACCCTTCCGCCCAGGATAGGTGGTTCTACTGGATACAAAAAACCTTCATCTGCCCTAGCCTGCGAAACTCCGACCCCGCTACGTGGGACCATTTTGCATCGTCCAGATGGTGACACCTGTCACGGAAAAACTCCTGCTTCCAGACGACTGGAAAATTCATGACGCATTCCACGTTAGCCTTCTGTGTCATTATGAGCCGCCATAGTTGCCCACTGTCGCATGGCCCAACATCGCGCCAACTGACCGACCTGTGGCAAAACCCACGCTCGAGCCATGGAAGATTCTAAATCATTGCGTGGACCTGACGGGTGCCCGACGCCGAGTTGTCTTCCTACTTCGCTTGAAGGATCGCACGAGCGAGGACGACACGTATGTTGCTACTGACTCGCGATAGGGACACCCGGTTGTGCAGTCTTATTTGACTCGCCGGGGTGTTCCAGATATTCACCACCTTTTTTAAGGGGGGGGTAGGGTAAGGAAATTTTCGTGATTCCTTTCTAGGTCACACTGTACGCGTACAACTCTGGCTTTCGGGGAACAGGCTCGGTCCGACGACCTCGCCCTCCGAACCACCATAGCGTTGCCTTCGGGTTTTCCAACCCCGAACCTGCACCCAACCATCTCGCGTCTCCGCGACTTCGGACTAGCTAGCATTGCTATATTAGTGCTAGGCTTCACTATTCGTTCAGTAGTTGTATTCACTTCCGCATTATTGAATCTCGCGCACTCTTTTCATTGCAACTCATAACACTAACCCTAATTCTAGGACAAAAGCAATACACCTAGACTACATCAATAGAAACTATATATACATAGTTTGACACGGAGACATCCAGTATGACTGGGAAGTGCCACCGTGGATTCAGGAGTCGCCACCTGTACGCATCGCACTTGACAACGAAGGGTGGAATTACGAAGACGGCAACGACATGGAGAATCATCTCACTCCACGAATCGTAAGCATCGCTAAGAAAAGGAAAGATGTCAACAAGTGGTACTTGGATAGTTGCTGCGGTCAACATATGGTCTTTTCTGGCATCTTCATCCTCAATAGCGAGGAACTCTTCAACGAAATCGAAATCACCGTCGCCAATAATCAGTCGATCTGGGCGAGAAGCCGCGGACATATCCAACTGGAGTCGAAGGATACGAACTGTCTGCATCCACATCAGCGATGTCCTTGTCGTGCCAGCGCTCCAATTTAACCTTCTGTCGGTCGCCCAGGTGATGAATTGCGGTGTTCAACTACAATCATTCGAAGATGAATTTCACTTAATCCATGAAGGCACCCTCATCAGCAAGGCAAAGAATGAGAATGGAGTGTTCGTGCTCAACTTCAACTCACCTGGGACCGTCGACAACAAAGATCGTATCATCGTTCTTGATCCACCGGGACATCCTTCACCACCTACTTGGACTCATCCGGAGGAGACGGATTTTTAACGATCGAGCCCGGATAGAACCTTCTGTGCCCTCGCGGTACCCGTCGCCTCAACCACGAACCCTGTAGATACTGGACCACATGCAGTGGAAGAAGGAGAAGAAATCAGCTCAGTAGGAAAAAGCTCAACGGGAGGCTGGGCACGGGCGATTTGGCTCAGGGTCGACCAACCTACCAGGTGGAACGTGGCTGAAGGTTGGGACGTAGTGGATGTCGCTTGGGCAACATGCGTCATAGGATGGGGAGCACGCCCTGGAAACACTGTCGAAGCCAAAGTAGGATGGGCCAACTGCACGGGAGAACCTGCACAAGAAGAAAAACCCTGAGGTTACTGAAGCAGCGTGGAATGTCATCATCAATGTGTCAGAACACGCAACGGAACTGCCGGCTCCTGAGGGAGAATCTCTGACTGAATACGGACCTCACCTCATCTCGGTCACAACGGACTGAGGGAGCTACCTCCACCTCAAGACAAGGGGAGCAGCGATTGGCGACACCGACTTCAAAGAAGGCAAAATCACCCAGCCAGAAGACCGTCGCCGGAAGATCACGCCGACACCTCCAGAAGGGCTGCTGTAACTTCCCGTGACAACCGACACTGCAACCATCGGTGACTCCAGCGGGGCGTATCTTGGAACAAAAATTGATACTCTTCACGCGGCAGCAGTGGAAGTCCTCGTTCCGGGAGAATCTACGGACGAAGTATGAAAGGAAACTGTGGAAGAAATATTGGCGCAAGAAAAGCAACTCTATGCTCGCACACGAGGATACCGTGCTGACGCCGACATCTGGAACAAACGACTCGGGCACCCCTCAGTGGAGTTACTCAACAACTGCATCAATACCAAGGTGTTCGCGGAAGATGCACAGTTGTTGCCTGGCGGAAAACTACTCAAGCCTAGAGAGGACTTACCTAACTCCACCGTCTGCCCAAAAGCCACGCTACGACATACTCCCTTCGCCGAGAAGATTCCTGGGGCCGAGCGGTACGAACCACTCGATAAAGGATACAGCAAATGGATTAAAAGCGGAGAAGCATACGATCACCTTCATCAACCCTGGCACACGCTTCGTCTGGGCTGCGAACGTCACCAGCCGGCACCTCACCTACCACTGCTTCTATCTGTGGCTGAAATTGGCAAAAACGCAAAGCGAAGGCAAGACCCTGAAGGCTTTCCAGACGGACGGGGCATTGGGATACCAAACAGAGGAGTTCAAAACCCTTTGTGTAGAAGAGAGAATACTACGGATGATCTCGCTTCCCTACGCCCACCAGCAGCAGGGATTGGCAGAAGAAGTTGCACTCAAGAGGCGTGGGACATGGACACTGGTACCACGCAGATCTGCAAAGGGGAGAAAATTTCTCAGTGGGAAATGGGTGTTCAGAATCAAAACTCTTGCGGACGGTGCCATCGACAAGTACAAGGCACGATGGGTGGTTCGCGGTTTCGAACAAACACAGTTCGTCGACTATGACAAGACCTTTGCACCTGTCGGACAACACACCTTCGTGCGCATTCTTATCTGCGTCGCAGCAGTGAAGCATCATCTACTCCGCCACATCGACGTGTCAAACGTGTTTGTATACGTCGAGCAGCCAACGCCATCATTTACGCCGCGCAGCTGCACGCCTTTGAGGAGGACAGCGACGCCGTTTGCCTCCTCCATAAATCCCTCTACGGGATTAAGCAGGCCCCGCGACTCTGGCAGTAGCACCTTCACAACGTCCTCATCAAACTCGGATTCCAGCAGCTGCCACACGATCAGGGGATGTACCGGCTCAGGTCTCAAGGTAGCTTCATTTTGCTCGTCGCCTACGTGGACGACCTGCTCTACACCAAGTACAACGCGGAACTCCTCAACCGCTTTGAGCTCGACATCAAGCAGAAGCTCGAGGTGACCGTCAATCACAACGTCACTCAATTCCTTGGGCTTAATGTGGCACAGTCGGCCGACACTATCCATCTGTCTACCGCGAAGTACGCCGAGACGCTCGCCAAGAGATTCGGCATTGCCTCTGTCAGCCTCACCACCCCCTTCCACGTTCCTCCGCCTAATCACGAGCCCGACACAACCCCAATATCCGTCGCTGAACATCACCTCTACTAGTAGCACCTCGGGTGCCTTCTCTTCGTCGCTGCCACGTGCCGGCCGGACCTATCGTACGTCGCTAGCCAGCTCGCCCAGTATCTGCGCCGAGCTGAAGGGGAGAATATGCCGGACCTACGACGCGCCCTAAGGTACTTCATTTCTACTCCCGACATCGGCCTCACCTACAAAGCGAATCTAACGGCTACTCTGCAGCTTACCGACTACATGGATGCTGACCACGCAGGAGACGCTGACAAAAGGAGATCCCACACGGGATTTATTGCCAAGCTCGAACCTTCATGAACTATCTCTTTGAACTCACAAAAGCAGGAACTCATCGCCATCTCGTCAGCTGAAGCCGAGTTTATCGCAGCAAGTGTAGCAGTTTGTGAAGGCCTTTACCTCACGGAGCTCCTGCACGAAACGAAGATGGCGATGAACAGGTCATTCAAGTTACTGTGCGACAACCATAGCACGATCAAGATCGCGAACGAACCTGGCTTTGTCAACCGCAAGAAACACATCGCCCTCCATTACTTCTTCGTCAAGGACGAAATCGACAAGGGCAAAGTCCCGCTCACCTACTGCCCAACTGGCGAAATGGCAGCTGACTTTCTGACGAAGAAACTGTAACGTCAGAAGTTTCAGAGTTGCGCGGACCTGTGTAGAGTCGTCAAGAAGAACCACATGGCACACCTTCATGTCAGAATGTTATAGTGCTTACATTTGTGTAGGCTATAGTGGGGTGGGTAGCCCATAAGGGGTACAACCCAATTAGGGTTAGTACTTGTACCCAACTCTTACATAGTTCATTTATTCTTGTTCGTTAATTCTGACATGGTATCAGAGCAGGTCCTCCGTCAGAACCGAAGTTTTTTTTGGGCCCACCACTGAGCTGCCCCGCTAGCAACCCTCGTGCCACCCCTGCTACTCCGCGCGCCGCCCTCATGCGGCCTGCACGACCCCTAGCCCCGGCCCGTCGCCCGTCGCCCCCTAGGCCCGACCCGTCGCCCGTCGCTCCTAGGACCCGACCAGTCGCCCCTGGACCCGCGGCCCATCACCCGTCGCCCCCCCCTAGGCCCGGCCCGTAGCCCGTCGCCCCTGGCCCCGCGGCTCTTCGCCCCTAACCTAGGCCCGGCCCGTCGACCGTCGCCCGTCGCCCCTAACCTAGGCCCCGGCCTGTCGCTCCTAGCCCCGCGGCCCGAAGCCCCTAGGCCCCGCGACCCGTCGCCCGTCGCCCCTAGGCCCCGCGGCGCGTCGCCCCTAGGCCCCAGGCCCGTCGCTCCTGGCCCCGCGGCCCGTCGCCCCTAGGCCCCCGTTCCGTCGCCCCCAGGCCCCATGGCCCGTCGCCCCTAGGCCCCCGGCCCGTCGCTCCCGGCCCCGCGGCCCGTCGCTCCTGGCCCCGCGGCCCGTCGCCCCTAGGCCTGCGGCCCGTCGCCCCTAGGCCCCGACCCTTCGCTTCTGGCCCCCGACCCTTCGTCCCTAGGCCCCCGGCCCATCGCCCCTAGGCCCCGCGGCCCGTCGCCCCTAGGCCCCAAGCCCGTCGCTCTCGGCCCCGCAGCCCGCCGCTCCTGGCCCCTCTGCCTGTCGCCCCTAGGCCCCCAGATCATCGCCCCTAGGCCCCGCGGCTCTTCACCCCTAGGCCCCCGGCCATTCGCTCCCCGCCCCGCGGCCCGTCGCTCCTAGCCCCGCAGCCCGTCCCCCCCTAGCCCCAGCCCGTAGCCCCTGGCCCCGCGGCCCGTCGCCCCTAGGGCCCAACCCGTGGCCCCTAGGCCCCGGCCCGTCGCCCCTGGCCCCGACACGCCGCCCCTAGGCCCTTGAGCCGCCCCTCCTGCAGCCTGCTGCCTGCCCTGTTCCCCGCGCTGCCCGGCCTCTGCCCGCCCTACGTGCTGCGCTGCTATGGCTTCTCTCCGCATTCTCGCGTTCGATCATGAGGGCCGCCCGATCCACTTTGACACGTGGCTTGACGACCTGCAGCTGTACCTATTGAGCGACTCTAGGGACTGTGTTTCGTTGTTTGACCACACGTCTCGTACTGCTCCCATCCCTCCCGCCACAGCTGACAGTGCGACTCGCTCACAGTGGCTTACTCGCGACGCTGCTGCCCGCTTAGCCATTTGCAACCACCTGCTGTTAGCCGAATGCGCTCACTTCAAACAGCACAGGACAGCACAGGCACTGTACGACGCTGTCGTAGCTCGCTACTCCTCGCCTGCCACTGCTGCTCTAGGTCCCCTGCTACTGACCTACCTGTTCCCCGAGCTGTCAGCCTTTGCCATAGTCGAGGACCTGGTTTCCCACCTTCGCGCTAGCGATGCTCGCTACCGCGCTACCGCCCCCGCTGAGTTCCTTGACAGGAACCAGCCCGCGATGTTCATCAATCTCTACTTTATAGTCACCTGCCTCCCTGACTCTCTTCGCTCTGTCAGGGACCACTTTCTCTCCCTTGACCCCACCTCCCTCACTGTTGACCAACTCGAGCAGCACCTACTTGCAGCTGAGACTAGTGCAGTAGCTCTAGGTGCTGCTCGTGGCACTCCGCGCAAGCCCTTCTTTGAGGGGTGCTCCCCCTCACCCCTTACCCCCTCCTACGCCTCTGCTGCTCTCTGTTGACGTCCTTGGTGCTGAGGATGTCGGGGCCGCTTCTGCTAGTGCGAAGCGCCGCAGCACCAAGGGCAAGAGTGGTGGCGGTGGTGTCAGAACATTATAGCTTATACTGTTGTGTAGGCTATAGTGGGGTATCCCATAGGGGGTACAACCAATTAGGGTTTCATATTTGTACTCACTTCATTTCATAGTTCACTCATTCTTGCTCAAATCTTCTCATGGTATCAGAGCAGGTTCCCCCTTGGGAACTGTGCTTAGGGCCCACCACATCGATTTTTTTTTCCTGCCCGAAGCGCGCTCAGCCCGAGTCGCGCTCCGGGCCCTGCCTGTGTCCCCTGTGTCGAGGGGCGCCTGCGTGCTGCCCCTCACTCCTCCCAGTTTCCTCCGACAGAGGCCCCGTTGCAGACACTTCACATGGACGTGTGGGGCCCAGCCCGCGTCCGTGGACAGGGTCACGAGCGCTACTTCCTGCTCGTTGTTGACGACTACTCGCGTTACACCACAGTCTTCCCCTTGCGCAGCAAGGGTGATGTCACTGAGGTGCTGATCGACTGGATCCGCGCAGCTCGTCTCCAGCTCAGGCAGAGCTTCGGCTCGGAATTTCCTGTTCTGCGTCTGCACTCGGACAGAGGCGGAGAGTTCTCCTCTGGCCTTCTGCGTGCCTACTGTCGTGCACGGGGCATCCGTCAGACCTTCACGCTTCCGGACTCACCGCAGCAAAATGGGATTGCTGAGCGCCGCATTGGCATGGTCATGGACGTCGCTCGTACGTCTACGATGCATGCGGCTGCCCCCCATTTTCTGTGGCCGTTTGCGGTTCGGTACGCGGCGCATCAGATCAACCTCCACCCCAGGGTCTCCAGGCCGGAGACCTCCCCAGCCCTGCTGTGGACGGGGAAGGTTGGCGATGCGTCGGCGTTCCGGGTCTGGGGATCTCGGGCGTTTGTCCGCGACCTGTCTGCGGACAAACTATCCCCTCGTGCTGCTCCTTGCGTCTTCCTGGGGTTCCCCCCTGACGCGCCTGGGTGGCAGTTTTACCACCCCACCTCTCGCCGTGTTCTGTCCTCCCAGGACGTCACGTTTGACGAGTCGGTCCCCTACTACCGCCTCTTCCCCTACCGCACTCCGTCCCTCCCCCCACCCCCACTCTTCCTGGTACCAGGTCCCCCCCAGGTAGACCCCCTCCCCCCTCAGGGTCCAGCCCCTTCAGGTGTGTCCCAGGTAGACGCGGTCGAGCCTGTCGAGGTCACTGGTGACTCTGGTGCTGCTGAGGGTGCTGAGGCTGAGGGTGCTGTACCTGGGGGTGCGGAGCCTAGGGGTGCTGGGCCTGGGGGTGCTACGTCTGGGGGTGCTGAGCCTGGGGGTGCTGAGCCTGGGGGTGCTGAGCCTAGGGGTACTACGTCTGGGGGTGCTGAGCCTAGGGGTGCTACGCCTGGGGGTGCTGAGCCTGGAGGTGCTTCGCCTGGAGGTTCTCCGAGTGCTTCGTCTTGCCGGGAGCCACTTTCTCCACAGGAGCTGCGTGAGTGGTTTGCCCGGCGCTGGAGGCGTGCTGCTGGTGCTGGAGGTCCTTCGGCTGCTGAGGGTGCTGCGGTCGCGGGTCCCAGAGGTGCTCGTCCTGGGTGCACTGGAGCTGGTGCTGCTGAGGGTGCTGGCGCTGAGACTACTGCTGGCAGTCCTACTGGGGGTGCTCCTGGTGCTGCTGGAGGTTCTGGAGCTACTGGTGGTGCTGCTGGAGCGGGTGCTCCTGCTGAGGGTTCTGGTGCTGTCCCGGCTGCTTCTAGCGTCGCCGCGCGGCCTCGACCGTACTTCGTGCCACTCCTGCAGCAGGTTCTTGGTCTTCCACCCTCTACTGGTCCTCCTCCTCCCTTAGAGTGTCCACAGCCTGTCTCGTCCCAGCTACAGTTGCAGCCTACCTCCCCTTTGCCTGCTCCTTCTCCCTACACTGGTCCTACTGGAGGTCTGACTGAGCGTCGTGAGCCTGCGTCTCACCCTGCGTCGCCTGTCCGTGCTGCTCGCACTAGTGGTCGCGGTTCGCGTCAGCGTCCTCCTCCTGTCCCTGGCACGCACCGGATGTCTCTGCGTCCGTCCACTGCTCCTCTGCGTGCCCCTTTGCCTTCTCCTCCTGAGTCCTCTCTTCCTGCTCTTGCCGACCCGGAGTCGGACTCTCTTCGTGCTGCCAGTCCTACTGCCACCCCGAAGATGACCACTCTTCGGGTACTGCTGCACGTTGCTGCTCACCGTGACTACGAGCTGCACTCTCTTGACTTCAGCACAGCTTTCTTGCAGGGCAGCCTGCACGAGGAGATCTGGCTGCGTCGCCCACCTGGCTTCACTGGGTCTTTCCCTTCTGGTACCCAGTGGAGTCTCCGGCGTCCAGTCTACGGTCTCCGCCAGGCGCCACGTGAGTGGCACGACACACTGAGGACTACACTTGCGGCTCTTGGGTTTGCTCCTTCTACTGCCGACCCGTCGCTGTTTCTACGCACCGACACCTCTCTGCCGCCGTTCTACATCCTCGTGTACGTCGACGACTTGGTCTTTGCCACAGCTGACACTGCTGGACTCGCCTACGTGAAGTCCGAGCTGCAGAAAAGACACACGTGCACAGACCTGGGTGAACTGCGCAGCTACCTTGGCTTGCAGATCACCCGGGACAGAGCACGCCGCACCATTACCCTGACTCAGTCACACATGGTGCAGCAGGTCCTTCAGCGCTTCGGCTTCACGTACTCCTCGCCTCAGGCCACTCCTCTGTCTACTCGCCACTCGCTCTCAGCTCTGCCTTCGGATGAGTCCGTAGAGTCGAGTGGCCCGTACCCAGAGCTTGTTGGCTGCCTCATGTACCTGATGACCTGCACACGACCTGACCTTGCATACCCTCTTAGCATTCTGGCACGCTATGTTGCTCCTGGGAGACACAGACCAGAGCACATGGCTGCAGCGAAGAGGGTGTTGCGCTACTTGTGCAGTACGTCGGGCATGGGGCTAGTGCTTGGAGGGCGGAGTCCAGTGGTCCTCACTGGGCACGCGGACGCTTCTTGGGCTGACGACCAGGCTACGCAGCGGTCGTCACAGGGTTACACCTTCAGCCTTGTTTCCGTCTCTGTTTCGTGGCGGGCTACTCGCTCGTCTTCTGTTCTTGGCTCGAGTTGTGAGGCTGAGATCTACGCCGGGGCCATGGCTGCACAGGAGCTTCGCTGGCTCACCTACCTGCTGACCGACCTTGGAGAGCCGCCTCGTTCTCCTCCAGTCCTGTACGTAGACAACAAGGCCATGCTGGCCTTGTGTCGAGAGCAGCGACTGGAGCACAGAACAAAGCACATTGCTCTCCGCTACTTCCTTGCTCGTGAGCTACAGCAACGTGGTCAGTTGCGGCTTGCGTACGTGGCCTCTGAGGCCAACACTGCTGATGTCTTCACCAAGGCACTTCCGCCTTGTGATCATCAGCGCTTCTGCACTCAGCTGGGTCTTGTGTCCGTCTTGCCTCACTTGCTCTCCTCTTGACCTTGCCTGTACTCTCACATATATATATATACCTGCTCTTGCTTGTCTAGCTTTATATATATGTGTGTACTCTTGCATGTGAACTGGCCGTGTGGCCTTGACCCTGTGCTCGGACTGTGTGGTGACTTTGTGATCCACCCTGAGCTTGCTTTGCTTTACTTTGCTTGACTGGTCTTGTGACCCCTTGTTCTCCCCCACTTTGCCTATGGGGGTGTGTCAGAACATTATAGCTTATACTGTTGTGTAGGCTATAGTGGGGTATCCCATAGGGGGTACAACTAATTAGGGTTTCATATTTGTACTCACTTCATTTCATAGTTCACTCATTCTTGCTCAAATCTTCTCAGGTGGCAGCGGGGGTGGTGGTGTTATGTGATGCTATCATTTGCATTCACGTCTGTCTGCCTCCCATCATATGTTCGTGTGTTGCATGCGTGGTGTGAGCGTGTGCAATAATTTGTGTTTGGTGTTGTTTGGATTTTCTGAGTGTGTGTGTGTGTGTGTGAATGTTATTTGGCTTGAGCAGATATCTGAAGTGACTCCTCTGCTCAAGAGCTTTCCGACGAACCGAGAATCACCGCGATCGGAGCAAGAACGAGAAAGATATGATCGTTCGAAGTTTTGATTGAGATGCGGCGACTATGGGAATTTGCGGGTTGACTCAATATGGGGTACAGAATTTTGGGGGTTGGGAAATTCGACACCATCACTGTAGATGATGCCAAGTGGTTGGGAGAATCCAAACCAGGTTGGCAAGTGTGTTATCTGATGCTATCATTTGCATTCACGTCTGTCTGCCTCCCATCATATGTTCGTGTGTTGCATGCGTGGTGTGACCGTGTGCAATAATTTGTGTTTGGTGTTGTTTGGATTTTCTGAGTGTGTGTGTGTGTGTGTGTGTATGTGTGTGTGTGTGAATGTTATTTGGCTTGAGAAGATATCTGAAGTGACTCCTCTGCTCAAGAGCTTTCCGACGAACCGAGAATCGCCGCGATCGGAGCAAGAACGAGAAAGATATGATCGTTCGAAGTTTTGATTGAGATGCGGCGACTATGGGAATTTGCGGGTTGACTCAATATGGGGTACAGAATTTTGAGGGTTGGGAAATTCGACACCATCACTGTAGATGATGCCAAGTGGTTGGGAGAATCCAAACCAGGTTGGCAAGTGTGTTATGTGATGCTATCATTTGCATTCACGTCTGTCTGCCTCCCATCATATGTTCGTGTGTTGCATGCGTGGTGTGAGCGTGTGCAATAATTTGTGTTTGGTGTTGTTTGGATTTTCTGAGTGTGTGTGTGTGTGTGTGTGTGTGTGTGAATGTTATTTGGCTTGAGCAGATATCTGAAGTGACTCCTCTGCTCAAGAGCTTTCCGACGAACCGAGAATCGCCGCGATCGGAGCAAGAACGAGAAAGATATGATCGTTCGAAGTTTTGATTGAGATGCGGCGACTATGGGAATTTGCGGGTTGACTCAATATGGGGTACAGAATTTTGAGGGTTGGGAAATTCGACACCATCACTGTAGAGGATGCCAAGTGGTTGGGAGAATCCAAACCAGGTTGGCAAGTGTGTTATGTGATGGTATCATTTGCATTCACGTCTGTCTGCCTCCCATCATATGTTCGTGTGTTGCATGCGTGGTGTGAGTGTGTGCAAGAATTTGTGTTTGGTGTTGTTTGGATTTTCTGAGTGTGTGTGAATGTTATTTGGCTTGAGCAGATATTTGAAGTGACTCCTCTGCTCAAGAGCTTCCCGACGAACTGAGAATCGCTGCGATCGACGCAAGAACGAGAATGATATGATCGTTCGAAGTTTTGATTGAGATGCGGCGACTATAGGAATTTGCGGGTTGACTCAATATGGGGTACAGAGTTTTGGGGGTTGGGAAATTCGTCACCATCACTGTAGATGATGCCAAGTGGTTGGGAGAAGCCAAACCAGGTTGGCAAGTGTGGCCAAGTTGGGTGAGGTGGATGGCATGAGTTGGGAAAGTGACAAATGTCAAAGTTGGGGTGCCTATAGAGAGGGGAATTGTGTGGAATGGGGTTTCCTTGGTTGGGGACTCCCTTGGGACCTTCCCTCTCGTCCTCCTCATACCCTCCTACCTGGTTCTATTGCTACTCTAACTTTCTTGTGTGAACTTGTGAGATAATTGTGATTGAGTTACGTTTTCTATGGCAGCATACCCCCTAGTGAGCTGAAGTTCATAACTCGAGTTATACTCCATATTTTGATACTATTCAAATTGAGAAAGATAGCCACAGTCAAGGGCTACAACATACTCGAGTTTGAGAGAATTCTAACTGTGCGTTAACCGTTGACGTCGTTTCTTGTGACGACGACTTTTCTGTCCAGAATTGTAGTTGACGATTTTGAGATATTTCAGCCCCTAGTCTTTAACAAAGTGTGGCCAATTTGGGTGAGGTGGATGGCATGAGTTGGGAAAGTGACAAATGTCAAAGTTGGGGTGCCAATAGAGAGGGGAATTGTGTGGTATGGGGTTTCCTTGGTTGGGGACTCCCTTGGGACCTTCCCTCTCGTCCTCCTCATCCCCTTCTACCTGGTTCAGTTGCCACTCCAACTTTCTTGTGTGAACTTGTGAGACAACTTTGTTATTGAGTGAAGTTTCTATGGCAGCATACCCCCTGGTGCGCCGAAATTCATAACTCAAGTTATACTCCATATTTTGATACTATTCGAATTGGGAAAGATAGCCACGGTCAAGGGCTACAACATAATTGAGTTGAAGAAAATTCTAATTGTGCGTTAATCGTCGACAACGTTTCTTGTGACGACGAATTTTCTGTCCAGAATTGTAGTTGACGATTTTGAGATATTTCAGCCCTTAATCTTCATAGACTCCGTCCTTAGTCTGTAACAAGTGGTATCAGAGCTGATTAAGGACTTTGTGGAGAGTCTACTGAAGTGTGAAGACCCTCCTAGACCCACCATGGCCAGTGGGCGTGCCTAAGTGGAGTTCTGGAGGTTGCATGTGACTTCCGCTAAGGGGAAACTCTGCCCAAATTTCGTTGGCGCTGACACTTGTGAAACTATTCTGGGACTTTGGTGTGGACAGCAAGGGGGGAGCTGAAACCTGTGATTGGGAGTAGAGGAAATGATTCAAGGGAGCGGAGATGCAACTGAGAAGAGGAATGAGCCGCCACCATCCAAGATCGAGGCATTGGATGGCTCCAACTATGAGGAATGGAGCGGGCGGATGCGGAGTGCATTCAAGCGCTACAAGCTGCTGAAACTTGCGATAGGTGAAGAGAAGATGCCGGAGGAAGGAGATGCCCGCGATCGGTGGATTGAGAAGGGTGCGGTGCTGTACGACCTAATCCTTCAATCGGTCAACAACGATATGCTCCAACACATCAAGGATTTGGTGGAGTTGGATGATTCCGGACCAAAGGCGTGGAAGCTACTGCGCGACGTGATTCAGCCCAACACGCTGCCGATGGTGATTGTGTTGGAGAAGGAGCTGGCTGCCCTCTCCATGAGACCGGGTGATGATGTGAAGCCGGTCCTTGACAAGATCAAGGACACCTATGCGAGGATGGCAGCGGCGGGCAGCAATGTGTCGCAGATGCAGCAGTGCACCAAGGTCATCTCGGTGCTCGACAACTCGTGGGACAACCTCATCCCTACCCTCAACACTCAGCAGGACCAGTGGACACCTGAGTGGCTACGGCAGCAGATTCTGCAGGAGGACTTCCGCAGGCGCCACACGGGTGGTGGTGATGCCAACAAAACTGCTGAGGGGTATGGAGCTGCAGGAGGCAGCAGAGGAAGAGGGGGAGGGAGAGGCCGAGGCCGTGGGAGAGGCTTTGGCAGAGGTAGAGGCCGAGGTGACTACAATGAGGGGCATGGGAGCTCTGGTGGCAGGGGGAGCACCCGAATGGAGGGTGCGTGCTGGTACTGCAAGAAGGCTGGACACCCATGGTTCAAGTGTTTCAGCCGGCCTGAGGGATGGGCGCCCCCAGGCATGAAGCCGCCAAGTGGTGAACGTGCACGAGGGGGCGCTGTGCAAGGTTCAGGTGCACAAGGTGATGGTACACAAGGTAAAGCCAACCCTGGAATGTTCCTCATGGTTGAGGATGTGAAAGGGAGTGAGGGTGATGTGGGCTCAGTTGGGAAGGTTGTGATGCACCCCCTCACTCACTGGGTGATAGATTCAGGTTGCACAAGTCACATGACCCCACGGGCAGATTTGCTTGACGAGGTAAAGCCCCCTGGGAAGATCAAGTTTGTGGCTGCCGCTTCAGGTGCTTTGCTCCCTGTGATTGGTGTTGGGAATGCCAAGGTAATGGGAGCCAATGGGGGCCTTGTGGGGCTGGGGAATGTACTGCTGGTTGAAGGTTTGTCCGCTAACCTCCTCTCTGTGCGCCGGCTGCAGAAAAGCAAGGCCAAAATGACCTTCGGCCCAACCAGCTGCCGTGCAAATCTTGGGAAGTTGCTGCTGTGGGATTTGGAGGAGAAGAGCAGCTGCATCAAGGACCTGTGGCAGCTGCCCATCATCCCTTGGAATGGGAAACCACCACCAACGGCAGCGGCAGCGGCAATGGCTAAAACAACTGCGGGAGGAGAGGAGACTGCACCAACCGATGGGGCCCTAGATGCAATCAAGAAGGTGCAGCAGTCACAGCAGCCACATGGTGAGGTGCTTGCTGGTGTGGATGCAACCGCTGCATGGGCAAAGGCTTCATCTGGGAAAGGTGATGCCGTGGCACGAGAGGTTGTGTCACATCAACATTCCTATGCTGCAGAAGTTAGTGAAGGATGGGAGCTTGAAGGGGTTGGAGGTGAAGGGGGCAGCAAAGGAGATTGGGAGCTGCCCTACATGCCTTGAGACCAAGTTCACAAAGTTTCCGTTCAGCAGCGGCACGGGACCAGCTAAGGCCCCGCTCGCACTTGTGCACATGGATGTGGTGGGCCCTACGAGGGCCCCTTCTCTCTCGGGCAGCCGCTACTTCTTAACCATTGTGGACGACCACACGCGTGCCGTGTGGGTGTACCCTCTCAAGACTGTGCGTTAATCGTGGACGTCGTTTCTTGTGACGACGACTTTTCTGTCCAGAATTGTAGTTGATGATTTTGAGATATTTCAGCCCCTAGTCTTTAACAAAGTGTGGCCAATTTGGGTGAGGTGGATGGCATGAGTTGGGAAAGTGACAAATGTCAAAGTTGGGGTGCCTATAGAGAGGGGAATTGTGTGGTATGGGGTTTCCTTGGTTGGGGACTCCCTTGGGACCTTCCCTCTCGTCCTCCTCATCCCCTTCTACCTGGTTCAGTTGCCACTCCAACTTTCTTGTGTGAACTTGTGAGACAACTTTGTTATTGAGTGAAGTTTCTATGGCAGCATACCCCCTAGTGCGCCGAAATTCATAACTCAAGTTATACTCCATATTTTGATACTATTCAAATTGGGAAAGATAGCCACGGTCAAGAGCTACAACATACTTGAGTTGAAGAGAATTCTAACTGTGCGTTAATCGTCGACAACGTTTCTTGTGACGACGAATTTTCTGTCCAGAATTGTAGTTGACGATTTTGAGATATTTCAGCCCCTAATCTTCATAGACTCCGTCCTTAGTCTGTAACAAGTGGTATCAGAGCTGATTAAGGACTTTGTGGAGAGTCTACTGAAGTGTGAAGACCCTCCTAGACCCACCATGGCCAGTGGGCGTGCCTAAGTGGAGTTCTGGAGGTTGCATGTGACTTCCGCTAAGGGGAAACTCTGCCGAAATTTCGTTGGCGCTGTCACTTGTGAAACTATTCTGGGACTTCGGTGTGGACAGCAAGGGGGGAGCTGAAACCTGTGATTGGGAGTAGAGGAAATGATTCAAGGGAGCGGAGATGCAACTGAGAAGAGGAATGAGCCGCCACCATCCAAGATCGAGGCATTGGATGGCTCCAACTATGAGGAATGGAGCGGGCGGATGCGGAGTGCATTCAAGCGCTACAAGCTGCTGAAACTTGCGATGGGTGAAGAGAAGATGCCGGAGGAAGGAGATGCCCGCGATCGGTGGATTGAGAAGGGTGCGGTGCTGTACGACCTAATCCTTCAATCGGTCAACAACGATATGCTCCAACACATCAAGGATTTGGTGGAGTTGGATGATTCCGGACCAAAGGCGTGGAAGCTACTGCGCGACGTGATTCAGCCCAACACGCTGCCGATGGTGATTGTGTTGGAGAAGGAGCTGGCTGCCCTCTCCATGCGATCGGGCGATGATGTGAAGCCGGTCCTTGACAAGATCAAGGACACCTATGCGAGGATGGCAGCGGCGGGCAGCAATGTGTCGCAGATGCAGCAGTGCACCAAGGTCATCTCGGTGCTCGACAACTCGTGGGACAACCTCATCCCTACCCTCAACACTCAGCAGGACCAGTGGACACCTGAGTGGCTACGGCAGCAGATTCTGCAGGAGGACTTCCGCAGGCGCCACACGGGTGGTGGTGCTGCCAACAAAACTGCTGAGGGGTATGGAGCTGCAGGAGGCAGCAGAGGAAGAGGGGGAGGGAGAGGCCGAGGCCGTGGGAGAGGCTTTGGCAGAGGGAGAGGCCGAGGTGACTATAACCAGGGGCATGGGAGCCCTGGTGGCAGAAGGAGTACCCGAATGGAGGGAGCGTGCTGGTACTGCAAGAAGGCTGGACACCCGTAGTTCAAGTGTTTCAGCCGGCCTGAGGGATGGGCACCCCCAGGCATGAAGCCGCCAAGTGGTGAACGTGCACGAGGGGGCGCTGTGCAAGGTTCAGGTGCACAAGGTGATGGTGCACACGGTAAAGCCGACCCTAGGATGTTCCTCATGGTTGAGGATGTGAAAGGGAGTGAGGGTGATGTGGGCTCAGTTGGGAAGGTTGTGATGCACCCCCTCACTCACTGGGTGATAGATTCAGGTTGCACAAGTCACATGACCCCACGGGCAGATTTGCTTGACGAGGTAAAGCCCCCCGGAAAGATTAAGTTTGTGGCTGCCGCTTCAGGTGCTTTGCTCCCTGTGATTGGTGTTGGGAATGCCAAGGTAATGGGAGCCAATGGGGGGCTTGTGGGGCTGGGGAATGTGCTGTTGGTTGAAGGCTTGTCCGCTAACCTTCTTTCTGTGCGCGGGCTGCAGAAGAGCAAGGCTAAAGTTACCTTCAGTCAAACCAGCTGCCGTGCAAAGCCTAGTAAATTGCTGCTGTGGGATTTGGAGGAGAAGAGAAGCTGCATCAAGGACCTATGGCACCTGCCCATTATCCCTTGGAACGGGAAACTACAAGCAACGGCAGCGGCAGCAGCAACGGCAAAGGCAACTGCAGGAGGAGAGGAGAGTGCACCATCTGATGGGGCTCTGGATGCAGTCAAGAAGGTGCAGCAGCCACAGCAGCCACATGGTGAGGTGCTTGCTGGTGTGGATGCGACAGCTGCATGGGCAAAGGCTTCATCTGGAAGTGGTGAGGCTGATTGGGAGGCGTGGCACGAGAGGCTGTGTCATGTGATTTTTCCTATGCTGCAAAAGTTGGTGAAGGATGGGAGCTTGACGGGGTTGAAGTTGAAAGGGGCAGTGAAGGAGATTGGGAGCTGCACTACATGCCTTGTGTGATGCAATCATATGCATTCACGTCTGTCTACCTCCCATCATGTGTTCGTGCGTTGCATGCGTGGTGTGAGCGTATGCAAGAATTTGTGTTTGGTGTTGTTTGGTTTTTCTGAGTGTGTGTGAATGTTATTTGGCTTGAGCAGATATCTGAAGTGACTCCTCTGCTCAAGAGCTTTCCGACGAACCAAGTATCGCTTCAATCGGAGCACGAACAAGAAAGTTACGAACGTTGGAAGTTCGTATGCTTTTGATATTTGGTTGTGGTGACTATGGGAAGTTTTGGTGTTGACTCCATAAGGAGTACAGACTCTTGGGGGTTGGGAAATTCCTCAACATCACTGTAGATGCTGCCAAGTGGTTGGGAGGTGCCAAACCAGGTTGGCAAGTGTGGTCAAGTTGGGTGAGGTGGATGGCATGAGTTGGGAAAGTGACAAATGTCAAAGTTGGGGTGCCTATAGAGAGGGGAATTGTGTGGTATGGGGTGTCCTTGGTTGGGGACTCCCTTGGGACCTTCCCTCTCGTCCTCCTCATCCCCTCCTACTTGGTTCTATTGCTACTCTAACTTTCTTGTGTGAACTTGTGAGATAATTGTGATTGAGTTACGTTTTCTATGGCAGCATACCCCCTAGTGCGCCGAAGTTCATAACTCGAGTTATACTCCATATTTTGATACTATTCAAATTGGGAAAGATAGCCACGTTCAAGGGCTACAACATACTCGAGTTTGAAAGAATTCTAACAGTGGACCTTTCATCGACGACGTTTCTTGTGACGACGACTTTTCTGTCCAGAATTGTAGTTGACGATTTTGAGATATTTCAGCCCCTAATCTTCATAGACTCCGTCCTTAGTCTCTAACAAGTGGTATCAGAGCTGATTAAGGACTTTGTGGAGAGTCTAGTGAAGTGTGAAGACCCTCCTAGACCCACCATGGCCTGTGGGCGTGCCTAAGTGGAGTTCTGGAGGTTGCATGTGACTTCCGCTAAGGGGAAACTCTGCCGAAATTT
Source organism: Closterium sp. Naga37s-1 (assembly GCA_947471745.1). NCBI lineage: Eukaryota > Viridiplantae > Streptophyta > Zygnematophyceae > Desmidiales > Closteriaceae > Closterium > Closterium sp. Naga37s-1. The sequence continues at coordinate 2,283,913 of CANJKZ010000717.1, read as the reverse complement.
CGTTGGCGCCGACACTTGTGGAAATTGAGTGGGACTTCGGTGTGGACAGCAAGGGGGGAGCTGGAACCTGTGCTTGGGAGCAGAGGAAATGAGTTAAGGGAGTGGAGATGTAGCTGAGAAGAGGAATGAGCCGCCACCATCCAAGATCGAGGCATTGGATGGCTCCAACTATGAGGAATGGAGCGGGCGGATGCGGAGTGCATTTAAGCGCTACAAGCTGCTGAAACTTGCGATGGGAGAAGAGAAGATGCCGGAGGAAGGCGACGCCCGCGATCGGTGGATTGAGAAAAGCGCGGTGCTGTACGACCTAATCCTTCTATCGGTCAACAACGACATGTTCCAACACATCAAGGATTTGGTGGAGTTGGATGATTCCGGACCAAAGGCGTGGAAGCTACTGCGCGACGTGATTCAGCCCAACACGCTGCCGATGGTGATTGTGTTGGAGAAGGAGCTGGCTGCCCTCTCCATGCGACCGGGCGATGATGTGAAGCCGGTCCTTGACAAGATCAAGGACACCTATGCAAGGATGGCAGCGGCGGGCAGCAATGTGCCGCAGATGCAGCAGTGCACCAAGATTATCTCGGTGCTCGACAACTCATGGGACAACCTCATACCCACCCTCAACACTCAGCAGGACCAGTGGACACCTGAGTGGCTACGGCAGCAGATTCTGCAAGAGGACTTCCGCAGGCGCCACACGGGTGGTGGTGCTGCCAACAAAACTGCTGAGGGGTATGGAGCTGCAGGAGGCAGCAGAGGAAGAGGGGGAGGGAGAGGCCGAGGCCGTGGGAGAGGCTTTGGCAGAGGTAGAGGCCGAGGTGACTACAATGAGGGGCATGGGAGCTCTGGTGGCAGGGGGAGCACCCGAATGGAGGGTGCATGCTGGTACTGCAAGAAGGCTGGACACCCTTGGTTCAAGTGTTTCAGCCGGCCTGAGGGATGGGCGACCCCAGGCATGAAGCCGCCAAGTGGTGAACGTGCACGAGGTGGCGCTGTGCAAGGTTCAGGTGCACAAGGTGATGGTGCACAAGGTAAAGCCAACCCTGGGATGTTCCTCATGGTTGAGGATGTGAAAGGGAGTGAGGGTGATGTGGGCTCAGTTGGGAAGGTTGTGATGCACCCCCTCACTCACTGGGTGATAGATTCAGGTTGCACAAGTCACATGACCCCACGGGCAGATTTGCTTGACGAGGTAAAGCCCCCTGGGAAGATCAAGTTTGTGGCTGCCGCTTCAGGTGCTTTGCTCCCTGTGATTGGTGTTGGGAATGCTAAGGTAATGGGAGCCAATGGGGGCCTTGTGGGGCTGGGGAATGTACTGCTGGTTGAAGGTTTGTCCGCTAACCTCCTCTCTGTGCGCCGGCTGCAGAAAAGCAAGGCCAAAGTGACCTTCGGCCCAACCAGCTGCCGTGCAAAGCTTGGGAAATTGCTGCTGTGGGATTTGGAGGAGAAGAGCAGCTGCATCAAGGACCTATGGCAGCTGCCCATCATCCCTTGGAATGGGAAACCACCAGCAACGGCAGCGGCAGTAGCAACGGCTAAAACAACTGCGGGAGGAGAGGAGACTGCACCAACCGATGGGGCCCTAGATGCAGTCAAGAAGGTGCAGCAGTCACAGCAGCCACATGGTGAGGTGCTTGCTGGTGTGGATGCAACCGCTGCATGGGCAAAGGCTTCATCTGGGAATGGTGATGCCGATTGGGAGACGTGGCACGAGAGGTTGTGTCACATCAACATTCCTATGCTGCAGAAGTTAGTGAAGGATGGGAGCTTGAAGGGGTTGGAGGTGAAGGGGGCAGCAAAGGAGATTGGGAGCTGCCCTACATGCCTTGAGACCAAGTTCACAAAGTTTCCGTTCAGCAGCGGCACGGGACCAGCTAAGGCCCCGCTCGCACTTGTGCACATGGATGTGGTGGGCCCTACGAGGGCCCCTTCTCTCTCGGGCAGCCGCTACTTCTTAACCATTGTGGACGACCACACGCGTGCCGTGTGGGTGTACCCTCTCAAGACTAAGGGGGAAGTGGCAGCGGCTGTTCTTAAGGATTGGATGCCGAGAGCTCAAAGGGAGAGCGGACACAAGGTGAAGGTGATCCGCACCGACAACGGGGGAGAGTTCATTGGTGCTGATTTTGAGTCGGTGCTGAAGAAGAAGGGGATCCAGCATCAGCTCACAGTGCCCTACAACCCTCAGCAGAACGGCGTGGCTGAGCGGTTCAACCGGACCCTGCAAGAAGGTGCTCGCACTCTCCTTGGGCGTGCAGGGCTGCCGGATCCGTTTTGGGTGACTGCACTGCGGCAGGTCGCCCTTGTGAAGAACAGGGTGTTGGCGACTGTGGGGGACAAGCAGTGGGTCCCCTACACCAAGTGGTATGGGAGTGCACCAGCAGTCAACATGCTGAGAGCCTACGGCTGCATGGTGGTGTTTCATGTGCCTAAGGAGAAGAGGGGAAAGTTGGAGGCTAGTGGGAGATGGGGAGTACACTTGGGGCTTGCTAAGGATCATAAGGGCTGGTTGATATGGGACTTGACCAGCCAGCAGCTGACTGTGTCAAGGGATGTGAAGTTCCTTGAGTCCTTGTACTACAAGGAGTGGAAGCAGCAGCAGCAAAAGCTTCCTACTACACCGCTGATCATTGAGGCCGATGAGGTGCAGCGGCCTTCGAGGCAAGTGCAGGTCACTGTCTCAGAGGAGATTTCTGGGGTGACTGAGGATGGGGGAGAACCTGAGGTGGAGGAGCAGCAGCAGCAGCAGCAGCAGCAGCAAGATCCTCCACAAGGTGCCGCACGTCCGGCTGACCGTCCTAGGAGGGATGTGCACCCTCCTAACCGGCTGACCTATCCGAGCTTTGGCAAGCCAAAGGTGGTACGGGCTGGGAGTGTGGCTGAGCAGTGTGATGAGGATGAGATAGCACACTGCTACTCGGCAGCCGTCCCTCAGCCCAAGACGCTAGCTGAGGCCTTGAGTGGGCCCGATGCTGAGAAGTGGAAGCAGAGTGTGAAGGAGGAGTATGACTCTCTGCTGGAGAATGAAACGTGGGAGCTGTGTGAGCTGCCTCCTGAAAAGAAGGCCATTTCTTCCAAGCTGATCTTCAGGCACAAGTACGGACCTGATGGGGAGCTGACCCGCTACAAGTCAAGGCTTGTGGCAAAGGGGTTTCAGCAGACAAAGGGGAAGGACTTTGACGAGATCTTTGCTCCTGTGGGGAAAGGGACTACACTAAGGGTGATGCTGGGAATGGCTGCAAATTGTGGATGGAGGATCAAGCAGATGGATATCACAACTGCTTTCCTCAATGGGATCATCCTAGAGGAGCTGTACATGCTGCAGCCTGAGGGGTTGGATGATGGGAGCGGCAGGGTGTGCAGGCTCAAGAAGGCCATCTATGGCCTTAAGCAGGCTCCTCGCGCATGGTACCACAAGTTGGAGGAGACACTGCTGGCTGGGGGTTTCAAGAAGAGTGAGTGTGATCACAGCTTGTTCCTGCTGCAAGAGAAGGAGCAGTTTCTCATGCTCCTGGTGTATGTGGACGACATCCTGCTCTTCTCTAAGTCGTCTGCAATGATTCAGCATGTGGAGGTGATGCTGGAGATGCAGTTTAAGTGCTCCAAGATGGGAGATGTGAAGTACTATTTGGGCATGCATGTGGAGAGGGACCTTGACAAGGGAGTGTTGAGGTTGCAGTAGAGAAAGTATTGTGAGGGGCTGGCTGAGAAGTATGGGCTGCAAGATGGAGGAAAGCCAGCCACCCCACTGCCTTCGGGGTTCACTGTGGAGCCCTGTGCTGATGAGGAGGTGGTGGGTGAGAGTGACAGGAATCTGTTTCATTCCATGGTGGGGGCACTCAATTATGCGGCTAACCACACGCGGCCTGACATTGCCTTTGCTACATCCAGGCTTGTAAGTGTGGTTTCATGCCCCAGTCATCAGCAGCTGGAAGCGGCCAAGAGGTTGGTCCACTATGTGAGCGCTACGGCATCAGTGGGCTTGGAGTACAGTGCTGTGCGACAGAGGCTGCAGAGGGGTGCAGCTGATTTGGGCAAGGGGGAGATGCTCCTGACCTGCTACACCGACGCTAGCTTCAACTCTGTGAAGGCAGATGGCACCAGCATTGGAGGCTATGTATGCCTTGGGTGAGGAGGCTCCTGGACAAGGAGGTGCGGCTGGAGATTGTGAAGACCCATCAGCGGGCGGCAGACATTCTCACCAAGCGCCTGGCTGAATCTGAGCATTGGAAGGGCATGAAGCTTGCTGGGATGAGTGTGCATTGAGGGTGCATGCTTGAGCTATGACATGTGGGATGATGGTTGGCAGCCAGAGGGGGAGTTTGTTGTGTGATGCAATCATATGCATTCACGTCTGTCTACCTCCCATCATGTGTTCGTGCGTTGCATGCGTGGTGTGAGCGTATGCAAGAATTTGTGTTTGGTGTTGTTTGGTTTTTCTGAGTGTGTGTGAATGTTATTTGGCTTGAGCAGATATCTGAAGTGACTCCTCTGCTCAAGAGCTTTCCGACGAACCAAGTATCGCTTCAATCGGAGCACGAACAAGAAAGTTACGAACGTTGGAAGTTCGTATGCTTTTGATATTTGGTTGTGGTGACTATGGGAAGTTGTGGTGTTGACTCCATAAGGAGTACAGACTCTTGGGGGTTGGGAAATTCGTCAAAATCACTGTAGATGCTGCCAAGTGGTTGGGAGGTGCCAAACCAGGTTGGCAAGTGTGGTCAAGTTGGGTGAGGTGGATGGCATGAGTTGGGAAAGTGACAAATGTCAAAGTTGGGGTGCCTATAGAGAGGGGAATTGTGTGGTATGGGGTGTCCTTGGTTGGGGACTCCCTTGGGACCTTCCCTCTCGTCCTCCTCATCCCCTCCTACTTGGTTCTATTGCTACTCTAACTTTCTTGTGTCAACTTGTGAGATAATTGTGATTGAGTTACGTTTTCTATGGCAGCATACCCCCTAGTGCGCCGAAGTTCATAACTCGAGTTATACTCCATATTTTGATACTATTCAAATTGGGAAAGATAGCCACGGTCAAGGGCTACAACATACTCGAGTTTGAAAGAATTTTAACAGTGGACCTTTCGTCGACGACGTTTCTTGTGACGACGACTTTTCTGTCCAGAATTGTAGTTGACGATTTTGAGATATTTCAGCCCCTAATCTTCATAGACTCCGTCCTTAGTCTCTAACAATGGGAGCCAATGGGGGGCTTGTGGGGCTGGGGAATGTGCTGTTGGTTGAAGGCTTGTCCGCTAACCTTCTTTCTGTGCGCCGGCTGCAGAAGAGCAAGGCTAAAGTTACCTTCGGTCCAACCAGCTGCCGTGCAAAGCTTGGGAAATTGCTGCTGTGGGATTTGGAGGAGAAGAGCAGCTGCATCAAGGACCTATGGCAGCTGCCCATTATCCCTTGGAACGGGAAACTATCAGCAACGGCAGCGGCAGCAGCAACGGCAAAGGCAACTTCAGGAGCAGAGGAGACTGCACCATCTGATGGGGCTCTGGATGCAGTCAAGAAGGTACAGCAGCCACAGCAGCCACATGGTGAGGTGCTTGCTGGTGTGGAAGCGACAGCTGCATGGGCAAAGGTTTCATCTGGGAGTGGTGAGGCTAATTGGGAAACGTGGCACGAGAGGCTGTGTCATGTGAATTTTCCTATGCTGCAGAAGTTGGTGAAGGATGGGAGCTTGAAGGGGTTGGAGGTGAAAGGGGCAGTGAAGGAGATTGGGAGCTGCCCTACATGCCTTGAGACCAAGTTCACAAAGTTTCCTTTCAGCTGCGGCACGGGACCAGCCAAGGCCCCGCTCGCGCTTGTTCACATGGACGTGGTGGGCCCTACGAGGGCCCCTTCTCTCTCGGGCAGCTGCTACTTCTTAACCATTGTGGATGACCACACACGTGCGGTGTGGGTGTACCCTCTCAAGACTAAGGGGGAAGTGGGAGCGGCTGTTCTTAAGGAGTGGATGCCGAGAGCTCAAAGGAAGAGCGGACACAACGTGAAGGTGATCCGCACTGACAACAGGGGAGAATTCATTGGTGCTGATTTTGAGGCGGTGCTGAAGAAGAAGGGGATCCAGCATCAGCTCACGGTTCCCTACAACCCTCAGCAGAATGGCATGGCTTAGCGCTTCAACCGGACCCTGCAGGAAGGTGCTCGCACTCTCCTTGGGCGTGCAGGGCTGCCGGATCCGTTTTGGGTGACTGCACTGCGGCAGGTCGCCCTTGTGAAGAACAGGGTGTTGGCGACTATGGGGGACAAGCAGTGGGTCCCCTACACCAAGTGGTATGGGAGTGCACCAGCAGTCAGAATGCTGAGAGCCTACGGCTGCATGGTGGTGTTTCATGTGCCTAAGGAGAAGAGGGGAAAGTTGGAGGCTTCTGGGAGATGGGGAGTACACTTGGGGCTTGCTAAGGATCATAAGGGCTGGTTAATATGGGACTTGACCAGCCAGCAGCTGACTGTGTCAAGGGATGTGAAGTTCCTTGAGTCCTTGTACTACAAGGAGTGGAAGCAGCAGCAGCAGAAGCTTCCTACTACACCGCTGATCATTGAGGCCGATGAGGTGCAGCGGCCTTCGAGGCAAGTACAGGTCACTGTCTCAGATGAGGAGATCTCTGGGGTGACTGAGGATGGGGGAGAACCTGAGGTGGAGGAGCAGCAGTAGCAGCACCAGCAGGAGCAGCAGGATACTCCACCACGTACCCAACGTCCGCCAGAACGTCCTAGGAGGGATGTGCACCCTCCTAACAGGCTGACCTATCCTATTTTTGGAAAACCAAAGGTGGTATGGGCTGGGAGTGTGGCTGAGCAGTGTGATGAGGATGAGATAGCACACTGCTACTGGGCAGCCGTCTCTGAGCCCAAGACGCTAGCTGAGGCCTTGAGAATGTCCGATGCTGAGAAGTGGAAGCAGATTGTGAAGGAGGAGTATGACTCTCTGCTAGAGAATGAAACATGGGAGTTGTGTGAGCTGCCTCCTGGGAAGAAGGCAATCTCTTCGAAGCTGATCTTCAGGCACAAGTATGGACCAGATGGGGAGCTGACCCGCTACAAGTCAAGGCTTGTGGCTAAGGGGTTCCAGCAGACAAAGGGGACGGACTTTGACGAGATCTTTGCTCCTGTGGGGAAAGGGACTACACTAAGGGTGATGTTGGGAACGGCTGCAAACCGTGGATGGAGGATCAAGCAGATGGACATCACAACTGCTTTCCTCAATGGGATCATCCTAGAGGAGCTGTACATGCTGCAGCCTGAGGGGTTGGATGATGGGAGCGGCAGGGTGTGCAGGCTCAAGAAGGCCATCTATGGCCTGAAGCAGGCTCCTCGCGCATGGTACCACAAGCTGGAGGAGACAGTGCTGGCTGGGGGTTTCAAGAAGAGCGAGTGTGATCACAGCTTGTTCCTGTTGCAAGAGAAGGAGCAGTTCCTCATGCTCCTGGTGTATGTGGATGACATCCTTCTCCTCTCTGAGTCATCTGCAATGATTGAGCATGTGGATGAGATGCTGGAGATGCAGTTGAAGTGCTCGAAGATGGGAGATGTGAAGTATTACCTTGGGATGCATGTGGAGAGAGACCTTGACAAGGGAGTGTTGAGGTTGCTCTAGAGGAAGTACTGTGAGGGGCTGGCTGAGAAGTATGGGCTGCAAGATGGAGGAAAGCCAGCCACCCCACTACCTTCGGGTTTCACTGTGGAGCCCTGTGCTGATGAGGAGGTGGTGGGTGAGAGTGACAAGAAGCTGTTTCATTCCATGGTGGGGGCACTCAACTATGCGGCAAACCACACACGGCCTGACATTGCCTTTGCTACATCCAGGCTTGCCGGTGTGGTCTCACGCCCCAGTCATGAGCAGCTAGAAGCGGCCAAGAGGTTGGTCCGCTATGTGAGTGCTACAGCATCTGTGGGTTTGGAGTACAGTGCTGTGCGACAGAGGCTGCAGAGGGGTGCAGCTGATTTGAGCAAGGGGGAGATGCTCTTGACTTGCTACACCGACGCTAGCTTCAACTCTGTAAAGGCGGATGGCACCAGCATTGGAGGCTATGTGTGCCTGTTTGGAGGTGGTGCAGTGAGCTGGCGCAGCAAGAAGCAGAACGAGGTGGGGCTGTCCTCGTATGAGACTGAGTACATGGCCCTTCATCATGGGGTGAAGGAGGTGGTGTGGCTGAGGCGTTTGTTGGAGGAGATCGGAGTGTGCGAGAGGGAGATGACTGTAATGTTTTGTGACAAAGAATGCATGCCTTCATGGCCTGACAAAGCACATCAGGCCAAAGTGGCACTGGGTGAGGAGGCTCCTGGAAAAGGAAGTGCGGCTGGAGATTGTGAAGACATATCAGCAGGCGGCTGACATTCTCACCAAGCGCGTGGCTGAACCTGAGCACTCGAAGGGCATGAAACTTGCTGGGATGAGTGTGCATTGAGGGTGCATGCTTGAGCTTTGGCATGCGGGATGATGGTAGGCAGCCAGAGGGGGAGTTTGTTATGCTATCATTTGCATTCACGTCTGTCTGCCTCCCATCATATGTTCGTGTGTTGCATGCGTGGTGTGAGTGTGTGCAAGAATTTGTGGTTGGTGTTGTTTGGATTTTCTGAGTGTGTGTGTGTGTGTGTGTGAATGTTATTTGGCTTGAGCAGATATCTGAAGTGACTCCTCTGCTCAAGAGCTTCCCGACGAACCGAGAATCGCCGCGATCGGAGCAAGAACGAGAAAGATATGATCGTTCGAAGTTTTGATTGAGATGCGGCGACTATGGGAATGTGCGGGTTGACTCAATATGGGGTACAGACTTTTGGGGGTTGGGAAATTCGATACCATCACTGTAGACGATGCCAAGTGGTTGGGAGAAGCCAAACCAGGTTGGCAAGTGTGGCCAAGTTGGGTGAGGTGGATGGCATGAGTTGGGAAAGTGACAAATGTCAAAGTTGGGGTGCCTATAGAGAGGGGAATTGTGTGGTATGAGGTTTCCTTTGTTGGGGAATCCCTTGGGACCTTCCCTCTCGTCCTCCTCATCCCCTCCTACCTGGTTCAATTGCCACTCCAACTTTCTTGTGTGAAGTTGTGAGACAACTTTGTTATTGAGTGAAGTTTCTATGGCAGCATACCCCCTAGTGCGCCGAAATTCATAACTCACGCTATACTCCATATTTTGATACTATTCAAATTGGGAAAGATAGCCACGGTCAAGGGCTACAACATACTTGAGTCTAACTGTGCGTTAATTGTCGACATCGTTTCTTGTGACGAAGAATTTTCTGTCCAGAATTGTAGTTGACGATTTTGAGATATTTCAGCCCTTCTTCATAGACTCCGTCCTTAGTCTCTAACAGGTGGTGGGGGCAGCAGTGGTGGTAGTGGAGGCACTGGAGGTGGTGGCCGCGGTGGGAGTGGTGGTGGCAGTGGGGGCCTTGGTGGCGGCGGTGGAGGCAGCGGTGGGAGTGGCGGTAGTGGCAGCGGTGGGAGTGGTGGCGGTCGGACTGGAGCTCAGCGTGGAGGTTCTGGAGGAGGCCAGAAAGAGCAGCAGCAGCGTTGGAGCGAGACCCAGTCGCCCCAGCAGCTTCGTGAGTGGTTGTTTCAGCGTGGGGCGTCTAGGGGTAGTGTGAGCTGCCCGTATGTCATTCGGACGGGTGACCGTGCTGGTCAGACATGCGGGAAGCCTCGCACTCAACACCGCTGCTTCTCCCGCCTCGACGACGCTTGGCGTGCTGAGTTTGGTGACGAGGTCGAGCGCCCCCAGTGGGCAGAGCTGCAAAGGTCTGGAGTTGCGATCTTTGAACTAGACTATGATGCTATTCTTTCTGCTCTGTATGCTTTGTCTGCTAGTGCTGAGGGTGACTGTTACTGGTGTGTACTGCCTGACCCAGGTATAGAGGCTGCTGCTCTAGGTGCTGGTGAGTCTTCTCTCCCTGGTACTGCACCTGGTGAGGCTTTGCACACCTTCACGCTGGACTCAGGTGCCTACCGCTGTTTCTTTCGTGACAGCACCACCCTCACTCCTCTCCCTGCACCTGTCTCGGTCAGACTAGCTAACCCCTCCGGGGGCCCAGTCCTTGCCCGTTCCTCCACTGTTCTCCCATGTCCGGCGGTTCTGTCCGGCTCACTGTCAGGTCTTCACCTCCCCTCGTTCTCTACGAACTTGGTGAGTACCGCTGCCCTCCATGATTCGATGGTCACTACCACCACTCCTGGGGGTCAGCGTGTGTCAATCTGCACGTGTACACGGACGGGTCGTCACCTGGCCACGTTCACTCGTCGGCCAGGGTCGAGTCTGTACACACTGGCTACCGAGCCTCCTCAGGTAGCTACTTCTGCCCATGTGTTTACCACCCCACCTCGCGCCGTGTCTTCCCCTCTCAGGACGTCACGTTTGACGAGTCGGTTCCCTTTTACCATCTCTTTCCCTACCGCTCTGCCCATCCCCCGCCCCCGCCGCTTTTCATTGCTACCGGTCCCCCTCCGGTAGACCCCCTCCCACCACAGGGTCCTGCTCCCTCAGGTGTGTCTCAGGTAGAACCTCTCCTTGGTACTGTGCCTATTGAGGTAGCTGGCGACTGAGGTGCTGCTCGAGGTGCTGCATCTGGGGATGCGGAGCCTGGGGGTGCAAAGCCTGGGGGTGCGGAGCATGGGGGCGCTGAGTCTGGGGGTGCCGGGTCTGGGGGTGCTGAGCCTGGGGGTGAGGAGTCTCAGGGTGTGAAGCCTGGGGGTACTGAGCCTGAGGGTGTTGAGCCTGGGGGTGCTGAGTCTGAGGGTGCGGAGTCTGGGGGTGCTGAGTCTCGGGGTGCTGCTTCGTCTGGAGGTCCTACTGGTGCTTTGCTGCGACTGTCTCCCCGACAGGAGCCTCTCTCCCCGCAGCAGTTGCGTGAGTGGCTTGTTCGGCGCGCACGCCTTCGGATTGGAGCTGCCGGAGCTGGAGCCACTGGAGACACTGGGGCTGGAGGTGCTGGAGTTACTGCTGGAGCTGGTGGTAGAGTAGGTACTGCGGCTGCTGGTCCTGGAGGTGTTCGTACCAGGGGTACTGAAGCTGCCGGGAGTGGTGGCATTGGGGGCGCTGGAGCTGGAGACCCTACGGAGCCTGGAGATGCTGGGGCTGGAGGCATTGGAGCTGGAGGCACTGGTGCTTGTGACGCTGGAGCTGGAGGAGCTGGAGCTGGAGGCACTGGCGTGGGAGGCGCTGGAGCTGGAAGAGCTGGAGCTGTTGACCCTGGGGGCACTATGCGGCCGCGACCGTACTTTGTGCCCCTGCTTGAGCAGGTTCTTGGTGTCCCGTCTTCTACTAGCCTTACTCCTCCCCTACTGTGTCCACCGCCGGACCATTACAGCCAGCATCCCCACTGCCAACTCCTTCTCCTTAAATAGAGCAGTCCGTCGGTCTTACAGAGCGTCGTGAGCCTGCGTCTCGTCCTGTCTCGCCTGTTCGCACTACTCATCGGGTTCCTCGTTTGATTCCTCCTCCTGTCCCTGGCACGCACACTATGGCACTTCGTCCTTCGCTCGTGCTGCCAGTCCCACAGTCTCTCGTCTCCTCGCCACTGTTTTCACTGACCCTTCTTTTGAGTCTGCATCTGCGTCTGCCCTCGTTGCTGAGCTGGTTGACTTTGCTGCTGCCTGTCGTCTACACTACGCCACTGATTTTGTTGCTGAGTCTGCTTTTGCCAGTCCTCCGTCCATCGGGGGTGAGTGTGCTCTGGGCACGGAGGTCCTTGAGGACAGGCAGGAGGACTTTGAGTGTCTTGCAGTTGCTATACCTCGTTTCGCTTCCATGCTGCTTGCCCCTGAGGGAGACCCAGATGCACCAAACATCCCGACCCCGCGCTCTTACGCAGAGGCGATTACGGGTCCTTACTCCTCTCAGTGGCAGGCATCCAAGGATGCCGAGATGACATCCTGGAAGTCGAAATGGCACCTACGTCGACGCAGTTCCCCCGTTTCAGGCGAACATAGTCGATGGCATGAAGCGGCCGTCAGGTTCTCCGCCTGTCTTCAAGGCGCGTTACGTTGCTAGAGGCTTCAATCAGTGACAGGGGGTCGACTTCTTCCATACCTTCTTCCCCACCCCGAAGATGTGTTAGAAACTAAGGACGGAGTCTACGAAGATAAGGGGCTGAAATATCTCAAAATCGTCAACTATAATTCTGGACAGAAACGTCGTCGTCACAAGAAACATCGTCGACAGACAACGCTCTGTCAGAATTCTCTCAAACACGAGTATGTTGTAGCCATGACCGTAGCTATCTGTCCCAATTTGAATAGTATCAAAATATGGAATATAACTTGAGTTATGAATTTCGGCGCACTAGGGGGTATGCTGCCATAGAAACTGAACTCAATCACAAAGTTGTCTCACAAGTTCACACAAGAAAGTTGGAGTGGCAACTGAACCAGGTAGAAGGGGATGAGGAGGACGAGAGGGAAGGTCCCAAGGGAGTCCCCACCCAAGGAAACCCCATACCACACAATTCCCCTCTCTATAGGCACCCCAACTTTGACATTTGTCACTTTCCCAACTCATGCCATCCACCTCACCCAACTTGGCCACACTTGCCAACCTGGTTTGGCTTCTCCCAACCACTTGGCATCATCTACAGTGATGGTGACGAATTTCCCAACCCCCAAAAGTCTGTACCCCATGTTGAGTCAACCCGCAAATTCCCATAGTCGCCGCATCTCAATCAAAACTTCGAACGATCATATCTTTCTCGTTCTTGCTCTGATCGCGGCGCTTCTCGGTTCGTCGGAAAGCTCTCAAGCAAAGGAGTCACTTCAGATATCTGCTCAAAGCAAATAACACTCACACACACTCAGGAAATACAAACAACACCAAACACAAATTCTTGCACACGCTCACACCACGCATGCAACACACGAACATATGATGGGAGGCAGACAAACCTGAATGCAAATGATAGCATCACATAACAAGATGACTACTCTTCGCGTGTTGCTGCACGTCGCTGCTCAGCGTGACTATGAGTTGCACTCTCTGGACTTCAGCATAGCTTTCTTGCAGGGCAGCCTGCACGAGGAGATCTGGTTGCGTCGCCCACCTGGCTTCACTGAGTCGTTTCCTGCAGGTACCCAGTGGAGCCTCCGGCGGCCAGTCTACGGTCTCCGCCAGGCGCCTCGCGAGTGGCACGACACACTGAGGACTACACTTTCGGCTCTTGGGTTAAATCCTTCTTCTGCTGACCCGTCGCTGTTTCTACACACCGACACCTCACTGCCGCCGTTCTACATCCTCGTCTACGTCGACGACCTGGTCTTTGCCACTGCTGACACTGAGGCATTGACCCTTGTGAAGTCGGAGCTGCAGAAGAGACACAATTGCACTGAACTGGGTGAACTGCGCAGCTATCTTGGCTTGCAGATTACGCGGGACAGAGCATGGCGCACCATCACCCTGACTCAGTCAAACATGGTGCACTAGGTCCTTCAGCGCTTCGACTTCCAGTCCTGCTCGCCACAGCCCACTCCTCTGTCTACCGGCCACTCGCTCTCAGCTCCACCTTCGGACGAGTCCGTAGAGCCAAGTGGTCCATACCCAGAGCTTGTGGGTTGCCTCATGTATCTGATGACGTGCACACGACTTGACCTCGCGTACCCTCTCAGCCTTCTGGCTCGCTACGCGGCTCCCGGCAGGTGGGATGCTGCGAAGAGGGTACTGCGTTACTTGTGCAGTACGTCGAGCATGGGGCTTGTGCTTGGAGGATGGGGTCCTGTTGTCCTCAGTGGTCACGCAGACGCTTCTTGGGTTGACGACTCAGCTACGCAGCGTTCGTCACCGGGTTACACCTTCAGCCTTGGTTCCGGCTCTGTTTCCTGGCGGTCTACCCGCTCGTCTTCGGTTCTCAGCTCCAGTTGTGAGGCTGAGATCTACGCCGGGGCCATGGCTGCACAGGAGCTACGTTGGCTCACCTACCTGCTCACTCGTTTGGGAGAGCACCCTCGTTCGCCTCCAGTCCTGTACGTAGACAACAAGGCCATGATTGCCTTGTGTCAGGAGCACAGACTGGAGCACAAAACGAAGCACATGGCTCTGCAATACTTCCTTGCTCGAGAGTTGCAGCAGCGTGGCCAGCTTCGTCTTGCGTACGTGGCCACTAGGGCCAACACTGCTGATGTATTCACCAAGGCACTTCCGCCTAGTGATCATCAGCGCTTCTCTACTGTGTTAGGCCTTGTGCCTACTTTGCCTCACTTGCTCACTACGTGACTTTGCTTGTACTGTGATCTATATATATACCTGCATGCTTACACTTGCTAGGGTATGATCACTATATTGTTTGTTCTCTTTTATATAACTCTGCATGTGAACTGGCCTTGTGGCCCTTTGCTTGTGCTCGGACTGTGTGGTGACTTTGTGATCCACCCTGAGCTTGCTTTGCTTTTCTGGACTTGTCTTGTGACCACTTGTTCTCTCACACTTTGCCTATGGGGGTGTGTCAGAATGTTATTGTGCTTACATTTGTGTAGGCTATAGTGGGGTAGCCCATAAGGGGTACAACCCAATTAGGGTTAGTACTTATACCCAACTATTACATAGTTCATTCATTCTTGTTCGTTGATTCTGACACTTCAGGAATGAAGGGAATTACTTAACATTCTCGAAGGTGCAGCAGTATCGCACCAGCTACTACCGAAGCAACAACAACAACACTATCGCTTTAGCACATACAGGGCATGCAAGTCAATAGTCGCAAGTCAACTGTCGCGACAGTTGACTGACCTGAACCAAGCGGTTAACAGCGAAGGATTTGCAACATGAGTAACTGTATCTAGGGTTATGGCAACTGAGTAACCGAGGGATCGCTAGCACTGTAATAATGAATTGCAGTTTATAAGTGAATTTACCCCTTAGATTAACTAGCTAGTTATGATCTATTTAAATGTGTGTGATGTTTTCAATGAATGAATCCTTGTATTTTACATTCACTATGCAAGGCTAACGTTTCAAAAAACGCCTCCCTGTTTTGACTCGCAAATTGTTTTTTTGCTCTGGTAGCACTTCGGCCGCAAAATGGACGGTCTGAGCATGTTAAAAGAAATCGCCGGTGAAAAATATACAATTCTGGGCCTTTAGTGTTGGGGAAAAGAAATCAGAGTCGCGTTATTATTTTTTTCCTTCTGGGTTGTCAGTGAGCTTGGAGGACTGTTGCAACAAGTGGCTCGATCTGGCGCGACTTAGCAAGTGCCAACTGGGCGACCTGCCATGCAACTGAGCACAAACCATCACTTGGCGCGCGAGAATCTGCCGGTGCCTCCGCAACAGCAATTTTCAACCTACAAATCAGTAACAAGTTCATTTCAAGTGCTTTGGTGTGGAGAAATTTTCAATTTCAGGGCACCAAAAAGTGTGATACATTACATGTGCCAAGATCTCCTCTCCCACCGATTCGCCGATTCGTTGTGCTATCCGCTAAGAAATCATTATTTGGCTTGTTTCATTTGCCCGCTTCAACAGTTTACCTAAGCAGGACATAATTCAACTTGCATGATACTATCAGAATAACTGTGCAGGAATGGTTGGATAAGCAAGATTTGAGGTACAAGTACTAGCCCTAGAAGTGCTGTACCCCATAAGGAGTGCCCCACTATAGCCTGCAAGTAAGATTGTACTTTGACATACCCCCATAGGCTAAGCGGGGGACAACAAGACGGTCATAAGACCAGTCAAGCAAGACAACAGAGCAAAGCAAAGAAAAGCTCATGGTGGATCTCAAGGACACCACACAATTGAGCACAAGCAAGCGGCCACAAGGCCAGTTCACATGCAGAGTTATAATAGCAAGGCAGTACACTGATTACAACTTAGCAAGAGTAAACAAGCAGGTATAAATATATATATCTGTGTACAACAAGAGCAAGTCAAACAACCAGCAGGTGAGGCATGTCAAACATATATGCTATAGTCTATCTAGGCTGCAGTGGGGTAGTTCTTATAGGGTACAACACTTTTAGGTTTCCTACTTGTACCCACCTGCTTGCTAGTTCAGTCATTCATTCGGTCAATATTACAACATGGTATTCTGAGCAGGTTCCCCCGTGGGAACGTTTCTTTTAGGGAACATCTTTTTTTTCCTGCCCTGCCCGAAGCGCGCATCGCGCCTGCCTTACCTGCGCCGTCGCGCGCCCTTCCCTAGCTGGCCCGTCGCGGCCCTGTCTCAGCCGGCCCGTCCCGGCCCCGTGCCGCCCGTCGCTGGCCCGTCCCGGCCTGTTCCGGCCTGTCTCGGCCCGACCCAGCCCGTCCCGGCCCGTCACTGGCCCGTCCCGGCCCCTTTGCCGCCCGTCGTCGGCCCGTCGCCGCCCGTCGTCGGCCCGTTTGCCGCCCGTCGCGGCCTCTGCCCAGCAGCCGCCCTGTCGCGGCCACTGCCCTGCAGCCGCCCCCTATCGCGGCCCTGCCCTGCTGCCGCCCCAGTCGCGGCCCTGCCTTCGCCGCCCGTCGCGACCTCTGCACTGCAACCGCCCTGTCGCGGCCCTGCCCTACTGCCGCCCCTGTCGCGGCCCTGCCCTGCTGCCACCCCTGTCGCGGCCCTGTCTTCGCCACCCGTCACGGCCTCTGCCCTACTGCCGCCCCTGTCGCGGCTCTGCCCTGCTGCCGCCCCGGTCGCGGCCCTGACCTAAACAGCCGGCTGCGGCCCTGCCCTGCACCCGCCCCTGGTAAGCACCCGCGCTGCACTGCCACGCCGCGGCGCCTGCTGACGCATCGCGCCGCAAGGAACCGAGCCGCGCCGCCCTGCCGAGCCGCGCCGCCCAGCCAAGCCACGCCGCCCCACCGAGCCGCGCCGCCCAGCCGAGCCGCGCTGCTCTGCCGAGCCGCGCTGCCCTTCTGCTTGCACTGCTTCTGCTGCCACTACTGCCACTACTGCTACTGCTGCTACTGCTGCTATGGCTAGCCCTACTGTTCTCACCTTTAATGCTGAGGGACGTGCAGTTGACTTTGACGTATGGGTTGACGACCTGCAGCTCTTTCTTCAGTGTGACTCTAGAGATGGGGTATCCCTTTTCGATCACACGTCTGGTGTCTCTACTGCACCTGCTGCCACTGCTGACAGTACAGTTCGCTCACAGTGGACCACTCGTGACGCTGTTGCTCGCCTTGCTGTTCGTAGTCACCTGCCGCCTGCTGAGCGCGCGCATTTTGGCCAGTACAAGACTGTTAAGTCTTTGTACGACGCTGTAGTCGCGCGCTACTCCTCCCCTGCCACTGCTGCCCTCAGTCGCCTCATGCTGCCGTACCTTTTCCCTGACCTTGCCGCCTTTGCCACAGTTTCTGACCTCATTACTCACCTCCGCACTAGTGAGGCCCGCTACCGCGCTGCGCTTCCCACTGAGTTCTGTGCCAAGAACCCCCCCCCCATGTACATCACCCTTACCTAGTCACCCGCCTCCCTGACTCCCTTGCTTCAGTCAGGGACCACTTTCTCTCCCTTTGCCCCACCGAGCTCACTGTCGACCTGCTAGAGGAGCGCCTCGCTGCAGCTGAGAAGAGTATCTTAGCTGTAGGTGCTTCTCGCGGCGACCGTCGCACCCCTTTCTTTGAGGGGTGTTCCCCTGTCCCCCTTCTCCCCTCTGTTGCTTCTACTGCTGCTGTCGACCTCGTTGGCACTGAGGAGGTCGGGGCTGCGTCTGCTCCTAGTGGGAGGCGCTGCAACAGCAAGGGCAAGGGTAGCAAGGGTGGTGGAGGGGACAGCGGGGGCGGCGGCGGAGGCGGTGGAGGAGGCGGAGCGGGTGGCGGTGGAGGTGGGGGTGGTGCCGGGAGTGGGGGCTTCAGTGGCGGCGGTGGAGGTGGTGGAGGCAATGGCGGAGGTGGTGGAGGCAGCGGCAGCGGTGGTGTAGGCAGCGGCAGCGGTGGTGGAGGTGGCGGCGGCGGTGGTGCTGGTCGAGGTGCAGCCGCGCAGCGTGGAGGCTTTGGTGGTAGCCAGCGCCAGCGGCAGCCGCGTTCCCGTGAGACCCCGTCGGCCCAGTAGCTTCGTGAGTATACGCTGGGCGTGGGAGGTCTGGGGGTGCTGGTCCTTGCACTTACGTTCTTCACACCGGCGGGCGTCGTGGGGAGACGTGCGGGCTACCACACACTACGCAGCGCTGCTTCGGTCACCTGACTGACGCGTGGCGCGCCCAGTTTCCTGACGCTGTTGAGCTCCCTCGCTGGGGTGATCTGCTTAGGCAGAATGTTGCTATCTTTGATCTTGATTTCGATGCTATCCTTGCTGCCATGTATACTGTAACTGATAGTGCTGAGGGTGACTGTTTCCTGAGTGTCCCGCCCGACCCGGGCATTGAGGCTGCTGCTCTAGGTGCTAGTGCGTCTGCTGCTCCAGGTACTCGTGAGTCTGCTGCTCCAGGTGCTGGTGAGTCTGCTCTTTATTGTACTGCACCTACTGAGGCCTTGCACACTTTCACACTTGACTCTGGTGCTTCGCGCTCCTTCTTCCGCGACAGCACCACACTCACGCCGCTCAGTCGGCCTGTCGCAGTCTCCCTGGCTGACCCCTCTGGGGGCCCAGTCCTTGCGCACTCTTCCACGGTTCTACCGTGTCCTGCGACCCCGTCGGGCTTGCTGTCGGGACTCCACCTCCCCTCGTTCTCTACGAACCTGGTGAGTGGAGCTGACCTCCAGGACGCGTGGGTCGACCAGTTCACCCCACGAGGTCAGCGTGTGACCCACTGCACTTGCTCTCGGACGGGCCGCCACCTGGCCACGTTCACCCGTCGGCCTGGGTCGAGTCTGTACACACTGACTACAGCGTCTCCTCCGGTCACTGCGTCTGGTCAGGTAGCCGCGTCTAGTCAGGTGTTTGCTGCCACGTCCAGGTCTAGTCCAGAGTCTGCCCCCTGCTCGTGTCGTCCTCTGTCGCACGAGACTCTCCTTTGGCACCACCGCCTTGGTCACCCCTCCCTGCCTCGTCTTTGAGGTATGGCCTCCCGTACCCTTGTCTCGGGTCTCCCCCGGTCCCTCCCTCCCCTTCCTCTGGGGCCTGCCCCTACCTGTGTTCCGTGTGTCGAGGGCCAGCAGCGCGCCGCTCCTCACTCCTCCACGTTCCCTCCGACGGAAGCTCCCTTGCAGACTCTTCACATGGACGTGTGGGGCCCAGCCCGCGTCCGTGGACAGGGTCACGAGCATTATTTCCTGCTGGTCGTTGACGACTACTCGCGATACACCACAGTCTTCCCCTTGCGCAGCAAGGGTGAGGTCACTGCGGTGTTGATCGACTGGATCCGCGGTGCCCGTCGCCATCTCAGCGAGCGTTTCGGCTCGGACCTTCCTGTTCTGCGTCTGCACTCAGACAGAGGTGGTGAGTTTTCCTCCGACCTTCTGAGGGCCTTCTGTCGTGCGGAGGGCATCCCGTAGCTAGTGGTGTTCCCACCGGTTTGCTATTGCCCATGCCAAATCTCTCCACTACCCCCTTCACATACTTCTCTTGGTGGAGGCGGATGGTCCCGTTGGCTCGGTCACGGTCGAAGTGCATCTCAAGGTAGTACTTGACCGGCCCCAAGTCCCTCATCGCAAACTCCGCCCCTAGCCGTTGCTTGACCTCCAGAATGAGGTCTTTGGAGTCGGAGAAGAGGAGTAGGTCATCGACGTAGAGTAAAAGCACCAATTGCTTCTCCCACTCTTTCAACACGTACAAAGCGCCATCGCACTCGCTACGAGCGAAGCCGTGTTGAAGAAGAAAGTCGTCGATGCGCTTGTACCATCCGCGTGGACTTTGCTTCAAGCCATAGAGGGTACGCTTGAGCTTCCATACCGTTCCGCTACCATCATCGTACCCCGGGGGTTGCCGCATGTAGACCTCTTCCATGAGAAGCCCGTAGAGGAAGGCGGTGCAAACGTCCAATTGCTCCACTTCGAGGTTGAGAGATGTCGCTAGCACGAGCAACACCCGAAGAGTAGTAGCCTTAGCGACGGGAGCGAAGGTCTCACTATAGTGCTCCCCCTCCCGTTGAGTGTATCCTTGAGCTACAAGCCTCGCGTTGTAGCGTTCGACACTCCCATCGGCTCCCAACTTCTTCTTAAGCACCCATTTGCACCCCACCAAGTAGGCACCCTTCGGTGGGTCGACGAGCTCGAACACGTCGTTCTCTTTGATCGATTCTAGTTCCTTCTCCATCGCTTGCTTCCATAGTGGCGCATCCGGAGAAGCCAAAGCCTCGGTATGGGTGCGAGGGTCATCACCCAAGGTTGCGAAGCAATATGCCGCACGCTCCTCGTCCAACTCCTCAACGGCTACCGTAGCGCAGTCGGTGTACTTTGTGTTGGGGCGACGTATACGTTGCTCGCGGGTCAACGCCAATGGGAAGGAGGAAGGTGTTGAGGAAGTTGCCGCCGCGGTTGATGGCACTTCCACCACGTCGTCATCGCTCTCCTCGTTCTCTCCCCCTCCATTTTCGGCTTCCTTTTCCACTTGTGATGGAACCTCCATCGATTCATCCTCCTCTCGTGCGGGAAGGACGACGGTGAGTTGCGGCGTTGGTTGTTCCTTCGTCGGGAACTTGTCTTCGTTGAAGACCACGTCCCGAGACGTGATGACGCGCCTTTCACCCAAGTCCCACACTCGCCACGCGCGCTCGTTCGCCGCAATTCCCAAGTAGATTGCCGCACGAGCTTTCGGTTGCAACTTGTGGCGAAGGGGATCCAGTACATGGTAGTAGCAAAGGCACCCAAAGGTGCGTAGGCGGGATAGGTTCGACTTCGTTCCGCTCCATGCTTCGAATGGAGTCGTTCCCGGTAGCACCTTTGTCGGCACACGATTACGAATCCATGCCGCTAGCGCACTCGCTTCTCCCCACCACTCGTTCCCAAGCTTGGAGTGTTGAAGAAGTGAACGAACGGCTTCCACCAATGTGCGATTAAGCCGCTCCGCCGCTCCATTGTGTTGGGGTGTGTAGGGTGTTGTGACGTCGTGCTTAATGCCCTTGCTCTTCATCCATTTCTCAAGCTCCGCGTTCACGAATTCGCCGCCACAGTCGGTGCGAATAGCCTTGATCCGCTTCTTGTCGTCGTCGCAAACTTCAAGCGCCCACTCTTGAATCGCCTTGGTCACATCTCCCTTAGCCTTCAAGAGCCGGGTCCAACACATACGCGTCGCGTCGTCGAGCATCACCAAGAGGAACCGCGCTCCTCCCTTTGATGTATGCCGCATCGGTCCACACACGTCCATGTGAACAAGTGCAAGCGGGTCCTTAGCGAGGGGTGAGGTACGGCTACCAAATGGCTTGCGAGCCATTTTTCCTTCGACACACGCCGCGCATATGCCCTTCTCGTCGTCGCCGGCGGCCACGTCGAATCCCTTCGCAAGACCATTGTTGGCCAACTCCTTGAACGAGTCGTAGTTGGCGTGCGCAAGCCGATTATGCCACACCTTGAGAGTCGCCTTGGAGCCTTGCGCCACGTTGGATGAAGCCACTCTCGGGTGCGTCTTGAGTTGGTAGAGTTCTTCATTGAGAACACCTTGCGCGAATTGCTTCCCCTTCCAAAAGAGGTTCATCTTCGCATCGTCGATAGTGACCTTCACACCCTTCTTCGCGAGTTGAGTGACGGAGAGGAGATTCACCTTCAACCCCGGGACGTGAAGCACGTTCGTGATGTCCACCGGTCCGCCATCGACGATGAGGCACGTACTTCCAACTCCGACCACCGGTAGCGACTTGTCGTTTCCGAAGACGACGCGCGTTACGTCTCTCGGTGCACCAACGTTGGTGAGGAACGATGCCGAGTGCGTCATGTGTTGTGTTGCGCCTGTGTCAAGGAACCATGCGTCGCTTGGTGTGTTGGTCCCGTCACCGGCCAATAATACGATCGACTCCCTTGCATCATCCGCATCGCCGGATGCCGTGTGCGCGTTGCCCTCGTGGTTCCGCGCCTTCGATGGAGTCCAATCGCTTGGGCGCTTCCGACACTCACACCAAAAGTGTCCCGCCTTGCCACAATAGTGGCACTTGCTCGAGCCATTCGATGTGTTTCTCTTGCCGCGATCGCTTCCACCGGACGACTTCTTCGTCGCACCCTTGCTCCATGTGGACTTCTTTCCGGAACCCCCCCCGGAGAACATGGCGGCACCCTCACTCTCATTAGCGAATTGTCGGCGACGCGATTCTTCATGGAGAAGCCGACCGACCACCATTTCCTTCGTCCAAGTGTCTTGCACGCTATCGAGTGTCGTAATCACCGTCGACCACTCTTCCGGAAGGCCGCATAGCAAGTTCAAAATCCAATCCTCCTCCGTGACCGTTCCACCGAGGTCCATGAACGTTTCCCCAAGTTCCTCCACACGAGTCGCATACTCGTGCATCGATTCGCGAGCGCGCATCTTCACCGTGTAGAATGCATTCCGGGCTAGGATCTTGCCGTGGAGAGTCTTGTTCACGTGCATCGTCTCGAGCCGCTTCCACGCTTCATGCGCCGACGCTTCGAGCTTGATGCACATGCGCACCGAGCTCACGAGATTGATGCCGATGCGCGAAATCAACGTAGCGAACGCCTTTTGGTCCTTCTTCTTCCATGCCGCGATGCCGCTCTCGTTGTCCGGCTTCTTCTCCGTTCCATCGAAGAAACCCAAAAGTCCCCGCTCCATCATGAGCACTTGGAACTTAAACTTCCACGCGGAGTAGTTTTGTCCCGTGAAAATCGGTACCGCCGACGTGTCGAACATCGTCGCAGTTGCCCAGGATTCGCCGGAATTTACAACGACACCATCCAAGCAAGTGCAGGAGGCCTCGCTTGCCGTCGACATGCTAGCTTCTTGTTGCGCGCGTAGACTCCTCCGACCAGCTCTGATACCACTGTTGTAGAGGCTTCTCCTCTATTTTTCAGGAACTGGGATTTGTACTAATCAGTAGAGCTCTGTCTTAGCTTTCCAACGGGCCGTAGATCACCTCGATCGCCTACGTATCGAGCGAGATATAGGCGTTTATGTGCTAGGTAGTGCTCTTGGAATCAAGGAGAGGAACTCTCTGGATTTTGTAGTCGAATGTATCACATACAAAGTGATTCTCGATTTCAGTATATGCCATGCAATACATGTGAACTGTAATGCATCGAGTCGCACATGTAACCTCGAGTCGCTACACTCTCGAATGTTCGAGTAACATTTCGAAGGGGTGAAATTCGGAACTCGAATTTCACCGAATCGAATTCTCCTTCAGTCTCGATTCTTCTTATGCTGCCATGAGGCACCGAAGTGCAGGTTCTTCCGAAGTCAACCCATACCGCAGAGCGATGTGCTTCGTTCTGTGCACCAGTCTGTGCTCCTGGCACAAGGCAATCATTGGCTTGTTGTCTACATACAGAACTGGAGAAGAACGAGGCCGCTCTCGCAGATCTGTCAGCAGGTAGGTGAGCCAGCGTAACTCCTGTGCAGCCATGGCCCCTGCGTAGATTTCAGCCTCACAACTAGAACTGAGAAAAAAGACAAGCAAGTAGACAGCCAAGAAACAGAGCCGGAGCCGAGGCTGAAAGTGTAACCCTGTGACGACCGTTGCGTAGCCAAGTTGTCAACCCAATAAGCGTCTGCGTGTCCAGTGAGGACAACTGGACCCCGTCCTCCAAGCACGAGCCCCATGCCCGATGTACTGCACAAGTAGCGCAACACCCTCTTAGCGGCCTCCCATTGCTCTGGTCAGTGTCTCCCGGGCACAACGTAGCGTGCCAGGATGCTAAGAGGGTAGGCAAGGTCACGTCGAATGCAAGTCATCAGGTACATGAGGCAGCCCACAAGCTCTGGATATGGGCCACTCGGCTCTACGGACTCGTCTGAAGGTGGAGCTGAGAGTGAGTGACCGGTAGGCAGAGGAGTGGACTGTGGCCAGGAGTACCGGAAGCCGAAGCGCTGAAGGACCTGGTGCACCATGTGTGACTGAGTCAGGGTGATTGTGCGCCATGCTCTGTCCCTGGTGATCTGCAAGCCAAGATAGCTGCGCAGCTCACCCAGGTCAGTGCAGGTGTGTCTCTTTTGCAGCTCCGACTTCAGAAGGGCCAGTGCCTCAGTGTCAGCAGTTGCAAAGACCAAGTCGTCGACGTACACGAAGACGTAGAACGGCGGCAGCGAAGTGTCGGTGCGCAGAAACAGCGACAGGTCAGCAATCGAGGAGCAAACCCAAGAGCCGCAAGCGTCGTCCTCAGTGTGTCGTGCCACTCGGGAGGTGCCTTGCGGAGACCGTAGACTGGCCGCCGGAGGCTCCTGTGGGTACCTGCAGGAAACGACCTAGTGAAGCTAGGTGGGCGGCGCAGCCAGATATCCTCGTGCAGGCTGCTCTGCAAGAAAGCTGTAGAGAATTCAAGAGAGTGCAGCTCGTAGTCACGCTGAGCAGCGACGTGCAGCAACACCCGAAGAGTGGTCATCTTCGGGGTAGGGGAGAAGGTCTTGAAGAAGTCAACTCCCTGTCGCTGACTGAAGCCTCTTGCAACGTAACGCGCCTTGAAGACAGGCGGAGAGCCCGGCGGCAGCTTCACCCTGAAAATCCAGATGCCATCGACTATGTTTGCCCCAGAAGGGGGAACTGCGTCGACGTAGGTGCGTGTGGACATCCAGGATGTCATCTCTGTGTCCATGGCTGTCTGCCACTAAGAGGAGTAGGTACCCGTAATCGCCTCTGCGTAAGAGCGCAGGGTCGGGATGTCTGGTGCATCCGGGTCTCCCTCAGGTTCAAGCAGCATGGCCATAAGATGAGCTACAGCAGCTGCAAGGCACTCAAAGTCCTCCTGCCTGTCCTCAAGGACGTCTGTGCCAAGAGCACACTCACCCCTGACGGACGGAGGATAGTCACACTCGGACTCAGCAACAAGACTAGTGGGCGTAGTCGAGATGACAGGCAGCAGCAAAGTGAACAAGCTCAGAAACTAGGGCAGACGCAGCAGTGGACTCAAAAGAAGGGTCAGTGACAACAGTGGCGAGAAGACGAGAGACAGTTGGACTTGCAGCACGAGCTAGGTCAGACTCAGGGTCCAAGAATGGCAAGAAGAGAGGACTCGGGAGGAGGCGGCAGAGGAACGCGCAGTGGAAGAGGAAGGACAAATTGACATAACGTGAGAGCCAAGGACAGGAGGAGGACCGGACGAGGAACCCAACGACTAGTGCAAACAGCACGAGCAGGCGAGGCAGGACGAGACGTAGGCTCACGACGCTCTGAAGGTGAGTCTGTCTGCTCAGCGTAAGGAGAAGGAGCAGGCAGTGGGGAGTCTGGCTGTAACTGTGGCTGCGACTAGCGCGGCGGTGGACTCAGAAATCTAGGAGGAAGGCCAGTAGAAGATGGGAGACTAAGAACCTGGCGAAGGACCGAGTAAGGTGGCGGCAAAGACGACAGTGGCGGCGGAACAAAAAACGAGCGCCGCTGCACAGTGCCTCCAGCACCAGTACCGCCAGACACAGCACCCCCAGCGCCTGCACCTCCAGCTCCAGGGTCAACAGCTCCAGCGCCTCTAGCTCCAGCGCCCCTAGCGCCAGTGCCTTCAGGGTCTCCAGCTCCAGCTCCTCCAGCTCCAGTGCCTCTGGCTCCAGCGCCTCCAGCACCGGGGTCTCCAGCTCTAGATCCTCCAGCTCCAGCGCCTCCAACACCACCAGCCCTGGCAGCTCCAGTACCCTAGTACGAGCACCTCCAGGACTAGCAGCTCCAGCACCTCCGGTACCTCCAGCTCCAACAGGAACTCCAGCACCTCCAAGACTAGTAGCTCCAGCACCTCCAGCTCCAGTGCCTCCAGCGGCAGAGCCTCCAGCTCCGGTAGCTCCACTCCGAAGGCGTGTGCGCTGAGCAAACCACTCGCGCAGCTGCTGCGGGGAGAGAGGCCCCGGCAGGGGAGTTTGTCGTGGCGAGGCACCCGCAGGACCTCCAGAAGAAGCGGTACCCCTAGGCTCAGAAACCTCAGACTCCGCACCCTCAGACTCAGCAACCCCAGGCTCCGCACCCTCAGGCTCAGCACCCCCAGGCTTCGCACCCGCAGGCTCAGTACCCCCAGGCTCCGCACCCCCAGGCTCCGCACGCGCAGGCTCAGCACCCCTAGACGCAGCACTCCCAGACGCATCACCCCCAGACGCAGCACCTCTAGCAGCACCTGAGTCTACAGCGAACTCGACAGGCACAGTCCCGCCGAGTGGGTCTACCTGAGACACACCTGAGGGAGCAGGACCCTGAGGGGGAAGGGGGTCTACCGGAGGGGGACCTGGAGCAAGGAAGAGCGGCGGGGGTGGGAGAGGGGCAGAGCGGTAGGGGAAGAGACGGTAAAAGGGAACCGACTCATCAAACGTGACGTCCTGAGAGGGGTGGACACGGCGCAAGGTGGGGTGGTAAAACTGCCAGCCAAGCGCATCAGGGGGGAAGCCAAGGATGACGCAGGGAATAGCGCGGGCGGAGAGCTTGTCCGCGGACGTATCACAAACAAAGGCACGAGAGCCCCAAACCCAGAACACCGACGCATCGCCAACCTTCCCCATCCAATGCAGTGTAAACGAGGTCTCCGGCAAGGAGACACGGGGCCAGAGGCTGAGCTGATGTGCAGCGTAACAGACCGCAAACGGCCACAGAAAATGGGGATCAGCCGCATGGGTCATGGAGGTACGAGCCACCTCCATGAATAAGCCAATGCGGCGCTCAGCAACCCCATTTTGCTGCGGGGAGGCCGGAAGCGTGAACGACTGGAGGATGCCCTCCCCACGACAAAATTCCCCTAAGAGGTTGGAGGAGAGCTCACCACCTCTGTCAGAGTGCAGGCGCAGGACACGAAGGTCCTCGCGGAACCGCTCGCGGAGCTGGAGACGGACTGCGCTGATCCAAGGGATCAAGACATCAGGGACCTCACCCTTGCTGCGCAAGGGGAAGACCATGGTGTAACGCGTGTAGTCATCAACAACCAGCAGAAAGTAGCGCTCGCGGTCCTGTCCACTGACGCGGGCTGGGCCCGACACGTCCATGTGGAGACTCTGCAGGGGAGCAGTCGTCGGGGGAAACAAGGAGGAGTGAGAAGCGGCGCGCTGCTACCCCTCAACGCAAGGAAGGCAGGGCGGGGCAGGCGAGGGCGGGAGGGGAGGCAGAGACCTGGGAAGACCAGAAACAAGGAGGCGGGAATGCATGCCACGAAGGCATGGCAGGGAGGGGTGACCAAGGCAGTGGTGCCACTGGAGAGTCTGGTGCGACAAGAGGCGACACGAACAGGGGGGTGCTACCAGACCTGACGCGGACACATGGGCAGACGCAGCTACCTAAGGAGGCTCAGTAGCCAGTGTGTACAGACTCGACCCAGGCCGACGGGTGAACGTGGCCAGGTGACGGCCCGTCCGTGTACACGTGCAGATCAACACACGCTGACCCCCAGGAGTGGTGGTAGTGACCATCGCATCCTGGAGGGCAGAGGTACTCACCAAGTTCGTAGAGAAACATTGAGGTGAAGACCTGAGAGTGAGCCGGACGGAACCGCCGGACACAGGAGAATAGTGGAGGAACGTGCAAGAACTGGGCCCCCTGAGGGGTCAGCCAGTCTGACTGGAACAGGTGCAGAGAGAGGAGTGAGGGTGGTGCTGTCACGAAAGGAACAGCGGGAAGCACCTGAGTCAAGCATAAAGGCGTGCACGGCCTCAGCAGGCGTAGTACCAGGGAGAGCAGACTCACTAGCACCTAGAGCAGCAGCCTCTATACCTGGGTCAGGCGGCACACACCGGTAACAGTCACCCTCAGCACTAACAGACAAGGCATATATAGCAGCAAGGATAGCATCATAGTCAAGATCAAAGATAGCAACTCCAGACCTAAGCAGCTCTGCCCAGCGGGGGCGCTCAGCCTCGTCACCAAACTCTGCGCACCAAGCGTCGTCTGGGCGGGAGAAGCAGCGGTGCTGAGTGTGAGGCTTCCCGCATGTCTGACCAGCACGGTCACCCGTGCGAATGATATACGGGCAGCTAACACGACCCCCAGACGCCCCACGCTGAGCAAACCACTCACGAAGCTGCTGGGGCGAAGGGGTCTCGCTCTGACGCTGCTGCTGCTGCCTCTGGCCACCGCCAGAACCTCTCCTTTGAACAGCTCCACCTCGAGTGCCACCACTCCCACCGCTGCCACGACCGCCACCCCCACAGCCTCCACCGCTACCGCCACCAAAGACCCCACTCCCGCCACCACTCCCACCACTGCCACCACCTCCGCCACCTCCACTGCCTCCACTGCCTCCACCACCACCACCCCCGCTGCCACCGCCACCACTCTTGCCACCCTTGCCTTTGCTGATGCGGCGCTTCCCACTAAGAGCAGAAGTAGTCCTGACATCCTCAGCACCAAGGATGTCAGCAGCAGCAGCAGAACCATAGGAGGGGGCAAGGGGGGAGGGGGAACACCCCTCAAAGAAGGGAGTGCGAGGAGTGCCACGAGCAGCAAGGGTTGCGAGCAAGCGGCAAGCGGGCGGCACGGACGGCGAGCAAGCCGCAAGCGGGCAGCGAGCGGGCTGTAGGGGCAGCGAGCTGGCCGCAAGGGCGGCGAGCGGGCCGCAAGGGCGGCGAGCGGGCCGCAAGGGCGGCGAGCGGGTCGCAAGGGCGGCGAACGGGCCTAGGGGCGGCGGGCGGGCCGCAGGCGGGCGGCGAGCGGGCTGCAGGGGCGGTGCGCGGGCCACAAGTAGGTGGCGAGCGGGCTGCAGGGGCAGCGCGCTGGCCGCACGGGCGGCTCGTGGGCTTTTAAGGGCGGCGCGATGAGCTGCTAGGGGCGGTGCAGCGGCCAGCAGGGCGGCGCGTCAGTAGGGTAGGGCGGCAGGGCAGCTAGTGGGGCAGCTCTGTGGTGGGCCCTAAAAAAAAATTGGTCCTAGGGAAGGACCTGCTCTGAAACCATGTCAAAACTAACAAACTTGAATGAATGAACTATGAAAGAGTTGGGTACAAGTACTAACCCGAATTGGGTTGTACCCCTAATGGGCTACCCCACTACAGCCTACACAATTTAAGCATCATAACATTTTGACAGGAGCCTGAATGGCAGGTAGCACGGCTGGGCGGCATGGATGCATCAGTGCTTGCCAGCACGACTTAGACAAAACGGGCCACAGGACCACAGCAAGCAATGGGCCAGAAACCCTCGCATCGCAGCCCGCCATCATCGCTCTGTTGCAACCTTGTCATAGGTCAACCCACAGAATGCTGCAAAAGTGGCCAATGATCGGACCAAGCGCGCCAACAAAGCAGCCCTCAAAGCGAATAACACGGGGCAAATTTGTCTAGTAGTCACCGCCAGGCGGTGCTGACACTGCGGGAATCTGAGATTCCCTGTACTTCCGGGCAACTACACTCGGAACGTGTAGGAATCGTATCCAGTGACAGTTTCGTTACATCGTAGTGTAATCCGTGTCCCTTTAAAAAAAAACCTGAAACTTCTTAGTCATCTGGCCCGTAAAGGCTGAAAAATCAGTCCCTCAAAAAGCTGAACACTGGAAAAAATCCTGATATCGTAGGGCCTGGCTGGATGTCCTTTCTTCGCGCATTAGATAGCTGTAGTTTGCTGTCTACTCAAGTGCAGGGCACAACAGCATCTGAGCCTGCTAGAGAACGATTTATTATCCATGGTACCATAACTCTTGTTACACTTAAACTACAGCGTGGTACTGAGGCTCAAAACTTGTAAACTTGGTCCTTGGTGTAGCCAAGAGTTTTCAAGAGGCCATCCACCTGCGATGACACAGGGAAGTTAGGAGCAAATGCAAAGAGGACAATCAAACTGCTTCCGTCATCCAGTCAAGAAGCCGCACTTACCGAGCAATCACATGCACTTATGTTTGAATTGAAGGTACTAGCGGACAAGGAATGCATAGAACATGAAAACTGCGAAACCTGACGGTGCATCGAAGCTTTCCAGGAGGGGATCGCGAATTTCAAATGCGCTTGTAGTCAGTGGATACAGGCACATTACTGCGAGCATGAGCGCATGCGACAAACAACCGGTTACCAGATGTACTTATATCCAGGCGATTACAGTACCGCAGGAAGGCACTCCTCAGTGCACATTCATAGGTAACATTTGCTCAACCGTGCATGCCGGCATGTAACACAGCCTCCAGTGTCGGCTGCCCCATGGCTGTCCCCCACTCACCTCCCCCTGCCACTCACCTCCCCCTGCCACTCACCTCCCCCTGCCACTCACCTCCCCCTGCCACTCACCTCCCACTGCCACTCACCTCCCCCTGCGACTCACCTCCCCCTGCAACTCACCTCCCCCTGCCACTCACCTCCCCCTACCACTCACCCCCCCCTGCGACTCACCTCCCCCTGCGACTCACCTCCCCTCCCCCTGCGACTCACCTCCCCCTGCGACTCACCTCCCCTCCCCCTGCGACTCACCTCCCCCTGCGACTTGTCGGGTGCCTTGTTGCCTGACACGTGGTTCATCATGCCGGGCGGCCCACACACCTGCACACTCCATGCATGGCGCAGCCACACGGGGCGAGTGAGGTGAAGTCACACATGGGGGTGAGTGAGGTGTCGTCACACATGGGATATGATGGGATGTGATGTGATGTGATGTGATGTAATGTGATGTGATGTGATGTGATGTGATGTGATGTGATGTGATGTGATGTGATGTGATGTGATGTGATGTGATGTGAAGTGATGTGATGTGATACGATGCCATGTGA
The DNA here is from genome assembly GCA_947471745.1 of Closterium sp. Naga37s-1. NCBI lineage: Eukaryota > Viridiplantae > Streptophyta > Zygnematophyceae > Desmidiales > Closteriaceae > Closterium > Closterium sp. Naga37s-1. The sequence goes on along the minus strand of CANJKZ010000717.1, from coordinate 2,253,330 downwards.
TGTCATGCCATGCCATCCAACGTCATGCATGCCATGCGTGCCATGCCATGCAGCAGGGCACTCACGAGCACGAGGGAGTCGGGGGATGGTGGGGGCAGTGCCTTCCGCAGCACGTCGGCCGTGATGAACCCCACGCCGCCCTTCCATGCCGCCCCCGACTCCGCGCGGTCCACCATGAAGTACACCTGCTCCCCGTGGCGGGGTGTGGCGCGATGGGGAGGGATGTGGGGGGCACGTGAGGTGCAAATTTGGTGTGCATTGGAGGTGAAAGAGCTGAAGGCGCAGCACAGAGGCGATGCAAGGCGGGGTAGAGACGGTGGTGAGGGCGTGAGGGAGGAGAGGCGTGTGGAGCGGAAGGGGATGGCAGCAATGGAGATGGGGATGAAATTCAGCGAGCGAGTGGGATACGATGAGGGTGGGGAGAGGTGAGGGTGGGAGAAGGCGAGGGTGGGAGAAGGCGAGGGTGGGAGAAGGCGAGGGTGGGAGAAGGCGAGGGTGGGAGAAGGCGAGGGTGGGAGAAGGTGAGGGTGGGGGAAGGCGAGGGTGGGGGAAGGCGAGGGTGGGAGAAGGCGAGGGTGGGGGAAGGTGGGTGGGGAGAGGTGAGGGTGGGGGAAGGCGAGGGTGGGAGAAGGCAAGGGTGGAGGAAGGCGAGGGTGGGGGAAGGCGAGGGTGGGGGAAGGCGAGGGTGGGGGAAGGCGAGGGTGGGGGAAGGTGAGCGTGGGGAGAGGTGAGGGTGGGGGAAGGCGAGGGTGGGGGAAGGCGAGGGTGGGGGAAGGCGAGGGTGGGGAGAGGTGAGGGTGGGGGAGGGTGAGTGCGGGGGAAGGTGAGTGCGGGGGAAGGTGAGTGTGGTTGAAGGTGGGTGTGGGGGAAGGTGAGTGTGGAGGAAGGCGAGGGTGGGGAAGGTGGGTGGGGGAAGGTGGGTGGAGAGAGGCGAGGGTGGGAGAAGGCGAGGGTGGGGGAAGGTGAGTGTGGGGGAGAGGTGAGGGCGGGGGAAGGTGAGGGTGGGGGAGAGGTGATGGTGGGGGAGGTGATGGTGGGGGAAGGTGAAGGAGGCGAGAGGTGAGGGAGGGGAGAGGTGAAGGAGGGGAGAGGTGAAGGAGGGGAGAGGTGAGGGAGGGGAGAGGTGAAGGAGGGGAGAGGTGAAGGAGGGGAGAGGTGAAGGAGGGGAGAGGTGAAGGAGGGGAGAGGTGAAGGAGGAGAGAGGTGAAGGAGGAGAGAGGTGAAGGAGGAGAGAGGTGAAGGAGGAGAGAGGTGAAGGAGGAGAGAGGTGAAGGAGGAGAGAGGTGAAGGAGGAGAGAGGTGAAGGAGGAGAGAGGTGAAGGAGGAGAGAGGTGAAGCAGGAGAGAGGTGAAGGAGGAGAGAGGTGAAGGAGGAGAGAGGTGAAGGAGGAGAGAGGTGAAGGAGGAGAGAGGTGAAGGAGGAGAGAGGTGAAGGAGGAGAGAGGTGAAGGAGGGGAGAGGTGAAGGAGGAGAGAGGTGAAGGAGGGGAGAGGTGAAGGAGGAGAGAGGTGAAGGAGGAGAGAGGTGAAGGAGGGGAGAGGTGAAGGAGGAGAGAGGTGAAGGAGGAGAGAGGTGAAGGAGGAGAGAGGTGAAGGAGGAGAGAGGTGAAGGAGGAGAGAGGTGAAGGAGGAGAGAGGTGAAGGAGGAGAGAGGTGAAGGAGGAGAGAGGTGAAGGAGGAGAGAGGTGAAGGAGGGGAGAGGTGAAGGAGGAGAGAGGTGAAGGAGGAGAGAGGTGAAGGAGGAGAGAGGTGAAGGAGGAGAGAGGTGAAGGAGGGGAGAGGTGAAGGAGGAGAGAGGTGAAGGAGGAGAGAGGTGAAGGAGGAGAGAGGTGAAGGAGGAGAGAGGTGAAGGAGGAGAGAGGTGAAGGAGGAGAGAGGTGAAGGAGGAGAGAGGTGAAGGAGGAGAGAGGTGAAGGAGGAGAGAGGTGAAGGAGGAGAGAGGTGAAGGAGGAGAGAGGTGAAGGAGGAGAGAGGTGAAGGAGGAGAGAGGTGAAGGAGGAGAGAGGTGAAGGAGGAGAGAGGTGAAGGAGGAGAGAGGTGAAGGAGGAGAGAGGTGAAGGAGGAGAGAGGTGAAGGAGGAGAGAGGTGAAGGAGGAGAGAGGTGAAGGAGGAGAGAGGTGAAGGAGGGGAGAGGTGAAGGAGGAGAGAGGTGAAGGAGGGGAGAGGTGAAGGAGGAGAGAGGTGAAGGAGGAGAGAGGTGAAGGAGGAGAGAGGTGAAGGAGGAGAGAGGTGAAGGAGGAGAGAGGTGAAGGAGGAGAGAGGTGAAGGAGGAGAGAGGTGAAGGAGGAGAGAGGTGAAGGAGGAGAGAGGTGAAGGAGGAGAGAGGTGAAGGAGGAGAGAGGTGAAGGAGGAGAGAGGTGAAGGAGGAGAGAGGTGAAGGAGGAGAGAGGTGAAGGAGGAGAGAGGTGAAGGAGGAGAGAGGTGAAGGAGGAGAGAGGTGAAGGAGGAGAGAGGTGAAGGAGGAGAGAGGTGAAGGAGGAGAGAGGTGAAGGAGGAGAGAGGTGAAGGAGGAGAGAGGTGAAGGAGGAGAGAGGTGAAGGAGGAGAGAGGTGAAGGAGGAGAGAGGTGAAGGAGGAGAGAGGTGAAGGAGGAGAGAGGTGAAGGAGGAGAGAGGTGAAGGAGGAGAGAGGTGAAGGAGGGGAGAGGTGAAGGAGGGGAGAGGTGAAGGAGGGGAGAGGTGAAGGAGGGGAGAGGTGAAGGAGGGGAGAGGTGAAGGAGGGGAGAGGTGAAGGAGGGGAGAGGTGAGAGGTGAAGGAGGGGAGAGGTGAAGGAGGGGAGAGGTGAAGGAGGGGAGAGGTGAAGGAGGGGAGAGGTGAAGGAGGGGAGAGGTGAAGGAGGGGAGAGGTGAAGGAGGGGAGAGGTGAAGGAGGGGAGAGGTGAAGGAGGGGAGAGGTGAAGGAGGGGAGAGGTGAAGGAGGGGAGAGGTGAAGGAGGGGAGAGGTGAAGGAGGGGAGAGGTGAAGGAGGGGAGAGGTGAAGGAGGGGAGAGGTGAAGGAGGGGAGAGGTGAAGGAGGGGAGAGGTGAAGGAGGGGAGAGGTGAAGGAGGGGAGAGGTGAAGGAGGGGAGAGGTGAAGGAGGGGAGAGGTGAAGGAGGGGAGAGGTGAAGGAGGGGAGAGGTGAAGGAGGGGAGAGGTGAAGGAGGGGAGAGGTGAAGGAGGGGAGAGGTGAAGGAGGGGAGAGGTGAAGGAGGGGAGAGGTGAAGGAGGGGAGGGGAGAGGTGAAGGAGGGGAGAGGTGAAGGAGGGGAGAGGTGAAGGAGGGGAGAGGTGAAGGAGGGGAGAGGTGAAGGAGGGGAGAGGTGAAGGAGGGGAGAGGTGAAGGAGGGGAGAGGTGAAGGAGGGGAGAGGTGAAGGAGGGGAGAGGTGAAGGAGGGGAGAGGTGAAGGAGGGGAGAGGTGAAGGAGGGGAGAGGTGAAGGAGGGGAGAGGTGAAGGAGGGGAGAGGTGAAGGAGGGGAGAGGTGAAGGAGGGGAGAGGTGAAGGAGGGGAGAGGTGAAGGAGGGGAGAGGTGAAGGAGGGGAGAGGTGAAGGAGGGGAGAGGTGAAGGAGGGGAGAGGTGAAGGAGGGGAGAGGTGAAGGAGGGGAGAGGTGAAGGAGGGGAGAGGTGAAGGAGGGGAGAGGTGAAGGAGGGGAGAGGTGAAGGAGGGGAGAGGTGAAGGAGGGGAGAGGTGAAGGAGGGGAGAGGTGAAGGAGGGGAGAGGTGAAGGAGGGGAGAGGTGAAGGAGGGGAGAGGTGAAGGAGGGGAGAGGTGAAGGAGGGGAGAGGTGAAGGAGGGGAGAGGTGAAGGAGGGGAGAGGTGAAGGAGGGGAGAGGTGAAGGAGGGGAGAGGTGAAGGAGGGGAGAGGTGAAGGAGGGGAGAGGTGAAGGAGGGGAGAGGTGAAGGAGGGGAGAGGTGAAGGAGGGGAGAGGTGAAGGAGGGGAGAGGTGAAGGAGGGGAGAGGTGAAGGAGGGGAGAGGTGAAGGAGGGGAGAGGTGAAGGAGGGGAGAGGTGAAGGAGGGGAGAGGTGAAGGCTGCGAGGTGAAGGAGGGGAGAGGTGAAGGAGGGGAGAGGTGAAGGAGGGGAGAGGTGAAGGAGGGGAGAGGTGAAGCATGCCTTGAAGTTGGGGTGCGAGGCGGCGAGGGCTGTGAGCTGATCAGCCAGGAGGGTGTCGGCCGGGGAGGTGTTGGCGAACACCAGCGACACCTGTGAGGATGGATGTGCAGTCACGAAAGCAGCCTAATCCACATGTGAGGCGAGGGTACAGCGCGTGCGGCGAGGGTACAGCGCGTGCGGCAAGGGTACAGCGCGTGCGGCGAGGGTACAGCGCGTGCGGCGAGGGTACAGCGCGTGCGGCGAGGGTACAGCGCGTGCGGCGAGGGTACAGCGCGTGCGGCGAGGGTACAGTGTTAGAAATAGTCAGTCAACACTTTGTACTATATTCTATATCGGTTAGGTTACTTTGTAGGTTGGGTGTAGATTTGTAATCCCAACCCTATCTGGTGGGATTCCCTCGTAATCCTGCAAATCTGCCAACTCACCAATTGGAGATTTGCTAGGATTCCCATCCCATCCTTTCCCTAGCTTTGCTCAACCCAACCCTGTTTGTACTTAAGGCCTAGTGCCTTCCTTATCAAGCAATCAGTTCAGATCCAATTCTATCATGGTATCAGAGCTAGTAAATTCCGCTCACGCGGAATCCGATCCTTGGCGTCCCGATGGTTCTCTCCTTTTAGGCTATGCCTATTTCGGTTCCCGGCTCCTACGCTTAGCGTTTTTCAGAAACTTCACATCGTCGCTCCGGTCAAGCACGCATTCGGCTTCCTTCATCGCGCATCTCGTTTTTCAACGGCGACATTCTCAGCTTTCGACTTCCTTCATCGTAAGCTTCTGGTTTTTACATCTCCGTGACAATTTTCGCATCTTCTTAACTTCGAACAGGTTTTCAGCGGCGCAGCGGAACAGGTCCAGCGGCGCAGCGGAACAGGTTTTCAGCGGCGCAGTGGAACAGGTCCAGCGGCGCAGCGGAACAGGTTTTCAGCGGCGCAGCGGAACAGGTTCAGCGGCGCAGCGGAACAGGTTCAGCGGCGCAGCAGAACAGGTTCAGCGGCGCAGCAGAACAGGTCCAGCGGCGCAGCAGAACAGGTCAGCGGCGCAGCAGAACAGGTCAGCGGCGCAGCAGAGAAGCGGAACAGGGGCAGCAGCGAAGCAGAACAGGGGGCATTGGCGAAGCAGTATATCAGGGTATAGTACGGACATTCTATTGCCAAAATCGCGTTTCGAACTTCCTCAATTTCCAAAATCACCCGAACTCCGCTCCGCTTCGCTCCGCTACGTATCGGAGACTTTAGCGCTGCGCTCCGCGCGAAATGGCAACTTCAACTTCCACTCTCGTCGGAAACCTCATCATCCTTAACCTCGCTCCCAACGGCACAAGCACCAATTTCGGGGAGTGGTGCTATGGAGTGGAGAAGCACCTCCTTGGCTCGGAGCTCAAGGGGATTTGCCTCAAGGACATCCTCCTCAATCGCGGCAAGGGGAAGATGCCTCTCCCTCCCGATCCTCTCGGCGAAGGCGCCACTGCCACAGCCAAGCTTGCTTTCGATGCTAAAACCACCAAGTATGAGACGGACTTCAGTCTCTGGGAGCAGGCGGATGCGGCAGTGATTAGGGTTTTCATCACCACCACCCCAGTCGAGTTAGTCAAGTCCTACCGCACCTTCCGCTCTGCGCATGACATTTGGAAGTACCTCCAGGATCGCTTTCATGACAAAACTGCCGTGGGAGTTGCAATCCTCATTCCTCGCATGTTCCAAATCCGCCTTGAGGAATGCCCGGGCATGGCAGACTACATCTCTGAAATCCGCAACATCCATGAGGAGCTCAAGGACATTGGGATCACCTTCCCCGAACAGGCACCTGCTGCTGGGCTTCTCGTCGGACTCACCCCGGCCTACAACGTCACCAGTTCCATGCTCAAGCAGCTCCCCACCAAGGAACTCACCTTCGAGAAAGTCGCTTCGGCCCTTCTCTCTGCCGAAAAGGACCTTGCAGCCCAGGCATCCGTCAATGTTGTGCGCTACTCCCCTGGCATCCCATTTCGTTCCCAGCAGGGCCTGAGGCGCAACTCCTTTCCCCCATGCCAGTACCTCATTAGGAAGGGTCCACGTGCGGGGCAGAAATGCAACGGCACCAACCACCCTGAGGCAACTTGCTTCAAGAAGCGAGATGACGAGTGGTATGACGTCCACGGTGTCTCCAAGGACAAGCGCCCTCCCAACTGGGCACCACCCCGTCGCGTGAACCAGGTCGAGGCAGTGGAGGAACCTGCTCAGGCATTTGCTAGTGCCCCATCTGATGTTCGCCTTAACCTGTTTTTCTCTGGTGCTGGTCTTATTAATGAAAAGGGGTCGCAGTACATCGGTGTTTCAACCACACAGGGAATTGAGTTCATACTAGACAGTGGTGCCATCCACACAGTGCTTAAAGACCAAACTGCCTTTATTCCCTACCAGGCTCCCACCTCACTCCTTGGAGCCGATTCTAGCTTCTCCATCCAATGCCATGGGTCCTCCACAGTTTCCTGTCCAGCTTTCCCATCCGGCACTATCACTGGCATCTGTGCCCCTACCCTCCGCTACAACCTTCTTGCACAGCGGGAAATCCAACACGCAGGCGTGATCACCATCTTTCCCAATGATGTTGACTACTGTGACATGTTTGACGCCAAAACCGGACTCCATCTTGCCCGCTTCACCCTCAACTCCAACAACCTGTACACACTAGTTGTACCTCCCGTTCAAACATGCTCCCTCACCAACCTTCCGCTTCCATCCTCAGACTCCCCCTCATGTCACTGCCGCCTCCTCAATGACAAGACTATGCTATTTCATCACCGCCTCGGCCACATCAACTTCCGCGCACTTTCAGACCTTGCCACCAAACAACTCCTTCATGGGCTGCCCGCCTCACTTCCACAACCCCCTTCTCTTTCTGGACCACCTTGCCTTGACTGTGCACAGAGCAAGCTTCGGGAACAGCCCCATCCTCCCACTGAGTCCACCTCTACCGCACCTCTTGATCGCGTACACATGGACCTTTGGGGTCCAGCTCCTGTTCGTTCCCGTGGCGGACACTTCTACTTCCTTGTCGTCGTTGATGACTATTCCCGCTATGTGTCCGTTCACCTTCTCACCGCCAAGTCTGAAGCCCCAGCCATTATCATGGAATGGGCAAGGCAGGCTCATTCACACTTCAAAACCAAAATCAAGATTCTTCACTCTGACGGTGGCGGTGAATTCCGCAACAACACTCTCAAAGCTTTCTGCTCTACTGAGGGTATTCGTCAGACCTTCACCCTCCCAGACAGCCCTCAACAGAACGGTGTTGCTGAGAGCCGAAACCGCATCCTGGTGCAGATTGCTCGCTGCCTCCTCACTCATGCTTCCGCCCCTCCCTCTCTTTGGGGATACGCCATGCTCCATGCTGCCGCCCTCCACAATCTCCATCCTCATCCTCACCACACCCACACCACCCCCGCAGAGCTGTGGACGGGTCAAAATCCGTCCGTCCGCCCTCTTCGTGTATGGGGGTGCACTTCCTATGTTCTCCTCAACTCCCAAGCCCGTCGTGCAGCTGGCGACAAGCTTGCTCCGAAAACAATCACGTGCGTGTACCTCGGGCACAACTCGGACTCGCCAGACTACCTCTTCCTCCATCCTACCACCAACAAACTTTATCGCAGCCGAGATGTTTTCTTCGATGAATCCCACCCGTTCTACCCCTCCTCCAAAGTTTCTCCTTCTCCTCCGCCTCCTTCTCTTCCTTGGGCTGACTTTGACAGCCTTCCTCCTACCACCACTCCATCTCCTCCTCTTCCCGCTCCCTCCACAGTTTCCGACCCCCCGTCATCCGCTTCCCCTTCCAGCACCACGCAGTCTCCCCCGCTCCTTCCCGCCCCCGAGCCCATTCCTCTCAAAACCTACCAACGCCGTCCTCCTACTGCTGCTCCTCCTCCTGATCCAGCTCCTCCTCCTGATCCAGCTCCTGCTCCTGATCCAGCTGCTGTTCCTGATGCTGCCACTACACCTGCTGCTTCTCCTCCTCCAGCTCCGCCTCCCTCCCCCATCGTTGGTCGCACCCGCTCGCGCAAAGCTCCCAAGCCTTTTTCCCTTTCCATTCGTGTCTCTCTCAATCCTCCTCCTGTCGGGGGTGATTATTCGCTCATGCCCTCCCTTCTTGAGGACAGACATGAGGAGTTGATTGAGATTGACTCAGCCATACACGCACTCTGCTCCCTCTTTCCAGATATCGTAGAATCTCCCACCCTCAACTTCTCGGACAACCCCTCCATCCCCACACCTCTCACCTATGCTGAAGCAGTTTCTGGTCCTCACGCCGCTCAGTGGCTAGGGGCCATTGTCGCAGAGTGTGAGGCCTTCATTCACACAGGAACTTTCACAGATGTCTCTCCTCCCTCCGGCGTCAACATTGTGAAGGGAAAATGGGTTTTCCGGGTGAAACAACTTCCAGGCGAATTTCCCGTCTTCAAAGCCCGGTACTGTGCCAAGGGATTTACCCAAAAGCATGGACTGGACTTCTTTGAGACATTCTCTCCCACCGCCAAACCTCCCACACTGCACACCCTTCTCGATGTTGCCGCTTGAGATGACATGGAGGTTGACTGCATGGATGTGTCCTCTGCGTTTCTGCAAGGGATCCTTCGAGAGGAAATCTACATGGAGCGGCCCGAAGGATTTCCAGCTCCTTTTCCACCAGGCACTGTATGGAAGCTGAATCGACCAGTCTATGGCCTCAAGCAAGCACCCCGGGAATGGCACAACAAGCTCAAGAGCACCTTAGGGTCCATCGACTTTCACCCATCCACCTCTGACCCCAGCCTCTTCATCCGAGCAACACCATCCCGCTTCTTCATCTTGGTTTATGTCGATGACATGATCCTTGTCACCAAGGATCAGACTGAGTTGGCAGCAGTCAAAACCGCACTTGGTGAGAAGCTGGCTATGAAGGATCTTGGGAAACTGACGAACTATTTGGGCATGGAAATCACACGTGATCGCACGGCCCGCACCATCACCCTCTCGCAGAAGTTCTACATCAACAACGTTCTGACCAGGTTTAAGATGCAGGAAGCAGCTTCAATGCCCACCCCACTCTCTCTGCAGCACCAACTCACTGCACCCTCTGTTCCCTCACCTGAGCCCTGTGATGAGGCTTACCCCGAGCTCGTCGGTTTCCTCATGTACGCGATGATGTGCACTCGACCAGATTTGGCCTATCCAGTCAGTGTCCTGTCTCGCTACGTTGCACCTGGTCGCTTCACGAGCCACCACTGGTCTGCCGCCAAGCGGGTCCTCCGCTATCTCAAAGGCACACAGGACTATGTGCTCACTCTTGGCGGCTCTTCCCCTGTTCGCCTTGAGGGGTACAGTGACTCGTCCTATGCTGATGACCAGAGTGATCGGCGCTCTTCCCAAGGATATTCCTTTACCCTTGGCAGTGGGGTTGTCAGTTGGCGCTCCACTCGGTCGTCTTCCGTCGCACTGTCGACCTGTGAGGCAGAGCTGTATGCCGGGACCATGGCTGCCCAAGAGGCCCGTTGGCTCTCCTTCTTGCTGGCAGAACTTGGGTATCCTCAACCAGCCCCAACGCTTTGGTGTGACAACGAGAGCGCCATTCATCTCACAAAGGACCCCGTCTTCCACGGCCGCACCAAGCACATTGAGGTCCGTCACTACTTTCTTCGTGAGCTGGTGCAGCGCGAGCAGCTGAAGGCTGAACACATTGCCTCCGACTGCAACCTTGCTGACTTGTTTACCAAGTCTCTTGTTCGCCAAGACCACTACCGCCTCCTCTCGTCCATGGGTGTTGGGCCGCCATGTGGCTGAAGTGTTGTCAGCCTAGGGGGTGTGTTAGAAATAGTCAGTCAACACTTTGTACTATATTCTATATCGGTTATGTTACTTTGTAGGTTGGGTGTAGATTTGTAATCCCAACCCTATCTGGTTGGGATTCCCTCGTAATCCTGCAAATCTGCCAACTCACCAATTGGAGATTTGCTAGGATTTCCATCCCATCCTTTCCCTAGCTTTGCTCAACCCAACCCTGTTTGTACTTAAGGCCTAGTGCCTTCCTTATCAAGCAATCAGTTCAGATCCAATTCTATCATACAGCGCGTGCGGCGAGGGTACAGTGCGTGCGGCGAGGGTACAGCGCGTGCGGCGAGGGTACAGCGCGTGCGGCGAGGGTACAGCGCGTGCGGCGAGGGTACAGCGCGTGCGGCGAGGGTACAGCGCGTGCGGCGAGGGTACAGCGCGTGCGGCGAGGGTACAGCGCGTGCCTGCGTGTGGTCGGTGGGGTTGGAGAGGATGGCGTCGATGACCTGCAACATGGGCGTTATTCCCGTTCCCCCCCCCACCTGCCATGCCCACAGGTCGAGGGGAGAGGGGCGGGAGGGAGGGATGGGAGGCGGAGAGAGGAGAGGAGGATAGGGAAACAGCAGGCCAGAGTGGTGAGTGTTGAGTGGGGGTACATTCGTATCTCGTGTCAAACATCAGGCCCGACACGATGTGCAGGTTCCAAAGATCCAAATGGGTTTGGGCTTCAGGCAAAATGAGGCTCTGAAGACGCAAATTGAAGAGTAAGGGGCAATGACATGATGTGTGACAAGCCATGCGAATGTATCCTGAGAGTTAGGGAGGTCAGAGTGTGAGGCCGGCAGGAGGCACGACGAGGGGGATTGTTGGAGAGAAACGAGGGATGGAGAGAGCATTGTAGGGCTGGATGCAGGTAGAGGGAATGGTGGGAGCAGGAAAGTGGGGTGGGGATGGGGAGGGAGGGGGTGAGGGGGCGAGGGAGAGACAGGAGACTTCAGAAGCATCTCAACTTTTGTGTTCTGTTAGAAAAACGAGTAAGCTATGTGTTGAAATGCAATGCTTGCGCCATGCCCCCCATCCACCGAGCTATGTGAAACATTGTATCCCATGTCCCCATCCCACCATGCCAATGCTGCGTTTCATGTTGGGCTGATAGGGCAGCTTCGGAATGGGGCTGCACGGGGAGGCACACGCACGCATGGGCGATTGGCAAGCGGGGAAGGAAAGGGGAAGCGAGGACGAGAGGGAGAAATATGTGACACGCATACACACACACCTGGTTTTGCCTGTACCATCTTACTGTTCGAGAAGAAAAAAGGATTAGCAATGATGAATGGAGGAGGGGAGGAGACGCCATAGTGCAAGCACATGAGAGGCCATCCTAAGAGAGGCCATCCTAAGAGAGGCCATCCTAAGATAGGCCATCCTAGGAGAGGCCATCCTAAGAGAGGCCATCCTAAGAGAGGCCATCCTAAGAGAGGCCATCCTAAGAGAGGCCATCCTAAGAGAGGCCATCCTAAGAGAGGCCATCCTAAGAGAGGCCATCCTCAGAGAGGCCATCCTAAGAGAGGCCATCCTTAGAGAGGCCATCCTTAGAGAGCAGAGCAACGTCACTGCCTCGCTCTTCATTCATTCCAGCACCACTGTCTCTGCCCTCACTCGCATGTAACACACCTCCTTCCACCCCTTCATTTCAAGCCCAACTGCTCTTACCCCTACATTTCAAGCACAAGTGCTCCCACCCCTTCATTTCAAGTACAAGTGCTCTCACCCCTTCATTTCAAGCCCAAGTGCTCTCACCCCTTCATTTCAAGCACATCGCCTGGCTTGAGGGAGAAGAAGTGGCGGCTCATCTTGCCGTCGGGGTACACCTGAGGGCAGCGAGGGCGAGAGGCGGCATTGCGGGAGAGGGAGAATGGGCGGCACAGGGTTGAATGGGCGGCAGGAACATGCTCACACTTGCCACACGCACACACACTTGCCCCCCACACACAGACACACACACACAGACACACAAACACAGACACACACACACAGACACACAGTCACACACACACACACACACAGACACACACATACAGGCACACAGTCACACACACACACAAACACACACACACATACACTAACACACACGCACACACACACACACACGCACACACACACACACAAACACACACACGCACGCACACATGCACACACACACATACACACACACACACACACGCACACACACTAGTAACTCGGGAAGCAGGTAAGGCAGAGCACTCAATGGCAGCTCGAGCACGAGCAGAAGGTCCCCCGTGCTAAGGGGCTCCCCCTGGAAGGCGGTGGGGGCTGCCCCAGCCTCAAAGGCTGTCAGTGTCTTGGTGACGAGCGCATTTGCTTGTGCGCGTTGCTTGTGCCCCCCCCTCCTTCCTCCCCCCCTAACACCCATCGAGAATGAGCACTGGCTCGAAACAGCGACTTGGCACCTCAAAAGGACGGCTTGAACGTCTGCTGGATGTGCCCGAGTCTGCTGGATGTGCCCGAGTCTGCTGGAGGTGGTCTGGCACGTCCGGCAGACAGCTCGCGTACAGATTTGGGCGATGCAATCAAACCTGTGGCTTGCAGGACCGCCCACAGGGTGAGGGCACGAGAGGGCATGGTGATGGGGTCACCTTGACTAGCAGGTCGAAGTGCCCCATGACGTCCGGTGGGGTGATGGGCGTGTACCTGATGATGGTGCCACCGACCAGCCACGCATGCATGCCATGGCATCAAGGCATGGAGAAATGGTGGCATGGTGGCATGGTGGCATGGTGGCATGGTGACAGCAGAAACAAGGGAAGAAAAGACAGGGACGAGATGAGAAGCCATGCACATGTGGGGTGCGAGGAGGTTGTGGGGTGGAGGGGCGGGTGCGGAGAGCGCAGTGGAATGGAGAGAAAGGACACGAGGGTAGAGGAAGGGAGGATGGGGAGAGAGGGAAATGGAAGGGAGATTATAGAGAGGGACGTGGAGGGGAGTGGAGAGGAGTGGAGAGGAGTGGAGGGGAGTGGAGGGGAGTGGAAGGGAGTGGAGGGGAGTGGAGGGGAGTGGAGGGTGTCTTACGGTCGGATGACGGCTTTGGGCTTTCCGTCGTCCCCCGGTGGCCCGATGGGCGCCCTGCCGTGATGATGGGCATGAGCATGAGGGAGGGTGAATGTAGCATTGCCGCACGAGCACAGAGAGCACAGAGAGCACAGAGAGCACAGAGAGCACAGAGAGCACAAAGAGCACAAAGAGCACAAAGAGCACAGAGAGCACAGAGAGCACAGAGAGCACAGAGAGCACAGAGAGCACAGAGAGCACAAAGAGCACAAAGAGCACAAAGAGCACAAAGAGCACATATTATTGGAGGCACAGCAATGTCAGGTGTAAGAACGCAGCTAGCATGCCATGTACACAGATATGATACTCGGAGATACTTGAAAGGTGTTCTTGCAGTCACCTTGTAACGAGGCATGACGCCACTGTGAGGCCGAGACGCGTGTCGGGGTCGAGGGCAAAGCTGGCCAGCCAAGGGGGGAAAGCGACGAGGAGTGGGGAGAGGTGAGTGAGGGAGACCGAGAGCAGAGCAGGGAAGGGACGAAGAGCAGAGAGGATACATGCGGGAAAAGCAGCGAGCAATTGTGCGGCAAGGGGCGAGCTGGCACGATAAGGGAGGAACAGGCGGACAAAGGAGAGGTGGAGCAGTGCGAGGGAACGTTCTTTCCATGCCTGACACCCCCCCGGGCTTGTGTGCACTCAGGGCACAGAGGCACAGAGAGACGCACCGGAAGATCTTGGTGTTGTGGCTGATCTCCTGCACCTGCTGCACCCTGAACGCCACAAACTGTTGTGGATTCAGCGCTGCCGCCCAGCACCCGCGTGAGCCCGTGGGGCGTGGGGAAGATGGTGAATGGAGGGAGGTTGGGGAAGCACCACGGGAAGGGAGGACGGAGAAGCTTCAGAGGCAAATGCGAAAGCGGGAAAAACAGAAGTTACAGAAGGTGTGAAGCGCAGGGAGGTGCGGGCATGTGGGATGAGAGTTGGCAATTGTCGTATGTACGAATTCCCTGAAGCGTGTGCCATGAATGGGCGTGCACACAGAAGAAGCCAAGGCGGGTGGCAGGGCGGAGGCGGGCGGCAGGGCGGAGGCGGGCGGCAGGGCGGAGGCGGGTGGCAGGGGAGGCGGGTGGCATGGCGGAGGCGGGTGGCATGGCGGAGGCGGGTGGCATGGCGGAGGCGGGTGGCATGGCGGAGGCGGATGGCAGAGGCGGGTGGCATGGTAGACAACTTGCCTGCCTTGGGAGCGGCCTCGCAGTGCGCCGAACCAGACGAGCTCTGGCGGGGCAAACAGGGGCCATGTGGGGCGAAGCGGGGTGAGGCGGGGCAGGGATACGAGTGGGAGGGAAGATAACTGGTGAGGCGAATGTGATGGAGAATGGGGATGGGGATGGGATGGGGATGGGGATGGGGATGGGGATGGGGATCGGAATGGGAATGGGGGTGAGAGGCGCAGGATGGCGGGCCTGCAGACCCGCTCGCTCATTACAGAATCAGGCAGGCAGGCAGGTAGGCAGGCGGGCGGGCGGGCGGGCGGGCGGGCGGGCGGGCGGGCTAGCAGGCAGGCAGGAAGAGAGGCAGGGAGATAGAGAGACCGAATCCTGATCTCATCGCCGGTCGCCCGCTGCGCGCTTCGATGCCCGCCAGTGGCAGTGCTGCTGCGCCCCTCGTCTCACCTCAGCGCCAGCAGCGACGAACGACGAAGCCGCAGTGGAAGCTGCGAGGGCGGCCGCGCCAGCCGTCACCAGATACCGCCGCGACGACGCGTCCGCCCGTCCGGCGGCGTCCGCGCGATCGACGTCGTCCGCGCGGCCGGCGAGGGGTGAGGTGAGCGGCGCGGGGGCGAGGTGCGTGGCGAGCACGCGCAGCCGGTCCGCCGCGCAGCGACGCTCTGCGAGGCCGCGGAGAAGGATGGAAGAGCAGCGAGGGATGGCACGGCGATGAATGGATGAAATGGATGGGGACGGATGCTGGTTGGATGGCGTGAAGGATGGTGGAGAAGAATCTGATTATGGTTCAAGCATCTTCAATATGAGATGGCTCAAGATACTCCATCTGTTATAAAACACTTGACAATACTAAAGAAATATTAGTGTAAATATCTCTTTGATATACGAATCTAGTATGCCCTGATGCCCCTAATCTACGAACAACTCTCATCCTTCTAATGCCCCTCTATTCATCTAGAAGTATCAATTCTTTTATCATAATATTATGTTTTGATTTTCTGAAGATTGTTACGAATAGTGAATCGTGAAAACACTGTGCACTCCTACCAGTAGCAAGCCAAGGAACACAATGGAGAGTACGAAGGCGAAAAGGCGGGACGACGCGAAGATTCACGTACAGTTAGGGAGCATCTGGACCGTCGGAGCAGAAGCATCGGGCAGCTACACTTGCGAAGATTCTGGCGGGAACAGGTTCGTAACTGTCTGGAGTCAGGGCTGATTTTATCAGGGTAATTACCCTGATTTCAGGGTGATTACAGGCTTCTCAACTGCTGGGCCCTGCAATTTCAGTTTTTTTAACTTGTGAACTCTGATCCAATCAGAAAAGTTACTTAACGAACCCTGAAATCTTATAACTAGACTCAGAGAAGTGTACTTGCGGACTATGTCTATGCAGAGTATGCGTTCGGTGGACCCTGAATGCGAGGGTATCGGGACGAAGGCTCCTCGAAGTTTCCTTTCGAAAACCCCCCCCCTGTGCGTAATCATTACTTCGCGTGGCCCCATGTGAGGTACCCCGTTCACGCGCTGGACTGACGTAATAACGATACCGAATTCCAACACCGTGCTGTAAAGACAGCTGTCAACAATGACAACGCACCCAAATCTATGATACGTTGCTGCCATGCGCACCTCGCAGTGCACAGCATGCCTCTGCCATTCGCCAGAACAGCATGTTGACAATATGCGCTGGCAGCTATGTGAGAATCATGAGAGGAATGAGTGAAACTAGAAAGGAGATGGGTACAAGTAGGAAACACAAAAGTGTTGTACCCCCTAAGAACTACCCCACTACAGCCTAAACAGACTATAGCATATATAAGTTTGACACACCCCCATAGGCAAAGTGGGGGAGAAGAAGAGGTCACAAGACCAGTCAAGAAAGGCAAAGCAAGCTCAGGGTGGATCACAAAGTCACCACGCAGTCTGAGCACAAGCAAAGGGCCACAAGGCCAGTTCACATGCAGAGTTATATAAAGGAAGGCAAACAATACAGTGAACACAACCTGGCAAGTGTAAGCATGCAGGTATAAGTATATAGAGTACAGTACAAGCAGAGTCAAGAAGTCAGCAAGTGAGGCACTGTAGGTATAAGGCCTAGAACAGTGCAGAAACGCTGATGATCACAAGGCTGAAGTGCCTTGGTGAAAACATCAGCAGTGTTGGCCTGAGAGGCCACGTAAGCAAGACGAAGCTGGCCACGCTGCTGCAACTCTCGAATAAGGAAGTAGCGCAGAGCAATGTGCTTCGTTCTGTGCTCCAGTCTGTGCTCCTGACACAAGGCCAGCATGGCCTTGTTGTCGACTTACAGAACTGGAGGAGAACGAGGCGCCTCTCCCAAGTCGGTCAGCAGGTAGGTGAGCCAGCGCAGCTCCTGTGCAGCCATGGCTCCAGCGTAGATCTCAGCTTCACAACTAGAGCTGAGAACAGAAGAAGAGCGGGTAGACTGCCAAGAGACAGAACCGGAGCCAAGACTGAAGGTGTAACCCTGTGACGACCGCTGCGTAGCCAAGTCGTCAACCCAGGAGGCGTCTGCGTGACCAGTGAGGACAACTCGAGCCCGTCCTCCAAGCACGAGCCCCATGCCCGATGTACTGAACAAGTATCGCAACACCCTCTTCGCAGCATCCCAGTGCACCTTTCGGTGCCTGCCGGGAGCCACGTAGCAAGCCAGAAGGCTGAGAGGGTATGCGAGGTCAGGTCGTGTGCAAGTCATCAGGTACATGAGGCAGCCCACAAGCTCTGGATACGGGCCACTCGGCTCTACGGACTCGTCCGAAGGTGGAGCTCAGAGCGAGTGACCAGTAGGCAGAGGAGTGGACTGTGGCGAGGAGTACGTGAAGCCGAAGCGCTGAACGACCTGCTGCACCATATGTGACTGAGTCAAGATAATGGTGCGCTGTGCTCTGTCCCGGGTGATCCGCAAGCCAAGATAGCTTGTCAGCTCACCCAGGTCTGTGCACGTGTGTCTCTTCTGCAGCTCGGACTTCACGTGGGCGAGTGCCTCAGTGACGTGCAGTTGACTTTGACGTATGGGTTGATGACCTACAGCTCTTTCTTCAGTGTGATTCTAGGGATGGGGTATCCCTTTTCGATCACACGTCCGGTGTTTCCACTGCTCCTACTGCCACTGCTGACAGTACTGTTTGCTCGCAGTGGACCACTCGTGACGCTGTTGCTCGTCTTGCTGTTCGTAGTCACCTGCAGCCTGCTGAGCGCGCACACTTTGGCCAGCATAAGACTGCTCAGTCTCTGTACGACGCTGTAGTTGCACGCTACTCCTCCCCTGCCACTGCTGCCCTCAGTCGCCTCATGCTGCCGTACCCTTTCCCTGACCTTGCCGCCTTTGCCACAGTCGCTGACCTAGTTGCTCACCTTCGCACTAGTGACGCCCGCTACCGCGCTGCCCTTCCCACTGAGTTCTGTGCCAAGAACCCCCCCCCCATGTACATCACCCTTTACTACCTAGTCACCCGCCTCCCTGACTCTCTCTCTTCAGTCAGGGACCACTTTCTCTCCCTTTGCCCCACCGAGCTCACTGTCGACCTGCTAGAGGAGCGCCTCGCTGCAGCTGAGAAGAGTATCTTAGCTGTAGGTGCTTCTCGCGGCGACCGTCGCACCCCTTTCTTTGAGGGGTGTTCCCCTGTCCCCCTTCTCCCCTCTGTTGCTTCTACTGCTGCTGTCGACCTCGTTGGCACTGAGGAGGTCGGGGCTGCGTCTGCTCCTAGTGGGAGGCGCTGCAACAGCAAGGGCAAGGGTAGCAAGGGTGGTGGAGGGGACAGCGGGGGCGGCGGCGGAGGCGGTGGAGGAGGCGGAGCGGGTGGCGGTGGAGGTGGGGGTGGTACCGGGAGTGGGGGCTTCAGTGGCGACGGTGGAGGTCGTGGCGTCGGTGGTGGAGGTGGTGGAGGCAGTGGCAGCGGTGGTGGAGGTGGAGGCGGCGGTGGTGCTGGTCGAGGTGCAGCCGCGCAGCGTGGAGGCACTGGTGGCAGCCAGCGCCAGCAGCAGCTGCGCACCCGTGAGACCCCTTAAGTTCAGCAGCTTTGTGAGTGGTACGCTGTGCGTGGGAGGTCTGGGAGTGCAGGTCCCTGCACTTCGTTCTTTGCACCGGCGCTCGCAGTGGGGAGGTGTGTGGGCTCCCACACACCACGCAGCGCTGCTTCGGTCGCTTGACTGACGCATGGCGTACCCAGTTTCCTGACGCCGTTGAGCTCCCTCGGTGGCATGATCTGCTTCTGCAGAATGTGCCTATCTTTGATCTAGATTTTGATGCCATCCTTGCTGCCATGTATGCTCTTGCTGATATTACTGAGGGTGACTGTTACCTGAGAGTCCCGCCCGACCCGGGCACTGCGGCTGCTGCTCTAGGTGCTAGTGCGGCTGCTGCTCTAGGTGCTAGTGCGTCTGCTGCTCCAGGTACTTGTGCGTCTGCTGCTCCAGGTGCTGGTACGTCTACTCTCTCGAGTACTGCACCTACTGAGTCCCTGCACACTTTCACACTTGACTCTGGTGCTTCGCGCTCTTTCTTTAGAGACAGCACCATGCTCACGCCGCTCAGTTGGCCTGTTGCGGTCTCCCTTGCTGACCCCTCAGGGGGCCCAGTCCTTGTACACTCCTCTACAGTTTTACCTTGTCCTGCAGCCCCGTCGAGCTTGCTGTCGGGACTCCACCTCCCCTCGTTCTCTACGAACTTGGTGAGTGGAGCTGACCTCCAGGACGCGTGGGTTGACCAGTTCACCCCTGGAGGTCAGCGTGTGACCCACTGCACTTGCTCTCGGACGGGCCGCCACCTGGCCACGTTCACCCGTCGGCCAGGGTCGAGTCTGTACACACTGACTACTGCGCCTCCTCCGGTCCCTGGGTCTGGTCAGGTAGCTGCGTCTAGTCAGGTGTTTGCTGCCGCGTCCAGGTCTAGTCCTGTGTCTGCCCCTTGCTCGTGTCGTCCTCTGTCGCACGAGACTCTCCTTTGGCACCACCGCCTTGGTCACCCCTCCCTGCCTCGTCTTCGAGGTATGGCCTCCCGTGCCCTTGTCTCTGGTCTCCCCAGGTCCCTCCCTCCCCTTCCTCCGGGGCCTGCCCCCACGTGTGTTCCTTGTGTCGAGGGTCGGCTGCGCGCCGCTCCTCACTCCTCCTCGTTCCCTCCGACTGAGGCTCCTCTGCAGACTCTTCACATGGACGTGTGGGGCCCAGCCCGCGTCCGTGGACAGGGTCACGAGCGTTACTTCCTGCTGGTCGTTGATGACTACTCGCGTTACACCACTGTCTTTCCCTTGCGCAGCAAGGGTGAGGTCCCTGAGGTGTTGATCGACTGGATCCGTGGTGCTCGTCGCCAGCTCAGTGAGAGTTTCGGCTCGGACCTTCCTGTTCTGCGTCTGCACTCCGACAGAGGTGGGGAGTTTTCCTCCGACTTCCTGAGGGTCTTCTGTCGTTCGGAGGGCATCCGCCAGACGTTCACGCTTCCGGCCTCCCCGCAGCAAAATGGGATTGCCGAGCGCCGCATTGGCATGGTCATGGACGTCGCTCGTACGTCCATGATCCATGCGGCTGCTCCCCATTTTCTGTGGCCGTTCGTGGTTCAGTACGCTGCGCATCAGATCAACCTTCAGCCTCGTGTCTCCTTGCCGGAGACCACACCTACTCTGCGGTGGACGGGGAAGGTTGGCGATGCGTCCGCGTTCCGTGTCTGGGGATCTCGAGCTTTTGTCCGCGATACTACAGCGGACAAGCTGTCCTCCCGTGCCGTTCCCTGTGTCTTCCTTGGTTTCCCCCCTGACGCACCCGGGTGGCAGTTCTACCACCCCACCTCGCGTCGTGTTCTGTCCTCTCAGGACGTCACGTTTGACGAGTCGGTGTCGTACTACCGTCTCTTTCCCTACCGCACTGCCTCTCCCCCACCCCCGCCACTCTTCCTAGCACCAGGTACTCCCCTGGTAGACCCCCTCCCCCCCTAGGGTCCTGCCCCCTCAGGTGTGTCCCAGGTAGACCCTGCCCAGCCGGTCGAGGTAGCTGTCGACTCAGGTGCTGCTAGGGGTGCTGAGCCTGCGGGTGAGGGGACTGGGGGTGCTGAGACTGGGGGTGCTGAGTCTGGGGGTGCTGAGTCTAAGGGTGCTGAGTCTGGGGGTGCTGAGCCTGGGGGTGAGAGGCCTGAGGGTACTGTGTCTGGAGGTGCTGAGCTTGCGCGTGCTGAGTCTGGAGGTGCTCTAGGTGTCCCGTCGCGGCGGGAGCCCCTCTCTCCACAGCGGCTTCGTGAGTGGTACTCTCGGCGCTGTCGAGGTGCTGCTGGTGCTGGAGCTGCTGGAGATGCTGCTGGTGCTGGAGCTGCTGGAGGTGCTACTGGTGCTGGAGGTGCTACTGGTGCTACTGGAGGTGCTGGCACTGCTGGAGGTGCTGCTGGTGCTGGAGCTGCTGGAGCTACTGGAGGCGCTGCTGGTGCTGGAGCTGCTGGAGCTGCTGGTGCTGCTGGAGCTACTGGAGGTGCTGGCGCTGCTGGAGGTGCTGCTGGTGCTGGAGCTGCTGGAGGTGCTGCTGGTGCTGGAGCTGCTGGAGGTGCTACTGGTGCTGGAGGTGCTGCTGGTGCTACTGGAGGTGCTGGCATTGCTGGAGGTGCTGCTGGTGCTGGGGTTGCTGGAGCTGCTGGAGGCGCTGCTGGTGCTGGAGCTGCTGGAGCTGCTGGTGCTGCTGGAGCTACAGGAGGTGCTGGCGCTGCTGGAGGTGCTGCTGGTGCTGGAGCTGCTGGAGGTGCTGCTGGAGCTACTGGAGGTGCTGGGGCTGCTGGAGGCGCTGCTGGTGCTGGAGCTGCTGGAGCTACTGGAGCTGCTGGAGGTGTTGCTGGGACTGGAGACCCTGGGGCTGAGGGTACCAGTTCTGTCTCTGCTGCTTCTGGAGGCGCTGCGCGGCCGCGGCCGTACTACGGTCTGCTTCTTCAGCAGGTTCTTGGCTCCCCGCCTTCTCCTGGTCCTCCTCCTCCTTTCCTGAGTCCACCGCCTGTCTAGTCCCCGTCGCAGTTCCAGCCGGCCTCTCCGCTGCCTGGTCCTTCTCCTTACACTGGACCGACTAGAGGTCTTACGGAGCGTCGTGAGCCTGAGTCTCGTCCTGTGTCGCATGCGTCTCGTTCTGCGTCGCCTGTCCGTACTGTTCGCGCTGGTCATGTTTCGCGTCCGCGTCTTCCTCCTGTCCCAGGCACTCACTCTATGACACTGCGTCCTTCTACTGCTCCCCAGCGTGTCCCTCTGCCGTCTCCTCCTGCGTCCTCTCTTCCTAACGGTCCGGACCCTGAGTCTGACTCCCTTCGTGCTGCTAGTCCAGCTGTCACACGTTTTCTGGCCACTGCTGTCACTGACCCTTTGTTTGAGTCCACTGCTGCGTCTGCTCTTGTTACTGAGCTTGTTGACTTTGCTGCAGCCTGACGCCTAGACTACGCCGCTAGTCTTGTTGCTGAGTCTGTGTCTGTCTGTCCTCCGTCCGTCAGGGGTGAGTGTGCTCTTGGCACGGACGTTCTTGAGGACAGACAGGAGGAGTTTGAGTGCTTTGCTGCTTCTGTACCTCATCTCGTGTCCATGCTGCTTGCCCCTGAGGGAGACCCGGATGCACCAGACATCCCGACCCCGCGCTCTTACGCAGAGGCGATAGAGGGTCCCTACTCCTCTCAGTGGCAGGCAGCCATGGACGCCGAGATGGCTTCCTGGAAGTCCACAGGCACCTACGTCGACGAGGTTCCCCCACCTGGGGCGAACATCGTCAGTGGCATGTGGATCTTCAGGGTGAAGCGGCCGCCGGGTTCTCCGCCTGTCTTCAAGGCGCGTTACGTTGCACGTGGCTTCAGTCAGCGACAGGGAGTTGACTTCTTCCAGACCTTCTCCCCTACCTCGAAGATGACCACTCTTTGGGTACTGCTACACGTAGCTGCTCAGCGTGACTACGAGCTCCACTCGCTTGACTTCAGCACAGCCTTCCTCCAGGGCAGCCTGCACGAGGAGATCTGGCTGCGCCGCCCACCTGGCTTCACTGGGTCGTTTCCAGCTGGTACCCAGTGGAGCCTCCGGCGGCCAGTCTACGGTCTCCGTCAGCCTCGTGAGTGGCATGACACATTCAGGACGACTCTTGCTGCTCTTGGTTTTGCTCCTTCCACTTCTGACCCTTCTCTGTTCTTACGCACTGACACTACTCTGCCGCCGTTCTACGTTCTCGTGTACGTAGACGACCTTGAGGAGGAGAAGGGAGCCGAGGGGGAGATGGAGCAGATTTGTTGCTTTGGCGACAACTTACCTCATGAGCCGGCGTCAATGGAGGAAGCTCTCGCTGGAGATGATCGACAGGCATGGCTGGCTTCAAGGGAGGATGAGTTCCAGAGCCACATGGAGAATGAAACGTGGACCCTTACTAATCTGCCCCCAGGAAGGAAGGCATTGGACTGCACGTGGGTGTTACGTGTGAAGACCGATGCGGAGGGGAGATTGGAGAGGCGCAAGACAAGGCTTGTGATCAAAGGCTTTCAGCAGAGGGA
Organism: Closterium sp. Naga37s-1; assembly: GCA_947471745.1. Taxonomy (NCBI): domain Eukaryota; kingdom Viridiplantae; phylum Streptophyta; class Zygnematophyceae; order Desmidiales; family Closteriaceae; genus Closterium; species Closterium sp. Naga37s-1. Next base: position 2,230,667 of record CANJKZ010000717.1, on the reverse strand, counting down.
GGGGATTGACTTTCAAGAAGTGTTTGCTCCTGTTGCCAAGGCTCCTACGCTCCGGTTGTTGCTAGCAGCCGCTGCCGTTTGTGGCTGGAAGGTGGAGCAAATGGATGTGAAGACAGCGTTCCTCTATGGCGTGGTAGATGAGGAGATCTACATGAAGCAGCCAGAGGGGTATGACAATGGGAGCGGACGTGTTTGCAGGCTCAACAAGGCCATCTATGGCCTCAAACAAGCTCCAAGGTGCTGGTATGCAAGGCTGGTGGAGGCGTTGGAGGCCCTTGGCTTCAAAGTTAGCGGGTGCAACGAGAGTCTCTTCATGACCGAGGGGGAGGAGGAGAAGGTATTTCTCCTTGTCTACGTCGATGACATCCTCCTCTTCTCTCCATCCCTGGAGAGGATCAAGGAGGTGCAAGGGAAGCTGAAGGAGACATTTCAATGCAAGGCCCTTTGACCAGTGGGGTATTACCTTGGTTTTCACGTGGAGCGGAATGAGGTGAAGGGATGGTTGAGGCTTCACCAACACAAGTACCTTGCAGCGATGGGGGAGAAGTATGGGCTGGAGGAATGGAGGAGTATGAAGACTCCTCTAACCTCAGGGTTTCAGCTGCACCTTGATGAAGAGGAGGGTGAGGTGTTGGATTACGAGTTGCAGCGTCAGTTCCAGTCAATGGTGGGGAGCTTGATGTACGTTTCGGTCAACACTCGCCCCGACATTGTGTTTTCAGTTTCACAGCTCGCTCGTGTGGTGTCTAGGCCCCTTCTAGAGCACCTGGATGCAGCAGAGAGGCTGGTGAGGTATTGCATGGCAACCTCAAGGGTGGGGCTGCAATATTCAGTGCATGGGCAGCTGAAGCAAGAGTGGAGGAGGTGAGCACAAAGATTGGTGCACCTGCAAGGCGTGGGCACTTGTACCTCTCGTGTTTCACCGACGCTACCTGGGCAAGTGACATCAGTGATGCTACATCCCATGGTGGCTATATATGCTGTGTTGGAGGGAGCCCAGTGAGTTGGAAGTCTAAGAAGCAAGGAGAGATAGCTCACTCATCAACGGAGAGCGAGTACATGGCGTTGTTTCATGGAGTGAAGGAGGTGGTTTGGATGAGGAGGTTGCTTGAGGAGTTGGGGCAGGAGCAAGAGGTTCCTACACCTGTGTTTTGTGACAGCCAAGGAGCAATTTCAATGGCGCGTAATGCTGTGCTCCATGGGCTGAACAAGCACATGCATATCAAGTGGCAGTGGGTGAGGAAGGAGGTGAAGAAGGGCACCATCTCCTTGCACTACATCAACACTACCAAGCAACCTACAGATTTCATGACTAAGTGGCTTGCAGAGCATCAGCATTGGAGCTGTGCCAACTTGTGTGGCATGTCCTTCAACTAAGGGATGCAGCTTGAGGGAGCAGCTAAGGGATGAATGAGAGCATGATGAGGGGGAGTTTGTTGTGCCAAAGCACTATAGTGGCACGGTCATCACACTCCCATTCAGCCTACAAGCCTGCTCAGCTTCTGGAATTTTGTGAGGAGGTTCTTCAACATGTGTTCTTCACACCCTCAAAGTTTCAGAATTGTTGAAGCAGTTTACAGGGCATGGCAACAGTTTTAGTTTCAAGACTTATGGCATCCCGGAAGTGTGTGTTACTCTTGTTTTGTAACACCCGAGTTCACCATTTCGGCTGCTGACTCATCTACCAAGCTCCGATTGGTCTGAAAATCGGTGTGGCAGTCCTTTGCCATGTTATCCAGGTGGACCCTCAAGCCGCGTCAACAAGTCGAAGAATTTCTGCACCCCTTCTTCAACCGCTTCGTTTTCTTCAATTCGTAGTGCCGCCATTTGCCGTTCCAACACCACCGCTACCGCCGCTGTTGCAGGAGCATGTACACCCTTGAGAGCAGCCCATGCCTTTGGTCCTTTCTCTGGTTCACGCTGGAATGGCTTGATGTGACGGATCTGACTGCTCCCCAACGCTTGCCCAAGTAAGAGATAGCCTTGTGCGCTCTTCCGCACCCACAGGCTCTTCTCCGGGTCGTTCTCGGGGCGCTTCTCCGTTCCTTCCATCACCTCCAGTAGGTCATAGTGGTCAAAGATGTTCTCCATCTTGAAGGACCATTCAGCAAAGTTGTCACCGTTGAACTTGTCAAGCCCAAACACCCTAGGCTCATCCCTAGGTGGGCCATAACTTGGTTGCATGGGCGCCATGGCTGAATCACGGGGTTGGCCTTGAGCTTGAGCTTCTCCACTGCCACCAGCACCTCTGCCACCCCTTTCCTCAGGTCCAGACATTGTCGAAACTGCTCCAAGGGGCTCTGATACCACTTGTTATAGTCACAATAGGCTTGAATGTGCCTAAAACGAAAGATAGAGAGCATAGACGGATTTCTGCACAGCGGCTTCAAACGTTGATAGCGTTCTGCTCACAGCTGCAAATGACTTGATTCAAATTGGATCTGGAGCGTCTTCACGTCGTCTACAATTAGCAATTTAGATTGCACGATTTGATAAAGAATTGACGACACAGCGTCGGTTTGCACGAACGGTACTATGGCAGCCACTATAGTCTTAGAACACAAGATAGGAAGAGTTACGAGTTGGGAATGACTCCCAGCTCCTACAAACCCCAAGAGCCGAGGTACAGTGATGTGGAACAGTGCCACACTGTCCCCAACCACGAAGGGTCTCGAAACTACCCTTCACTAGGGCCTACACCAAGTGAAATGTTACACTACACAAAGTAATGTAACTATCTTCAATATCTTGAGGTGTACCCTTTTGGCGAGCTTCAAAATCACTTGAGGCTTGACACCAAGGCTCGGGCTCTTCATCACAAACTCATCCTTGAGTTCTTGATGGGTCTGCTGCACACACCTGCGACACGCCGAACGTTCGACACAGGACAAAATAGAAACCGCGCACGACAAAATAGAAACCGCGCGCGAGACACAAACGACCGCGTAACACGCGTCTAGCGATAACTCGCCATTGACTCGACACACACACTCGACATCATGACTCAACATTCACACACAATTATAAGCATGAAATATATATTATCCCATGCCCTCATACCATTCCATACACACACACATTCACGCACACGGACAACAAGCCGAGTGCAAACCGTAGGGTTGCACCAACACCGCCGTTCTACGTCCTCGTGTACGTCGAAGACCTCGTCTTTGCCACTGCTGACACTGAGGCACTGACCCTAGTGAAGTCGGAGCTGCAGAAGAGACACACCTGCACTGACCTAGGTGAACTGCGCAGCTGTCTTGGCTTGCAGATCACCCGGGACAGAGCACGGCGCACCATCACCCCTGACTCAGTCACACATGGTGCACCAGGTCCTTCAGCGCTTCGGCTTCCAATTCTCCTCGCGACAGCCCACTCCTCTCGCTCTCAGCTCCATCTTCGGACGAGTCCGTAGAGCCGAGTGGTCCGTACCCAGAGCTTGTGGGTTGCCTCATGTACCTGATGACGCACACACGACCTGACCTCGCGTACCCTCTCAGCCTCCTGGCTTGCTATGTGGCTCCCGGGAGGCACCGAAGGTGCACTGGGATGCTGCGAAGAGGGTACTGCGTTACTTGTGAAATACGTCGGGCATGGGACTAGTGTTTGGAGGACGGGGTGCACTTGTCCTCACTAGTCATGCAGGCGCTTCTTGGGTTTACGACTTGGCTATGCAGCGGTCCGGCTCCGATCTCCTTCAACCTCGGTTCCGGCTCTGTTTCCTGGCGGTCTACCCGCTCGTCTTCGGTTCTCAGTTCCAGTTGTGAGGCTGAGATCTACGCAGGGGCCATGGCTGCACAGGAGCTACACTGACTCACCTACCTGCTGACTGACTTGGGAGAGCAGCCTCGTTCGCCTCCAGTTCTGTACGTAGACTACAAGGCCATGATTGCCTTGGGTCAGGACCACAGACTGGAGCACAGAACAAAGCACATCGCTCTGCGATACTTCCTTGCTCGAGAGTTGCAGCAGTGTGGTTAGATTCGTCTTGCTTACGTGGCCACTAGAGCCAACACTGCCGATATATGCACTTCAGTCTAGTGATCATCAGTGCTTCTCTACTGTTTTGGGTGTTGTGCCTACTTTGCCTCACTTGCTCACTGCGTGACTTTGCTTGTACTGTGATCTATATATATACCTGCATGCTTACTCTTACTAGGCTATGATCACTGTACTGTTTGTGCTGTTTATATAACACTGCATGTGTACTAGCCTTGTGGCCCTTTGCTTGTGGTCGTACTGTGTGGTGACTTTGTGATCCACCCTAAGCTTGCTTTGCTTTTCTTGACTGGTCTTGTAACCACTTGTTCTCCCCCACTTTGCCTAAGGGGGTGTGTGAGAATGGTAGGCTATAGTGGGGTAGCCCATAAGGGGTACAACCCAATTAGGGTTAGAACTTGTACCCAACTTCTACTCAATGCATTCATTCTCGTTCATTCTTTAAACACTTCAGAGTCCCTACCAAAGAACTGCTCGCCTTAGAAGGAGTGGACTAGATAATTAAGCAGTATGAAAATATTACTAGTCTTCGAGTGCATGGTAAAGTACCAATTTCCTAATACACTTGCGAGAAGGTTTTCGCAACGGGCAAAATGGGGGATCCACTTGGGCATTAACAACAAAATCGCTGCATGGAAAATCTTGGATGTCGAAGACCGCGTGGCAGTCCGGCACGTGACGTACTGATCTACTAACGCCTTACTAACAGCACTTGTAAAGTGCAATGAACCAACCACGAGGACCTGACAGGTGGATTTACTGGAGCACACACCTTCGCGACAGAAGCCGACGAAGTAGGTTCGATGGAGGTATGTGAGCCAGCGTAGCTCCTGTGCAGCCATGGCTCCGGCGTAGATCTCAGCCGGAGCTGAGAACCGAAGACGAGCGGGTAGACCGCCAGGAAACAGAGCCAGAGCCAAGGCTGAAGGTGTAACCCTGTGACGACCGCTGCGTAGCTGAGTCATCAACCCAAGAAGCGTCCGCGTGACCGCTGAGGACAACTGGACCCCGTGCCCCATGCCCGACTTACTGCACAAGTAACGCAGTACCCTCTTCGCAGCATCCCAGTGCACCTTTCGGTGCCTGCCGGGAGGCACGTAGCGAGCCAGGAGGCTGAGAGGGTACGCGAGGTCAGGTCGAGTGCACGTCATCAGGTACATGAGGCAACCCACAAGCTCTGGGTATGGACCACTCGGCTCTACAGACTCGTCCGAAGGTGGAGCTGAGAGCGAGTGGCTGGTAGAGAGAGGAGTGGGCTGTGGCGAGCAGAACTGGAAGCCGAAGCGCTGAAGGACCTGGTGCACCATGTGTGACTGAGTCAGGGTAATGGTGCGCCGTGCTCTGTCCCGGGTGATCTGCAAGCCAAGATAGCTGCGCAGTTCACCTAGGTCAGTGCAGGTGTGTCTCTTCTGCAGCTCCAACTTCACAAGGGTCAGTGCCTCAGTGTCAGCAGTGGCAAAGACGAGGTCGTCGACGTACACTAGGACGTAGAACGGCGGCAGCGAGGTGTCGGTGCGTAGAAACAGCGACGGGTCAGCAGTAGCAGGAGCGAACCCAAGAGCCGCAAGTGTAGTCCTCAGTGTGTCGTGCCATTCGTGAGGCGCCTGGCGGAGACCGTAGACTGGCCGCCGAAGAATCCACTGAGTACCTGCTGGAAAAGACTCGGTGAAGCCAGGTGGGCGGCGCAGCCAGATCTCCTCGTGCAGGCTGCCCTGTAAGAAAGCTGTACTGAAGTCCAGAGAGTGCAACTCGTAGTCACGCTGAGCAGCGACGTGCAGCAACACCCGAAGAGTGGTCATCTTCGGCGTGGGGGAGAAGGTCTGGAATTAGTCGACCCCCTATCGCTGACTAAAGCCTCGAGCAACGTAACGCGCCTTGAAGGCAGGCGGAGAACCCGGTGGCCGCATCGCCCTGAAAATCCACATGCCATCGACTATGTTCGCCCTAGACGGGGGAATTGCGTCGACGTAGGTGCCTGTGGACTTCCAGGATGCCATCTCGGCATCCATGGCTGTCTGCCACTGGGAGGATTAAGGACCCGTAATCGCCGCTGCTTAAGAGCGCGGGGTCGGGATCTCTGGTGCATCCGGGTCTCCCTCAGGGGCAAGCAGCATGGAAGCGAAACGAGGTACAGCAGCTGCAAGACACTCAAAGTCCTCTTGCCTGTCCTCAAGGACGTCCGTGCCAAGAGCACACTCAACCCCGACGGACGGAGGACTGGTAGACTCAGACTCAGCGACAAGAGCAGTGGCGTGGTCTAGACGACATGCAGCTGCAAAGTCTAGCAGCTCAGCAATGAGAGCAGACGAAGAAGCAGACTCAAATGAAGGGTCTGTGACAGCAGTTGCGAGGAGACGAGAGACAGTGGGACTGGGAGCACGAGAGCGGTCAGACTCAGGGTCAGGGACGGCAGGAAGAGAGGACTCAGGAGGAGCAGGCAGAGGAACACACAAGGGAACAGAGGAAGGACGAAGGGTCATAGCGTGCGTGCCGGGGACAGGAGGAGGACGCGAACGAGGAGCGCGAAGAGGAGTGCGAACAGGCGAGACAGGACGAGACGCAGGCTCACGTTGCTCTGTAAGATCGCTGGACTGTGAAGTGTAAGGAGAAGGAGCAGGCAGTAGAGAGGCCGGCTGTAACGGCGGCTGCGACTGATCAGGCAGGGGACACAGGAGGGGAGGAGTAAGGCCAATAGAAGACGGGGTACCTAGAACCTACTGAAGCCGGGGAACGAAGTACGGTCGCGGCCGTACAGCGCCACCAGGGTCAACAGCTCCAGCTCCTCAAGCTCCAGCACCTCTAACACCAGGGCCTCCAACTCCAGCGCCTCCTGCGCCAGTGCCTCCAACTCCAGCTCCTCCAGCTCCAGCGCCACCAGCGCCAGTAGCGCCAGACTCCGTAAGGTCTCCAGCTCCAGTACCCCGGGTACGAGCACCTCCAGGATCAGTGGTTGCAGTACCTCCAGTAACACCAGCTCCAGCAGCAACTCCAGTACCTCTAGCTCCTGCAGCGCCAGCACCTCCAGCTCCAGAAGCACCACTCCGAAGGCGCGCACGCCGAAGAATCCACTCACGCAACTGCTGTGGAGACAGTCTCGGCATAGCACCTGCAGAACCTCTAGACGAAGCAGCACCCTGAGGCTCCGCACCTCCAGACTCCGCACCCTCCGACGTAGCACCCCCAGGCTCAACACCCTCGGGCTCAGTACCCCCAGGCTCACCACCCCCAGTCGCAACACCCCCAAGCTCTGCACCCCCAGTCTAAGCACCCTCAGACTCCGCACCCCCATGCTCCGCACCCCCAGACGCAGCACGCCCAGACGCAGCACTTGGAGCAGCACCTGAGCCGACAGCTACCTGAACAGGCGCAGGACTAGGGAGAGGGTCTACCTGAGACACACCTGAGGGAGCAGGACCCTGGGGCGGGAGGGGGTCTACCGGAGGGGGACCGGGAGCAAGGAAGAGCAGCGGGGGCGGGGGAGGAGCAGAGCGGTAGGGGAAGAGACGGTAAAAGGGAACCGACTCGTCAAACGTGACGTCCTAAGAAGGAAAGACACGGCGCGAGGTGGGGTGGTAAAACTGCCAGCCAGGCGCGTCAGGGACAAAGCCAAGGAAGACGCAAGGGATAGCACGGGGGGAGAGCTTGTCCGCTGACGTATCGCAAACAAAGGCACGAGATCACCAGACCCGGGCAGTCAGGGCGGGGCAGGCGAGGGCGGCAGGGGAGGAAGAGACCTGGGTAGACCAGAGAGAAGAAGACAAGAGTGCATGCCACAAAGGCGTGGCAGGGAGGGGTGACCCAGGCGGTGGTGCCACAGAAGAGTCTGGTGCGACAGGAGGCGACACGAGCAAGAGGCGGCTACGTGACTTGACGCGGACACCTGAGCTGACGCAGCTATCTGAGAAGGCTCGGTAGCGAGTGTGTACAGACTCAACCCTGGTCGATGAGAGAACATGGCCAGGTGGCGCCCCGTCCGTGTGCACGTGCAGATCGACATTCGCTGACCCCCAGGAGTGGTGGTAGTGACCATCGCATCCTGGAGGGCAGCAGTACTCACCAAGTTCATAGAGAACGAGGGGAGGTGAAGACCTGACAGTGAGCCGGACGGAACCGCCGGACACGGGAGGACAGTGGAGGAACGTGCCACTACCGGTCTCCCGGAGGGGTCAGCCAGTCTGACCGGGACAGGTGCAGGGAGAGGAGTGAGGGTGGTGCTGTCACGAAAGAAACAGCGCGAGGCGCCTGAGTCCAACGTGAAGGTGTGCAAGGCCTTAGCAGGCGCAGTACTAGGGAGAGTACCAGACTCACTAGCACCTAGAGCAGCAGCGGCTATACCTGGGTCTGGCGGCACACACCGGTAACAGTCACCCTCAGCACTAACAGACAAAGCATACATAGCAGAAAGAATAGCATCAAAGTCTAGGTCAAAGATAGCAATCCTAGACTTAAGCAGATCTGCCCAGCGAGGGAGCTCGACGTCGTCACCAAACTCAGCACGCCAAGCGTCGTCGAGGCGGGAGAAGCAGCGGTGCTGAGTGTGGGACCGCCCGCAAGTCTGACCAGCACAATCATCCGTGCGAATGACATACGGGCAACTACCCCCAGACGCCCCACGCAGAAACCACTCACGAAGCTGCTTGGGTGACGGGGTCTCGCTCCAACGCTTCTGCTGCTGACGCTGGCCACCTCCAAAACCAACACGCCGAGCACCAGTCCCACCTCCACCAGTCCCACTGCCGCCACTGCCACCACTCCCACTACTACCTCCACCGCCGCCATCAGAGCCCCCACTCCCTCCACCAGTCCCATCGCCGCCACCACCTCCACTGCTGCCCCCACCACTACTCCCGCTGCCACCTCCACCACCACCGCCGCCACCTCCACCACCCTTGCCACCCTTGCCCTTGCTGCTGCGGAGCTTCGCACTAGTAGAAGCAGCTCCGACATCCTCAGCAACAGAGACGTCTGCAACAGTAGCAAAGGCGTAGGAGGGGGCAAGGGGGGAGGGGGAGCACCCCTCAAAGAAGGGCGGGCGCGGAGTGCCACGAGCAGCACCTAGAGCAACTGCACTAGTCTCAGCTGCAAGGAGATGTTGCTCGAGGAGGTCAACAGTGAGGGAGGTGGGGTCAAGAGAGAGGAATTGGTCTTGACAGAGCGAAGAGAGTCAGGGAGGCGAGTGACTATGAAGTAGAGGGTGATGAACATCGGGGGCTGGTTCTTGTCAAGGAACTCAGCAGGGACGACGGTACGGTAGCGAGCGTCACTAGCGCGAAGGTGGGAAACTAGGTCCTCGACTGTTGCAAAGGTGGACAGGTCGGGGAACAGGTAGGGCAGAAGCAGGCGGCCTAGAGCAGGAGTGGCAGGGGAGGAGTAGCGAGCGACTACAGCGTTGTACACTGCCTGTGCGGTCCTGTGCTGTCCGAAGTGAGCGCATTCGGCTAACGGCAGGTGGTTGCGAATGGCTAAGCGGGCAGCAGCATCGCGAGAAAGCCACTGTGAGCGAGTCGCACCGTCAGCTGTGGTGGGAGGGGCAGTAGCGGCACCGGACATGTGGTCAAACAGGGAAACACCGTCCTTAATATCGCTCAGGAGGTACAGCTGCAGGTCGTCGAGCCACGTGTCAAACTGAACCGGTCTACCCTCATGATCGAATGCGAGAACCCGAAGCGAGGCCATAGCTGCGCAATCGGCAGGAGCGGCAGAAGCAGCAGGGGGGGGGGGGGGGGGGGGGGGGGAGAGCGCGGGCTAGGAGTCGACGGGCCGGGCGCGGGCTAGGGGTCGACGGGGCCTGCGCGCGGGCTAGGGGTCGACAGGCCGGGCGCGGGCTAGGGGTCGACGGGGCCGGGCGCGGGGCTAGGGGTCGACAAGGGGCAGGCGCGGGGCTAGGGGTCGACGGGGCCTGCGCGGGGCTAGGGGTCGACGGGGCCGGGCGCGGGGCTAGGGGTCGACGGGGGGCCAGGCGCGGGGCTAGGGGTGGACGGGGCCGTGGCGTGGGCTAGGGGCGACGGGGCCGGGCGCAGGGCTAGGGGACGATGGGGGCCAGGCGCGGGGCTAGGGGTCGACGGGGCCTGTGCGGGGCTAGGGGTCGACGGGGCCGGGCGCGGGGCTAGGGGTCGACGGGGGGCCTAGCGCGGGCTAGGGGCGACAGGGCCGGGCGGGGGGCTAGGGGTCGACGGGGGGGTGCCAGGCGCGGGGCTAGGGGTCGACGGGGCCGTGGCGCGGGCTAGGGGCGACGGGGCCGGGCGCGGGGCTAGGGGTCGACGGGGGCCAGGCGCGGGGCTAGGGGTCGACGGGGCCTGCGCGGGGCTAGGGGTCGACGGGGGCCGAGCGCGGGCTAGGGGCGACGAGGCCGGGCGCGGGGCTGGGGGTCGACGGGGGGCCGAGCGCGGGCTAGGGGTCGACGGGCCGGGCGCGGGCTAGGGGTCGACGGGGCCGGGCGCGGGGCTAGGGTCGACGGGGCCAGGGCGCACGGGCTAGGGTCGACGGGGGGTCGAGCGCGGGCTAGGGGCGACGAGCCTAGGGGCGCGTTGGCTACGGGCCGGGCTAGGGGCGACGGGCCTAGGGGCGACGGGCAGAGGGGCGACACGAGGGTCGCTGGGGGCAGCTAGTGGGGCAGCGAAGTGGTGGGCCCAAGGAAAAACCGGTCCTAGCGGAGGACATGCTTTGAAACCATGTCAATAAAATGAACGAGAATGAATGAACTAGCAAAGAGTTGGGTACAAGTACTAACCCTAATTGGGTTGTACCCCTTATGGGCTGCCCCACTATGGCCTACACAAATGTAAAAGCTATAATTTTCTGACATCTTACCCCTAGCACCAACAATAAGCGTAAGTAACACACTTACTGCTCTGTGCATATTCACTTTGCATGGCAATCTAGCATCTGTTTATACGAGCATTCTTGCACGAATATATCTGCGTGTGAGTGGCGTGTTCTTGTGTTTGTTTGTTTTTGCATTCTTTCATTCATTCATTTGCAGGTACTCGCACAGTGCCGACTCCGTGTAACATTGTATGCACTATGAATAGCACACATGGAAAGGAAAAGCTCGCAAAGGTATTCACGATGGAAGCCTTGCAGTTCAGTTTAAATTATTGCGCACATTCAGTTATATCCAACTTGAAATTGTATGGCTTTGTTTCGCTTGCTGTAATGTAGGAGATGGATTAACTTAGGCTTGGTTGGATGAGCTTGGCCAAGAATTATTGGAGGTCCCAATAATTGTTGGTTTGGTAGGACCAGCATTATTAGGGCTGCAATATTTGTTTGGTGGGTTTGAGCCAATATTTTTGGAGGTCGATTAATTGTTGGGATCCCAACCAAGCTTCATCAACAAATTGTAGTTGGAGGTCCACCCAGCAACCCTACACATATTCTAGGATATGCATGTCAGAATCCCAACCACTAGACCATTGGGATAACAGGGCTTGTTAAGTAGCAGGTCAGTGCGCCCATAACCCCCCAGGACAACGAGCCTGTAACCCTTCCCTAGGATCAATCGGGGATCACCAGTGGACCTCTGACAATGCATGTTGTAAAGAACATTACAACATAACCCCCCAACATGCATAAGGCTGAAAAACTGTACCTTTTTGTTAGGAGGGGTGAGCCCAAGGAGGTGGGTGAGAAAGGCATGAGCAGCGTCGGAAGGGGGGGGGGGGGGGATAAGCAGCCGCAGCTCCTTGACTGCCTTCTTCTTGTCTATGCCTGTAGCAAGATTGGAAACAAGCATACAGAGCAGATTTAGAGACAGTAAACGTTCAAGAGACAGATAAGGGCAAGAAGCAAGATAAGGGCAAGAAGATAAGGGTCCGAACAGGAGAACAAGCAAGATAAGGGCAAGAAGAAGGTGGGGTGAGGACAGCAAAGGAGATGGGTAAGGAAGGAGGAGTGAGGCATGCGCTAGTGGAGTAGCCTGAGCAGGAGAACGAAATCAGGGGGAGAGAGAAGGGACAAGGGGATCAAGGGTGGGCAGAGGAGGAGAGGGGGGGGGGGGGGGGGGGGAAGGGGCATGGGATTGTGTGGCGAGATTGTCCGCCGAATCAATCTTCTCAGGCCTGATGTGTCCGTCCTGAACGAGGTCGCGAATGAAATAATGACGGACCTCAATATACTCGAAATGCTTGTGAAACACACCGTCCTGAGTTAGATTAATGGTACTGGCGTTGTTGTATCAAATGGTTGGACAACGTCGGGGAGCACAAAGTTCTTCAAGGAGGAAGTTGAGCCATCAAGCCTCCTGGGCTGCCATGGTGGCAACGTGCAACTCTGCTTCATAAGAGGAGAGAGGGCAATGGCAGATGAGCGGGTGGATCACCAGCTTATGAGTCCGCTTGCAGGAGAAAATCCGTGGCCCCGCAATAAGTGCTGGTCCAGTCGAGGGTCAGCCTAGAAAGAGCCACTGTAGCTAGTGAGAAGGGATGAGAGAGTCTGCGAAGAATAAGGACATAATCCTTAGTATCACGGAGGTAGGAAAGAACACTGTTGCTCATTGGTATCCTTTCCCGTGCTAACAAAACGTGCAAGGACGCTGATCGGATAGGGTTGAGAGAGCCACTGTGCATGGTGCACACTCGGACGCTGACTCTGAGAGAGAGTGATGGTGCGAGCGGAGCGGTCACGAGTGATAGTCATGCTAAGATAGTGTTGCAGTTCACCTAGATCCTTGCACTTAAGGCGGCTGCCCAGCTCGGCCTTCACCATCCGCTGCAGCGAGGTGTAGTGTCGCTCCATGTGCGTGAGGTTGCCCTATAGCCCCAAGCCTTCAGCGACCGCGATAGCCGACTGGTTGTCCACCCGAAGGTCAGCGTCCCACCGCTGAGCAGCTGGAATTCGGGTGAGGGGGAAGCAAATGCAACGTGCCTCCTTGCCGGCTTCGGTGGCCGCGATGTACTCCGACTCGGTCGACGACAGCGTCACGCACTTGATGTGCTGACTCGTCCAAAAGATGGCGGCCCTGCCGAAGACAAAAACGTAGCCGTTCGTGCTACTGCGGTTCTGCTTGTCGCCGGCTCATTGGCGTCTGCGTAGCCGACCAGGCACAGCAACATTGGTCCGCCGCCGAACTCTAGGGTGGCGTCACAGGTGTCGGCGAGGTAGGCCAAACAGCGGTCGACCTCACGCCAGTGCTGGTCACTCCGCACGGTCAGGCCGGACCCCAGCTTGCTACACGCGAAGGCGACAACGGGTCTTGTCATTGTGGTGGCGAACTGGAGCGAGCCGACCTTCTACCGGCACTCCTCGTCCTCGCTCGACTGAAACTCGTCATCGTCGAACGTCAGCTCGACGTAGGCGTCAACGGAGATCGGCGTTTTTTACACTCGGCCGACCTGCTCCTCGTCGATGAAACGCCGACGCAGCTTGTCGATGTAGGCCTGCTTGTGAAGCCACCGCTTCCGTGCAGGTCGGTCGCGCACGAATTCGTGCTCGAGGCACTTCTCGACCGGGCTGATCTCATGCATCTCCAAGGTGGCCTCCATAAGCTCACGCAACTCCTTCAGCATCACGGTGCACCTGCTGGCGGCGAGCAGGTCGAAGACGTATACGAGCACCCAACATGCCAATGTGTCGTCGGCAACCTTGAAGTAGAGAGCCTCGTCGACCTGGCTCTTGCTCCAGCCAGCGCCGGTAAAACTGCGTCGTGCACCGAGTACCATAGCAGCGGCGATTGCTTGAGGCCATACAGGCTCTTCAGCAGCTTGCACACACGGTCGGTCCTGTCGTTGTGATAGGCTGGCTGGTCCATGAAGAGCACGTGGTCAAGCTTGCTCTACATGAACACATTCTTCATGTCGTGCTGCATTAGGTGTAGGTCGAGGACGGCGGCGATGCTGAGGAAGATCGTCAGCGTTATGTAGCTCCCGACAGGCGCATACGTCTCGTCGTAGTGTGCGCTGTAGAACTGCGTATAGCCCTTCACGACCAAGCGCGCCTTCTTACGGGCGACACTGACGACAACGTGGTACTTCGTCATCACCATCCAGCGGTTCCTCATGACGTTCATGCAGCGCAGACGCTCGACCAGCTCCCACCTACCGTTGGCGATGAGTCTCCAGATCTCCTCGTCCATGGCCTCCTTCACCGTCATGGTAGCGATGTCCCAGCGGTGCTCCAGGCTGTGGTACATGTCGGGGTCGAGCTCCGGTAGGTCAACGTCAGCCTGCAGGTTGTCATGCAACATGCCGTAGGTGGTCGGCAGCAAGCACGAGTTGTAGCTCAGCCACTCTGGAGCCTTTCTGGGGCGGGTTGGGGTTGCTGTCCAGGTTGGTTGACTAGGACCTGTCAAACTATATATGTATAGTTTATATTGATGTGGTCTAGGTGTATTGCTTTTGACCTAAGACTAGGGTTAGGGCTTGCCTATAACTTTTTGTACTTGTCAATTCTAGTTAACATTTCACATTCTAACATAGTATAGAGCTAGGTTTACCCTAGCGAAATTTTCCCCTTAGGAATCTCTCTCGAAAAGTCATGGGCCCACCTAGTCGCCCGTAGCGCGCTTAGCCTAAACCGTCGCCCGTAGCGCGTTTAGCTTTTGCCCATCGCCCATCCCCCCCCCCCCCCCCCTCCCCCCCTCCCCTCCCCCGTCGCCCGTCGCCCGTTTCCCCACGTTGCTCGTTGCCAATTTTTCCCCGTCAGTTTTCAGCGCGCGCCCCGCGGCCTTCCGTTAGCGGGCCCCGCAGCCCTTAGTTAGCGGGCCCTGCGGCCCTTTCACTAGCGGGCCCCGAGGCCCTTTTGTTAGCGGGCCCCGCCGCACGCACTCGCAGCAACAGCCGCGCGCACGTGCAGCCCGTTAGCCGTACCGGCTGCCTCACCCGTTGCCCACTTCCTTACTCGCCGCCTCACCTTCCCCACCCGCCGCCCGCTGCCTTAACCGCCGCCCCGCCTGAAACCCGCCGCCCCACGACCTGAAACCGCCGCCCCACCTGAAACCCGCCACCCTACGCTCTGAAACCTGTCTCCCCATGAGCTACCACACCCGTTACCTGCCCCACCCGCTGTCAAAGCCGCTGCTCCACCCGTTAGCAGCCGCCCCACGCTGAAACCCGTCTCCCCACGAACTGCCACACCCACCGCCAGCAGTACCAGCAGCAGCTTAGGCTGCCGCCAGCGCACCAGCAACAGCTTACAGTGCTGCCAAAAGCAATAGCAGCAGCTTAGACTCACTTGTAAGCGCCGCCCCACCCGCAACCTGCTGCCCCACCCGTAGACTGCTGCTACACCTGTAACCAGCCGTAAAACCTGCAGGTGCTGGGTCAGGCAGGCCACGCAGTCGCTGCTGCACCGCCTCTTCTAGTGTCTGCTGCGATGGCACCTATTCTTGCTGTTGCTCCTGTGGCTCCTCCTCTGCCCTCTCCTACCCTGCCGACAGCTCTCTGTCAACATCGCTGACCTCTCCTTCATGGTCAGGCTGCTGCTCCAAATTCAGCGTCTCTGCCGACTTCTCCCCTGTCGTCAGCTCCCTTGCCGAATTCTCCTCCGCCGGCTGCTCCCCTGTTGTCGGCTCCCCTGAATTCGGCGACTTCTCTCCCACACCGACTTGCTTGACGTTAGGTTGGCCGCTGGCGATGCCACTGGCCGGCGCCATAGGCGACGCCCCAAGTCTCCCCTCTTCGCTGGTGGCAGGACAGTGGGAACAGGGGGAGAATACGGAGGGGTGGCACCCTCGACATCCTCATCTCAAGCTCGCCGACCGCAGCAAGCAGCGAGAACGTCGCCGTGGAGGTGTCCGTCAGCAGGTTGGCTAGCGTCCGCCCTGACGCCGGCCCGTAATTTGTCGCCCACACCTCCAGCGACAACGTCTCGTAGAAGATTGCCTCCACCGCGGTGACGACCTTGTTGTCGGTGAGGTCGAGACCTCCCAGTCCTTACTCTCCGGCGACACACCGAGGTGAAGCCCCCACCAGGCCTTCGGCGCCAACTTCCCACCAGGATGCTTCTCCGGGACCATGAACTGCACCATGCAGCCCCACACGCACGCCAGCGTGAGGTTGGGCTTCTTGCCGGTCAACAGCTGGTGCGGCGTTGTCCTCGGCGGCAACGTTGACCGCTCAAGGCACTTGCGCACCCAGACGGCCTGCCGCAGGGTGAGGCGCCACCTGTGGTGCTTTAGCCAAAGTGAAGCAGCATCGTCGGCACGGCCTCGTCAACTGTGCGCATCTCCCGCTTGGCCATGCCGTTCTGCTGGGGGGTGTATGGGAAGGTTAAGCCATGGACGGTGCCCTTTCCGTCGACGAAGTTGGTGAAAACCTTCCGAAGGAACTCGCCTCCGCGGTCAGAGCGGGGCATCATCACCGACTGCTTGGTCAGCCGATCCATGACCGTCAGCCACTTCTCGAACACCAGCAGCACGTCGCTCTTCTTGGCAACCGGCTTCACCCACACATAATGAGTTTTCTGGTCCTTGAGCAGGAGGAAGTAGAGGCTGCCATCCTTGGTGCCCATCCAAAACGGCCCGCACAAGTCGATGTGCACGACGTCCAGGGATCCTTAGGCGTCCGAGCCTTTATCGGGAAAGGTGTGCCACGCCAACTTCCCGCCGACGCAGGAGAGATACGGCAGGTCGGTGCCGGCCAACGGTCCAGGCCGGTGGCAATCTCGTGCGTCGCGCTATTGACTATGTCGACGCCGACATACACTAGCCTTGCGTGCCACATGTCCGGCGTCGACTTCGTCGCCGAGGCGATCGTCTGCAGAGCCACAACCTCTGTCGACGCCGACGTCAACTTCTTCGAGCACGGGCGAAGGTCGGTGCAGAGGACCAGGCTGGTGTAGCGTGCCCGACCAATCACGTCCCCCCATCTTGTCACCGTCATCGTGCAGCATCGGCGAGGCCGCCGAGTCGAGACTGACGTGTCCTCCACGGGAGTGACCTCCGCGTGCACACCTCCTGCACCCCCAAAGCCGACACCACCAGCTCCAGCAGGCCCAGTACCCTCACCCTCCGCAACTGCACCTCCCGCACCCTTAGACACGACAGTGACTGGACGCTGTAGGGGGGACGACTACGGAGTGACGTGTGACACAACTGACGGGGTAGGACGCGAAGGGGGGGGGGGCTACCGGGGCGACTGGGGGGGGGGGCAAGGGTGAGGAACAGGGGGGGGGAAAGACCTCAGTACCTTGGTGGGTTCGACTCCTGTAGTAACAGACAGACTCGTCGAACGCGACGTCATGAGAAGCGAAGAACTGGTAGGTGACTGGTTTGTAAAACGCCCAGTCGGAGGCGTCCAAAGGGAAGCCAAAAAAATGCGCAGGCACGGGTGCGCGGAGACAACTTGTTCATGCCAGGTGCGCGAACGTGAGCCAAAGAACCCCAGACGCGGAAGTCAGCTACTACGCCCGGAGAACCTGTCCAGAAGGAGACTGGCGTCACCCGTGGCCGTGCGTCACTAGGCCACAAGTTCAGCTGGTGCGCGACGTAGCGGAATGCCTGAGGCCACAGGAACTGGGTGGCACCGGCATGGCATATGGAGGTCCGGGCAACCTCCACGACCAGGCCGATGCGTCGCTCGGCTACCCCGTTTTGCTGCGGCAAGTACCCTGGATGATCCCCGGACCCTGACAGAACGTCTCCAAGCGAGTAGAAGAAAACTCACCACCACAGTCCGAGTGTAGGTGGAGCCCACACAGGCCCTAGGCGCCACCCTTCTCTAGTAGCCACGGCTCAAGGACGGTAGGCACGTCGGCCTTCTTTCACAAAGGGAAAACCGTGGTGTAGCAGGAGTAGTCGTCCACCACAATCAAGAAGTAGCGCTCCTGACGTGGGCCAAGGACCGGGGAGGGGCCCCAGACGTCCAAGTGCAGGGTCTGAAAGGGAGCCGTAGTGGGGGGGGACGAGGAGGAGTGAGGGGCAGCGCGCTGCCAACCCTCGACGCACGGAGTGCACGGCGGCGTAGGCGAACAAGGAAGTGGGGCAAGCGACTCTGAGAGACCCGAGACCAGCGCCAGAGAGCCCGGCTCCCTGTGGAAAGTGGCCAGAGGCGCTCCAGTGACACCGAATGTGCAAGAGGCAACAGGCTTGTCCATTGGGAAAGTAGTGACTACACCTAGGTCGTGGAGGTGACTGACACCCACCAGGTTCCTGGTGAACGAGGGGGTGTAGTAACCTGTGAGAAACCCAGAGGGAGCCGCCGGACACAGGAGAGTGGTGGTGCTGTGGGCAACTACAGGTCCCATGGAGGGGTCAGCCAAGGCGACAGTGACTGGAATGTGCAGTGGCATGAGGTCAGTGCTGTCGTGAAAGAAGCACCAAGATGCTTCAGAGTCTAGGGTGAAGGATAGTTGTGCAGCCTGTGAGGTCGCACCCGAGCCAGCAACAAAGGCTGGAACTAGACAAGTGGTAGCTGCACCTCCCACTCTAAGACTCCAAGAGGCGTCTAGACTGGAAACTACACACGCACCAAGATTGGAAACACATGTCTCTACTCGTGCAGTTGGGAAGGGTCCTAGACCAAGTAGGTGAGACTCAACTGGTGCAGCAGTGGACTTGCGAAAACGCGAAGGCCAGTGCGGTGTAACAGCGTCTGGACCAAAACGGTCACGGTGGAGGTCGTCGAGGCGATGGTAGTAGCGAGACGCTGAGTGGTCAGGACTCCAGCAAATAGTGCACGCACCAGCGCCAGTCAGTATCCGGTACCCGTAGGGTCCGACGTCGCTACTGGAAGCAGTCTAAGCTGCTGCTAGTGCTTCTGGTGGCAGTGTAAGCTGCTGCTAGTGCTGCTGGTGGCTGTTTAACCTACTTTTGGTGCTGCTGGCGGCACTCTAAGCTGCTGCTAGAGCGCTGGCGCCAGCCTAAGCTGCTGCTGGTACTGGCGGCGGGTATGGCAGCTCGTGGGGAGGTGGGTTTTAGCATGGGGTGGCTACTAACGGGTGGGGCGGCGGCTTTGACAACAAGTGACAGGTGGGGCCGGTAACGGGTGTGGTAGCTCGTGGGGCGGCGCGTTTCAGCGCGTGGGGTAGTGTGTTTCAAGTGGGGAGGCAGTTTCAGGTCGTGGGGCGGCGGGTTTCAGGTGGGGCAACGGTTAAGGCAGCGGGTGACGGGTGGGGAAGGTGAGGCGGCGGGTAAGGCAGTGGGCAACGGGTGAGGCAGCGGGCATGGCTAACGAGCTGCACGTGCGCGCGGCTGTTGCTGCGCATGCGTGCAGCGGGGCCTGTTAACAATAGGGCCTCGGGGCCCACTAACGAAAGGGCCAAGGGGCCCGCTAACTTAGGGCCGCTTGGCTCACCAACGGAAGGCCGCGGGGCGCGCGCAGAAAACTGACGGGGCGAAAACAGCCAACGAGCGACGGGGGGAAACGGGCGACGGGGGACGGGGTGTGAGAATAATGAGAGGAATGAATGAACTAGGCAGCGGGTGGGTACAAGTATGAAAACCTAAAAGTGTTGTACCCTGTATTGACTACCCCACTACAGCCTAGATAGACTAAAGCAGATATGTTTTGACACACCCCCATAGGCAAAGTGGGGGAGAACAAGGGTCACAAGACCAGTCAAGAAAGGCAAAGCAAGCTCAGGGTGGATCACAAAGTCACCACGCAGTCTGAGCACAAGCAAATGGCCACAAGGCCAGTTCACATGCAGAGTTATATAAAGGAGGATAAACAATACAGTTAACACAACCTAGCAAGTGTAAGGATGCAGGTATAAGTATATAGAGTACAGTACAAGCAGAGTCAAGACGTAAGCAAGTGAGGCACAGTAGGTACAAGGCCAATAACAGTACAGAAACGCTGATGATCACAAGGCGGAAGTGCCTTGGTGAAAACATCAGCAGTGTTGGCCTGAGAGGCCACGTAAGCAAGACGAAGCTGGCCACGCTGCTGCAACTCTCGAGCAAGGAAGTAGCGCAGAGCAATGTGCTTCGTTCTGTGCTCCAGTCTGTGCTCCCGACACAAGGCCAGCATGGCCTTGTTGTCGACGTACAGAACTGGAGGAGAACGAGGCTCCTCTCCCAAGTCGGTCAGCAGGTAGGTGAGCCAGCGTAGCTCCTGTGCAGCCATGGCCCCAGCGTAGATCTCAGCCTCACAACTGGAGCTGAGAACAGAAGAAGAGCAGGTAGACCGCCAAGAGACAGAACCGGAGCCAAGACTGAAAGTGTAACCCTGTGACGACCGCTGCGTAGTCAAGTCGTCAACCCAGGAGGCGTCAGCGTGACCAGTGAGAACAACTCTAGTCCGTCCTCCAAGCACGAGCCCCATGCCCGATGTACTGCACAAGTAGCGCAACACCCTCTTCGCAGCATCCCAGTGCACCTTTCGGTACCTGCCGAGAGCCACGTAGCGAGCCAGAAGGCTGAGAGGGTATGCAAGGTCAGGTCGTGTGCAAGTCATCAGGTACATGAGGCAGCCCACAAGCTCTGGATACGGGCCACTCGGCTCTACGGACTCGTCCGAAGGTGGAGCTGAGAGCGAGTGACCGGTAGGCAGAGGAGTGGACTGTGGCGAGGAGTACGTGAAGCCGAAGCGATGAAGTACCTGCTGCACCATGTGTGACAGAGTCAAGGTAATGGTGCGCTGTGCTCTGTCCCGGGTGATCCGCAAGCCAAGATTGCTTGTCAGCTCACCCAAGTCTGTGCACGTGTGTCTCTTCTGCAGCTCGGACTTCTCGTGGGCAAGTGCCTCAATGTCAGCAGTAGCAAAGACGAGGTCGTCTACGTACACGAGAACGTAGAACGGCGGCAGAGTAGTGTCACTACGTAAAAACAGAGAAGGGTCAGAAGTGGAAGGAGCAAAACCAAGAACAGCAAGAGTCGTCCTGAGTGTGTCGTGCCACTCACGGGGTGCCTGGCGGAGACCGTAGACTGGCCGCCGGAGGCTTCACTGGGTACCAGCAGGAAACGACCCAGTGAAGCCAGGTGGGCGGCGCAGCCAGATCTCCTCGTGCAGGCTGCCCTGGAGGAAGGCTGTGCTGAAGTCAAGCGAGTGGAGCTCGTAGTCACGCTGAGCAGCAACGTGCAGCAGTACCCGAAGAGTGGTCATCTTTGGGGTAGGGGAGAAGGTCTGAAAGAAGTCCACTCCCTGTCGCTGACTGAAGCCACGTGCAACGTAACGCGCCTTGAAGGCAGGCGGAGAACCCGGCGGCCGCTTCACCCTGAAGATCCACATGCCACTGACGATGTTCGCCCCAGGTGGGGGAACCTCGTCTACGTAGGTGCCTGTGGACTTCCAGGAAGCCATCTCTGCGTCCATGGCTGCCTGCCACTGGGAGGAGTAGGGACCCTCTATCGCCTCTGCGTAAGAGCGCGGGGTCGGGATGTCTGGTGCATCCGGGTCTCCCTCAGGGGCAATCAGCATGGACACGAGATGAGGTACAGAAGCAGCAAAGCACTCAAACTTCTCCTGCCTGTCCTCAAGAACGTCCGTGCCAAGAGCACACTCACCCTCGACGGACGGAGGACAGACAGACGCAGACGCAGACTCAGCAACAAGACTAGTGGCGTAGTCTAGGCGACAGGCTGCAGCAAAGTCAACAAGCTCAGCAACAAGAGCAGACGCAGCAGTGGACTCAAACAAAGGGTCCGTGACAGCAGTGGCCAGAAAACGCGTGCCAGCTGGACTAGCAGCACGTAGGGAGTCAGACGCAGGGTCCGGACCGTCAGGAAGAGAGGACGCAGGAGGAGATGGCAAAGGGACACGCTGCGGAGCAGTGGAAGGACGCAGAGTCATAGAGTGAGTGCTAGGGACAGGAGGAGGACGCGGACGCGAAACACGACTAGCGCGAACAGTACGGACAGGCAACGTAGAACGAGACTCAGGCGACACAGGACGCGACTCAGGCTCACGATGCTCCGTAAGACCTCTAGTCGGTCCAGAGTAAGGAGAAGAACCAGGCAGTGGAGAGGCCGGCTGCAATTGCGACTGGGACTGGACAGGCGGTGGACTCAGGAAAGGAGGAGGAGGACCAGGAGAAGGCGGGGAGCCAAGAATCTGCTGAAGGAGCGGAACGTAGTACGGCCGCGGCCGCGCAGCGCCTCCAGAAACAGCAGAGACAGAACCGGTACCCTCAGCCCCAGGGTCTCCAGTCCCAGCAGCACCTCCAGCAGCTCCAGCAGCTCCAGCACCAGCAGCACCTCCAGCAGCTCCAGCAGCTCCAGCACCAGCAGCACCTCCAGCAGCTCCAGCACCAGCAGCGCCTCCAGCAGCTCAAGCAGCACCTCCAGCACCAGCAGCACCTCCAGCAGCGCCAGCACCAGCAGCACCTCCAGAAGCTCCAGCAGCACCTCCAGAAGCTCCAGCAGCACCTCCAGCACCAGCAGCACCGCCAGCACCAGCAGCTCGACAGCGCCGAGAGTACCACTCACGAAGCTGCTGTGGAGAGAGAGGCTCCCGCCGCGACGGGACACCTAGAGCACCTCCAGACTCAGCACGCGCAGGCTCAGCACCTCCAGACACAGTACCCTCAGGCTCCACACGCCCAGGCTCAGCACCACCAGGCTCAGCACGCCGAGACTCAGCACCCCCAGACTCAGCACCCCCGGGCTCCTCACGCTCAGGCTCAGCACCCCTAGCAGCACCTGAGTCGACAGCTACCTCGACCAGCTCGGCAGGGTCTACCTAGGACACACCTGAGGGGGCAGGACCCTGGGGGGGGAGGGGGTCTACCGGGGGAGTACCTGGTGCTAGGAAGAGCGGCGGGGGGGGGAGAGAGGCAGTGCGGTAGGGAAAGAGACAGTAGTACTACACCGACTCGTCAAACGTGACGTCCTGAGAGGACAGAACACGACGCGAGGTGGGGTGGTAGAACTGCCACCCGGGTGCGTCAGGAGGGAAGCCAAGGAAGACACAGGGAACGGCACGGGAGGACAGCTTGTCCGCTGTAGTATCGCGGACAAAAGCTCGAGATCCCCAGACACGGAACGCGGACGCATCGCCAACCTTCCCCGTCCACCGCAGAGTAGGTGTGGTCTCCGGCAAGGAGACACGGGGCTGAAGGTTGATCAGATGCGCAGCGTACTGAACCGCGAACGGGCACAGAAAATGGGGAGCAGCCGCATGGATCATGGACGTACGAGCGACGTCCATGACCATGCCAATGCGGCGCTCAGCAATCCCATTTTGCTGCGGGGAGGCCGGAAGCGTGAACGTCTGGCGGATGCCCTCCGAACGACAGAAGGCCCTCAGGAGGTCGGAGGAAAACTCCCCACCTCGGTCTGAGTGCAGACGCAGAACAGGAAGGTCAGAACCGAAACTCTCACTGAGCCGGCGACGAGCACCGCGGATCCAGTCGATCGACACCTCAGGGACCTCACTCTTGCTGCGCAAGGGGAAGACTGTGGTGTAACGCGAGTAGTAGTCAACGACCAGCAGGAAGTAACGCTCGTGACCCTGTCCACGGACGCGGGCTGGGCCCCACACGTCCATGTGAAGAGTCTGCAGAGGAGCCTCAGTCAGAGGGAACGAGGAGGAGTGAGGAGCGGCGCGCTGCCGGCCCTCGACACAAGGAACACAGGTGGGGGCAGGCCTCGGAGGAAGGGGAGGGAGGGATCGGGGTAGACCCGAGACAAGGGCACGGGAGGCCATACCTCGAAGACGAGGCAGGGAGGGGTGACCAAGGCGGTGGTGCCAGAGGAGAGTCTCGTGTGCCAGAGGACGACACGAGCAGGGGGCAGACGCAGGACTAGACCTGGACGCAGCAGCAAACACCTGACTGGACGCAGCTACCTGACCAGATGCAGGGACCGGAGGAGGCGCAGTAGTCAGTGTGTACAGACTCGACCCTGGCCGACGGGTGAACGTGGCCAGGTGGCGGCCCGTCCGAGAGCAAGTGCAGTGGGTCACACGCTGACCTCCAGGGGTGAACTGGTCAACCCACGTGTCCTGGAGGTCAGCTCCACTCACCAAGTTCGTAGAGAACGAGGGGAGGTGGAGTCCCGACAGCAAGCCCGACTGGGCCGCAGGACACGGTAGAATCGTGGAAGAGTGTGCAAGGACTGGGCCCCCAGAGGGGTCAGCAAAGGAGACAGCAACAGGCCGACTGAGCGGCGTGAGTGTGGTGCTGTCTCTAAAGAAAGAGCGCGAAGCACCAGAGTCAAGTGTGAAAGTGTGCAAGGCCTCAGTAGGTGCAGTACCAGAGAGAGCAGACGCACCAGCACCTAGAGCAGCAGACGCACCAGTACCTGGAGCAGCAGACGCACTAGCACCTAGAGCAGCAGCCGCAATGCCCGGGTCGGGCGGGACACTCAGGTAACAGTCACCCTCAGCACTATCAGCAAAAGCATACATGGCAGCAAGGATAGCATCGAAATCAAGATCAAAGATAGGCACATTCTCCAGAAGCAGATCATGCCAGCGAGGGAGCTCAACAGCGTCAGGAAACTGGGCACGCCAGGCGTCAGTCAAGCGACCGAAGCAGCGCTGCGTAGTGTGTGGCAGCCCACACACCTCCCCACGACGACTGCCAGTGCGAAAAACGTAAGTGCAGGACCTGCACCCCCAGACCTCCCACGCCCAGCGTACCACTCACGAAGCTGCTGGACCGACGGGGTCTCACGGGAGCGCAGCTGCTGCTGGCGCTGGCTGCCACAAAAGCCTCCACGCTGCGCGGCTGCACCTCGACCAGCACCACCGCCGCCGCCACCTCCACCACCGCTGCCGCTGCCTCCACTACCTCCGCCACTGCCGCCACTACCCCCACCGCCGCCACTGACGCCCCCACTCCCGGTACCACCCCCACCTCCACCGCCACCTCCTCCGCCTCCTCCACCTCCTCCACTGCTTCCCCCGCCGCCCCCTCCACCACCCTTGCTCCCCTTGCCCTTGCTGTTGCGGCGTCTCCCACTAGAGGCAGACGCAGCTCCGACCTCATCAGTGCCAACGAGGTCGACAGCAGCAGCAGAAGCAACAGAGGGGAGAAGGGGGACAGGGGAACACCCCTCAAAGTAGGGGGTGCGTCGGTTGCCGCGAGAAGCACCTACAGCTAAGATACTCTTCTCAGCTGCAGCAAGGCGCTCCTCTAGCAGGTCGACAGTCAGCTCGGTGGGGCAAAGGGAGAGAAAGCGGTCCCTGACTGAAGAAAGGGAGTCAGGGAGGCGGGTGACTAGGTTGTAAAGGGCGATGTACATGGTGGGGGGTTCTTGGCACAGAACTCAGTGGGAAGGGCAGCGCGGTAGCGGGCGTCACTAGTGCGAAGGTGAGAAACTAGGTCAGCAACTGTGGCAAAGGCGTCAAGGTCAGGGAAAAGGTACGGCAGCATGAGGCGGCTGAGAGCACCAGTGGCAAGGGAGGAGTAGCGTGCAACTACAGCGTCGTACAAAGACTGAGCAGTCTTGTACTGGCCAAAATGCGCGCGCTCAGCAGGCGGCAGGTGACTACGAACAGCAAGACGAGCAACAGCGTCACGAGTGGTCCACTGCGAGCGAACCGTACTGTCAGCAGTGGCAGCAGGAGTAGTGGAAACACCGGACGTGTGATCGAAAAGGGATACCCCATCCCTAGAATCACACTGAAGAAAGAGCTGTAGGTCCTCAACCCACACGTCAAAGTCAACTGCACGTCCCTCAGCATCAAAGGTGAGAACGGTAGGACTAGCCATAGCAGCAGTAGGAGCAGTAGCAAGAGTAGTAGCAGTAGCAGTAATAGCAGCAGTAGCAGCAGTAGTAGCAGAGGCAGTAGGGCAGTGCAAGGCAGTGCGGCTCGGTAGGGCAATGCGGCTCGGTAGGGCGGCGCGGCTCGGCTGAGCGACGCGGCTCGGCTAGGCGGCGCGGCTCGGCTGGGCGGCGCGGCTCGGCTGGGCGGCGCGGCTCGGCTTACCAGAGACGGATGCAGGGGCGGGCCGTGACTGCAGGGGCCGCGCCAGTAGGGGGGGGGGGGGCGCACCAGCAGGGGCCGCGCCAGCAGGGGCCGGCAGGGGCGCGTCAGCAGGGGCCGGCAGGGGCGCGCCAGTAGGGGTGAGTCAGCAGGGGCCGGCAGAGGCGCGTCAGCAGGGGCCGGCAGGGGCGCGTCAGCAGGGGCCGGCAGGGGCGCGCCAGCAGGGGCGCGTCAGCAGAGGCCGGCAGGGGCGCGTCAGTAGGGGCCGGTAGGGGGCGCGCCAGTAGGGGCGCATCAGCAGGGGCACGCAGGGGCCGCCAGGGGCGCGTCAGCAGGGGCCGGAAGGGGCGCGCCAGTAGGGGCCGGTAGGGGTGACGGCAGCTGCTGTAGGGGCAGCTTAGAGCCGCGAAGGGGGCCGCGAAGGGGCCGCGAAGAGCCGCGGAGAGGGCCGCGAAGGGGCCGCGAAGGGCCGCTAAGGGGCCGCGAAGAGCCGCGGAGAGGGCCACGAAGGGCCGTGAGGGGGGGGGGGGGGGGCGCGAAGGGGCCGCGAAGGGCCGCGAAAGGGGCCACGAAGGTGTCTTTAGGGGCGCGACGGGCCGCGAAGGGGAGGGCCCTAAGGGCGGGCCGCTAAGGGCAGAGCGCGCGACGGGAGGGCAGGCGCACGAGGCGCAGCTAGGACAAGCGCGAAGCGCGCTTCGGGCAGGTAAGGAAAAAAAAAAATCGTAGTGGTGGGCCCTTAAAAAAAAAAACGGTCCCACTAGGGAACCCGCTCTATACCATGTGAGAATAATGAGAGGAATGAATGAACTAGGCAG
The DNA here is from genome assembly GCA_947471745.1 of Closterium sp. Naga37s-1. NCBI lineage: Eukaryota > Viridiplantae > Streptophyta > Zygnematophyceae > Desmidiales > Closteriaceae > Closterium > Closterium sp. Naga37s-1. Next base: position 2,204,101 of record CANJKZ010000717.1, on the reverse strand, counting down.
CGGATGGGTTCAAGTATGAAAATCTAAAAGTGTTGTACCCTGTATTGACTACCCCACTACAGCCTACATAGACTAAAGCAGATATGTTTTGACACGGGGGGGTGGGGGGGGAAACGGGCGACGGGCATAGGTTAAACGCGCTACGGGTGACGGTCTAGGCTAAACACGTTGGGGGCGACTACATGGGCCCATGATTTGTCGAGAGAAATTCCTAAGGGGAAAATCTCGCTAGGGTAAATCTAGCTCTATACCATGTTAGAATGTGAATTGTTAACTAGAATTGACAAGTACAAAGATGATATAGGCAAGCCCTAACCCTAATCTTTGGTCAAAATCAATACACGTAGACTACATCAATATAAACTATATATGTATATAGTTTGTCACCCTAATCATAGGTCAAAAGCATACGCATAGGAACATACCCTAATCCTAAGTCACGATTGAGGTTGATGATGAGCGAGGACCATGACTATGGGAGTAACGCCAGCAACTTGGTCTTCTTTTGGAGCTCGCTGTAGTTCAAATCAGCTCCCTCAAGCCGCGTCAACAAGTCGAAGAATTTCTGCACCCCTTCTTCAACCGCTTCGTCTTCTTCAATTCGTAGTGCCGCCATTTGCCGTTCCAACACCACCGCTACCGCCGCTGTTGCAGGAGCGTGTACACCCTTGAGAGTAGCCCATGCATTTGGTCCCTTCTCTGGTTCACGCTGGAATGGCTTGATGTGACGGATCTGGCTGCTCCCCAACGCTTGCCCAAGTAGGAGATAGCCTTGTGCGCTCTTCCGCACCCACGGGCTCTTCTCCGCGTCGTTCTCGGGGCGCTTCTCCGTTCCTTCCATCACCTCCAGCAGGTCATAGTGGTCAAATACATTCTCCATTCTGAATGACCATTCAGCGAAGTTGTCGCCATTGAACTTGTCAAGCCCAAACACCCTAGGCTCATCCCTAGGTGGGCCAAGACTTGGTTGCACGGGCACCATGGCTGAATCACAGGGTTGGCCTTGAGCTTGGGCTTCTCAACTGCCACCAGCACCTCTGCTAGCCCTTTCCTCAGGTCCAACCATTGTCGAAACTGCTCCAAGGGGCTCTGATACCACTTGTTATAATCACAATAGGCTTGAATGTGCCTAAAACGAAAGATAGGGTGCACAGTCGGATTTCTGCACATCGGCTTCAAACGTTGATAGCGTTCTGTTCGCAGCTTGAAATGACCTGGTTCAACTTGGATCTGGAGCGTCTTAACGTCGCCTACCATAAGCAATTTAGATTGCACGATTTCATTAAGAATTGACGTCGCAACGTCAGTTTGAACGATCGGCACTATGGCAACCTCTATAGACTTAGAACACAAATTAGGAAGAGTTACGAGTTGGGAATGACTCCCAGCTCCTACAAACCCCAAGAGCCGAGGTACAGTGATGTGGAACAGTGCCACACTGTCCCCAACCACGAAGGGTCCCGAAACTACCCTCCATAAGGGCCTACACGAAGAGAAATGTTACACTACAAAAAGTAATGCAACTACTCTCACTATCTTAAAGTTTACCCTTTTGGAGAGCTTCGAAATCACTTGATTCTTGAAACCAAGGCTCTGGTTCTTCAAGATAAACTCTTCCTTGAGTTCTTGGAATTTTGCTGCGCACACCTGCGACACGCCGAACGTTCCACACACGACAAAATAGAAAACCGCACACGACACGCAAACAACGACGTCACACGCGAATAGCGATAACTCGCTATTGACTCGACACACACATTGAAAATCATGCCTCATCATTCACACACTACTGTAAGCATGAAATATATATTATCTCATGCCCTCATACCATTCCATGCACACACGCATGCACGCATACGGACAACAAGCCGAATGCAAACCGTAGGGTTGCACCAACATCTTGCCCAGCTAAGGGAGCTGACCCCGCTGCTGACGACACGGCGACCACTCACCGCTCCCCGCGCTTGGAGACCCCTCCTGGTTTTCCTCCTTGGCCGTCTTCGCCACCTCCGCAGCTTGTCGCTATGGACTCTGGGTGGTGACACTGGGGGTGCGGACTCTAGAGGTGCTGGTCCTGAGGTTGCTGACTCTAGGGGTGCTGAGTCTGGGGGTGCTGGTTCTGGGGGTGCCGGTTCTGGGGGTGCTGACACTGGGGGTGTTGTGAGTCCTAGTGGTGGTGGAGTCGTGGGTGCTCCGGCTGGGGGTTCTGGCTCTAGACAGCAGCAGCAGTCTCATCAACAGGAGACCATCTCGCCGCAGCAACTTCGCAAATGGGTTGTTCGGCGGGGCTGGGTTAGTGAAGCTTGGAGTACTCGCGCTGGAGGTGCTGGAGGTGCTGGAGCTGGAGGTGCTGGAGGTACTGGAGCTGCTGGTGCTGGAGGTGCTGGAGCTGGAGTTGCTGGAGCTGGAGGTGTTGGAGGTACTGGAGCTGTAGGAGCTGGAGGTGTTGGAGCTGGAGGTGCTGGAGGTGCTGGAGGTACTAGAGGTGATGGTGCTGGAGGTGCTAGAGCTGGAGGTACTGGAGTTGCGGTGCTGGAGGTGCTAGAGCTGGAGGTGCTGGAGGTACTAGAGCTGCTGGTGGTGAAGGTGCTAGAGCTGGAGGTGCTGGAGGTACTGGAGCTGCTAGTATTAGAGGTGCTAGAGCTGGTGGTGCTGGAGGTACTGGAGCTGCTGGTGCTGGAGGTGCTGGAGGTACTGGAGCTACTGGTACTGCAGGTGCTGGAGCTGGAGGTACTGGAGGTGCTGGAGCTGGTGGTACTGGAGGTGCTAGAGCTGGAGGTGCTGGAGGTGTTAAAGTTATATTTAATATCTATCCTGCTTGCGGTAGTTATTGTAGTGTAGTTTTTTCATTCTTTGTTTGGTAGTGCAACTTCTTTGTTCCTTTGCTATATGTTCTTGCAAACCTATAGCGAAGTCACTCATTCTCGACATACCTCCTTGCACAAACTCTTCGACACCCGCTTGGCCTAGGCTACTAAGCCTAGGCCCTAAGTTAAACCCGTTTCCTAGCTAAGACGCTATCGTGACAGGAGGTGCTGGAGCTGCAGGCGGTACGGGTATTGTGCCGCGCCAACCGTTTCTACCCGCAGCCGCAGTCGTCCCTGCCACCGCCTGACTCGGCACTTCGTCAAGTTCTGAGTCTTCCGTCTTCCACTGGCCTTACTCCGCCTCTCCTATGTCCTCCGCCTGACCAGTCACAGCCACCGTTACTGCCTGGCTCCCCACTGCATGCTCCGTCTCCTTACCCTGCGTAGACAGGCTCCCTGGCAGAGCGTCGTGAGCCTGAGTCTCCTCCTGCCTCCCCTGTTCGCACTGTCAGTCGTGCTTGTCCTCCACCTGATGGCACTTCGTTCTTCCTCTGTTCTACAGTGTGTTGCCTTGCCGTCTCCTCCAGCGTCCTCTCTTCCTGACGTTCCAGAAACTGAGTCCGACCTTGCTCGTGCTGCTAGTCCTATTGTCACTCGTCTCCTCGCCACTGTCGTGAGAAGATTTGAACAAGAATGAATGAACTATGAATGAAGCGAGTACATATAGGAAACCCTAATTGGGTTGTACCCCCTATGGGATACCCCACTATAGCCTACACAACAGCATAAGCTATATATATGTTCTGACACACCCCCATAGGCAAAGTGGGGGAGAACAAGGGGTCACAAGACCAGTCACGCAAAGCACAGCAAGCTCAGGGTGGATCACAAAGTCACCACACAGTCCGAGCACAACGACAAGGCCACAGGGCCAGTTCACATGCAGGAGTGCACATATATATATAGAGCTAGACAAGCAAGAGCAGGTATATATATGTGACAGTACAAGCAAGGTCAAGAGGAGAGCAAGTGAGGCAAGACAGGTACAAGACCCAGCTGAGTGCAGAAGCGCTGATGGTCACAAGGCGCAAGTGCCTTGGTGAACACATCAGCAGTGTTGGCCTCAGAGGCCACGTACGCAAGTCGCAACTGACCACGCTGCTGCAGCTCACGAGCAAGAAAGTAACGGAGAGCAATGTGCTTCGTTCTGTGCTCCAAGCGCTGCTCTCGACACAAGGCCAGCATGGCCTTGTTATCTACGTACAGCACTGGAGGAGAACGAGGCGGCTCTCCAAGGTCAGTCAGCAGGTAGGTGAGCCAGCGAAGCTCCTGTGCAGCCATGGCCCCGGCGTAGATCTCAGCCTCACAACTGGAGCCGAGAACAGAGGACGAGCGAGTAGCCCGCCACGAGACAGAGCCGGAACCAAGACTGAAGGTGTAACCCTGCGACGACCGCTGCGTAGCCTGGTCGTCAGCCCAAGAAGCGTCCGCGTGCCCAGTGAGGACCACTGGACTCCGCCCTCCAAGCACTAGCCCCATGCCCGACGTACTGCACAAGTAGCGCAACACCCTCTTGGCTGCAGCCATGTGCTCTGGTCGGTGTCTCCCACGAGCAACATAGCGTGCAAGAATGCTAAGAGGGTATGCAAGGTCAGGTCGTGTGCAGGTCATCAGGTACATGAGGCAGCCAACAAGCTCTGGGTACGGGCCACTCGACTCTACGGACTCATCCGAAGGCAGAGCTGAGAGCGAGTGGCGAGTAGACAGAGGAGTGGCCTGAGGCGAGGAGTACGTGAAGCCGAAGCGCTGAAGGACCTGCTGCACCATGTGTGACTGAGTCAAGGTAATGGTGCGGCGTGCTCTGTCCCGAGTGATCTGCAAGCCAAGGTAGCTGCGCAGTTCACCCAGGTCTGTGCACGTGTGTCTCTTCTGCAGCTCGGACTTCACGTGGGCGAGTCCAGCAGTGTCAGCTGTGGCAAAGACCAAGTCGTCGACGTACACGAGGATGTAGAACGGCGGCAAAGAAGTGTCGGTGCGCAGAAACAACGACGGGTCAGCCGTAGAGGGAGCAAACCCAAGAGCCGCAAGCGTAGTCCTCAGTGTGTCGTGCCACTCACGCGGTGCCTGGCGGAGACCGTAGACTGGCCGTCGGAGGCTCCACTGGGTGCCAGTAGGGAAAGTCCCAGTGAAGCCAGGTGGACGGCGCAGCCAGATCTCCTCGTGCAGGCTACCCTGCAAGAAAGCAGTGCTGAAGTCAAGAGAGTGGAGCTCGTAGTCGCGCTGAGCGGCTATGTGCAGCAGCACCCGAAGAGTGGTCATCTTCGGGGTGGGAGAGAAGGTCTGAAAGTAGTCAACTCCCTGCCGCTGACTGAAGCCACGAGCGACGTACCGCGCCTTGAAGACAGGTGGAGAGCCCGGCGGCCGCTTCACCCTGAAGATCCACATGCCACTGACGATGTTCGCCCCAGGAGGGGGAACCGCGTCAACGTAGGTGCCTGTGGACTTCCAGGACGCCATCTCTGCATCCATAGCTGCCTGCCACTGAGAGGAGTAGGGACCCTCTACGGCCTCCGCGTAAGAGCGCGGAGTCGGGATGTCTAGTGCATCCGGGTCTCCCTCAGGGGCAAGTAGTACGGACGCGAGATGAGGTGAAGCAGCAGCCAGACACTGGAACTCCTCCTGCCTGTCCTCAAGGACGTCCGTGCCAAGAGCACACTCACCCCCGACGGACGGAGGACAGACAGACGCAGACTCAGCAACAAGACCGGCAGCGTAGTCTAGACGACAGCTAGCAGCAAATTCGACGAGCTCAGCAACAAGAGCAGACGCAGCAGTGGACTCAAAAGAGGGGTCAGTGACGACAGTAGCAAGGAGACGTGTGACAGTAGGACTAGCAGCACGAAGAGAGTCGGACTCTGGGTCGGTAAGTGCAGGAAGGGAGGACTCAGGAGGAGAAGGCAAAGGGGCACGCAGAGGAGCAGTGGACGGACGCAAAGACATCCGGTGCGTGCCAGGGACAGGAGGAGGACGCTGACGCGAACCGCGACCACTAGCGCGAGCAGCACGAACAGGCGACGCAGGACGAGACGCAGGCTCACGACGCTCAGCAAGACCTCCAGTGGGACCAGTGTAAGGAGAGGGAGCAGGAAGTGGGGAGGCGGGCTCTAACTGGGACTGTGACTGAACAGGCTGTGGACACGCTGCAGGAGGAGAAAGACCAAGAACCTGCTGTAGGAGTGGAACGAAGTACGGCCGAGGCCGCGCGGCGACTCCAGACACAGCAGGGACAGCACCCTCAGCAGCAGCACCAGCGCCAACAGCACCTCCAGCTCCAGTACCTCCAGCAGCACCAGCAGTACCCGCAGCAGGACCACCGCCAGGAAGGACAGCAGCAGTCTCAGCACCAACACCCGCGGCAGCTCCAGCTCCAGGCGGACCCGAGGGCCCAGCAGCTCCGGGACCAGCGGCACAAGTACCCTCAGCAGCCGAAGGAGCTCCAGCTCCAGCAGTACGTCTCCAGCGGCGAGCAAACCACTCGCGCAGCTCCTGTGGAGAGAGGGGCTCCCGCCGAGGCAAAGCACCCGGAGAACCGCCAGGTCCCGCACCGCCAGACGCCACAAGGGGAGGTCCAGTGGCCGCAGGCTCCGCAGCTCCAGGCTCAGTAGCTCCAGACGCAGCACCCCCTGGCTCAGCACCCCCAGTCACAGCACCCCCAGGCTCAGCACCCCCAGACTCCGCACCCCCAGGCTCAGCACCCCCAGTCGCAGTACCCCCAGGCTCAGCACCCCCAGACTCAGCACCCCCAGGCTCAGCACCCCCAGGCTCAGCACCCACGCTCGTAGCACCCCCAGAGTCAGCACCCCCAGGCTCAGCACCCGCAGCAGGACCAGAGTCACCAGCAACCTCGACCGGCTCGACTGCGTCTACCTGGGACACACCTGAAGGGGCAGGACCCTGAGGGGGAAGGGGGTCTACCGGGGGGGGACCTGGCACAAGGAAGTGCGGTGGCGGGGGGAGGGAAGGAGTGCGGTAGGGGAAGAGGCGGTAGAAGGGGACTGACTCGTCGAACGTGACGTCCTGGGAGGACAGAACACGACGAGAGGAGGGGTGGTAGAACTGCCACCCTGGGGCGTCAGGGGGGAAGCCGAGGAAGACACAGGGAGCAGCACGAGGGGACAGCTTGTCCGCAGACAAGTCGCGGACAAACGCCCGAGATCCCCAGACACGGAACGCAGACGCATCGCCAACCTTCCCCGTCCACAGCAGAGCTGGGGAGGTCTCCGGCCGGGAGACCCTGGGGTGAAGGTTGATCTGATGTGCCGCGTACCGAACCGCAAACGGCCACAGAAAATGGGGGGCAGCCGCATGCATCATGGACGTACGAGCGACGTCCATGACCATGCCAATGCGGCGCTCAGCAATCCCATTTTGCTGTGGAGAGTCCGGAAGCGTAAAGGTCTGGCGGATGCCTCGTGCACGACAGTAGGCTCGCAGAAGGCCAGAGGAGAACTCTCCACCTCGGTCAGAGTGCAGACGCAGAACAGGAAAGTCCGAGCCGAAGCTCCTCCTGAGCTGGAGACGAGCTGCGCGGATCCAGTCGATCAACACCTCAGTGACATCACCCTTGCTGCGCAAGGGGAAGACTTTGGTGTAACGCGAGTAGTCGTCAACCACCAGCAGGAAGTAGCGCTCGTGACCCTGCCCACGGACGCGGGCCGGGCCCCACACGTCCATGTGAAGCGTCTGCAGAGGAGCCTCTGTCGGGGGAAACTGGGAGGAGTGAGGGGCAGCCCGGAGCCGCCCCTCGACACAGGGGACACAGGAAGGTCCGGGTCCCGAAGGAAGGGGAGGGAGAGACCGGGGAAGACCAGAGACAAGGACACGGGAAGCCATGCCCCGAAGACGAGGCAAGGAGGGGTGGCCAAGACGGTGGTGCCACAGGAGAGTCTCCTGAGACAGGCGGCGACACGAGCAGGGGGCAGACTCAGGACCAGACCTGGACGCAGCAGCAAACACCTGACCCGACGCAGCTACCTGGCCAGACGCAGGGACAGGAGGAGACTCAGTGGTCAGGGTGTAGAGACTCGACCCCGGCCGACGCGAAAACGTGGCCAGGTGTCGGCCTGTGCGGGCGTCCGAGCAGTGGGTCACCCGCTGACTCGCAGGAGTAAACTGGTGAACCCCCGCATCCTGCAGGTCAGCACCACTCACCAAGTTCGTCGAGAACGAGGGGAGGTACAGACCAGACAAGGTGCCCGAGGGGGCAGCCGGACACGGGAGGACAGTGGAGAAGTGAGAGAGGACAGGACCCCCAGAGGGGTCAGCCAGGGAGACTGCAACCGGCCGGCCAAGCGGCGTGAGTGTGGTGCGGTCTCGAAAGAAGGAGCGAGAAGCCCCTGAGTCAAGCGTGAAGGTGAGGGAGGCCGAAGCCGACGCAGTACCTGAGAGCGCAGCCTCACCAGTACCTGAGAGTGCAGACGCACTGGCACCTAGAGCAGCAGCCGCAGAAGTACCTGGCGCAGCAGTACCAATGCCCGGGTCGGGCGGGAAACACCGGTAACAGTCACCCTCCTCACTAATAGTCACAGCATACATGGCAGCAAGGATAGCATCAAAGTCAAGATCAAAGATAGCTACGCCAGCCCTAGACAGCTCTCCCCAACGGGGAATCTCACTGGCCTCGGGGAACTGCTGACGCCAAGCGTCCGTCAGGCGGCCAAAGCAGCGCTGGGTGGGGTGGGCACCCCCACACTGCTCACCCGCGCGGTCGCCGGAACGAAGGACGTAGGTGCACGGACCAAAACCCCCACCCCGCTGACGCTGCGTGTACCACTCACGGAGCTGCTGGGGCGGGGGGATGTCCCGCGAACGCTGCTGCTGCTGCTGCTGCTGCTGCTGCTGCTGCTGACGCTGGCCACCACCAGAGCCGCTACGCTGCGGGGCACCACCCCGACCAGCTCCACCCCCTCCGCCACCGCCGCCTCCACCTCCACCACCACCGCTGCCTCCGCTCCCACCGCTACCGCCACCACCGCCTCCTCCTCCGCTGCTGCCACCGCCACCACCGCCCCCGCCACCACTCCCACCGCCACCCCCACTCCCTCCGCCGCCTCCACCGCCACCTCCACCGCCCCCGCCAGTTCCACCCGCGCCCTTGCCCCCCTTGCCCCTGCCAGGGCGGCGTCTCCCGCTAGGGGCAGACGCCGCGCAGACCGACTCAAGACCAAGCAGGTCGGCAGCAGCAGCAGAGGCAACAGAGGGCAGCAGGGGGGAAGGAGAACACCCCTCAAAGATGGGGGTGCGAGGGTCACCACGAGAGGCTCCTACAGCGACGATGCTCTTCTCCGCCGCCAGGAGGGACTTCTCGAGGAGGTCGACAGTGAGAGTGGTGGGACAGACTGAGAGGAAGTGGTCCCTGACTACGCGAAGGGAGTCAGGGAGGCGTGTGACTATGTAATAGAGAGTGATGTACATGGGGGGGGGGTTCTTGGCGCAGAACTCAGCAGGAAGGGCGGCGCGGTAGCGAGTGTCACTAGTGCGGAGGTGCGTAATGAGGTCAGCGACAGTGGGAAAGGCAGTAAGGTCAGGAAAGAGGTACGGTAGCATGAGGCGGCTCAGGGCAGCAGTGGCAGGGGAAGAGTAGCGCGCAACTACAGCGTCGTACAAGGTCTGAGCACTCTTGTACTGACTAAAGTGCGCGCGCTCAGTGGTAGGCAGGTGGCGACGCACAGCAAGACGTGCAGCAGCATCGCGGGTGGCCCACTGAGAGCGAACAGTGGGGTCAGCATCAGCAGCAGGGGCAGGAGAGGCGCCAGAGGTGAGGTCAAAGAGGGAAAGACCGTCCGCCCTATCGCACTGTAAGAACAGCTGCAGGTCGTCGACCCAGACCTCAAAGTCAATGGCTCGACCCTCAGCGTCAAAAGCGAGGACACTAGGGGTAGCCATGACGACGACAGTGTAGTAGTGCAAGCAGTAGGGGAAGGGCACGCAGTAACAGTGGTGCTGTGCTCACCAGGCAGGGCAGGTCGGGCGGCTCGGCAGTAGGGCGGCCCGGCAGCTGGGCGGCTCGGCGGCTCGGCTGCTGGGCGGCTCGGCTCCCGGGCGGCTCGGCGGCAGGGCGGCTCGGCGGCAGGGCGGCTCGGCGGCTCGGCTCCCGGGCGGCTCGGCGGCAGGGCGGCTCGGCGGCAGGGCGGCTCGGCTCCCGGGCGGCTCGGCTGCAGGGCGGCTCGACGGCTGGGCGGCTCGGCTGCTCTGTTGCTGGGCGGCTCGGCTGCGCTGCTGCTGGGCGGCTCGGCCGCTGTAGAGGAGTGGCGGGGCCGCTGCAGAGAAGGGCGGCGGGGCCGCTTGATAGGGCGGCGGGGCCGCTGATGGGGCGGCGGGGCCGCGAGGAAGGGCGGCGGGGCCGCGCGATAGGGCGGCGGGGCCGCGAGGAAGGGCGGCGGGGCCGCTAGATAGGGCGGCGGGGCCGCGCGATGGGGCGGCGGGGCCGCGAGGAAGGGCGGCGGGGCCGCTAGGTAGGGCGGCGGGGCCTCGCGATGGGGCGGCGAGGCCGCGAGGTAGGGCGGCGGGGCCGCGCAATGGGGCGGCGAGGCCGCGAGTAAGGGCGGCGGGGCCGCTAGGTAGGGCGGCGGGGCCGCGCAATAGGGCGGCGAGGCCGCGAGGTAGGGCGGCGGGGCCGCTAGGTAGGGCGGCGGGGCCGCTAGGAGAGAGGCGGCGGGGCCGCGAAGACGGGCGGCGGGGCCGCTGAGACGAGTGGCGGGGCCGCAGTGAAGGGCCGCTAGGGCGGCTCGACGGAGTGAGGGCCCGGAGCGCGACTCGGGCTGAGCGCGCTTCGGGCAGGAAAAAAAAAAAAAATCGATGTGGTGGGCCCTAAGCACAGTTCCCAAGGGGGAACCTGCTCGATACCATGAGAAGATTTGAACAAGAATGAATGAACTATGAATGAAGTGAGTACATATAGGAAACCCTAATTGGGTTGTACCCCCTATGGGATACCCCACTATAGCCTACACAACAGCATAAGCTATATATATGTTCTGACATGTCGTCACTGACCCTTCCTTTGAGTCTACTGCTGCTTCTGCCTTAGTCACTGAGCTAGTCAACTTTGCTACTACCCGTTGTCTCGACTACGTCGCGAGTCTTGTTACTGAGTCTGAGTCTGTCTGTCCTCCGTCCGTCGGGGGTGAGCTTTCCCTTAGCAGTGACGTCTTTGAGGACAGGCAGTTTGAGCTTGAGTGCCTCGCAGCCGCTTTACCTCGTTTCGCGTCCATGCTGCTTTGCCCTGAGGGAGACCCGGATGCACTTGACATCCCTACCCCGCGCTCTTAAGTAGAGGCGATCACAAGTGAGTACTCCTCTCAGTGGCAAACAGCCATGGACGCAGAGATGGCTTCTTGGAAGTCCATAGGCACCTACGTCGACGAGGTTCCTCCTCCTGGGGCGAACATAGTTGATGGCATGTGGATTTTCAGAGTGAAGCGGCCGCCGGGTTCTCCGCCTGCCTTCAAGGTGCGTTACGTTGCTCGAGGCTTCAGTCAGCGACAAGGGGTCGACTTCTTCCAGACCTTCTCCCCCACCCCGAAGATGACTACTCTTCGGGTCTTGCTGCACGTTGCAACACAGCGTGACTATGAGCTGCACGCCCTCGACTTCTCGACAACTTTCTTGCAGGGCAGCCTTCACGAGGACATCTGGCTGCGTTGCCCACCTGACTTCACTGGGTCGTTTCTTGAGGGTACCCAGTGGAGCCTCCGGTGGCCAGTCTACGGTCTCCGCGAGGCGCCCCGCGAGTGGCACGACACACTGAGGACGACACTTGCGGCTCTTGGGTTTGCTCCTCTCACTGCTGACCCGTCGCTGTTTGTGCACACCGACCCTTCTCCGTCGCCACTCTACATCCTCGTATACGTCGACGACTTGGTCTTTGCTACCGCCGACACTGAGGCGCTGACCCTTGTGAAGGCGGAGCTGCAGAAAAGACATAATTGCACTGACATGGGTGAGCTACGTAGCTATCTTGGCTTGCAGATCACCCGGGACAGAGTACGGTGCACCATCACTCTGACTCGGTCATACATGGTGCACCAGGTCCTTCAGAGCTTCGGCTTTCGGTTCTCCTCGCCACAATCCACTTCTTCGCATACAGGCCACTCGCTCTCAGCTCCACCTTCGGACGAGTCCGTAGAGTCGAGTGGCCCGTATCCAGAGCTTGTGGGTTGCCTCATGTACCTAATGACGTGCACATGACCTGACTTCGCATACCCTCTCAGCATCCTTGCTCGCTTCGTCACCCCCGGAAGACACAGGAAGGAGCACTGAACAATTGCGCAGAGGGTACTGCGTTACTTGTGCAGTACATCGGGCATGGGGCTCGTGCTTGGAGGACGGGGTCCAGTGGTACTCACAGGACACTCCGACGCTTCTTGGGCCGACGACCAGCCGACTCAGCGGTCGTCACAGGGTTACTCTTTCATTCTCGGCTCCGGTTCTCTCTCATGGAGGTCCACTCGTTCGTCCTCTGTGCTTGGTTCCAGCTGTGATGCCGAGATCTACGCTGGGGCTATGGCTGCACAGGAGTTACGCTGGCTGACCTACCTGCTGACCGACTTGGGTGAGCGGCCTCGTTCTCCTCCAGTTCTGTACGTCGACAACAAGGCCATGATTGCCTTGTGTCAGGAGCAAAGACTGGAGCACAGAACAAAGCACATTGCTCTTCGTTACTTTCTTGCTCGGGAATCGCAGCAGCATGGTCAGGTGCGCCTTGCTTACGTGGCCTCTCGGGCCAACACTGCTCATGTCTTCACCATGTCCCTTGGATCTGGCGATCATCAGCGTTTCTGCACTGCTCTAGGCCTTGTGCCTACTCTGCCTCACTTGCTGGTTGCTTGACTTGTCTTGTACTGTGATCTATATGTATATATATACCTGCATGCTTGCTCTTGCTATGTTATGATCACTGTATTGCTTGTGCTTTTATAACTCTGCATGTGAACTGGCCTTGTGGCCACTTGCTTGTGCCAAGAATGCGTGGTGATCTTAAGATCCACCCTGAGCTTTGCTTTGCTTTGTTCTCTTGCTTGAGTGGTCTTGTGACCGTTGTTTGTGCTTGTTATCCCCCACTTTGCCTATGGGGGTGTGTCAAACTGTGTTCTATATCTATAGGCTATAGTGTCTACTGAGTACAACACTTTAGGGATAGACCTAGTACTTGTATAGTGTACTCATCCTTGCATTCTAGTCAACCATTCCTACAGTCAGCACTATTGCTGACATGCTCCAATCCAACAAGGGAAAAAATAGCTGAAGAATAAGCTTTGCCACACTGTCCCTTTCGTGCAGGAAATAAGTTTCCCGTGGATGCAATCTCTATTATTGTGCAATATCTCGTATTTTGCCATCTCTTTTCCTCTAGCAGAGTGCACATCGTATTTCATATCAGTCACACCATCTCTACGTACTTGATTTCCTCTATTAATCATCTATCCTATGTGTTGGGCTGAGAAAGGCCCTTAGGATCTTTGCAGGACTAAATTCTGAGTAGGACAATGTAATAGCGGAAGCGTTAAATGAGAACTTTGTGAACCACCTTGCGCTAGTATGTGAGGGTTGACTCGCTATTGCTTCGATATGTTTTGCTTCGCTTCTGACTTGGTGTTTCGACACGACAGATGCGCTAAATCAATTGTTTCCAACACCCCCCTTCGCTTCTGGAGTGTCGCTGCTGGTGACGTGGTTTTGTCCAGTCAGCAGCATGCAGTACTCGAACTTCTGCTTCCCGGGCTTCTTGGTCAAGTAATATGCTGCCATCTCGGACGTGGGACAGTAAGACAGCTCAAGTCTCCCCTTCTCGATCTCGTCCTTTACGAAGAAATATCGCAGGGTGATATGCTTCGTCCTGTTCGCGAATCCGTTTTTGTTGGCTATGCGAATTGCCGACTGGTTGTCGCAGAACAAGGAGAAGCTGGGTAACTGAGTCAGCTTCGCCTCCTCCAGAAGTTCGCGAAGGTACAGTCCTTCCTTGGTGGCTGAGCAGAGTGCGATATATTCAGCTTCAGCTGAAGAGAGAGCGATTAATTCCTGCTTGCTCGACAGCCAGGAGATGGGTCCGATAGGCTCGAGGCGATAGATGTAGCCGGTGCGTGAGCGTCTGTTGTCGGAGTCGCCGGCGTGATCTGCGTCGACGTAGCCGATTAGTTTAGGTGTCGTAGTCCCGTTCTTGTGGTAGGTTAGACCAACGGTTGAAGTGCTGACGAGATAGTGGAGAGCACGGTCGAGTTCCACCATGTGTTCTGCTTCAGGTTTCTTGAGGTAGGTCGCGAGCTGACTTGCGGAGTACGATAGGTCCGGACGGCAGGTGACAGCTGCGAAGAGGAGGCATCCCAGCTTTCTCTGGTAGTCGCGTATGCCGGCGGGTTTTAGTGGAGCGGATCCTTCCTTGTTATTTCCTGCCGTGTAGCGGTATGGTGTAGAGATGGTGGTCGGCATGAGTGCGAAGCGTTTGGCGATGGTGTCGGCGTATTTTGCGGCGTTGAGGTAGATCGCGTCTTCTTCTTCCTAGATGTTGAGGCCGAGATACTGCGTGACAGTGGACGAGACTGTGAGCGTGAGGTCCTTCTGTAATTCCCCTTCGAACCAGGTGGTGACATTGTTGGTCGAGCCGATGTAGAGTAAATCGTCCACGTAGACGATCAGTAGGATGTAGTCGGTGCCCTTTGTGAGCCGATACATGCCCTGGTCGTGAGGTAGTTGGCGGAATCCAATGCGAATAAGTCTTGCGTGCAGATACTGCTGCCACAGCCTTGGAGCTTGTTTGATGCCGTACAGGGATTTTTGCAGCTGACAGACTTGGTTAGGTTCTCCATGGGAGCCGTGTGGGAGTTCGACGAAGATTTCGGCGTCAACAGGTGCGTAGAGGAATGCGTTGGCGGCGTCGATTTGCCGCAGTTTCTTTTTCTTCATGGCGGCAATTGCGAGGAGAATTCGTAGTGAGGTGTGTCGGCTGACCGGGGCGAATTTCTCGGTGAAGTCGCGTCCGTGCTCTTGGTCGAAGCCGCGTACGACCCAGCGCGCCTTAAACTTGTCAATGGTGCCATCTGCCTTTGTTTTCACACGGAAGACCCACTTCCCGGTGAGTACTGTCTTGTTTCGTGCCACGCTGATAGGGAAAACTTTCCAGGTATTGCGTTCCTCCAGTGCTTTCAGTTCCTTGTCCATGGCTTCACGCCATTTTTCCCTATGCTCCCCCCCCCAGAGCCTGCTGAACTGTGGCAGGCTCCTTAGGAATCTCCGTCCCGTGGACCGCGGTGACAGGCCGAGTATCTGGAGGCCACTCTGTGTGTAGCGGGGGAGAGTTGTGTCCGCGGGATAAGCTGCTTCGTCACCTGCTTCTGGGTCAGGTATGAAGTTGGGTCCTATGCGTTCTGCTTCGTTGGTGTTGACTTCTGCAGGTGTAACGTAACCGTTGTCGGCGAAGTGGTAAAATACTTCGGCGTTGGCGCTTTCGCGAGGATTTTCGTCATCCATTGGGGCGTCGACGGAGCAGTAAGGGAGAGGTCCGGCTTCTTCCGAGGCTTCATCCACGTTCTGCTCGTCCCAGTCAGCTTCGTCTGCTGCCGAGGCAAAGGCTCGGTCACCACGGAAGCCACCTGTGGGGTCCCGATCTTCTTCCAGGTTGGCAAGATACGTCGGAAGGGTGAGTCGTTCGTAGAAAATGACATCACGTGCTGCTACTGTTTCTTTGGAGTGGACGTCGAAAATCTTCCACGTGTTGTAATTTCTTTCGATGCCCAGGTGTAGTCCCCACTGTGCGCATTGAGAAAATCTTCCGGCTCTTGCAGTGTGTGGGCGATACTGTACCATGCAGTCGAAAACTCTTAACATTTTTGTGCTGCCCTGTTTTCCTGTCCACAGCAGGTGCGGTGATGCGTTGTTCGGTAGTGATGACGACGAAAGCAAGTTGTGCAGCATGACAGCGTGGTCCATCGCCTCAGGCCATTGGTGATTGGGCAGTCGCATGCCACGCAGTAATTTGCGCATGGTGTTCTGGAGAGTTCGATTCATCCATTCTGCCACGCCTTGCTGTTGATGGGCGTAGGGAAGCGAGATGAGCCTCTTGATACCTCTTTCTGCCAAGTACTGCTTGAACCTCTGTGAGGTGTATTCTCCTCCTCCGTCTGACTGGAAGCTTTTTAGTTTCACGCCTGATTCTCGTTCTGCTACTGGGAGCCAAGCGACGAAGGCTTTGAAAGCCATGTCCTTGCTCGGAAGGTTAAGGTGCCAAACATAACGCGTAGCGGCATCGATGAACGTGATGGTGTAGCTGTATGCTCCTTGTCCAGGTTCGCGATTGTACAGAATGTCGCTGTACACTTTTTCAAGTGGTGCGTAAGCTTGTGCGCTGGGGTTGTGGTGAGATGTGAATGGCCGATGTGGTAAGTCAGCTTCGGGGCAGGTAAAGCACGTTCCACGAGCTCGTCGAAGTTCGCTTCCATCGGTTAGGAGCAGTGAATCTTTGTCGAGTACTCCTGCTCTGATTGTGTTGTTTAACACCGTGTTGCTTGGATGTCCCATTCGTGCGTGCCAGATGTCTTCGCCAGCTCGATGTCCGGGTGAACGACGGTACAAGTCGGAGTTGGAGTAGAAGCTTGCGGTGAAGTTTGCGCTTCGATGTACTTCGAGGTGGTGCTGGGTTAAGCTGCTACGCAGGAGTCGGTGGAGTGTCGTCGATTGGAGCCGATGCAGTTGAAGGACCAACGATTGGTGTCGATGTTGCCGCTGCTGCTGCCGTTGTTTCTGCTGCTGCCGATGTTGTCTCTGCTACTGCTGATGTTGTCTCTGCTGCTGCCGATGTTGTCTCTGCTGCTGCTGATGTTGTCTCTGCTACTGCCGAGTGTTGAATTGTTGCTAATGCTCTTGTTCGTTCTGCCTCAGGGATGGTGTGCGAGTACCAGAAGCCTTCTGGACTGAAGTCGGGGTCGAGATCCGGTGGATGTGTCCAGGAGGTGAAAGTGACAATCCCGTCGCTGTCAGCGGTGCCAAGATCTGGGACGAAGTCGAGAACGAAGACGTTGTTTTTCAGGACCCCCTTCCCGATGTAGAGACCGCCTTTCCCGTGGTATAACTTGAACTCTTGAGTGGTGCTATCTGCTTCGAGGTGTATGCCCTTCGCCATCAGTTGACTGACGCTCCGTAGGTTGTAACCGAGCCCTTCTGCTATTAAAACCTTTGACATCTGCAGTATGACGTTTGTCTCTCGTGACTGAAGTTGCACTACGCCTTGTCGTCGTGTGCGCAGGTTCTGATTATTGGCGACGGTGATGACGACCTCGCGTTGAAGTTCGTGTTCGCGTTGAACAAAGCGTCCTGAAGAGCACATGTGTTGTCCGCAGCAACTGTCCAAGAACCAGGTATCCTTCCCAGACGGTTCGCTTTGGGCGATGGCTGCGTACGTTGGGTTCGGTTGCAGCGATTCTTGACGTGTAGTCCTTTCGTCGAGTTGTTCTTCTGGTGAGTAGTACGGCGGTGATTCAGTGATGCAGGAGTCGGTCAATCTTGCCATGCAGCTGACGATGTCCCTTGTTCCTTGTGCAGGTTTTCTCGTCGACGTTGTTGACGTTTGAACTTGAGTGGTGGAATTTGCTTGCGTTGAGGCGACTTGACTGCTTGAAGGTCGAAGCTGCCGCTGCGGTGGTACTGACTGTTGTCGGTTAGGGCAGTGTGTGCGGGGGTGACCTGACGTCTTGCAGAGATGACAAAACGGAGGTACGGGTTGTTGACCTTGGTACTTGTTTTGCCGATGGTTGTTGTTGTTGTAGCGCCGTTGAGTGTGGAAAGCGAACTGAGACACTGACGTCTTCCTCTTGTGTTTTTCTTCTTGTAGGTCCATGTCTTGCTGTTCAGCTTGAATTTCAGCGCACAATGCTGCTTCTGAGATCTTCCCATGAGCTCGGAGTATGGCGCGAGTGGAGCGCCAATGAGGACCAAGACCGCCAATGACGACTGTGACGAAGGCGTCTTCTGATATCGACCCTCCGCATCGAAGGAGTTTGTCGCGCAATTCGCAACAGCGGCTGATATACGCCATCCCTTTTTCGCCCGGTTTCATTTCCACTGTTGTCAGTTGTGCCATTAACCGACTCTGATTGACGATGTCTGTTGCCTGATACAGGTTCTTCAGGTGATTGTACGCGAGCTCGGCGGAGTTTCCGTATCCTCGGTAAGACCGAATGTTCTGCTGCTGGTTCGGTGTGACGTTGCGCAGTAGAATTGTATACGCCATCATAGATTGATACGTATACTGCTGTTTGTCGTATTGCGTGCCGTTTGTTGGATATGGCAGGGACCCGTCGAAGAAGCCAAGAATCTGCGCGCCTTCCATTATCAGTTCGAATTCGAATGACCAGGTAAAGAAGTCCTTTCCGTCGAATGGTCTTGACGTCTGCAGTTTTAAAACGTGCGCAAACTGCGACTGAACTTGAAGTGCATCTAGTGTCTTCTCTTGCTGAGGTGAAGGCTGCTGGCGCGGCATGAAGCTGACGGAGCCGCGCTGAGGTTCGTACGGGGCGAAGGTAGGTTGTTGCTGATTTCCTCGTGCGTAGGATGAACTGTCGAGGCTCATCGGTGTTGCGTTGTTGTTGTTGCTGTTGTTTGACTGTGTAGGTGCCCATTGCTGGTGTTGTTCGTAGAAGGACATGAAGGAGAAGAATTTCTCCATCATGTCTGGGTCAAAGGCCGCGGCTTGATTTGCGGGAGTTTCTGAAGACGTTGCTCTTGGTCTTGTTGCCGTACCCTCCTCTGTCTGTAGGCCAGAGGCAGATGGTGGAGTAAGAGTAGTACCGGGAGAGTCGTTAGAGGAGCTTCTCTCCTTCTGCGTTGCCATGCCTTGTGATGTTGTGGGTGTCTTGATTGTAGTTGAATTTGTCCTAATAGCTCTGATACCATGTTGGGCTGAGAAAAGCCCTTAGGATCTTTGCAGGACTAAATTCTGAGTAGGACAATGTAATAGCAGAAGCGTTAAATGAGAACTTTGTGAACCACCTTGCGCTAGTATGTGAGGGCAAAGTAGATGGATTAAAACAGAGGGATACAAGTTTTTATAAGAATACAAAGAATACGAAAGTTCTATCTTAACTGTTTTGCTGTTGCGGTTCGGTACAGTGCCGACTCGGGTAACTGCTCTGTAACGAGTCAGTTATGTGTCCTTGCTGTCGCACTGTACATTTCGTCAGGTCAAAGGTCGGAGACCTTTGACCTTCGCGTAACCTCCAGTAGTTGTTCAACCTCCGAGGGTTGACTCGCTAATGCTTCGATATGTTTCGCTTCGCTTCTGACTTGGTGTTTCGACACGACAGATGCGCTAAATCAATTGTTTCCAACACTATGGAGGACCATTGATAATGCCTTCACGGAATCAGGCATTTGGGAATTTTTAGAGACTGCTGCTTGTGCCTATCCAATTCCCCTTGACCATTCGAATATGACGAAGGCCCAGGCGGGCACAGCTCAACCAACAGCCCCCTACCTGTGATGGTGTCTAGACTAGAGCGACGCCCTCTGCAGTATGGCAGTGAGGCTACGTGCACTGGCCTCCTCACTCCACTCCAAGCTACGCCGCCTCGCCGCCAGCCCCACCTGCGCCAGATGCTGCCTGTCCCGCAGCAGCGCCAGGATGCTCTCAGCAACAACTGACAGGGCGGCAGAGAGGTCGACTGGCAGTGCCATCTGCTCTTCGGGCGGCAGGAGCTCGGCTGCTCCCACGGCGCCGCCCGGGCCGACGTGGATGACGGAAGGCACAGCGAAGGCTGCTGCCTCGACGACCGTCATGCCGTATGCGTCGTAGAGGCAGGGGTGGATGTTGAGCAGACTCTGGATGCGAGGGAGGCAGGGGGAGAGGGGGAGAGGGGGAGAGGGGGAGAGGGGGAGAGGGGGGAGAGGGGGAGAGGGGGAGAGGGGGAGAGGGGGGGGAGGGGGAGAGGGGGAGAGGGGGAGAGGGGGAGAGGGGCGAGGGGGAGAGAGGGAGAGGGGGAGAGGGGGAAAGGGGAGAGGGGGAGAGGGAGAAGGGGAGATTGAGGGGAGAATAGGGGGAGCGGGCGAGAGGGCGAGAGGGGGAGAGAGGAAAACGGGGGCGTGTGGTTGCATGGGAACAGGGACTTGGCAGGTGGGAAGGGGATGCAAAGGTGGGAGGGCAGAGGCAATAGGGAGAATGCAAACACATTGGCACAGCGTATGCTGGGGTGGATGATGAGTGGCAGTGGAGGGGAAGGGAGAGACACGGTTGAGATGAGTGGGGTACAGAGCACAGCTGTGGAAAGGGGCTAAAAGGCACTGGATAAGACACTACCTCTGTGCAGGTACGTTTGGGAACAGATGGTAATACAGGAATGCATGCTCAGGCAGTGACAAGGGCATGCAGGACTATTACCTGCGAGTACAGCTGCGCCATCCTGTCGGGCCCCATGAAGCCATCCACCACCACGGCACCCGGTGCAGCCGCCACCACCTCTTGCAGCACAGCCTCCCCGAAGGCACCGCGTGTGGCGGCAGTGCCGGCGCACAGCAGGGGGGTGACGCCCAGAGCTGCCAGGTGTGGCGCCAGCAGGCGCAGCAGGGGAGGCAGCAAGACGGCGTTCTTCTCGGGGGACAGGCGCACGCAGCACACCAGGTACAGTCGCTCCGATGGCCATGAGGTGGTGCTCACTGCCGCGGTGCAAAGCGGGTGAGCGTGAGTCAGCGGGGGTGAGGGAGTAGATGGAGTGAGAAGAAGTGAGGTGGCGGGGGAGCGTAGGTTCTGCAGCAAAGCATAGATGAAGGGTTGGGGGCAACTGAATGGATGGACGCATGTTGAGGCGTCAATTTGCGAGGTCAAGAGGGAAATGAGAGATATGGAAAGGGGAAGAGTAGATTTGGTGAATCCGGAAGCATCATAGAGAGAAGCAGTGGATGTGACGTGGCAAGGAATACTGTTGTGTCAATTCAAGACACGAGTGTGGAACATGAGGAGTCCCAGGGCAGTGAATGGAAAGGCGTCTGGTCCACCTTCTCTGCCACTGCTTGCCACCCCTCCTAGCCGCATGCCTCATGGGCAGAGGGGGGCCTACTAGCTGCTTCCGCAACAAAAGGATCACCGCGAAATCACACTGACGAGTCATAGACCTTAAGCCCGCAGCACATCCACTTTGTCCCACTGCCAGCACTCACTCTCTCGCCCCGCTGCCACCACTCACTCTCTCACCCCGCTGCCACCACTCACTCTCTCGCCCCGCTGCCACCACTCACTCTCTCTCCCGGCCGCCACCACTCACTCTCTCGCCCCGCTGCCACCACTCACTCTCTCACCCCACTGCCACCACTCACTCTCTCACCCCACTGCCACCACTCACTCTCTCGCCCCGCTGCCACCACTCACTCTCTCGCCCCGCTGCCACCACTCACTCTCTCGCCCCGCTGCCACCACTCACTCTCTCGCCCCGCTGCCACCACTCACTCTCTCGCCCCGCTGCCACCACTCACTCTCTCGCCCCACTGCCACCACTCACTCTCTCGCCCCACTGCCACCACTCACTCTCTCACCCCAATGCCACCACTCTCTCTCTCACCCCACTGCCACGACTCACTCTCTCGCCCCACTGCCACCACTCACTCTCTCGCCCCACTGCCACCACTCACTCTCTCGCCCCACCGCCACCACTCACTCTCTCGCCCGGCCGCCACCACTCACTCTCTCGCCCGGGCGCCACCACTCACTCTCTTGCCCGGCCGCCAGCACGCGGATGTCTTCTCGGAGGGGCGGCAGCAGCGCGTGTGGCTCCACCCCCGCCTTGCGCCGCGCTCCCAGACTGTCTGCCAGGTACCGCGCATCCCTGGGACACAAGGGGGGAGGGGGAAGACGGGAGGGGGAGGAGGGCCAAGTGGGGTTGGGCCAGGATGCGCTTCAGATACTGCCCTGCCACTCAACGTGATCCGAGCGTCAGTGAAATCCATCTTGCACTGTAACCCATCACCCTGTGCGATCACAGCCATCCATTTCACAGCCACTCATCTCACAGCCGCTCATCTCACGGCCGCTCATGGCATCTCACCGTGTGCTGAGAGCCGTGACCACATCCGCCATGGCAACTGCCTCGCTCTCCTTCTCCCGGTAAAACGCCCGCTCCCTGCCCGCCTCCGTCTCCCCCTCCACCTCCCCTTCCCCCGTTGCCTCCTTGTTGCCCTCCCTCTCCCCAGCACTGCCAGCTGCAGCAGGGCCAGTGGTGGCGGCAGCAGGGTGGTAGTGCGAGAGCGAGTAGACGCGGAAGTTGAGGTATGCCATGCGCGGCCGCCTGGGAGCTGCCTGCACACGCTGCTCTGCTGCCTGCCTGCCTGATCTCCCACTCTCGCCACTGCCATCCACCACACAGCCACCTGCACTGCCACCCTCACCACCATGAGCAGCAACAGTGTCGGCCCACACGGGAGCAGCAGCAATGGCAGTGAAGGCGGGCACGGCGGACCAGTCCACCACCAGCGCCCACTGCGGGGCGAACCCAGCCACTCTGCGCGCCACCTCCGTCCCCCCTGACCCCTCTTCGCCCGCCAGCCGGTGCGCCCACTGGTGCCAGCAGCAGCGCCAGTCCAGGCGCCCCCACGCGCCCACTGGCACCTCCACCACGCACTGCTCCACCTGCCCTGCCTCCTCCTCCTCCACCACTCCGCACCGCTCCGCCTCCACGGACTTCTCCTCCTCCTCTGCCCCGTTCCTCTGGCCCCCCACGCTGCTACCTCCGCGCTCACAGGGTGCGCCCGTCGCTGCTGCATTCTGGTTGCCACCTGCCTGCTGAGCCACGCCACAAGGCTGGCCTGCCGAGTGGAGAGAGCCTGTAGGGCGCTGCTGGCGCAGCCTTATGACGATGGGCGCGGAGGGCTCAGGAGGAGAGGCGGATGGATTGGGCGGAGGGAGTGGGGTGGTGCGAGGAGGGGGAGCTGCACTGCAGGGGAAGGGGGAGGGAGGGGAGGTGCGGCAGGGGGAGAGGGGAGCATTGTTGGGGCAGAAGGGGAAAGGCTCGTCAAAGAAGGGAAGAGCAGGTGGCAGGCCAGCGAAGGCAGCACGACTGGCACGAGATCAAAACCTGCTTGGCAAAACTAGGGCCAGGTGCGCGTTCCGCCACCACATCGCCATCTGCTCGTCACACCGCCTCTCCTCAGTTCACCCACTCTCGCACTGTCTCTCCTCGCCTCCCCGCATCCCCCTCCCCGGCCCCCCCTACCCCCGCACCTGACGACCATCACGGAGTGGCCATGAGCGACGAGAGAGCGCACGAGCGACTGCGAGTAGACGCCGTTGCCGCTGAACGTGCCCGCGCGGTACTCCAGAGACACCATCACCACCCGCAACCCCTCCTTCGCTCCGCCATTGCCGTCCGCCGCCGCCCTGCTGTCCGCCTCTGCGGCGGCCTCCAGCGCAAAATGCGCGCCGGGTAAGTTCCCGCCCTGCGCGCCTTCGTCTGCTGCCGCCGGCATGTCCCCCGCTACCGCGCGGAGGTTCCGCGCGCGTACGAGTTCGGACCAGTTATTCTGGCGGCGGAAAGCGACTAGGAGAAACAGTAGGAGGAACGTCGCCGAGGCTGCGAGAACGATCGCAGGAGAATGCAGCAGGCGCGGACGGGAGGGCGGAAATGAGCGACGAGACGTGCGCTCTGAACGACGTACAGAGATCGTGGGTGACTGAGATGACAAGAGTCTGGGTGGTGAACGGGCGGCCGAGCGGGAATGGCGGGGAGCAGGTGTCATAGAAGGCACTCCGCCACTAGCACACCCATCACAAAAATGGACAAATGGCAGAAGTATGTATTTTTTGGTTGCGTAGCAACCCTAGATATTTGGTTTGACATTTTGGGGATATCTTTTGAAGAGTGATACTTATGCACTCTTTGGGGCACCGGTTTGAATGTTTTGAAACTGTGTTCAAACGGATGCCTCAAATAGTGGATAAAAAACACTCTTGAATGGGATCCCCATATGTAAAACCAAATAACGGAACGCACGTACGTATCATGTTGAACCATGAACTTGTGTCAAATGTTGTAGCCTTTAGTGATGCATGTCATATGGGGTAAAGCAGTTAGGGTTAGGTTTATGTACCCCAACCCACAGTATTCAATCATCATTTCTGATTCTGACATGGTATCACCTAGGTTAGGATCTTGTGGGATCCCGATCCTCCCATACCCTAGTGCCCGTTGCGCCCGTACCATCCGCTAGCGCCTGTCGCGCCCGTCCTGTTCCGTCATGTCCCCTCCCATTCGTCGTGCCTCCCTGCCTGTCGCGTCGCGCCCTGCCCGTCCTGTCGCGTCGCGCCCGTCCCGTCCCGTTCCCTCCCGTCAGTCGTGCCTCCTTGCCCGTCGCGTCGCGCCCTGCCTGTCCCGTCGCGTCGCGCCCGTCCCATCCCCTCGAGCCCGTCACGCCTCCCTGTACGTCGCGTCGCACCTTGCCCATCCCGTCCCCTCGAGCCCGTCGCTCCTACCTGCCCGTCGCATCGCACCCTGCCCGTCCCGTCGCGTCGCGTCCGTCCCGTCTTATCTCCTCTCGCCCGTCGCGCCTCCCTGCCCGTCGCGTCACGCCCTGCCCGTCCCGTTGCATCGCGCCCATCTCGCCTCCCTGCCGTCACGTCGCGCCCTACCCGTCCTGTCGTGTCGCGCCCTGCTCAGGCCTTTTAGGCGCCTAGCAGCAGTAGCTCCCTCCCCTCCGCATCAGCTATGGCGGCGCCTAGGGTACTGCGCTTTGATGCCAAGGGTAGGCCGCTGGAGTTCTCTATCTGGCTCCTCCGTGCGCAGCGCCTGCTAGAGAGTCAATGTCAGGCTGACGAGTCTCTGTGGACGCACGCTTCCGGTAACCTTCGTGCGCCCCCCGATCCTGAACCCTTGGGTGCTGACTGTCAAACATTAATCACATAGCCTGTTTAGGCTGTAGTGGGGTAGACACTATGGGGTACAGTTTCTTAGGGTTTCATATTTGTACCCAACTCATTCCTTAGTCAATCATTCATTTCCTATTTTCTCACATGGTATAGAGCGGGTTCCCTACTGGGACCATTCCTTCCTAAGGGCCCACCGTTAAAAGTTTTTTTTTACCTACCTGCCCGAAGCGCGCTTTGCGCTCTGCCCTACGCGGCCCCTTTGCGGCCCCCTAGTGGTCTTCTCTGCCTTACGCGGCCCCCTTGCGGCCTGTTGGCGGCCCCCTTAGAGGCCCCGTTGCGACCCCGCCCCGACCCTTCCCCGTCGCCCGAAGTCGCCCAGTCGCGGCCCCATCGCGGCGCGACCCCGGCCCTGCCCCGTCGCCCATTGCGACCCTGTCGCGGCCCCGCCCTGGCCCTCCCCCCGTCGCTTGTCGCGGCGCGGCCCCGGCCCTGCCCCGGCCCCGTCGCGGCCCCGTCCCGGACCTGCCCCGGCCCCGGCCCTGTCCCGGCCCTGCCCTGGCACCGCCCCGGCCCCGTAGCGGCCCTGTCCCGGACCTGCCCCGACCTTGTCGCGGCTCTGTCCCGGACCTGTCGCGTCCTCGCCCCGGCCCTGTCCCGGCTCTGCTCCGGCCCTGCCCCGGCCCTGCTTCGACCCTGCCCCGGCCCTGCCCCGGACCTGTCGTAGCCCTGCCCCGGCCCTCCCCCGGCCCTGCCCCGGCCTCGCCCCTGGTAAGAGCATCGCCGGGCCGAGCCGCTCTGCCGAGCCGCCCTGCCGAGCCGCGCCGCCGAGCCGCGCCGCCCTGCCGAGCCGCCCTGCCGAGCCGCGCTGCCCTGCCTAGCCGCGTCGCTTAGCCGAGTTGCACTGCTGCTGCTGCTAGCCTGCTGCTGCTCCTGTCATGGCTAGTCCCAGTGTTCTTACCTTTGATGCTGAGGGTCGAGCGGTTGACTTCGATGTCTGGCTAGATGATCTGCAGCTTTTCCTACAGTGCGATAGCAAGGATGGTCTCTCACTGTTCGATCTCACGTCTGGCGCCTCTACTGCCCCTGCTGCTGATGCTGACAGTACTGTTCGCTCGCAGTGGCTCACGCGCGATGCTGTTGCCCGCCTTGCTGTGCGTAGTCACCTACCGTCTACTGAGCGCGCGCACTTTAGTCAGTACAAGAGTGCTAAGACTCTGTACGACGCTGTAGTTGCACGCTACTCTTCCCCTGCCACTGCTGCCCTTAGCCACCTCATGCTACCGTACTTGTTCCCTTACCTCGCCGCTTTTGCCACAGTCACTGACCTCATTACGCACCTCCGCACTAGTGACACCCGCTACCGCGCTGCGCTTCCTGCTGAGTTCTGCGCCAAGAACCCCCCCCCCCATGTACATCACCCTCTACTACCTAGTCACCCGGCTTCCTGACACCCTTCGCTCGGTCAGGGACCACTTCCTCTCTCTTTGCCCTACCACACTCACCGTTGACCTCCTCAAGGAGCGCCTCCTTGCAGCAGAGACTAGTATTACCGCTGTAGGAGCCTCTCGTGGTGACCCTCGTACCCCTTTCTTTGAGGTGGGGGCGGCGAAGGCGGCAGCGGTGGAGGTGGAGGCGGCGGTGGCGGTGGCGGTTGGGGTGGAGGCGGCGAAGGCGGCAGCGGCGGAGGTGGAGCTGGTAGAGGCGGTGCTGTGTAGCGGGGACCCCAGCACCCACCACGCTCTCGTGAGACCCCGTCACCCCAGCAGCTTCGTGAGTGGTACGCAGGGCGCCAGGGGTCTGGGGGTGCTAGTCCCTGTGCCTACGTCCTGCGCACCGGCGACCGCACTGGAGAGCAGTGTGGCGGCCTGCACGCGACCCAGCGCTGCTTCGGCCGCCTGACCGATGCTTGGCGTACCCAGTTCCCTGACGCCACTGAGATCCCTCGCTGGGGTGATCTGCTCAAGTCGGGGGTAACTATCTTTGATCTTGACTTTGATGCTATTCTTGCTGCCATATATGCTGTGTCTATTAGTGCTGAGGGTGACTGTTACGGGTGTGTTCCGCCTGACCCAGGCATTGGGGCTGCTGCTCTAGGTGCTAGTGAGTCTGTTGCTCCAGGTGCTAGTGAGTCTGCTGCTCCAGGTGCTAGTGAGTCTGCTCTCTCACGTACCGCGTCGGCTCAGGTTCTGCGCACCTTCACCCTCGACTCGAGTGCTTCCCGCTCCTTCTTTCGAGACCGCACCACCCTTACGCCGCTCAGTCGGCCGGTTGCGGTCTCCCTGGCAGACCCCTCTAGGGGTCCTGTCCTTGCCCACTACTCCACTGTCCTCCCGTGTCCGGCGGCCCCGTCAGGCTCCCTGTCCGGTCTTTACCTCCCCTCGTTCTCTACGAACTTGGTGAGTGGTGCTGACCTTCAGGGTGCCGGGGTTGACCAGTTCACTCCTGCGAGTCAGCGAGTGACCCACTGTACGTGTGCTCAGACGGGCCGCCACTTGGCCACGTTTACCCGTCGACCGGGGTCGAGCCTGTACACACTGACCACAGAGTCTCCCCCGGTTGCTGCGTCTGGTCAGGTAGCTGCGTCGAGTCAGGTGTTTGCTGCAGCGTCTCGGTCAGGTCCTGAGTCTGCCCCCTGCTCGTGTCGCCTCCTGTCCCACCAGACCCTCCTCTGGCACCACCGCCTTGGCCACCCCTCCTTGCCTCGTCTCCGAGGTATGGCCTCCCGTGTCCTTGTCTCTGGTCTCCCCCGGTCCCTCCCTCCCCTTCCCCCGGGGCCTGCCCCTACCTGCGTTCCCTGTGTCGAGGGGCGGCAGCGCGCCGCTCCTTACTCCTCCGAGTTTCCTCCGACAGAGGCTCCGCTGCAGACTCTTCACATGGACGTGTGGGGCCCAGCCCGCGTCCGTGGACAGGGTCACGAGCGTTACTTCCTCCTGGTCGTTGACGACAACTCGCGTTACACCACAGTCTTCCCCTTGCGCAACAAGGGTGAGGTCACTGAGGTGTTGATCGACTGGATCCGCGTTGCTCGTCTCCAGCTCAGAGAGCGTTTCGGCTCGGACTTTCCTGTTCTGCGTGTGCACTCCGACAGAGGCGGAGAGTTTTCCTCCGACCTTCTGCGAGCCTTCTGTCGTGCGGAGGGCATCCGCCAGACGTTCACGCTTCCGGCCTCTCCACAGAAAAATGGGATTGCTGAGCGCCGCATTGGCATGGTCATGGATGTCGCTCGTACGTCCATGATCCATGCGGCTGCTCCCCATTTTCTGTGGCCGTTCGCGGTTCAGTACGCGGCGCATCAGATCAACCTTCAGCCCCGGGTCTCCCTGCCGGAGACCTCCCCTACTCTGCGGTGGACGGGGAAGGTTGGTGATGCGTCTGCGTTCCGTGTCTGGGGATCTCGAGCTTTCGTCCGAGACTTGTCTGCGGACAAGCTGTCCTCCCGTGTTGTTCCTTGCGTCTTCCTCGGCTTTCCCCTTGACGCGCCTGGTTGGCAGTTTTACCACCCCACCTCGCGTCGTGTTCTGTCCTCCCAGGACGTCACGTTTGACGAGTCGGTTCCGTACTACCGTCTCTTCCCCTACCGCACTGCCCCCCTCCCCCCCCCGCCGCTCTTCCTCACGCCCGTTCCCCCCCCGGTAGACCCCCTCCCCCCTCAGGGTCCTGCCCCCTCAGGTGTGTCCCAGGTAGATGCAGTCGAGCCTGTCGAGGTAGCTGTTGACTCTGGTGCTTCTGGGGGTGCTGAGCATGAGCGTGCGGAGCCTGGAGGTGCTGGGCCTGGGGGTGCTGAGCCTGAGAGTGCGGTGCCTGGGGGTGCTGGGTCTAGGGGTGCTGGGTCTGGGGGTGCTGAGCCTGAGCGTGCGGAGCCTGGGGGTGCTGAGCCTGGGGGTGCTGAGCCTGGGGTTGCTGAGAGTGGGGGTGCGGCACCTGCCGGTGCTGGACCTGGAGGTCCTTCGGGTGCTTTGTCCCGGCGGGAGCTACCCTCTCCACAGGAGCTGCGCGAGTGGTTTGCTCGGCGCTGGAGCCGTGCTGCTGGAGCTGGAGGTGCTGCCGGTGCTGCAGGTTCTGCTTCTGCTGGAGGTACTGGAGCTGCTGGGCCTGGTGGTGCTACTGGAGCCGGAGCTGCTGCGTCTGCCGGTGGTTCTGCTGGAGCTGGGGCTGCTGGAGGTACTGGAGCTGGAGGTGCTGCTGGAGCCGGTGCTCCTGTGGGTGCTGGAGTTGGCGCTACTGGAGCTGCTAGAGGTGCTGGTGGTGCTGGTGGTGCTGCTGGATTTGGAGCTGACGCTGGGGGTGCTGGTGTTGTCCCTGCTGGTTCTGGAGGTGCTGCACGGCCGCGGCCGTACTTCGTTCCGCTCCTTGAGCAGGTTCTTGGTCTTCCGCCTTCTTCTGGTCCTGCTCCTTCCTTAGAGTGTCCACCATCTGTCCAGTCCGAGTCACAGTTCCAGCTGGCCTCCCCTCTCCCTGCTCCTTCTCCCTACGCTGGTCCTACTGGAGGTCTTGCTGAGCGTCGTGAGCCTGAGTCGCGTCCTGCGTCACCTGTTCGTACTACTCGCACTAGTCGTCGTGTTCCACGTCCGCGTCCTCCTGCGGTCCCGGGCACGCATCAGATGGCACTGCGTCCTTCCACTGCACCACAGCGTGTCCCTTTGCCGTCTCCTCCAGAGTCCTCTCTTCCTGCTCTTTCTGACCCGGAGTCTGACTCCCTTCGAGCTGCCAGTCCTACTGTCACACGTTTCCTAGCCACTGCTGTCACTGACCCTTCCTTTGAGTCTGCTGCTGCGTCTGCCTTAGTTGCCGAGCTTGTTGACTTCGCTTCTCACTGTCGTCTAGACTACGCCACTAGTCTTGTTGCTGAGTCTGCGTCTGTCTATCCTCCGTCCGTCGGGGGTGAGTGTGCTCTTAGCACGGACGTCCTTGAGGACAGGCAGGAGGAGTTCCAGTGTTTTGCTGCTGCTTTACCTCATCTCGTGTCCATGCTGCTTGCCCCTGAGGGAGACCCGGATGCACCAGACATCCCGACCCCGCGCTCTTACGCAGAGGCGATAGAGGGTCCCTACTCCTCTCAGTGGCAGGCAGCCATGGACGCAGAGATGGCTTCCTGGAAGTCCACAGGCACCTACGTCGACGAGGTTCCCCCACCTGGGGCGAACATCGTCAGTGGCATGTGGATTTTCAGGGTGAAGCGGCCGCCGGGTTCTCCGCCTGTCTTCAAGGCGCGTTACGTGGCTCGAGGCTTCAGTCAGCGGCAGGGAATTGACTACTTTCAGACCTTCTCCCCGACCCCGAAGATGACCACTCTTTGGGTTCTGCTGCACGTTGCTGCTCAGCGTGACTACGAGCTTCACTCCCTTGACTTCAGCACTGATTTCCTACAGGGCAGCCTACACGAGGAGATCTGGCTGCGCCGCCCACCTGGCTTCACTGGGTCTTTTCCTCCTGGTACCCAGTGGAGTCTCCGGCGGCCAGTCTACGGTCTCCGCCAGGCGCCCCGTGAGTGGCACGACACACTGAGGACTACGCTTGCGGCTCTTGGGTTTGCTCCTTCTACTGCTGACCCGTCGCTGTTTCTTCGCACCGACACCTTGCTGCCGCCGTTCTACATCCTCGTGTACGTCGACGACTTGGTGTTTGCTACAGCTGACACTGCTGGACTCGCCCACGTGAAGTCCGAGCTGCAGAAGAGACACAAGTGCACAGACCTGGGTGAACTGCGCAGCTATCTTGGCTTGCAGATCACCCGGGACAGAGCACGGCGCACCATTACCTTGACTCAGTCACACATGGTGCAGCAGGTCCTTCGGCGCTTCGACTTCACGTACTCCTCGCCTCAGGCCACTCCTCTGTCTACTCGCCACTCGCTCTCAGCTCTGCCTTCGGATGAGTCCGTAGAGCCGAGTGGCCCGTACCCAGAGCTTGTTGGCTACCTCATGTACCTGATGACCTGCACTCGACCTGACCTGGCATACCCTCTTAGCATCTTGGCACGCTATGTTGCTCCTGGGAGACACCGACCAGAGCACATGGCTGCCGCGAAGAGGGTGTTGCGCTACATGGCTCGTGCTTGGAGGGCGGAGTCCAGTGGTCCTCACTGGTCACGCAGACACGTCTTGGGTTGACGACTTGGCTACTCAGCGGTCGTCACAGGGTTACACCTTCAGCCTTGGTTCCTGTTCTGTTTCGTGGCGGTCTACCCGCTCGTCTTCTGTTCTCAGCTCCAGCTGTGAGGCTGAGATCTACGCAGGAGCCATGGCTGCACAGGAGTTACGCTGGCTCACCTACCTGCTGACTGACCTGGGAGAGCCGCCTCGTTCTCCTCCAGTTCTGTACGTAGACAACAAGGCCATGTTGGCCTTGTGTCGGGAGCACAGACTGGAGCACAGAACGAAGCACATTGCTCTTCGCTACTTCCTTGCTCGTGAGCTGCAGCAGCGTGGTCAGCTGCGCCTTGCTTACGTGGCCTCTCAGGCCAACACTGCTGATATCTTCACCAAAGCACTTCAGCCTTGTGATCATCAGCGTTTCTGTACTATGCTAGGTCTTGTTCCTACTTGGCCTCACTTGCTTACCTCTTGACTTTACTTGTACTGTGATCTATATATACCTGCACCTGCTTGTTTACCTTTTACATATAATCCTGCATGTGAACTGGCCTGGCCTTGTGATCCACCCTGAGCTTGCTTTGCTTTGCTTTGCTTGACTGGTCTTGTGACCCATTGTTCTCCCCCACTTTGCCTATGGGGGTGTGTCAAACATTAATCACATAGCCTGTTTAGGCTGTAGTGGGGTAGACACTATGGGGTACAGTTTCTTAGGGTTTCATATTTGTACCCAACTCATTCCTTAGTCAATCATTCATTTCCTAATTTCTCACACTGACCCCACCACTGCGGACATAGATTGTTTTGCATGTCAGCGTGCTGCCCTGACTGCCTGGAAGTCGCGCGACGCTGCGGCTTACATCGCCCTCACCAGCCTCCTCCCTGAGTCTGAGGAGACCCACTTCACCCAGGGTCGCACGGCTAGTGAGTTCTTCACTACGATCAAGGCCCTCTACGCTACTCCCACCACTGTCTTTCTTGGTCGCCTGTTCCTCCCCTTTCTGTTTCCTGACCTCGCCTCGCTTGAGCGCTCTGCGGACTTGATCGCTCACCTTTGTTCACTGGATTCTGTCAGAATGTTATGTTTGTCTAGCCTACAGTGGGGTACTCAATAGCGAGTACAGCCCAATTTAGTGTTTCCTATATGTACTCAACTGCCTGCTAGTGAAAACCCCTCTCTTTCTTGTTTCTAACTTTCTACTGTTGTTTCCAACATGGAATCAGAGCAGGTCGACCCTCACGGGTCGATCCTGTGGATGGGCCCACCCAATATTTCCGCTACTGCTACTCTGTCTATCGCGCGCCTCGGGCACGCACTGCCTGCTTGCCTGCCTGCCGCACGCCCATGGCACGCGGGAGCGCGCGGCGGTTTTCTGGCCGTCGTGCCGCCCTGGGGGCCGCACGACGCCCTACTCTGCCCGTCGTGCGCCCCGTGGCGCGCGGCGGTGCCCTGCCCGTCGCGCGCCCCGGGGCGCACGGCGGTTTCGTCACCACGGGGGGCTCATGCGCGGCCCCCCTCGTCGCCCGTCTTGGCGCCATCGGGGGCCCGCGCGACCCCCCCTTCCGTCGCCCGGCGTGGCGCCCTTGGGGGCCCGCGCGTTACCTCTTCCCGTCGCCTGTCGCGGCGCCCTGGGGGGGCCGCGACCGAACGGGGCCGCGCGTCGCCCCTTCTGTCGCCCGTCACGGCGCCCTGGGGGGCCGCGCGTCGGCCCCTGCTTTGCACCGGCCCTATCCCGGCCCTGCCCTGCCCGGCCCTGTCCCTGCCCTGCCGCTGAGTCCCGGCCCTGTCGCGGCCCTCCCCCCCCCCCCCCCCCCCCCCCCCCCACCCTCCCTACCCGCCAACTACGGCCCTGCCCTGTGTTAGGGTTTGGGGGTGGCGAGTATGGGGTGGCGGGTGTGCGGGGCCTCCCCTGCTCCTCCTCCTCCTCAGTCTCCCACTGCTGCAGCTGCCGCTGAGGGGGGTGGGTGTGTGGGAGACGAAGGAGTGGTAGTAGGGGGGTGAGTCGTGAGAGTGAAACTAGGGGTGCAGCAGGGGTTGGGTGAAATAGGGGTGAGACAGTTAGAGGGAGGTTGGGCGGAGGCAGCCGTCGTGTCGCCAGCAGCGCCAGTAGTCCGGAGGCTACAATCTCCGGTAGCCCAGCGAGCCTGCTGCGCCAGTCGCCCGTGGGTCCGTTGCTCTTGCCGCTCAGAGTTAGCCGTAGAGCCAGTTACCCCAGTAGTCCGGAGGCTACAATCTCCGGTAGCCACAGTGCGCGCCGCTCCTGTTGCCCGTGTTTCTGCAGCTTCACCTGGTGTCTCCTATCTCCTCTCCTCTCACAGTCCCTCCTCCTTCTCAAGCAAGTGAGGCAAAGTAGGCACAAGGTCTAACACAGTAGAGAAGTGCTGATGATCACCAGGCGGAAGTGCCTTGGTGAATATATCAGCAGTGTTGGCCCTAGTGGCCACGTACGCAAGACGAAGCTGGCCACGCTACTGCAACTCTCGAGCAAGGAAGTATCGCAGAGCGATGTGCTTTGTTATGTGCTCCAGTCTGTGCTCCTAACACAAGGAAATCATGGCCTTGTTGTCTACGTACAGAACTGGAGGCGAACGAGGCTGCTCTCCCTAGTCAGTCAGCAGGTAGGTGAGCCAACGTAGCTCTTGTGCAGCCATGGCCCCGGCGTAGATCTCAGCCTCACAATTGGAGCTAAGAACCGAAGACGAGAGGGTAGACCGCCAGGAAACAGAGCCTGTGCCAAGGCTGAAGGTGTAACCCTGTGACGACCACTGCGTAGCTGAGTTGTAAACCCAGGAAGCGTCTGTGTGACCGGTGAGGACAACTGGACCCCATCCTCCAAGTACGAGCCCCATGCCCGAAGTACTGCACAAGTAACGTAGTACCCTCTTTGCAGCATCCCAGAGAACCTTTCGTTGCCTATCGGGAGCAACGTAGCAAGCCAGGAGGCTGAGAGGGTACGCGAGGTCAGGTCGAGTGCACGTCATCAGGTACATGAGGCAACCCACAAGCTCTGGGTACGGACCACTCGGCTCTACGCACTCGTCCGAAGGTGGAGCTGAGAGCGAGTGGCTGGTGGACAAAGGAGTGGGCTGTGGCGAGGAGAACTGGAAGCCGAAGCGCTGAAGGACCTGGTGCACCATGTGTGACTGAGTCAGGGTGATGGTGCGCCGAGCTCTGTCCCGGGTGATCTGCAAGCCAAGATAGCTGCGCTGTTCACCCAGGTCAGTGCAGGTGTGTCTCTTCTACAGCTCCGACTTCACAAGGGTCAGTGCCTCAGTGTCACCAGTGGCAAACACGAGGTCGTCGACATAGACGAGGACGTAGAACGGCGGCAGCGAGGTGTCGGTGCGTAGAAACAGTGACGGGCCAGCTGTACCAGGAGCAAACCCAAGAGCCGCAAGTGTAGTCCTCAGTGTGTCGTGCCACTCGCGAGGCGCCTGGCGGAGACTGTAGACTGGCCGCCGGAGGATCCACTGGGTACCTGCAGGAAACGACCCAGTGAAGTCAGGTGGGCGGCGCAGCCAGATCTCCTCGTGCAGGCTGCCCTGTAGGAAGGCTGTGCTGAAGTCGAAAGAGTGCAACTCATAGTCACGCTGAGCAGCGATGTGCAGAAACACCCGAAGAGTAGTCATCTTCGGGGTGGGGGAGAAGGTCTGGAAGTAGTCAACTCCCTGTCTCGAGCAACGTAACGCGCCTTGAAGGCAGGCACAGAACCCGGCGGCCGCTTCACCCTGAAACGAGGTACAGCAGCTGAAAGACACTCAAAGTCCTCCTGCCTGTCCTCAAGGACGTCCGTGCCAAGAGCACACTCACCCCCGACGGACGGAGGACTGGCAGACGCAGACTCAGCAACAAGAGCAGTGGCGTAGTCTAGACGGCAGGCAGCAGCAAAGTCAAGCAGCTCAGCAACGAGAGCAGACGTAGCAACAGAGTTAAAAGAAGGGTTTGTGACAGTAGTGGCGAGGAGACGAGAGACTGTGGGACTGGCAGTACGAGCGCGGTTAGACTCAGGGTCAGGGACCTCAGGAAGAGAGGACTCAGGATGAGCAGGAAGAGGAACACGCAGTGGAATAGAGGAAGGACGGAGTGCCATAGCATGCGTGCCAGGGACAGGAGGAGGACGCGAACGAGGAATGCGATGAGCAGTGCGAACAGGCGAGACAGGACGAGACGCAGGCTCATGACGCTCTGTAAGACCGCCGGACTGCTCAGTGTAAGGATAGAGAGCAGGCAGTGGGGAGGCTGGCTGTAACGGCAGCTGCGATTGGTCAGGTGGTGGACACAGTAAGGGAGGAGTAAGGCCAGGAGAAGACGGGACTCCAAGAACCTGCTAAAGCAGGGGAACGAAGTACGGTCGCGGCCGCACAGTGCCTCCAGCACCTCCAGGTCCAGTGTCAACAGCTCCAGCTCCTCTAGCTTCAGCGCCTCCCGCGCCAGTGCCTCCAACACCAGCTCCTCTAGCTCCATCGCCTCCAGCGCCAGCTCCACTAGCGCAAGAGCCTCCAGCTCCAGCAGCTCCAGGCTCCGTAGGGTCTCCAGCTCAAGCTCCCCCAACACCACCAGTCCCGGCAACTCCATTACCCTTGGTATGAGCACCTCCAGGACCAGCAGCCATAGTACCTCCAGTACCACCAGCTCCAGTAGTAACTCCAGCACCTCCAGCTCCAACGTCTCCAGCGCCTCCAGCTCCGGGAGCTCCACTCCGAAGGCGTGCGCGCCGAACAAGCCACTCACGTAGCTGCTGCGGAGACAGTCGCGGCGAAGCACTAGCAGGACCTCCAGATGAAGCAGCAACTTGAGGCTCAGCACCCCCAGACTCCGCACCCTCCGAATCAGCACCGCTTGGCTCAACACCCACAGGCTCAGCACCCCCAGGCTCCTCACCCCCAGGCTCACCACCCTCAGACCCACTAACGTCAGACCTCGCACCCCCCAGCTCCGCACCCCCAGACGCAACACCCCCAGACACAGCACCTCGAGCAGCACCTGAGCCGACAGCTACCTCAACAGGCACATTACCAGGGAGAGGGTCTACCTGAGACACACCTGAGGGAGCAGGACCCTGGGGCGGGAGGGGGTCTACCGGAGGGGGACCGGGAGCAAGGAAGAGCGGCGGGGGCAGGGGAGGGACAGAGCGGTAGGGGAAGAGACTGTAGAAGGGCACCGACTCGTCGAACGTGACGTCCTGAGACGGGAGGACATGGCACGAGGTGGGGTGGTAAAACTTCCAGCCATGCGCGTCAGGGACAAAGCCAAGGAAGACGCAAGGGATAGCACGGGCGGAGAGCTTGTTTGCGGACGGATCGCGAACAAAGGCACGAGAACCCCAGACGCGGAACACCGACGCATCGCCAACCTCCCCCGTCCAACGCAGTGTGGGCGAGTTCTCCGGTAAGGAGACACGTGGCAAGAGGTTGAGCCGGTGCGCAGCGTACCGGACCGCAAACGGCCACAGAAAATGGGGAGCAGCCGCATGGATCATGGAGGTACGAGCGACCTTCATGACTAAGCCAATGCGGCGCTCATCATTCCCATTTTGGTGAGGGGAGTCCGGAAGCGTGAACGACTGGAGAATGCCCTCCCCACGACAAAAGTCCCGCAAGAGGTCGGAGGAGAACTCACCACCTCTGTCAGAGTGCAGACGCAGGACAGGAAGGTCGTGGCCGAACCCCTCGCGGAGCTGGAGAGGGACTGTGCGGATCCAAGGGATCAAGACATAAACAACTTCACCCTTGCTGCGCAAGGGGAAGACCGTGGTGTACCGCGTGTAGTCGTCAACTACCAGCAGAAAGTACCACTCGCGGCCCTGTCCACTGGCGCGGGCTGGGCCCCACACGTCCATGTGGAGAGTCTGCAGGGGAGCAGTCGTTGGGGGAAACGAGGAGGAGTGAGGAGCGGCGCGCTGCCGCCCCTCGACGCAAGGAAGGCAGGGCGGGGCAGGCGAGGGCGGGAGGGGAGGCAGAGACCTGGGTAGACTAGAGACAAGAAGACGGGAGTGCATGCCATGATGGCGTGGCAAGGAGGGGTGACCCAGGCGGTGGTGCCAGAGAAGAGTCTGGTGCAACAGGAGGCGACACGAGCAAGAGGCGGCTACCTGACCTAATGCGGACACCTGAGCTGACGCAGCTACCTGAGGAGGCTCGGTAGCGAGTGTGTACAGACTCGACCCTGGCCGACGAGTGAATGTGGCTAGGTGACGCCCCGTCCATGTGCACGTGCAGATCAACACACGCTGACCCCCAGGAGTGGTGGTAGTGACCATCGCATCCTGGAGGGCAGCGGTACTCACCAAGTTCGTAGAGAACGAGGGGAGGTGAAGACCTGACAGTGAGCCGGACAGAACCACCGGACACGGGAGGACAGTGGAGGAACGGGCCACGACTGGACCCCCGGAGGGGTCAGCCAGTCTGACCGGGACAGGTGCAGGGAGAGGAGTGCGGGTGGTGCTGTCACGAAAGAAACAGCGCGAGGCGCCTGAGTCCAACGTGAAGGTGTGCAAGGCCTGAGCAGGCGCAGTACCAGGGAGAGTACCAGACTCACTAGCACCTAGAGCAGCAGCCGCTATACTTGGGTCAGGTGGCACACACCGGGAACAGTCACCCTCAGCACTAGCAGACAAAGCATACATAGCAGTGAGAATAGCATCAAAGTCTAAAGTAAAGATATCCACACCCTGCCTAACCAGCTCGAGCCAGCGGGGAAGCTCAGTCGCGTCGCCAAACTCTGTACGCCATGTGTCACTCAGACAGGAGAAGCAGCGGGATTGTGTGTGACCAACTGTCCCGCAAGTCTGACCAGCCCGGTCACCTGTGCGAATGACGTACGGGCAGCGAGCACTACCCCGAGACGCCCCACGCTGAACGTACCACTTACGAGGTTGCTGAGGCGAAAGGGTCTCGCGCGGACGCCGTTGCAGTTGTTGCAGGCCTCCGCCAGTAACTCCTAACTGAACAACTGCAGAGCGACCGCCACTACTGTAGCCGCCACCACCCCTACTAGTGTACCACTCACGGAGCTGCTGGGGTGTAAGGGCCTCGTGCTGACGCTGCTGCACCCGCATCTGGCCACCGCCAGAAACTCCCCACCGAACAGCTCCACAGCGACTGCTAGGACGGCCGCCACCACTCCCATTGCTGCCACCACCGCCGTCCCCACTCCCACCGCTACGACGAAGAGAAGTCATAGCAGGCAAGCTAGGCGGCGTGCGGGGCGGCAGGGGCTGCGAGAGGGACGGCAGTA
This sequence comes from Closterium sp. Naga37s-1, assembly GCA_947471745.1. Taxonomy (NCBI): domain Eukaryota; kingdom Viridiplantae; phylum Streptophyta; class Zygnematophyceae; order Desmidiales; family Closteriaceae; genus Closterium; species Closterium sp. Naga37s-1. Next base: position 2,166,073 of record CANJKZ010000717.1, on the reverse strand, counting down.
GTAGCAGCAGTCGCAGCAGTAGCAGCAGTAGAGGAGCAGCAGTAGAGGAGCAGCAGTAGCAGCAGTAGCAGTAGCAGCAGTAGCAGTAGCAGCAGTAGCAGCAGTAGCAGTAGCAGCAGTAGCAGCAGCAGTAGCAGTTTTAGCAGTAGCAGCGGTAGCAGGGGCAGAGAGGTCAAGGGGCCGAGGGGCTGAGGGGCCGAGGTAGACGGGGCCAAGGGGCCAAGGGGTCAAACACGAAGGGGCTGAGGGGCCAAGGGACCGAGGGGCCTGGGGCCTAGGGGCCGAGGGGCCGAGGGGCCGAGGTAGAAGGGGCCGAGGGGCCGAGTAGCCGAGGGGCCGAGGGGCCAAGGGGCCAAGGGGCCGAGGGGCCAAGGGGCCGAGGGGCCAAACACGAAGGGGCCTAGGGGCCGAGTGGCCGAGGGGCCAAACACGAGGGGGGGGCCTAGGGGCCGAGGGGCCAAGGGGCCGAGGGGCCTGGGGCCTAGGGGCCGAGGGGCCAAGGGGCCGGGGCCTATGGGCCGAGGGGCCGAGGGGCGGGGCCGAGGGGCCTAGGGGCCGAGGGGCCAAACACGAATGGGGTTGGGGGGGGGGGGGGGGCGCTAGGGGCCGAGGGGCCAAGGGGCCTAGGGGCCGAGGGGCCGAGGGGCGGGGCCGAGGGGCCTAGGGGCCGAGGGGCCAAACACGAAGGGGGGGGGGGGGGGGGGGGGGGGGGGGGCAAGGGGCCGAGGGGGCCAAGGGGCCGAGGGGCGTGGGGCCTAGGGGCCGTGGGGCCGAGGGTCGCGGGTCGCTAGGGGCGACGAGGGTCGCGGCTAGGGCGATGCGTCGCTAGGGGTCGAGGCTAGGGCGACGGGGTGATGGGTCGCGGGTCGCTAGGGGCCGAGGCTAGGGCGACGGGGCGACGGGGCCGCGGCTAGGGGCGACGGGTCGCGGGTCGCTAGGGGCCGAGGCTAGGGCGACGGGGCGACGGGGCCGCGGCTAGGGGCGACGGGTCGCTAGGGGCCACGGCGAGGGCGACGGGGCGACGGGGCCAAGGGGCCGCGGCTAGGGGCGACGGGGCCAAGGGGCCGTGGCTAGGGGCGACGGGTCGCGGGTCGCTAAGGGCCGTGGCTAGGGCGACGGGGCGACGGGGCCGCGGTTAGAGGCGACGGGGCGACGGGGCGACGGGTCGCTAGGGGCCACGGCTAGGGCGACGGGGCGACGGGGCCAAGGGGCCGCGGCTAGGGGCGACGGGGCGACGGGTCGCTAGGGGCCGTGGCTAGGGCGACGGGGCGACGGGGCCAAGGGGCCGCGGCTAGAGGCGACGGGGCCAAGGGGCCGTGGCTTGGGACGACCGGTCGAGGGTCGCCAGGGGGATGGCTAGGGCGACGGGGCGACGGGGCCAAGGGGCCGCGGCTAGAGGCGATGGGGCCAAGGGGCTGTGGCTAGGGGCGACGGGGCCAAGGGGCCGGGCTAGAGGCGACGGGTCGCGAGGGTGGCTAGCAGGGCAGCAGGTGGTGGGCCTAGAAGGGACCTGCTCTGAAACCATGTCAAAGTAACGAACGAGAATGAATGAACTATGAAACAGTTGGGTACAAGTACTAACCCTAATTGGGTTGTACCCCTTATGGGCTACCCCACTATAGCCTACACAAATGTAAAAGCTATAATGTTCTCACACCCCTCACTCCTCCTACCTTCGTCCAGCCTTTGAGCTCTTCGAGACTCTCCACTTGGACGCCTGGGGCCCTGCCTCTTGCCCTGGCCCTGAGCAAGAGAGTTTCTTTCTGGTGGTCGTTGACGACTACTCTCACTACACCACCATGTTTCCTCTGGCGAAGAAGTCTGTGTCAAACTATAATGATATAGTTTGTATTGCTCTAGTCTAGGTGCATTTACTTTGTCCTAGGTTTAGGGTTAGGGCTGACATATATCTTGCTTGTTTGTTCATTTGCTATTTATTCATTCTCATATTTTCACATGGTATAGAGCGAGGTTCCCCCAAGGTGATTTTTCCCCTAGGCGATTTTTCCTAGGCGAAATTTCACTCGATAGTCATGGGCCCACCACCCGCGCGCCTTGTACTAACGCGCAACTCGTCATAGCGCGCGCCTCGTAGTGCATCACCCGTCGTCCGTCGCACGTCGACTGTCGCCCGTCGCCCATAGCCCGTCGCGTTCCCGCCGTCCCCCGTTCGACCCCCCCCCCCCCCCCCCCCCCCCTCCCCCTCCCCCCCGTCCGTTTTTTCTCGTGCGCGACCGTAGAACGCAGGCCCCGTGGCCCACGCGTTAGCAGGCCCCGCGGCCTCCAGTAGCGGGCCCCGAGGCCCTTGCTCGACGGCCCCGTGGCCTGCGCCTAGCTGGCCCTGCAGCCAAAACGTACGACCGCCCCACCCCTTAGCCGCTCGTTGCCGCTCGCTGCCACTCGTTGCCGCCCGCTGCCGCCCGTCCCGCCCGCCCAAACTTACCCTAAACCGCCTCTCAACCGCACTAGACAACTCCCAGCTGTGAGAAACCGCCCTAGACCGTTCTTCACCGCTCCCAACCGCACAGATCCGCACAGAATCGCACTCCACCCATGCTAGCTCCCCTGGAACTGCGCATAACCGCATTCCACCTGTGCTTACCACCCCTGGAATCGCACAGAACCGCACTCCACCGCCCTAGACCGTTCTTCACCGCTCCCAACCGCACTGAACTGCCCTCCATCGCTCCCAACCGCATCCGACCGCATTGAACCCCTCCCACAAGCACCAAAACCGCACTCAGCCGCATTCCACCGCACCAGGCCACTCCTAGCCCCACTTGACCGTCCTACACCATTCCCAACCGCTCTCCATCCCACTCAACCGTTCACCACAGCACTAGACTGCCATCAGTTGCACCATCAGCAGTATAGGCTGCCCCCAGTGCACCACCAGCAACCTAGGCTACCGCCAGCGTACCCCCCACCCTCCCCCCCCCCCCCCCCCCCCCCCCCCTCGTACTAGCTTGCCATGTTGTTGTGGCGACAGCCGCAGCAACAGCAGTGGTCTCAGTAGCATCGGTGGCAGCGGCAGCAACACAGGTGGTTGCAGCTGCAGCAGTGGCCAGTTCAGCTGCAGCGCCTACACCAACCTCCACAACGGAGCCCTGACGGACCCGGACAGTACACACACCGGTACGTGGGAGCTGCAACTGCTATTGAGCCTTATGTTTCCAGTCTTGGTGCGTGTGTAGTTTCCGGTCCAGGCGCCTCAGAGGTTCTTAGTGTGGGAGCTGCAGCCACCACTAGACTAGTACCAGCCTTTGTCGCTGGCTCGGGTGCGACCTCACCGACTGCACGGCTTTCCTTCACCCTAGACTCTGGAGCGTCCAGCTGTTTCTTTCACGACTGCACCGACCTCACGCCACTGCACACTCCAGTCACTGTCGCCTTGGCTGACCCCTCCGTAGGATCTGTAGTTGCCGAGAGCACCACCACTCTCCCGTGTCCAGCGGCTCCCTCTGGGTTTCTCACAGGTTACCACACCCCCTCGTTCTCTAGGAGCCTGGTAGGTGTTAGCCACCTCCATGACCTCGCAGTTGTCACTACTTTCCCACTGCACGAGCCTGTTGCCTCCTGCACAGTCAGTGCCACTGGGGCACCTCTAGCCACTTTTCACAAGGAGTCGGGCTCTGGTCTGTACTCACTACACACTAGGTCCCACCACACTGGGTCAGGTCAGGTTAGGTCAGGTCAGGTAGCTGCTGTGTTGTGCGACTGTCGGAACTCACCCACCCGTCGGTCCTCTGGCACCACCGTCTCCGTCACCCATCATTCCCACGTCTCAGTAGGATGGTAAGTCATCGTCTGGTCTCAGGTCTCCCAGAGTCGCTTGCCCCGCTTCCTCGCTCGCCTGCGCCGCCGTGCACTCCCTGCGTCGAGGGTCGGCAGCACGCTGCCCCTCACTCCTCCTCGTTCCCCCCCACCACGGCTCCCTTACAGACCCTGCACTTGGAAGTATGGGGCCCCTCCCTGGTCCTTGGCCCACGTCAGGAGCGCTACTTCCTGATTGTGGTGGACAAATACTCCCGTTACACCACGGTTTTCCCCTTGCGACGGAAGGCCAACGTGCCTACCGTCCTTGAGCCATGGCTACTAGCGACGGGTGGCGTCCAGGGCCTTTGTGGGCTCTGCCTACACTCAGATCGTGGTGGTGAGTTTTCTTCCACTCGCCTGGAGACGTTCTTTCAGGGCCGGGGGATCATCCAGTCTTACACGCTACCAGACTCGCCGCAGCAGAACGGGGTAGTTGAGCGACGCATTGGTCTGGTCATGGAGGTTGCCCGGACCTCCATGTGCCATGCCGGTGCCCCCCAGTTCTTGTGGCCTCAGGCAGTCCGCTACGCAGCGCACCAGCTGAACCTGTGGCCTAGTGACGCACGGCCACGGGTGACGCCGATCTTCCTTTGGACAGTTTTTCCGGGCGTAGCAGCTGACTACCGCGTCTGGGGTTGTCTGTGCGCACCCGTGCCTGCGTCTTTCTCGGCTTCCCACTCGACGCCTCAGGCTGGGTGTTCTACGACCCAGTCACCCACCAGTTCTTTGCCTATCGGTTAGTTACTACAGGAGTCGCCCCCACCGAGGTTCTGAGGCCTTTTCACCCCCACTGTTCCTCACCCTTGAGCCCCCCCCAGTCGCCCCGATAGCCCCACCCCCTTCGCGTCCTGCCCCGTCAGGTGTGTCGTACGTCACTCCGCAGTCTTCCCCCTCACAGCGTCTAGTCCCTGTCGTGTCTGGGGGTGCTGGAGGTGCAGTTGCGGAGGGTGAGGGTACTGGGGCTGCTGGAGCCCGTCGTGCCAGCTCTGGGGGTGCCGGGGGTGTGAGATTGGAGACCACTCATGAGGACACTCCTGTCTCGACTCAGTGGCCTCGCCCCGCCTCACCCCCTGGCTTGGTTCGTGGTCCCCTACCGTCCCCTCCTGTTCCCCCCGCCCAGTCCCTGTCCTCGTCCCAGTGGACTCGTCGTTCTCCCCTTAGTCGTGCTGTGTCTCCAGAGCCCTGTCGGTCTCGTTACCGTGCCGACGGTCCGTTTCACCTCGTTCTCCGCTCTCGTGTTCCATCTCCTCCTGTCCTTCCACAGCCTCCTGAGTCGTCCCTCACTGTACTTCACGACCCGTTGTCCGACTACCTCCATGCCTCCCGCCCTATCGTCTCCCGTGTTTTTTCCGCGTTGGTCACTCACCCGACTGCACCCCTGTCGTCTGTCTCAGCTCTTGTTACCACTGTCGCTGGCTTTGCCTCTTCCCACTGCCTTGACTACGCCGCTCACTTGGTGAGTGACCCTGCTCGTTCTCCGTCCTCTGGGGGTGCTCCTGTCTTTCCCTTGGAGGTCCTGGAGGACAGGCAGTTCGAGCTTGGTTTCCTTGCGGCCGCTGTTCCTCATCTCTGCGCCATGCTGCTTGCCCCTGAGGGGGATCCAGACGCCCTTGACATCCCGATCCCTCGCGCTCACGCTGAGGCGGTCTCGGGACCCTGGGCTTCATACTGGATAGCAGCTGAGGAGGCAGAGATGGCATCTTATAGGTCCACAGGCACCTACGTCGATGCCGTCCCACCACCTGGGGCGAACATTGTCAGTGGCATGTGGCTCTACAAGGTGAAGCGGCCTCCTGGAGCACCACCAGTGTTCAAGGCGCGCTACGTGGCGAGGGTCTTCAGTCAGCGAGAGGGGGTAGAATTCTTCCAGACCTTCGCTTCCACCTCGAAGATGACCACTCTTCGGGTGTTGCTGCATATTGCAGCCCAGCGCGACTACGAGTTGCACTCCTTGGACTTCTCCACCGCGTTCCTTCAGGGGAGTCTGCACGAGCAGATCTGGCTGCGTCGCCCACCTGGCTTCACTGGCAGTTTCCCTCCTCGGACCCAGTGGCAGCTGTGTCGACCGGTCTACGGCCTGCGCCAGGCCCCCCGCGAGTGGCACGACACGCTACGTACGACTCTTGCAGTGCTTGACTTCTTTCCGTCGTCTGCCGACCCGTCACTGTTCGTCCGCCGTGGCTCGACCCCGTTCTTTGTTCTAGTCTACGTTGATGACCTGGTCTTCGCCACTCCCGACCGACGCGCACTGGCCTCCGTGAAGGAGGAACTGCAGAGGAGACACACTTGCACTGACCTTGGTGAGCTGCAGCGCTACCTTGGCCTGCAGATCACCACGGACAAGACAGCTCGCACCATTACGCTGACCCAGACGCATATGGTCGAGCAGATTTTCGCGCGGTTTCGCTTCCCGTTCTCCAAGGTACAGCCCACCCCTATTGCTGTGGATCATGGGCTTACGGCTCTACCTTCAGACGAGCCATTTGAGTCCAGCGGTCCATATCCTGAGCTGGTGGGTTGTCTCATGTACCTGACGACTTGTACTCGCCCAGACCTAGCTTACCCTCTTAGCGTCCTTGCACGCTTTGTTGCGCCTGGGAGACACCCACCTTCCCACTGGTACGCCGCTAAGAGGGTGGCAAATGCTTTGGAGATCTTCCCGTGAGCTCGAAGAAGTGCTCGAGTGGAGCGCCAATGAGGGCCAAGACCGGCGATGATGACTGTTACAAAAGCTTCTTCCGAAATTGATCCTCCGCATCGAAGGAGTCTGTCGCGCAGTCCGCGACAACGGCAAGTATAAGCCATTCCCTTTTCGCCGGGTTTCATTTCCACTTTTGTCAGCTGTGCCATGAGACGGCTTTGGTTGACGCTGTCTGTTGCTTGATACAGGTTCTTCAAATGGTCGTAAGCCAGTTCGTCGGAGTTGCCGTATCCTCGATAGGAGCGAATGTTCTGTTGCTCGTTTGGCGTCAAGTTTCGAAGAAGTATTGTATACGCCATCAGCGACTGATACATGTATTACTGCTTGTCGTACTGTATCCCGTGTACTGGATATGGCAGGGACCCGTCGAAGAATCCGAGGATTTGCGCGCCCTCCATCATCAGTTCAAACTCAAAGGACCAGGTATAGAAATCCTTCCCGTCGAAAAGCGTTGATGTTTGTAATTTGAGAACGTGTGCGAATTGCGATTGCACCTGAAGCGCGTCCAGTGTCTTCTCTTGTCCAGGTGAAGACTGCGGCTGTGGCGCGAAACTGACAGAGCCGCGTTGAGGCTCATACGGAGCAAAGGTAGGTTGTTGTTGATTTCCGCGCGCGTACGATGAACCATCAAGACTCATCGGTGTTGCTCTGTTGTTGTTGTCGCTGTTGTTTGATTGCGCAGGAGCTGCTTGCTGGTTTTGCTCGTAGAAGGAGATGAAGGAGAAAAATTTCTCCATCATACTTGGATCGAAGCTTGTTGCTTGGTTTCCGGGAGTTTCCGTTGATTCTGCAGCTGGTCTTGTGCCTTCTTCTGTCTGTAGGCCGGAGACTGGAGGTGGAGTAGGGGTGGTGCCGAGGGATCCGTTGGAGGAGCTCCTCTCCTTTTGTGTAGCCATGGCTTGTATTGTAAAAAGTTAAAGAGTGATCTTGTCCTGCCTTGCTCTCATACCATGTTGGGCTGAGAAAAGCCCTTAGGAACCTTCAGGACTAAGATCGGGTATTGTCGTAGAGATGTAATAGCGGAAGCAATTAATGAAGAGTTGCCGTGAACCACCTTGTGCTAGTTTGTGAGAACTGTTGGAAACAACTGATTTGAGCGCCTCTGTCGTGTCGAAACACCAAGACAGAAGCGAAGCAGATCGTATCGAAACATCGGTGAGTCAACCCTCGGAGGTTGAATAACTGTTGGAGGTTACGCGAAAGTCAAAGGTCAGCGACCTTTGACCTGACAAATGCAGCGCGACAGCAAGGACAAACAACTGTCTCGATACTGAGCAGTTGCCCGAGTCGACACTGTATCGAACCGCAACAGCAACAGTAAAACAGTTATCAACTGTATCTCTTCATATTCCTTTGTATTCTTATAAAAGCTTGTATCTCTTTTGTTTAATCAACTTACTTTGCCCTCACATACAAGCGCAAGGTGGTTCATAATCCTTTATTAAACGCTTCCGCTATTACATCATCCTACCCTTGAGTTCTGCCCTACAAAGATCCTAAAGGGCTTTCTCAGCCCAACATGGTATGAGAGCAGTCAGGGCAAATTCAACTACAAACAAGACATCTACAACATCGCAAGACATGGCAACGCAGAAGGAGAGAAGCTCCTCCAACGGCTCTCCTGGCACTACTCCTACTCCACCTCCTGCCTCTGGCCTACAGACAGAGGAGGGTACGGCAACAAGACCAAGGGCATCGTCTTCGGAAACTCCCGCAAATCAAGATGCGGCCTTCGATCCAGACATGATGGAGAAGTTCTTCTCCTTCATGTCCTTCTACGAACAGCACCAGCAAGGGGCACCTGCACAGTCAAACAACAGCAACAACAACGCAACACCGATGAGCCTAGATGGTTCATCCTACGCACGAGGAAACCAACAGCAACGGCCTACCTTTGCCCCGTATGAGCCCCAGCGTGGCTCCGTCAGCTTTATGCCACACCCGCAGCCTGCATCCGGACAAGAAAAGACATTGGATGCACTTCAAGTTCAGTCGCAGTTCGCGCACGTCTTAAAACTGCAGACGACAAGGCCTTTCGACGGAAAGGATTTCTTTACCTGGTCATTCGAGTTCGAGTTAATGATGGAAGGCGCGCAGATTCTTGGCTTCTTCGACGGGTCCCTGCCATATCCAAAACACGCCACACAGTACGACAAGCAGCAATACACGTATCAGTCAATGATGGCGTACACAATACTGCTGAGAAATATCACTCCAAGTCAACAGCAGAACATACGATCTTACCGAGGATACGGCAACTCTGCAGAACTCGCGTACAACCACCTGAAGAACCTATATCAAGCAACAGACAGCGTAAATCAAAGTCGGTTAATGGCGCAACTGACGACAGTCGGAATGAAACCAGGCGAAAAAAGGGATGGCGTATATCAGCCGTTGTCGCGAATTGCGCGACAAACTCCTTCGATGCGGAGGGTCGATTTCAGAAGACGCCTTCGTCACAGTCATCATCGGCGGCCTCGGTCCTCAATGGCGCTCCACCCGCGCCATACTCCGAGCGCATGGAAAGATATCAGAAGCAGCACTCTGCGCCGAAATCCACGCTGAGCAGCAAGATATGGACCTGCAAGAGGAACGACACAAGAAGAAGGCATCAGTGCCCGAATTTGCATTCCACACTCAACGACGCTACAACAACAACAATCGACATCAACCGAAATCAGTACCTCCGTTCTGTCACCTTTGCAAGATGTCAGGGCATCCTCGCTCACACTGCCCTAACCGACAACAGTCAGTACCAACGCAGCGACAACTTCGGCCTTCAAGCAGTCAAGTTGCCTCAACTCAAGCAAATCCGACATCTCAAGTACAAGTCTCAACAACATCGACGGGACAACCTGCGCAAGAAACAAGAAACATCGTTAGTTGTATGACACGGCTGACCGATTCCTGCATCACCGAGTCTCCACCACATTACTCACCGGAAGAACGACTCGACAACAGCACGCCTCGCCGCGAGTCACTTCAACCAAATCCAACGTACGCAGCCATCGCTCAAAGCGAGCCATCCGGGAAGGATACGTGGTTCTTGGACAGCTGTTGTGGTCAGCATATGTGCTCTTCAGGACGATTTGTTCAACGTGAACACCAATTTCAACGAGAAGTCATGATCACAGTCGCCAACAATCAGAACCTGCGCACACGACGACAAGGCGTAGTGCAACTTCAGTCACGAGAAACAAACGTCATACTGCAGATGTCAAAGGTTTTGATAGCAGAAGGACTCGGTTACAACCTGCTGAGCGTCAGTCAGCTGATGGCGAAGGGCATACATCTCGAGGCAGACAGTACCACTCAGGAATTTAAGTTATACCACGGCAAGGGTGGACTCTACATCGGCAAAGCAGTATTGAAGAATAACGTCTTCGTCCTCGACTTCGTCCCAGATCTCGGCACTGCCGACAGCGACGGGATTGTCACCTTTACTTCTTGGACACATCCACCGGATCTTGATCCTGACTTGAGTCCAGAAGGCTTCTGGTACTCCCACACCATCCTTGAAGCAGAACGAACACGAGCATTAGCAACGATTCAACACTCGGTTGCAGCAGAAACAACATTGGCAGCAGCAGAAACAACATCGGCAGCAGCAGAAACAACATCGACAGCAGCAGAAACAACAACGGCAGCAGCAGCAACAACACTTACAACACCAGTTGCAATTTCTTCAACAACATCGCCGCACATTGACAATACCTCACCGACTCCCGCGCAGCAACAAACTCCCACTCCTCGCGAAATTCACAGAAGCGCCAACTTCACCGCCGCCTTTTACTCCAACTCCGACCTGTATCGGCGTACACCCGGACATCGCGCCAGCGAAGACATCTGGCACGCACGAATGGGACACCAAAGCAACACGGTGTTAAACAATACAATCCGAGCAGGCGTACTCGACAAGGACTCACTACTCCTAACGGACGGAAGTGAACTTCGACGAGCGCGAGGAACGTGTTTTACCTGCCCCGAATCAGACTTACCACATCGGCCATTTACTTCTCACCACAACCCCAGCGCACCAGCTTACGCACCACTTGAGAAGGTGTACAGCGACATCCTGTACAATCGCGAACCCGGACAAGGAGCATACAATTATACCATCACGTTCATCGATGCAGCTACACGTTACGTATGGCACCTCAATCTTCCGAGCAGGGACATGGCCTTCGAAGCTTTCATCGCTTGGCTCCTAGTAGCAGAACGAGAATCGGGCGAGAAACTGAAGAGCTTTCAGTCAGACGGAGGAGGAGAATACACCTCACAGAGGTTCAAGCAGTTCTTGGCAGAAAAGGGAATCAAGAGGCTCATCTCGCTTCCTTACGCCCATCAACAGCAAGGCGTGGCGGAACGGATGAATCGAACTCTCCAGAACACCATGCACAAGTTACTGCGTGGCATGCGACTGCCCAATCACCAGTGGCCTGAAGCGATGGACCACGCTGTCATGCTGCACAACTTGCTTTCGTCGTCGTCACTACCGAACAACGCATCACCGCACCTGCAGTGGACAGGAAAACAGGGCAGCACAAAAATGTTAAGAGTTTTCGGCTGCATGGTACAGTACCGACCCCCATCTGCACGAGCCGACCGATTTTCCCAACGAGCACAGTGGGGACTACACCTGGGCATCGAGAAAAAATACAACGCGTGGAAGATTTTCGACGTCCACTCCAAAGAAACAGTAGCAGCACGTGACGTCATTTTCTACGAACGACTCACCCTTCCGACATACCTTGCCAACTTGGAAGAAAATCGGGATCCCACAGGTGGCTCCCATGGTGACCAACACTTCGCCTCGGCAGCAGACGAAGCTGACTGGGACGAGCAGAACGTGGATAACGCCTCGGAAGAAGCAGGACCACTCCCTTACTGCTCCGTGCCCATCCCGATGGATGACGAAAATCCTCGCGAAAGCATCAACGCCGAAACCTATTTCGACCTCGCCGACACGGGTTACGTTACACCTGCAGAAGTCAACACCAACGAAGCAGAACGCGTAGGGCCTAACTTCATACCTGACCCAGAAGCCGGTGACGAAGCAGCTTATCCCGCGGACACAACACTCCCCCGCTACACACAGAGTGGACTTCAGATACTTGGTCTCGTCACCGCGGTCCACGGCACGGATCCTCCTAAAGAGCCTGCCACAGTTCAGCAGGCTCTGGGGGGGGAGCATAGGGAAAAATGGCGTGAAGCCATGGACAAGGAATTGAAAGCACTACAGGAGCGCAACACCTGGAAGGTTGTTCCTATTGGCGTGGCACGAAACAAGACGATACTCACCGGGAAGTGGGTCTTCCGTGTGAAGACGAAAGCAGATGGCACCATCGACAAGTTCAAAGCACGCTGGGTCGTACGTGGCTTCGACCAAGAGCACGGACGCGATTTCACTGAGACATTCGCACCGGTTAGTCGACATACTTCACTACGGATTCTTCTCGTGGTCGCCGCTATGAAAAAGAAGAAACTGCGGCAAATCGACGTCGCCAATGCTTTTCTCTACGCACCCGTCGACGCAGAAATCTACGTCGAACTCCCACATGGTTCTCACAGAGAGCCCAATCAAGTCTGTCAACTGCAAAAATCTCTGTACGGGATTAAACAGGCCCCGAGACTGTGGCAGCAGTACTTGCACGCTCAGCTCACTCGCATCGGATTCAAGCAGCTGCCGCACGACCAAGGCATGTATCGATTTACGAAAGACGACGACTACATTCTACTAATCGTCTACGTAGACGATCTGCTTTACATCGGGTCGACCGACAACGTTACTACCTGGTTCGAAGGGGGGCTACAAAAAGATCTCACCCTCACGGTTTCATCTACCGTCACGCAATACCTCGGCCTCAACATCCAAGAAGGAGAAGACGCGATCTATCTCAACACCGCAAAGTATGCCGACACCATCGCCAAATGGTTCGCACCCACGCCAACTACCATCTCTACGCCATACCGCTACACGGCAGGAAATGACAAAGCAGAATCTGCTCCACTGAAACCCGCCGACATACGCAACTACCAGAGAAAGCTAGGATGCCTTCTCTTCGCGGCCGTCACCTGCCGTCCAGACCTATCATACTCAGCAAGCCAACTCGCCACCTACCTCAAAAGGCCTGAAGATCAACACATGAAGGAACTCGATCGCGCCCTACACTACCTCGTAAGCACTCCGACGATCGGCCTGATCTACTACAAAAACGTAACTACAACGCCCAAGCTAATCGGCTACGTCGACGCTGACCACGCCGGAGATTCTGACAACAGGCGCTCGCGCACAGGCTACATCTACCGACTCGAGCCTATCGGACCTATTTCGTGGCAGTCGAGCAAACAAGAATTAATCGCCCTCTCCTCAGCTGAAGCTGAATATATCACACTCTGCTCAGCCACCAAGGAAGGACTTTACCTTCGCGAACTTCTGGAGGAAGCGAAGCTGGCCCAGTTACCCAGCTTCTCCTTATTTTGCGACAACCAGTCGGCAATTCGCATCGCCAACAAAAACGGATTCGCGAACAGGACGAAACATATCGCCCTGCGATATTTCTTCGTAAAGGACGAGATCGAGAAGGGAAGACTTGAGCTGTCTTACTGCCCCACATCCGAGATGGCAGCAGATTACTTGACCAAGAAGCTCGGAAAGTCGAAGTTCGAATATTGCATGCTGCTGACTGGACAGAGCCACGTCACCTGCAGCGACACTCCAGAGGCGAAGGGGAGTGTTGGAAACAACTGATTTAAGCGCCTCTGTCGTGTCGAAACACCAAGACAGAAGCGAAGCAGATCGTATCGAAACATCGGTGAGTCAACCCTCGGAGGTTGAATAACTGTTGGAGGTTACGCGAAAGTCAAAGGTCAGCGACCTTTGACCTGACAAATGCAGCGCGACAGCAAGGACAAACAACTGTCTCGATACTGAGCAGTTGCCCGAGTCGACACTGTATCGAACCGCAACAGCAACAGTAAAACAGTTATCAACTGTATCTCTTCATATTCCTTTGTATTCTTATAAAAGCTTGTATCTCTTTTGTTTAATCAACTTACTTTGCCCTCACATACAAGCGCAAGGTGGTTCATAATCCTTTATTAAACGCTTCCGCTATTACATCATCCTACCCTTGAGTTCTGCCCTGCAAAGATCCTAAAGGGCTTTCTCAGCCCAACAAGAACAAGATGAGTTAATAATAGCAGAGAAGTACAAGACTTTTATACGATTACAAAGGAGTATGAAAGTTCTATCTTAACTGTTTTGCTGTTGCGGTTCGATACAGTGCCGACTCGGGTAACTGCTCTGTAACGAGTCAGTTATGTGTCCTTGCTGTCGCACTGTACGTTTCGTCAGGTCAAAGGTCGGAGACCTTTGACCTTAGCACAACCTCCGAAGGTTGACTCGAGTGCTTCTTCGCTGTAGTCAGTTCCGTTTTGTGTCGAAGCTTCGATACGACAGAAGCGTTATAAATCACTTGTTTCCAACAGCATGCATACAAAGGGCATGAATGTGCATAGGCTGCAACAACAGTGTCTGAATGCTGGTACCGACACAGGAAATGATCGGAGCTGCCTGGTGGGATACTTAATCCAATCCTCACTACGGTATTACTCATTTTGTATCCCTAGCATTATATGCAAATCCTGTGTCCGCACGCGGTAACGATTGTTTGGAACGATTTCTGTGGGCCCATAATTTCATCTCTGCTGCTCCTTCAGCAAGTCCAGTCCAAACTGCAGCTCTCAAACCAGCAGCAACAGCAGCCTCCACTACTGCTGCCAAGCCGTACCCTTCACTGCGTGCCCTCCCTTCCTGCCTGCCTGTGGTCACACCTTGTCCGCCAGGTTTCCACTGGAGGCACTCCGCTCAGTCGGCCCAAGGGAAGCGCCCGTTGTAACAGCAGAGGGGGCACCAGCAGCAGCGGCGCCGGTAACAGCAGAGCCCCCAGCACCCGCAGCTCCCGCAGCTGCCGCCTCTGCTGCCTTGGCCAGTCTCTCCTCCAGCGCCCTTGCTCCCCTCTCCCTGTGGGTGACAGGAGAGGGGGGAGCAGCGGACGGGGATTGAAGCGGGAGTCAGGGGTTAGGCAGAGCACCCAAAAAACACCCACAGCTAAATGCCAACAGCTGCTCCGGCCAATGTGCGAAATGGCAGGCTAACATGGGCGTATGCATTGCTAGAGGGCTCAGCAGCTGCAAATCCCGAGCTTGTTATTCTCTCAGCCAGCAACTCGTGGCATGACTCAATGTAGAGGGCTCGGCAGACGCAGAAAGGCAGGGAGGCAGCAGGGATAGTGCGCATGGAGGGGCAGAGAACCCACCTGCCCCTTAGCCCACCTGCCCTTGGGGTCACTGCCCCTGATCTCACATGCCCTTGGGCTCACTGCCCCTGATCTCACATGCCCTTGGGCTCCCCTGCACGAGGGGGAGAGAGAGAGCTCACCTGCACGAGGGGGAGAGAGAGAGCTCACCTGCACGAGGGGGAGAGAGAGAGCTCACCTGCACGAGGGGGAGAGAGAGAGCTCACCTGCACGAGGGAGAGAGAGAGCTCACCTGCACGAGGGGGGGAGAGAGAGCTCCCCTGCACGAGGGGGAGAGAGAGAGCTCACCTGCACGAGGGGGAGAGAGAGAGCTCACCTGCGCCGGGAGGCCTCAGCCGGGTCGGAGCCGGGCAGCGGCTTGCCGGCCGCCAGCAGCTCGTCCTCATCCACCACCGCCGCCTGATCCACCCGCCGCCCGCACAGCAGCCGCCCGAGAATGGTTGCTACAGTGCCCACCACCGGTCTGGAGGATTAGGGGACAGTGGAAGGCGAAGAGGGGTTGTGGTGGAAGGGCATTTGTGAAGAGTGAAGGGCATTTGTGAAGAGTGAAGGGCATTTGTGAAGAGTGAAGGTTGGATGGGGGAATCCTCCCAGCACGTAGCAGGTTGGATGGGGGAATCCTCCCAGCACGTAGCAGGTTGGATGACATCTGTATGGTAGCACGTTGGATGACATCTGTATGGTAGCACGTTGGATGACATCTGTATGGTAGCACGTTGGATGACATCTGTATGGTAGCACGTTGGATGACATCTGTATGGTAGCACGTTGGATGACATCTGTATGGTAGCACGTTGGATGACATCTGTATGGTAGCACGTTGGATGACATCTGTATGGTAGCAGGTTGGTAAAGTCTTGCTCAATGCACTCCCAGCCAAGCGTGTTAAGTTCATGCTGACACCCAAAAGAGATGAACAAAACATAAACAGTCTGCTGCATACCAGAAGCAGAACCCAAACAAAATCAAATAGTCTCAACGAAGGAACTAAGGGAACAGAACCCAACAAAATCAGAGAGAAGCAGCGGAGAAAGAAGAACGCAAGGAGCATGTGGAAGCAGAGAGGCTCACCTGAGCGCCTGTGGGAAGAAGAGAGGCTCACCTGTGCGCCTGTGGGAAGAAGAGAGGCTCACCTGAGCGCCTGTGGGAAGAAGAGAGGCTCACCTGAGTGCCTCTGGGAAGAAGAGAGGCTCACCTGAGCGCCTCTGGGAAGAAGAGAGGCTCACCTGAGTGCCTCTGGGAAGAATAGAGGCTCACCTGAGTGCCTCTGGGAAGAAGAGAGGCTCACCTTAGTGCCTCTGGGAAGAAGAGAGGCTCACCTGAGCGCCTCTGGGAAGAAGAGAGGCTCACCTGAGTGCCTCTGGGAAGAAGGTCTCGAAGGCAAAGTCGTCGGTGGGGTCGCCCTTGAGGCCGCTGTCGCCCTTGGGCTGGAAGAAACGCAGATAGGCCCAGCTGGTGTATGTGCCGAATAGGATGAAGGGCAGCAGCTGCCGGTAGTGGCCGATGCAGAAACACAGCACCACCGTCAACAGCACGAAGAGCGACGGCAGCCACTGAGGGCGAAATGAGAAGGGGGGGTTGGGTGAGAGGGAGAGGATTGTAGAAAGGAGGGGAAAGCAGAATACATGAGATGAAGAAAATGAGGAGGGGGGGAATTAGTTGTTGCTGCTAGGGTTTGTAAAAGACAAGACAAAATGTGGTGCGTGCCATTTAAGAACACTTCTGTAATGCCAACTCATCTTGCAAACTAAGTGTTTCGAACACAGCAACCATCCCGTCAACACCACCGCTTGCGCTCGTGCTCTTGCGGTTCGCGGCCACATGGACAGGCAAAACTGATATCCAGCAGAGCGACATATGAAGCATCAGCTGTAATGCACATACACTGTTTCGCCCTCACACCCTTGGCAACAGCCAGCTATTATTCACCACTATGAATGTGAATGTGGGCCAAGCCCGAGTGTAACGCAGCTCAGGCCCTTGCCTCTCTGGCACACGGCACCAGCCACACCTCATCACAACTCCCACACCCCTCACTCGCCACATGTTAACCCTGCGTGCGCCCACCTGCAGTGTGCCGCCCGCGCGTGCAGCATGTGCCCTGGGTTGCGACACACCTTGGCGCGGAACTTGAGGACATAGGCGAGGGTGATGTCCTGCTCGGGCATGAGCTGCTTGACGCCCACGAGCAGCCCCGCCACCACCCCGTGGAACCCCGATATCGGCTCGTACCTGCACACACCAGTGGCGGGCGGTGGAGGTAGAGGGAGAGAGGGCGGGGCGTGTGCGTGGGGAATGGCACGCCACAAGTGAGAATGCGGACGTGTCTCGCCCCCACCAGATGGTGAAAGCCTGGCGAGCACACAATGGAAGGCAGCTCATGTGGTACGGCTCATGTGGTACGGCATTGTGTTGTGTGTTGTCCTCATGCGCGGCACAGCTCTATGCTGCGACACATCACCCGCGCTGCTTTGCTCCCTCCTTCACGACCTCCTGTGACATGCACACGCGGCACCCACCTACCATGGTGCTGCAGAGCCTTGCTTACACTCGGGGTCGGGGGTCAAACACGAATGGCGTGTTACGTTTCCAATTACATGGGCTGAGCTGAGCTCGTGCCATGTGCAGTGCCTCGGCACTCACGTGATGTCATGAAGTAGGGGCACGAGAGCAGCGCACTGAGCAAGGGAAGGAAACTCATGACACAGGGTGGTGCAGCACTTGAACAGGGTGGTGCAGCATTTGAACAGGATGGAGCCGTCGAGTGTGAAGCAAGTAATAGACAGTGACCATGTCAAACGACAGTGTGCCACGTGGGCAGCAAGCAAGAGAGGTGGTGGGGTTCGACTGACAGGAAGTATCCCTGGAAGGTGAAGTAGTAGGCGGTGACCATGGCGATGAAGGTGCACACGGTGGTGAGCGCGACCCCCACACCGGCTCCAGCAGCCGCCCCAGGAACAGCAGTGCTGCCACGTCCGGCACCAGCTGCAGGGGGGAGGGGTGCGGGTGGAGGGGGCGCGGGTGGAGGGGGTGCGGGTGGAGGGGCGCGGGTGGAGGGGCGCGGGTGGAGGGGCGCGGGTGGAGGGGGTGCGGGTGGAGGGGCGCGGGTGGAGGGGCGCGGGTGGAGGGGGTGCGGGTGGAGGGGCGCGGGTGGAGGGGGTGCGGGTGGAGGGGCGCGGGTGGAGGGGCGCGGGTGGAGGGGGTGCGGGTGGAGGGGCGCGGGTGGAGGGGGTGCGGGTGGAGGGGCGCGGGTGGAGGGGGTGCGGGTGGAGGGGCGCGGGTGGAGGGGCGCGGGTGAAGGGGCGCGGGTGGAGGGGCGCGGGTGGAGGGGCGCGGGTGGAGGGGGTGCGGGTGGAGGGGGTGCGGGTGGAGGGGGTGCGGGTGGAGGGGCGCGGGTGGAGGGGCGCGGGTGAAGGGGCGCGGGTGGAGGGGCGCGGGTGGAGGGGCGCGGGTGGAGGGGGTGCGGGTGGAGGGGGTGCGGGTGGAGGGGCGCGGGTGGAGAGGCGCGGGTGGAGGGGCGCGGGTGGAGGGGCGCGGGTGGAGGGGCGCGGGTGGAGGGGCGTGGGTGGAGGGGCGCGGGTGGAGCAGAGTAACAAGCAGAGTAACAAGCAGAGTAACAAGCAGAGTAACAAGCAGAGTAACAAGCAGAGTAACAAGCAGAGTAACAAGCAGAGTAACAAGCAGAGTAACAAGCAGAGTAACAAGCAGTGCGCAGAGCCAACAGGTGCCGCCCACGTGGGAACAAGCTGGCTCTAAACGTTCAGCAGTTTCCATCAAGACTCTACAGATCGATCACTGCATTCGCCCTTAACGCGTTCGACTGAGCGCAGTGTTGGCATCACATTGACAGCACCTTGAGTTTCTCACCGTGAAGAGATGGCGCTCACTAGAACGCCCCACTACCCAAAACGCGGATGTTATAGAGGCGCGGCGGATGCCCTTCAACCCTTGCTGCGAGCTGGCAGGCGTCACACTCACAGTGAAGAGGTGGCGCTCAAAGAGGCCCGCTGTGACGAGATTCCAGGCGAAGGGGATGGTCCTGCGCGCACGGATGGGAGGGATGGGGGCGATGAAGGCCGAATGAGAGAGAGTGACGGAGGTGGTGATGGGTGGGGGAGGGGGGAAGCCTGCTAAGAGCTTGCACGCATGGCATGAGGCTGAAGGGAGGACGCAGGGAGAGGGCCAGCATGTGTGAACACAGGAGGGGGATAACACAAGGCCAACTTGTGCGGGCGGCACTTGCCTGCCGGGCAGCAGCGCGAAGGCGGTGTGCGCGGAGGGCAGCAGCGAGATGACGTAGCCCATCAGCAGCACCACCGCCAGCCCCTTGGACAGCCGCGTGAACCCGCTCAGCGCCGCGCGGCCCTGGGGGAGGAGGAGGGGGAGGGGAAGGGGGAGGGGAAGGGGAGGGGAAGGGGAGGGGAAGTGGGGGGAGAGAGATGTGGCGCGGAGCGTGGAGGGCAAGAAGAGGGGTGAACGTCGGCCACTCTCGGGGCCATCACAC
Source organism: Closterium sp. Naga37s-1 (assembly GCA_947471745.1). Lineage (NCBI taxonomy): Eukaryota > Viridiplantae > Streptophyta > Zygnematophyceae > Desmidiales > Closteriaceae > Closterium > Closterium sp. Naga37s-1. The sequence goes on along the minus strand of CANJKZ010000717.1, from coordinate 2,146,731 downwards.
GCTCAATGAGATGTGAGGGATGGAATGAAATGGGAGACACGGAACGAGAGGTGCGGTCTCTTCGACACTCCAGTAGCACATTCGCCAAAGTGAGTGCGAATATAACGAGGGACGATGCACTGGAGCCAGCGGCATGGCGCTGAACAGAGGGATGAGCAGTGGAACGGAGGGGTCGAGCAGGGGAACCATGGCGACAACATCAGAGTTCAGCCTGCACAGCGCTCGTGCCACAGCCAGCAGCGAAAACTGCAGGCTGGGAGAAGGGTGAGATTACGAGCAGCGCTTGGGGGTTGGGTGCCTGCGCGCTCATTGTGACCCGCAGATGACGCGATACCGCGATAACTCGATGCGACGACTAGGGCGCGTTCCACGTGAAAGATGTCACGATAGTGAAGCTCCTACCCGCGGAAATGCAAGTGAAGTCGCAAACAATGCAAGATCTCAGTGCCTGCCAGATGTTCTACGTGCTATTGTAGAGATAAATTTGTTTATTATCTGGAGGGAGTACATGCATGTTTTAGGGTTAGGAATGCTATATTGCAATGTTGCAGATTATGTTTAAGAGGTGAGAAAAAAAAATTCTAAGAACTAAATCAACGTGATTAATGATGTAATATTGTGAGTAAATCAATTTACCTAATTATATGGATGGTATGCCAATATATTTCTCATGAGTAAACATATCTCTATTTACCCTGCTAGACCCCCCAGCTTTTAGTCCTTGATCTTTGTTGCGATCAGAAGATTGGTCGTGCCTAGGATCACCTCAGGAAGGTTTGCAGAGAGTGTGTTGCGGCGGAAATATTGACCTCAGGTCAGAGTGGAATGACTGAGATAATAAAAATATGCGAATGCATTCGTCTATATAAGAGTACAGGGGAATACGAATCGACCTACTCTAGCCATGTACTCTAAGGGGTACATTCCCTTATTGCAGCGAAACCCAACCGTGCGACTCCAGACAGTTACGAACCTGTTCCCGCCAAAATCTTCGGCACTGCAGCTGCCTGATGCTTCTGCTCCGATGGTCCAGATTCTCCCTAACTATGCGCTATTCGTCTCGTCGTTCCGCCTTTTCGCCTTCGTAATCTCCACTGTGTTCCTCGCTGGCTTCTGATAGGAGTGCGTAGTGTTTTCAAGATTCACTATTCGTAATACCCCCCTTCACTCTTGGTCGTAGCATCTTGACCCGCTTGACTACTCTGCTGAGTTTGGAGCAGTGCTAATACTGCTGACAGAGTAGTCGCTTAGTCAGGAAGTCAGCTGCCATGTCACCCGTCGGGCAATAGGTCAGATCAACCTTGCCCTTGTCAACTTTGTCCTTGACGAAGAAGTACCGCAACGCGATGTGCTTCGTGCGAATGACGAATCCCGGTTTGTTCGCGATCCTATAGACGCTCCTGTAGGTCAAGCCCCTCGCGAAATGCTGCTGTCGCGGCGATGAATTCAACTTCTGCCTGTCAGAATAGGAATGTTGGATTGATTAGGGTTGTCAGTACAAGTAGGAAACCCTAAGGGGTTGTACTCATTAGAGTATGCCCCACTACAGCCTAGAGCATACAAACATAGTTTGACACACCCCCATAGGCATGTTATGTGATGCTATCATTTGCATTCACGTCTGTCTGCCTCCCATCATATGTTCGTGTGTTGCATGCATGGTGTGAGCGCGTACAAGAATTTGTGTGTGGTGTTGTTTGGATTTTCTGAGTGTGTGTGAATGTTATTTGGCTTGGGCAGATATCTGAAGTGACTCCTCTGCTCAAGAGCTTCACGACGAAGCGAGAATCGTCGCGATCGGAGCAAGAACGAGAAAGATATGATCGTTCGAAGTTTTGATTGAGATGCGGCGACTATGGGAATTTGCGGGTTGACTCAATATGGGGTGTAGACTTTTGGGGGTTGGGAAATTCGTCACCATCACTGTAGATGATGCCAAGTGGTTGGGAGAAGCCAAACCAGGTTGGCAAGTGTGGCCAAGTTGGGTGAGGTGGATGGCATGAGTTGGGAAAGTGACAAATGTCAAAGTTGGGGTGCCTATAGAGAGGGGAATTGTGTGGTATGGGGTTTCCTTAGTTGGGGACTCCCTTGGGACCTTCCCTCTCGTCCTCCTCATCCCCTCCTACCTGGTTCCATTGCTACTCCAACTTTCTTGTGTGAACTTGTGAGAAAATTGTGATTCAGTTATGTTTTCTATGGCAGCATACCCCCTAGTGCGCCGAAGTTCATAACTCAAGTTATACTCTATATTTTGATATTATTCAAATTCGTAAAAATAGCCACAGTCAAGGGCTACAACATACTCGAGTTTGAGAGAATTCTAACAGTGCGTTAATCGTCGACGACGTTTCTTGTGACGACGACATTTCTGTCCAGAATTGTAGTTGACGATTTTGAGATATTTCAGCCCCTAATCTTCATAGACTCCGTCCTTAGTCTCTAACAAATGGTATCAGAGCTGATTAAGGACTTTGTGAGGAGTCTTCTGAAGTGTGAAGACCCTCCTAGACACACCATGACCTGTGGGCGTGCCTAAGTGGATTTCTAGAGGTTGGATGTGACTTCCGCTAAGGGGAAACTCTGCCGAAATTTCGTTGGCGCCGACACTTGTGAAACTATTGTGAGACTTCGGTGTGGACAGCAAGGGGGGAGCTGGAACTTGTGCTTGGGAGCATAGGAAATGAATCAAGGGAGTGGAGATGCAGCTGAGAAGAGGAATGAGCCGCCACCATCCAAGATCGAGGCATTGGATGGCTCCAACTATGAGAAATGGAACGGGCGGATGCGGAGTGCATTTAAGCGCTACAAGCTGCTGAAACTTCCGATGGGAGAAGAGAAGATGCCAGAGGAAGGCGACGCCCGCGATCGGTGGATTGAGAAAACCGCGGTGCTGTACGACCTAATCCTTCAATCGGTCAACAACGGCATGTTCCAACACATCAAGGATTTGGTGGAGTTGGATGATTCTGGACCAAAGGCGTGGAAGCTACTACGCGACGTGATTCAGCCCAACACGCTGCCGATGGTGATTGTGTTGGAGAAGGAGCTGGCTGCCCTCTCCATGCGACCGGGCAATGATGTGAAGCCGGTCCTTGACAAGATCAAGGATACCTATGCGAGGATGGCAGCGGCGGGCAGCAATGTGTCGCAGATGCAGCAGTGCACCAAGATCATCTCGGTGCTCGACAACTCGTGGGACAACCTCATCCCCACCCTCAACACTCAGCAGGACCAGTGGACACCTGAGTGGCTACGGCAGCAGATTCTGCAGGAGGACTTCCGTAGGCGCCACTCGGGTGGTGGTGCTGCCAACCAAATTGCTGAGGGGTATGGAGCTGCAGGAGGCAACAGAGGAAGAGGGGGAGGGAGAGGCCGAGGTCGTGGGAGAGGCTTTGGCAGAGGGAGAGGCCGAGGTGACTATAACGAGGGGCATGGGAGCTCTGGTGGCAGGGGGAGTACCCGAATGGAGGGAGCGTGCTGGTACTGCAAGAAGGCTGGACACCCGTGGTTCAAGTGTTTCAGCCGGCCTGAGGGATGGGCACCCCCAGGCATGAAGCCGCCAAGTGGTGAACGTGCACGAGGTGGCGTTGTGCAAGGTTCAGGTGCACAAGGTGATGGTGCACACGGTAAAGCCAACCCTGGGATGTTCCTCATGGTCGTGGATGTGAAAGGGAATGAGGGTGATGTGGGCTCAGTTGGGAAGGTTGTGATGCACCCCCTCACTCACTGGGTGATAGATTCAGGTTGCACAAGTCACATGACCACACGGGCAGATTTGCTTGATGAGGTAAAGCCCCTGGGAATGATTAAGTTTGTGGCTGCCGCTTCAGGTGCTTTGCTCCCTGTGATTGGTGTTGGGAATGCCATGGTGTTGAGAATGCCAAGGTGATGGGAGCCAATGGGGGGCTTGTGGGGCTGGGGAATGTGTTGTTGGTTGAAGGCTTGTCCGCTAACCTTCTTTCTGTGCGCCGGCTGCAGAAGAGCAAGGCCAAAGTGACCTTTGACCCAACCAGCTGCCGTGCAAAGCTTGGGAAGCTGCTGCTATGGAACTTGGAGGAGAAGAGCAGCTGTATCAAGGACCTGTTGCACCTGCCCATCATCCCTTGGAACGGGAAACTTCCAGCAACGGCAGCGGCAGCAGCAACGGCAAAGGCAACTGCAGGAGGAGAGGAGATTGCACCAACTGATGGGGCCTTGGATGCAGTCAAGAAGGTGCAGCAGCCACAGCAGCCACATGGTGAGGTGCTTGCTGGTGTGGATGCGACAGCTGCATGGGCAAAGGCTTCATCTGGGAGTGGTGTGGCTGATTGGGAGACGTGGCACGAGAGGCTGTGTCATGTGAATTTTTATATGCTGCAGAAGTTAGTGAAGGATGGGAGCTTGAAGGGGTTGGAGGTGAAGTGGGCAGCAAAGGAGGTTGGGAGCTGCCCTACATGCCTTGAGACCAAGTTCATGAAGTTTCCCTTCAGCAGCGGCACGGGACCAGCCAAGGCCCCGCTCGCACTTGTGCACATGGATGTGGTGGGCCCTACGAGGGCCCCTTCTCTCTCGGGCAGCCGCTACGTCTTAACCATTGTGGACGACCACACGCGTGCCGTGTGGGTGTACCCTCTCAAGACAAAGGGGGAAGTGGCAGCGACTGTTCTTAAGGAGTGGATGCCGAGAGCTCAAAGGGAGAGCGGACACAAGGTGAAGGTGATCCGCACTGACAACGGGGGAGAATTCATTGGCGCTGATTTTGAGGCGGTGCTGAAGAAGAAGGGGATCCAACATCAGCTCACGGTGCCCTACAACCCTCAGCTGAACGTCGTGGCTGAGCGCTTCAACCGGACCCTGCAGGAAGGTGCTTGCACTCTTCTTGGGCGTGCAGGGCTGCCGGATCCGTTTTGGGTGACTGCACTGCGGCAGGTCGCCCTTGTGAAGAACAGGGTGTTGGCGACTGTTGGGGACAAGCAGTGGGTCCCCTACACCAAGTGGTATGGGAGTGCACCAGCAGTCAACATGCTGAGAGCCTACGACTGCATGGTGGTGTTTCATGTTCCTAAGGAGAAGAGGGGAAATTTGGAGGCTTCTTGGACATGGGGAGTACACTTGGGGCTTGCTAAGGATCACAAGGGCTGGTTGATATGGGACTTGACCAGCCAGCAGCTGACTGTGTCAAGGGATGTGAAGTTCCTTGAGTCCTTGTACTACAAGGAGTGGAAGCAGCAGCAGGAGAAGCTTCCTACTACACCGCTGATCATTGAGGCCGATGAGGTGCAGCGGCCTTCGAGGCAAGTACAATTCACTGTCTCAGAGGAGGAGATCTCTGGGGTGACTGAGGATGGGGAAGAACTTGAGTGGAGGAGCAGCAGCAGCAGCAGCAAGATGCTCCACCACGTACCCAACGTCCACCAGACCGTCCTAGGAGGGATGTGTGCCCTCCTAACAGGCTGACCTATCCTAGCTTTAGAAAGCCAAAGTTGGTACAGACTGGGAGTGTGGCTGAGCAGTGTGATGAGGATGAGATAGCACACTGCTACTGAGTAGCTGTCCCTGAGCCCAAGACGCTAGTTGAGGCCTTGAGTGGGCCCGATGCTGAGAAGTGGAAGCAGAGTGTGAAGGAGGAGTATGACTCTCTGCTGGAGAATGAAACGTGGGAGCTATGTGAGCTGCCTCCTGGGAAGAAGGCCATTTCTTCCAAGCTGATCTTCAGGCACAAGTACAGACCTAATAGGGAGCTGACCCGCTACAAGTAAAGGCTTGTGGCTAAGGGGTTCCAGCAGATAAAGGGGAAGGACTTTGACGAGATCTTTGCTCCTGTTGGGAAAGGGACTACACTGAGGGTGATGTTGGGAACGGCTGCAAACCGTGGATGGAGGATCAAGCAGATGGACATCACAACTGCTTTCCTCAATGGGATCATCCTAGAGGAGCTGTACATACAGCAGCCTGAGGGGTTGGATGATGGGAGCGGCAGGGTGTGCAGGCTCAAGAAGGCCATCTATGGCCTGAAGCAGGCTCGTCGCGCATGGTACCACAAGCTAGAGGAGACACTGCTGGCTGGGGGTTTCAAGAAGAGCGAGTGTGATCACAGCTTGTTCCTGCTGCAAGAAAAGGAGCAGTTCCTCATGCTCCTGGTGTATGTGGATGACATCCTTCTCCTCTCGGAGTCATCTGCAACGATTGAGCATGTGGAGGAGATTCTGGAGATGTAGTTCAAGTGCTCGAAAATGGGAGATGTCAAGTATTACCTTGGAATGCATGTGGAGAGAGACCTTGACAAGGGAGTGTTGAGGTTGCACCAGAGGAAGTACTGTGAGGGGCTGGCTGAGAAGTATGGGCTGCAAGATGGAGGAAAGCCAGCCACCCCACTACCTTTGGGTTTCACTGTGGAGCCCTGTGCTGATGAGGAGGTGGTGGGTGAGAGTGACAGGAAGCTGTTTCATTCCATGGTGGGGGCACTCAACTATGTGGCAAACCACACATTGCCTTTGCTACATCCAGGCTTGCTAGTGTGGTCTCACGCCCCAGTCATGAGCAGCTAGAAGCGGCCAAGAGGTTGGTCCGCTATGTGAGTGCTACAGCATCTGTGGGTTTGGAGTACAGTGCTGTGCGACAGAGGCTGCAGAGGGGTGCAGCCGATTTGAGCCAGGGGGAGATGCTCTTGACTTGCTACACCGACACTAGCTTCAACTCTGTAAAGGCGGATGACACCAGCATTAGAGGCTATGTATCCTGTTTGGAGGTGGTGCAGTGAGCTGGCGCAGCAAGAAGCAGAACGAGGTGGGGCTGTCCTCGTGTGAGACTGAGTACATGGCCCTTCATCATGGGGTGAAGGAGGTGGTGTGGATGAGGCGTTTGTTGGAGGAGATCAAAGTGTGCCAGAGGGAGCCGACAGTAATGTTTTGTGACAATAAGTCAGCTGTGAAGCTTGCAAAGAATGCATGTCTTCATGGCCTGACAAAGCACATCAGGCCAAAGTGGCACTGGGTGAGGAGGCTCCTAGACAAGGAAGTGCGGCTGGAGATTGTGAAGACCTATCAGCAGGCGGCTGACATTCTCACCAAGCGCCTGGCTGAACCTGAGCACTGGAAGGGCATGAAACTTGCTAGGATGAGTGTGCATTGAGGGTGCATGCATGAGCTTTAGCATGTGGGATGATGGTAGGCAGCCAGAGCGGGAGTTTGTTATGTGATGCTATCATTTGCATTCACGTCTGTCTGCCTCCCATCATATGTTCGTGTGTTGCATGCATGGTGTGAGCGTTTGCAAGAATTTGTGTGTGGTGTTGTTTGGATTTTCTGAGTGTGTGTGAATGTTATTTGGCTTGAGCAGATATCTGAAGTGACTCCTCTACTCAGGAGCTTCAGGACGAACCGAGAATCACCGCGATCGGAGCAAGAACGAGAAAGATATGATCGTTCGAAGTTTTGATTGAGATGCGGCGACTATGGGAATTTGCGGGTTGACTCAATATGGGGTACAGACTTTTGGGGTTGGGAAATTCGTCACCATCACTGTAGATGATGCCAAGTGGTTGGGAGAAGCCAAACCAGGTTGGCAAGTGTGGCCAAGTTGGGTGAGGTGAATGACATGAGTTGGGAAAGTGACAAATGTCAAAGTTGGGGTGCCTATAGAGAGGGGAATTGTGTGGTATGGGGTTTCCTTAGTTGGGGACTCCCTTGGGACCTTCCCTCTCGTCCTCTTCATCCCCTCCTACCCTGGATCCATTGCTACTCCAACTTTCTTGTGTGAACTTGTGAGAAAATTGTGATTCAGTTACGTTTTCTATGGCAGCATACCCCCTAGTGCGCCGAAGTTCATAACTCAAGTTATACTCCATATTGTGATACTATTCAAATTGGGAAAGATAGCCATGGTCAAGGGCTACAACATACTCGAGTTTGAGAGAATTCTAACAGTGCGTTAATCGTCGACGACATTTCTTGTGACGGCGACTTTTCTATCCAGAATTGTAGTTGACGATTTTGAGATATTTCAGCCCCTAATCTTCATAGACTCCGTCCTTAGTCTCTAACAAGGCAAAGTGGGGGATAGCAAACACAACGGATGATCACTAGACCAGTCAAGCAAGAGAACAAAGCAAAGCAAAGCTCAGGGTGGATCTCAAGATCACCACGCATTCTGAGCAGAAGCAAGCGGCCACAAGGCCAGTTCACATTCAGAGTTTATAATAGCAAGAGGAGTACACTGATCACAACCTAGGAAGTATAAAAATGCAGGTATACTCATATATTGTAGTGTACAACAAGAGCAAGATCAAGAGACAAGCAAGTGAGGGAGAGTGGGCACAAGCTCAAGAGCAGTGCAGAAACCCAAGGGCATTGGTGACGACATTAGCAGTGTTGGCCCTTGTAGCCACGTAAGCAAGACGAAGCTGACCACGTTGCTGCAGCTCTCGCTTGAGCAATGTGCTTCATTCTGTGCTCCAGTCTCTGGTCTTGACACAAAGCAATCATGGCCTTGTTGTCGACGTACAAAACTGGAGGAGAACGAGGCCGTTCCCACAAGTCGGTTAGCAAGTAGGTCAGCCAGTGGAGCTCCTGTGCAGCCATAGCCCCAGCGTAGATCCCGGCCTCACAGCTGGAACTAAGGACAGAAGACGAGCAAATGGACCTCCACGAGACAGAACCAGTGCCGAGGCTGAAGCTGTACCCCTGTGTCGACCGGTGAGTCTTCTAATCGTCAGTCGTGGAAGCACCTGAGTGACCGGTGAGAACAACTGAACCCTGTCCTCCAAGCACAAGCCCCACGCCCGATGTACTGCACAAGTAGCGCAGTACCCTCTTCGCAGCATCCCAGTGCACCTTTCGGTGTCTACCGGGAGCCACGTAGCGAGCCAGGAGTCTGAGAGAGTACGCGAGGTCAGGTCGTGTGCACGTCATCAAGTACATGAGGCAACCCACAAGCTCTGGGTACGGACCACTCGGCTCTACGGACTCGTCCGAAGGTGGAGCTGAGAGCGAGTGGCCGGTAGACAGAGGAGTGGACTGTGGCGAGGACCACGAGAAGTGGAAGTGCTGAAGGACCTGCTGACCTCAGTGTCAGCAATAGCAAATACCAAGTCGTCAACGTACAGGAGAACGTAGAACAGCGGCAGAGAAGTGTCTGTGCGCAGAAACAGCGAAGGGTGAACACTCGAGGGAGCAAAGCCAAGAGCCGCAAGTGTATTCCTCAGTGTGTCATGCCACTCACGGGGCGCCTGCCGTAGGCCATAGACTGGTCGCCGAAGACTCCACTGAATACGCTCAGCAAACGACCCAGTGAAGCCACGTGGGCGGCGCAACCAGATAGCCTCATGAAGGCTGCCCTGCAGGAAGGCTGTCGAGAAGTCGAGGGAGTGCAGCTCATAGTCGCGCTGTGCTGCAACGTGCAGTAGCACTTGAAGAGTGGTCATCTTCGGGGAGGGGGAGAAGGTCTGGAAGAAGTCAACCCCCTCATGCCGACTGAAGCCTCGCGCAACATAACGTGCCTTGAAGGAAGGCGGAGAACCCGGCGGCCGCTTCACCCTGAAAATCCACATGCCATCGACTATGTTCACCCCAGGTTGGGAAACCTCGTCGACGTAGGTGCCTGTGGACTTCCAGGAAGCCATCTTTACGTCCATGGCTATCTGCCACTGAGAGGAGTATGGACCTGTGATCGCCTCTGCGTAAGTGCGTGGGGTCGGGATGTCCAGTGCATCCGGGTCTCCCTCAGGGCAAAGTAGCGAGGACGCGAGATGAGGTGCAGCGGCCGCTAGGCACTCCAACTCAAACTGCCTGTCCTCAAGAACGTCACAGCCAAGGGCAAGCTCACCCCCGACGGACGGAGGACAGGAAGAGTCAAAAACAAGACTCGCATCGTAGTCAAGGCGGCACAAAGGAGCAAAGTCAACAAGCTCAGCAACTAAGGCAGACGCAGCAGCAGACTCAAAGGAAGTGTCAGTCACAACTGTGGCAAGGAGACGAGTGACAGTCGGACTGGCAGTACGGACAAGGTCTGACTCAGGGTCAGGAACGTGAGGAAGAGAAGATGCAGGAAGAGACTGCAGGACAACACGATGTGGAACAGAGGAAGGACAAAGTGCCATTCGGTGAGTGCCTGGCACAGATGGAGCACGAGGACGGACAATACGACGACCGCGAACAGGTGTGGAAGGACGAGTCTCAGGCTCACGGCTCTCAAAGAAAAACTCAGTCACCTCCGTGTGGGGAGCAGGAGCAGGCAGTGGGGAGCCAGGTAGTAGCTGTGGCTGAGACTGGTCAGTCGGTGGGAACAGCAACGAAGGAGTAGTACCAGCAACCGGGAACTCAGTAGCAGCAGGCAGGAGACTGAGAAGGTGACGAAGCGCAGACTGCTGCGGCTTAGTAGTCACACCCCCAGAACCTCGAGTCCCGGTACGAACAGCACCCCCAGAACCAGCACCACCAGCTCCACCACTAGGACTGCCCCAACAGACAGCCCACGCGCGAAGCTGCTGCGGCGAGAGCGACTCCTGCCGACTAGCACCACCAACTCCAGTACCTCCAGTAGCACCTCCAGTGTCAGCACCGCCAGTACCCCCAACTCGTGGAACAACAGCACTAGCACCTATAGGGCCAGCACCTCCAGTACCTCCAGCATGGCCAACTCTAGGGACACCAACACCAGCACCTCCACGGCCAGCACCTCTAGAACCTGCAGCTCCAGCACGTCCAGCGCCACCACCAGGACTGCCCCAATGGACAGCCCACTCGCAAAGCCGCTCCGGCGAGAGAGACTCCTGGCAACGTGAGCCAGGACTACCCGCAGCAGCGCCCACAGCAGCAGCACCTCCAGTACATCCAGTAGTACCTGTGCCTCCAGCACCAGTACCTCCAGCACAACGAACTCCAGGAACACCAGCACTAGCACCTCCAGGGCCAGCACCTCCAGAACCTGCAGCTCTAGCAGATCCAACGCCTCCCACAAGGACTGCCTCAATGGACAGCCCACTCGCGAAGCCGCCTCGGCGAGAGAGCCTCCTGCCAATGTGCACCAGCACCACCAGCACCAGCACCACCAGCACCAGCACCACCAGCACCAGCACCACCAGCAGCACCTCCAGCACCCCCTGCACCCGTAGGACTCGCAGCACCCCCAGAGCCAGCAACCCCAAGGTCCGCACCCCCAGTGTCACCACCTCCAGAAGCACCAGAGTCCACATCGACGAGCCACAGAGGCGGTGAAGATAGTCGAGGCGGAAAGCTAGGAGGGACCGCCAAGCGCGCGGAGCGGCGAGGGGCCACAATGTCGGTAGCAGTCTGGTCACCCCCCTCAGCTGGGCCAGAGGTGTCTGAGGAGACCTCCAAAGGCTCAACCAAGGGGGGTGGGTCTACCTGAGACACACCTGAGGGAGCGAGACCGGGAGGAGGGAGGGGGGCTACCACGGGGGGGTCGTCCACAAGGGAGAGAGGCGGGAGGGGTACCGGGGAGGAGACCTGTGAGGAGGCCGGAAGGGGCCGCCGGACAGGGGAGAACAGTGGCGCCACGCGAGACTACCAGGCCCCCGGAGGGGTCGGCCAGTGTGACAGGGACAGGGACTGTGAGTGGTGTGATTGTGTTGCTGTCGCGGAAGAAGCAATGAGATGCGCTTGAGTCGAGAGCAAAAGTGTGCAAGGCCTCCTCAGGCTCTGCCCTTGCGCTAGCTGAGTCACACGCACCGAGACTAGTAGCCTCTACACCCCCAGTATGAGTACCTCGAAACCCTCCGCCACCGGGGCTGCCACACCGAACAGCCCACTCACGAAGCTGCTGTGGGGAGAGAGTCTCCAGCTGACGCTGCTGCTGCTGCTGTCCACCCCCAGAACCTCCGCGTCTACTAGCGGCACTACCAGCAGGAGTAGACTCACAGGTACCTCCAGTAGTAGCACCCCACCGGACAGACCACTCACAACGCTGATGTGGCGAAAGCGGCTTCCGTCGACGAGCACGGCTAGCTCCGCCACCGGGGCTGCCCCACCAGATACTCCACCCGCAAAGGTGCTGCGGCGAGAGAGACTCCTGCACACTTGGCTGGCGCTGACGTAGGATAGTGGTAGTCGCCATGGCAGGCAGTGGCAGCTAGTAGCAGCAGCTGCAGCTTAGCAGCAGCAGCAGCGCAGCAGCAGTAGCACAGGGGGCAGTAGCAGCTTAGCAGCACTCGGGGCAAGGCAGCGCTAGCGCGGGAAAGGGCAGCGCGGGGCAGCAGGGCACTGGTGGCCGCAACACCTAGGGCAGCAACAGCAGGCGGCAGCACCTAGGGGGACAGCACCTAGGGCAGCAGCAGGCGGCAGCACCTAGGGGGACAGCACCTAGGGCGGCAGCAGCAGCACATAGGGCAGCAGCAGCAGGCGGTAGCACCAGGTCGGCAGCACCTAGGGCGGTAGCAGCAGGCGGCAGCACCTAGGGCAGCAGCAGGCGGAAGCTCCTAGGGCAGCAGCACCTAGGGCGTCAGCAGCAGGCGGCACTTGTGCGCGGGCAGGGCAGGCACGGGCAGCGCGAGCAGGGCAGGGCAGGTGCGCGTGCAGCAGGGCGCGCTAGCGCGCTGGGCAGCACGGCGCGCTGGGCAGCAGGGCGTGCTGGCGCGCTGGGAAGTGGGACGCGCTGGCGCGCCGGGAAGCGGGGCGCGCTGGCGCGCTGGGAAGAGGGGCGCGTTAGCGCGCTGGGCAGCGGGGCGCGCTGGCGCGCTGGGCAGCGGGGCGCACTGGCGCGCTTGGCAGCGGGGCGCGCTGGCGCGCTTGGCAGCGGGGCGCGCTGGCGCGTTGGGCAGCGGGGCGCGCTAGCGCGTTGGGAAGCAGGGCGTGCTGGCGCGTTGGTCAGTGGGGAGCGCTGGGCAGCGGGGCGCGCTGGCGCGTTTGGCAGCAGGGCGCGCTGGCGCACTGGGCAGCGAGTGCGCTGATGTGTTGGGCAGCGGGGCGCGCTGGCGCGCTGGGCAGCAGGGCGCGCTGGTGCGCTGGGCAACGGGGCGCGCTGGGGCGCTGGGCAGCAGGGCGTACTGGTGCACGGGCAGTGCACGGGCAGCGTGCGGGTAACTGGCGGGCGGCGCGAGCAGCAGGCGGGCAGCGTGTTAGCGCGCCAGGCAGGGCAGGGCAGAAACGACGGGCCGAGCAGGGGAAAAAGCGACTGCTGGGCAGAGCGAAATGAATATGGTGGGCCCTAAAAAAAAATCGGTCCTAACCGGGACCTGCTCTGAAACCATGTCATAATAGGAATGTTGGATTGATTAGGGTTGTGGGTACAAGTAGGAAACCCTAATGGGTTGTACTCACTAGAGTATGCCCCACTACAGCCTAGAGCATACAAACATAGTTTGACACTGCTGATGACAGAAGCAGAAACTGGCTAGCTCAAGGCGGAACACAGCCCAATATTAGGTGTGGAGATAAAGAATTGCAAGGCGCACTGAAGATCTAGGATATTTTCAGTCGTCGGTTTGCGAGAGTAAGCCAGTTGGCTCGCGATGTATGAGAGGTCAGACCTACAGGTGACTGAGGCAAAGAGCACGCATCCTAGCTGCTGGTGGTAAGTGTGAAGGCATGCAGGGGATAGGGTTTTATTGTCGGGTTTGTGGTCCGGCCCGGACGTGCGATAAGGAGTGGAGAAGGGTGCAAGGGAGATGTTGAACCACACTTCTCAAGTGCTTCAGCATACTTAGCAGCTGAGAGATGGATGACCTTTGGCGCGTAGGTGATGTTGAGGCGCAGGAATTGCTTCATGTCATGGTTGGTGGTGATGTGAACGCGCATCGCCAGGTTTTTCTCGAACTGATAAAGCAGCGTGCTACTCATTCCCGTGTAGAGCAGATCCTCAACATACGTAGTGAGCAGAATGTAGTCGCCGCAAAAATACAGGCGATAAATGCCTGGGTCGTGCGGCAACTGCTTGAATCCTATCTCGAGTAGGATTTGTGCAGGTGCTGCTGCCAGAGCCGTGATGCTTGCTTTACCCCGTAAAGCGACTTCTTCAGCTTGCAGACACGTGGGTCCCCTTTGCCGTAAGTGAGCGGCTGCTCCACAAAAATCACTGCATCCACCAATGCATAGAGGAATGTGTTCTTCACGTCGATTTGGCGGAGAGGTAGGTATCTTGCCGCAGCGATGGCAAGCAGGATTCTGACGGAAGTATGATGGCTGACCAGAGCAAAGGTTTGGTCAAAGTCAAATGCCGTGCATCTGATCGTAACCGCGTACGACCCGGTGCATCTTGAAGCGCTCGGTCGTGCCATCTGCTGCAGTCTTCACGCGAAAGACCCACTTGCCAGAGAGCACCCTCCTTCCTTTGATTGCTGTGCTGTCGACGTGCACCCAGGTGTCACGCATTTTAGTGCCTTTATCTCAGCATCCATGGCTTCGCGCCACTCCTTGCAGTGTGGCCCCGTCAGAGTTTGGCGCGGGCTCTTCAGTTCGATGACGCGCGGAGCTGGTGCTGTCGTGACGATGCTACGGGACGACCTCTTGCACGTCGTCATCGTCGCTCTGGCTCAGGTGGTGGTGACGGCTGGGGGTTCCTGTCGCATCCTCCCACAGGTCCTAAAGGCGAGTCATCGCTATCGTTGCTGTCATCTCCGCCGATGTCGGGGAACTCGCTCACGCCCTCCTGCTCCAGGATAGCAGTGGCATCTTCATCTTCATGGGCAGCGTAGCTATGCCCATAGTTCGCGTAGACCCGATTCACGTTTGCCCGCTCGAACGCGCAGTACTGAGCGAGGTTCAGTCGCTTGTAGAAGATAACATCGCGCGCGTTTGTAAGCTTGTTACTGAGCAGATCTAGGATTATCCATGCCTTATACTAATAACTTATGCCGAGGTGAATGCCCCAGCGTGCGCGGCTTCCGAACTTGCCGATGGTTGAGGCCAGGGGCCGATACTGCACCATGCACCCCCACATGCGGAGCATGGGGGTGTCGCCCTTCTTGCGTGTCCACTTCTTGTGCGGCGATAAGTTGTCTGTGATGGCCGTGGTAGAGAGGAGGTAATGCACCCGTATGACGTAGTGCATTGCATACAACTAGTACGTCGGGGGAAGCTTTGACTGCTTCAGCAGCGCATGCACTTTCGTCGTGAGGGTGCGGTTGGTTCGTTCGGCGACGCCCTGCTGCGGATGAGCGAGGGAAACATGATGCGAGATTCCCTATTGTGCCAATCAGTCCTGCAGCTCCTTGCTGCGGAATTCTGTTGTGCCGTTAGTATGCCAGATCTGAAGCTTCTTGCTGGATTGCCGTTGCGCGTGCGCCAGCCAGAGGCGGAAGACTTTGTATGCCCTGCTGCGGAACTGTACGTTTGCAATCCACACATTGGGGGTCCCGGCGTCAACGAAGGTGAGCGTGTACCCCTCCTCGTTGAGCCCGCAGTGGCCGACGACGAGAAAGTCCATGTACACTTTATGTAGCTTCGGGTAGCGGTTCGTTCCAGGTTCCAGCAGCAAGACTGGCCGGTGACTCAGCATGGCTTTGGGACAGACGGTGCAGTTGCACGACTGCGATGTTGTTCTAATTTCGGAGCCGTCGGGGCGCAAGAGTGCGCCAGGCACTAATACTCATGCCTCGATGCAGTTGTTGAGCGTGACGCGCGAGGGGTGACCGACGTGCTAGTGCCATAGGTCGTCAGATGCGCGGAGTCCAGAGGTGCGCATGTAGCGCGTGCGCGCACCACTTCGGGGTCTTCTTCAGGTTTGGGGGTTGGCGCAGGTGGCGCCTCTTCTTCTATTGCTTCTTCGTTTGCTGTCGTTAGCATCAACGTGAGAAATTCTCTGTCGGGAATAACGGAGAGGGGAATGTTGGTCCCGGGAATTGTTCCAGGGACGAGAGTGGGTTCGGGCGGCTCGGGACCAGATTCGTAGACAGTGCAACGTGGGGTCGAAGTCTCATTACCCTAGTCGATGGTGTCCCAAAGGTCGCGATGCGGCTGAATGTCAGTGGGAGGCGGCGCAAGTGCGGAGAGGCACGGAGGGTGCCTGAGAGGAACAACAGGAGGGTCAGCTCCCTCTGCTTCTTCCGTTCCCCCCCTTTGTTCTTCTTGCCATGCGCTCCAGCCTCCGCGT
Organism: Closterium sp. Naga37s-1; assembly: GCA_947471745.1. Lineage (NCBI taxonomy): Eukaryota > Viridiplantae > Streptophyta > Zygnematophyceae > Desmidiales > Closteriaceae > Closterium > Closterium sp. Naga37s-1. Next base: position 2,130,708 of record CANJKZ010000717.1, on the reverse strand, counting down.
TGCCCCATCCGCCGCTGGTCCCGCTCGTTGTGGTGCCCCAGCCTCCACTGGCGTTGGCCCACGTACCTTCGGTGTTGCCCCAGGTACCACCGCCACTAGTTCCCCAGCTGCCCCACCCCCCTTCATTAAAGGCGCTTGCTTCGGCTTCTACGCCCCATGCGCCGCAGGCAAAGGTTCCGCGTGCCTCGGCGATGCTCTTCTAGTGAAGTTCCCCAGCTTCGCGGTGCGTCAGCTCTTGCTGTTTAGCGATGGTGAGTTTCTTCGTGGGGCCGCGCCAGTGTGGGTAAACTTTTAGGAACTCCTTCGTGTATGGGCGCGCCACTCCGCGCGTGTCGAAGGTTCCGTGGTGCCGCCCGGGGAGAATGCCTTCAAGTCGTTCTGTAATTGTGCCAGTGAGGGGATCTTCTGGGGTGCTGAAGACATTGCGCGTCGCGACTTCTAGCACCAGCGCCAACATTCCTTCATCTGGCGGCACGAATTGTTCCGTTTCGGCGATGGCGGCGAGCCCCGTTCCCGCGATCGCGTTTGTTGATGCCGTCGGTGTGCGGCAATCCCTGCAGATACCATCTGCTTCAGGGTCGTGTAGGGCTACCTCGCGCGGATGTGGATGATGCGGCACCCATGGCCTTCCGTCAAGATGCTTCCACTCAGAGTGGTGGAAGTGTTCGAAACGGAGCGGAACGAGATCAATTAGCTCGTCCATGTCGCTGCTGCAGTCGGGAATGTCAAAATCGAGCACGTTCACTCTGTTCTCGGAGTGCACTCGGCCTATCTGCTTGCACGGTTTGTTGGGCGCCGTGCAGTGCAAAAGAATATAACGTTTTTTTAAGTCGGTGCTGAGCTCGAATCCGCAATCCGAGAGTTGCGCCACTGAGAGGAGGTTGAATCTCAGGTTCTGCCACGTCATTTAGCGTGACATGCGTGTTGCTGCCGTGTGCCTTGAGGACGACGATTCCTTGCACGCTTGCGCGCAGGCGGTCGTTGTTCGCCACAGTGATATGCGTAACTGTGGGGGTTGGGACGGCGTTGTATATGAATCGTGCGGAGCCCACCATGTGCTGCCCGTAGCAGCTGTCGAGGTACCACGTGTTGTGGTGCCTATAGTCATCGTGCGCGAGCAACGTCAGTCGCGGCATGATGATGTGCGGAGTGTAAAATTTCAGAAATTGTTCATGTGAGAGCCAGTCGATAGGTGCCGCGCGTGAATCAGGTACGTGCGGGGGGCTCTCAAGCAGCAGGATTGGAAGAATTCTGGTCGTTGTCAGATTCCTAGGCGATCGCCTAAGTAATTCTGACAGGGGGTTTTGGGTGCGGGCATATTGGGGAAGCACTGTATATACTGTACATAATCGAGGAACCAAGCAGCGAAGATGGGAAGGACCAACAGGCTGGCGGGGCGGGCAACTTGGCGGTGCGGGAGGCGAGGGTGGCGAACAGGGAAGTGGTTACAATGTTGCCTGGGTGAGGGAGGGGAGGGGATGGGTGAGGTGGCGAATGTGATGCCTGTGTGCTTGCATGTGTTCGTTTTCGTCTATCTTGCAGACACCAAGTCCAGGAGAAGCTGGAAGTCACCACTGTCAGCTGGAGGTTGCAGTGTGAAGACCAGGGTGGCAAGCTAGGTTATCTGCTCTCGTAGAGGCCTAGCCAAGGTGGTTATGGGAAGCTTAAGGGGAACTTGGGCCATGGGACTGCCACTGTTTGTATGTTTTCGTGTTTACTGTGATTTCTTTACTTCAAGATAAGCAGTACCTAACGGAGCCAGAACAATAGTCAGAATGGGTTAGGAAGGATCAGAGCTTACATACAAATAGTCTATGCGACTGAGATCGGGAAGGGAGTTAGTAGCAGTAGTACCAAAGAGCAAGAAGAAAATGGTTGACGGAGATGGAGAGCGGCGGGAAGAAAGTCAGCCGCCAAAGGAGGGAGGAGAAAGGGGTCAGAACGGGCCCAGTGACGGGGCCACGGGCCCGCCAGGCGGCATAAGGACGGAAGTGACGGGCGGCGGAGTTCACGCGCCCAGTGGATCGGGAAGCCGGCAGAGAGAGGAACCGCTGACGAGGTCACGGCAAGAGGGGCCGAGCGGGTACCAGAGGAGCGCCTCATGGCAGGGGACAGAGGAAGAGGCGGTGGCGCAGCGCTGGCAATACACGCAGCTCCCAAAGATTGAAGTCCCAGAACGCTTCTTGGGGGACATGAGGCGCAGTCCATCGCTGAAAAACTACATCATGCAGCTGGAGAAAGGTCGGCTCGACCCCGAAGAATTCTTTCGCGGATTGGCGAACATGCTGGCTGGAGAAGCAGAAACGTATTATCGCATTTCAAGGAAGGAGTTGCTGGATTGGGCGCCGGAAGGGCGCCCGGCGATTGAAACCCGACCGCGCATTTTCTGTTGATCTTGCGCGAGCAATTCCCGTTACAAACGGCCGAACGGGTGGTGGAATTCCGAGGCTTCAGGCTTCAGGTGCGGGTGTTCGAGCTAGGCCCGGAAGCTACTATGAAGGAAGCGTATGAGATCGTGAAGCGAGTGGAGACAGGGTGCAAGCTCTACAAGGTGGAACGTACGGTGGATCGAGCACCAGAGTGAAGGAGGCCGGCGTGGTCGGCAACTGCAACACATCCAGAAGCTGAGGAGCGAGCGAGGGCGGAGGGTCGCCGTTGACATAACTGCGGACAGCCGGTACATCTGCAAAGGGACTGTCGGAACCCCGCAACATGCTCGCTCTGCGGAGATCGCGCGCACATGAGGCGAGAGTGTCCAGAGGCGCCGACGTGTGCGCGGTGCGGGCGACGTGGGCATCGGGAAGAGGACTGCTATGCCAACCGGAGGGAGCGCCGTGGAGCGGAGGAGGGTGGAGATTGGCAGACGACGATGGCTCGCCTGTGAGCACAATTGGCGGAACTTGAGGCAGCGGAAGAGAAGCGACCGGCGATGGTGGCGCGAGAGGAGGAAGACCCCGATGAACCAGAATTCATGCTGATGGCGAGGCCAGCGCGGGATCGAGAAGAATTGGGGCTGAGAAGTGGGGCTCGGAGGCAGCTGTTCCTGCAAGACGCCAGGCAAGAGGATGGTCCCCGGCGACAAGCTAGTGCGGCGGATGAGGCGGGCGCGGCGCATTGGCACCCGCAGTCCTAACCATCGAGTCGGGAGCGATCACCATCGGCGGACTAGTGGCGCAGCGGGCGATAGTCGATACGGGTGTAGCACATGTCCTGGTGGGGAAGTGCTTGGCGGACAAGCTGTAACTGAAGAAAATGGGCCGGCTAATCACGAAGGGGTACTTACTGAAGACCGCGGAGGGGGGCGAGGCAAAGTGGATGCCGAAGACCAGGCAACCAATGGCGTTGGTGATGAACCCGGGAACTCCGGAGGAATGCACGATGCGGGTGTTTTGCGGAGTGTCGGAGTCAGAGGATTTCGATCTCTTGATCGGAGTAGAGTTCCTGTTCGGCGTTGGCTCTACAATTTGCATGTGGGAAGAAAGGGTGGAGTACAGGGTGTTATGTGATGCTATCATTTGCATTCACGTGTGTCTGCCTCCCATCATATGTTCGTGCGTTGCAAGCATGGTGTGTACAAGAATTTGTGTTTGGTGTGGTTTGGATTTTCTGAGTGTGTGTGAATGTTATTTGGCTTGAGAAGATATCTGAAGCGACTCCTCTGCTCGAGAGCTTTCCAACGAACCAATAATTGTCGCGATCGGAGCAAGAACGAGAAAGATACGATCGTTCGAAGTTTTGATTGAGATGCGGCGACTATGGGAATTTGCGAAGTGACTCAATATGGGGTGTAGACTTTTGGGGGTTGGGAAATTCGTCACTACTTCTGTAGATGATGCCATGTGGTTTGGGAGAAACCAAACCAGGTTGGTAAGTGTGGCCAAGTTGGGTGAGGTGGATGGCATGGGTTGGGAAAGTGACAAATGTCAAAGTTGGGGTGCCTATAGAGAGGGGAATTGTGTGGTATGGGGTTTCCTTGGTTGGGGACTCCCTAGGGACCTTCCCTCTCGTCCTCCTCATCCCCTTCTACCTGGTTCTTGCTTCTCTAATTCTCTTGTGTGGATTTTGTGAGATAATTGTGATTGAGTTAAGTTTCTATGGCAGTGTACCCCCTAGTGCGCCGAAATTCATAACTCGATTTATACTCCATCTTTTGGTACGATTAGAATTGGGATAGATAGCCACGTTCAATGGCTACAACATACTCAAGGTTGGGAGAATTCTAAAGGTGAGTTTTTTGTCGACGGCGTTTATTGTGAAGTCGACAATTCTGTCCAGAAATTTAGTCCAACGATTTTGAGATATTTCGGCCCCTAATCTTCATGGACTCCGTCCTTAGTCTCTAACACAGGGTCTGTGAGAAGCGCGGCCCCATCGGCACGCTGCCGGTGCGATTCGTGAGGAGAGAACCGAGGGAGGCATACCAATGCCCTGAGACCGAGCTGCGGGAAGAGCTGGGGGTAATGAGCTGGCAGCAGATCGCCAGAATGCCAAGGCCTGCCGGTACGCAAGAAGAGGTGGAGATGGACCTAATGCCCCTGTGCACAAATACGAAGAGGCTACTAGGATCTGTCGTAGTACTGGAACTGTTTGGAGGGATTGGCACGGGACTGGCGGCGCTGTTAAAAGCCGGGGCCAAGGTGGATAAGTGGATTCTGGTGGAGAAGGACCCAGAGGCGACGAAAATGGCCTGGTGACATGCGGAGCAGCAGCAGAAAAGGTATCCGCATCAATTCACCAAAGGAGCTTTGGAGGAGAGCACGATGTGCGGGAGTAAAGGCATCTGCCACGTGGACGAGGACACGATAAGGCACTGGCGGAGGATTGACGTAGTAATCGCGGGGTGGGAGTGTCAGGGCTTCATGGAAGACGCAACAGCACATCCCGAGGTGACGGAGAAGGAGCGGCGAAGGGCGATGGATCTCAACATGATGCATTGGTTGGTGGCAACGATAAGGATGTACCACTCACAGCTGAGGTGGGAGAGAAAGCGAGACAAAGCCGCAGCAGTAAGGCCTCCGACGGAAAGGTCAGCGGCGAAGGAGGCTTTGGCGCGAGCAATGCTGGGAGAATTGGAGGAGAATGAGGAAGCACAACACTCGCTGGGGTTTCCGGTGGAGAGGAGATGGGTCTATCCGTGGGAGGAAGAGGATGACGTGCCCATGCAATATGCCGAGCAGGCGGAGATAAGGCTATCGAGAGATAGGGAAGAGGCAGCGGTGGATAAGAAGAGAGAGGACTTCAGTTGGCTAGAAGAGGCGATTGAGAGGCAAAGGAACAGGGAAAGCTACGAACAGGAGTTCGATTCTTCGAGCTATGAGTTTGCACTGATGGCAGAAACGAAGGAGGAAGAAAAGGGGCAAGGAAGCTCGAAGGCTGACAAGGACGCAGGGCACAGATCGGCACCAGCGGAGGAACTAAGGGCGGAGGGAGAAGGGAGTCGGGCGCAGGTAGAGAAGGAGAGGAGCCAGCGGCAGCCAGAGACAGAGGCAAAGGCGTGGCAAATAGGGGAGGGCATGGCGGAGGAAGATGCGGCAGCACTCAAGGAGGTGCTGACACGGTTCCGCTCAGCGTTCGCGTATACACTGAAGGAGGTGGGGAGGTGCAAGATGGCGGAAGTAACCATTGAGCTCACCACGACGACACCCGTATACCAGAGGCGGCGGAGGATGACGCCAGAGGAGATCAAGATCTGCACGGAAAAATGTCAAGAGCTAATGGAGGTGGGGTTCATAAGGAAATCAAACTCAGACTACGCAGCAGCGACAGTAGTAGCGGCTAGAACGGATCTCACGGGGCAGGTGTTATCCAAACGCATGTGTGGGGATTACAGGGGCTTGAACAAGGTGACGATCATGAAGCGGTACCAGACGCCGACGCCGGATGAAATCTTTGACCAGCTGGCAGAAGCGGTGGTCTTATCTACGCTGGATTTACGACAAGGGTTTAATCAGATTCCTATAGCGGAAACGGACAAGAAGAAAAAGGCATTTCACGAGCCGGATTGGCAGTACGAGTGGCATACTTAACCATTCGGTTTGAAGTCAGCCTTGCCAGAGTTCCAGAGGGTCATAGATCAGGTGCTGCGGAATGTTCCAAATGCAGCATGTTACGTTGACGACGTCATAGTTCTTAGCACGGACAGTAAGTCACATGTGCAGGACGTGGAGGCAGCGCTCAGAGCCATTCAGGAGGCAGGGCTAACGTGTCACCCGGGGAAGTGCAGATTCGGGCAGAGAACGGTGGAATACTTGGGGTTCGAGGTGGAAGGGGGGCGGATAGGCATTCAACGGGCGAAGGTGGAGGTGCGGGATTGGGTGGCAGTCCCTAAAGACAAGAGCACCCTTCGATCACTGCTAGGCTTCCTGAATTACTACAGGAAGTTCGTGCCGAACTTTAGCAGACGAGCTATGCCGCTGAACCACCTCCTGCGCGAGGACCAGAAGTGGGAGTGGGGGCCGGAGCAAGACCAGGCTGTGCAGGACCTGATGGGAGCAGTTAAGAGCGGGGCGGTTCTCGAGCTGCCAAAGGCTGAGCTGCCATTCACGTTGTACACCGACTGGAGCAGTGCAGGCATGGGTGGTGGAAAAGGTGGTGGCGTTCGCGAGTCGTAGCTGCAATGCCGCGAAGCCAATTACTCATCGTACGAAGGAGAGGGGTTGGCGGTGGTATGGGCGGTGAAGCACTTCCGCGTATACCTTCATGGCAGGAAGTTCACGCTGGTGACGGATCACCAGCCTCTACTATGGCTGATGCAGACCCCGGACTTAACGGGACGGAATGCGAGATGGGCAATGAAGCTCCAAGAATACGACTTCGAGATCAAGCATCGTCCGGGAAAAACGATGCAACACGTGGACGGCTTGTCACGCAACCCACCAAAATTGCAACTGTCAGCATGCCTGATGGCTATGGCGAAGGGAGCGGACCGGGAAAGGGAATGAGGAGAGAAGAAGGGGGGACCAGCGGATATCTGGGAAGGCGCGGAAGCACTGGCCTGGATTCAGGGGGCAACAAGAGAGGAAGGGGATGCCTCCGCAAAGGTGCGAGCGAGAGGTGAATACTACAGGTGGTTCAAGGGGCAAGTACAGCTGCGGACAGGAGAAGGATGGAAGCATGTGCCAGCGCTGGGAGTAAGGGAGGGCATCATTCAGAAGGTACACGAGAAGCTGGGACATTATGGTCCACTAAGGACGCAGCAGCTAGTACAGACGGGGTGGTGGTGGGCCGGCATGCGGAGGCAGATCAAGGACTGGGTGTGGCGCTCCGAGGCCTGCTGCAGGAACCGAGCGGTGATGGAACGAGAGAAGGCCGAGCTCCAACCCGTACCCATAGTCAGCCTGGGCTATAGGTGGTCTTTGGATATAGCAGGAGAACTACCTGTCAGCAAAAAGGGGAGGAGGTACATTCCGCTTATGGTGGAACACGTGAGAAAATGGGCTGAGGTGAAACCGCTCGTGCATAAGACAGCAGAAGCGGTGGCTGAGGCTTTCGAAGAGATGGTGATCACACGACTGGGGGCATGCGGGGAGGTGCTGACAGATCAGGGGACGGAGTTTCAGGGAGCCTTTGATGAGCTGTTGAAGGCCAGTGGTATCAGGCACCGAACCACCTCGCGCTACCATCCACAAAGCGACGGGCTGACGGAGAGACTAGTGCAAACAGTGAAAAAGGGGCTGAGGGCATATGGGGAAGAGCACAAATGAGATTGGGACAAAGAGTTGTGCTGGGTCATAGCGGGCTATAGGTTCAATAAGCAGGTCGCCCTCAAGGACGTCTCGCCGTATTACTTGCTCTTTGGAAAAGAGTCGCTGATGCATGTGGAGGCACCCAGGTTGTTGGTGGACGTGGTGACAACAGGGTTTGCGGAGAAGTGGATTGCGGTAGCAGAAGCAAGGGCAGCCTACCTCCGTCAGCTGCTGCCGGCGGCGCTGGAGAATCTGCATGTGGCCCAGCTACGTGACATTGAGAGGTACAAGTAGAGGCAGGAAGCAGGGGGCACTGGAACCAGGCCAGGTGTTCAAGAAAGAGAAGAAGTGTATCTGAGGAGGCCCCGTAAGCACGCGCTGGATGTGGGCCTCTCATAGCAGCGCTGGACAGTGAGAGAACTGAAGTTTTCAGGGGTGATAGTGCTGGAAGATGGGAAGGGCAAGCGAGTGGCAGATCATGTTACCAACATAGCCAGGATCCGCAGTGAGAGGGAGAAGGCAGGACCATCTGGTCCCATGACGCGCTCGAGGACTGCTGCAATGCGGCATGGGAGGGGGCAAGAAGGGTCAGAACAGCAGCAAACCACACGCAAGGGCAAGGAGAAAGTGGGGTGAATACAGCCAAGGGAGGAGAAATAGAGGAGGGGGTGAGAGACGAAGGAGGAGGTTTGGTACAAGAGGGTCAGCTGGAGGGGGTGAGAGATGAAGGTTGGTACAAGAGGGTAAACTGGAGTGGTAGGAGGTTACCAAGGGAGAGGGAGCTGAAGGGGGAGAAAAGGGGTAAGAAGGTTAGCAATGCAGGGATGAGGAAGGATGGCGTTGGGGAAAGCATCTCAGTCGCAGAGAAGGCAGAACGGCAGGAACAGAGGGGAGGAATTCCGACACCGTCGTTGTCATTGTAGTCGCGGTCAGGCGTGAACGGATTGTTATCCATGAAGGCACCAATGGGGTGCGGCGCTGGCTTTGGCGGCCGCGTGCGCGCGCGGCGACGATGGGTTCCGCGCGTATATATCATCGTCGTGTTTCCGATGACATTGCGCGCGGGCCCAGTTTGCGACGGCTGCTGTTGCCGGTGCTGAACCGTTGGGTTCGGGTTGCGCGATGGGGGCTGATAGTCCTGGGCTTGACGTGTATCCTGCCTTGCGTCTTGTCGGCCGGCCCAAGTGCTCGGATTGGACTGGCGAGGGGCGGAGCAGAATTTGCACCGCTCGGCTAGATGCCCGAAATTTCTGCAAATTTTGCAGTAGAGGCACTGTGGTCGTCGTTCTTCTTTGTTGTCGGCGTAGAATGCGATTCGTTCTCGTTCTCGTCGCGGCGCTGGTTGCTGCTGATCCATATCCCTTTGTTCGACGAGAAGGGCGGCGTATAGGGTGGCTTCCGAGATAGCCCCCTGTTGCCGGAAGAGCGCCTTGCAGGGTCGCCATTCTGGGCTGAGTCTTGCAAGCACGACGTTCACGAAGATTCCTTCTGAAATCGAGCTCCCGAGTTTCGCGATTTGATCGCTTAAGCTCAAGCAATGGTTAATGTAGCTGTTGGCCTTCTCCCCTGGTGCCATCGTTGTCTCCAGTAGCTGTTGGAGTAGACGGCTTGATGACATCGAGTCTTTCGGTTGATACACCCCGTTGAGGTGTCATGAGGCCTCAAGCGCTGGAGCAGGTGCTATTTTGTAGGAACGAATTCCTAGCTGCTCCGCTGGCGACATGTTGCGGAGAAGCACACCATACGCCATGAGTGATTCGCTGTAGTATCGCGCTCTGGCGTCGTCGGTGTCGGCCAGTAACTCCCGTTGAAATAGTGAAAAATCTGCGCGTTCTACAGCAGTAGCTCCAGTTAAAAGATCAAGGAATAGTTGTCTTTGCCGTCAAAGCAGACACTTGTCTTTATTTTGTATATGCTCAAAAACCTTCATTGAGCTGAGAGAATTGCTCCATCGCTGGGACGGGGAGTCTTGGGTGTTGAACCATTTGTGTCAAGAGAGAAGGTGTGCGGGGCGATATCACGGCCATTCGCGACCGGTTGAGAGGGTCGGGAAGAGTTTCCCGCGTCGCCATTCCGCAATGTCTGGAGCCCTTGCTCCAAGGTTGAAAGTCGCTGAAGCAGTTGTTCGAGTGCGACGGAAGTGATCGTCGTCGTCTCCTCGTTTGTCGTAGCCGGGTGGGTCTGCGATTCAGCGGTCAGATTCGTCTGACCTCCAGATCCTCTGGCCATCCTTACGTGTGCTAGACGCCACCTTATTTCGCCGAAGATTTCGGGGGTGGCAGTGCGAAGGATTCCTGAGCCGCTCTCATACCATGTTGCAATCAGAAGATTGATCGTGCTCACCTCAGGAAGGTTCGCAGAGAGTGTGTGTTGCAGCGGAAGTAATGACCTCAGGTCAGAGTGAATTTAAAATGATTGAGATAATAAAAACATGCAAATGCATTCGTTAACATAAGAGTACAGGGGAATACGAAACGAAATAGTCTAGCCATGTACTCTAAGGGGTACATTCCGTTATCGCAACGAAATCCAACCGTGCGACTCCATACAGGGCTGACGTTTCGTTTTAGGCCTCCCTGATTCCCGGAAAAAAATTCCCCCTCTATTATGATCGCACATTTTTCACAGGGAAGCTACCCTGATAGCTCAGTGTCGAACAAAGTCCTAGTCTGATCCGCCAGGGTTCACAGCTCAAAATCAGGGTTGCTATTAATATTGCACTACACTTCAAAATGACTGATACAACAACTTCAACTTTCCTACACTATCTAGTGCACGGGTTTGTCAATGAAGTACACCTCCTCTACGTCCTCATCGTCTGACAGGAAAGGGTTGTCCTCCTCTTCCACGACCTCCTGATCGTTGCCCAAGTCCTGTTCCACTTCATCGTCCTCCTCCTCCTCCTCCCCCTCTTCCTCGTTCTCCCCCGCAGTTCCAGCAGCCATAGCTTCACCCTCCTTCTGCTTCCCCTTCCTCTCCCTCTCTGCCACGGCCAGCTTCAGGCTCTTCACAGGGCGCCTCCTCCGCATGGACCTCCACACCTCCAGTGCCTCCGGCCATTCGATCTTGTACTTCAAGAGCGATATCTGCATCAGCTCCCCCAGACGCGCGTTACAGAGCGCTCCACGCACCCAGGAATTGATGATGTTCTGCCTGGAGAACCCCCTCTCGCACTCCACGGTGGAGAGGGGAATCACAGCCAGCGCCTGCCACAGCAGGATGAGGTTGGGCCATCTCCTGCCAGGCACATTCGAAACACAACAAAACATGAAAAGTATCAACAAGTTAATAAATCAACAAGTTGGAATTCAACATGTTAATAATCACCAACATAAAAATCAAATAGGTAAAAAACTCGTACGCATGCAGTGGCCTACCTCTTTGAGTCTACGCTCCCAAGAAAGTTGTTAAGGCCCTGGGCGAAGCTCTCCATCTCATGGTGTGACTCCATGATCGCGCAGAATGTCGGGAGCTCCCTCTCTGCTGCTTTGAGGTCGAATCCCGGCAGCTTGTGGCGGAAGAGCCTGCTGCATCCGTGCAGCCACTCCTTGCACTTCTTCTCTCGCTGGGCCTTGATCTTCGACCACTTCCCCGCCCGGAACAGCTTCGTCGGGCCCAGCTTCCCAAGGTCATCCAGCCGTTCGTTCAGGTTGTCCACGCAGTTGCGGACAAATTGGCGGCACAGCTTCACGCAGTCTGCGTAGGTGCTTCCCTGCTTGTGGCCCTTCAGCTTCCTCTCATGCATGGTGTAGAGGTGGTTGATTGGGCGTCCCTCTCCGTCCACGCCTCGAACCCGGACCTGCTTGCCTCCACCCTCCTTGTGGACCTTGAGGAAGTTTACCAGCCAGCTCTTCCCCTCGCCCCCGAACGGTTTGTTTGTCGTCAAGTAGCGCTCTGTCAGGTCACCCGTGGTGGACTCAATAGTCTTCGAAATCTCAGTCACATCCAGCTGTCACACATGCAATCAACAACAGGGAGTAGGATTAGCAAAAGTGTAGGATTACACTTCCCATCTCAACATTATACTAGCATTCAATCTCACCTCACGCCTCTGGAAGCAGCGGTTCAGGTCGTTCATGTCGGCCAGAATGTCGGCCAGGAAAAACAAACAGAACTGGAACTTGTAGCACGTCACAATCTCGTAGGCCTTGTGGTTGTGCTCCCAGAGCAGCACGATGCAAGCGCCGAGGACCTTGCACAGCCTGCGCACAGCATCACCTCGTGACAGCCATCAAACCGTGTGGATTCCTTGGACCTCGAGGTTTGTCTGGTAGATCACTCGCTGAAGGTACTTGAACCACTGACTCCACACGCTTGAGTTTCCGAGAAGCGTCGCCACTGTGCGCACCACCTTGTCGACCATGCCAAGGTCCTCGTTTGACTCAGCGGCGTCCTTCACAGCCAACGCCTCACTGTAGGATGCAGGGAATACAAATCAAGAGGTAATTGGTTAATCTTATACGTAGAAAACCACACCAACTAGGAAACTTGATACACACCGGTGGGCGATGCAGTGGCATGAAAACAGGTGCGGAACGTGTTCCCGAAGACGCGCCACCAATCCGTTTTCTTTCCCGGTCATGACCGACGCCCCATCCGTGCTGATGCCGACGATCTTGGACACATCGACGGCTGCGGAGCGGAGATGGTTCAGAAGCACCTCGAACAGAGACCCTGCATCACACCGCTCAACCGTCAGCAATGTAAAGAACTCGCATGCGATTTGGCGATTCTTAAAAAACGTAAGGTACACAATCATGTGTTTCCCTCGTGTTCGGTCTGTGCTCTCGTTGCACTGAATGCCCAGGAAGGGGGATGCCAGGATGTGGTCCATCTGGACCCGAGTGAGGTATGTATTGATGCTGTGAACCATTTGTTGGAACCCGTATCTGCACAGAGGAGAATAAAATGGTCAGGATCGTAATAAAAAAACCACACGTCACATATGTCCAGCTGCAATCTAACGGTAAGATTAAATACCGTGTGAGATACACGCCGTAAGATTGTCGAGCAATGTCTGGCGTGTCCTGCTCCGCAAGATGCCGCATCAGCTTCGGAAACATGCTAATCGGCGCGTCGCACTGGCACAGGAACTGCGTAGACCGCATGAGACGAATCGCGCGCCGCCCCTCGACGTCGGAGTTGATGAAGTCAAAAATCGCCTGCTGGCCCTCGCGGATGCCCGCCGCAAGCTTCAACTGCCGATCCACCGCCGCCTTGTGTGCGTCCGTATGCTCGTGCGCCCTGAACGACTGCGTCTGCAAGTCACGGCCACCGTCATCACCTTGCATGGCGTACCTCGTGTTCCCCTTCGCGTACGACATGCAGATGGAGCACTTCACGTATGGAAAACCGTCCTTGGTCTTCCCAAACACCAGCCAGGAAAAGTGTTGCGACCACTTCGTCTCGTAGTTAATACTCGCCTCAAGGTACACCTGCTCTCGCAGCTGCATCTTGGTGAGTGCGGGCGAGCCAGTATCCGCGCACACAGGGATGTCAACTTCCTCCGGTTGCTCAGCTTCTTTTGGTGGAGGATCTGCCGGCTTGTCATTGTCAGGCGGTGGAATACGGCGGCCTCCGACGACCAGAGTACTCTGCGCCCACTTCCCATTTTGCGCTCGCTTGGGAGTGGAAGAAGCCGACGGCGGGCCAACAGACACACGCACCGTGCTTGGAGTGGGGCTAGGCGATGGCGGTGGGGGATCTTTGCTGCAAGAAGCAACAGCCGGGGGTAGAGTGAAGGCGACAGGATGTGGAGAATCAGAAGGGGTAGGGGTTACTCTAGCAGCAGAGTCATGAACCGTAGACCTAGGAGGTTCTGGTGTCACCGGAGCACCGGTAGCTCTAAGAAAATCGAGCCCAGACCGGGGATCATCTGATGCTTTCTCCGGCAAGGCTTGCGCTGTCGGTTTCGCCGGTAAAGATGGCTCGTCAGGGCCAGTCTGAGGAGCATCTTCGTCGGCCGGCAGGGCCTCCATGGCGGCGAGCTAGGGGAAAGATGGAGCGAGAGGAAAGTGTGATACTGAACGAAAAGCAGGAAGCGAAGGAAGCCTGGCTCTGGGTAGGGGGAAGGAAAGGAAGGTTGGAGATGGCGGGGTCATCACGAAACCACTGCGGCACGATGCCACAAGGTTGATGGCAACATTCGTCAATGAATTCGGCCGTAGATGCAAGGCCGAATTCATTCAAGGACTGCTTAGCTTGTCAAACTTATAGATGCTATAGTCTGTTTAGGCTGTAGTGGGGTAGGTCTTAGAGGGTACAACACTTTTGTGTTTCCTACTTGTACACATCTCCTTTCTAGCTTCACTCATTCCTCTCATGATTCTCACATGGTATAGAGCTGGTTCGATTTTTTTTTTAGGGCCCACCACTACAATTTTTTTTTTTTTCCTTACCTGCCCGAGGCGCGCATCGCGCCTGCCCTTCGAGGCCCTTAGTGGCCCGTCGCTGCCCCTTCGCGGCCCTTAGCAGCCCCTCTTAAGGCCCTTCGCGGCCCCTTCTTAAGGCCCTTCACAACCCATCTTAAGGCCCTTCGCGGCCCCTTTGACGGCCCTTCACGGCCCCTTTGACGGCCCTTCGCGGGCCCTTTAGCAACCCCAAGCCTTTCATACTTGAGGAAATCCCTTGGGTGGGCAGCTCTCTTGGGCCTCTCCTTGGCTGCACCTTCCTTGACTCCACCACGGACAGCATCACGCTTCCCTTGGGTTGTGCGCCTTGGTGGAAGCTTAGGGGATGGTATAGGCTGCTGCACCTCCTCCTCGGTATCACCTCTCTCAGCTACAGGGGCCTCCCCTTGCTGCAGTACTTCTTCCACATCTGCTGCCTCCCCTTCAGCACCTCGCAAGTCACGTGACACCTCTGTCAACTCTGAAGATGAGGAGAACTCGATGCGAATGAGAAGTGGGTCATTCGTTCCCACCTCTATTCCAAGCGGAATGGTGACCTTGCTTCTCCCCCGCTCCGACCACTCCTTGAACATGAGCCCCTCCATGAACTTGGCATCTCTGGTGGTGAAGACGGTGTTGGATTTTGGGTCCCACATGAGCCAGTTCTTGCTCCCCCGTGCAAGACCCAAATGAACAGCCCACACCGCCGCCGCTTGAAGCTTGTCACACTTCTCCTTGGGGACATGCACGAGCCCCATGCACCCGAAGACACGAAGCATATCCACCAGGGGCTTCTTGCCACTCCACTTCTCCATAGGGACCCAATGCTTACCTCCCACATGATTCAACACCCTGTTCTTGATAACGGTAACATGACGAATAGCGAGGGGCCAGAACCGCAAGGGTAGACCCGAGTCCACCAATATCGTTCTCCCACCCTCTATGATGGTCCGGTTCGCTCTCTCTGCCACGCCGTTGGACTGAGGGGTGCAGGCCGTGGTGAGCTGCTGCTTGATGCCGTGCCACTTCAACCAGCTCCGGAACTCCGCTCCCAAAAACTCCCCACCACGGTCGCTACGAATCGCCTTCACCCACTTGCCGCTTTCTCGCTCCACCATGGGCAGCCACTCTTCAATGATGACCATTGTAGCATCACTCTTCTTTGCAAGTGGAAACGACCAGGTGAGCCTTGTGTAATCATCGACCATAGTCATGGAATACAGGGCCCCACCATCTCTCTTCACCTTCATGGGCCCCACAAGATCCACATGCACGAGCTCCACCGGGTCACTTGACTGCCCCACCGTCGAATGGAAGGGAAATCGTGAGAACTTGCTGGTCAAGCAAGTCTCTCAAGATCCCACCTCCTTGGGCTCCCCCTCTATCCTTAGCCCCTTGAATCTTTCCTATGTAAACAGCTGCTGTAACTGAGGTAGCGCCACGTGGCCAAAACGACGGTGTGCGGTGAGCCAATCCGTCTCACCCGTGCTAGGAGTTACACTTGGTAGCGCTCCCCCCCCATGCACAAGCAGCCCACCATCATTGCCATCACCACCTCCTCCACTGGTTACGTGGCTTGCATGCCCTCCTCTTACAGCTTCAGCAGCCAAGCGCGCAGCCGCCTCCTTCCATGGCAGCACCGGTATCTCTCACATGGACTGGTGCATGTCCTTGCCACCTCGGAGGTCCCACAACACGCGCCCATCCAGAATTGCCTTGAACACCTTTGTGCCCATCATCTCCATCTTCATTCTTGCCTCACTCAATGCCTTGGTAGAGAGAAGGTTGGCACATAGTCCAGGGACAAGGAGAACACGCTTCAGCCCCACAAGCCTCCCATCCGCACCCATAAACATGGCTCTCCCCTCGCCACGCACGGGTACAACTTGGCCGGTGGCTGAAACGACAGTGGCTGCCTTTGATGGCCTGACTTCATCCAGCAGATCCTCTCGGTTGGTCATGGTCATGAAGGCTCCCGTGTCGATGACCCAATGGGAGGAGCGGTGAAGAGCAACCTTGCTGGCCGGTACAACCATGTCCTCGGAGCATGCCTCTCCTACATGGTAGAACATGCCGCCATGTCCGCCAGCACCTCCATCGCCCTCCTCACTGCCCATGCCTTCTCCCATAGCTCCATGAACACCCTTAGAGCCTTCAATTGATGGCTGACCAGGCCTCCAACCGTCAGGTAGCTTGCGACACTTAAACCACAGGTGACCTTCCACATGGCAACACCAACACTTGCCGCCACACCGCTTGCCTCCCTTGTTGCCACGGTTCCCTCCCGAATACTGCTCCCCTCCAGAGCCTTCCTTGGCCTTGCCTTTCTTGCTGCCACGTCCCTTGAAGCCTTTCATGCCTTAGGCAGAGCCTCCACCTTCACCGGTAGCTGCAGTCAGCTCCTTCCTCCGAAACTCCTCTTGAAGGACTTGAGCACAGATCCACTCAAGGGACCATGAGGCCTTCATGCCATTGAGGTTAACCACCAAGGGGCCCCACGACTCCAGCAGCAGGGAGAGAGCCTTGTAGCACTTGATCTTCTCAGGGTAGTCCACACCAGCTGCAGAGAGCTTCACATAGAGGTCCCGGAGTTGATCGAACGCTCCTTGCACGGCATCACCCTCGTTGATTTTCACCGCATGGAGTTGTCACTCGAGCACCACCACCATCGCTTCGCTGCTGGGGGCATGGACATCCTTCAATATTTTCCATGCCTTGGGACCACACTGGATATCCTTGATGAGATGCTTGACGTGGTGCAGCTGGTTGGATGAGAGGCATTGAGAGAGAAGGAAGAATCCATCCTTGGATCGGCGATCCCATTCCTTGGTCGCTCCTTCACTCGCAGGCCTCTTCAATTCTCCATCCATCACTTCAAGCAGCCCATAATGGTTAAATAGGAGCTCCATCCTGAAGCTCCATGATGCCCAATCCTCCCAAGAGAACTTCTCTAGGTTGAATGCATTCACATCATCCTTGGCTGGTGTTGAAACGGATGCTATTGGTGCAGATCCGCCTGCAACGCCTCTTCCTGCTTCCCCAGCGCCTCTCATGCCACCACTGCCACTAGGACCAGCTGGAGCAGAACCTTCAGCCTCCATATTGACCCAAGAACAGAGAATAACCGCTCTGATACCACTTGTTATAGTCTAGAGTCCACTTAGGGGTCACGGATGCCCATGAAACCGCCTAAGCAGAATCTGATGACTTCGAACCGCCTCTGTTCAAAACGCCGTCCCAAACAGAAGTTAACGAAACGTAAGCTCGGCTGAAAACGTGTAATTTCATTTATGCATGGAAGAGGTGAGTACAACATTGCGTAGGGGACTCTTAAGGGTTTGGGACCATCCTGGAAACTCAGAGAATGTTGAGTCCTAGGGGAGAAATGCTAGAGAAGGATGGGAAACATCCTAGCTAGGTCAGCAAAGCCAACCACACTTGGATGTTCAGAGCTATACTCAAGGCTACCAATAGTGAGTCAAGCCAACCATGAGTCAGCTTGTCTTCCCACTTGCACCCTCTTGCAAGGTGCTTCCAGGAAGACCACACTTCTCAAAAGGAGGGTGGTAGAGTCCCACTTGACCACCTGTACTTCTTGTCTCATTCTCTGTCCCTGCACCATTGGCATGACAACAATGAAAGGGTGGCAAGGGAAATGCTGCCAACAGTGCACCATGACTACAGAACAGTAACTTTCGACAGCTGTCACGTGCTGCTCCGATGCTGGGTTATCCTGAACCTTGGTGACCACGTCAAACACACGGCAAAGGACTGCCACACCAAGTTTCAGACCAATCAGAGCTTGGTAGATGAGTCAGCAGCCGAAATGGTGAACTCGGGTGTTACAAAAAAAGAGTAACACACACTTCCGGGATGCCATAAGTCTTGAAACTAAAAATGTTGCCATGCCCTGTAAACTGCTTCAACAATTCTGAAACTTTAAGGGTGTGAAGAACTAATGTTGAAGCACCTCCCCACAAAATTCCAGAAGCTGAGCAGGCTTGTAGGCTGAATGGGAGTGCGATGACCGTGCCACTATAGTGCTTTGGCACAACATCGATGATGGTGATGACATAGTTGAGTTCTGCTCGTCCTTTTTGCCGTGCAATCACTAAGATGTCACTGTAAACCTTCTCCAGTGGTTTGTATGCATGTGCAGTCAGATTGTGGTGCGACGAGAACGATTGTGGAGGAAGATCAGCTTCAGGATACATTGTGCAGGTGTGGCGAGGGCGACGAAGCTCCTAACCATTGATAAGCAGTAAGGCATCTTTCTCGAGCACCCCTGCTCGGATCGTGTTGTAAGCTGTTGCGCCGCTGGGATGACCTAACCGCTTGTGAGAGATGTCTTTGTCAAACTTATATGGTGCTTACTTTGTGTAGGCTATAGTGGGGTAGCCCATAAGGGGTACAACCCAATTAGGGTCAGTACTTGTACCCAACTTCCTGTTCAATGCAATCATTCTCCTTCATTCTTCTGACATGGTTTAAGAGTAGGTCCTTCGCTAGGATCGTTTTTTTTAGGGCCCACCACAGCGCTGCCCCACGAACTGCCCTTAGTAGCTAGTCGCGCTGCCCCTAGCAGCCCACGACCAGCCCGCCCCTCTCGTCAAGGCCCTTGAGCCGCCCTCTGCAGCCAGCGCGTCGCCCGCTAGCAACCGGCCTGCCGCCCTTGCAGCTAGCGCGCCGCCCGCCAGCGGCCCGCCAGCAGCCCCTGCCACCCGCGCGCCACCCACTAGCGGCCCGCCAGCCGCCTCTGCAGCCTGCGAGCTGCCCGCTAGCGGCTCGCTCGCCGCCCCTACCGCCCTCGCGCAACCCGCGATCGGCTCGCCAGCTGCATCTGCCGCCTGCGCGCCACTCGCTATAGGCCCGCCAGCCGCCCCCCTGCCGCCCGCGCGCCGCCTGCTATCGGCCCGCCAGCCGCCCCTGCCACCGCCGCACGGCCTGCTATCGGCCCGCCCGCCGCCCCCGCCGCCTGCTGGTCAGACATGCGGGAATCTTCACACTCAGCACCGCTGCTTCTCCCGACTTGACCACACTTGGCGCGCAGAGTTAGGTGATGAGGCCGAGCGCCCCCGCTGGGCAGAGCTGCTTAGGTCTGGAGTTGCTATCTTTGACCTGGACTATGATGCTATCCTTGCTGCTGTGTATGACTTGTCTGTTAGTGCTGAGGGTGACTGTTACCTGTGTGTGCCGCCTGACCTAGGTATAGAGGCCGCTGCTCTAGGTGCTGGTGAGTCTGTTCTCCCTGGTACTGTGCCTGCTGAGGCCTTGCACACCTTCATGATTGACTCAGGATCCTCACGCTGTTTCTTTCGGGACAGCACCACACTCACTCCTCTCTCTGCACCTGTACCGGTCAGGCTGGCTGACCCCTCCGGGGGCCCAGTCCTCGCCCGTTCCTCCACTTTGCTCCTGTGTCCGGTGGTTCCGTCCGGCTCACTGTCAGGCCTTCACCTTCCCTCGTTCTCTACAAACTTGGTGAGTATCGATGCCCTGTAGGATGCGATGGTCACTACCACCACTCCCGGGGGTCAGCGTGTGTCGATCTGCATGTGTACATGGACGGGCCGTCACCTGGCCACGTTCACACGTTGGCCAGGGTCAAGTCTGTACACACTTGCTATAGATTCTCCTCAGGTAGCTGCGTCTGCCCAGGTGTCCGCGTCAGGTCAGGTAGCACCCCCTTGCTCGTGTCGCCTCCTGTCGCACCAGACTCTCCTCCGGCGCCACCGCCTTGGTCACCCCTCCCTACCACGCCTGCTCCTTGTCTCTGGTCTTCCCAGGTCTCTGCCTCCCCTCCCGCCCTCGCCTGCCCCGCCCTGCCTTCCTTGCGTCGAGGGGCGGCAGCAAGCCGCTCCTCACTCCTCCTCGTTTCCCCCGACGACTGCTCCCCTGCAGACTCTCCATATGGACGTGTGGGGCCCAGCCCGCGTCAGTGGACAGGGCCGCGAGCGCTACTTTCTGCTGGTCGTTGACGACTACACGCGGTATACCACGGTCTTCCCCTTGCGCAGCAAGGGTCAGGTCGTTGATGTCTTGATCCCTTGGATCCGCGCAGTACGTCTCCAGCTCCGCGAGCGGTTCCACCAGGACCTTCCTGTCCTGCATCTGCACTTTGACAGAGGTGGTGAGTTTTCCTCCGACCTCTTGCGGGACTTTTTTTCGTGGGGAGGGCATTCTCCAGTCGTTCACGCTTCCGGACTCCCCTCAGCAAAATGGGATTGCTGAGCGCCGCATTGGCTTAGTCATGGAGGTCGCTCGTACCTACATGATCCATGCGGCTGCTCCCCATTTTCTGTGGCCGTTTGCGGTCCGGTACGCTGCGCATCAGCTCAACCTCTGGCCCCGTGTCTCCTTACCGGAGACCTCGCCCACACTGCGTTGGACTGGGGAGTTTGGCGATGCGTCGGTGTTCCGGGTCTGGGGTTCTCGTGCCTTTGTTCGCGATACATCCGTGGACAAGCTCTCTGCCCGTGCTATCCCCTGCGTTTTCCTTGGCTTTCCCCCTGACGCGCCTGGCTGGCAGTTTTAGCACCCCACCTCGTGCCATGTCTAATGATGCATGTCTTGCAGATCGCCGATAAAGATTGAAGTTGGCGTAAAAGTTTGCGGGACTCAGATGTGACTCTGTTTTGATGGTAGCTAGTTGAGTGGCGGACATGTCGATGACGAGAGGACCAGTCGAGCGTGAAGAAGTTGAAGGTACGGAAGGATGATGCATCAATGATTCTGCTGCAGCTCGTGAAGGTCCTAGTGTGCAAGCTTTTGATGCAATTGGTGTAACGTCTTCTTACTAGAACCGAAGATGACCAGGTTCAGTTTTGAGTTCCTTAGGATGATAATGTGTCCAAGATCCAAAAGCAAGAACTCGTTCACTCTCGGCTGAAGTGACATGTCGTTCGACATTAAGTACGATCACTCCGCCTTGCTCTGTTGGTATTGCCACATAGAAGCCTCCTCTTGAAGATTACAGCCGTATCTCTCTGTCTTCACTATCACATTCCAGGTGCACTCCTGACCCCATTAGCTGTCTGATGCGGATAAGATAGTATCCAAGACCGGGCACTATGAAGACGTGTGAAATTCGAACAACTGTTTCGGTCTCTAGCAACTGAAGCAGAACGGTGCCTTGATGTCAGACACATAGAGTCTGAATATTAGCAAGTGTAACTTTCACCTCTTGCTGAAGTTGCGTCTCATGTTTAAAGAAGAAGCCATAATTGATTATCTGACGTGCACATATGTTGTGCGCAGCAACTGTCGAGGAACCAAACATTGGGGCTGTATGATGCACATGCGGCGATATTGGCATACTGAGGATTTACTTGAAAAGTTGTTGAAATTGGCTCCAAGACTTCATCTGGTTCAAAGGTCGGAGGTGAGCCTGGAACGCTCGAATCAGTGTGTGTCATCCATGCTTGAACGTTTTGTACTTTTGCTGGTGCTGATAAAGTTTGTGGATTGGTCTATGTAGTTGGAGCAGTTGCGGCAGCTACATATGGTGGAGCTACAGCTGTGCAATATGATGTTGTCTATCGAAGTTGTGGACAATGATAACATGAATGTCGAGAAGAGTTGTAATGATGACAAAATGGTGGTACGTAGTATTGTTACTGCTATTGTCGCGACAGCTACTGTCGCTGTTGCTATTGCCGCTGCTTGTGCTGCTGAAAATACTTTTGTCGTTGTTGCTGTTTTTACGGCTCTGGTTTGCTATGTGTTAGAAAGGCAAACTCATTCATCTTCTCGTTACTCTTGCTGTCATACAGATCCATTCATCTTCTAGAAGATTCACGCAGAAGTGCATCTCCGAAACATTCCTATGAGTGCGAAGAAGCGAGCGCGTCTGATGCCACTGAGGACCAAGTCCAGCGATGATGACTAAAATGAAACATTGAGCCAGGGAAGTTTCATCCGCTTCGTACGAACTGGTCGCGTAACTCTCTGCATCTGTTGAAAAGGTGTAAATCACTTTCTCTAGTCTTCATCTGTGCTGTTGTCAACTGCGACATAAGTTTGCTCCACATGGCACTGTATGTAGCATGATAAAGCTGCTTCACATGTTGCCATGCTAACTCTGCTGAGATTCCGTTCTCCCTATAAGATGTTATGCTTTTCTGCTCTGTTGGTGCTAGGTTTCCGAGAAGAATCGTAAACGCCATCATTGATTGAAAAACGAAGCTGCTCTTCTCACGTGTCGTTTACTGCGCTTCTCCAGTAAAATACTTCCAAATCTCAGCCACTTCCATCATGAGCTCGAATCCGAAGCTCCATGCGAAGAAATCCTTGCCGTCAAAGGGTCTTGAAGTCTAAAACTTCATAACGTTCATCATCTGCACTTGGTAGTTCGTTGCATCTCTAACTCCCACTCCACCCCCACCTCCATCCTGTAGTTGTTGCTGCTGTGCAGGTCCACCGCGGGGTAAAAATGTGAAGGTGGTCCGCGGCTGCTGTCGAGGCGGAACAGGATAAGACACTGGTTGTTGCTAATGTTGTGCATACGAATACCCATCAATGCTCATTGTTGATGTCCCCGTATTTACTAATGTTGAAAATGGTGGTGCTGCTGCGAAATATTGCGATATCATGTTCATGATTTGCTGTTGAATTGCAGGATCATCAGGTGCTTGATGTGATCCAGACCCAGAATCTTCTCCAGGATTAAACATGATAGACGGGGAAGAAGATCAATCGCCTCCCGTTCTAGTTGCAAATGCAGCTGTAAGAGTAGGGTTGGTGCCGGCAACACCAAATAGTGGTGGTGCAGAAGGTTGATGGGTATCACCACCTCCATTCTGATAGTGGGATTTGCCGTTGTTAGCGGCCATGGTCGTAGGTCTTGATATAATGATTTTTGTTTCTCAGAACTTGACTATAAGTGTAGACTATGAGAACGTAGTCTCTATTGTTCTCATACCATGTTGGGCTGAGGTGAAGCCCAAGGATCGTTTAGAGACTCTTAGATAAGTAATGCACCGAAAGATTGGAATTCCTAAGCTGGTAGTCAGAACAATATATAGGCACAGAAAAGTACCTCTTCGTAATGTACCTGTTCACTAACCGTACTGTTTCATCGAGTCGATGCCCAAACTGTAATTCTACTATTGTATTACGCGAATACTCACGAAAATATTCGCGCTACTACCTCTTGTCAGAACATTATAGCTTATACATTTGTTTAGGCTGTAGTGGGGTAGCCCATAAGGGGTACAACCCAATTAGGGTTAGTACTTGTACCCAACTCTTTGTTAGTTGATTCATTCTCGTTCGTTATTTTCACATGGAATCAGAGCAGGCCCGTCGCTCCTAGCCTTCGCGGCCCGTCGGCCCCTAGCCCCACGCCCGGCCCCGTTCTTTGCCCCCGCCCGGCCCGTACCTAGCCCGCGCCTGGCCCCGTCTCACGCCCGCGCCCGGACCGTACCTAGCCCGCGACCGGCCTGTTGGTGCAACCCTACGGTTTGCACTCGGCTTGTTGTCCGTGTGCGTGAATGTGTGTGTGTATGGAATGGTATGAGGGCATGGGATAATATATATTTCATGCTTATAATTGTGTGTGAATGTTGAGTCATGATGTCGAGTGTGTGTGTCGAGTCAATAGTGAGTTATCGCTAGACGCGTGTTATGCGGTCGTTTGTGTCTCGCGCGCGGTTTCTATTTTGTCGTGCGCGGTTTCTATTTTGTCCTGTGTCGAACGTTCGGCGTGTCGCAGGTGTGTGCAGCAGACCCATCAAGAACTCAAGGATGAGTTTGTGATGAAGAGCCCGAGCCTTGGTGTCAAGCCTCAAGTGATTTCGAAGCTTGCCAAAAGGGTACACCTCAAGATATTGAAGATAGTTACATTACTTTGTGTAGTGTAACATTTCACTTGGTGTAGGCCCTAGTGAAGGGTAGTTTCGAGACCCTTCGTGGTTGGGGACAGTGTGGCACTGTTCCACATCACTGTACCTCGGCTCTTGGGGTTTGTAGGAGCTGGGAGTCATTCCCAACTCGTAACTCTTCCTATCTTGTGTTCTAAGACTATAGTGGCTGCCATAGTACCGTTCGTTCAAACCGACGCTGTGTCGTCAATTCTTTATCAAATCGTGCAATCTGTATCGAAGGCGCTGCACTGACGGGTGACCAAGACGGTGGTGCCAGAGAACTGTTTGGTGCGACAGGGAGCGACACGAGCAGGGGGCCGACAGCTGACCTGACGCAGACGCAGACGCAGCTACCTGAGGGGACTCAGTGGTCAGTGTGTACAGGTCCGACCCCGGCTGCCGAGTGAAGGTAGCAAGGTGGCGACCTGTCCTAGCACACGTACAGTGGGTCACACGCTCATAGGCAGGGGTGAACTGGTGAACACCCCCATCCTGAAGAGCAGAGCCCGCCACCAAGTTCGTAGAGAACGAGGGGAGGTAAAGACCCGACAGGGTGCCGGACGGGACCGCGGGACAAGGGAGGACAGTGGAGGAGGTCGCAATGACCGGGCCCCCAGAGGGGTCAGCGAGAGAGACAGCAACTGGCCGAGCTAGCTGCTCAAGGGCAGTACGGTCACGGAAGAAGCAGCGGGAAGCACCCGAGTCGAGTGTGAAGGTGTGTAGTGCCTCAGTAGACGCAGTACCAGCAAGCGCAGACGCACTAGCACCTGGGGGAGCAGACGCACTAGCACCAAGAGCAGCAGCCTCACCAGGACCTAGGGCAGCAGACGCACGCGTACCAAGAGCAGCAGCCTCACCAGGACCTAGGGCAGCAGACGCACTAGCACCTGGAGCAGCTGTCTCACTGGTCCCAATGCCAGGGTCTGGCGGTACACTCAGGTAACAGTCACCCTCAACACTAATAGACAATGCATACATGGCACCAAGGATAGCATCAAAGTCAAGAGCAAAGATATCAATGTTCTTCCTAAGCAGATCAGCCCAGCGGGGAAGCTCAGTGGCGTCAGGAAACTGCTCACGCCAGGCGTCGTCGAGACGAAAGAAGCAGCGCTGCGCCGTGTGGAACCTCCCACAGGTCTGGCCAGTGCGGTCACCTATGCGGATGACGTACGGGCAGGTACCTCCCCCCCCAGACCCCCCACGCTGAGAGTACCACTCACGGAGTTGCTGGGGCGAGGGAGTCAGCGGCTGCTGCCTCTGGCCACCGCCGAACCCCCCACGCTGCACCGCTCCACCACGTCCGCCTCCCGCCCCACCGCCGCCACCACTGCCTCCACCGCCCCCACCACCCCCACCACCGCCACTGCCACCACCCCCTGTGCCGCCACTGACCCCCCCACCACCTGCGGCACTCCCACCCCCGCCACCACCCCCGCCCCCCAAACCCCCTCCACTGCCGCTGCCCCCTCCTCCACCTCCACCACCCCTGCCCCCCTTGCCCCTGCCGCCCTTGCGTCTCCCACTAGGAGCAGACGCGGCCCCGACCCCCTCAGCTCCGAGGTAGCCGACAGCAGCAGCAGATGTAATGGAGGGGAGGAGGGGGGAGGGGGAGCACCCCTCAAAGAAGGGGGTGCGGGGGTCACCACGAGAGGCACCTACAGCTACAATGCTCTTCTCAGCTGCTAGGAGTTCCTTCTCGAGGAGGTCGACAGTGAGGTCAGTGGGGGAGAGGGCGAGGAACTGGTCCCTGACAGTGCGAAGGCAGTCAGGGAGGCGGGTGACAAGGTGGTACAGTGTGAGGTACATCGGGGGGGGGGTTCTTGGCGAGGAAATCGGGGGGGAGCGCGGCACGGTAGCGGAGGTCACTGGTACGGAGGTGGGTGATGAGGTCAGCTACAGTGGCAAACGCGGACAGGTCGGGGAAGAGATAGGGCAGTGAGAGACGGCCTATAGCAGCAGTGGCAGGGGAGGAGTAGCGTGCGACTACTGCGTCGTACAGCTCCTTAGCGGTCTTATGCTGGCCGAAGTGCTCGCGCTCATCTAACGGCAGGTGGCTGCGAACTGCTAGGCGAGCATGAGCGTCACGAGTCTGCCACTGTGAGCGAGCAGTACTGTCAGCAGTAGCAGCAGGTGCGGGAGCAGCGCCGGACGTGTGGTCATAGAGGGAAACATCGTCCTTGGCAGTGATCTGGAGGTACAGGTGAAGGTCATCGAGCCAGACATCGAACTTAATCGGACGGCCCTCAGCGTCAAAGGTGAGAACAGTAGGAGTGGCCATAGTGATAGTAGCAGTAGTGACAGTAGCAGAAGTAGCAGTAGCAGTAGTAGCAGTAGCAGTAGCAGGAACAGGAGCAGTAGTTGCTGCGGGTGGGGCGGCGCGGCTCGGGCAAGGCGGCGCGGTTCGGGCGGCGCGACTCGGGCGGCGCGGCTCGGGCAGGGCGGCGCGGCGCGGCTCGGACTAGACCACACGGCACGGCGCGACGGTGGGCCTGTGCGCGGGCGGCTGTAGTGGGCGGTCCGTGACTGTGCGTGGGCTGCAGTCGCGCGCGGGCGGCGGCTTACGAGGGCGAAGCGGCCTACGGGCGGGGCTGCGGGCCGTTAGCGGGCTACGCGCGGCCAGAAGGGCCGGTCGACGGGCGGCTAGCGGGCTGCTCGTGGCGGCGTGGGCGGCTAACGGTCGGCGCGCGCGCAGAAACGGCCGCGCGCGGGCTGCTAGCGGGCGACGCGCGCTAAAAAAAAAGGCCGCGCGCGGCACTAGCGAGCTGCGCACGGGCAGCAGGAGAAGGAGAGGCGCACGAGGGCGCACTAGGAGAGCGGCGCTCGAGGGCACTAAGTCGATAAGGCGCTCGAGGGCGCTTCTAACGGTGGGCCCTTAGGTAAGTCCTAGGTCTAGAACCTAAGCTCTTAATACCATGTTAAAATCAAGAAGTGATTGAACTATGAAAGATGGGAGTACAAGTATGAAACCCTAGAGTTGTGTACCCCCTAAAGGCTAACCCACTATAGCCTACACAGCAATAACATGTAGATAATGTTTGACAGGAAAATGTTGTCGCGTTGCTTAGCTGAAACTCCGCGAGCGAAAACGGCTCTGACTACTAAGTGTCCCAGGATCGAATTTCCACTCGAGAAGGTTGCACAAGGTGAATACAAGGCGCATTTATACTCAAAAATACATGGAAACAACAGATAATCCGAACCTTCGGAAACCTGCTATTCTGGAATAAATGATCACTAGTGCGCATATGCACGCAAGCCCATTGGCACATCGGATTATGGCGAGATTAAGCCTTGTACACCACCGTCGGTGCTGTCGGTGCCGTAAAATGTAAATGGCGGTGCCGAAAATACAGAATATGTGGAATAATCGGAAATCTCTAGAAAATAGAATAGTAGTCCGATTGAGGTGAAATAACGTGCAAATGAAAGATGAAAATAAGGAGAATAAGATAGCATAAAAATATGGAAATGAGAAATATGTCGAACGTCGACTTACTCTTACAAAAACTCTGGATTTCTCCTGCATGATCAAACATTTAAACTTGGAGAAAAACACAGAAATTATAATATCTAACAGCCATGCACAATGACATATGCGCATGCAAACAATGCACACATGAATAGCAGCCTCGCTGTCGGAGAAAAGTGGTGTAGGTCCCTCCTGTTCAGCTCCCATGTGCTCTAGCAGCTTCCTCATGAGCACAATCTCCTTGATGGCATGGTACATCGCCATTTACTTTGCCTCTGCCAAAGACTGAGCAATCTCACTCTGCTTCTTGGACCTCCAGCTCACTGTTCCACCTCCGACCATGCACACTAAGCCACCAACAGATGACTGATCCTCCTCCTCCGAGGCCCACGTAGTGTCGGTGAAGCACGACAGATTCAAGGTTCCAGGCGTGATTCCATCTGATCCGAACTGTTTCATCTGGTCGCCAGCTGAAAACTGAACACAAGCAGATGTCGTTGATCCGAGGTAGCGCACCATGCAGTTTGCCACCTCCATCTGCTCCTTGGTGGGCCCCTACACAACTCTGGCCAGCTGCCCCACTCCAAATGAAGCATCTGGTCGTGTATGCACAGCAGCATACATCACACTCCCAATGAGTGACTAGTACTCATTCTACTGCTCATCCTCGAGTACATCATCCTGCTTAGCTGCCTTCTTCAGCTTGAAACCTGCAGGGAACGGCGTCATCACAGTGCGACCCCCAATCACACCATAGCGCTCTATCGCACTAGAGATGTAGTGTGACTGATGCACCTTCAGCCACCTCCTCTCAACATCTCTCTCAATTTGCAGCCCCAAGTGCTAGTGGACACCCCCCAGCATCTTGCACTAGAAGTTGTCCTTCAGCAGCTTCTGTGTCCTTTCAATCTGCTCCATAGAATGTGAGAACAGCAGTATGTCGTCGATATGCACCAGCAGCAAGAGCAGCCTCTCCCCCTCTCGAAGCAGGAACAAGCTATGATCCGCATGGGACGTCTTGAAGCCTCCACCCAGCAACACCTCCTCCAGCTTCTTGTACCAGCATCTGGGCGCTTGCTTAAGGCTATAGATAGCCTTCTTGAGCTTGCACACCCGGCTGGTCCTATCCTCATAACCGTCGGGCTGGGCCATGTAGATATCATTTAGCAGCACTCCATTGAGGAATGCAGTGGTGATATCTATCTGATTCACGTACCATCCCTTCACAGCTGTGCCAGCCAGCAAAGACCTCAATGTTAATGGTTTAGCAATGGGAGCGAAGATCTCTTTGAAGTCGACCTTCTCTTTCTGCTGAAACCCCTTAGCGACCAAGCGACTTTTAAACCGCTCCAATGCACCATCAGTTCCACTCTTCACCTTGAAGACCCACTTGCTGCTGATCGGTCGTCGCCCCTCGGGTAACTCAAAAGCTCCCAAGTCCCATTCTCAATGAGATAGTTAAACTCTGCATCTATGGCAGCCTTCCACTCCTTCTGGAGTACACATAGTGCCTCCTCCAATGTGGTTGGTTCTCCAGGTAGCGGTGTGAAGAAACAGAAGTTCATCTCCTCGTCATCTCCCTCATCCGCCTGAACCGCCATGGCACCTTACTTGGGTCCTCCCAAACGGCTATACTTCAGCTTTGAAGGTGGTGCTGCCACTCTCTTCTCGCGGGTTGCTGTCTGCTGCCCATGTGGAGAAGCTCCTCTCTGCACACTCCTCATAGTGACCTTGGCTGATGTTATAGTCACAATAGGCTTGAATGTGCCTAAAACGAAAGATAGAGTGCACAGCCGGATTTCTGCACAGCGGCTTCAAACGTTGATAGCGTTCTGGTCACAGCTGCAAATGAATTGCTTCAAATTGGATCTGGAGCGTATTGGCGTCGCCTACACTAGATAATTTAGATTGCACGATTTCATTAAGAATTGACGACACAACGTTTGTTTGAACGAACTGCACTATGGCAGCCACTATAGTCTTAGAACACAAGATAGGAAGAGTTACAAGTTGGGAATGACTCCTAGCCTCTATAAACCCCAAGAGCCGAGGTACAGTGATGTGGAACAGTGCCACACTGTCCCCAACCATGAAGGGTCTCGAAACTACCCTCCACAAGGGCCTACACCAAGAGAAATGTTACACTACACAAAGTAATGTAACTATTCTCACTATCTTGAAATTTACCCTTTGGAGAGCTTCGAAATTACTTGACCATTGAAACCATGACTCTGGTTCTTCAAGATAAATTCTTCCTTGAGTTCTTGGAAGTCTGCTGCGCACACCTGCGACACGCCGAACGTTCCACACACGACAAAATAGAAAACCGTACACGACACGCAAACGACGACGTGACACGAGACGAGCGATAATATATATTGACTCAACACACACATTCAAAATCATGACTCATCATTCACACACTATTGTAAGCATGAAATATATATTATCTCATGTCCTCATACCTTCCATGCACACACACATGCACGCACACGTACAACAAGCCGAATGCAAATCGTAGGGTTGCACCAACAGCTGATGCAGCTGGCTCGGGCTGAGATGGTGAGTGCACACGTGCTCGACTCATCCTCCAACCCCTCCTCCGCAGTAGGACCAGAAACTTGCTGTTCACCACCGCCACTGTGGTTGCTGATCTGCTGCTCACCACCGCCACTGTGGTCACTGGTCAGCTCTGACCCATGGAGGTCGTCAAGGTGCAGCTGAACCTCCTCCACTGCAGACCGCTCAATCTCCTGCACACGCAAGCCAATCTGCACCTGCTGCTGCTGCTGCCAGTCCTTGTACATGATGTCCTCCACAAACTTGACGTCACGGCTGACCAGCATCTTATTGCTCTTAGGTTCCCACATCAGCCACCCCTTCGAGTCAAGAGCCATCCCAAGATGGACAACCCACATAGCAGCAACTTCCAGCTTGTGCCTCTGCTCCTTAGGCACCATCACAAGCCCCATGCAGCCCCACACTTGCAGCATGTCAACGGATGGCTTCTTCCCAAGCTAGCGCTTGTACAGCACCCAGTGCTTGTCGCCAACATGTGTCAAGACCCTGTTCTTGACCGTGATCACGTGGCGGACAGCATCAGACCAGAAGTTTTTGGGGATTTCAAGAGCCCCCAACATGGTCATAGCCGCCTCGCCAATGGTCCGGTTGGCACGCTCTGCAATGCCGTTCTGCTGCGGTGTTCCAGGGCAGGCCAGTTGGTGTTGGATGCCTTTCCTCTGGAGAAACTTGGTGAACTCAGCTCCAAGGAACTCTCCACCTCGGTTACTCCTCAACATCTTCACCAGCCGCATCGACTGCCGCTCCTCCATCGGCAACCAATCCTCCCTGATCGCCACTGCAGCGTCACTCTTCTTGGACAAGGGACGTGCCCATGTGAACCGGCTCCATTTGTCCACCATGGTGAGGAATTACAGCACTCCCCTAGTCCCCTCCGTCCTCATAGGACCCACCAGGTCCATGTGCACCACCTCCAGTGGCGCCTTCGCCGATCCCTCGGCACGTGGAAATGGGAACCGTGCAAGCTTGTTTTGCATGCGCGCCTCGTAGCTGCCAACGGAAGCGCCATCTCCTTGCAGTTGCAGCCCATGCACTCACTTCTCCTTATGCATCACCTCTAATATAGAAACAGCTACGTGTGCGAGACGCCGATGCCAAGTCTCCCAAGATGCTTGGCCCAAGGTAGCCGACGCCTTCATCGCCGCACTTCCTCCAATCAGCTCCTCTCCTTGCACACCTTGCAAATCCTCGGTGACGCTATTCTCCGGGGCTGCCGCCTGCCCAATTTCTGCCAAGGGAGGACCTGGATCTGCCACATACGCTTGTCG
Source organism: Closterium sp. Naga37s-1 (assembly GCA_947471745.1). Classification (NCBI taxonomy): domain Eukaryota; kingdom Viridiplantae; phylum Streptophyta; class Zygnematophyceae; order Desmidiales; family Closteriaceae; genus Closterium; species Closterium sp. Naga37s-1. The sequence continues at coordinate 2,099,454 of CANJKZ010000717.1, read as the reverse complement.
ACATCTCCCTTGTGTTGTAGGCACGATAGGGCTCCGAGCCAATCGTCTCGGTGTTCACACCCGCATCTCCCAATCGGCCAATAGAAATCAGGTTCATGCACAAGTCTGGCACCCACAGCACGTCCTTTAGCCCCACGAGCTCTCCATCCGCTCCCATGAACTTGGCGCATCCCATGCCCATGACCTTGGCCTTGGTGCCCGTCGCGGATGTGACAGTGGAGAAGGGTGCGGGCTGAATCTCATCAAGTAGGTCCGCACGAAGAGTCATGTGCCAAGAGCTCCCGGAGTCAATCACCCAATGGGTGAGGGGATGAAGAAGAACCTTGGCAGCCATGGCGGGGTGGATTGCGCCTTAGTTCACGAAGAAGAAGAATCTGGCCTTCCGCTCCTCAGATTTGCCGCCTTTCTCCTCATCCCTCTCCTCTCCACTAGCTCCCATGACTCCCCCACTCCTCTTGCCACCATGCTGGTTGCTTGATGAAGGCGGGGTCTAATCCTTAGGCCGTTGGTAGTACTTCCTCCAACGATATCCGCGCTTCTTGTAGTAGAAGCACACCTCCCCTTGGCCCCCGCCGCTATCCTCCTTGGGGTTGTCCTTGTTCTTGCCCTTCCACTTCTTCTTGAAGCCGCTATTTCCACCTCCAAATCCATAGCCAGCCCTCTCCTTCGAGCACTCCACACTTCGGAGCCGTAAGTCCTCCTCAAGGATGCTCGCCCGGATGTAATCCTCGCTCCATTGGGGCTGTTGAGAGTTGAGGTTGATGGCAAGGGCAGACCACAAATCTGGCAGCCGTATCACGATCTCCACACATTGCACAAGCTCCGGGTACACCACAACCCCGCCTTGGAGCTTCGCGAAGATGTCCCGCATCTCATCCAACACCGGTTGCATCAGCTCTCCATCATCGAACTTGATGTCGCGCAGCCGCCGCGCGAGTAGCACGATGCCGATAGCGTGTGTCGCTGAGTGCACATCCAGAAGCTTCCTCCAAGATTTGGGGCCACACTCTGGATCACCCAAGAGGTCCATGATGCGGTCAAGTTGTCGTCCGCCAACCGCTTGCACCAAAAGCATGTACGTGTCGAACAATCGCTCCATCCGCGCTCCTTTCAGCTCCGCGGCCTCCGTCATCTTCTCCTTCCCCTCCACCAGATCCAATAGCTTGTATTGGGTGTACATCAACCTCATGCGGAAGCTCCAGAGCTCGTAGTCCTCCCCCATGAATTTCTCAATAGAGAACGCCTTCGCGGGATCCACGATTGTTGGAGATGGTGTTGTAGAAGTAGGTAGCGTAGGGTTGGCTGGTTGGTGAGTCCCCACTCCACGACCAGCAACTCCCCGCTGCTCTCAAGGCTATCTACTTCTAGCCATCTCGCCATTAGCACCTCCGGAGTCCGTATTAACCATATTGAGGCCTTATGAATGGTGGAAACTTGAGAAATCATTTGGAGATAATTCTGCCAGAAATTTTGATTCTACGAAAATCGCAGTCCCGGACTAGATACTTCGAATTAGAACTCGGGCAGAGCTACTTGAAACTGGTCTCACTCACCAACATTAGTGGATAATTGATGACGATTCCTCGTCTCAAAATCAACTACCCGCGCTGATAGCACTTGTTGTTCAGGATCCGTCACTTTGAGAACTTACTATGAATCGAATTCTCAACTAAACGCAAATCCGCTCTGTAGGATTTTGCGTCGTAGCCTTAGCTACCATCTGCAATTTAAATCACTTGTTAAGATGGTCTCTAGAGTGAGAACCACTTGAAAACGTCCAACAGTTGCATCACTAACATAGTGGAGGAAGTACAAGCGTTAAGGCATAGGATGGTTGGAGTTGGGAACTCCAAGAGAACCATGAGAGGGAAAGGGTTCTCCAATAGCTAGGGAAGGATGGTAGGAACCTTCCTATCAGCAAGGATGCATCCGTCATCATGAGGTCCATGAGGTGTCACATGCAAAATCCAATCTAGTTGGATTTTGCCTAGGTGTTGCAACATTTGCAACCCATGCTAGAAACTTCTAGCCACCCCAATCTAGAAGTCAAAGTTGCCTTCCTAACCACCCAACCAAAGATCCCTTTATAGGAATATCCAAGTAATCTACCAAATTAGATATAACCGCAAAATGTAATAAGAAATCTAAGTATTGGAAATCTTGTAACTTGGGCGATCTTGGTCGGAATAAGGCGATCTTGGTATCGTTGGAAAGCTATGGGTTTCTCCTGCATGATCAAGCATTTAAAATTGGATAAAAAACCAGATATGATAATATCCAACAGCCATGCACAATGACATATGCTCATGCAAACAATGCACGCATAAATAGCACGAGCACTCGGCAGGACGTTAGGATGACATGCACTCAGAATGGCGTGCATTCAACAATCTATAGTGCGAAGTGCTTCTCGTCTGATGCGTGTTTACCAGAGAAAATATTGCAGCAGCAACCCACTTTCAAACTGGTGCGAGGAGGTGGGGAGGGGGGGGGGGGGGGGGGGGGGGGGGGGGATACACTTGCGCCTAGAAGTCAGCATTGGGCAGATGTAATCGCTCACTACCGCCGCACTCGCCATTGTCGTGAGATGCGGACTCTACCAATTCGGAAGTTCCAGGACCACCATGTTTAGAGCCTTCTCACAGGTGGCATTAGTGTAGCTTGCCAGTGTGACATAGTCAAGGCTTAACCTCTTATCATCCATGCGTCGTAGGTTCCTCCTTAAGGGCAGCAGCACAGACTTCTCCTTATTCACTCTACGCTGCGAGAGATCACCAAATTGGTCCAATAGCTTCGCCGCCCTCTTCACATGTCTCAAAACATTGAGCAGAAGGGAAGTAACGTTGCTGTAACCCAGATACACAAGTATGTTGCATGCAGTATTAGCTTTGCACCTCAACCTACTCCCCCAGCCAACCATTAACAAGCAGCTTCATCGACGACCCTTCATACGGCCCTTTCCACAATTTAATACACTTCGGAGGAAACCCAATTATCGCCATGTTGGTGAACAGGTAAGATACGTGTACCGAGTCAAAGGCTAGAGATTGACAAGGAGGAAAAACTAGTCTTAAATCGCCCTTTTGTTTCCGCCTGAATCACGTCCGCGACTAGGGACATGGCATCTAACAAATGCCGTTCAAGCAAGAATCCAAAATTCCTCTGAAGACACTTTCTGTAGGCATGCGGCTGGCTAGCAACTTCGCCACCACCTTGTAAGTGCAGAGAATCACTTGACAATAGGAGTTGTTCTACGTTGGAAGCTACAAGGTGATTGGAGCATTGCTAGCACTTGTGCAAGTTCGTGTGTTCAAAGGGAAAATCGGCAAGAGTTCCACTAAGGAAAATGTGTGACAGCCTCGAGCTCGCAGCTACGCCTACCCTGAACCTCAAGTTCTGTGAAGCTTACTTATCAATAGGCTATTATAAATATATTTCTGGCATCGCCTTTCAACAAGCTTTTGAAAGATAAAAAAATTTATGCTCACAAAGTGGACAATTCATCTTCTGTCAACAAGGCAACTCAAGATGCTCATCTGGCTTCTCCCGGTCTTATCACGCGTTAAGCTCCTAACAAGGACCTATCAAACTTATATGCTATAGTCTGTCTAGGCTATAGTGGGGTAGTTCATATAGGGTACAACACTTTTAGGTTTCCCACTTGTACCCACCTACTTGCTAGTTCAGTCATTCCTTCCTTCACTATTTTGACATGGTATTCTGAGCAGGTTCCCTCGTGGGAACGTTTTTTTTAGGGCCCACCACGATAACATTTTTTTTCCTGCCCTGCCCGAAGCGCGCCTCACGCCTGCCTCACCTGCGCCGTCGCGCGCCCTGCCCTAGTGCCGCCCGTCGCGGCCCTGCCTTCTCGGCCCGTCGCGGCCCTGCCCTAACGGCCTGTAGCGGCCCTGCCTTGCCGCCCGTCGCGGCCTACCCTAGCCGCCTGTCGCGGCCCTACCCTGCCGCCTCTTGTCGCGGCCCTGCCCTACCCTGCCGTCCAGCCGCGGCCCTGCACTGCCGCCGCCCTATCGCGGCCCTGCGCTGCCGCCGACGCGTCGCGGCCCTGCCCTTCAGCCGCCCCAGTCGCAGCCCTGCTCTACCGCCGCCAAAAGCGGCCCTGCCATGCTGCCGCCCCAGTCGCAGCCCTGACCTAACCGCCAGCTGCGGCCCTGCCCTGCACCCGCCCCTAGTAAGCACCCGCGCCACCCAGCCGAGCCGCGTCGCTCCTCCGAGCCGCGCCGCCCTGCCGCGCCGCACCGCCAGGAGCCGAGCCGCGCCGCCCAGCCGAGCCGCGCCGCCCTACCGAGCCGAGCCGCCCTGCCGAGCCGCGCCGCCCTACTGAGCTGCACTGCCTTGCCTGCGCTGCTCCTGCTGCTACTGCTGCTTCTGATGCCACTGCTGCTACTGCTGCTACTGCCGCTATGGCTAGCCCTAATTATCTTACCTTTGATGCTCAGGGGCGTGCGGTTGACTTTGACGTGTGGGTTGATGACCTGCAGCTCTTTCTTCAGTGCGACTCTAAGGACGGAGTATCCCTTTTCGATCACACGTCCGGTGTCTCTCCTGCACCTGCTGCCACTGCTGACAGTACGGTTCGCTCGCAGTGGACCACTCGTGACGCTGTTGCTCGCCTTGCTGTTCGTAGTCACCTGCTGTCTGCTGAGCGCGCGCATTTTGGCCAGTACAAGACTGCTAAGTCTTTGTACGACGCTGTAGTTGCGCGCTACTCCTCCCCTGCCACTGCTGCCCTCAGCCGCCTCATGCTGCCGTACCTGTTCCCTGACCTTGCCGCCTTTGCCACAGTCGCTGACCTCATTACTCACCTCCGCACTAGTGACGCACGCTACCGCGCTGCGCTTCCCACTGAGTTCTATGCCAAGAACCCCCCCCCCCATGTACATCCCCCTTTACTACCTAGTCACCCGCCTCCCTGACTCCCTTGCTTCAGTCAGGGACCACTTTCTCTCCCTTTGCCCCACCAAGCTCACCGTCGACCTGGTAGAGGAGAGCCTCACTGCAGCTGAGAAGATTATTGTTGCTTGAGGTGCTTCTCGCGGTGACCCTCGCGCCCCTTTCTTTGAGGGGTGTTCGCCTGTCCCCCTTCTCCCCTCTGTTGCTTCTGCTGCTGCTGTCGACCTCGTTGGCACTGCGGAGGTCGGGGCTGCGTCTGCTCCTAGTGGGAGGCGCCGCAACAGCAAGGGCAAGGGGGGCAAGGGTGGTGGAGGGGACGGTGGGGGCGGCGGTGGAGGCGGTGGAGGAGGCGGAGGGGGTGGCGGTGGAGGTGGGGGTGGTGGCAGGAGTGGGGGCTTCGGTGTTGGCGGTGGGGGTGGTGGAGGCAGCAGCAGCGGCGGTGGAGGCAGCGGCAGCGGTGGTGGAGGTGGCGGCGGCGGTGGTGCTGGTCGAGGTGGAGCCGCGCAGCGTGGAGGCTTTGGTGGTAGCCAGCGCCAGCAGCAGCCGCGTTCCCGTGAGACCCCGTCGGCCCAGCAGCTTAGTGAGTGGTACGCTGGGCGTGGGAGGTCTGGGGGTGTTGGTCCCTGCACTTACGTTCTTCGCACCGGCGGGCGTCGTGGGGAGACGTGCGGGCTGCCACACACTGCGCAGCGCTGCTTCAGTCGCCTGACTGATGCGTGGCGCGCCCAGTTTCCTGACGCTGTTGAGCTCCCTCGCTGGGGTGAATGCTTAAGCAGAATGTTGCTATCTTTGATCTTGATTTCGATGCTATCCTCGTTGCCATGTATGCTGCGACTGATAGTGTTGAGGGTGACTGTTACGTGTGTGTTCCGCTCGACCTGGGCATTGAGACTGCTGCTCTAGGTGCTAGTGAGTCTGCAGCTCAAGGTACTAGTGAGTCTGCTTCTCCAGGTACTAGTGAGTCTACTGCTCCAGGTGCTGGTGAGTCTGCTCTCTCTGGTACTGCACCTACTGAGGCCTTGCACACTTTCACACTTGACTCTGGTGCTTCGCGCTCCTTCTTTCGCGACAGCACCGCACTCACGCCGCCCAGTCGGCCTGTCGCAATCTCCCTGGCTGACCACTTTGGGGGCCCAGTCCTTGCGCACTCTTCCACAGTTCTACCATGTCCTGCGGCCCCGTCGGGCTTGCTGTCGGGACTCCACCTCCCCTCGTTCTCTACGAACTTGGTGAGTGGAGCTGACCTCCAGGACGTGTGGGTTGACCAGTTCACCCTTGGAGGTCAGCGTGTGACCCACTACACTTGCTCTCGGACGGGCCGCCACCTGGCCACGTTCACCCGTCGGCCTGGGTCGAGTCTGTACACACTGACTACTGCATCTCCTCCGGTTACTGCGTCTGGTCAGGTAGCCGCGTCTAGTCAGGTGTTTGCTGCCGCGTCCAGGTCTAGTCCAGCGTCTGCCCCCTGCTCGTGTCGTCCTCTGTCACACGAGACTCTCCTTTGGCACCACCGCCTTGGTCACCCCTCCCTGCCTCGTCTTCGAGGTATGGCCTCCCGTACCCTTGTCTCTGGTCTCCCCCGGTCCCTCCCTCCCCTTCCTCCGGGGCCTGCCCCTACCTGTGTTCCTTGTGTCGAGGGCCGGCAGCGCACCGCTCCTCACTCCTCCGAGTTCCCTCCGACAGCAGCTCCCCTGCAGACTCTCCACATGGACATGTGGGGCCCAGCCCGCGTCCGTGGACAGGGTCACGAGCATTACTTCCTGCTGGTCGTTGACGACAACTCGCGTTACACCACAGTCTTCCCCTTGTGCCGTAAGGGTGAGGTCACTGAGGTGTTGATCGATTGGATCCGTGGTGCCCGTCGCCAGCTCAGCGAGAGTTTCGGCTCGGACCTTCCTGTTCTGCGTCTGCACTCAGACAGAGGTGGTGAGTTTTCCTCCGACCTTTTGAGGGCTTTCTGTCGTGCGGAGGGCATCTGCCAGACGTTCACGCTTACGGCCTCCCCACAGCAATCTGGGATTGCTGAGCGCCGCATTGGCATGGTCATGGACGCCTCTCGTACGTCCATGATCCATGCGGCTGCTCCCCATTTTCTGTGGCCATTCGCGGTTCAGTACGCTGCGCATCAGATCAACCTTCAGCCTCGTGTCTCCTTGCCGGAGACCACACCTACTCTGCGGTGGACGGGGAAGGTTGGCGATGCGTCTGTGTTCCGTGTCTGGGGATCTCGAGCTTTTGTCCGCGATACTTCCGCGGACAAGCTGTCCTCCCGTGCCGTTCCCTGCGTCTTCCTTGGCTTCCCCCCTGACGCACATGGGTGGCAGTTTTACCACCCCACCTCACGTCGTGTTCTGTCCTCTCAGGACGTCACGTTTGACGGGTCGGTATCTTACTACTGTCTCTTTCCCTACCACACTGCCCCTCTCCCCCCCCCGCCACTCTTCCTAGCACCAGGTGCTCCTCCGGTAGACCCCCTCCCCCCTCAGGGTCCTGCCCCCTCAGGTGTGTCCCAGGTAGACCCTGTCGAGCCTGTCGAGGTAGCTGTCGACTCTGGTGCTGCTATGGGTGCTAAGCCTACGGGTGCGGGGCCTGGGGGTGCTGAGCCTAGGGTTGCTGAGTCTGAGGGTGCAGAGCCTAGGGGTGCTGAGCCTGAGCGTGTGGAGCCTGGGGGTGCTGAGCCTGGGGGTGCTAAGTCTGGGGGTGCTGAGCCTGGAGGTGCTGAGCCTGAGCGTGCTGAGTCTGGAGGTCCTCCGGGTGTCCTGCTACGGCGGGAGCCCCTCTCTCCGCAGCGGCTACGTGAGTGGTACGCTCGGCACTGTAGCCGTGCTGCTGGATCTACGAGGCCTGCTGCTGGAGGTGCTTCTGGAGCTGGAGCTGCTGGAAGTGCTGCTGGAGCCGCTGGTCCTGGAGGTGCTGGTGCTGGAGGTACTGGCGCTGTTGGAGGTCCTACTGGTGTTGGAGCTGCTGGAGGTGCTGTTGAAGCTGGTCCTGGAGGTGCTCGTACTAGAGGTACTGGAGCTGCTGGGGCTGGTGGTGCTGCAGGAGTTGGAGCTGTAGGTGCTGGAGCTGTTGCTACTGGAGGTGCTGCTGGAGCTGGAGCTGCTGGAGGTACTGGAGCTGGTGGTGCTGCGGGAGTTGTAGCGGGAGACCTTGGAGCTGAGGGTACTGGTGCTGTCTCTGCTCTTTCTGGAGGCGCTGCGCGGCCGCGGCCGTACTACGTTCCACTCCTTCAGCAGGTTCTTGGTCTCTCACCTTCTACTGGTCCTACTCCTCCCTTACTGAGTCCACTGCCTGTCCAGTCACAGTCGCAGTTACAGCCAGCCTCTCCACTGCCTGGTCCTTCTCCTTACTCTGGACCGACTAGAGGTCTTACGGAGCGTCATGAGCCTGAGTCTCGTCCTGCGTCGCCTGAGTCTCGTCCTGCGTCACTTGAGTCTCGTCCTGAGTCGCCTGTTTGCGCTGTTCGCACTCGTCGACGTGTTCCACGTTAGCATCCTCCTCCTGTCCCCGGCACTCACTCTATGACTCTGCGTCCTTCCACTGCTCCACAGCGTGTCCCTCTGCTGTCTCCTCCTACGTCCTCTCTTCCTGACGGTCCGGACCCGGAGTCTGACTCCCTTCGTGCTGCTAGTTCTACTGCCACGCGTTTTCTGGCCACTGTTGTCACTGACCCTTTGTTTGAGTCAACTGCTGCGTCTACTCTAGTTGCTGAGCTTGTTGACTTTGCTGCCGCCTGTCCTCTAGACTACGCCGCTAGTATTGTTGCTGAGTCTGAGTCTGCCTCTGTCTATCCTCCGTCCGTCGGGGGTGAGTGTGCTCTTGGCACGGACGTCCTTGAGGACAGACAGGAGGATTTTGAGTGCTTTGCCGCTGCTTTACCTCATCTCGTGTCCATGCTGCTTGCCCCTGAGGGAGACCTGGATGCACCAGACGTCCCGACCTCGCGCTCTTATGCAGAGGCAATAGAGGGTCCCTACTCCTCTCAGTGGCAGACAGCCATGGACACAGAGATGGCTTTCTGGAAGTCCACAGGCACCTACGTTGATGAGGTTCCCCCGCCTGGGGCGAACATCGTCAGTGGCATGTGGATTTTCAGGGTGAAGCGGCCGCCGGGTTCTCCGCCTGTCTTCAAGGCGCGTTACGTTGCACGAGGCTTTAGTCAGCGACAGGGAGTTGACTTCTTCCAGACCTTCTCCCCTACCCCGAAGATGACCACTCTTCGGGTGCTGCTGCACGTCGCCGCTCAGCGTGACTACGAGCTACACTCTCTTGACTTCAGCACAGCCTTCCTACAGGGCAGCCTGCATGGGGAGATCTGGTTGCGCCGTCCACCTGGCTTCAGTGGGTCGTTTCCTGCTGGTACCCAGTGGAGCCTCCGGCGGCCAGTCTACGGTCTTCGCTATGCACCCCGTGAGTGGCACGACACACTGAGGACGACTCTTGCTGCTCTTGGGTTTGCTCCTTCCACTGCTGACCCTTCACTGTTTCTACACACCGACACCACTCTGGCGCCGTTCTACATTCTCGTGTACGTAGACGACTTGGTCTTTGCTACTGCTGACACTGAGGCACTCGCCCACGTGAAGTCCGAGCTGCAGAAGAGACACACGTGCACAGACCTGGGTGAGCTGGCAAGCTATCTTGGCTTGCGGATCACCCGGGACAGAGCACAGCGCACCATTACCTTGACTCAGTCACACATGGTGCAGCAGGTCCTTCAGCGCATCGGCTTCACGTACTCCTCGCCACAGTCCACTCCTCTGCCTACCGGTCACTCGCTCTCAGCTCCACCTTTGGACGAGTCCGTAGAGCCGAGTGGCCCGTATCTAGACCTTGTGGGCTGCCTCATGTACCTGATGACCTGCACTTGACCTGACCTTGCCTACCCTCTTAGCATTCTAGCACGTTATGTCGCTCCTGGAAGACACAGAAAGGAGCACATGGATGCAGCTAAGAGGGTGTTGCGCTACTTGTGCAGTACGTCGGGCATGGGGCTCGTGCTTGGAGGACGGGCTCGAGTTGTCCTCACTGGTCACGCAGACGCCTCTTGGTCGGACGACTTAACTACGCAGTAGTCATCACACGGTTACACCTTCAGCCTTGGCTCCGGCTCTGTCTCTTGGCGGTCTACCCGCTCGTCTTCTGTTCTCAGCTCCAGTTGTGAGGCTGAGATCTACGCAGGGGCCATGGCTGCACAGGAGTTACGCTGGCTCACCTACCTGCTGACCGACCTGGGAGAGCTGCCTCGTTCTCCTCCAGTGCTGTATGTCGACAACAAGGCCATGATTGCCTTGTGTCAGGAGCACAGACTGGAGCACAGAATGAAGCACATCGCTCTGTGCTACTTCCTTGCTCGAGAGTTGCAGCAGCGTGGTCAGCTTCGTCTTGCTTACGTGGCCACTTGGGCCAACACTGCTGATGTTTTCACCAAGGCACTTCAGCCTTGTGATCATCAGCGTTTCTGTACTGTTCTAGGCCTTGTACCAACTGTGCCTCACTTGCTTACTTCTTGACTCTGCTTGTACTGTGATCTCTATACATATACCTGCATGCTTACACTTGCTAGGTTGTGTTCACTGTATTGCTTGTTCTCCTTTATATAACTCTGCATGTGAACTGGCCTTGTGGCCATTTGCTTGTGCTCAGAATGCGTGGTGACGTCGTGATCCACCCTGAGCTTGCTTTGCCTTTCTTGACCGGTCTTGTGACCTCTTGTTCTCCCCCACTTTGCCTATGGGGGTGTGTCAAACTTATATGCTATAGTCTGTCTAGGCTGTAGTGGGGTAGTTCATATAGGGTACAACACTTTTAGGTTTCCCACTTGTACCCACCTGCTTGCTAGTTCAGTCATTCCTTCCTTCACTATTTTGACAGGATCTATCCAAGAAGACTACAACAAGGCATTGTTATGACATCATCAACATTATTGGGAGACCTGATCCCAAGGTGATCGCCTTTGTTTTACATCACTAACAACAAGAACAATGGACCTCAGTATCATGACACCTACTAAATCAGCCATTGTTCAGACAAGCTGCACAATCTTCCTTGAACCAAGCTCTGGTCCTCTCTGTTTCATCACCTTCGCTGCTCTCGGATCATCATTACACCATGCTGCCGAAGGGATCCAAGGCCACTAAGCTGCCAGTTGACATGCCGAATGGTGACAACGACTCCCCTAAATCTCCAGTTGATCTTGCTTTGGACAAGTTGGGAGCAAAGCAAAATGGCGACGGATGTTGCTGAAGAAGGTATGGTCCTCTGCACTGACTGATGGTGTTGCTGATATGGCTACAATTTAGACTTTGCAGTTGTCGTACGTCGTGAAGACAAAGTTCTGTCGACTTAAGCTGTCCCTCCTACGTAAATGCGACATGGACATCATCTGCCAGAAGGATGTGGAATATCACAAAGCAAACGGCACCAATATCAAGCTCTACTGGCATCACACAGAGAACTCAGCGTTCCTGAAAAAAAATAATCATTTAATCCGCATGTTGTCAAGGTTTTTTTTAAGAATGTTCCCACTAACATCTCGCCCGATCTCATGAAGAATCCCTTCGCTCGATACAAGCTGAAGGTCCGCCAGCGGCCGCCTTTCCTGGAGGGGAAGTGCTTTCACCGGGGTTCTGCAATATATCACGGGTGCAAATACAGACACTTGTAAAGGATTGGTTATCCCGCACCTAGGAGGCATGTACAAATCGAGACAAGTGGTGAACATCCCCATGGACATCGGGAACGGCAAGAAGCTGCTGGCCCACTAACCTTTATTATCCTGCCCACTCCGCGATGACACCATTACGAGTCAAATCATGATGTGTTCGTCACCGAGAGGCCGAATAACATAGGGAAGTGGAGCCTTACTCTATGAAGGATGTGTCAGAACATTATAGCTTATACATTTGTGTAGGCTGTAGTGGGGTACAACCCAATTAGGGTTAGTACTTGTACCCAACTGTTTGCTAGTTCATTCATTCTCGTTCGTTATTTTCACATGGAAGCAGAGCAGATTCCTTGGGCCCACCACCTGCTACGCTGCGAGTACCCCCCCCCTAGGCCCGTCGCTCCTAGCCTTCACGGCCCGTCGGCCCCTAGCCCCGCGCCCGGCCCCGTTCTTTGCCCGCACCCGGCCCGTACCTAGCCCGCGCCCGGCCCCGTCTCACTCCCGCGCCAGGCCCGTACCTAGCCCGCGACCGGCCCGTACCTAGCTCGCAACCGGCCCGTACCTAGCCCGTGCCCGGCCCCGTCTCTCGCCCGCGCCCGGCCCGTACCTAGCCCGTGACCGGCCCGTACCTAGCCCGCGCCCGGCCCGTACCTAGCCCGCGCCCGGCCCTGTCTCTCGCCCGCGCCCGGCCCGTACCTAGCCCGCGATCGGCCCGTACCTAGCCCGCGCTCGGCCCGTACCTAGCCCGCGCCCAACCCCGTCTCACGCCTGCGCCCGGCCCGTACCTAGCCCGCGACTGGCCCGTATCTAGCCCGCGACCGGCCCGTACCTAGCCCGCGACCGGCCCGTACCTAGCCCGCGCCCGGCCCGTCCCTCGCCCAGCGACCGGCCCCGTCCCTTGCCCAGCGCCCGGCCCCGTACCTAGCCCGCGCCCGGCCCGGTCCCTAGCCCTGCTCGGCCCCGTACCTAGCCCAGCGCCCGGCCCCGACCCTAGCCCGCGCCCGGCCCCGCCCCTCGCCCAGCGACCGGCCCCGTCCCTTGCCCAGCGCCCGGCCCCGTACCTAGCCCGCGCCCGGCCCGGTCCCTAGCCCTGCTCGGCCCCGTACCTAGCCCAGCGCCCGGCCCCGACCCTAGCCCGCGCCCGGCCCCGCCCCTCGCCCAGCGCCAGGCCCCGTCCCTCGCCCAGCGCCCGGCCCTGTACCTAGCCCGCGCCCAGCCCAGTACCTAGCTCAGCTCGGCCCCGTACCTAGCCCAGCGCCCGGCCCCGTACCTAGCCCAAAGCCCGGTCCGGTCCCTAGCCACGCCCGGCCCCGTACCTAGCCCAACGCCCGGCCCTGTACCTAGCCTGCGCACGGCCCCGTACCTTGCCCGCTACTGCTACAGCTACTGCTACGGCCCGGTACTGTCACTGCTGCTACTGCTACAGCTGCTACTGCTGCTACTACTGCTATCCTGCGTACTGCACAGCTGCTACTGCTGCTACTACTGCTATCCTGCGTACTGCACAGCTATGGCTTCGCTTTGGGTTCTCGCGTTTGATCATGAGGGCAGACCAGTTCAGTTTGACACGTGGCTAGACGACCTGCAGCTGTACCTACTGAGTGATTCTAAGGACAGTGTCTCGCTGTTTGACCTAGCGTCAGGCGCCGCTACTGCCCCTCCCGCTACAGCTGACAGTTCGACTCGCTCACCGTGGCTTACTCGTGACGCTGCTGCCCGCTTAGCCATTCGCAACCACCTGCCATTAGCTGAATGCGCTCACTTCGGACAGCACAGGACAGCGCAGGCACTGTACGACGCTGTAGTCGCTCGCTACTCCTCCCCTGCCACTGCTGCTCCAGGCCGCCTACTTCTGCCCTACCTGTTCCCCGAGCTGTCCGCCTTTACCACAGTCGAGGACCTTGTTTCCCACCTTTGCGCTAGTGACACTCGCTACCGCGCTACCGTTCTTGCTGAGTTCCTTGACAGGAACCCCCCCCCCCCCCCCCCCCCCCGATGTACATCACTCTCTACTTCATAGTCACCCGCCTCCCTGACTCTCTTCGCTCTGTCAGGGACCAATTCCTCTCTCTTGACCTCGCCTCCCTCACTGTTGACCTCCTCGAGCAGCATCTCCTCGCCGCTGAGACTAGTACAGTTGCTGTAGGTGCTGCTCGTGGCACTCCGAGCCCGCCCTTGTTTGAGGGGTGTTCCCCCTCCCCCCTTGCTCCCTCCTACGCCTCTGCTGCTGCTGCAGACGTCTCTGTTCTTGAGGACGTCAAGGCTGCTTCTGCTAGTGCGAAGCGCCGCAGCAGCAAGGGCAAGGGTGGCCGAGGTGGTGGAGGTGGCAGCGGGAGTGGTGGTGGGGGCAGCAGTGGAGGTGGTGGCGGCGGTGCGACTATTGGCGGGAGTGGGGGCTCTGGTGGCGGTGGTGGAGGCAGCGGTGGGAGTGGCGGCAGTGGAGGCGGTGGGACTGGTAGCGGTGGGACTGGCGCTCGGCGTGTCGGTTTTGGGGGTGGCCAGCGTGAGCAGCAGCAGCGTCGGAGCGAGACCCCTTCTCCCCTGCAGCTTCGTGAGTGATTTCTGCGTGGGGCATCTGCGGGTAGTTGCCCGTATGTCATTCGCACGGGTGACCGTGCTGGTCAGACTTGCGGGCGGCTCCACACTCAGCACCGCTGCTTCTCCTGCCTCGGCGACGCTTGGCTTGCTGAGTTTGGTGACGACGTCGAGCTCCCTCGCTGGGCAGATCTGCTTAAGTCTAGGATTGGAATTTTTGACCTAGACTTTGATGCTATTCTTTCTGCTATGTATGCTTTGTCTGTTAGTGCTGAGGGTGACTGTTACCGGTGTGTGCCCCATGACCCACGTATAGCTGCTGCTGCTCTAGGTGCTAGTGAGTCTAGTACTCTCCCTGGTACTGCGCCTGCTCAGGCCTTGCACACTTTCACGTTGGACTCCGGCGCCTCGCGCCGTACCTTTCGTGACAGCACCACCCTCACTCCTCTTCCTGCACCTCTCCCGGTCCGACTGGCTGACCCCTCCGGGGGACCGGTCGTGGCCCGTTCCACCACTGTCCTCTCGTGTCCGGCGGTTCTGTCCGGCTCACTGTCAGGTCTTCACCTCCCCTCGTTCTCTACGAACTTGGTGAGTACCGCTGCCCTCCAGGATGCGATGGTCACTACCACCACTCCTGGGGGTCAGCGTGTGTCGATCTGCACGTGCACACGGACGGGGCGTCACCTGGCTACGTTCACTCGTCGGCCAGGGTTGAGTCTGTACACACTCACATTCCAAGCCTTCTCAGGTAGCTGCGTCTGCTCAGGTGTCCGCGTCAGGTCAGGTAGCCGCCTCTTGCTCGTGTCGCCTCCTGTCGCACCAGAATCTTCTGTGGCACCACCGCCTGGGTCACCCCTCCCTGCCTCGCCTTCGTGGCATGTGTCAAACATATATGCTTAGTTATATCTAGGCTTAGTTTATGTGTTTATAGTTGTCTAGGCTATAGTGGGTTTAGCCTTAGGGGGTACAAAGTTCTCTCGACATTCTACTTGTACCCCTTCCCTTTTCTTAGTCCCACCATTCTCGCCTAAGATTCTAACATGGTATTAAGAGCAATTAAGTCTTAGGACCTAATCTCAATGGGCCCACCACCTACTGCACTGCCCGTACCTAGCCCGTCGACTTCGTCGCTCGCGCCCGGCCAGTACCTAGCCCGTCGCCCGGCCCGTACCTAGCTCGTCGCCTCGGCCCCGCTGGCCCCGTCGACTTCGTCGCCCGCGCCCGGCCCGTACCTAGCCCGTCGCCCGGCCCGTACCTAGCTCGTTGCCCGGCCTGTACCTAGCCAGCCGTCTCGGCCCCGCTGGCCCCGTCAACTTCATCGCCCGCGCCCGGCCCGTACCTAGCCCGTCGCCTCGGCCCCCACTGGTCCCTCGACTTCGTCGACCGCGCCCGGCCCGTACCTAGCCCGTCGCCTCGGCCCCGCTGGCCCCGTCGACTTCGTCGCCCACGCTCGGCCCGTACCTAGCCCGTCGCCCGGCCCGTACCTAGCCCGTCGCCCGGCCCGTACCTAGCCAGTCGCCTCGGCCCCGCTGGCCCCGTCAACTTCGACGCCCGCGCCCGGCCCGTACCTAGCCCGTCGCTTGGCCCGTACCTTGCCTGCGCCCGGCCCGTACCTAGCCCGTCGCCCGGCCCGTACCTAGCCCGTCGCTCGGCCCGTACCTAGCCTCGCGCCCGGCCCTGTACCTGCCCAGCGCCAGGCCCTGTACCTGCCCAGCGCCCGGCCCTGTACCTGTTTGGCCCCTCGGCCCCCCCTAGGCCCCTCGGCCCCTTGTTTGGCACCGCGGCCCCTAGGCCCCTCGGCCCCCCACCTCAGAGACTGGCGCCCGGCCCCCCCCCGGCCCCTTGTTTGGCCCCTCGGCCCCCCCCTTAGGCCGCCCCCCGGCCCCTTGTTTGGCCCCGCGGCCCCTAGGCCGCTCGGCCCCACCTCAGAGACCGACGCCCGGCCCCGTACCTGCCCAGCGCCCGGCCCCGTACCTGCCCAGTGCCTGGCCCCGTCCCTGCCCAGCGCCCGGCCCCATACCTGCCCAGCACCCGGCCCTGCACGTGCCCAGCGCCAGGCCCTGTACCTGCTTTGGCCCCTCGGCCCCCTAGGCCCCTTGTTTGGCCCCGTGGCCCCTAGGCCCCTCGGCCCCTTGTTTGGCCCCGCGGCCCCTAGGCCCCTTGGCCCCACCTCAGAGACTGGCACCCCCCCCCCCCCCCCCCCCCCCCGGCCCCTTGTTTGGCCCCTCGGCCCCCTAGGCCCCTCGGCCTCTTGTTTGGCCCCGCGGCCCCTAGGCCCCTCGGCCCCTTGTTTGGCCTCTCGGCCCCCTATGCCCCTCGGCCCCCCCTAGGCCCCTTGGCCTCTTGTTTGGCCCCGCGGCCCCTAGGCCCCTCGGCCCCACCTCAGAGACCAGCGCCCGGCCCCCCGGCCCCTTGTTTGGCCCCTCGGCCCCCTAGGCCCCTCGGCCCCCCCCTAGGCCCCTCGGCCTCTTGTTTGGCCCCACGGCCCCTAGGCCCCTCGGCCCCACCTCAGAGACCGGCGCCCGGCCCCCCGGCCCCTTGTTTGGCCCCTCGGCCCCCTAGTCCCCTCGGCCTCTTGTTTGGCCCCGCGGCCCCTAGGCCCCTCGGCCCCACCTCAGAGACCGGCGCCCGGCCCCCCCGGCCCCTTGTTTGGCCCCTCGGCCCCCTAGGCCCCTCGGCCCCCCCTAGGCCCCTCGGCCTCTTGTTTGGCCCCGCGGCCCCTAGGCCCCTCGGCCCCACCTCAGAGACCGGCGCCCGGCCCCCCGGCCCCTTGTTTGGCCCCTCGGCCCCCTAGGCCCCTCGGCCCCCCCTAGGCCCCTCGGCCTCTTGTTTGGCCCCGCGGCCCCTAGGCCCCTCGGCCCCACCTCAGAGACCGGCGCCCGGCCCCCCGGCCCCTTGTTTGGCCCCTCGGCCCCCCTAGGCCCCTCGGCCCCATCTCAGAGACTGGCACCCGGTCCCCCCCTAGGCCCCTTGGCCCCCCTCCCCGGCCCCTTGTTTGGCCCCTCGGCCCCCTAGGCCCCTCGGCCCCTTGTTTGGCCCCGCGGCCCCTAGGCCCATAGGCCCCTCGGCCCCTCCTCATAGCCCGGCGCCCGGCCCCCCGGCCCCTTGTTTGGCCCCTCGGCCCCCTAGGCCCCTCGGCCCCCCTAGGCCCCCCCCCGGCCCCTTGTTTGGCCCTGGGGCCCCTAGGCCCCTCGGCCCCACCTCAGAGCCCAGCGCCCGGCCCCCCGGCCCCTTGTTTGGCCCCTCGGCCCCCTAGGCCCCTCGGCCCCCCTAGGCCCCCCCCGGCCCCCTTGTTTGGCCCCGTGGCCCCTAGGCTCCTCGGCCCCACCTCATAGCCCGGCGCCCGGCCCCCCGGCCCCTTTTTGGCCCCTCGGCCCCCCTAGGCCCCCCCGGCCCCTTGTTTGGCCCCTCGGCCCCCTAGGCCCCTCGGCCCCCCCTAGGCCCCCCCGGCCCCTTGTTTGGCCCCGCGGCCCCTAGGCCCCTCGGCCCCTCCTCATAGCCCGGCGCCCGGCCCCCCGGCCCCTTGTTTGGCCCCTCGGCCCCCTAGGCCCCTCGGCCCCCCTAGGCCCCCCGGCCCCTTGTTTGGCCCCGCGGCCCCTAGGCCCCTCGGCCCCACCTCAGATCCTGCGCCCGGCCTCTTGTTTGGCCCCTCGGCCCCGCCCCTAGGCTCGGCCTCCGGGGCCCCGTGTGTTTGGCCCCTCGGCCCCAATCCAGAGCCCAGCATTCGGCCCCGTACCTGCCCAGCGCCCGGCCCCGTACCTTGCCCGCGCCTGGCCCCTTGTTTGGCCCCTCGGCCCCGCCTCTAGGCCCCTCGGCCCCTAGCCTCGGCTACTAGGCTCGGCCTTCTAGGCCCTCGTGTTTGGCCCCTCGGCCCTCTTGGTTGGCCCCTCGGGCCCCTAGGCTTCTCGGCCCCCTAGGCCCCTCGGCCCCTCGGCCCCTAGGCCCTAGGCCCCTCGGCTCCGCCCCTTCGCTACTGCTACTGCTGTTCCTGCTGCTCCTACTGCCACCCCGCTCGCCGCCTAGATTGCCCACTATGACTTCTCTTCGTCGTCGCGGTGGGAGTGGTGATGGCGGTGGTGGGGGCAGTGGGGGTGGTGGCGGCCGTCCAAGCAGCCGCTGTGGAGCTGTTCGGTGGGGAGCTTCTGGCGGTGGCCAGCAGCGTCAGCGCGAGTCCCTTACACCCCAGCAGCTACGTGAGTGGTGCACTAGTAGGGGTGGTGGCGGCGGCAGTAGTGGCGGTCACTCTGCAGCTGTTCAGTTGGGAGTTACTGGCAGTGGCCTGACGCACCTGCAGCGGCGTCCACGCGAGACCCTTACGCCTCAGCAGCTTCGTGAGTGGTACGTTCAGCGTGGGGCGTCTCCGAGTAGTACTCCTTGCCTGTACATCATTCGCACAGGTGACCGGGCTGGTCAGACTTGCGGGACATTTGGTCACACACAGTCTCGCTTCTTCTCCTGTCTGAGCGACACCTGGCGTGCACAGTTTGGCGACACGACTGAGCTTCCCCGCTGGCTCGAGCTGGCTAGGCAGCGTGTGGATATCTTTGCTCTAGACTATGATGCTATTCTCACGGCTATGTATGCTTTGTCTTTTAGTGCGGAGGGTGACTGTTCCCGGTGTGTGCCACCTGACCCAGGTGTGGCGGCTGCTGCTCTAGGTGCTAGTGCGTCTGGTACTCCCCCTGGTACTCCCCCTGGTGAGGCCTTGCACTCCTTCACGTTGGACTCCGGCGCCTCGCGCTGTTTCTTTCGTGACAGCACCACTCTCACTCCTCTTCCTGCACCTGTTCCGGTCAGACTGGCTGACCCCTCTGGGGGCCCGGTCGTTGCCAGTTCCTACACTGTCCTCCCGTGTCCGGCGGTTCCGTCCGGCTCTCTGTCAGGTCTTCACCTCCCCTCATTCTCTACGAACTTGGTGAGTACCGCTGCCCTTCAGGATGCGATGGTCACTACCACCACTCCTGGGGGTCAGCGTGTGTCGATCTGCACGTGCACGCGGACGGGACGTCACCTGGCTACGTTCACTCGTCGGCCAGGGTCGAGTCTGTACACACTGGCTACCGAGCCTCCTCAGGTCGCTGCGTCTGCTCAGGTGTCCGCGTCAGGTCAGGTAGCCGCCTCTTGCTCGTGTCGGCTCCTGTCGCACCAGACTCTTCTTTGGCACCACTGCCTGGGTCACCCCTCCCTGCCACGCCTTCGTGGCATGCACTCCCGTCTCCTTGTCTCTGGTCTCCCCAGGTCTCTGCCTCCCCTGCCGCCCTCGCCTGCCCCGCCCTGTCTTCCTTGCGTCGAGGGACGGCAGCGCGCCGCTCCTCACTCCTCCTCGTTTCCCCCGATGACTGCTCCCCTGCAGACCCTCCACATGGACGTGTGGGGCCCAGCCCGCATCAGTGGACAGGGCCGCGAGCGCTACTTTCTGCTGGTAGTTGACGACTACACGCGATACACCACAGTCTTCCCCTTGCGCAGCAAGGGTGAAGTCTCTGCTGTCTTGATCCCTTGGATCCGCACAGTCCGTCTCCAGCTGCGAGAGCGTTTCGGCCAGGACCTTCCAGTCCTGCGTCTGCACTCTGACAGAGGTGGTGAGTTCTCCTCCGACCTCTTGCGGGACTTTTGTCGTGGGGAGGGCATCACCAAGTCGTTCACGCTTCCGGACTCCCCTCAGCAAAATGGGATTGCTGAGCGCCGCATTGGCTTAGTCATGGAGGTCGCTCGTACCTCCATGATTCATGCGGCCGCTCCCCATTTTCTGTGGCCGTTTGCGGTCCGGTACGCTGCGCATCAGCTCAACCTTTGGCCCCGTGTCTCCTTGCCGGAGACCTCGCCCACATTGCGTTGGACGGGGAAGGTTGGCGATGCGTCGGTGTTCCGGGTCTGGGGTTCTCGTGCCTTTGTTCACGATACGTCCGCGGACAAGCTCTCCGCCCGCGCTATTCCCTGCGTCTTCCTTGGCTTTGTCCCTGATGCGCCTGGCTGGCAGTTTTACCACCCCACCTCGCGCCGTGTCCTCCCTTCTCAGGACGTCACGTTCGACGAGTCGGTTCCCTTCTACCGTCTCTTCCCCTACCGCTCTGCCCCTTCCCTGCCCCCGCCGCTCTTCCTTGCTTCCGGTTTGCCTCCGGTAGACCCCCTCCCGCCCCAGGGTCCTGCTCCCTCGGGAGTGTCTCAGGTAGACCCTCTCCCTGGTACTGCGCCTGTTCAGGTAGCTGTCGTCTCAGGTGCTGCTCCAGGTGCTGCGTCTGGGGGTGCTGCGTATGGGGGTGCGGAGCCGGGGGGTGCGGGATCTGAGGGTGCTGGGTTTGGGGGTGCTGAGCCTGAGGGTGTTGAGCCTGGGGGTGCTGAGTCGGAGGGTGCGGAGCCTGAGGGTGCTGAGTCGGAGGGTGCGGAGTCTGGGGGTGCTGAGCCTCGGGGTGCTGCTTCGTCTGGAGGTCCTGCTGGTGCTTCACCGCGACTGTCCTCGCAGCAGCTGCGTGAGTGGCTTGTTCAGCGAGCACACCGTCGGAGTGGGGCTCCCGGAGTTGGCGAGCCAAGAGACGCTGGAGCTGGAGGTGCTGCTATTACTACTGGAGCTGGAGAACCTACGGAGCCTGGAGCAGCTGGCGCCGGAGGTGCTGGAGCTGGTGTAGCTGGAGTTGGAGGCCCTGGCGCAGGAGGCGCTGGAGGTGCAGGAGCTGGAGCTGTAGACCCTGGTGCTGGAGGCACTGTGCGGCCGCGCCCGTACTTCGTTCCCCTGCTTCAGCAAGTTCTTGGTGTCCCCTCTTCTACTGGTCTTCCTCCTCCCTTCCTGTGTCCACCGCCTGACCATTCGCAGCCGCCGTTACAGCCAGCCTCCCCACTACCTGTCCCCTCTCCTTACACTGAGTAGTCCGGAGGTCTTACAGAGCGTCGTGAGCCTGCGTCTCGTCCTGTCTCGCCTGTTCGCACTGCTCGTCGTGCTTCTCGTCCGCGTCCTCCTCCTGTCCCAGGCACACACACCATGGCACTCCGTCCCTCCTCTGTTCCACTGCGTGTTCCTCTACCTGCTCCTCCTGAGTCCTCTCTTCCTGCGGTCCTTGACCCTGAGTCTGACCGAGCGCGTGCTGCCAGTCCCACTGTCGCTCGTCTCCTTGCCACTGCTGTCACTGACCCGTCCTTTGAGTCTGCTGCTGCTTCTGCTCTCGTTGCTGAGCTACTTTGCCGCTGCCTCCCGTCTCGACTACGCCTCTGGTCTAGTTGCTGAGTCTGTGCCTGCCAGTCCTCCGTCTGTCGGGGGTGAGTGTGCTCTTAGCACGGACGTCCTTGAGGACAGGCAGGAGGACTTTGAGTGTCTTGCAGCTGCTGTACCTCGTTTCGCCTCCTTGCTGCTTGCCCCTGAGGGAGACCCGGATGCTCCTGACATCCCGACCCCGCGCTCTTACGCAGAGGCGATTACGGGTCCTTACTCCTCTCAATGGCAGGCGGCAATGGATGCCGAGATGGCATCCTGGAAGTCCACAGGCACTTACGTCGACGAGGTTCCCCCGCCTGGGGTGAACATAGTCGATGGCATGTGGATCTTCAGGGTGAAGCGGCCGCCGGGTTCTCCGCCTGCCTTCAAGGCGCGCTACGTTGCTCGAGGTTTCAGTCAGCGACAGGGAGTTGACTACTTCCAGACCTTCTCCCCCACCCCGAAGATGACTACTCTTCGGGTGTTGCTGCACGTAGCTGCTCAGCGTGACTACGAGTTACACTCCCTGGACTTAAGTACTGCTTTCCTGCAGGGCAGCCTGCACGAGGAGATCTGGCTGCGCCGACCACCTGGTTTCACTGGGTCTTTTCCTGCAGGTACCCAGTGGAGCCTCCACCGGCCAGTCTACGGTCTCCGCCAGGCGCCTCGCGAGTGGCACGACACACTCAGGACTACACTTGCGGCTCTTGGGTTTGTTCCTTCTACAGCAGACCCGTCGCTGTTTCTACGCACCGACACCTCGCTGCCGCCCTTCTACGTCATAGTGTACGTCGACGACCTCGTCTTTGCCACGGCTGACACTGAGGCACTGACCCTAGTGAAGTCCGAGCTGCAGAAGAGACATACCTTTACTGACCTGGGTGAACTGCGCAGCTACCTTGGCCTGCAGATCACCCGGGACAGAGCACAGCGCACCATCACACTAACTCAGTCACACATGGTGCACTAGGTCCTTCAGCGCTTCGGCTTCCAGTACTCCTCGCCACAGCTCACTCCTCTGTCTACCAGCCACTCGCTCTCAGCTCCACCTTCGGACGAGTCCGTAGAGCCGAGTAGTCCGTACCCAGAGCTTGTGGGTTGCCTCATGTACCTGATGACTTGCACTCGACCTGACCTCGCGTACCCTCTCAGCCTTCTGGCTCGCTACGTGGCTCCCGGTAGGCACCGAAAGGTGCACTGGGATGCTGCGAAGAGGGTACTGCGTTACCTGTGTAGTACGTCGGGCATAGGGCTTGTGCTTGGAGGACGGGGTCCTGTTGTCTTCACTGGTCACGCAGACGCCTCCTGGGTTGACGACTCAGCTACGCAGCGGTCGTCGCAGGGTTACACCTTCGGCCTTGGGTCCGGCTCGGTTTCTTTGCAGTCTACCTGCTCGTCTTCAGTTCTCAGCTCCAGCTGTGAGGCTGAGATCTACGCCGGAGCCATGGCTGCTCAGGAGCTACGCTGGCTCACCTACTTGCTGGCCGACTTGGGAGAGCAGCCTCGTTCGCCTCCAGTCCTGTACATAGACAACAAGGCCATGATAGCCTTGTGTCAGGAGCACAGACTGGAGCACAGAACGAAGCACATCGCTTTGAGATACTTCCTTGCTCGAGAGTTGCAGCAGCGTGGTCAGCTTCGTCTAGCGTACGTGGCCACTCGGGCCAACACTGCTGATGTCTTCACCAAGGCACTTCCGCCTGGTGACCATCAGCGCTTTTTTACTGTGTTAGGCCTTGTGCCTACTTTGCCTCACTTACTTACTGCCTGACTCTGCCTGTACTGTGATCTATCTATATACCTGCATGCTTGCACTTGCTAGGGTATGATCACTGTATTGTTTGTTCTCTTTATATAACTCTGCATGTGAACTGGCCTTGTGGCCCTTTGCTTGTGCTCGGACTCTGTCGTGACTTTGTGATCCACCCTGAGCTTGCTTTGCTTTGCTTCTTCTCTTGACTGGTCTTGTGACCATTGCTTGTTCTGGCTATCCCCCACTTCGCCTATGGGGGTGTGTCAAACATATATGCTTAGTTATATCTAGGCTTAGTTTATGTGTTTATAGTTGTCTAGGCTATAGTGGGTTTAGCCTTAGGGGGGACAAAGTTCTATCGACATTCTACTTGTACCCCTTCCCTTTTCTTAGTCCCACCATTCTCGCCTAAGATTCTAACAGCATGCACTCTCGTCTTCTTGTCTCTGGTCTCCCCAGGTCTCTGCCTCCCCTGTCGCCCTCGCCTGCCCCGCCCTGCCTCCCTTGCGTTGAGGGGCGGCAGCGCGCTGCTCCTCACTCCTCCTCGTTTCCCCCGATGACTGCTCCCCAGCAGACTCTCCACATGGACGTGTGGGGGCCAGCCCGCGTCAGTGGACAGAGCCGCGAGCGCTACTTTTTGCTGGTAGTTGATGACTACACGCGGTACACCACGGTCTTCCCCTTGCGCAGCAAGGGTCAAGTCGTTGATGCCTTGATCCCTTGGATCCGCACAGTCCGTCTCCAGCTCCGCGAGCGGTTCGGCCAGGACCTTTCTGTCTTGCGTCTGCACTCTGACAGAGGTGGTGAGTTCTCCTCCACCCTCTTGCGGGACTTTTGTCGTGGGGAGGGCATTCTCCAGTCGTTCACGCTTCCGGACTCCCCTCAGCAAAATGGGATTGCTGAGCGCCGCCTTGGCTTAGTCATGGAGGTCGCTCGTACCTCCATGATCCATGCAGCTGCTCCCCATTTTCTGTGGCCGTTTGCGGTCCGGTACGCTGCGCATCAGCTCAACCTCTGGCCCCGTGTCTCCTTGCCGGAGACCTCGCCCACACTACGTTGGACACGGGAGGTTGGCGATGCGTCGGTGTTCCGGGTCTGGGGATCTCGTGCCTTTGTTCGCGATACGTCAGCGGACAAGCTCTCCTCCCGTGCTATCCCCTGCGTCTTCCTTGGCTTTGTCCCCGACGTGCCTGGCTGGCAGTTTTACCACCCCACCTCGCGCCGTGTCTTCCCTTCTCAGGACGTCACATTTGACGAGTCGGTTCCCTTTTATCGCCTCTTCCCCTACCGCTCTGCCCCTCCCCCGCCCCCGCCGCTCTTCCTTGCTCCCAGTCCTCCTCCAGTAGACCCCCTCCCGCCCAAGGGTCCTGCTCCCTCAGGCGTGTCTCAGGTAGACCCTCTCCCTGGTCCTGCGCCTCTTCAGGTATCTGTCGACTCAGGTGCTGCTCGAGGTGCTGCGTCTGGGGGTGCGGAGACTGAGGGTGCGGAGTCTGAGGGTGCTGAGACTGGGGGTGCTGAGCCTGGGGGTGTTGCGACTGGGGGTGGTGAGCCTGGGGGTGCTGAGCCTGATGGTGTTGAGCCTGGGGGTGCTGCTTCGGAGGGTGCGGAGTCTGGAGGTGCGGAGCCTCAGGGTGCTGCTTCGTTTGGAGGTTCTGCTGGTGCTTCGCCGAGCCTGTCTCCGCAGTAATTGCGTGAGTGGTTTGTTTGGCGTACGCGCCTTCGGCATGGAGCTTCTGGAGCTGGAGGTGCTGGCGCTGCTAGAGGTGGAGGTGCTGGAGTTGCTGCTTGTACTGTGACCGCTGGCGCTGGAGTTGCTCGTACCCGGGGTACTGGAGCTGCCGGGACTGGTGGTGTTGAGGGTGCTGGACCTTGAGACCCTCCGGAGTTTGGTACTACTAGCTTTGGTGGTGCTGGAGCTGGAGGAGCTGGAGTTGGTGGCCCTGGTGCGGGAGGCGCTGGAGCTGGAGGCCCTGGTGTTGGAGGTGCTGACGCTGGTAGAGCTGGAGCTATTGCCCCTGGTGGCGCTGTGCGGCCGCGACCGTACTTCGTTCCCCTGCTCGAGGAGGTTCTTAATACCCCGCCTTCTGCTGACCTAACTCCTCCCCTCCTGTGTCCCCCGCCTGACCGGTCGCTGCCGCCGTTACAGCCTGCCTCTCCACTGCCTGCTCCTTCTCCTTACACTGAGCAGTCCGGCGGTCTTACAGAGTGTCGTGAGCCTGCGTCTCGTCCTGTCTCACCTGTTCGCACTGCTCGTCGCGTTCCTCGTTCCCATCCTCCTCCTGTCCCTGGCACGCACGCCATGACCCTTCGTCCTTCCTCTGTTCCTTTGCGTGTTCCTCTGCCAGCTCCTCCTGAGTCCTCTCTTCCTGAGGTCCCTGACCCTGAGTCTGACCACGCTCGTGCTTCCAGTCCCACTGTCTCTCGTCTCCTCGCCACTGCTGTCGCTGACCCTTCTTTTGAGTCTGCTGCTGCGTCTGCTCTCGTTGCTGAGCTGCTTGACTTTGCTGCTGCCTGTCGTCTAGACTACGCCTCTGCTCTTGTTGCTGAGTCTGCATCTGCCAGTCCTCCTTCTGTCAGGGGTGAGTGTGCTCTTGGCACGGACGTCCTTGAGGACAGGCAGGAGGACTTTGAGTGTCTTGCAGCTGCTGTACCTCGTTTCGCTTCCATGCTGCTTGCCCCTGAGGGAAACCCAGATGCTCCACACATCCCGACCCCGCACTCTTACGCAAAGGCGATTACGGGTCCTTACTCCTCTCAATGGCAGGCAGCCATGGATGCCGAGATGGCATCCTGGAAGTCCACAGGCACCTACGTTGACAAGGTCTTCCCACCTGGGGCGAACATAGTCGATGGCATGTGGATCTTTAGGGTGAAGCGGCCGCATGGTTCTCCGCCTGCCTTCAAGGCGCGTTATGTTGCTCGTGGCTTCAGTCAGCGACAGGGAGTTGACTACTTCCAGACCTTCTCCCCCACCCCGAAGATGACTACTCTTCGGGTGTTGCTGCACGTCGCTGCTCAGCGTGACTATGAGTTGCACTCTCTGGACTTCAGCACAGTGTTCCTGCAGGGCAGCCTGCACGAGGAGATCTGGTTGCGCCGCGAAGAGGGTACTGCGTTACTTGTGCAGTATGTCGGGCATGGGGCTCGTGCATGGAGGATGAGGTCCAGTTGTCCTCACCGGTCGTGCAGACGCCTCCTGGGTTGACGACTCAGCTACGCAGCGGTCGTCACAGGGTTACACCTTCAGCCTTGGTTCCGGCTCTTTTTCTTTGCGGTCTACCCGCACGTCTTCGGTTCTCAGCTCCAGTTGTGAGGCTGAGATCTAGGCCGGGGCCATGGCTGCTCAGAAGCTACGCTGGCTCACCTACCTGCTGACCGACTTGGGAGAGCAGCCTCGTTCGCCTCCAGTTCTGTACGTAGACAACAAGGCCGTGATTGCTTTGTGTCAGGAGCACAGACTGGAGCATAGAACGAAGCACATCGCTCTGCGATACTTCCTTGCTCGAGAGTTGCAGCAGCGTGGCCAGCTTCGTCTTGCGTTCATGGCCACTCGGGCCAACACTGCTGATGTCTTCACCAAGGCACTTCCGCCTGGTATTCATCAGCGCTTTGTTACTATGTTAGGCCTTGTGCCTACTTTGCCTCACTTACTTACTGCTTGACTCTGTTTGTACTGTGATCTATATATATACCTGCATGCTTGCACTTGCTAGGGTATGATCACTTTATTGTTTGTTCTCTTTATATAACTCTTCATGTGAACTGGCCTTGTGGCCCTTTGCTTGTGCTTGGACTGTGTGGTGACTTTGTGATCCACCCTGAGCTTGCTTTGCTTTTCTTGACTGGTCTTGTGACCACTTGTTCTCCCCCACTTTGCCTATGGGGGTGTGTCAGAACATTATAGCTTATATATTTGTGTAGGCTGTAGTGGGGCCCATAAGGGGTACAACCAAATTAGGGTTAGTACTTGTACCCAACTGTTTGCTAGTTCATTCATTCTCGTTCGTTATTTTCATAGGATGCATAGGATCAATGGTAACAATTTTGCTGGATTGAAATCAACTTCTCTTCTCTTGCTTCTTGATAACCTCACTAACAAACGGCTTCCCCATCTCAGCCGCTTCAATTCATACTTAACCATTGGTTATGCCGATTCTTTGCAATCTCGCTATCGCTCTTGTCTCCACTGGCTGCAACAGGGAGGAGTGGGTCTTCACATAGGTGGCCTGCGGAAAGGCAAAAGGGAAGTCCTTCATCGCGGCAGCAGATCACGCAGCTTCGGGTGACTGTGACGCGTTCCACTCTCGACAAGGCAAGAAAAAAAGCCAACGTCATCGCTAAGCGCAACGATGACCGCCACCGCAGACCTGTCACTTACTAGCACGACGACCTAGTTTTACTCGACACTCAAAACCTCCGCCTGCCCATAACCCCGAAACTCCGCCCCCGATATTGCGGGCGATTTCGCATCAGTCACATGATCACACCCGTCACCGCCCACCTCCTCCTCCCTGCTGACTTGTACGTCAGCCCGTCCTTCCACGTCAGCCTGCTTTGCCCCTATGTACCATCCACGAGCCAACTGCCCTGCAACCGCCCAGCTAGCATGACACGACTACGAACAGAACCAATCATCACGCCCGAAAAGATTCTGAGCCACCGAGTTCATGACCCACAGGGAGCTCGAAGGGCCGAATTTCTGATCGGCTGGAAAGACCGCACGCCCACCAAAGACAATTGGGTTCCCCTGGACAGAATCGAAAACCACCCCGTCCTCACCGAGTATCTGCGCAGCCGGAATTTTCGGGATGTACACGCGCTTTCGTAAGGAGGGCCTCCTTAGGTGGGGGGGGGGGGGGGGGGGGGGGGGGTAGTGTAAGGAAAATTCCTTTTCCTTACTTCGCGTCCCTGCTCAGCGCGTACACCATTGTTTCCCGCCAACAGCACCCCAAAATCATCCGTTACCACTCGCGACATTCGCCTCGACACTATTCCCGCCACTGTTCACGACGCGACCCAACCTCACGGTTCGGTTGGTAACCCGCGCTCCGGACCTCCGCCTCGACAAACCCCAACCTCGGCGCCAGGCCCGTCGCGCACCCCATTTTCCACACGTTACCGTTACCACTATAGCTTCGCTATATACTCTTCGCTCAATCCTTCGCTCATTGTATTTCTTGCCTCGATAGTGCAATCCTCGCTCGCTCACTCAATTGCGCACGTAACAGCTAGCCATAAACTCAGAGGGGTACATTCCCTTATTAATTGTATTGCATTGCTACACTAACCGCGACTATTGTTCTACTCGACAATTACCAAGTTCCATTGAGTAAGGATACTGGGCGGTCAACAGTCATGACCGTTGACCATCTGCGACTATTGACCTTCGAGTGACTCTCAAGCTGCCGCGTGCTCTATACGAGCTTAACGCGATAGTAGTACAGGTGCGCTTCCTCGTTATGAAGCGATGCGCTAAGTAAAGCCTTCGAGAATGTTATCATAACCATCGATTATCCCAAAAGCGGATATCATCGAGCGCAACAAAAAGGGACAACGAATAATTATATTTGCTGTTGGTGGATATAAAAAAGGCGCCACAATAAACTCACCTACTAAGTGCCTTGGTGAATATATCAGCAATGTTGGCCCTAGTGGCCACGTATGCAAGACGAAGCTGGCCACGCTGCTGCAACTCTCGAGCAAGGAAGTATCGCAGAGCGATGTGCTTTGTTCTGTGCTCCAGTCTGTGCTCCTGACACAAGGCAATCATGGCCTTGTTGTCTACGTACAGAACTGGAGGCGAACGAGGCTGCTCTCCCAAGTCAGTCAGCAAGTAGGTGAGCCAGCGTAGCTCCTGTGCAGCCATGGCCCCTGCGTAGATCTCAGCCTCACAACTGGAGCTGAGAACAGAAGACGAGCGGGTAGACCACCAGGAAATAGAGCCGAAACCGAGGCTGAAGGTGTAACCCTGTGACGACCGCTGCGTAGCTGAGTCGTCAACCCAAGAAGCGTCAGAGTGACCAGTGAGGACAATTGGACCCTGTCCTCCAAGCACGAGCCCCATGCCCAGCGTACTGCACAAGTAACGCAGTACCCTCTTCGCAGCATCCCAGTGCACCTTTCGGTGCCTACCGGGAGCCACGTAGCGAGCCAGGAGGCTGAGAGGGTACGAGAGGTCAGGACGTATGCACATCATCAGGTACATGAGGCAACCCACTACCTCTGGGTACGGACCACTCGGCTCTACGGACTCGTCCGAAGGTGGAGCTGAGAGCGAGTGGCTGGTAGACATTGGAGTGGGCTGTGGCGAGGAGAACTGGAAGCCGAAGCGCTGAAGGACCTGGTGCACCATGTGTGACTGAGTCAGTGTGATGTTGCGCTGTGCTCTGTCCCGGGTGATCTGCAAGCCAAGATAGCTGCGCAGTTCACCCAGGTCAGTGCAAATGTGTCTCTTCTGCAGCTCTAACTTCCCAAGGGTCAGTGCCTCGGTGTCAGCAGTGGCAAAGACGAGGTCGTCGACGTACACGAGGACGTAGAATGGCGGCAGTGATGTGTCGGTGCGGAGAAACAGCGATGGGTCAGCAGTAGAAGGAGTAAACCCCAGAGCCACAAGTGTAGTCCTCAGTGTGTCGTGCCACTCGCGAGGCGCCTGGCAGAGACCGTAGACTGGCCGCTGGAGGCTATGACGAGCCCTAAAAAAAAAAAGGTCCTGTGGTGGCCCACCCAGCCATGAGTTGCAATTACGATCACGGTGCTTACTGGTGATGCCTGATAGCCCACAAAAAGGAAATGTCTGTAAGAGGTCCACCAGTGATCCCGGATTTTTCCTAGGGAAGGGTTACAGGCTCGTTGTCCTAGGGGGTTATGGGCGCACTGACCCGCTACTTAACTAGCCCTTTTATCCCAATGGTCTAGTGGTTGGGATTCTGATATGGTATCAGAGCAAAGGTCTCGGGTTCGAATCCCAATTTGTGCACTTCGGGCATCCCAATGTGGGGGGGTGTCAGAGGTCCACTAGTGATTGTTAGAATAAAGAACGGAATGAATGAACTTGAAAGCAGGTGGGTACAAGTAGGAAACCTAAAAGTGTTGTACCCTACAAGAACTACCCCACTACAGCCTAAACAGACTATAGCATATAAGTTTGACACACCCCCATAGGCAAAGTGGGGGAGAACAAGAGGTCACAAGACCAGTCAAGAAAAGCAAAGCAAGCTCAGGGTGGATCACAAAGTCACCACGTAGTCTGAGCTCAAGCAAATGCCACAAGGCCAGTTCACATGCAAGGTTATATGTAGGAGAACAAACAATACAGTGAACACAACCTAGCAAGTCTAAGCATGTAGGTATATGTATAGAGAGTACAGTACAAGCAGAGTCAAGAAGTCAGTAAGTGAGGCACAGTAGGTACAAGGCCTAGAACAGTGCGGAAATGCTGATGATCACAAGGCTGAAGTGCCTTGGTGAAAACATCAGCAGTGTTGGCCTGAGAGGCCACGTAAGCAAGACGAAGCTGACCACGCTGCTGCAACTCTCGAGCAAGGAAGTAGCGCAGAGCAATGTGCTTCGTTCTGTGCTCCAGTCTGTGCTCCTGACACAAGGCAAGCATGGCCTTGTTGTCAACGTACAGAACTGGAGGAGAACGAGGCGCCTCTCCCAAGTCGGTCAGCAGGTAGATGAGCCAGCGTAACTCCTGTGCAGCCATGGCCCCAGCGTAGATCTCAGCCTCACAACTGGAGCTGAGAACAGAAGAAGAGCGGGTAGAGCGCCAAGAGACAGAACCGGAGCCAAGACTGAAGGTGTACCCCTGTGACGACCGCTGCGTAGCCAAGTCGTCAACCCAGGAAGCATCTGCGTGACCAGTAAGGACAACTCGAGCCCGTCCTCCAAGAACGAGCCCCATGCCCGACGTACTCCACAGGTAGCGCAACACCCTCTTCGCAGCATCCAAGTGCACCTTTCAGTGTCGACAGGGAGCCACGTAGCGAGCCAGAAGGCTGAGAGGGTATGCGAGGTCAGGTCGTGTGCAAGTCATTAGGTACATGAGGAAGCCCGCAAGCTCTGGATACGGGCCACTCGGCTCTACGGACTTGTCCGAAGGTGGAGCTGAGAGCGAGTGACCAGTAGGCAGAGGAGTGGACTTAGCGAGGAGTACGTGAAGCCGAAGCGCTGAAGGACCTGCTGCACCATGTGTGACTGAGTCAAGGTAATGGTGCGCTGTGTTCTTTCCCGGGTGATCCGCAAGCCAAGATAGCTTGTCAGCTCACCCAGGTCTGTGCACGTGTGTCTCTTCTACAGCTCGGACTTCACGTGGGCGAGTGCCTCAGTGTCAGCAGTAGCAAAGACGAGGTCGTCTACGTACACGAGAACGTAGAACGGCGGCACAGTGGTGTCAGTGCGTAAAAACATAGAAGGGTCAACAGTGGAAGGAGCAAAACCAAGAGCAGCAAGAGTCGTCCTCAGTGAAGCCAGGTGGGCAGCACAGCCAGATCTCCTCGTGCAGGCTGCCCTGTAGGAAGGCTGTGCTGAAGTCAAGCGAGTGGAGCTCGTAGTCACGCTGAGCGGCAACGTGCAGCAGTACCCGAAGAGTGGTCATCTTCGGGGTAGGGGAGAAGGTCTGGAAGAAGTCAACTCCCTGTCGCTGACTGAAGCCATGTGCAACGTAACGCGCCATGAAGACAGGCGGAGAACCCGGCGGCCGCTTCACCCTGAAGATCCACATGCCACTGACGATGTTCGCCCCAAGCGGGGGAACCTCGTCGACGTAGATGCCTGTGGACTTCCAGGAAGCCATCTCGGCGTCCATGGCTGCGTGCCACTAAGAGGAGTATGGACCCTCTATCGCCTCTGCGTAAGAGCGCGTGGTCGGGATGTCTGGTGCATCCGGGTCTCCCTCAGGGGCAAGCAGCATGGACACGAGATGAGGTACAGCAGCGGCAAAGCACTCAAACTCCTCCTGTTTGTCCTCAAGAACGTCCGTGCCAAGAGCACACTCACCCTCGACGGACGGAGGACAGACAGACGCAGACGCAGACTCAGCAACAAGACTAGTGGCATAGTCTAGGCGATAGGCTGCTGCAAAGTCAGCAAGCTCAGTTACGAGAGCAGACGCAGCAGTGGACTCAAACAAACGGCCAGTGACAGCAGTGGCCAGAAAACGCGTGGCAGTAGGACTAGCAGCACGAAGGGAGTCAGACTCCGGGTCCGGACCGTCAGGAAGAGAGGACGCAGGAGGAGACGGCAGAGGGACACGCTGTGGAGCAGTGGAAGGACGCAGTGTCATAGAGTGAGTGCCAGGGACAAGAGGAGGACGCGGACGCGAAACACGACGACTAGCACGAACAGTGCGGACAGGCGACACAGAACGAGACTCAGGTGACGCAGGACGCGACTCATGCTCACGACGCTCCGTAAGACCTCTAGTCGGTCCAGAGTAAGGAGAAGGACCAGACAGTGGAGAGGCCGGCTGTAACTGCGACTGTGACTGGACAGGCGGTGGACTCAGTAAAGGAGGAGGAGGACCAGGAGAAGGCGGTAGACCAAGAACCTGCTGAAGGAGCGGAACGTAGTACGGCTGCGGCCGAGCAGCGCCTCCAGAAACAGCAGAGACAGCACCGGTACCCTCAGCTCCAGGGTCTCCAGCAACAACTCCCGCAGCACCACCAGCTCTAGTATCTGCAGCTCCAACGCTTGCAGTACCACCAGCCCCAGCAGCTCCAGTACCTCCAGTACGAGCACCTCCAGGACCAGCGGCTCCAGCAGCTCCAACACCAGCAGGACCTCCAACAGCTCCAGAAGCACCTCCAGCAGCACCAGCACCAGCAGCACCTCTAGCAGCTCCAGCACCAGCAGCACCTCCTGCAGCTCCAGCAGCAGCAGCACCTCCAGCAGCTCTAGTAGCACCTTCAGCACCAGCAGCACCAGTAGCACGGCGACAGCGCCAAGCGTACCACTCACGAAGCTGCTTCGGAGAGAGGGGCTCCCGCCTCAACGGGACACCCGGGGAACCTCCAGACTCAACACGTGCAGGCTCAGCACCCTCAGACGCAGTACCCCCAGGCTCAGCACCCCCAGGCTCCAAACGCTCAGGCTCAGCACCCCCAGGCTCCACACGCTCAGGCTCAGCACCCCCAGGCTCCGCACCCCCAGTCCCCGCACTCGCAGGCTCAGCACCCCTAGCAGCACCTGAGTCGACAGCTACCTCGACCGGTTCGGCAGGGTCTACCTGAGACACACCTGAGGGGGGCAGGACCCTGGGGGGGGAGGGGGTCTACCGGAGGAGTACCTGGTGCTAGGAAGAGCGGCGAGGGGGGGAGAGAGGAAGTACGGTAGGGAAAGAGACGGTAGTAAGACACCGACTCGTCAAACGTGACGTCCTGAGAGGACAGAACACGACGCGAGGTGGGGTGGTAGAACTGCCACCCGGGTGCGTTAGGGGGGAAGCCAAGGAAGACGCAGGGAATGGCACAGGAGGACAGCTTGTTCGCTGAAGTATCGCGGACAAAATCTCGAGATCCCCAGACACAGAACGCGGACGCATCGCCAACCTTCCCCGTCCACCTCAGAGTAGGTGTGGTCTCCGGCAAGGAGACAAAAGGCTGAAGGTTGATCTGATGCGCATCGTACTGAACCGCGAACGGCCACAAAAAATGGGGAGCAGCCGCATGGATCATGGACGTACGAGCGACGTCCATGACCATGCCAATGCGGCGCTCAGCAATCCCATTTTGCTATGGGGACACCGGAAGCGTGAATGTCTGGCGGATGCCCTCCGCACGACAGAAGGCCCTCAGGAGGTCGGAGGAAAACTCACCACCTCTGTCTGAGTGCAGACGCAGAACAGGAGGGTCCGAGCCGAAACGCTCGCTGAGCTGGCGACGAGCACCGCGGATCCAGTCGATCAACACCTCAGGGACCTCACCCTTGCTGCGCAAGGGGAAGTCTGTGGTGTAACGTGAGTAGTCGTCAACGACCAGCAGGAAGTAACGCTCGTGAACCTGTCCACGGACGCGGGCTGGGCCCCACACGTCCATGTGAAGAGTCTGCAGAGGAGCCTCAGTCGGAGGGAACGAGGAGGAGTGAAGAGCGGCGCGCTGCCGGCCCTCGACACAAGGAACACAGGTGGGGGCAGGCCCCAGAGGAAGGGGTGGGAGGGACCTGGGGAGACCAGAGACAAGGGCACGGGAGGCCATACCTCGAAGACGAGGCAGGGAGGGGTGACCAAGGCGGTGGTGCCAAAGGAGAGGCGGCCCGTCCGAGAGCAAGTGCAGTGGGTCACACGCTGACCTCCAGGGGTGAACTGGTCAACCAACGCGTCCTGGAGGTCAGCTCCACTCACCAAGTTCGTAGAGAACGAGGGGAGGTGGAGTCTCGACAGCAAGCCCGACGGGGCCGCAGGACACGGTAGAACCGTGGAAGATTGTGCAAGGACTGGGCCCCCAGAGGGGTCAGCCAGGGAGACTGCGACAGGTCGACTGAGCGGCGTGAGTGTGGTGCTGTCGCGAAAGAAAGAGCGCGAAGCACCAGAGTCAAGTGTGAAAGTGTGCAAGGCCTCAGTAGGTGCAGTACCAGAGAGAGCAGACTCACCAGCACCTGGAGCAGCAGACTCACCAGTACCTAGAGCAGCAGACGCACTAGCACCTAGAGCAGCAGCCTCAATGCTCGGGTCGGGCGGGACACTTAGGTAACAGTCACCCTCAGCACTATCAGTCGCAGCATACATGGCAACGAGGATAGCATCGAAATCAAGATCAAAGATAGCCATATTCTGCATAAGCTGATCATGCCAGCGAGGGAGCTCAACAGCGTCAGGAAACTGGGCGCGCTAGGCGTCAGTCAGGCGACCGAAGCAGCGCTGCGCAGTGTGTGGCAGCCCGCATGTCTCCCCACGACGACTGCCGGTGCGAAGAACGTAAGTGCAGGGACCAGCACCCCCTGACCTCCCACGCCCAGCGTACCACTAACGGAGCTGCTGGGCCGACGGGGTCTCATGGGAACGCAGCTGCTGCTGGCGCTGGCTACCTCCAAAGCCTCCACACTGCGCGGTTGCACCTCGACTAGCACCACCGCCACCGCCACCTCCGCCACCGCTGCCGCTGCCTCCACCACCGCTGCCGCTGCCTCCACTACCTCCACCGCTGCCTCCACCACCTCCATCGCCGCCACTGAAGCCCCCACTCCCGGCACCACCCCCACCTCCGCCGCCGCCCCCGCCATCCCCTCCACCACCCTTGCTCCCCTTGCCCTTGCTGTTGCGGCGCCTCCCACTAGGAGCAGACGCAGCCCCGACCTCCTCAGTGACAATGAGGTCGACAGCAGCAGCAGACGCAACAGAGGGGAGAAGGGGGACAGGGGAACACCCCTCTAAGAAAGGGGTGTGACGGTCGCCGCGAGAAGCACCTACAGCTAAGATACTCTTCTCAGCTGCAGCGAGTCGCTCCTCTAGCAGGTCGACAGTGAGCTCGGTGGGGCAAAGGGAGAGAAAGTGGTCCCTGACTGAAGCAAGGGAGTCAGGGAGGCGGGTGACTAGGTAGTAAAGGGTGATGTACATGGGGGGGGGGGGTTCTTGGCACAGAACTCAGTGGGATGGGCAGCGCAGTAGCGGGCGTCACTAGTGCGGAGGTGAGTAATGAGGTCAGCAACTGTGGCAAAGGCGGCAAGGTCAAGGAAAAGGTACGGCAGCATGAGGCGGCTGAGGGCAGCACTGGCAGGGGAGGAGTAGCGCGCAACTACAGTGTCGTGTGATCGAAAAGGGATACCCCATCCCTAGAGTCACACTGAAGAAAGAGCTGTAGGTCGTCAACCCACACGTCAAAGTCAACTGCACGCCCCTCAGCATCAAAGGTGAGAACAGTAGGGCTAGCCATAGCAACAGTAGCAGCAGTAGTAGTTGTAGCAGCAGTAGCAGCAGTAGCAGCAGTAGAAGCAGAGTTACAGCAGGAGCAGTGCAGGCAGGGCAGTGCGGCTCTGTAGGGCGGCGCGGCTCGGTAGGGCGGCGCGGCTCAGTGGGCGGCGCGGCTCGGCTGGGCGGCGCGGCTCGGCTTGGCGGCGCGGCGCAGCAAGGCGGCGCGGGTGCTTACAAGGGGCGGGTGCAGGGCAGGGCCGCGAAAGCAGGGGCCGTGACTGCAGGGGCCGCGACAGCCAAGGGGCCGCGACGGCATTGGCCGCGACAGCAGGGGCCGCGACTGTAATGTGATGCTATCATTTGCATTCACGTCTGTGTGCCTCCCATCATATGTTCGTGTGTTGCATGCGTGGTGTGAGCGTGTGCAAGAATTTGTGTTTGGTGTTGTTTGGATTTTCTGAGTGTGTGTGAATGTTATTTGGCTTGAGCAGATATCTGACGTGACTCCTCTGCTCAAGAGCTTCCCGACGAACCGTGAATCGCTGCGATCGAAGCAAGAACGAGAAATATATGATCGTTCGAAGTTTTGATTATGATGCGGCGACTATAGGAATTTGCGGGTTGACTCAATATGGGGTACAGACTTTTGTGGGTTGGGAAATTCGTCACCATCACTGTAGATGATGCAAAATGGTTGGGAGAAGCCAAGCCAGGTTGGCAAGTGTGGCCAAGTTGGGTGAGGTGGATGGCATGAGTTGGGAAAGTGACAAATGTCAAAGTTGGGGTGCCTATAGAGAGGGGAATTGTGTGGTATGGGGTTTCCTTGGTTTTGGACTCCCTTGGGACCTTCCCTCTCGTCCTCCTCATCCCCTCCTACCTTTCAAGTACTACTCCAACTTTCTTGTGTGAACTTGTGAGATCATTGTTATTGAGTTACGTTTTCTATGGCAGCATACCCCCTAGTGCGCCGAAGTTCATAACTCGAGTTATACTCCATATTTTGATACTATTCAAATTGGGAAAGATAGCCACGGTCAAGGGCTACAACATACTCGAGTTTGAGAGAATTCTAACCGTGCGTAAATCGTCGACGACGTTTCTTGTGACGACGACTTTTCTGTCCTGAATTATAGTTGACGACTTTAAGATATTTCGGCCCTTAATCTTCATAGACTCCGTCCTTAGTCTCTAACAAGTGGTATCAGAGCTGATTAAGGACTTTGTGAAGAGTGGACTGAAGTGTGAAGACCCTCCTAGACCCACCATGGCCTGTGGGCGTGCCTAAGTGGAGTTCTGGAGGTTGCAAGTGACTTCCGCTAAGGGGAAACTCTGCCGAAATTTCGTTGGCGCCGACACTTGAGTGGGACTTCGGTGTGGACAGCAAAGGGGGAGCTGGAACCTGTGTTTGGGAGCAGAGGAAATGAGTCAAGGGAGTGGAGATGCAGCTGAGAAGAGAAATGAGCCGCCACCATCCAAGATCGAGGCATTGGATGGCTCAAACTATGAGGAATGGAGCGGGCGGATGCGGAGTGCATTCAAGCGCTACAAGCTGCTGAAACTTGCGATGGGTGAAGAGAAGATGCCAGAGGAAGGAGATGCTCGAGATCGGTGGATTGAGAAGAGTGCGGTGCTGTACGACCTAATCCTTCAATCGGTCAACAACGATATGTTCCAACACATCAAGGATTTGGTGGAGTTGGATGATTCCGGACCAAAGGCGTGGAAGCTACTGCGCGACGTGATTCAGCCCAACACGCTGCCGATGGTGATTGTGTTGGAGAAGGAGCTGGCTGCCCTCTCCATGAGACCGGGTGATGATGTGAAGCCGGTCCTTGACAAGATCAAGGACACCTATGCGAGGATGGCAGCGGCGGGCAGCAATGTGTCGCAGATGCAGCAGTGCACCAAGATCATCTTGGTGCTCGACAACTCGTGGGACAACCTCATCCCCACCCTCAACACTCAGCAGGACCAGTGGACACCTGAGTGGCTACGGCAGCAGATTCTGCAGGAGGACTTCCGCAGGTGCCACACGGGTGGTGGTGCTGCCAACAAAACTGCTGAGGGGTATGGAGCTGCAGGAGGCAGCACGGGAAGAGGGGGAGGGAGAGGCCGAGGCCGTGGGAGAGGCTTTGGCAGAAGGAGAGGCCGAGGTGACTACAATGAGGGGCATGGGAGCTCTGGTGGCAGGGGGAGCACCCGAATGGAGGGTGCGTGTTGGTACTGCAAGAAGGCTGGACACCCGTGGTTCAAGTGTTTCAGCCGACCTGAGGGATGGGCGCCTCTAGGCATGAAGCCGCCAAGTGGTGAACGTGCACGAGGTGGCGCTGTGCAAGGTTCAGGTGCACAAGGTGATGGTGCACACGGTAAAGCCAACCTTGGAATGTTCCTCATGGTTTAGGATGAAAAAGGGAGTGAGGGTGATGTGGGCACAGTTGGAAAGGTTGTGATGCACCCCCTCACTCACTGGGTGATAGATTCAGGTTGCACAAGTCACATGACCCCACGGGCAGATTTGCTTGATGAGGTAAAGCCCCCTGGAAAGATCAAGTTTGTGGCTGCCGCTTCAGGTGCTTTGCTCCCTGTGATTGGTGTGGGAATGCCAAGGTGATGGGAGCCAATGGGGGGCTTGTGGGGCTGGGGAATGTGTTGTTGGTTGAAGGCTTATCCGCTAACCTTCTTTCTGTGCGCCGACTGCAGAAGAGCAAGGCCAAAGTGACCTTTGACCCAACCAGCTGCCGTGCAAAGCTTGGGAAGCTGCTGCTATGGAACCTGGAGGAGAAGAGCAGCTGTATCAAGGACCTGTGGCAGCTGCCCATCATCCCTTGGAGCGGGAAACCACCACCAACGGCAGCGGCAGCAGCAACGGCAAAGGCAACTGCAGGAGGAGAGTAGATTGCACCAACTGATGGGGCCCTTGGATGCAGTCAAGAAGGTGCAGCAGCCACAGCAGCCACATGGTGAGGTGCTTGCTGGTGTGGATGCGACAGCTGCATGGGCAAAGGCTTCATCTAGGAGTGGTGAGGCTGATTGGGAAACGTGGCACGAAAGGCTGTGTCATGTGAATTTTCCTATGCTGCAGAAGTTGGTGAAGGATGGGAGCTTGAAGGGGTTGGAGGTGAAAGGGGCAGTCAAGGAGATTGGGAGCTGCCCTACATGCCTTGCGACCAAGTTCACAAAGTTTCCCTTCAGCAGCGGCACGGGACCAGCCAAGGCCCCGCTCGCGCTTGTGCACATGGATGTGGTGGGCCCTACGAGGGCCCCTTCTCTCTCGGGCAGCCGCTACTTCTTAACCATTGTGGATGACCACACACGTGCGGTGTGGGTGTACCCTCTCAAGACTAAGGGGGAAGTGGCAGCGGCTGTTCTTAAGGAGTGGATGCCGAAAGCTCAGAGGGAGAGCGGACACAAGGTGAAGGTGATCCGCACTGACAACGGGGGAGAATTCATTGGCGCTGATTTTGAGGCGGTGCTGAAGAAGAAGGGGATCCAGCATCAGCTCACGGTTCCCTACAACCCTCAGCAGAACGGCGTGGCTGAGCGCTTCAACCGGACCCTGCAGGAAGGTTCTCGCACTCTCCTTGGGCGTGCAGGGCTGCCGGATCCGTTTTGGGTGACTGCACTGCGGCAGGTCGCCCTTGTGAAGAACAGGGTGTTGGCGACTGTGGGGGACAAGCAATGGGTCCCCTACACCAAGTGGTATGGGAGTGCACCAGCAGTCAACATGCTGAGAGCCTACGGCTGCATGGTGGTGTTTCATGTGCCTAAGGAGAAGAGGGGAAAGTTGGAGGCTTCTGGGAGATGGGGAGTACACTTGGGGCTTGCTAAGGATCATAAGGGCTGGTTGATATGGGACTTGACCAGCCAGCAGCTGACTGTGTCAAGGGATGTGAAGTTCCTTGAGTCCTTGTACTACAAGGAGTGGAAGAAGCAGCAGCAAAAGCTTCCTACTACACCGCTGATCATTGAGGCCGATGAGGTGCAGCGGCCTTCGAGGCAAGTGCAGGTCACTGTCTCAGATGAGGAGATCTCTGGGGTGACTGAGGATGGGGGAGAACCTGAGGTGGAGGAGCAACAGCAGCAGCAGCAGCAAGATGCTCCACCACGTGCCCAACGTCCGCTTGACCGTCCTAGGAGGGATGTGCGCCCTCCTAATAGACTGACCTATCCTAGTTTTGGAAAGCCAAAGGTGGTACGGGCTGGGAGTGTGGCTGAGCAGTGTGATGAGGATGAGATAGCACACTGCTACTGGGCAGCCGTCCCTGAGCCCAAGACGCTAGCTGAGGCCTTGAGTGGGCCCGATGCTGAGAAGTGGAAGCAGAGTGTGAAGGAGGAGTATGACTCTCTGCTGGAGAATGAAACGTGGGAGCTGTGTGAGCTGCCTCCTGGGAAGAAGGCCATTTCTTCCAAGCTGATCTTCAGGCACAAGTACGGACCTGATGGGGAGCTGACCCGCTACAAGTCAAGGCTTGTGGCAAAGGGGTTTCAGCAGACAAAGGGGAAGGACTTTGACGAGATCTTTGCTCCTATGGGGAAAGGGACTACACTGAGGGTGATATTGGGAATGGCTGCAAACCGCGGATGGAGGATCAAACAAATGGATATCACAACTGCTTTCCTCAATGGGATCATTCTGGAGGAGCTGTACATGCAGCAGCCTGAGGGATTGGATGATGGGAGCGGCAGGGTGTGCAGGCTGAAGAAGGCCATTTATGGCCTGAAGCAGGCTCCTCACGCATGGTACCACAAGCTGGAGGAGACACTGCTGGCTGGGGGTTTCAAGAAGAGCGAGTGTGATCACAGCTTGTTCCTGCTGCAAGAGAAGGAGCAGTTCCTCATGCTCCTGGTGTATGTGGATGACATCCTTCTCTTCTCTGAGTCGGCTGCAATGATTGAGCGTGTGGAGGAGATGCTGGAGATGCAGTTCAAGTGCTCGAAAATGGGAGATGTCAAGTATTACCTTGGGATGCATGTGGAGAGAGACCTTGACAAGGGAGTGTTGAGGTTGCACCAGAGGAAGTACTGTGAGGGGCTGGCTGAGAAGTATGGGCTGCAAGATGCAGGAAAGCCAGCCACCCCACTGCCTTCAGGTTTCACTGTGGAGCCCTGTGCTGATGAGGAGGTGGTGGGTGAGAGTGACAAGAAGTTGTTTCATTCCATGGTAGGGGCACTCAACTATGCAGCTAACCACACGCGACCTGACATTGCCTTTGCAACATTCAGGCTTGCCAGTGTGGTCTCACGCCGCAGTCATGAGCAGCTAGAAGCGGCCAAGAGGTTGGTCCGCTATGTGAGTGCTACAGCATCTGTGGGTTTGGAGTACAGTGCTGTGAGGCAAAGGCAGCAACGGGGTGCTGCTGATTTGGGCAAGGGGGAGATGCTCTTGACTTGCTACACCGACGCTAGCTTCAACTCTGTAAAGGCGGATGGCACCAGCATTGGAGGCTATGTGTGCCTGTTTGGAAGTGGTGCAGTGAGCTGGCGCAGCAAGAAGCAGAACGAGGTGGGGCTGTCCTCACGTGAGACTGAGTACATGGCCCTTCATCATGGGGCTAAGGAGGTGGTCTGGCTGAGGCGTTTGTTGGAGGAGATCGGAGTGTGCCAGAAGGAGCCGACTGTGATTCTTTGTGACAATGAGTCGGCTGTGAAGCTTGCAAAGAATGCTTGTCTTCATGGCCTGACAAAGCACATCAGGCCAAAGTGGCACTGGGTGAGGAGGCTCCTGGACAAGGAGGTGCGGCTGGAGATTGTGAAGACCCATCAGCAGGCGGCAGACATTCTCACCAAGCGCCTGGCCGAAAATGAGCATTGGAAGGGAATGAAACTTGCTGGAATGAGTGTGCATTGAGGGTGCATGCTTGTGCTATGGCATATGGGATGATGGTAGGCAGCCAGAGGGGGAGTTTGTTATGTGATGCAATCATTTGCATTCACGTCTGTCTGCCTCCCATCATATGTTCGTGTGTTGCATGCGTGGTGTGAGCGTGTGCAAGAATTTGTGTTTGGTGTTGTTTGGATTTTCTGAGTGTGTGTGAATGTTATTTGGCTTGAGCAGATATCTGAAGTGACTCCTCTGCTCAAGAGCTTCCCGACGAACCGAGAATCGCTGCGATCGAAGCAAGAACGAGAAAGATATGATCGTTCGAAGTTTTGATTATGATGCGGCGACTATAGGAATTTGCGGGTTGACTCAATATGGGGTACAGACTTTTGGGGGTTGGGAAATTCGTCACCATCACTGTAGATGATGCAAAGTGGTTGGGAGAAGCCAAGCCAGGTTGGCAAGTGTGGCCAAGTTGGGTGAGGTGGATGGCATGAGTTGGGAAAGTGACAAATGTCAAAGTTGGGGTGCCTATAGAGAGGGGAATTGTGTGGTATGGGGTTTCCTTGGTTGGGGACTCCCTTGGGACCTTCCCTCTCGTCCTCCTCATCCCCTCCTACCTGGTTCAAGTACTACTCCAACTTTCTTGTGTGAACTTGTGAGATCATTGTTATTGAGTTACGTTTTCTATGGCAGCATACCCCCTAGTGCGCCGAAGTTTATAACTCGAGTTATAATACATATTTTGATACTATTCAAATTGGGAAAGATAGCCAAGTTCAAGGGCTACAACATACTCGAGTTTGAGAGAATTCTAATCGTGCGTAAATCGTCGACGACGTTTCTTGTGACGACAACTTTTCTGTCCTGAATTATAGTTGACGACTTTAAGTTATTTCGGCCCTTAATCTTCATAGACTCCGTCCTTAGTCTCTAACAGCGACGGCATGGGCCGCGACGGCAGGGGCCGTGACAGCAGGAGGGGCCGCGACGGCAGCAGGGGCCGCGACGGCAGCAGGGGCCGCAACGGCAGCAGGAGCCGCGACGGCAGCAGGGGGCGCGACGGCAGCAGGGGCCGCGACGGCAGCAGGGGCCGCGACAGTAGTAGGGGGCCGTGACGGCAGCAGGGGCCGCGTCGGCAGTGGGGGCCGCGACGGCAGCAAGGGCCGCGACGGCAGCAGAGGCCGCGTCGGCAGCAGGGGGGCCGCGACGGCAGCAGTGGCCGCGACGGCAGCAAGGGCCGCAACGGCAGCAGAGGCCGCGTCGGCAGCAGGGGGGCGCGACGGCAGCAGGGGGCCGCGACAGCAGCAGGGGCCGCGACAGCAGTAGGGGCCGCAACGGCAGGGTGAGGCAGGCGCAAAGCGCGCTTCGGGCAGGGCAGGAAAAAAAAAAGTTCGTGGTGGGCCCTAAAAAAAGAACGTTTCCACGAGGGAACCTGCTCAGAATACCATGTTAGAATAAGGAACGGAATGAATGAACTAGAAAGCAGGTGGGTACAGGTAGGAAACCTAAAGTGTTGTACCCTATATGAACTACCCCACTACAGCCTAGATAGACTATGGCATATAAGTTTGACAGTGATC
The DNA here is from genome assembly GCA_947471745.1 of Closterium sp. Naga37s-1. NCBI lineage: Eukaryota > Viridiplantae > Streptophyta > Zygnematophyceae > Desmidiales > Closteriaceae > Closterium > Closterium sp. Naga37s-1. Next base: position 2,056,154 of record CANJKZ010000717.1, on the reverse strand, counting down.
TCCGATTGATCATAGGGAAGGGTTACAGGCTCGTTGTCCTGAGGGGTTATGGGCGCACTGACCCGCTACTTAACAAGCCATTTTATCCCAATGGTCTAGTGGTTGGGATACTGACAGTTTCGCCGCCTTCGAGCATCACTTTTGCCAAACCATGCACTTATGGACTGGCCCGAGTCGACCTACGCTTCGGGACTAGCCCGAACCTCACTACCAGCTGTTGGAAACAAGTAACGTAACGCTTCTGAAGTATCGAAGTATCAACACGAAACGGAGTAGACTACAGTGAAGCAACACACGAGTCAACAAAAGTAACAGCTGGAGGTTACGCGAAGGTCAAAGGTCGCTGACCTTTGACTCGACGAAAAGTACAGTGCGACAGCAAGGACACATAACTGACTCGATACTGAGCAGTTACCCGAGTCATCACTGTATCGAACCGCAACAGCAAAACAGTTAAAGTAAAACCTTTCGTATTCCTTTGTAATCATATAAAGCCTTGCTTCTCTTTGCTATTATCAACTTATCTTGTTCTCACATACCAGTACAAGGTGGTTCAGCAACTCTGATATTACTCTTCCGCAAACTACAACATTCCTACTCAAGAGATCTTAGCCTTGAAAAGATCCTAAGGGCTAATTCTCAACCCAACATGGTATGACAGCCTCCAAGGCAAGATCAATTTCCCAAACTCATACAACAACACAAGGCATGGCAACACAGAAGGAGAGGAGCTCCTCCAATGGATCTCCCGGCACTACTCCTACCCCACCTCCAGCCTCTGGCCTACTGACAGAGGAAGGCACAGCGACAAGACTAGCTGCGGAGTCAACCGAAACTTCCGGGAATCAAGCAGCAGGCTTCGACCCAAACATGATGGATAAATTCTTCTCCTTCATGTCCTTCTATGAGCAACACCAGCAAGCAGCTCTTGCGTAGTCAAACAACAGTGACAACAACAACAGAGTTACCCCAATGAGCCTTGACGGCTCATCCTATGCACGCGGAAACCAGCAGCAACCTACCTTTGCTCCGTACGAACCTCAACGTGGCTCCATCAGCTTCATGCCACACCAACAGCCTTCACCTGGACAAGAGAAGACACTGGACGCGCTTCAGGTTCAATCACAGTTCGCACATGTGTTAAAACTGCAAACATCGGCACCCTTCGACGGAAAAGACTTCTATACCTGGTCATTCGAGTTCGAGTTGATGATGGAGGGCGCGCAAATTCTTGGATTCTTCGACGGGTCCCTGCCATACCCAATACACGGGACGCAGTACGACAAGCAGCAGCACACATATCAGTCATTGATGGCGTATACGATACTTCTGCGAAATCTATCTCCAAACGAGCAGCAAAACATCCGGTCTTATCGAGGATACGGCAATTCCACCGAGCTGGCGTACGACCACCTCAAGAGCCTGTATCAAGCAACAGACAGTGTTCATCAAAGTCATCTCATGGCACAGCTGACAACAGTGAAAATGAAGCCCAGCGAAAAGGGAATTGCGTATATCAGCCGTTGTCGTGGCTTGCGCGACAGACTCCTTCGATGCGGAGGATCGATATCCGAAGAAGCCTTCGTAACAGTTATCATCGCTGGCCTTAGTCCTCATTGGCGCTCCACTCGAGCACTCCTCCGAGCTCACGGGAAGATCTCCGAAGCAGCACTCTGCGCCGAAATTCACGCTGAATAGCAGGATATGGATCTACACAAAGAACGACACAAGAAGAGAGCGTCAGCACCAAAATTCGCGTTTCATACTCAAAGACGCTACAACAACAACAACAATCGACAGAACAACCGACAAGATCAACAGTACGTCCCACCGTTCTGTCACCTCTGCAAGACGCCCAGACATCCTCGCACACACTGCCCAAATCAGCAGCAGTCAACGTCGCCGCAACGTCAACTTCGGCCCTCAAGCAGTCAAGTAGCTTCTACGCAGGCGCATCCCACCAATCAAAAACAGTCTTCAACGTCATCAACGACAAAACCTACGCAAGGCACAAGAAACATTGTAAGCTGCACTACAAGAACGACAGACCCCTGCATCACTGGATCACCACCATTCTACTCACCAGAAGAACAGCTCGTCGAGAGCACTCCTCGCCGCGAATCATTGGAGCCCAACCCAACGTATGCAGCCATCGCCCAGAGCGAGCCGTCCGGGAAAGACACTTGGTTCTTGGACAGTTGCTGCAGACAGCACATGTGCTCCTCGGATCATTTCGTTCAACAGGAACATCAACCTCAGCGCGAATTTGTACTCACCTGCAGACTCTCCACATGGACGTGTGGGGCCCAGCCCGCGTCCGTGGACAGGGTCGCGAGCGTTACTTCCTGCTGGTCGTTGATGACTACTCGCGCTACACCACAGTCTTCCCCTTGCGCAGCAAGGGTGAGGTCACTGAGGTGTTGATCGACTGGATCCGCGGTGCCCGTCGCCAGCTCAGCGAGCGTTTCAGCTCGGACCTTCCTGTTCAGCGTCTGCACTCAGACAAAGGTGGTGAGTTTTCCTCCGACCTTCTGAGGGCCTTCTGTCGTGCGGAGGGCATCCGCCAGACGTTCACGCTTCCGGCCTCCCCGCAGCAAAATGGGATTGCTGAGCGCCGCATTGGCATGGTCATGGACGTCGCTCGTACGTCCATGATCCATGCGGCTGCTCCCCATTTTCTGTGGCCGTTCGCGGTTCAGTACGCTGCGCATCAGATCAACCTTCAGCCTCGTGTCTCCTTGCCGGAGACCACACCTACTCTGCGGTGGACGGGGAAGGTTGGCGATGCGTCCGCGTTCCGTGTCTGGGGATCTCGAGCTTTTGTCCGCGATACTACAGCGGACAAGCTGTCCTCCCGTGCCATTCCCTGCGTCTTCCTTGGCTTCCCCCCTGACGCACCCGGGTGGCAGTTCTACCACCCCACCTCGCGTCGTGTTCTGTCCTCTCAGGACGTCAAGTTTGATGAGTCGGTCTCCTACTACCGTCTCTTTCCCTACCGCACAGCCTCTCTCCCCCCCCGGCCCCTCTTCCTAGCCCCAGGTGCTCCTCCGGTAGACCCCCTCCCCCCTCAGGGTCCTGCCCCCTCAGGTGTGTCCCAGGTAGACCCTGTCGAGCCTGTCGAGGTAGCTGTCGACTCTGGTGCTGCTAGGGGTGCTGAGCCTGCGGGTGCGGGGCCTGGGGGTGCTGAGCCTGGGGTTGCTGAGTCTGAGGGTGCGGAGCCTAGGGGTGCTGAGCTTGAGCGTGTGGAGCCTGCGGGTGCTGAGCCTGGGGGTGTTGAGTCTGGAGGTGCTCAGCCTTGGGGTGCTGAGCCTGAGCGTGTGGAGCCTGGGGGTGCTGAGCCTGGGGGTGCTGAGCCTGAGCGTGCTGAGTCTGGAGGTCCTCCGGGTGTCCCGTCACGGCGGGTGCCCCTCTCTCCGCAGCAGCTTCGTGAGTGGTACACTCGGCGCTGTCGCCGTGCTGCTGGAGCTACTGGGCCTGCTACTGAAGGTGCTTCTGGAGCTGGAGCTGCTGGAGGTGCTTCTGAAGCTGGACCTGCTGGAGGTGCTGCTGGTGCTGCAGCTGCTGGAGGTGCTTCTGGAGCTGCAGGAGGTGCTGCTGGTGCTGGAGCTGTTGGAGCCGCTGGTCCTGGAGGTGCTGGTGCCGTAGGTACTGGCACTGCTGGAGGTCCTGCTAGTGTTGGAGCTGCTGGAGGTGCTGGAGCAGCTGGTCCCGGAGGTGCTCGTACTGGAGGTACTGGAGCTGCTGGGGCTGGTCGTGCTGTAGGAGTTGGAGCAGTAGGTGCTAGAGCTGTTACTACTGGAGGTGCTACTGGAGCTGGAGCTGTTGGAGGTACTGGAGCTAGTGGTGCTGTGGGAATTGTAGCTGGAGACCCTGGAGCTGAGGGTACTGGTACTGTCTCTGCTGTTTCTGGAGGCGCTGCGCGGCCGCGGCCGTACTACGTTCCGCTCCTTCAGCAGGTTCTTGGTCTCCCGCCGTCTCCTCGTCCTACTCCTCCTTTACTGAGTCCACCACCTGTCCAGTCACCGTCGCAGTTACAGCCTGCCTCTCCACTGCCTGGTCCTTCTCCTTACTCTGGACCGACTAGAGGACTTACGGAGCGTCGTGAGCCTAAGTCTCGTCCTGCGTCGCCTGAGTCTCGTCCTGCGTCGCCTGAATCTCGTCCTGAGTCGCCTGTTCGCCCAGTTCGCACTGGTCGTCGTGTTCCGCGTCAGCGTCCCCCTCCTGTCCCCGGCACTCACTCTATGACTCTGCGTCCTTCCACTGCTCCACAGCGTGTCCCTCTGCCGTCTTCTCCTGCGTCCTCTCTGTCAAACATTAATCACATAGCCTGTTTAGGCTGTAGTGGGGTAGACACTATGGGGTACAGTTTGTTAGGGTTTCCTATTTGTACCCAACTCATTTCCTAGTCATTCATTCCTCAATTCCTCAAATTTTTTTTCCTAAGGGCCCACCACTAAAATAAATAAAAAAAAAAAAATTTCCTACCTGCCCGACGCGCGTGTCGCGCCAGCCCTTCGAGGCCCCTTCGCGGCCCGTAGTGGCCCCCCTTTCACGGCCCGTAGAGGCTCCTTTGCGGCCCGTAGCGGCCCCCTAACGGCCCGTAGCGCCCCCCTAACGGCCCGTAGCGGCCCCCTAACGGCCCGTCGCGGCCCGGCCCGGCGCCCCGTTGCCCCGTCGCCTAGTGCCCCGTCGTCCCGGCCCGGCCCTCCACGGCCCCCGTCGCGGCCCCCCCCTCGTCGCGACCCCCCCCCCCCCCCCCCCCGTTGCGGCCCCCTGTCGCGGCCCCCCGTCGCGGGCCCCCGTTGCGGGACCCTCATCGCGGCCCTGCCCCGTCGCCCGGCGCCGCCCCTGTCCCAGACCTGTCGCGGCCCTGCCCCGACCCTGTCGCGGCCCTGTCGCGACCCTGCTGCAACCCAGCCCCGGCCCTCCTCCGGCCCTGCCCCGGCCCTCCCCCGGCCCTGTAGCAGCCCTGCCCCGACCTGTCGCGGCCCTGCGCCAGCCCTGTTGCGGCCCTGTCGCAGCTCTGCCCCGGCCCTGCCCCGGCCCTGTTGCAGCCCTGCCCCGGCCCTCGCCCCGGCCCTGTCCCGGCCCTGCCCCAGCCCTGCCCCGACTCTGCCCCGGCCCTGCTCCTGCACTGCCGCGGCCCGGCCCCGGCCCTGCCCCGGATCTGTCACGGCCCGGCCCCGGCCCTGCCCCGGACCTGTCGCAACCCTGCCCCGACCCTCCCCCGGCCCTGCCCCGGCCTAGCCCCTGGTAAGAGCATCGCCAGGCCGAGTCGCGCTGCCGAGCCGCACCGCTCTGCCGAGCCGCCCTGCCGAGCCGCGCTGCCCAGCCTAGCCGCGTCGCTTAGCCGAGTTGCACTGCTGCTGCTGCTAGCCTGCTGCTGCTCCTGTCATGGCTAGTCCTAGTGTTCTTACCTTTGATGCTGAGGGTCGAGCGGTTGACTTCGATGTCTGGCTAGATGATCTGCAGCTTTTCTTGCAGTGCGATAGCAAGGATGGTCTCTCACTGTTCGATCTCACGTCTGGCGCCTCTACTGCCCCTGCTGCTGATGCTGACAGTACTGTTCGCTCGCAGTGGCTCACGCGCGATGCTGCTGCCCGCCTTGCTGTGCGTAGTCACCTACCGTCTACTGAGCGCGCGCACTTTAGTCAGTACAAGAGTGCTAAGACTCTGTACGACGCTGTAGTTGCACGCTACTCTTCCCCTGCCACTGCTGCGCTTAGCCGCCTCATGCTATTGTACCTGTTCCCTGACCTCGCCGCTTTTGCCACAGTCACTGACCTCATTACGCACCTCCGCACTAGTGACACTCGCTACCGCGCTGCACTTCCTGCTGAGTTCTGACAAAGAACCCCCCCCCCCATGTACATCACCCTCTACTAACTAGTCACCCGACTCCCTGACACTCTTCGCTCGGTCAGGGACCACTTCCTCTCTCTTTGCCCTAGCATCCTCACCGTTGACCTCCTCGAGGAGCGCCTCCTTGCAGCAGAGAATAGTATTACCGCTGTAGGAGCCTCTCGTGGTGACCCTCGTACCCCTTTCTTTGAGGGGTGCTCCCCCGTTCCTCTTTTGCCCTCCGTTGCCTCTGCTGCTGCTGTCGACCTTGTTGGCACCGAGTCGGTCAGCGCTGCGTTTGCTCCTAGTGAGAGGCGCCGCAACAGCAAGGGCAAGCGGGGCAAGGGCGCTGGAGGAGGTGGTGGGGGAGGCGGTAGTGGCGGTGGAGGCGGAGGAGGGGGTGGGGGTGGGGGTGGTGGCAGAGGTGGGGGCTTCGGTGGCAGCGGTGGAGGTGGAGGCGGCGGTGGCGGTGGCGGTTGGGGTGGAGGAGGCGGAGGCGGCGGCGGCGGAGGTGGAGCTGGTAGAGGCGGAGCTGTGCAACGGGGACCCCAGCACCAGTCACGCTCTCGTGAGACCCCGTCGCCCCAGCAGCTTCGTGAGTGGTACGCAGGGCGCCAGGGGTCTGGGGATGCTGGTCCCTGTGCCTACGTCCTGCGCACAGGCCACCGCACTGGAGAGCAATGTGGTGGCCAGCACGCCACCCAGCGCTGCTTCGGTCGCCTGACAGACGCCTGGCGTACTCAGTTCCCTGACGCCACTGAGATCCCTCGCTGGGGTGATCAACTCAAGTCGGGTGTAGCTATCTTTGATCTTGACTTTGATGCTATTCTTGCTGCCATGTATGCTGTGTCTATTAGTGCTGAGGGTGACTGTTACGTGCGTGTTCCGCCTGACCCGGGCATTGAGGCTGCTGCTCTAGGTGCTCGTGAGTCTGCTGCTCCAGGTGCTCGTGAGTCTGCTGCTCTAGGTGCTGGTGAGTCTGCTCTCTCAGGTACCGCGTCGGCTCTGGTCTTGCACACCTTCACCCTCGACTCGGGTGCTTCCCGCTCCTTCTTTCGAGACCGCACCACCCTTACGCCGCTCAGTCGGCCGGTTGCGGTCTCCCTGGCAGACCCCTCTGGGGGTCCTGTTCTTGCTCGCTACTCCACTGTCCTCCCGTGTCCGGCGGCCCCGTCCGGCTCCCTGTCTGGTCTCTACCTCCCCTCGTTCTCTACGAACATGGTGAGTGGTGCTGACCTTCAGGATGCCGGGGTTGACCAGTTCACTCCTGCGAGTCAGCGAGTGACCCAGTGCACGTGTGCTCAGACGGGCCGCCACTTGGCCACGTTTACCCGTCGACCGGGGTCGAGCCTGTACACACTGACCACAGAGTCTCCCCCGGTTGCTGCGTCTGGTCAGGTAGCTGCGTCGAGTCAGGTGTTTGCTGCAGCGTCTCGGTCAGGTACTGAGTCTGCCCCCTGCTCGTGTCGCCTCCTGTCCCACCAGACCCTCCTCTGGCACCACCGCCTTGGTCACCCCTCCTTGCCTCGTCTCCGAGGCATGGCCTCTCGTGTTCTTGTCTCTGGTCTCCCCCGGTCCCTCCCTCCCCTTCCCCAGGGGCCTGCCCCTACCTGCGTTCCCTGCGTCGAGGGGCGGCAGCGCGCCGCTCCTCACTCCTCCGAGTTTCCCCCGACAGAGGCTCTGCTGCAGACTCTCCACATGGACGTGTGGGGCCCAGCCCGCGTCCGTGGACAGGGTCACGAGCGTTACTTCCTGCTAGTCGTTGACGACTACTCGCGTTACACCACAGTCTTCCCCTTGCGCAGCAAGGGTGAGGTCACTGAGGTGTTGATCGACTGGATCCGCGTTGCTCGTCTCCAGCTCAGAGAGCGTTTCGGCTCGGACTTTCCTGTTCTGCGTGTGCACTCCGACAGAGGCGGAGAGTTTTCCTCCGACCTTCTGCGAGCCTTCTGTCGTGCGGAGGGCATCCGCCAGACGTTCACGCTTCCGGCCTCTCCACAGCAAAATGGGATTGCTGAGCGCCGCATTGTGAGAAGATTGACAAAAGAATGAGTAAACTAGAAAATGAGATGGGTACAAATAGGAAACACATAAGTGTTGTACCCTCTAAGAGCTACCCCACTACAGCCTAAATAGACCATAGCAGATATAAGTTTGACACACCCCCATAGGCAAAGTGGGGGAGAACAAGAGGTCACAAGACCAGTCAAGAAAAGCAAAGCAAGCTCAGGGTGGATCACAAAGTCACCACACAGTCTGAGCACAAGCAAAGGGCCATAAGGCCAGTTCACATGCAGAGTTATATAAAGGAAAGCAAACAGTACAGTGAACACAACCTAGCAAGTGTAAGCATGCAGGTATAAGTATATAGAGTACAGTACAAGCAGAGTCAAGAAGTCAACAAGTGAGGCACAGTAGGTACAAGGCCTAACACAGTACAGAAACGCTGATGATCACAAGGCTGAAGTGCCTTGGTGAAAACATCAGCAGTGTTGGCCTGAGAGGCCACGTAAGCAAGACGAAGCTGGCCACGCTGCTGCAACTCTCGAGCAAGGAAGTAGCGCAGAGCAATGTGCTTCGTTCTGTGCTCCAGTCTGTGCTCTTGACACAAGGCCAGCATGGCCTTGTTGTCGACGTACAGAACTGGAGGAGAACGAGGCGCCTCTCCCAAGTCGGTCAGCAGGTAGGTGAGCCAGCGAAGCTCCTGTGCAGCCATGGCCCCAGCGTAGATCTCAGCCTCACAACTGGAGCTGAGAACAGAAGAAGAGCGGGTAGACCGCCAGGAGACAGAACCGGAGCCAAGGCTGAAGGTGTAACCCTGTGACGACCGCTGCGTAGCCAAGTCGTCAACCCAGGAGGCGTCAGCGTGACCAGTGAGGACAACTCGAGCCCGTCCTCCAAGCACGAGCCCCATGCCCGATGTACTGCACAAGTATCGCAACACCCTCTTCGGAGCATCCCAGTGCACCTTTCGGTGCCTGCCGGGAGCCACGTAGCGAGCCAGAAGGCTGAGAGGGTATGCGAGGTCAGGTCGTGTGCAAGTCATTAGGTACATGAGGCAGCCCACAAGCTCTGGATACGGGCCACTCGGCTCTACGGACTCGTCCGAAGGTGGAGCTGAGAGCGAGTGACCGGTAGGCAGAGGAGTGGACTGTGGCGAGGAGTACGTGAAGCCGAAGCGCTGAAGGACCTGCTGCACCATGTGTGACTGAGTCAAGGTAATGGTGCGCTGTGCTCTGTCCCGGGTGATCCGCAAGCCAAGATAGCTTGTCAGCTCACCCAGGTCTGTGCACGTGTGTCTCTTCTGCAGCTCCAACTTCACGTGGGCGAGTGCCTCAGTGTCAGCAGTAGCAAAGACAAGGTCGTCTACGTACACAAGAACGTAGAACGGCGGCAGAGTAGCGTCAGTGCGTAGAAACAGAGAAGGGTCAGCAGTGGAAGGAGCAAAACCAAGAGCAGCAAGAGTCGTCCTGAGCGTGTCGTGCCACTTACGGGGCGCCTGGCGGAGACCGTAGACTGGCCGCCGGAGGCTCCACTGGGTACCAGCAGGAAACGACCCAGTGAAGCCAGGTGGGCGGCGCAGCCAGATCTCCTCGTGCAGGCTGCCCTGTAGGAAGGCTGTGCTGAAGTCAAGCGAGTGGAGCTCGTAGTCACGCTGAGCAGCAACGTGCAGCAGTACCCGAAGAGTGGTCATCTTCGGGGTAGGGGAGAAGGTCTGAAAGAAGTCAACTCCCTATCGCTGACTGAAGTCACGTGCAACGTAACGCGCCTTGAAGGCAGGCGGAGAACCCGGCGGCCGCTTCACCCTGAAGATCCACATGCCACTGACGATGTTCGCCCCAGGTGGGGGAACCTCGTCTACGTAGGTGCCTGTGGACTTCCAAGAAGCCATCGCTGCGTCCATGGCTGCCTGCCACTGAGAGGAGTAGGGACCCTCTATCGCCTCTGCGTAAGAGCGCGGGGTCGGGATGTCTAGTGCATCCGGGTCTCCCTCAGGGGCAAGCAGCATGGACACGAGATGAGGTGAAGCAGCGGCAAAGCACTCAAGGTCCTCCTGTCTGTCCTCAAGAACGTCCATGCCAAGAGCACACTCACCCCCGACGGACGGAGGACAGACAGACGCAGACGCAGCAACAAGACTAGTGGCGTAATCTAGGCGACAGGCTGCAGCAAAGTCAACAAGCTCAGCAACAAGAGCAGACGCAGCAGAGGACTCAAACAGAGGGTCAGTGACAGCAGTGGCCAGAAAGCGCGTGACAGTAGGACTAGCAGCACGAAGGGAGTCAGACTCCGGGTCCGGACCGTCAGGAAGAGAGGACGCAGGAGGAGAGGGCAGAGGGACACGCTGTGAAGCAGTAGAAGGACGCAGTGTCATAGAGTGAGTGCCTGGGACAGGTGGAAGACGTGGATGCGAAACACGACCAGCGCGAACAGTGCGGACAGGCGACGCAGAACGAGACGCAGGCGACACAGGACGCGACTCAGGCTCACGACGCTCCGTAAGACCTCTAGTCGGACCAGAGTAAGGAGAAGGACCAGGCAGGGGAGGGGCCGGCTGCAACTGCGACTGAGACTGGACAGGCGGTGGACTCAGGAAAGGAGGAGGAGGACCAGGAGAAGGCAGGGCGCCAAGAACCTGCTGAAGGAGGGGAACGTAGTACGGCCGCGGCCGCGCAGCGCCTCGAGAAACAGCAGAGACAGAACCGGTACCCTCAGCCCCAGGGTCTCCAGTCCCAGCAGCACCTCCAGCAGCTCCAGCACCAGCACCAGCAGCACCTCCAGCAGCTCCAGCACCAGCAGTAGCTCCAGTAGCAACTCCAGCTCCTACAGCACCAGCAGCACCTCCAGTAGCTCCAGCCCCAGCACCACCTCCAGCAGCGCCAGCACCTCCAGTAGCTCCAGGAGCACCTCCAGCACCTACAGCACCAGCAGCACCTCTAGCAGCTCCAGCACCAGCAGCACCTCCAGCAGCTCCAGCACCAGCACCACCTCCAGCAGCGCCAGCACCTCCAGTAGCTCCTGTCGCACCTCCAGCACCTCCAGCAGCTCCAGCACCAGCAGCACCTCGACAGCGCCGAGAGTACCACTCACGAAGCCGCTGTGGAGAGAGGGGCTCCCGCCGCGACGGGACACCCAGAGCACCTCCAGACTCAGCACCCCCAGTCTCAGCACCCCCAGTCTCAGCACCCCCAGGCTCAGCACCCCTAGCAGCACCTGAGTCGACAGCTACCTCGACCGGCTCGGCAGGGTCTACCTGGGACACACCTGAGGGGGCAGGACCCTGGGGGGGGAGGGGGTCTACCAGGGGAGTACCTGGTGCAAGGAAGAGCGGCAGGGGGGGGGGAGAGGCAGTGCGGTAGGGAAAGAGACGGTAGTACGACACCGACTCGTCGAACGTGACGTCCTGAGAGGACAGAACACGACGCGAGGTGGGGTGGTAGAACTGCCACCCGGGTGCGTCAGGAGGGAAGCCAAGGAAGACACAGGGAACGGCACGGGAGGACAGCTTGTCCGCAGTAGTATCGCGGACAAAAGCTCGAGATCCCTAGACACGAAACGCGGACGCATCGCCAACCTTCCCCGTCCACCACAGAGTAGGTGTGGTCTCCGGCAAGGAGACACGAGGCTGAAGGTTGATCTGATGCGCCGCGTACTGAACCGCGAACGGCCACAGAAAATGGGGAGCAGCCGCATGGATCATGGACGTACGAGCGACGTCCATGACCATGCCAATGCGGCGCTCAGCAATCCCATTTTGCTGCGGGGAGGCCGGAAGCGTGAATGTCTAGCGGATGCCCTCCGAATGACAAAAGGCCCTCAGGAGGTCGGAGGAAAACTCCCCGCCTCTGTCCGAGTGCAGGCGCAGAACAGGAAGGTCTGAGCCGAAACTCTCACTGAGCTGGCGACGAGCACCGCGGATCCAGTCGATCAACACCTCAGTGACCAGGAGGAAGTAGCGCTCGTGACCCTGTCCACGGACGCGGGCTGGGCCCCACACGTCCATGTGAAGAGTCTGCAGAGGGGCCTCAGTCGGAGGAAACGAGGAGGAGTGAGGGGCGGCGCGCTGCCGGCCCTCGACACAAGGAACACAGGTGGGGGCAGGCCCCGGAGGAAGGGAAGGGAGGGACCTGGGTAGACCCGAGACAAGGGCACGGGAGGCCATACCTCGAAGACGAGGCAGGGAGGGGTGACCAAGGCGGTGGTGCCAAAGGAGAGTCTCGTGCGACAGAGGACGACACGAGCAGGGGGCAGACGCAGGACTAGACCTGGACGCGGCAGCAAACACCTGACTGGACGCGGCTACCTGACCAGACGCAGAGACCGGAGGAGGCGCAGTAGTCAGTGTGTACAGACTCGACCCTGGCCGACGGGTGAACGTGGCCAGGTGACGGCCCGTCCGAGAGCAAGTGCAGTGGGTCACACGCTGACCTCCAGGGGTGAACTGGTCAACCCACGCGTCCTGGAGGTCAGCTCCACTCACCAGGTTCGTAGAGAACGAGGGGAGGTGGAGTCCCGACAGGAAGCCCGACGGGGCCGCAGGACACGGTAGGACAGTGGAGGAGTGTGCAAGTACTGGGCCCCCTGAGGGGTCAGCAAGGGAGACCGCAACAGGCCGACGGAGCGGCGTGAGCGTGGTGCTGTCTCTAAAGAAAGAGCGCGAAGCACCAGAGTCAAGTGTGAAGGTGTGCAAGGACTCAGTAGGTGCAGTACCTGAGAGAGGAGACGTACCAGCACCTGGAGCAGCAGACGCACTAGCACCTAAGCAGCCGCACTAGCACCTAGAGCAGCAGCCACAGTGCCCGGGTCGGGCGGGACACGCAGGTAACAGTCACCCTCAGCATCAAAGTCTAGATCAAAGATAGGCACATTCTGCAGAAGCAGATCATGCCAACGAGGAAGCTCAACAGCGTCAGGAAACTGGGTACGCCAAGCGTCGGTCAGGCGGCCGAAGCAGCGCTGCGTGGTGTGTGGGAGACCACACACCTCCCCACTACGAGTGCCTGTGCGAAGAACGTACGTGCAGGGACCTGCACCCCCAGACCTCCCACGCCCAGCGTACCACTCACGAAGCTGCTGAACAGACGGGGTCTCACGGGTGCGCAGCTGCTGCTGACGCTGGCCGCCACCAAGGCCTCCACGCTGCGTGGCTGCACCGCGACCAGCACCACCTCCTCCGCTACCTCCACCACCGCTGCCGCCGCCTCCACCGCCTCCGCCACCGCCTCCACGGCCTCCACTGCCGCCACTGACGCCCCCACCCTTGGGACCACCCCCACCACCACCTCCACCTCCTCCACCGCTTCCTCCACCGCCCCCTCCACCACCCTTGCTTCCCTTGCCCTTGCTAGTGCAGCGTCGCCCACTAGGGGCAGACGCAGCGCCGACCTGGTCAGCAGAGGCAACAGAGGGGAGAAGGGGGACAGGGGAACACCCCTCAAAGAAGGGGGTGCGACGGTCGCTGCGAGAAGCCCCAACAGCTAAGATACTCTTCTCAGCTGCAGCAAGGCGCTCCTCTAGCAAGTCGACAGTCAGCTCGGTAGGGCAAAGGGAGAGAAAGTGATCCCTGACTGAGGAGAGAGAGTCAGGGAGGCGGGTGACTAGGTAGTAAAGGGTGATGTACATGGGGGGGGAGTTCGTGGGAAGAAACTCAGTGGGAAGGGCAGCGCGGTAGCGAGCGTCATTAGTGCGGAGGTGAGCAACTAGGTCAGCAACTGTGGCAAAGGCGGCAAGGTCAGGAAAAAGGTACGGCAGCATGAGGCGGCTGAGGGCAGCAGTGGTAGGGGAGGAGAAGCGTGCAACTACAGCGTCGTACAGAGCCCTAGCACTCTTGTACTGACTAAAGTGCGCGCGCTCAGTAGACGGCAGGTGATTGCGCACAGCAAGACGAGCAGCAGCATCGCGCGTGAGCCACTGCGAGCGAACAGTACTGTCAGCATCAGCAATAGGGGCAGTAGAGGCGCCAGACGTGAGATCGAACAGTGAGAGACCATCCTTGCTATCGCACTGTAGGAAAAGCTGCAGATCATCTAGCCAGGCCTCAAAGTCAACAGCTCGACCCTCAGCATCAAAGGTAAGAACATTGAGACTAGCCATGACAGGAGAAGCAGCAGGCTAGCAGCAGCAGCAGTGCAACTCGGCTAAGCAGGCTAGGCAGGGCAGCGCAGCTCGGCAGGGCGGTGTGGCTCGGCAGCGCGGCGCTCTTACCAGGGGAGAGGCTGGGGCAGGGCCGGGGTAGGGCCGGGGCAGTTCAGGAGCAGGGCCGGGGAAGGGCCGGGGCAGTTCAGGAGCAGGGCCGGGGCAGGGCCGGTGCAGGGCTGGGGCAGAGCCGGGGCAGGGCCGGGGCAGGGCCGGGGCAGAGCCGGGCCAGGGCCGGGGCAGTTCAGGGGCAGGGCCGGGGCAATTCAGGAGCAGGGCCGGGGCAGAGCCGGGGCAGAGCGGCCAGGGCCGGGGCAGTTCAGGGGTAGGGCCGGGGCAGTTCAGGAGCAGGGCTGGGGCTGTTCAGGAGCAGGGCCGGGGCAGGGCCGGGGCAGGGCCGGGGGAGGGCCTGGGCAGAGCCGGGGCAGGGCCGGGGCAGGGCCGGGCAGAGCCGGGCCAGGGCCGGGGGAGTTCAGGGGCAGGGCCGGGGCAGGGCCGGGGCAGTTCAGAAGCAGGGCCGGGGCAGGGCCGGGGCAGAGTGCAGGGCCGGGGCAGGGCCGGGGCAGGGCCGGGGCAGGGCCTGGGCAGGGCCGGGGCAGGGTCGGAGCAGGGCCGGGACAGGGCCGGGGCGAGGCCGCGACAGGTCCGGGGCAGGGCCGGGGCCGGGCCGCGGCAGTGCAGGAGCAGGGCCGGGGCAGAGCTGCGACAGGGCTGCAGCAGGGCCGGCGCAGGGCCTGACGGGGCCGTACGGGGCCTCCAACGGGGCCTTACGGGGCCACTAACGGGGCCTTACGGGGCCGTACGGGGCCTAACGGGGCCTTAAACGGGGCCTGACGGGGCCTTACGGGGCCTTACGGGGCCTTAAACGGGGCCTGACGGGGCCTTACGGGGCCTTAAACGGGGCCGTAAACGAGGCCTTACAGGGCCTGACGGGGCCTTACGGGGCCTTACGGGGCCGTAGAGGGCTTAAAACGGGGCCATAAATGGGGCCTTATGGGGCCTAACGGGGCCTTACGGGGCCTTACTGGGCCTTACGGGGCCTTACGGGGCCTTACAGGGCCTTACGGGGCATTAACAGGGGCCGTAAACGGGGCCTTACGGGGCCTTACGGGGCCTAACGGGGCCTTACGGGGCCGTAAACGGGGCCTTAAGGGGCCTTACGGGGCCTTACGGGGCGGGCGCTGGCTCTAAGGGCAGGCGCAGGGGCCGCAATGGGCCTCGAAGGGAAGGCACGACGCGCGCGTCGAGCAGGCAGTGACGAATTTCAGTGGTGGGCCCTTTTTAAAAATTCTCGAAACTAGCTCTATACCATGTGAGAAGATTGACAAAAGAATGAGTAAACTAGAAAATGAGATGGGTACAAATAGGAAACACATAAGTGTTGTACCCTCTAAGAGCTACCCCACTACAGCCTAAATAGACCATAGCAGATATAAGTTTGACACGCATTGGCATGGTCATAGATGTCGCTCGTACGTCCATGATCCATGCGGCTGCTCCCCATTTTCTGTGGCCGTTCGCGGTTCAGTACGCGGCGCATCAGATCAACCTTCAGCCCTAGGTCTCCCTGCCGGAGACCTCCCCTACTCTGCGGTGGACGGGGAAGGTTGGTGATGCGTCTGCGTTCCGTGTCTGGGGATCTCGAGCTTTCGTCCGAGACTTGTCTGCGGACAAGCTGTCCTCCCGTGCTGTTCCTTGCGTCTTCCTCAGCTTTCCCCCTGACTCGCCTTGTTGGCAGTTTTACCACCCCACCTCGCGTCGTGTTCTGTCCTCCCAGGACGTCACGTTTGACGAGTCGGTTCCGTACTACCGTCTCTTCCCCTACCGCACTGCCCCCCTCCCCCCCCCGCCGCTCTTCCTCGCGCCCGGTCCCCCCCCGGTAGACCCCCTCCCCCCTCAGGGTCCTGCCCCCTCAGGTGTGTCAAAGGTTGATGCAGTCGAGCCTGTCGAGGTAGCTGTTGACTCTGGTGCTTCTGGGGGTGCTGAGCCTGAGCGTGCAGAGCCTGGGGGTGCTGGGTCTGGGGGTGCTGAGCCTGAGCGTGCGGAGCCTGGGGGTGCTGCCTCTGGGGGTGCTGAGCCTGAGCGAGCGGAGACTAGGGGTGCTGAGCCTGGGGTTGCTGAGAGTGGGGGTGCGGAGCCTGCCGGTGCTGGACCTGGAGGTCCTTTGGGTGCTTTGTCCCGGCGGGAGCTTCCCTCTCCACAGGAGCTGCGCGAGTGGTTTGCTCGGCGCTGGAGCCGTGCTGCTGGAGCTGGAGGTGCTGCCGGTGCTGGAGGTTCTACTGCTGCTGGAGGTACTGGAGCTGGAGGTGCTGCTGGAGCCGGTGCTGGAGGTTCTGCTTCTGCTGGGGGTGCTGGAGCCACGGGTCCCGGAGGTGCTCGTACTGGAGGTACTGGAGCTGCTGGGCCTGGTGGTGCTCCTGGTGCTGGAGCTACTGGTAGAGCTGGAGCTGGCGGTGCTGCTGGAGTGGGTGCTACTGGAGGTACTGGAGCCGGAGCTGCTGTGTCTGCCGGTGGTCCTGCTGGAGCTGGAGCTTCTGGAGGTACTGGAGCTGGTGGTGCTGCTGGAGTTGGAGCTGACGCTGGGGGTGCTGGTGTTGTCCCTGCTGGTTCTGGAGGTGCTGCGCGGCCGCGGCCGTACTTCGTTCCGCTCCTTGAGCAGGTTCTTGGTCTTTCGCCTTCTTCTAGTCCTGCTCCTTCCTTAGAGTGTCCACCGCCTGTCCCGTCCGCCTGGCCTCCCCTCTACCTGCTCCTTCTCCCTACGCTGGTCCTACTGGAGGTCTTGCTGAACGTCGTGAGCGTGAGTCGCGTCCTGCGTCACCTGTTCGTACTGCTCGCACTAGTCGTCGTGTTCCACGTCAGCGTCCTCCTGCGGTCCCGGGCACGCATCAGATGGCACTGCGTCCTTCCACTGCGCCACAGCGTGTCCCTTTGCCGTCTCCTCCAGAGTCCTCTCTTCCTGCTCTTGCTGACCCGGCGTGTGACTCCCTTCGTGCTGCCAGTCCTACTGTCACGCGTTTCCTAGCCACTGCTATCACTGACCCTTCCTTTGAGTCCGCTGCTGCGTCTGCCTTAGTTGCCGAGCTTGTCGACTTCGCTGCTCACTGTCGTCTAGACTACGCCGCTAGTCTTGTTGCTGAGTCTGCGTCTGTCTATCCTCCGTCCGTCGGGGGTGAGTGTGCTCTTAGCACGGACGTCCTTGAGGACAGGCAGGAGGAGTTCCAGTGTTTTGCAGCTGCTTTACCTCATCTCGTGTCTTTGATGCTTGCCCCTGAGGGAGACCCGGATGCACCAAACATCCCGACCCCGCGCTCTTACGCAGAGGCGATAGAGGGTCCCTACTCCTCTCAGTGGCAGGCAGCCATGGACGCAGAGATGGCTTCCTGGAAGTCCACAAGCACCTACGTCGACGAGGTTCCCCCACCTGGGGCGAACATCGTCAGTGGCATGTGGATTTTCAGGGTGAAGCGGCCGCCGGGTTCTCCGCTTGTCTTCAAGGCGCGTTACGTGGCTCGAGGCTTCAGTCAGCGGCAGGGAGTTGACTACTTTCAGACCTTCTCCCCGTCCCCGAAGATGACCACTCTTCGGGTTCTGCTGCATGTCGCTGCTCAGCGTGACTACGAGCTTCACTCCCTTGACTTCAGCACTGCTTTCCTACAGGGCAGCCTGCACGAGGAGATCTGGCTGCGCCGCCCACCTGGCTTCACTGGGTCGTTTCCTCGTGGTACCCA
Source organism: Closterium sp. Naga37s-1 (assembly GCA_947471745.1). NCBI lineage: Eukaryota > Viridiplantae > Streptophyta > Zygnematophyceae > Desmidiales > Closteriaceae > Closterium > Closterium sp. Naga37s-1. The sequence goes on along the minus strand of CANJKZ010000717.1, from coordinate 2,038,449 downwards.
GTGGAGCCTCCGACGGCCAGTCTACGGTCTCCGCCAGGCACCCCGTGAGTGGCACGACACACTGAGGACTACGCTTGCAGCTCTTGGGTTTGCTCCTTCTACTGCTGACCCGTCGCTGTTTCTTCGCACCGAGACCTCGCTGCCGCCGTTCTACATCCTCGTGTACGTCAACGACTTGGTCTTTGCTACGGCTGACACTGCTGGACTTGCCCACGTGAAGTCCGAGCTGCAGAAGAGACACATGTGCACAGACCTGGGTGAACTGCGCAGCTATCTTGGCTTGCAGATCACCCGGGACAGAGCACGGCGCACCATTACCCTGACTCAGTCACACATGGTGCAGCAGGTCCTTCAGCGCTTCGACTTCACGTACTCCTCGCCTCAGGCCACTCCTCTGTCTACTCGCCACTCGCTCTCAGCTCTGCCTTCGGATGAGTCCGTAGAGCCGAGTGGCTCGTACCCAGAGCTTGTTGGCTGCCTCATGTACCTGATGACCTGCACTCGACCTGACCTGGCATACCCTCTTAGCATCTTGGCTCGCTATGTTGCTCCTGGGAGACACCGACCAGAGCACGTGGCTGCCGTGAAGAGGGTGTTGCGCTACCTGTGCAGTACGTCGGGCATGGGGCTCGTGCTTGGAGGGCGGAGTCCAGTGGTCCTCACTGGTCACGCAGACGCGTCTTGGGTTGACGACCTGGCTACTCAGGGTTACACCTTCAGCCTTGGTTCCGGTTCTGTTTCGTGGCGGTCTACCCGCTCGTCTTCTGTTCTCAGCTCCAGCTGTGAGGCTGAGATCTACGCAGGAGCCATGGCTGCACAGGAGTTACGCTGGCTCACCTACCTGCTGACTGACCTGGGAGAGCCGCCTCGTTCTCCTCCAGTTCTGTACGTAGACAACAAGGCCATGTTGGCCTTGTGTCGGGAGCACAGACTGGAGCACAGAACGAAGCACATTGCTCTTCGCTACTTCCTTGCTCGTGAGCTGCAGCAGCGTGGTCAGCTACGCCTTGCTTACGTGGCCTCTCAGGCCAACACTGCTGATATCTTCACCAAGGCGCTTTAGCCTTGTGATCATCAGCGCTTCTGTACTATGCTAGGTCTTGTTCCTACTTGGCCTCACTTGCTTACCTCTTGACTTTATTTGTACTGTGATCTATATATACCTGCACTTGCTTGTTTACCTTTATATATAACCTTGCATGTGAACTGGCCTTGTGGCCTTTGAACTTGTGCTCGGAATGTGTGGTGACGTTGTGATACACCCTGAGCTTGCTTTGCTTTGCTTTGCTTGACTGGTTTTGTGACCCCTTCTTCTCCCCCACCTTGCCTATGGGGGTGTATCAAACATTAATCGCATAGCCTGTTTAGGCTGTAGTGGGGTAGACACTATGGGGTACAGTTTGTTAGGGTTTCCTATTTGTACCCAACTCATTTCCTAGTCATTTATTCCTCAATTCTTTCACACTCTCTTCCTGCACTTGCTGACCCGGAGTCTGACTCCCTTCGTGCTGCTAGTCCTACTGTCACACGTTTTCTGGCCACTGCTGTCACTGAACCTTCCTTTGAGTCCACTGCTGCGTCTGCTCTAGTTGCTAAGCTTGTTGACTTTGCTGCTGCCTGTCGTCTAGACTACGCCACTAGTCTTGTTGCCGAGTCTGAGTCTGCGTGTGTCTGTCCTCCGTCCGTCGGGGGTGAGTGTGCTCTTGGCATGGACGTCCTTGAGGACAGACAGGAGGAGTTTGAGTGCTTTGCCGCTGCTGTACCTCATCTCGTGTCCATGCTGCTTGCCCATGAGGGAGACCCGGATGCACCAAACATCCCGACCCCGCGCTTTTACGCAGAGGCGATAGAGGGTCCTTACTCCTCTCAGTGGCAGGCAGCCATGGATGCCGAGACGGCATCCCGGAAGTCCACAGGCACCTACGTCGACGAGGTTCCCCCGCCTGGGGCGAACATCGTCAGTGGCATGTGGATTTTCAGGGTGAAGCGGCCGCCGGGTTCTGCGCCTGTCTTCAAGGCGCGTTACGTTGCACGAGGCTTCAGTCAGCGACAGGGAGTTGACTTCTTCCAGACCTTCTCCCCTACCCCGAAGATGACCACTCTTCAGGTGCTGCTGCACGTCGCCGCTCAGCATGACTACGAGCTACACTCGCTTGACTTCAGCACAGCCTTCCTACAGGGCAGCCTGCACGAGGAGATCTGGCTGCGCCGCCCACCTGGCTTCACTGGGTCGTTTCCTGCTGGTACCCAGTGGAGCCTCCGGCGGCCACTTTACGGTCTCTGCCAGGCACCCCGTGAGTGGCACGACACCCTGAGGACGACTCTTGCTGCTCTTGGTTTTGCTCCTTCCACTGCTGACCCGTCGCTGTTTCTACGCACCGACGCCACTCTGCCGCCGTTCTACGTTCTCGTGTACGTAGACGACTTGGTCTTTGCTACTGCTGACACTGAGGCACTCGCCCACGTGAAGTCAGAGCTGCAGAAGAGACACACGTGCACAGACCTGGGTGAGCTGACAAGCTATCTTGGCTTGCGGATCACCCGGGACAGAGCACAGCGCACCATTACCTTGACTCAGTCACACATGGTGCAACAGGTCCTTCAGCGCTTCGGCTTTACGTACTCCTCGCCACAGTCCACTCCTCTGCCTATCGGTCATTCGCTCTCAGCTCCACCTTCGGATGAGTCCGTAGAGCCGAGTGGCTCGTATCCAGAGCTTGTACCTGATGACTTGCACATGACCTGACCTCGCATACCCTCTCAGCCTTCTGGCTCGCTACGTGGCTCCCGGTAGGCACCGGAAGGTGCACTGGGATGCTGCGAAGAGGGTGTTGCGCTACTTGTGCAGTACGTCGGGCATGGGGCTCGTGCTTGGAGGACGGGCTCGAGTTGTCCTTCTCAGAATGTATTTGTTGTTTAGCCTGCAGTGGGGTACTCTGTAGTGAGTACAACCCAATTTAGGGTTTGCTATTTGTATCCCAACTTTCTATAGTGAAACCCCTCATTCTCTTTCTCGACTTTCCTCTCACAACATCACTCTCTCAACATTCAATGCTTAGCTCCTCTCTCTCGCCATGGCTCCTAAGCCTAAGTCACTACTATTCTAACAAGGAATCAGAGTAGGTTACTTTTGGGCCCACCACCTGCGACACTGCGACTACCTCGTTCCCGACACTCGCGCCCGGCCTCGTACCTAGCCCGCGCCCCGTCGACGCCCGCGTTCGGCCCGTACCTAGCCCGCGACCCGGCCCCGTACCTAGCCCGCGATCGCCCCGTCGACACCCGCGCCCGGCCCCGTACCTAGCCCGCGCCCCGTCGACGTCCGCGACCGGCCCGTACCTAGCCCGCGACCTGGCCCCGTACCTAGCCCGCGCCCTGTCGACACCCGTGCCCGGCCCCGTACCTAGCCCGCACCCCGTCGACACCCGTGCCCGGCCCCGTACCTAGCCCGTGCTCGGCCCTGTTCCTAGCCCCGCGCCCGGCCCGTACCTAGCCCGGGACCGGCCCGTACCTAGCCCGCGCCCGGCCCCGTCTGTCGCCAGCACCTGGCCTCGTACCTAGCCCGCGCCCGGCCCGTATCACGCCCGCGCCCGGCGCCGTACTTAGCCCGCGCCCCCGCCCCGTACCTAGCCCCGCGCCCGGCCCTGTACCTAGCCCGCGGCCGGCCCCGTACTTGCCCAACGAACGGCCCCGTACCTGCCCGGCGCCCGGCCCCGTACCTGCCCAGCGCCCGTCCCCGTACCTGCCCAGCGCCCGGCCCCGTACCTGCCCAGCGCCCGGCCCCATACCTAGCCCGCGCCCGGCCCCGTACCTGCCCAGCGCCTGGCCCCGTCCCTAGCCCAGCACCCGGCCCTGTACCTGCCTAGCGCCCGGCCCCATCCCTAGCCATGGCCCCGTCGCCCCTAGCCATGGCCCCTCGCAACCTGCCGCCCCTAACCGCGGCCCCGGTGCCCTGTTGCACCATGGTGGGTGAGGGGGTGGCAAGAGGGGGTTCTTCCTGCCCACGTGCCCTACAGTCGCACGCGCAGCTCCGCCCCCGCCCCCCTCCCCCCCCTCCCCCCCCTCCATGGGGATGGCGGGGAGAGGGTGTGAGGGGGTGGCGGATGTGCCACAGCAGCAGCAGCTGCCGCCACGCCTCCTCCTCTCTCTCTCCCTGCCGCACCTTGTGTTGGGAGAGGGGGGGGAGCTTGGAGGTTCAGGGGGAGGCAGGAGGGGATCTGCAGCACCAGGCCCCCCACCCTTCTCCTACCTCCCCCTGCTGCGGGTGCAGCAGAGGGGGGGAGGGGATCTGCAGCACCGATCCCCCCCCCCCCCCCCCCCCCCCCTCATCCTTCTCCTACCTCCCCCTGCTGCGGGTGCAGCAGTGGGGGGGAAGGGATCTGCCATCCCCCTGCTGCGGATGCGGCAGTGGGGGGAGGGGACCTGCAGCACCAGCCCCCCCCCCGCCCCCCCTTCTCCTCCATCTCTCTACTGCGGGTGCAGCAGTGGGTGGGAGGGTATGGGGGTGGCGGGTGTGGCCAACCTGCTGTCGCCCGAGCGGCTCCTGCCCCCCCCATTCTCCTACATCCCCCTGCTGCGGGTGCAGCAGTGGGGGGAGGGGATCTGCAGCACCAGCCCCCCCCCCCCCCCCCCCCCCCGCCCCCCCTTCTCCTCCATCCCCTGCTGCGGGTGCAGCAGTGGGGGGAGGGTATGGGGGTGGCGGGTGTGGGTGCAACTGTGGGGTGGCGGGTATGGGGGTGGCGGGTGTGTGTACCGTCCCCTGCTCCTCCTCCTCCTCCGTCTCCCACTGCTGCAGCTGCCGCTGAGGGGGGTGGGTGTGTGGGAGCCGAGGGAGTGGTGCTAGGGGGGTGACGTGGGAGTGGAGCTAGGGGTGCAGCAAGGGGTGTGTGAAAGGGGGGTGGGACAGTTGGAGGAGGTTGAGCGGAGGCTGCCGTCTTGTCGTCCTTAGCACCTGTAGTCTGGGGCTCTGCTTCTGGTAGCTCAGAGAGCCTGCCGCGACTGTCGCCCGTGGGTCTGTTGCTCCTGCCGCTCAGATTTAGCCGCAGAGCCAATTACTCCTGTAGTCCGGGGCCCTTGCTCCGGTAGCCACCCTGTGCGCCGCTCCTGTTGCCTGTGTGTCTGCAGCATCAGCCGTCGCCTTCTATCTCCTCTCCTCTCACAGTCCAGCCTCCTCCTCCTCACTTGCCCTTTGTGAATGCCTCTAGCTTTGCTTGTACTGGTGAATCTGCTCTATGACTGCTTGCTCTGCTGATTATACCCCACTTTGACTATGGGGGTGTGTCAGAATGTATTTGCTGTTTAGCCTGCAGTGGGGTACTTGTTAGAGACTAAGGACGGAGTCTATGAAGATTAGGGGCTGAAATATCTCAAAATCGTCAACTACAATTCTTGACAGAAAATTCGTCGTCACAAGAAACGTCGTCAACGATTAACGCACAGTTAGAATTCTCTCAAACTCGAGTATGTTGTAGCCCTTGACTGTGGCTATCTTTCTCAATTTGAATAGTATCAAAATATGGAGTATAACTCGAGTTATGAACTTCGGCGCACTAGGGGGTATGCTGCCATAGAAAACGTAACTCAATCACAATTATCTCACAAGTTCACACAAGAAAGTTAGAGTAGCAATAGAACCAGGTAGGAGGGGATGAGGAGGACGAGAGGGAAGGTCCCAAGGGAGTCCCCAACCAAGGAAACCCCATTCCACACAATTCCCCTCTCTATAGGCACCCCAACTTTGACATTTGTCACTTTCCCAACTCATGCCATCCACCTCACCCAACTTGGCCACACTTGCCAACCTGGTTTGGCTTCTCCCAACCACTTGGCATCATCTACAGTGATGGTATCGAATTTACCAACCCCCAAAAGTCTGTACCCCATATTGAGTCAACCCGCAAATTCCTATAGTCGCTGCATCTCAATCAAAACTTCGAACGATCATATCTTTCTCGTTCTTGCTTCGATCGCAGCGATTCTCGGATCGTCGGGAAGCTCTTAAGCAGAGGAGTCACTTCAGATATCTGCCCAAGCTAAATAGCATTCACACACACTCAGAAAATCCAAATCATGCCAAACACAGATTCTTGCACACACCACGCATGCAACGCACGAACATATGATGGGAGGTAGACAGACGTGAATGCAAATGATAGCATCACATAACAAACTCCCCCTCTGGCTGCCTACCATCATCCCACATGCCATTGATCATGCATGCACAATCAGTGCACACTCATCCCAGCAAGTTTCATGCCCTTCCAATGCTCATTTTCAGCCAGGCGCTTGGTGAGAATGTCTGCCGCCTGCTGATGGGTCTTCACAATCTCCAGCCGCACCTCCTTGTCCAGGAGCCTCCTCACCCAGTGCCACTTTGGCCTGATGTGCTTTGTCAGGCCATGAAGACAAGCATTCTTTGCAAGCTTCACAGCCGAATCATTGTCACAAAGAATCACAGTCGGCTCCTTCTGGCACACTCCGATCTCCTCCAACAAACGCCTCAGCCATACCACCTCCTTAGCCCCATGATGCAGGGCCATGTACTCTGTCTCACACGAGGACAGCCCCACCTCGTTCTGCTTCTTGCTGCGCCAGCTCACTGCACCACCTCCAAACAGGCACACATAGCCTCCAATGCTGGTGCCATCCGCCTTTACAGAGTTGAAGCTAGCGTCGGTGTAGCAAGTCAAGAGCATCTCCCCCTTGCTCAAATCAGCTGCACCCCTCTGCAGCCTCTGTCGCACAGCACTGTACTCCAAACCCACAGATGCTGTAGCACTCACATAGCGGACCAACCTCTTGGCCGCTTCTAGCTGCTCATGACTGGGGCGTGAGACCACACTTGCAAGCCTGGATGTAGCAAAGGCAATGTCAGGCCGCGTGTGGTTAGCCGCATAGTTGAGTGCCCCCACCATGGAATGAAACAGCTTCCTGTCACTCTCACCCACCACCTCCTCATCAGCACAAGGCTCCACAGTGAAACCCGAAGGTATTGGGGTGGCTGGCTTTCCTCCATCTTGCAGCCCATACTTCTCAGCCAGCCCCTTACAGTACTTCCTCTGGTGCAACCTCAACACTCCCTTGTCAAGGTCTCTCTCCACATGCATCCCAAGGTAATACTTGACATCTCCCATTTTCGAGCACTTGAACTGCATCTCCAGCATCTCCTCCACACGCTCAATCATTGCAGCCGACTCAGAGAAGAGAAGGATGTCATCCACATACACCAGGAGCATGAGGAACTGCTCCTTCTCTTGCAGCAGGAACAAGTTGTGATCAGACTCGCTCTTCTTGAAACCCCCAGCCAGCAGTGTCTCCTCCAGCTTCTGGTACCATGCGCGAGGAGCCTGCTTCAGGCCATAGATGGCCTTCTTCAGCCTGCACACCCTGCCGCTCCCATCATCCAACCCCTCAGGCTGCAGCATGTACAGCTCCTCTAGGATGATCCCATTGAGGAAAGCAGTTGTGATGTCCATCTGCTTGATCCTCCATCCACGGTTTGCAGCCGTTCCCAACATCACCCTTAGTGTAGTCCCTTTCCCCACAGGAGCAAAGATCTCGTCAAAGTCCTTCCCCTTTGTCTGCTGGAACCCCTTAGCCACAAGCCTTGACTTGTAGCGGGTCAGCTCCCCATCAGGTCCGTACTTGTGCCTGAAGATCAGCTTGGAAGAAATAGCCTTCTTCCCAGGAGGCAGCTCACACAGCTCCCACGTTTCATTCTCCAGCAGAGAGTCATACTCCTCCTTCACACTCTGCTTCCACTTCTCAGCATCGGGCCCACTCAAGGCCTCAGCTAGCGTCTTGGGCTCAGGGATGGCTGCCCAATAGCAGTGTGCTATCTCATCCTCATCACACTGCTCAGCCACGCTCCCAGCCCGTACCACCTTTGGCGTTCCAAAACTAGGATAGGTCAGCCTATTAGGAGGGCGCACATCCCTCCTAGGACGGTCAAGTGGACGTTGGGCACGTGGTGGAGCATCTTGCTGCTGCTGCTGCTGCTGCTGCTGTTGCTCCTCCACCTCAGGTTCTCCCCCATCCTCAGTCACCCCAGAGATCTCCTCCTCTGAGACAGTGACTTGCACTTGCCTCGAAGGCCGCTGCACCTCATCAGCCTCAATGATTAGCGGTGTAGTAGGAAGCTTTTGCTGCTGCTTCTTCCACTCCTTGTAGTACAAGGACTCAAGGAACTTCACATCCCTTGACACAGTCAGCTGCTGGCTGGTCAAGTCCCATATCAACCAGCCCTTATGATCCTTTGCAAGCCCCAAGTGTACTCCCCATCTGCCACTAGCCTCCAACTTTCCCCTCTTCTCCTTAGGCACATGAAAAACCACCATGCAGCCGTAGGCTCTCAGCATGTTGACTGCTGGTGCACTCCCATACCACTTGGTGTAGGGGACCCACTGCTTGTCCCCCACAGTCGCCAACACCCTGTTCTTCACAAGGGCGACCTGCCGCAGTGCAGTCACCCAAAACGGATCCGGCAGCCCTGCACGCCCAAGGAGAGTGCGAGCACCTTCCTGCAGGGTCCGGTTGAAGCGCTCAGCCACACCGTTCTGCTGAGGGTTATAGGGAACCGTGAGTTGATGCTGGATCCCCTTCTTCTTCAGCACCGCCTCAAAATCAGCGCCAATGAATTCTCCCCCGTTGTCGGTGCGGATCACCTTCACCTTGTGTCCGCTCTCCCTTTGAGCTCTCGGCATCCACTCCTTAAGAACAGCCGCTGCCACTTCCCCCTTAGTCTTGAGAGGGTACTGTAATAGTCACAATAGGCTTGAATGTGCCTAAAACGAAAGACAGAGAGCACAGACGGATTTCTGCACAGCGGCTTCAAACGTTGATAGCGTTCTGCTCACAGCTGCAAATGACCTGATTCAAATTGGATCTGGAGCGTCTTCACGTCGTCTACAATTAGCAATTTAGATTGCACGATTTGATAAAGAATTGACGACACAGCGTCGGTTTGAACGAACGGTACTATGGCAGCCACTATAGTCTTAGAACACAAGATAGGAAGAGTTACGAGTTGGGAATGACTCCCAGCTCCTACAAACCCCAAGAGCCGAGGTACAGTGATGTGGAACAGTGCCACACTGTCCCCAACCACGAAGGGTCTCGAAACTACCCTTCACTAGGGCCTACACCAAGTGAAATGTTACACTACACAAAGTAATGTAAATATCTTCAATATCTTGAGGTGTACCCTTTTTGGCGAGCTTCGAAATCACTTGAGGCTTGACACCAAGGCTCGGGCTCTTCATCACAAACTCATCCTTGAGTTCTTGATGGGTCTGCTGCACACACCTGCGACACGCCGAACGTTCGACACAGGACAAAATAGAAACCGCGCACGACAAAATAGAAACCGCGCGCGAGACACAAACGACCGCGTAACACGCGTCTAGCGATAACTCGCTATTGACTCGACACACACACTCGACATCATGACTCAACATTCACACACAATTATAAGCATGAAATATATATTATCCCATGCCCTCATACCATTCCATACACACACACATTCACGCACACGGACAACAAGCCGAGTGCAAACCGTAGGGTTGCACCAACAAACTCCCCCTCGGATTGTTGGCCTTAGGATATGTTGCTCTCTCAGTTTAGAGCCATCCCAGCCAGCTTGCAACACTTCCAATGCTGCTGCTCCACCAGCCTCTTGGTCATCATGTCAGCCGGCTGCCCCGTGGTCTTCACGTAGCGCAACTCAACTTCACCCGCGGTTACCATGCTCCTCGTCCAATGCCACTTCACCCTCATGTGCTTCGTGAGTCCATGCAACACAGGGTTCTTAGAAAGAGCAATGGCACCCTGTCTGTCACAGTACAGTGGGGTAGGTCCTTGCTGCTCCTCCCCCAATTCAGCCAACAAACGCCGCTGCCACACAATCTCCCGTACGGCACGGAAGAGTGCCATGTACTCGGACTCCACCGAGCTCAAAGCTTGGTCAACCTGCTTATTGCTCTCCCAAGCAGTTGGGCCTCCACCAACACAGCATATGAAGCCTCCCACACTTGTCATGTCCTCTGGTTCTGATGCATATGAAGCATCCGAGTAGGCGGTGAGGAACAAACGCCCGGGTTCAACACCATCCGCGCCCTTTTGGCGCCTTTGTGCCGCCGCCGAGTATTGCAGCCCAACGGTCGGTGTTTGGCCAAGATACTTGGCCACCCTCATTCCAGCTGCTACCTGCTCCTCATTAGGGCATTGCACAACCCTAGCCAGCTGCCCGGTAGCAAACGCGACGTCCGGTCGGGTGTTTACCGCCGCATACATGAGGCTGCCCACCAACGAGTGAAATCGGCGCCTCTCCTCTTCACCAACGCTCTCCTCCTCTGGTCCCTTCACACACTTGAACCCAGAGGGAAAGGGTGTAGCCACATGGCCTTCACTCTGCCCAAAGTTGGCAGCCAATGCCTCCAGGTACTTTCGTTGATGCACCCGCATGCACCGCTTCTCCACATCTCGTTCGATGTGGAGCCCAAGGTAGAAGCTCACGTCACCAAGGGCCTTGCACTTGAACTTGTCTTGAAGCTTCAGCATCACCTCCTTCACAAGGTCAGAAGAGGGTGAGAAAATGAGGATGTCATCCACATAAACCACCATGAAACTCCTCTGCTCCCCCTCGCCAAGCATGAACAAGGAGTGATCGGCCGTTGAGGGAGTGAAGCCGATCCCCTCCAACACTTCGCGCAGCTTCATGTACCATTGCCTAGGGGCCTGCTTCAGCCCATAGAGGGCCTTCTTCAGCTTCCACACTCTGCCACTACCATCATCAAACCCCTCTGGCTGCGCCATAAAAATCTCCTCCTCAAGGATGCCGTTAAGGAATGCCGTTACGATGTCCATTTGCTTTACTACCCATCCTTTGATGGCGGCTCCCGCGAATAGGGTTCGCAGCGTCGTCGGCTTCACCACAGGGGCAAACAGCTCCTTGAAGTCCACCTTCTCCTTCTGCTGGTACCCCTTGGCTACAAGCCTAGACTTGTAGCGCTCGATCTTGCCGTCGGCATCCGACTTGATTTTGAAGAGCCACTTGGACGTTATCGCCGTACGCCCCTCCGGTAGCTCCACCAATTCAAACGTGTCATTCTCCTCAATGCTCTTCAGCTCACTCTCCATGGCCTTCTTCCACTCCTCAGCATCACTACTCTCCAAAGCCTCCTTGAGAGTTGCTGGTTCTCCCGGCATCTCCACCGGAGAGAAGAACGCGAAGGCACACTCCTCGTAGTCACTCTCCTCGTCGTCTCCGACCATCATTGCCGCTCCGGCCAGGGCTGTCTTGCCCTGCTTTCCCGGCGCATCATAGGTCAGCCTATTAGGGGTTTGAACTCTCCTCTTCCCCCTTCCTTCCTCCTCAGCTGCAGGGACTTGAAGGCCTTGGCGTTGCTGCGGTGTGGCTCGAATCCGTGGAGCACTCGTAGTACGGGAAGGGAGTGACGGTGCACGCTCGCTCACTTGCTGCACCTCCTCCTCTTCTTCCTCTGCATCATTGGCCTCCTCTCCCCCATTCACAAGGGAGGATTGCCTTGTGGTTGTGCTGCCGCTGCTCAGCTCCAAAGGCAGCTCCACATGCTCCAAACCGGAACTCTTCACCTCCCCAAACCGCACGCCTATCTTCGCCTCATTCTCCGCCTTCCAATCCTTGTACATGAAGTTCTCCATGAACTTGCAGTCCCTGCTCACCAAGAACTTCTTGGTGAATGGGTCCCAAAGAAGCCATCCCTTGCTGTTTTGAGCCATGCCCAAGTGCACGGCCCACACCGCCTTGGCACCAAGCTTGTTGTGCCGAAGATGCTTAGGCACGAGCGCCATGCACATGCACCCGAACACCCGAAGCATATCCACCTTTGGCTTCCTTCCTAGCCACTCCACATAGGGCACCCATTTGTCTGCTCCCACATGAGTCAAGGCTCTGTTCTTGGCCACACACGCGCTCCGCATCGCATCAGGCCAGAAATAGTCGGGTAGCCCGGCTTCAATGAGCAACCCGCGTGCCGCCTCCGTGATTGTGCGGTTCGCTCGCTCGGCGATGCCGTTCATTGCAGGGGAGTATGGCATGGTGAGGGAGTGCCGAATACCATTCTTCTTCAGCCACAACCCAAACTCCTTGCTCAGGAACTCTCCAAATCGATCGGTGCGGATTGACTTGACTAGACGGTCTTGTTGCCGCTCCACCATCGGGAACCAATCCGTCTTCAACGTTTCAGCCACGTCGCTCTTCTTGGCCAGCACGTACACCCAAGTCATGCGGGTGTAGACATCCACAATGGTGAGAAAGTACTCAGCTCGAGCAGCTCCAAGCTTCAAGGGGCCCACCACGTCCATCACCACCTCATCAAGTGGTGCCTTAGCCGTTGCCTCCGAACTAGAGAACGGGTAACGGGTGAATTTGGCTTGCATGCACGTCGGGCAGCCAAGTACCTCATCGGGCTCCCCCTTCACACGTATGCCAGCAACCATCTCATTCTTCACTAGCTGCTGCAAGATGGGCAGGGCCACATGCCCCATTCGCCGATGCAAGGTGAGCCAATCACACACCCCCGTAGCCGAAGTCGGATTGGAGAATGCCGCACTCGCAATGGTGCCCCACATGCTCTCTCCGTACTCCTCCTCCGCTACTGCCTTGGGGTTCTCCTCACCCTTGTGCTGCTCCTTGGCTGCTGCACCACTCTCCTCATGTTCACCAAGCTTGCTGGTCCCTCCAAGATTGCACTTCTTAGACTCAATCTCCTTAGCGCGACCGTTCGTGCCATCGCCGCTACCAACCGCTTCACCCTTGGTGCTGATGCTTGCTGCCACTTGCCTCTCCTTAGGCATGGGGACCACAGGGATTTGCCACATCTCGTTGTAGACATCTCTATCCTCGTGAAGGTCCCAAAGAATCCGCTTGCCAAGCCTCGCGGTGTAGGTCTTAGCTCCCTTCGAGCTCGTGTCCATGCCGGCCTTTTGCAACCGCCGCACGGAAATCAGGTTGGCAGCAAGGTTGGGCACCCAAAGCACGTTCTTGAGGCCCACCATCTTCCCATCAGCACCCTTGAACATGGCCTTGCCCATGCCTTTCACCTCTGCTCGCTGCCCCAAAGCCGATGTCACATGCTTCACCGGTGACGGCTCAAGTTCGGTGAGCAAGTCCGGGCGAGGTGTCATGGTATAGGTAGCGCCGCTATCGATCACCCAATAGTCCAGGGAGTGTAGGGTGACTTTCCCCACAGCTGCTGGCTCCTCAAAGCTTTCATCCTTCTCTGGACCAGCCGTTGCTTGTGTTGACTTTTCCTTGTGCACCTGAACCTTGTGCACCTGAACCTTGCACAGCGCCACCTCGTGCACGTTCACCACTTGGCGGCTTCATGCCTGGGGGTGCCCATCCCTCAGGCCGGCTAAAGCACTTGAACCACGGGTGTCCAGCCTTCTTGCAGTACCAGCACGCTCCCTCCATTCGGGTACTCCCCCTGCCACCAGAGCTCCCATGCCCCTCGTTATAGTCACCTCGGCCTCTCCCTCTGCCAAAGCCTCTCCCACGGCCTCGACCTCTCCCTCCCCCTCTTCCTCTGCTGCCTCCTGCAGCTCCATATCCCTCAGCAGTTTTGTTGGCAGCACCACCACCCGTGTGGCACCTGCGGAAGTCCTCCTGCAGAATCTGCTGCCGTAGCCACTCTGGTGTCCATTGGTCCTGCTGAGTGTTGAGGGTGGGGATGAGGTTGTCCCACGAGTTGTCGAGCACCGAGATGATCTTGGTACACTGCTGCATCTGCGACACATTGCTGCCCGCTGCTGCCATCCTCGCATAGGTGTCCTTGATCTTGTCAAGGACCAGCTTCACATCATCGCCGGGTCGCATGGAGAGGGCAGCCAGCTCCTTCTCCAACACAATTACCATCGGCAGCGTGTTGGGCTGAATCACGTCGCGCAGTAGCTTCCACGCCTTTGGTCCGAAATCATCCAACTCCACCAAATCCTTGATGTGTTGGAACATATCGTTGTTGACCGATTGGAGGATTAGGTCGTACAGCACCGCACTCTTCTCAGTCCACCGATCGCGGGCATCTCCTTCCTCTGGCATCTTCTCTTCACCCATCGCAAGTTTCAGCAGCTTGTAGCGCTTGAATGCACTCCGCATCCGCCCGCTCCATTCCTCATAGTTTGAGCCATCCAATGCCTCGATCTTGGATGGTGGCGGCTCATTTCTCTTCTCAGCTGCATCTCCACTCCCTTGACTCATTTCCTCTGCTCCCAAACACAGGTTCCAGCTCCCCCTTTGCTGTCCACACCGAAGTCCCACTCAATTTCCACAAGTGTCGGCGCCAACGAAATTTCGGCAGAGTTTCCCATTAGCGGAAGTCACATGCAACCTCCAGAACTCCACTTAGGCACGCCCACAGGCCATGGTGGGTCTAGGAGGGTCTTCACACTTCAGTAGACTCTCCACAAAGTCCTTAATCAGCTCTGATACCACTTGTCAGAGACTAAGGACGGAGTCTATGAAGATTAGGGGCTGAAATATCTCAAAATCGTCAACTACAATTCTGGACAGAAAAGTCGTCGTCACAAGAAACGTCGTCAACGATTAACGCACAGTTAGAATTCTCTCAAACTCGAGTATGTTGTATCCCTTGACTGTGGCTATCTTTCTCAATTTGAATAGTATCAAAATATGGCGTATAACTCGAGTTATGAACTTCGGCGCACTAGGGGGTATGCTGCCATAGAAAACGTAACTCAATCACAATTATCTCACAAGTTCACACAAGAAAGTTAGAGTAGCAATAGAACCAAGTAGGAGGGGATAAGGAGGACGAGAGGGAAGGTCCCAAGGGAGTCCCCAACCAAGGAAACCCCATTCCACACAATTCCCCTCTCTATAGGCACCCCAACTTTGACATTTGTCACTTTCCCAACTCATGCCATCCACCTCACCCAACTTGGCCACACTTGCCAACCTGGTTTGGCTTCTCCCAACCACTTGGCATCATCTACAGTGATGGTATCGAATTTACCAACCCCCAAAAGTCTGTACCCCATATTGAGTCAACCCGCAAATTCCTATAGTCGCTGCATCTCAATCAAAACTTCGAACGATCATATCTTTCTCGTTCTTGCTTCGATCGCAGCGATTCTTGGTTCGTCGGGAAGCTCTTAAGCAGAGGAGTCACTTCAGATATCTGCCCAAGCTAAATAGCATTCACACACACTCAGAAAATCCAAATCATGCCAAACACAGATTCTTGCACACACCACGCATGCAACGCACGAACATATGATGGGAGGTAGACAGACGTGAATGCAAATGATAGCATCACATAGCAGTACTCTGTAGTGAGTACAACCCAATTTAGGGTTTGCTATTTGTATCCCAACTTTCTATAGTGAAACCCCTCATTCTCTTTCTCGACTTTCCTCTCACAACATCACTCTCTCGACATTCAATGCTTAGCTCCTCTCTCTCGCCATGGCTCCTAAGGATAAGTCACTACTATTCTAACAGTCCTAACTGGTCACGCAGACGCTTGCTGGGTTGACGACTTGGCTACGCAGCGGTCGTCATAGGGTTACAACTTCAGCCTTGGCTCCGGTTCTGTCTCTTGGCGGTCTACCCGCTCTTCTTCTGTTCTCAGCTCCAGTTGTGGGGCTGAGATCTACGTTGGGGCCATGGCTGCACAGGAGTTACGCTGGCTCACCTACCTGCTGACCGACTTGGGAGTGGCGCCTCGTTCACCTCTAGTTCTGTACGTCGACAACAAGGCCATGCTTGCCTTGTGACAGGAGCACAGACTGGAGCACAGAACGAAGCACATTGCTCGGCGCTACTTCCTTGCTCGAGAGTTGCAGCAGCGTGGTCAGCTTCGTCTTGCTTACGTGGCCTCTAGGGCCAACACTGCTGATGTTTTCACCAAGGCACTTCAGCCTTGTGATCATCAGCGTTTCTGTACTGTTCTAGGCCTTGTACCTACTGTGCCTCACTTGCTTACCTCTTGACTCTGCTTGTACTGTGATCTCTATACCTATACCTGCATGTGAACTTGCTAGGTTGTGTTCACTGTATTGTTTGTTCTCTTTTATATAACTCTGCATATGAACTGGCCTTGTGGCCATTTGCTTGTGCTCAGAATGTGTGGTGACTTTGTGATCCACCCTGAGCTTGCTTTGCCTTTCTTGTTTGGTCTTGTTACCTCTTGTTCTCCCACACTTTGCCTATGGGGGTGTGTCAAACTTATATGCTATAGTCTATCTAGGCTGTAGTGGGGTAGTTCATATAGGGTACAACACTTTTAGGTTTCCTACTTGTACCCACCTCCTTGCTAGTTCAGTCATTCATTCCTTCACTATTCTGACAGGGGAGCTGCAGCGGGATCTGACACTCACCGTCGCGACTACCGTGATACAGTACCTGGGACTCAATATACAAGACGGCGACAACGCAATCTACCTCAGCGCCGAAAAATACACGGACACCATCGCTAAACTATTCGGACTTACTCTAGCTACCATCACCACACCATACCGCTACACCGACGGAAATCGCGAAGTCTCCACCCTACTCAAACCCGACGGCATTCGCGACTACCAACAAAAGCTATGCTGTCTACTCTTTGCAGCCGTTACCTGCCGACCAGATCTATCTTACTCAGCTAGTCAACTCGCCACCTACCTCAAGAAGCCCGAAGCAGAACACATGATGGAGCTCGACCGTGCACTTCACTACCTCGTCAGCACCCCGACGATCGGACTAACCTACCACAAGACCGGAACTACGACACCCAAGTTAATCGGCTACGTCGACGCCAATCACGCTGGAGATTCTGACAACAGGCGATCTCGAACTGGCTACATCTATCGACTCGAACCTATCGGCCCTATCTCATGGCAGTCAAACAAGCAAGAGCTAATCGCTCTCTCCTCAGCCGAATCAGAATATATCGCACTCTGCTCAGCCACTAAGGAAGGACTATATCTTCGCGAATTGCTAGAACAAGCAAAATTGGCTCAGTTACCCAGCTTCTCCCTCTTCTGCGACAACCAATCGGCCATTCGCATAGCGAACAAAAATGGGTTCGCGAATCGAACGAAGCACATCGCCCCCCGGTACTTCTTCGTAAAAGACGAAATCAAGGAGGGAAGTCTCAAGTTATCCTACTGTCCCACATCCAAGATGGCAGCCGATTACTTGACCAAGAAACTCGGAAAACAGATGTTCGGGTACTGCATGCTGCTGACTGGACAAGGACACGCCATTAGCAGCGACACTCCATAAGCGAAGGGGGGTGTTAGAAACAAGTAACTTAACGCTTCTGAAGTATCGAAGTATCAACACGAAACGGAGCAGACTACAGTGAAGCAACACACGAGTCAACAAAAGTAACAGCTGGAGGTTACGCGAAGGTCAAAGGTCGCTGGCCTTTGACTCGACGAAAAGTACAGTGCGACAGCAAGGACACATAACTGACTCGATACTGAGCAGTTACCCGAGTCGTCAATGTATTGAACCGCAATAGCAAAACAGTTAAAGTACCTCCGGGGCCTCTAGTACCTCCCGCATGAACACTTCCAGGCTCCGCAGCTACCGGCCGCAGAGAAGAACGAGTAGGGAACTGCGGGACGGTCGGGAAGCCAGGGGGTTACGCGGGGCGAGGCCGCCGAGTCGAGGCTGCTGTGTCCTCCACGGGAGTGACCTCCACGCCCACACCCCCTTCACCCCCTGAACCAACACCACGAGCTCCAGCAGCCCCAGCACCCTCACCCTCCGCAACTGCTCCTCCCGCACCCCCAGACTCGATAGGAACTGGACGATGCAGGGGGGACGACTGCGGAGTAGTGTGCGACCCACCTGACGAGGCAGGACGCGAAGGGGGGGGGGGGCTACCGGGGCGACTGGGGGGGGGGAGCTCAAGGGTGAGGAACAGCGGGGGGGAAAACACCTCAGTACCTCGGTTGGGGCGACTCCTGTAGTAACAGACAGACTCGTCAAACGTGACGTCCTGGGAACTGAAGAACCCGTAGGTGAGAGGGTCGTAGAACACCCAGCCGGCGGTGTCCAAAGGGAAGCCAAGAAAGACATAGGCACGAGTGCGCAGAGACAACTTGTTCGCGCCAGGGGCGCGAGTGTTAGCCAAGGAGCCCCTGACGCGGAAGTCAGCTGCTACGCCCGGAGAACCTGTCCAAAGGGAGACCGGCGTCACCCGTGGTCGTGCGTCACTGGGCCAAAGGTTCAGCTGGTGCGTGGCGTAGCGGACTGCCTGAGGCCACAGGAACTGGGGGGCACCGGCATGGCACATGGAGGTCTGGGCAACCTCCATGACCAGGCCGATGTGTCGCTCGGCTACCCCGTTCTGTTGCGGCAAGGCTGGTAGCGTGTAAGATTGGATGATCCCCCGACCCTGACAGAACGTCTCCAGGTGAGCAGAAGAAAACTCACCACCACGGTCCGAGTGGAGGCGGAGCCCACTAAGGGCTTGGGCGCCACCCCTCGCTAGTAGCCACGGCTCGAGGACGGTAGGCACGTCGGCCTTCCGTCGTAGGGGGAAGACCGTGGTGTAGCGGGAGTAGTCGTCCACCACAATCAGGAAGTAGCCCTCTTGACGTGGGCCAAGGACCAGGGAGGGGCCCCAGACGTCCAAGTGCAGGGTCTGGAAGGGAGCCCTGGTGGTGGGGAACGAGGAGGAGTGAGGGGCAGCGCGCTCCCGATCCTCGACGCAAGGAGTGCATGGTGGCGCAGGCGAGCGAGGAAGCGGGGCAAGCGACTGTGGGAGACATGAGACCAGACGGTGACGTGCCATCCTACTGAAACGTGGGAACGACGGGTGACCTAGACGGTGGTGCGAGAGGACCGACGGGTGGGTGAGTGACTGACAGACGCATGACACAGCAGCTACCTGACCTGACCTGACCCAGTGTGGTGAGACCCATCGTGTAGTGAGTACAGACCCGAGCTTGGCTCTCTGTGGAAAGTGGCCAGAGGCGCCCCAGTGGCACCGACTGTGCAGGAGGCAACAGGCTCGTCCTGTGGAAAATTAGTGACTAAGCCTTAGGTCGTGGAGGTGACTGACACCCACCAGGTTCCTGGAGAACCTAGGGGTGTAGTAACCAGTGAGAAACCCAGAGGGAGCCACCGGACACGGGAGAGTGGTGGTGCTGTGGGCAACTGCAGGTCCCACGGAAGGGTCAGCCAAGACGACAGTGACTGGAGTGTGCAGTGGTGTGAGGTCATTACAGTCGCGAAAGAAGCAGCTGGAAGCTCTAGAGTCTAGGGTGAAGGAAAGCTGTGCAGTCTGTGAGGTCGCACCCGAGCCAGCGATGAAGGCTGGTGCTAGACTATTGGTAGCTGCAGCTCCTACACAAAGACGCTCAAAGGCGGTTGGGCTGGAGACAACACACGCACCAAGAATGGAAACACAGGTCTCTACTCGTGCAGCCGGGAAAGGTCCTAGACCAGGTAGATGAGACTCAACTGGTGCAGCAGTGCGCTAGCAATGATGTGAGGGCCAGTTCGGAGTAATACCATGAGGACCAAAATGCTCACAATTGAGGTCGTCGAGGCGACAGTAGAAGTGGGACGCAGAGTGGTCCGGACTCCAGCAGGTAGTGCCAGCACCAGGGCCTGTCAGGGCCCGGTACCTGCAGGGGCCGACGTCTTGCCCACTGCTAGCCGAGCCACTGCTAGGGGCTCCACACTTTGGACCCGCAGATCCCCACTGCCAGGAGTGCTGTTGCTGGCCTTGCCGCTGTAGAACCCTAGTACACGCCATGTGAGGAGCTAGAAATGGGGGGGTTCTTACAGGTGGGCCTAAGCTGCTGCTGGTGCTGCTGGCGGCAGTCTAAGCTACTGCTGAGTCTGCTGGGGGGGCAGCCTAAGCCGCTACTGATTCTGCTGGTGCCAGCATAAGCTGCTGCTGGTTTTACTGGGGGCAGACTAAGCTGCTACTGGTTCTACTGGTGGCAGCCTAAGCTGCCGTTGGTTTTGCTGGTGGCAGCCTATGCTGCTGCTGGGTTTACAGGGGGCAGCTTAAGCTGCTGCTGGTTCTGCTGGTGGCAGCCTATGCTGCTGCTGGGTTTACTGGGGGCAGCCTAAGCTGCAACTGGTACTACTGGTGGTAGCCTAAGCTGCTGCTGGTTCTGCTGGTGGCAGTCTAAGCTGCTGCTGGTTTAACTGGGGGCAGTTTAAGCTGCTACTAGTTCTGTTTTGTGCGATTCTGTGCGACTCGTACGATTCTGCACGGTTCAGTGCGGTTCTGCGCGGTTCTGTGCGGTTCTGTGCAGCTTGCGCGGTTCAGTGCGGTTCTGCGCGGCTCTGTACGGTTCCGTGCGGTTTTGCGCATTTCAGTGCGGTTCTGCGCGTGGAGAGTACTGGGTGGGCCAGCTGATTTCGGGTGAGGTGACTAGAACGGGTGGGGCAGCAGGTACGGTTTTGTGCAGTTCTGTCCGTTTCCGTGCGGTTCTGCGCGTTGGAGAGTACCGGGTGGGGCGGCGGATTCCGGGTGGGGCTACACAGGCGACGTGGGGCGGCGCGCGGGCTGCACGAGCTGCTGCACATGCGTTCGAGCGTGCAGCTGCGCGTGCTGCTGTGCGGGCCGTCGCGCGCGGTTGCTCGTGCGGCTGCGTGCGGGTGCGCGTGCGGTTGCTCGAGTGGCCGTGCGGGCGGCTACGGTGGGGCTGCGGGGACAGGTGGGGCGGCGGTTCACGGTGGGAAAACAGGCGACGAGTGGGGCGCAGGGCAATTAACGGGTGACGGGTGGGGCAGCGGGCGCAGCTAACGGGCTGCATATGCGTGCGGCTAATGCTGCGCGTGCGCGCGGTCGCACGTGCGGCTACGACTGCGCATGCACATGCGTCTGCTGTGCCCTAGCGGGCTGGCGAGCTATTCACGGGGCAGAAAACGGGTGAGGCTGTCAAACTGTTATGATGTTTATCTTGTGTAGACTGTAGTGGGCAGCAACAAGTGGCGAATATGCCGTCACGGCACCAATGCCACTCAAGCCGCAGCGCTCGCCTTGTTTCGACCCAAGCCAACGTGGGGGTCCGACAGTTCAGACGTGGGTCTTCACGATGAATGTTTTCTTCGATGCGAACTACGTCGAGTCGGACGCAGCGAAGATTCGCTATGCTGTTTCGCTGCTGAGGGGCCTTGCCATGGACTGGTGGCGAGTCATTGTGACGTTGCCTTGCGCCTACGAGCCACCATCGCAAGAAGACGGGCCCACGGGCCCAGCCATCACCTGGAGTTCATTCTATGAGACAGCCCAGTACAGCACGTGGGATGCGTGGTGCGCAGGGCTTCGAGCGCGTTTCGAGCCAGTTGCAGCTTCGATTTCGGCACGTCAGAAGCTGCGCACTTGGCGGCAGCTCGGATCAGTTCAAGACTATACGAGCGGTTTTCTCGCATTATGCAAGCAAGTTGGCTATATGCACGAAGCGGAGCGGGTGGACCGTTACGTCGGAGGGCTAAAGCCGGACATCTCGCACGAAATCATGCTACGCGGGCTCTCGAATTTCAAGAGATCCTCGCGCTCGCCGAGAAAATCGACATCCTACAACGACCGAGACCGGGGTCCTACTACGGACAACGTCCTCAAGGACCAATCGAGCACGCCACCGTACATGTCGTTGCGACAAATGCAGCTGCCGCACCGTTTAAGGGTCATTGCTTTGCTTGCAATAGGCCGGGCCATCGCAAGAGCGAATGCCCAGAGGAGCTAAGGCGCCGTGGAACAGAGCACGGGCGAGAGTCTCAAAGGCCGGGAAACGCCAGCAGTCAGTAGAAGCTGGGGCAACTACTGACGAGACTGCCTGCTCGCCCAACTTCACCGACCCTCACCGAGTCACAGTACCGATTCACGCTATCGATCAGGCTCGGACGAATAAGGAGGGTACAGCGACGGATTGCCCAGTACTGATCCACGGAAAAATACAGGGAGCAGCAGTGAAGATTTTTATAGACACAGGCGCAAGTCACAGCTTAGTTAACACCGCGACTGCAAGGAAGTTGCAACTGACACTTAGTCGGTGTTTACCAGAGATAGATGCACGCTTAGTTGACGGAACGCCACTGGCCATGCGGGAAAAAGTGGAGAGAGTAAAAGTCCGCTGTGGGGGGAACTTCGGGTTTACACAGGAAATGCTTGCAACGACATTGGATGGGCACGACATTTTACTGGGACGTGATTGGCTGCGACGGTACAATCCCCGAATCGACGGGACGATGGGTAGCTGCACTGTGCGAAGTAGCGGTAACTGGGTCGTGCTACCTCGCTGGCAGTCGCCCGAGTCTTCAACGGTCCACGTCAACGCCATCACGATGAAACGGGCTGTCGCCGCTGGAGTTGACGTGTACGCGGTAGATATCGCAATAGTGGAAGAAGCAGAGCAGCCGAGCGATTTTCAGAAGCTACTGGCGGCAGTACCACCCGAACTACAGGAACTGTTGCAACAATTCCCGGGGATTTTTCCCGACGACCTACCGGAGGGACTGCCACCTCAGCGGGCGCACGATCACTGAATAGAATTAGAACCCGGGGCACAGCCAACCGTACAGCGACAGTTCAGACTGACACAGCCCAAGCTCGACAAACTAAGGAAGCAGTTAGATTACCTGTTAGAGAAAAAATTCATCCGACCAAGCTCATCGCCATTCGCCGCACCGATCCTGTTCACACCGAAAAAAGACGGAGGGTTTCGCAAGTGCATCGACTACAGAGCACTAAACAGGGTTACAGTGAAATCGCGATACCCCATCCCCCGCGCCGACGAACTGATAGATCAACTGCGAACAGCACGTGTCTTTTCGAAAATCGACTTACGGAGAGGTTACCATCAGATTCGGGTCGAACCATCGGACTGCGCCAAAACAGCATTTAGGACTAGGTACGGATCATTCGAGTACACAGTGATGCCTTTGGGGCTGACCAACGCACCGGCGACTTTCCAGATGACCATGAATGAGGCGTTTAGACCGCTCTTAGATAAATGTGTGATCATTTACCTCGACGACATTCTCGTCTACAGTCGTGACAAGCAGCAGCACTTAGCCGATTTAGAAGTAGTATTCACAGTTTAAGACAAACACAGACTACTGACCAAGGGTTCCAAGTGCGAGTTCTTCAAGGACAGGCTATTATTTTTAGGGCACGTTATTTTGGAGGCTGGAGTAGAAATCGACCCGAAGAAACTGGACACGGTAAAAGCGTGGCACCCCCCTACGAACATCACGGAGCTGCAAAGTTTCTTAGGGTTCGTTAATTACGTGTGTCGGTTCGTCCCCGACATGGCACGCTTAACTGCCCCGCTGACGGACTTACTGCGGAAGGGGGTTCCTTTTACGTGGGGGGAGAAAGAGCATGCTGCCTTCTCTACCCTGAAAAAACTTCTCTGTTCACCACCCGTCCTGCGCATCGCCGATCCACACCGCCCATTCGAAGTGGTTACCGACGCAAGCGACATTGCCATTGGAGCCGTACTGCTACTGGATTTCGGCAACTGTTTACAGCCCATCGCATACAAGTCACAAAAACTGCATCCGCCCGAGAAAAATTACCCGACACACGATCGCGAAATGCTTGCGATCGTGCATGCATTCAACGTGTGGCGCTGTTACTTGACCGGCGCCGACGTGACAGTACGGACAGACCATAAATCACTACAGTACCTCCGCGCACAGCCCGACCTCAACCCACGACAAATCCGCTGGCTCGACTACCTCGAATCAAATTTTCACTACACGGTCACCTACAAAAAGGGGGCATCAAACATCGCCGATGCATTAACCCGGCCCACAGCCCAACTCCACGCCATACTACTCGCCCAGACCAGCCCACTACTGACGGGCCTATTTACCCACGGTTATCAGACTGACCCATTTTTCACAGGCGGAAATTCACAGCAATTTGCAGCGGCAAGAGGAGTCTATTACGTAAAAGCCGGCACCGATCGAATCTGGGTACCAGGCTACACGCTTCTACAGGAATTGCTGTTAAAAGAGGCACACGGCGGAGTCACCTCAGGACATTTTGGAGTAGAAAAAACACGGCAGCAGCTGCAGCGGTATTATTAATGGCCCGAAATGCTGACCGACGTGCAGCGACACATGGCATCGTGTCCCACCTGCCAAATCATGAAGTCATCACGGAAGCGGCCGGCAGGGCAGTTGCAGCCGATACCACCCCCAAAGCGTGCTTGGCAGTAGGTGACGATGGACTTCGTCACGGGGTTACCGGCCGGAGCAAGTGGGAACGACGCGATCCTGGTCGTCGTCGATCGGCTGACGAAAGTGACACATTTCGCAGCCTGCAAAAAATCAATCACAGCCGAAGAAACGGCCCGCCTCTTCATCTCAACCATCATTCGATTACACGGGATACAAGCAGCAATCATCAGTGACCGTGATACGAAATTTACCAGCAACTTCTGGCAGAACCTGTGGCAGCAGTTCGGCACGAGACTGCAGTTCTGTTCGTCGTACCATCCCGAAACTGACAAACAGACAGAACGGACAAATCAGACCATGGAATAGTTAATCCGAGCCGTGCGACGACCCGACCACATGGGAACAGCAACTGCCACTCATCGAGTTCGCGTACAACAACACGCCATCCGCCACGACCCAACAGTCACCATTTTATCTGAACTACGGACAAGACCCTACAGTACCCATGACCCCGAATCCCGACAACCCAGTACCACGTGTGCAACAATTTGCAGAAATATTACAGGCAGCACGAACCAGGGCAGCCGAGGCAATAAAAAAGGCCAACGTCATCGCTAAGCGCAACGCCGACCGCCATCGCTGACCTATCACTTATCAGCCCGACGACTTAGTTTTAGTCGACACTCAAAACCTCCGCCTGCCCATAACTCCGAAACTCCGCCCCCGATATTGCGGGCCACTTCGCATCAGCCACATGATCACACCTGTCACCGCCCACCTCCTCCTCCCTGCTGACTCGTACATCAGCCCGTCCCTCCACGCCAGCCTGCTTCGCCCCTATATCCCATCCACCAGCCAACTGGCCCGAAATCGACCAGCCAGCATGACACGACCACCGACAGAGCTAGTCATCACGCCCGAGAAGATTCTGAGCCACCGAGTTCGTGACCCACAAGGAGCTCGAAGGGTCGAATTCCTGATCCCTTGGAGAGACCGCACGCCCACCGAGGACAATTGGGTTCCCCTGGAAAACATCGAAAACCACCCAGTCCTCACCGAGTATCTGCGCAGCCGGAATTTTTGGGATGTACACGCGCTTTCGTAAGAGAGGCCTCCTTAGGGTGGGGGGGGGGGGGGGGGGGGGGGTAGTGTAAGAAAAATCCTTTTTCCTTACTTCGCATCCCTGCTCAGCGCGTACACCACTGTTCCCGCCAACAGCACCCCACAATAATCCGTTACCACTCGCGACATTCGCCTCGACCCCATTCCCGCCACTGTTCACGAGGTGACCCAGCCTAACGGTTCGACTGGTAACCCGCGCTCCGGACCTCCGCCTTGACATTTCCCAACCTCGGCACCAGGCCCGTTGCTTCGGCTGCGCAGATACTCAGTGAGGACAGGGTGGTTCTCAATTCTATCCAGGGGAACCTAGTTGTCTTCTGTGGGCGTGCGGTCTTTCCAGTGGATCAAAAATTCGATCCTGCGGACTTCCCGTGGGTCATGTACTCGGTGGCTCAATATTTTTCGGGCGTGATGATTGGTTCGGTCGGCGGCCGTGTCATGCCGGCGGGGCGGTTGCGAGGCAGTTGGCTGGTGAATGGGACGTATGGGCGAAGCAGGCTGACGTGGAACAACGGGCTGACGTACTAGTCAGCAGGGATGATGCGAAATGGTCCGCAATAACGGGGGCGGAGTTTTGGGGTGAAGGGTAGGCGGAGTTTTTTAGTGTCGAGTAATACCAGGTCGTCTGGTTGGTAAGTGACGGGGCGGCGGTGGCGGTCGGCGTTGCGCCTAGCGATGACGTTTGATTTTTTTTATTGCTTCTGCTGCTCGGGTCTGTGCTCCCTATAATATTTCTGCGAACTGTTGTGCACATGGTACTGGGTTGTCGGGATTCGGGGTCATGGGTACTGTGGGGTCTTGTCCGAAGTCCAGATAAAACGGTGACTGTTGGGTCGTGGCAGATGGCGAGTTGTTGTACGCGAACTCGATGAGTGGCAGTTGCTGTTCCCAAGTGGTCGGGTCCTCGCACGTGGCCCGGATGAGTTGCTCCATGGTCTGGTTTGTCCGTCGGGGTGGTATGAAGAACTGAACTGTAGTCGCATGCCGAACTACTTCCACAGGTTCCGCCAGAATTTGCTGGTGAACTTCGTATCGCGGTCGCTGATGATCGATGCTGGTATCCCGTGTAGTCGAACAACGATGGAGATGAAGAGGTGGGCTGTTTCTTCGGCTGTGATTGATTTTTTGCAGGCTGCGAAATGTGCCATTTTCGTCAGCCGATCGACGACGACCAGGATCGCGTCGTTCCCACTTGCTCTAGCCAGTAACCCCATGCCGAATTCCATCATCACCTGCTGCCAAGCACGCTCTAGGGGTGGTATCGGCTGCAACTGCCCTGTCGGCCGTTTTCGTGATGACATCATGATTTGGCAGGTGGGACACGATGCAACGTGTCGTTGCATGTCGGTCAGCATTTCGGGCCAGTAGTAATACCGCTGCAGCTGCTGCCGTGTTTTCTCTACTCCGAAATGTCCTGAGGTAGACCCGTCGTGTGCCTCCTGTAGTAACAACTCCCTTAGTAAAGTGTAGCCCGGTACCCAAATGCGGTCGGTGCCGACTTTTACGTAATAGACCCCCTTTGCTGCTAAGAACTGCTGCGAATTTCCACCTGTGAAGAACGGGTCAGTTTTGTCAGAATGTATTGTCAGAATAGTGAAGGAAGGAATGACTAAACTAGCAAGCAGGTGGGTACAAGTAGGAAACCTAAAAGTGTTGTACCTTATATGAACTACCCCACTACAGCCTAGACAGACTATAGCATATAAGTTTGACACACCCCCATAGGCAAAGTGGGGGAGAACAAGAGGTCACAAGACCGGTCAAGAAAGGCAAAGCAAGCTCAGGGTGGATCACGACGTCACCACTCATTCTGAGCACAAGCAAATGGCCACAAGGCCAGTTCACATGCAGAGTTATATAAAGGAGAACAAGCAATATAGTGAACACAACCTAGCAAGTATTAGCATGCAGGCATATGTATAGAAATCGCAGTACAAGCAGAGTCAAGAAGTAAGCAAGTGAGGCACAGTAGGTACAAGGCCTAGAACAGTACAGAAACGCTGATGATCACAAGGCTGAAGTGCCTTGGTGAAAACATCAGCAGTGTTGGCCCGAGTGGCCACGTAAGCAAGACAAAGCTGACCAAGCTGCTGCAACTCTCGAGCAAGGAAGTAGCGCAGAGCAATGTGCTTCGTTCTGTGCTCCAGTCTGTGCTCCTGACACAAGGCAATCATGGCCTTGTTGTCGGCGTACAGCACTGGAGGAGAACGAGGCGGCTCTCCCAGGTCAGTCAGCAGGTAGGTGAGCCAGCGTAACTCCTGTGCAGCCATGGCCCCTGCGTAGATCTCAGCCTCACAACTGGAGCTGAGAACAAAAGACGAGCGGGTAGACCGCCAAGAGACAGAGCCAGAGCCAAGGCTGAAGGTGTAACCCTGCGATGACTGCCGCGTAGTCAAGTCGTCAGCCCAGGAAGCGTCTGCGTGACCAGTGAGGACAACTCGAGCCCGTCCTCCAAGCACGAGCCCCATGCCCGACGTACTGCACAAGTAGCGCAACACCCTCTTAGCTGCATCCATGTGCTCCTTCCTGTGTCTGCCAGGAGCGACATAGCGTGCTAGAATGCTAAGAGGGTAGGCAAGGTCAGGTCAAGTGCAGGTCATCAGGTACATGAGGCAGCCCACAAGCTCTGGATACGGGCCACTCGGCTCTACGGACTCGTCCGAAGGTGGAGCTGAGAGCGAGTGACCGGTAGGCAGAGGAGTGGACTGTGGCGAGGAGTACGTGAAGCCGAAGCGCTGAAGGACCTGCTGCACCATGTCTGACTGAGTCAAGGTAATGGTGCGCTGTGCTCTGTCCCGGGTGATCCGCAAGCCAAGATAGCTTGTCAGCTCACCCAGGTCAATGCACGTGTGTCTCTTCTGCAGCTCCGACTTCACGTGGGCGAGTGCCTCAGTGTCAGCAGTAGCAAAGACCAATTCGTCTACGTACACGAGAACGTAGAACGGCGGCAGAGTGGTGTTGGTGCGTAGAAACAGCGACGGGTCAGCGGTGGAAGGAGCAAACCCAAGAGCAGCAAGAGTCGTCCTCAGTGTGTCGTGCCACTCACGGGGTGCCTGGCGGAGACCGTAGACTGGCCGTCGGAGGCTCCACTGGGTACCAGCAGGAAACGACCCAGTGAAGCCAGGTGGGCGGCGCAGCCAGATCTCCTCGTGCAGGCTGCCCTGTAGGAAGGCTGTGCTGAAGTCAAGAGAGTGTAGCTCGTAGTCACGCTGAGCGGCGACGTGCAGCAGCACCCGAAGAGTTTTCATCTTCGGGGTAGGGGAGAAGGTCTAGAAGAAGTCAACTCCCTGTCGCTGACTGAAGCCTCGTGCAACGTAACGCGCCTTGAAGACAGGCGGAGAACCCGGCGGCCTCTTCACCCTGAAAATCCACATGCCACTGACGATGTTCGCCCCAGGCGGGGGAACATCGTCGACGTAGGTGCCTGTGGACTTCCAGGAAGCCATCTCTGTGTCCATGGCTGTCTGCCACTGAGAGGAGTAGGGACCCTCTATCGCCTCTGCGTAAGAGCTCGGGGTCGGGATGTCTGGTGCATCCGGGTCTCCCTCAGGGGCAAGCAGCATGGACACGAGATGAGGTAAAGCAGCGGCAAAGCACTCAAACTCCTCCTGTCTGTCCTCAAGGACGTCCGTGCCAAGAGCACACTCACCCCCGACGGACGGAGGACAGACAGACGCAGACTCAGACTCAGCAACAAGACTAGCGGCGTAGTCTAGACGACAGGCGGCACGAAAGTCAACAAGCTCAGCAACTAGAGCAGACGCAGCAGTGGACTCAAACGAAATGTCAGTGACAACGGTTGTCAGAAAACGCGTGACAGTAGGACTAGCAGCACGAAGGGAGTCAGACTCCGGGTCCGGACTGTCAGAAAGTGAGGACGCAGGAGGAGATAGCAGAGGGACACGCTGTGGAGCAGTGGAAGGACGCAGAGTCGTATAGTGAGTGCCGGGGACAGGAGGAGGACGCTGACGCGGAACACGGCGACCAGTGCGAACAGCGCGAACAGGCGACTCACGACGAGACTCAGGCTCAGGACGAGACTCAGGACGCAGGCTCATAAGGTGACGCAGGACGAGACTCAGGCGATGCAGGACGAGACTCAGGCTTACGACGCTCCGTAAGACCTCTAATCGGTCCAGAGTAAGGAGAGGGACCAGGCAGTGGAGAGGCCGGCTGTAACTGCGACTGTGACTGGACAGGCGGTGGACTCAGTAAGGGAGGAGTAGGACCAGTAGAAGGCGGGAGACCAAGAACCAGCTGAAGGAGCAGAACGTAGTACGGCCGCGGCCGCGCAGCGCCTCCAGAAACAGCAGAGACAGCACCAGTACCCTCAGCTCCAGGGTCTCCAGCTACAACTCCCGCAGCACCACCAGCTCCAGTACCTGCAGCAGCTCCAGCTCCAGCAGCACCTCCAGTAGCAACAGCTCCAGCACCTAAAGCTCCAACTCCTGCAGCACCACCAGCCCCAGCAGCTCTAGTACCTCCAGTACGAGCACCTCCGGGACCAGCTGCTCCAGCACCTCCAACAGCTTCAACACCAGCAGGACCTCCAACAGCGCCAGTACCTCCAGCACTAGCACCTCCAGGACTAGCGGCTCCAACAACTCTAGCTCCAGCAGCACTTCCAGAAGCTCCAGCTCTAGAAGCACCTCCAGCAGCAGGCCTCGTAGCTCCAGCAGCACGGCTACAGCGCCGAGCGTACCACTCGCGTAGCCGCTGCGGAGAGAGGGGCTCCCGCCGTGATGGGACACCCGGAGGACCTCCAGACTCAGCACGCTCAAGCTCAGCACCCCCAGGCTCAGCACCCCCAGACTCAGCACCCCCAGGCTCAGCAACCCCAGACTCCACACGCTCAGGCTCAGCACCCCCAGGCTCCGCACCCTCAGACTCAGCAACCCCAGGCTCAGCACCCTTAGGCCCCGCACCCGCAGGCCCAGCACCCCTAGCAGCACCAGAGTCGACAGCTACCTCGACAGGCTCGACAGGGTCTACCTGGGACACACCTGAGGGGGCAGGACCCTGAGGGGGGAGGGGGTCTACCGGAGAAGCACCTGGTGCTAGGAAGAGTGGCGGGGGGGGGAGAGGGGCAGTGCGGTAGGGAAAGAGACGGTAGTAAGATACCGACTCGTCAAACGTGACGTCCTGAGAGGACAGAACACGACGCGAGGTGGGGTGGTAGAACTGCCACCCAGGTGTGTCAGGGGGGAAGCCAAGGAAGACGCAGGGAACGGCACGGGAGGACAGCTTGTTCGCGGAAGCATCGCGGACAAAAGCTCGAGATTCCCACACACGGAACACAGACGCATCGCCAACCTTCCCCGTCCACCGCAGAGTAGGTGTGGTCTCCGGCAAGGAGACACGAGGCTGAAGGTTGATCTGATGCGCAGCGTACTGAACCGCGAACGGCCACAGAAAATGGGGAGCAGCCGCATGGATCATGGACGTACGATCGACGTCCATGACCATGCCAATGCGGCGCTCAGCAATCCCATTTTGCTGTGGGGAGGCTGGAAGCGTGAACGTCTGGCGGATGCCCTTCGCACGACAGAAAGCCCTCAGAAGGTCGGAGGAAAACTCACCACCTCTGTCTGAGTGCAGACGCAGAACAGGAAGGTCCGAGCCGAAACTCTCGCTGAGCTGACGACGGGCACCGCGGATCCAGTCGATCAACACCTCAGTGACCTCACCCTTGCGGCGCAAGGGGAAGACTGTGGTGTAACGCGAGTAGTCATCAATGACCAGCAGCAAGTAACGCTCGTGACCCTGTCCACGGACGCGGGCTGGGCCCCACACGTCCATGTGGAGAGTCTGCAAGGGAGCCTCTGTCGGAGGGAACTCGAAGGAGTGAGGAGCAGCGCGCTGCCGACCCTCGACACAAGGAACACAGGTAGGGGCAGGCCCCGGAGGAAGGGGAGGGAGGGATCGGGGGAGACCAGAAACAAGGGTACGGGAGGCCATACCTCGAAGACGAGGCAGGGAGGGGTGACCAAGGCGATGGTGCCAAAGGAGAGTCTCGTGTGACAGAGGACGACACGAGCAGGGGGCAGACGCTAGACGCGGCAGCAAACGCCTGACCAGACGCGGCTACCTGACCAGACGCAGTAACCTGAGGAGACGCAGTATTCAGTGTGTACAGACTGGACCCAGGCCGACGGGTGAACGTGGCCAGGTGGCGGCCCGTCCTA
The DNA here is from genome assembly GCA_947471745.1 of Closterium sp. Naga37s-1. NCBI lineage: Eukaryota > Viridiplantae > Streptophyta > Zygnematophyceae > Desmidiales > Closteriaceae > Closterium > Closterium sp. Naga37s-1. The sequence continues at coordinate 2,006,991 of CANJKZ010000717.1, read as the reverse complement.
GAGCAAGTGCAGTGGGTCACACGCTGACCTCTAGGGGTGAACTGGTCAACCCACACGTCCTGGAGGTCAGCTCCAATCACCAAGTTCGTAGAGAACGAGGGGAGGTGGAGTCCCGACAGCAAGCCCGACGGGGCCGCAGGACACGGTAGAACCGTGGAAGAGTGCGCAAGGACTGGGCCCCCAGAGGGGTCAGCTAGGGAGACTGCGACAGGCTGACTGAGCGGCGTGAGTGTGGTGCTGTCTCTAAAGAAAGAGCGCGAAGCACCAGAGTCAAGTGTTAAAGTGTGCAAGGCCTCAGTAGGTGCAGTACCAGAGAGAGCAGACTCACCAGCACCTGGAGCAGCAGACTCACTAGTACCTGGAGCGGCAGACTCACTAGTACCTAGAGCAGCAGACTCACTAGCACCTAGAGCAGCAGCCTCAATGCCTGGGTCGGGCGGAACACACAGGTAACAGTCACCCTCAGCACTATCAGTCACAGCATACATGGCAGCAAGGATAGCATCGAAATCAAGATCAAAGATAGTAACGTTCTGCTTAAGCAGATCACCCCAGCGAGGGAGCTCAACAGCGTCAGGAAACTGGGCGCGCCAGGCGTCAGTCAGGCGACCGAAGCAGCGCTGCGTAGTGTGTGGCAGCCCACACGTCTCCCCACGGCGCCCGCCGGTGCGAAGAACGTAAGTGCAGGGACCAACACCCCCAGACCTCCCACGCCCAGCGTACCACTCACGAAGCTGCAAGGCCGACGGGGTCTCACGGGAACGCGGCTGCTGCTGGCGCTGGCTACCACCAAAGCCACCACGCTGCGCGGCTCCACCTCGACCAGCACCACCGCCGCCGCCACCTCCACCACCGCTGCCGCTGCCTCCACCGCCGCTGCCGCTGCCTCCACCACCCCCACCGCCGCCACCGAAGCCCCCACTCCCGCCACCACCCCCACCTCCACTGCCACCCCCTCCGCCTCCTCCACCGCCTCCACTGCCGCCCCCACCGTCCCCTCCACCACCCTTGCCCCCCTTTCCCTTGCTGTTGCGGCGCCTCCCACTAGGAGCAGACGCAGCCCCGACCTCCTCAGTGACAACGAGGTCGACAGCAGCAGCAGAAGCAACAGAGGGGAGAAGGGGGACAGGGGAACACCCATCAAAGAAAGGGGCGCGAGGGTCGCCGCGAGAAGCACCTACAGCAACGATACTCTTCTCAGCTGCAGTGAGGCGCTCCTCTAGCAGGTCGACGGTGAGCTCGGTGGGGCAAAGGGAGAGAAAGTGGTCCCTGACTGAAGCAAGGGAGTCAGGGAGGCGGGTGACTAGGTAGTAAAGGGTGATGTACATGGGGGGTTCTTCGCACAGAACTCAGTGGGAAGCACAGCGCGGTAGCGGGCGTCACTAGTGCGGAGGTGAGTAATGAGGTCAGCGACTGTGGCAAAGGCGGCAAGGTCAGGGAACAGTTACGGCAGCATGAGGCGGCTGAGGGCAGCAGTGGCAGGGGAGGAGTAGCGCGCTACGACAGCGTCATACAAAGACTGAGAAGTCTTGTACTGGCCAAAGTGCGCGCGCTCAGCAAACGGCAGGTGACTACGAACAGCAAGGCGAGCAACAGCGTCACGAGTGGTCCACTGCGAGCGAACCATACTGTCAGCAGTGGCAGCAGGTGCAGGAGAGACACCGGACGTGTGATCGAAAAGGGATACTCCGTCCTTAGAGTCACACTGAAGAAAGAGCTGCAGGTCGTCAACCCACACGTCAAAGTCAACCGCACGCCCCTCAGCATCAAAGGTAAGAACATTAGGGATAGCCATAGCGGCAGTAGCAGCAGTAGCAGCAGTAGCAGCAGTGGCAGCAGAAGCAGCAGTAGCAGCAGGAGCAGCGCGGGCAGGGCAGTGCGGCTCAGTAGGGCGGCGCGGCTCGGCAGGGCGGCGCGGCTCGGTAGGGCGGCGCGGCTCGGCTGGGCGGCGCGGCTCGGCTCCTGGCGGCGTGGCTCGGCTGGGCGGCGCGGCTTGGCTCCTGGCGGCGCGGCAGGGCGGCGCGGCTCGGCTGGGCGGCGCGGGTGCTTACCAGGGGCGGGTGCAAGGCAGGGCCGCAGTTGGCGGTAAGGTCAGGGCCGCGACTGGGGCAGCAGCAGGGCGGCTGAAGGGCAGGGCCGCGACGCGTCGGCGGCAGCGCAGGGCCGCGACAGGCCGGCGGCAAGGCAGGGCCGCGGCTGAACGGCAGGGTAGGGCAGGGCCGCGACGAGCAGCGGCAGGGCAGAGGCCGCGGCGGGCGGCAAGGTCGGGGCCGCGACGAGAGGCGGCAGGGTAGGGCCGCGACAGGTGGCTAGGGTTGGCTGCGACGGGCGGCAAGGCAGGGCCGCAGGTGGTGGCAGGGCAGGGCCGCGACTAGGCGGCTAGGTCGGGGCCGCGGCGAGGCGGCGAGAGGGCAAGGCCGCGACGGGCCGAGAAAGCAGGGGGCCGCGACGGGCCGTTAGGGCTGGGCCGCGACGGGCCGAGAAGGCAGGGCCGCGACGGGCGGCACTAGGGCAGGGCGCGCGACGGCGCAGGTGAGGCAGGCGCGAGGCGCGCTTCGTTCAGGGCAGGAAAAAAAATGTTATCGTGGTGGGCCCTAAAAAAAACGTTCCCACGAGGGAACCAGCTCATAATACCATGTCAGAATAGTGAAGGAAGGAATGACTGAACTAGCAAGCAGGTGGGTACAAGTAGGAAACCTAAAAGTGTTGTACCCTATATGAACTACCCCACTACAGCCTAGACAGAATATAGCATATAAGTTTGACATGTATTTGCTGTCTAGCCTGCAGTGGGGTACTCTGTAGTGAGTACAACCCAATTTAGGGTTTGCTCTTTGTATCCCAACTCTTGCTAGTGAACTCCCTCTTCTTCCATTTCTCTTTCGTGTACCCTCAACCCTACTCAAGCCATGGCTCCTAAGCCTAAGTCCTAGCTAAGATTCTAACATGTTATCAGAGCAAGTACGCTCTTGGCCTGTGGGCCCACCTGCTTCCGCTGCTGTCCTGTCTGTCGTTCGCCCCCTGGCGTGCGACGTTTTTTTTCTTCCCGCCACGCGCTCGGGGCGCGCGGCGCTTTCTGCCCGCCGTGCGCCCTGAGGCGCGCGGCCTTTTCCTGCCCCGTTGACCAGCGCGGCCCCCCCTCCCGTCGCCCGTCGTGGCGCCCTCGGGGGCCCGCGCGCGGCCCCTTCTCCCGTCGCCCGTCGTGGCGCCCTCGGGGGCCCGCGCGCGGCCCCCCCTCCCGTCGCCCGTCGTGGCGCCAGGGGGCCCGCACGCCCCCCCCCCTTCCGTCGCCCGTCGAGGCGCCCTCGAGGGCCCGTGTGCGGCCCCCCTTCCGTCGCCCGTCGAGGCGCCCTCGGGGGCCCGCGCGCTGCCCAACCTGCAGCTCGCGAACCGCCCCTGCAGCCCGCGAGCCGCCCCTGCCGCCTCCTGTGCTCGTGCAACTGTGGGGTGGCGGGTATGGGGGTGGCGGGTGTGTGAACCGTCCCCTGCTCCTCCTCCTCCTCCGTCTCCCACTGCTGCAGCTGCCGCTGAGGGGGGTGGTTGTGTGGGAGCCGAGGGAGTGGTGCTAGGGGGGTGACGTGGGAGTGGAGCTAGGGGTGCAGCAAGGGGTGTGTGAAAGGGGGGTGGGACAGTTGGGGGAGGTTGAGCGGAGGCTGCCGTCTTGTCGTCCGCAGCACCTGTAGTCCGGGGCTCTGCTGCTGGTAGCTCAGAGAGCCTGCTGCGCCTGTCACCCGTGGGTCCGTTGCTCCTGCCGCTCAGAGTTAGCCGCAGAGCCAGTTACTCTTGTAGTCCAGGGCTCTTGCTCCGGTAGCCACCGTGCGCGCCGCTCCTGTTGCCCGTGTGTCTGCAGCATCAGCCGACGCCTCCTATCTCCTCTCCTCTCACAGTCCAGCCTCCTCCTCCTCACTTGCCCTTTGCGAATGCCTCTAGCTTTGCTTGTACTTGTGAACCTGCTCTATGACTGCTTGCTCTGCTGATTGTACCCCACTTTGACTATGGGGATGTGTCACAATGTATTTGCTGTCTAGCCTGCAGTGGGGTACTCTGTAGTGAGTACAACCCAATTTAGGGTTTGCTATTTGTATCCCAACTCTTGTTAGTGAACTCCCTCTTCTTCCATTACTCTTTCGTGTACCCTCAACCCTACTCAAGCCATGGCTCCTAAGCCTAAGTCCTAGGTAAGATTCTAACATGTTTGATAGCCGTGGGTAAATAGTCCTGTTAGTAGCGGGCTGGTCTGGGCGAGTAGTATAGCGTGGATTTGGGCAGTGGGGTGGGTCAGTGCGTCGGCAATGTTCGATGCCCCTTTTTTGTAGGTGACCGTATAGTGGAAGTTTGACTCGAGGAAATCGAGCCAGCGGATCTGTCGTGGGTTGAGGTGGGGCTGTGCGAGTAGGTAATGTAGTGATTTGTGGTTTGTCCGTACTGTCACGTTTGCGCCGGTCAAGTAACAGCGCCACACTTTGAACGCATGCACGATCGCGAGCATTTCGCGGTCGTGTATCAGGTAATTCTTCTCGGGCGGGTGCAGTTTCCGTGACTCGTATGCGATGGGCTGTAAACCGTTGCCGAAATCCTGTAGCAGTACGGCTCCAATGGCGATGTCGCTTGCGTCGGTAACCACTACGAATGGGCGGTGTGGGTCGGCGATGCGCAGTACGGGTGGTGAACAGAGAAGATTTTTTAGGGCAGAGAAGGCAGCATGCTCTTTCTCCCCCCATGTAAAAGCGACCCCCTTCCGCAGTAAATCCGTCAGCGGGGCAGTTAACCATGCCATGTTGGGGACGAACCGACGCACATAATTAACGAACCCTAAAAAACTCTGCAGTTCCGTGATGTTCGTCGGGGGGTGCCACGCTTTTACTGTGTCCAGCTTCTTTGGGTCGATCTCAACTCCAGCCTCTGAAATAACGTGCCCCAAAAATTCTAACCTATCCTGGAAAAACTCGCACTTGGAACCCTTGGTCAGTAGTCTGTGCTTGTCTAAAACTTTAAACACTGCTTCCAGATCTGCTAAGTGCTGCTGCTTATCACGACTGTAGACCAGGATGTTGTCGAGGTATACTATCACACATTTATCTAAGTGCGGCCTAAACGCGTTGTTCATGGTCATCTGAAATGTCGCTGGTGCGTTGGTCAGCCCGAATGGCATGATGGTGTACTCCAATGACCCGTACCTAGTTCTAAATGCCGTTTTTACGCTGTCCGATATTTCGACCCGAATCTGTCGGTAACCTCCGCGTAAGTCAATTTTCGAAAAGATCCGTGCTGTTCGCAGTTGATCTATCAGTTCATCGGCATGGGGGATGGGGTATCTCGACTTGACTGTTACCCTGTTCTGTGCTCTGTATTCGATACACATGCGAAACCCTCCGTCTCTCTTTGGTGTGAGCAGTATCGGTGCAGCAAACGGTGACGAGCTCGGTCGGATGATTTTTTTCTCTAACGGGTAATCTAATTGCTTCCTCAGTTCGTCGAGCTCTGGCTATGTCAGTCAAAATTGTCGCTGTACGGTTGGTTGTGCCCCCGGTTCTAATTCTATTCGGTGTTCATGTGCCCGCTGAGGTGGCAGTCCCTCTGGTAAGTCATCCGGGAAAATCCTCGGGTACCATTTCAACAATTCCTGTAGTTCGGGTGGTACTGCTGCCAGCAGTTTCTGAAATTCACTCGGCTACTCTGCTTCTCCCACCAATGCTATATCTACCACGTACACGTCAGCTCCAGCGGCAACAGCCCGTTTCATCATGATGGCATTGACGTGGACCGTTGAAGACTCGGGCGACTGCCAGCGAGGTAGCACGACCCAGTTACCGCTACTTTGCACAGTGCAGCTACTCGTCGTCCAGTTGTTTCGCAGGTTATACCGTCGCAACCAGTCACGTCCTAGTAAAATGTCGTGCCCATCCAGTGTCGTCGCGAGCATTTCCTGTGTAAACCCAAAATTTCCCCCGCAGTGGACTTTTACTCTCTCCACCTTCTCCCGTATGGCCAGCGGCGTGCCGTCGACTAAGCGTGCATCTATCTCCGGTAAACACGGACTAAGGGTCAATTGCAGCTTCCATGCGGTTGCAGTATTAACTAAGCTGTGACTTGCTCCCCTGTCTATAAAAATCTTCATTTCCGCTCCCTGTATTTTCCCGTGAACCAGGCAATCCGTCGATGTACCCTCCTTATTCATCCGAGCCCGATCGATAGCGTGAATCGGTACTATGACTCGGTGAGGGTCGGTGAAGTTGGGCGAGCATGCAGTCTCGTCAGTGGTTGGCCCAGCTTCTACTGACTGCTGGCATTTCCCGGCCTTTGAGACTCTTGCCCGTGCTCTGTTCCACGGTGCCTTAGCTCCTCTGGGCATTCGCTCTTGCGATGGCCTGGCCTATTGCATGCAAAGCAACGCCCCTTGAATGGCGCAGCAGCTGCATTCGCCACAATGGCGTGTACGGTGGCGTGCTCGGTCAGTCCCCGAGAACGATGTCCGTAGTAGGACCCCGGTCTTGGTCGGCGTAGGATGTCGATTTTCTCCGCTAGCGCGAGAATCCTGTAAAAATTGATAGCCCGCGAAGCATTATCTCATGCGAAATGTCCGGCTTTAGCCCGCCGACGTAATGGTCCACCCGCTCCGCCTCGTGCATGTAGCCGACCTGTTAACACAGAGCGAGAAAACTGCTGGTGTAGTCTTGAACTAACCCAAGCTGCCGCCAAGTGCGCAGTTTCTGACGCATTGAAATAGAAGCCGCGATCGGCTCGAAGCGCGCCCGAAGCCCTGCGCACCACGCGTCCCACGTGTTGTACTGGGCTGTTTCGCAAAATGAACTCCAGGTGACGGCTGGACCCGCGGGCCCGTCCTCTTGCGACGGCGGCTCGTAGGCGCGTGGTGACGTCACAATGACTCGCCACCAATCCATGGCGGGGCCCCGTAACAGCGAAACCGCGTATATGATCTTCGCTGCGTCCGACGTGACGTAATTGACGTCAAAAAATACGTTCAACGTGAAGACCCACGATTGAACCGTCGGACCTCCGCGTTGGCTAGGATCGAAGCAGGGCGGGCGTTGCAGCTTGAGTGGCATTGGTGTGCCGACGTCGTCGTTGCCGACCGTTGTTGCAAATTCGACGTGACGACGGGCTTCGCGAGGCCCATTGGTGCTTGGTGCGGCCTTGTTTCTCTCCATGCAGGGCATTGACTGGGCGGCGCCATCACTGCTTGCGCCTGAGCGTTGTCCCACGCTGTCGTGCTGTGATGGTGTGCCGGATGAAATAACAATCGGCTCATCCGATTGCGCAGGTGCATTTGCAGGTGCATGTGTTGGTGCTGGCGCGTTCACCGTCGATTGCTTGCGAGCGGAGTCGCGTTCCGCCGTGAGTATCGCAATTTCGAGCGCCGAATCTTCAAGTTGGCGTACAAGACGGTTGAGCTGCTCCTGCGTCAGTGTCTCAACATGGAGTTCGGCCATGGCAGGGGTGTCGAGCAAGCTCACCCAGAGCCTCTGTCGTGGCCGTGCATGCTTACGAGAGAGCACTACGAGCGGCGGTGCTTGTTCGCTGAGACACATCTACCCCCTCCAAAAATTGAGATTGTGGGGAAGCGAAGGTGTGGGTGCGGTCCGAGAGGAGATCATAGGCTCTGAATACCAAGTGTTACGAGTGCAATTGAGCGAGCGAGCGAGAATTGCACTATCAAAGCAAAAGGTGTTGCTACAGTGGTGAGACAGCTGAGTGTCGCAATTTCGAGCGCCGAATCTTCAAGTTGGCGTACAAGACGGTCGAGCTGCTCCTGCGTCAGTGTCTCAACATGGAAGCTTTGATATGAGCTTTGATAGTGCTCCTCCTACAATGAGTGAAGGCATGAGCGAAGAATGTATAGCGAAGCTACAGTGGTAACGGTAATGCATGAAAATAAGGTGCACGACGGGCCTGGCCCCGAGGTTGGGAATTGTCGAGGCGAAGGTCCGGAGCGCGGGTTACCAACCGAACTGTGAGATTGGGTCGGAGCGGGGACAGTGTCAGGCTCATCACCCCCAGGCTCAGCATCCCCAGACCCGACACCCTCAGAATCAGCACCCCCAGACTCCACACCCTCAGATGCAGCGCCTCTAGCAGCACCTGAGCCGACAGCTACCTCAACAGGCACAGTACCAGGGAGAGGGTCTACCTGATACACACCTGAGGGAGCAGGACCCTAGGGCGAGAGGGGGTCTACCGGAGGGGGACGGGGAGCAAGGAAGAGCGGCGGGGGCGGGGGCGGGGCAGAGCGGTAGGGGAAGAGACAGTAAAAGGGAACCGACTCGTCAAACGTGACGTCCTGAGAGGGGAAGACACGGCGCGAGGTGGGGTGGTAAAACTGCCAGCCAGGCGCATCAGGGGAAAAGCCAAGGAAGACACAGGGAATAGCGCGGGCGGAGAGCTTGTCCGCGGACGTATCGCGAACAAAGGCACGAGAACCCCAGACCCGGAACATCGACGCATCGCCAACCTTCCCCGTCCAACGCAGTGTAGGCGAGGTCTCCGGCAAGGAGACACGGGGCCAGAGGTTGAGCTGATGCGCAGCGTACCGGACTGCAAACGGCCACAGAAAACGGGGAGCAGCCGCATGGATCATGGAGGTATGTGCGACCTCCATGACTAAGCCAATGCGGCGCTCAGCAATCGCGGCCCTATCCACTGACGTGGGCTGGGCCCCACACGTCCATGTGGAGAGTCTGCAGCGGAGCAGTCGTCGGGGGAAACGAGGAGGAGTGAGGAGCGGCGCGCTGTTGCCCCTCGACGCAAGGAAGGCAGGACGGGGCAGGCGAGGGCGGTAGGGGAGGCAGAGACCTGGGAAGACCAGAGACAAGGAGACGGGAGTGCATGCCACGAAGGCGTGGCAGGGAGGGGTGACCGAGGCGGTGGTGCCACAGAAGAGTCTGGTGCGACAGGAGGCGACACAAGCAAGGGGGTGCTACCTGACCTGACGCGGACACCTGAGCAGACGCAACTACCTGAGGAGGCTCGGTAGTCACTGTGTACAGACTCGACCCTGGCCTACGAGTGAACGTAGCCAGGTGACGACCCGTCCGTGTACATGTGCAGATCGACACACACTGACCTCCAGGAGTGGTGGTAGTGACCATCGCGTCCTGGAGAGCAGCGGTACTCACAAATTTCGTAGAGAACGAGGGGAGGTGAAGACCTGAGAGTGAGCCGGACGGAACCGCCGGACAAGGGAGGACAGTGGAGGAACAGGCAACGACCGGGCCCCCGGAGGGGTCGGCCAGTCTGACTGGGACAGGTGCAGGGAGAGGAGTGAGGGTGGTGCTGTCACAAAAGAAACAGCGTGAGGCACCTGAGTCAAGCGTGAAGGTGTGCAATGCCTCAGCAGGCGCAGTACCAGGGAGAGAAGACTCACTAGCACCTAGAGCAGCAGCCTCTATACCTGGGTCAGGCGGTACACACAGGTGACAGTCACCCTCAGCACTAGCAGACAAAGCATACATGGCAGAAAGGATAGCATCATAGTCTAGGTCAAAGATCGCAACTCCCGACCTAAGCAGCTCTGCCCAGTGGGGGCGCTCGACCTCGTCACCAAACTCAGCACACCAGGCGTCGTCGAGGCAGGAGAAGCAGCGGTGCTGAGTGTGAGGCTTCCCGCATGTCTGACCGGCACGGTCAGCTGTGCGAATGACATACGGGCAGCTCACACTACCCCCAGACACCCCACGCTGAAACAACCACTCACGAAGCTGCTGGGGCGACGGGGTCTTGCTCTGACGCTGCTGCCGCTGCCTCTAACCTCCTCCAGAACCTCCACGCTGAGCTCCAGTCCTACCTCCACCGCCCCCACCGCTGCCACTACCGCCACCCGCACCGCTGCCTCCACCACCGCCACCAGAGCCCCCACTCCCGCCACCACTCCCACCGCTGCCACCACCTCCACCGCCTCCACCACCTCCACTGCTGCCCCCACCACCATCCCCATTGCCACCCCCACCACCCCTGCCACCCTTTCCCTTACTGCTGCGGCGCTTCCCACTAGTGGAAGCTGCTCCGACATCCTCAGCACCAAGGACGTCAACAGCAGCAGTAGAGGTGTAGGAGGGGGCAAGGGGGGAGGGGGAACACCCCTCAAAGGAGGGCGTGTGAGGAGTGCCATGAGCAGCACCTACAGCGACTACACTAGTCACAGCTACAAGGAGGTGCTGCTCGAGTAGATCAACAGTGAGGTATGTGGGGTCGAGCGCGAGAAAGTGGTCCCTGACAGCGCGAAGAGAGTCAGGGAGGCGGGTGACTATAAAGTAGAGAGTGATGTACATCGAGGGCGGGTTCTTGGCAAGGAACTCTGCGGGGAGGGCAGCACGGTAGCGAGCGACGCTAGTGCGAAGGTGGGAAACTAGGTCCTCTACTGTGGCAAAGGTGGACAGCTTGGGAAACAGGTAGGGCAGTAGAAGACGGCCTAGAGCAGCAGTTGCAGGCGAGGAGTAACGGGCGACTACAGCGTCGTACAGTGCCTGTGCTGTCCTGTGTTGTCCTGTGCTGTCCGAAGTGAGCGCATTCGGCCAACGGAAGGTGGTTGCGAATGGCTAAGCGAGCAGCAGCATCACGAGTAAGCCACTGTGAGCGAGTCGCACTGTCAGCTGTGGCGGGAGGGGCGGGAGCGGTGCCAGACGTGTGGTCGAAAAACGAAACACTGTCCCTAGAGTCACTCAGTAGGTACAACTGCAAGTCGTCGAGCCACGTGTCAATCTGGATCGGTCGGCCCTCATGATTGAACGCTAGCACGCGGAGAGAAGCCATAGTGGCGTAGCACGTAGGGCGGGCAGAGGCCAGGCAGCGCTAGGAACAGGGTAGGCATTAGGCTGCAGGAGGGGCGGCTCAAGGGCCTAGGGGCGGCCGTGGGCCGACGTGTCGGGGCCAGGGGCGACGGGCCGGAGCCTAGGGGCGACAGGTCAGGGCCTAGGGGCAACGGGCCGCTAGGCCAGGGGCTACGGGCCAGGGCTAGGGGGGGAAGGGCCGAGGGGCCAGGAGCGACGGGCCGCGGGGCCGGGAGCGACGGGCCGTAGGCCTAAGGGCGACGGGCCACGGGGCCTAGGGGCGACGGGCCGCGGGGCAAGGAGCGACGGGCCGGGGGGGCCGGGGGCCTAGGGGCGACGGGCCGCGGGGCCAGGAGCGATGGGCCGCGGGGCCAGGAGCGACGGGCCACGGGGCCAGGAGCGACGGGTCAGGGCCTAGGGGCTACGGGCCACGGGGCCAGGAGCGACGGGCTGCAGGGCCGGGAGTGACGGGCCGGGGGCCTAGGGGCGACGGGCCGGGGGCCTAGGGGCTACGGGCCGCGGGGCCAGGAGCGACGGGCCGGGGGCCTAGGGGCTACGGGCCGCGGGGCCAGGAGCGAAGGGCCGTGGGGCTAGGGGCGACGGGCCGCGAGGCCTAGGGGCAAATGGCGATGGGCCGCGGGGCCTAGGGGCGACGGGCCGCGGGACCAGGAGTGACGGGCCGGGGCCTAGGTTAGGGGCGATGGGCGACGGTCGACAGGCCGGGCCTAAGGGCGACGGGCCACGGGGGCCTAAGCGTGACGGGCCGCGGGGCCAAGGGGCGACGGGCCGCGGGGCAAGGAGCGATGGGCCGCGGGGCCGGGGGCCTAGGGGCGACGGGCTGCGGGGCTAGGGGCGACGGGCCGCGGGGCCAGGGGCGACGGGCCTAGGGGGGGCTACGAGCGACGGGCCGGGGGCGACTGGCCTATGGCGACGGGCCAAGGCGACGGGCTGGTGGCGACGGGCCTATGGGCCTACGGGTCGCGACAGGCAGTAGGGGCAGCTCGAGGGCTGCAGAGGGCGGCTAGCGGGGTAGCGCTGTGGTGGGCCCAAGGAAAAAAACGGTCCTAGCGGAGGACCTGCTCTGAAACCATGTCAGAAGAATGAACGAGAATGAATGGCGGATGGCGAGTTGTTGTACGCGAACTCGATGAGTGGCAGTTGCTGTTCCCAAGTGGTCAGGTCGTCGCACGTGGCCCGGATGAGTTGCTCCATGGTCTGGTTTGTCCGTTCTGTCTGTCTGTCGGTCTCGGGGTGGTATGAAGAACTGAACTGTAGTCGCGTGCCGAACTGCTTCCACAGGTTCCGCCAGAAGTTGCTGGTGAACTTCGTATCGCGATCGCTGATGATCGATGCTGGTATCCCGTAGTCGAACAACGATGGAGATGAAGAGGCGGGCTGTTTCTTCGGCTGTGATTGATTTTTTGCAGGCTGCGAAATGTACCATTTTCGTCAGCCGATCAACGACGAACAGGATCGCGTCGTTCCCACTTGCTCCAGCTGGTAACCCCGTGACGAAGTCCATTGTCACCTGCTGCCAAGCATGCTATGGGGGTGATTGACTGCAACTGCCCTGCCGGCCGTTTTCGTGATGACTTCATGTTTTGGCAGGTGGGACACGATGCCATGTGTCGTTGCACGTCGGTCAGCATTTCGGGCCAGTAGTAATACCGCTGCAGCTGCTTCCGTGTTTTCTCTACTCCGAAATGTCCTGAGGTAGTCCCGTCGTGTGCCTCCTGTAGTAACAGCTCCCTTATAGCACGGAACTATTTCAGTCCGTCTGTGAAACTGTCCGTGTCTGTATCGCGGACGGGTTACGACGAAATCGAGGAATGAGCTCCTTTTGTCTTGACGCCAATCACTGTCGGTCAGTCACGCCCCCCTCCCTCCCTCCTCCCTGGTCCCACGCTTTCGGCTTCACGCCACACCACACCTTCCTTCCACAAGCAGTTGCTCATCTTTCTCCTTCAACCCCTACGGTATTGGAAATCATCTTCTCGTAGCACTTTCACGAGCATCAGATTTCAGCATGGCTAGCGCACCCGCAAGCTGATCTGATTCGTGGAGGGCCCTCTGCAGATTCTCCGTGTTCCTTCTCAGTCAGTTTCTTGCTTCCATACTGAATTCTAAGTCGCCTCTCGATTGAGCAAGGGCTCTATTCTTGAGGCGCCTAAAACTAGGCGTCTCTTTCCAGAAACGACGGCTTTTTTAGGGAGTGAGTCTCGCGATGGGGAGCGACGGCGATGGCGACGGCGAGGCGGGGATGCGGATGCAGCTCGTGTCGGGGACGGGCGAGTTCGATCGCGAGGGGCTCGAGCGATTCGCGCGTGCGACGCGGATGACGGAGTGCGGCTTGTCGTACGCCGTCATCGCCATCGTCGGACCGCAGAGCAGCGGTACGCGCCTTGCCTCAGCAGCGGTACGCGCCTTGCTTGTCCCAAGCCTCCCCTGCCGCTCGCCCCCTGCTTCTTGCTTCACTCGTAAAGCTCTCGCTAGCTCCTTGAACCCGTGGGCCCAGTGAATTCCGCAGCCATGTCATGGGCTTGTTGGTGCCTCAGCGCCCATCGTCACTCCTTGAAACCGCATCTCACCGCAGTTCCCCTGGTCTTGCGGATGGCGCGGCGCATCTGCATGCTGCCCTGCACCTTACAGTGCTGTTGAGAATCCTCACACGAATTCTGAAATGAGAAAGAAAACGAAAAGTTTGAAGCCATGCATTGCAGCGCGCTCATGTGGTATTGTGAAGCGCGGATGGGCTCTGCCCTCTTGCTGCTGCTTACCGTTTAGCCCCTCATCCCCTATAGCGCCACTCGTCGTGTGCTGGCATATCACACGCACACGATAGGCCCCTCTGGACTTGAGCCAAACGCTTGTCTACCGTCATTCAGTTTGTTGTGTTACTTTTCTGTTACCACCCTGTCTGTCAACCAACCCCGTGTCACCGGCATGTGACTCACCCACCCGCGTGTCACCCCACCCCGTGTGTGGGCTGGGCAGGCAAGAGCACGCTGCTGAATCACCTCTTCCACACGACCTTCGATGAGATGGATGCGCTCAAGGGCAGGCGGCAGACCACGCAGGGCATCTGGGTGGCGGAGGCGCGCGGCATTCGGCCCTTCACCCTCGTGCTGGACATCGAGGGCACTGACAGCCGCGAGCGCGGCGAGGTGAGTGGCAGGGGGAGGAAAGAGCAGGGGCGAGGTGGGGGGGGGATGGGGAAGAGGGCAGTGGCGAGGGTGAGGGGGGCAGGGTGAGGGGCAAGGTGAGTGTGCGGTTGAAGCACGGAGACTTGTGAGCGGATTCACAACGTATTCAGCCGTTCACCTTCGTGCTTGACATCACAGGCACTGACTGACAGCTGTGACAGGGGCGAGCGAGGTGGGCAGCGTACGGGGGATTGGCAAGTCCTGATTGCCAAGTCCTGATTGGCAAGTCCTGATTGGCAAGTCCTGATTGGCAAGTCCTGATTGGCAAGTCCTGATTGGCAAGTCCTGATTGGCAAGTCCTGATTGGCAAGTCCTGATTGGCAAGTCCTGATTGGCAAGTCCTGATTGGCAAGTCCTGATTGGCAAGTCCTGATTGGCAAGTCCTGATTGGCAAGTCCTGATTGGCAAGTCCTGATTGGCAAGTCCTGATTGGCAAGTCCTGATTGGCAAGTCCTGATTGGCAAGTCCTGATTGGCAAGTCCTGATTGGCAAGTCCTGATTGGCAAGTCCTGATTGGCAAGTCCTGATTGGCAAGTCCTGATTGGCAAGTCCTGATTGGCAAGTCCTGATTGGCAAGTCCTGATTGGCAAGTCCTGATTGGCAAGTCCTGATTGGCAAGTCCTGATTGGCAAGTCCTGATTGGCAAGTCCTGATTGGCAAGTCCTGATTGGCAAGTCCTGATTGGCAAGTCCTGATTGGCAAGTCCTGATTGGCAAGTCCTGATTGGCAAGTCCTGATTGGCAAGTCCTGATTGGCAAGTCCTGATTGGCAAGTCCTGATTGGCAAGTCCTGATTGGCAAGTCCTGATTGCCCAAATCATGCCCCCCTTCCCTCCGCTCCATCCCTCATCAAATCTGCTCCCTGCCCTCGCCTTCCTCCCTCTGCCCACCCCCCTTCCCCCCTTCTCTACCCCATGTCCACCCATCAACTTTCTTCCCATTTTCACCTCCCCCTCCTTCCCCCTCCCCACTCTTTGCCTGCGGGCAGGACAACAGTTCACACCCCCTGCCTGATCCGTTTCCCTCTGCTTCCTCCCCCCCCTCCGCGCCCACCTCCCCCTCCCCTCACTGCACCTGTGGCACAGGACGACACCACGTTTGAAAAGCAGAGCTCGCTCTTTGCCCTCGCTGTCGCTGACGTCATCATCGTTAACATGTATGTATGGCCCTGCGGCCGTGGGCGTGGCGACACAAGCTTGGTGTTGATGGTTTCATTCACTGACGTGGCATGACATGGCATGGTATGCCATGCATGGTCAGATGTGCTCAGTACCTGATGCTGATGTCCCTGTGGCCTACTATTTTCCCTTTGTTTCTTCCACTTATGCCGCACATCATGGTATTGCAAGCATGTGCATCCATCCGTCGCCTCTCCTCGCATACCCTCGTCTATCACCACTTGTTTTGCACTTCAAAGTGCAACTGCAACTGCAACTGCAACTGCAACTGCAACTGCAACTGCAACTGCAACTGCCTCACCTTATTGTCCTGCATGACCATCCATTACGTTGCCCTGTGCGGCGCTGTCCTGTCGTGTCATGCCAGGTGGTGCCACGACATTGGTCGAGAGCAAGCCTCCAACAAGCCATTGCTGAAAACTGTCTTTCAGGTGCGCCCTGCGTGTGTGGTGTGGTGTGGTGTGGTGTGGTGTGGTGTGCTGTGCTGTGCTGTGCTGTGCTGTGCTGTATGCACATCTTAGACTTTCTGCGGCAAGCCTCCCTGCTTCTAACTTTCAGCTGTGTGTGGAGTGTGTCCCATTCAAACGTTGAGACGTCTCGTGTCTCATCTCATACTGAGCAACAACCCTCCCACTCCTCCTCCCCCGTCCCTCCCCGTGGTGAGGCAGGTGATGATGCGCCTCTTCTCGCCGCGCAAGGCCACGCTGCTCTTCGTCATCCGCGACAAGACCAAGGTGCCTCGCACGCTGCACTGCTGCACCCACCCACTCTTCCTGCTCACTGTTGCAATCCATCCATGCTAGTATCACCTGTTTCATCCCATTTCATCTCTGTGTGCTGCGTGCCTGTGTGCCCCCTGTCATCCCACATCCCACCCACCTCTGTGTGTGCTGCCTGTGTGCCTGCGCGCCATGGCATGGCGTGGCAGACCCCAATGGAGACACTCGAGCCCATCTTGAGGGAGGACATTCAAAAGGTGCGCCGCCCATGGGTTGGGTTGGGCCTTGTCAAGAAAAGGGCTTGCTGGAAACGTTGATGCTTTTCTCCATCCACCCGATTGGATTAGGTGCATATTATTGGATAGTATCCAATCAAATCGTTTACCGCGTTGGTTCATTGCAGGCTGGCCGTTGTGACTTTTGAGTCGACTCAAAAGTCACCTTGCAGGCTGGCCGTTGTGTTGTCTCCAGCCGCATGACTTCTCTGCATCATGTGTCTCTCATTTCTTCCTCCTGCCTTCTCGCCTCTGCGTCTCTGCTACTCACTTGTCTGTCGGCTGCAGATATGGCAGAGCGTACCCAAGCCGCAGAAGCATCAGGACACACCCTTTGCTGACTTCTTCAACGTATGCTCTTAACAGCTGCTTCCTTCCGGCGTTGATTGATTCTGCGTGCTGTTTCCAAGAAGTTTAGAATCAGCCCACAGAATCATTGAGCACACCCTCTGTTGACTTCTCATATGTGTGTGACTTTCAGCTGCTTCCAACGTTCCTTGATTTCACGGTCTGTGTTTGAGAACTCTCAACAACAGTCTGCAAAATCCTCGAACACACGCTGCGTATGTAACTTTCAGCTGATTCCTTCGTTTCATTCGTCCCCCCCCCCCCCCCTCCCCCCCCCCCCCCCCGGCCTCCCCTTCCCCTTCCCTTGTTGCTTTCTTCCCTCTGCCCCTCTTTCCTCCGTTCCCTCGTCTCGTTCGTTCTCCCCTTCCATCTCTCCTGCCCTTCGCTCATATCCTCGATGTAGCTACCTAGCCCCCATCCACATCCGGCCTCTTCGTGTGTGTGTGCGCGCATGTGCATGTGTGTCCTTATGCATGTGCATGCGATTGTGCATGGGCATGGGCATGGGCATGGGCATGGGCATGGGCATGGGCATGGGCATGGGCATGGGCATGGGATGGGCATGGCATGTGCATGCATACGTGTGTAACAGGTGGAGGTCACAGCTCTCCCCAACTTTGAGGAGAGAGAGGAGGACTTCAAGAGCCAGGTGTGCAGCCTGTGCCGTTGCAACGGTACAGTCTTCTCCTCTCCCCACCTTCCAAATCTCCTTTCGCCCTTCCACTCAAACTAGTCCTGCTTTGCTGCCTAATCGGACGCCCTGACCCCGCTCCGCTCCGCCCCGACCCAACCCCGCCCTCCACCGCAGGTTCAGGACTCGGTGGTGGAGGGGCGGATGGCGGGGAACTTGAAGGAGACTGTTGGGGCTCAACCCACTTTCGTGGGACTCGTGGGACTTGTGGGGCTCAACCATTGATGCCCGCATGCCGGGGCTCAGCCCCCTACTTCTCTCATTGATTTCGCCCACTTTCCAAAATCCCCAACTCCCTCCTTTTTTTTTCTCCTTAGGTGGCGTGGCTTAGGGAGCGGTTTCAGGATTCGGTGGTGGAGGGGCGGCTGGCGGGGCTCAAATTTCTAGAGACCCCGTTGAACCCGCAAGCTCCCACTGCCTCCAACCCAAGCTCCCACTGCCTCCAACTCAAGCTCCCACTGCCTCCAACCCAAGCTCCCACTGCCTCCAACTCAAGCTCCCACTGCCTCCAACCCAAGCTCCCACTGCCTCCAACCCAAGCTCCCACTGCCTCCAACCCAACTCCCCCACCCCTAACCTACCCCCCTGTGCAGGTAGCACGGCTGAGGGAGCGGTTTCAAGACTCGGTGGCGGAGGGGCGGCTGGCGGGGGACCGGCGGGGGGTGGTGCCGGCATCGGGGTTCCCGTTGAGCGTGGCGGAGATGTGGCGCGTGATCCGCGAGAACAAGGACCTCGACCTGCCCGCCCACAAGGTGTGCTGCGGGGCTCTGTCTGTGCTTGTGTGGGCGTATGCGAGATTGTGTGGGAAGAAATGGCGAATGTCCCGTTGTGGATGATTTGTGAGAGGGAAGGAGTGTGGCGAAGATGTGTCGAGTGATTCGATTCTCGAGAGCAAGGACGTTGACCTGCGTGCTCATAAGGTGTACTGTGTGGCTCTATGCATGCTTGTGAGCCATGTGTGGGGATGTGATTTCTCGGGGGATTGTCCCATGTGTGGGGATGAAGGACTGTGAACGAGTGGGGCCTTTTGGTTGCTGTCTCCATGCGAGTGTTCTTGCACCACCCTCGTTGTACCATCCACTCTGCTTTTCCCCCTACCACCACCCCACCCTAACAAGAGATGGTGACACTAGTGTCCCGTGACCAGATCGCCACAAAGCCGATGCTTGCTTATCCCCCTGTCCTCCCCCTTCCCCCTCCCCACCTTGTCTCCCCCCCCCACCGTCTCTCCCACCCCTCCTTCCCACTCCACCCCTCTCCACCCCACCAGGTGATGGTGGCGACGGTGCGTTGCGAGCAGATTGCAGCGGAGAAGCTCACCCAGCTGCAGGAGAGCGAGGTGAGCCCAGCTGCAGGAGAGCGAGGTGAGGTGAGGTGCGGTGCAGCGATGCACAGGTGATGTGATGCGCATTTTGCCTGGCGTCGTTTCTTCCACTTGCCTTTCCTGACTGGTATTCCTAATGTCCACTATCGAAACCCCCCTTGCGTGTATTCTGCCTACCTACCGCCTACTTTAGCAGAAATTGGTACCCCTTCCATTCCAACCCCCATCTCTGTGCTTTCTCCTCACCTCACCTCTCCTCTCTCCAACCCCCCCCGCCCTCTCTCCCGGGCATCAGGAGTGGGTGGAGCTACAGGCAGCAGTGGAGGCGGGCAAAGAGGCGGAGCACTTCGGTGGGCGGGCGAATGAGCTCGCAGCTAGTGCTCTCGCCACGTGAGTCACATGGCTTGGCTTGGTATGGCATAGCATGGCTTAATATGGTATGGCATAGCATGGCTTAATATGATATGGCATAGCATAGCTTAATATGGGACGGCATAGCATGGCTTAATGTGGGACGGCATGATGTTGTTGTACGGCATGAGAGTGGGGGTCGTGGCATAAATACTGCTTCATGAGGGGGGCATGGCGTAGCATGACAAGCCATGGCACGGCATTCCTTCGGTTGGAATTGACGTTCTTTCTTTCTCTCTTTCCGCACTGTCTTTTCCTTTCCTTTCTTCTTCCTCAGCTTGTCTACTATCCCTTCTGCTTCCCTTCCGCTGCTTCTGTTCCTCTGCTTTTGTTCACTGGCAACGACGAGGCAGCAGGGGCGACTCGAGAATGCCATCTTTTCACGCTCCCATCACCACTCTCACCTTCCTCTCAGCTAGGGCGCAGAGAAAGGGGCATGCCCCATGCATGTTCACCCTTTCCTCATTCCCTCTCGTGTGCTGCCTCTCCTCCACTGCTTCCTGTGTCTCCCCCCTGCACTGCTTCCCAGCTGTGATGCGAAGGCAACATACTTGGAGGAGGGCGTGATGGGCATGCCGCGTGTATACTCCTTCCGCACTCCCTCTTCCCCTCTGCTCAGTCTTTCTTTGCTGCCTCTCCTCTACTGCTTCCCGTGTTCCCCCCCTGCACTGTTTCCCAGGTACGATGCGGAGGCGGCATACTTCGAGGAGGGAGTGAGGGACAGCAAGCGCCAGTTCCTGCTCAAAGGCATGAGCGCCGTGAGTGCTGCAAGGGGGCATGAGCGCCATGAGTTCTCCAAGGGGTAAAGGAGGCAGGCAGAGGGAAAGAGAGGCTTGAATTTCCACGTGCGGTGGGCTTGGGATACTTGGAACTGCTCCCGTTGGTTTCTGTTTCTCTCGAAACCCTAAATCTCGTTCTCTTTTTCTTATCCTCTTTCTTTCCAATGGGTTTGTTTCCCCCAAGCTCTCATGCTGCCATCTCCCTCGACCTTTTAATGCTAGCTGCATTGCCGGCACCCTTTCTACCTCATGCTCCCCCTTACTCCTCACACCTGTGTTCCCATGCCGCACCTCTCCTGTTCTCTCCCCAACCCCAGCCGTCTCCCCCCTCCAATCAGCTCATCCGCCCAGTGCACACGGCAGTGGTGGCGGCGGCAGCAGCTCGCTGCTTCGACTCCTTCAAGAAGGACCTGGACGATGCCACAGGGGGGCTGCAAAGGGGACCAACCCACGTCTCTCTTCTGTCTTCCTAACCTCTTCATCCCTTCCCTGTCCGCACCCTCTGGCCCGCCACCTCCAATCAGCTCATCCGCCCAGTGCACACGGCAGTGGTGGCGGCGGCAGCTGCTCGCTGCTTCGATTCCTTCAAGAAGGACCTGGACGACGCCACAGGGGGGCGAGAGGGCAGCGCTGCCTCCTTTGCCAACTGCTCTGCTGCCTGCCTGCAGGCTGCTGCTGTCTCCTTTGACTCCGATGTTGAGGGTGAGTGCTGTGTTGTGTTGTGTCCCAATGGGAACGCGGCGCTAGCTTGCCATGCCGGTGCTGCTCCTCCTCACTGCATGCACATTCCACGCTCGCATTCGATTCTTCTGGCGACCTCCAATCCCCGACTTGGCTGCTGAGGAAGGCGACAACCGAGGCCTGCTGTTGTGCTGAAATTTACTTGAGTCGCTGCTTCTGTGACTGCCCCATGATTCCAGACGCTGACGTGGCGCTGTTCAATTGGTTGGTGGAGGACGTGACGGCGAAGCTCATGGCTGATATGGAGTCCCACGTGGCGTCGCTGCGATCGCAGAAGCTCAAACAGATTGTCACGGATGCAGAGGTGTGTGTTCCTGTGCCCCCAGCAACACTGCTTTGGTTTGGTTGGGTAGGTGGTGTGTGTCTGACTGGACGGGTCGTGTGTTTCCAGAGGATGTTGTGAGGGTTAGGCTTTTGGCATGATGAAGAGGGGGATATGGTTGCCCGAGATTCAGTTCATTTCGCTCAAGAGCCCCCAACCCTCCATCCTACTCCCCGCTCCCACCACTTTCTTCCTCCTCTTGCATCCCCCTTCTTGCCGCCCGCAGGCGTCCCTAGCAGACGACATATTGGAGCCCATAGCGGCAGAACGAGAAGCCATCACAGAGAACACGTGGCAGGATATCCGAGCAGTTTCTCCTGGCGGAGGACGAGGAGCAGCCGCGCTTGACGGCTCCTCTTGCTCCGTACCTCTCGCTTCCCATCTCTTGCCTCCCACCCACCCTCCGCCCCCTCCTCTCCTCCCCAGGCGTCCCTGTCAGAGGCAATCTCGGAGCCCATAGCAGCGCTGCTAGAGGCAGTGACGGACAACACGTGGCGGGACATCCGGGCCGTGTTCTTCCACCAGCTGGACGCCGCGTGCAGTGACGTGGAGCAGGCCGTGGCGGGGTTCCAGTTGGGGGACGACGAGCACACGCGGCTGAAGGGCGCCGTTGAGATGGCGGGGAGGAAGGTGGTGGAGGAGCGGGTGAAGAGGGAGAGCCAGCACGCGCTGTCGCTCATGAAAGACAGGTGCTCATTGATGGGGAAGCGGAGTTGGGTTTGGCTGTTTGGGACTTGAAAGTGGTGTTGATTGATTGTGAGAGGACTCTTGAGTGTGCGGATGGAGGAGCAGCGGGTGTGGTGAAAGAGTGAGCTTGTGCTGTCTATCCTGGAGTGGAGTGGAGTGGAGTGGAGTGGAGTGGAGTGGAGTGGAGTGGAGTGGAGTGACGAGGTTGAGGGAACGTCTGGTTGTGACGATTGGTGAGGAGGGGTTGTGGCGGAGTGGACTGATGAGGGTAGTTGCTGAATTCTGTGGTGCTGTGTGTGTGTGTGTGTGTGTGTGTGTGTGTGTGTGTGTGTGTGGAGAAGAGAGTCTTTGCTTCCCGTCTTCAAGACACATGTCCTCCATCCACTATGCCCTTCAACTCGTCCTCCACCGCTCTGCACCGCTCGTCATTCCTCTCCGTGCTGCCCATGCAATGTATAGGTTCTTCGCAGAGTTCTTTCAGGACCACGAGGGTCTGCCTCGCGCTTGTGTGTTTTGTTGTGGGCTCCTTGAATTCACACTGCACCACCCTTTTGCACTTCATTCCTCCCCCTGCCGTTGGAATCTGCAGGTTCTTCGCGGTGTTTGAGGCGCCTCAAAAGGAATCTGCAGGTTCTTCGCGGTGTTTCTCTCAGGACCACCAGGGCTTGCCCTGCAAGTGCGTTTTAAAGGCACTCAAATAGAACAACACAGCACAGCCATTCACCCCTCTCCCTGCCTTCGCAATGCACAGGTTCTTCGCGGTGTTCCTCTCAGGACCACCAGGGCTTGCCGTGCAAGTGTGTTTTAAAGGCACTCAAATAGAACAACACAGCACAGCCATTCACCCCTCTCCCTGCCTTCGCAATGCACAGGTTCTTCGCGGTGTTCCTCTCAGGACCACCAGGGCTTGCCGTGCAAGTGTGTTTTAAAGGCACTCAAATAGAACAACACAGCACAGCCATTCACCCCTCTCCCTGCCTTCGCAATGCACAGGTTCTTCGCAGTGTTTCTCTCAGGACCACCAGGGCTTGCCGTGCAAGTGCGTTTTAAAGGCACTCAAATAGAACAACACAGCACAGCCATTCACCCCTCTCCCTGCCTTCGCAATGCACAGGTTCTTCGCGGTGTTCCTCTCAGGACCACCAGGGCTTGCCGTGCAAGTGTGTTTTAAAGGCACTCAAATAGAACAACACAGCACAGCCATTCACCCCTCTCCCTGCCTTCGCAATGCACAGGTTCTTCGCGGTGTTCCTCTCAGGACCACCAGGGCTTGCCGTGCAAGTGTGTTTTAAAGGCACCCAAATAGAACAACACAGCACAGCCATTCACCCCTCTCCCTGCCTTCGCAATGCACAGGTTCTTCGCGGTGTTTCTCTCAGGACCACCAGGGCTTGCCGTGCAAGTGTGTTTGAAAGGCACCCAAATAGAACAACACAGCACAGCCATTCACCCCTCTCCCTGCCTTCGCAATGCACAGGTTCTTCGCGGTGTTTCTCTCAGGACCACCAGGGCTTGCCCTGCAAGTGTGTTTGAAAGGCACCCAAATAGAACAACACAGCACAGCCATTCACCCCTCTCCCTGCCTTCGCAATGCACAGGTTCTTCGCGGTGTTTCTCTCAGGACCACCAGGGCTTGCCGTGCAAGTGTGTTTGAAAGGCACCCAAATAGAACAACACAGCACAGCCATTCACCCCTCTCCCTGCCTTCGCAATGCACAGGTTCTTCGCGGTGTTTCTCTCAGGACCACCAGGGCTTGCCCTGCAAGTGTGTTTGAAAGGCACCCAAATAGAACAACACAGCACAGCCATTCACCCCTCTCCCTGCCTTCGCAATGCACAGGTTCTTCGCGGTGTTTCTCTCAGGACCACCAGGGCTTGCCGTGCAAGTGTGTTTGAAAGGCACCCAAATAGAACAACACAGCACAGCCATTCACCCCTCTCCCTGCCTTCGCAATGCACAGGTTCTTCGCGGTGTTTCTCTCAGGACCACCAGGGCTTGCCCTGCAAGTGTGTTTGAAAGGCACCCAAATAGAACAACACAGCACAGCCATTCACCCCTCTCCCTGCCTTCGCAATGCACAGGTTCTTCGCGGTGTTTCTCTCAGGACCACCAGGGCTTGCCGTGCAAGTGCGTTTGAAAGGCACCCAAATAGAACAATACAGCACAGCCATTCACCCCTCTCCCTGCCTTCGCAATGCACAGGTTCTTCGCGGTGTTTCTCTCAGGACCACCAGGGCTTGCCGTGCAAGTGTGTTTTAAAGGCACCCAAATAGAACAACACAGCACAGCCATTCACCCCTCTCCCTGCCTTCGCAATGCACAGGTTCTTCGCGGTGTTTCTCTCAGGACCACCAGGGCTTGCCCTGCAAGTGTGTTTGAAAGGCACCCAAATAGAACAACACAGCACAGCCATTCACCCCTCTCCCTGCCTTCGCAATGCACAGGTTCTTCGCGGTGTTTCTCTCAGGACCACCAGGGCTTGCCGTGCAAGTGTGTTTGAAAGGCACCCAAATAGAACAACACAGCACAGCCATTCACCCCTCTCCCTGCCTTCGCAATGCACAGGTTCTTCGCGGTGTTTCTCTCAGGACCACCAGGGCTTGCCCTGCAAGTGTGTTTGAAAGGCACCCAAATAGAACAACACAGCACAGCCATTCACCCCTCTCCCTGCCTTCGCAATGCACAGGTTCTTCGCGGTGTTTCTCTCAGGACCACCAGGGCTTGCCGTGCAAGTGCGTTTGAAAGGCACCCAAATAGAACAATACAGCACAGCCATTCACCCCTCTCCCTGCCTTCGCAATGCACAGGTTCTTCGCGGTGTTCCTCTCAGGACCACCAGGGCTTGCCGTGCAAGTGTGTTTTAAAGGCACTCAAATAGAACAACACAGCACAGCCATTCACCCCTCTCCCTGCCTTCGCAATGCACAGGTTCTTCGCAGTGTTTCTCTCAGGACCACCAGGGCTTGCCGTGCAAGTGCGTTTTAAAGGCACTCAAATAGAACAACACAGCACAGCCATTCACCCCTCTCCCTGCCTTCGCAATGCACAGGTTCTTCGCGGTGTTCCTCTCAGGACCACCAGGGCTTGCCGTGCAAGTGTGTTTTAAAGGCACTCAAATAGAACAACACAGCACAGCCATTCACCCCTCTCCCTGCCTTCGCAATGCACAGGTTCTTCGCGGTGTTCCTCTCAGGACCACCAGGGCTTGCCGTGCAAGTGTGTTTTAAAGGCACCCAAATAGAACAACACAGCACAGCCATTCACCCCTCTCCCTGCCTTCGCAATGCACAGGTTCTTCGCGGTGTTTCTCTCAGGACCACCAGGGCTTGCCGTGCAAGTGTGTTTGAAAGGCACCCAAATAGAACAACACAGCACAGCCATTCACCCCTCTCCCTGCCTTCGCAATGCACAGGTTCTTCGCGGTGTTTCTCTCAGGACCACCAGGGCTTGCCCTGCAAGTGTGTTTGAAAGGCACCCAAATAGAACAACACAGCA
The DNA here is from genome assembly GCA_947471745.1 of Closterium sp. Naga37s-1. Lineage (NCBI taxonomy): Eukaryota > Viridiplantae > Streptophyta > Zygnematophyceae > Desmidiales > Closteriaceae > Closterium > Closterium sp. Naga37s-1. The sequence goes on along the minus strand of CANJKZ010000717.1, from coordinate 1,982,034 downwards.
CAGCCATTCACCCCTCTCCCTGCCTTCGCAATGCACAGGTTCTTCGCGGTGTTTCTCTCAGGACCACCAGGGCTTGCCGTGCAAGTGTGTTTGAAAGGCACCCAAATAGAACAACACAGCACAGCCATTCACCCCTCTCCCTGCCTTCGCAATGCACAGGTTCTTCGCGGTGTTTCTCTCAGGACCACCAGGGCTTGCCCTGCAAGTGTGTTTGAAAGGCACCCAAATAGAACAACACAGCACAGCCATTCACCCCTCTCCCTGCCTTCGCAATGCACAGGTTCTTCGCGGTGTTTCTCTCAGGACCACCAGGGCTTGCCGTGCAAGTGTGTTTGAAAGGCACCCAAATAGAACAACACAGCACAGCCATTCACCCCTCTCCCTGCCTTCGCAATGCACAGGTTCTTCGCGGTGTTTCTCTCAGGACCACCAGGGCTTGCCCTGCAAGTGTGTTTGAAAGGCACCCAAATAGAACAACACAGCACAGCCATTCACCCCTCTCCCTGCCTTCGCAATGCACAGGTTCTTCGCGGTGTTTCTCTCAGGACCACCAGGGCTTGCCGTGCAAGTGCGTTTGAAAGGCACCCAAATAGAACAATACAGCACAGCCATTCACCCCTCTCCCTGCCTTCGCAATGCACAGGTTCTTCGCGGTGTTTCTCTCAGGACCACCAGGGCTTGCCGTGCAAGTGTGTTTTAAAGGCACCCAAATAGAACAACACAGCACAGCCATTCACCCCTCTCCCTGCCTTCGCAATGCACAGGTTCTTCGCGGTGTTTCTCTCAGGACCACCAGGGCTTGCCCTGCAAGTGTGTTTGAAAGGCACCCAAATAGAACAACACAGCACAGCCATTCACCCCTCTCCCTGCCTTCGCAATGCACAGGTTCTTCGCGGTGTTTCTCTCAGGACCACCAGGGCTTGCCGTGCAAGTGTGTTTGAAAGGCACCCAAATAGAACAACACAGCACAGCCATTCACCCCTCTCCCTGCCTTCGCAATGCACAGGTTCTTCGCGGTGTTTCTCTCAGGACCACCAGGGCTTGCCGTGCAAGTGTGTTTGAAAGGCACCCAAATAGAACAACACAGCACAGCCATTCACCCCTCTCCCTGCCTTCGCAATGCACAGGTTCTTCGCGGTGTTTCTCTCAGGACCACCAGGGCTTGCCCTGCAAGTGTGTTTGAAAGGCACCCAAATAGAACAACACAGCACAGCCATTCACCCCTCTCCCTGCCTTCGCAATGCACAGGTTCTTCGCGGTGTTTCTCTCAGGACCACCAGGGCTTGCCGTGCAAGTGCGTTTGAAAGGCACCCAAATAGAACAATACAGCACAGCCATTCACCCCTCTCCCTGCCTTCGCAATGCACAGGTTCTTCGCGGTGTTTCTCTCAGGACCACCAGGGCTTGCCGTGCAAGTGTGTTTTAAAGGCACTCAAATAGAACAACACAGCACAGCCATTCACCCCTCTCCCTGCCTTCGCAATGCACAGGTTCTTCGCGGTGTTTCTCTCAGGACCACCAGGGCTTGCCGTGCAAGTGTGTTTTAAAGGCACTCAAATAGAACAACACAGCACAGCCATTCACCCCTCTCCCTGCCTTCGCAATGCACAGGTTCTTCGCGGTGTTTCTCTCAGGACCACCAGGGCTTGCCGTGCAAGTGTGTTTGAAAGGCACCCAAATAGAACAACACAGCACAGCCATTCACCCCTCTCCCTGCCTTCGCAATGCACAGGTTCTTCGCGGTGTTTCTCTCAGGACCACCAGGGCTTGCCGTGCAAGTGTGTTTGAAAGGCACCCAAATAGAACAACACAGCACAGCCATTCACCCCTCTCCCTGCCTTCGCAATGCACAGGTTCTTCGCGGTGTTTCTCTCAGGACCACCAGGGCTTGCCGTGCAAGTGTGTTTGAAAGGCACCCAAATTGAACAACACAGCACAGCCATTCACCCCTCTCCCTGCCTTCGCAATGCACAGGTTCTTCGCGGTGTTTCTCTCAGGACCACCAGGGCTTGCCCTGCAAGTGTGTTTGAAAGGCACCCAAATAGAACAACACAGCACAGCCATTCACCCCTCTCCCTGCCTTCGCAATGCACAGGTTCTTCGCGGTGTTTCTCTCAGGACCACCAGGGCTTGCCGTGCAAGTGCGTTTGAAAGGCACCCAAATAGAACAACACAGCACAGCCATTCACCCCTCTCCCTGCCTTCGCAATGCACAGGTTCTTCGCGGTGTTTCTCTCAGGACCACCAGGGCTTGCCGTGCAAGTGTGTTTTAAAGGCACTCAAATAGAACAACACAGCACAGCCATTCACCCCTCTCCCTGCCTTCGCAATGCACAGGTTCTTCGCGGTGTTTCTCTCAGGACCACCAGGGCTTGCCGTGCAAGTGTGTTTTAAAGGCACTCAAATAGAACAACACAGCACAGCCATTCACCCCTCTCCCTGCCTTCGCAATGCACAGGTTCTTCGCGGTGTTTCTCTCAGGACCACCAGGGCTTGCCGTGCAAGTGCGTTTTAAAGGCACCCAAATAGAACAACACAGCACAGCCATTCACCCCTCTCCCTGCCTTCGCAATGCACAGGTTCTTCGCGGTGTTTCTCTCAGGACCACCAGGGCTTGCCGTGCAAGTGCGTTTGAAAGGCACCCAAATAGAACAACACAGCACAGCCATTCACCCCTCTCCCTGCCTTCGCAATGCACAGGTTCTTCACGGTGTTCTCACAGGACGACCAGGGTCTGCCACGCAAGTGGACGGAGGGGGACGACATCAAAGCCATTGCCTTGGACGCTCGCAAGGCGGTGAGGCACACAGGGAGGGAGGCGGTGAGGCACACAGGGTGGGAGGCGGTGAGGCACACAGGGAGGGAGGCGGTGAGGCACACAGGGAGGGAGGCAGTGAGGCACACAGGGAGGGAGGCAGTGAGGCACACAGGAGGGAGGCGGTGAGGCACACAGGGAGGGAGGCGGTGAGGCACACAGGGAGGGAGGCGGTGAGGGGGGGTCGGAGGGAGGAGATGGTGAGGAGGGGGAGAGGTGGTGAAGGGGGGGAGAGATGGTGAAGGGGGGGGGAGAGGTGGTGAAGGAGGGGATGTGGTGAAGGGGGGGGAAAGGTGGTGAAAAGGGGGAGGAGGAGGGGGGGGTGGGGTGCTGAGCTGCCGAAACCCTGTACCCCGAATTGCACTTGCCGAACAGACGTCATCCACCTCCGCATCTCCCCTCCCCTTTTCCCTCCCTTCTTTCCCTTCCTTTTTCTCCCTTCCCCTCTCTTCCTCTCACCTCTTCCCACCCCCTTTCTCTCTTCCCCGCCTTCCCGCATCTCCCCTCCCCTTTCCCCGCCTTCCCCTGCCCCCTTCCATCCTTCTTTCCTCTCGCCTCCTCTTTCTCCCCCCTCTCCCCCCCATCAGGCGCTGAGGCTGCTGGCAGTGGTGGCGGCGATGCGCCTGGACACGGTAGACGACTCCATCGAGCCCACTCTCTTGTCTCTTCTGGGGGAGGCCGCACCTGGGGAGGGCGGCGACTCGTCTCGGACCCAGGACGGGGAGTCGGGGGAGGGGGACGGGGAAGTAGAAGGGGAAGGGGAAGGGAAAGGGGAAGGGGAAGGGGAGGGGAAGGCAGGGAGCAGGAGAGTGCAGCGGGTATTCACGTCGGCAGGGCTGCTGGCTGCTAGCAAGTGGGAGAAGGTGAGTTGGTGCATGGGTGAGGGATGGGAAAGGGGAGTGGAATGTTTCGCTGATGGCAAGCGGGTCAAGGTAAGGTGGCTGAGTGAGGGAGTTACAGGGGTGGAGGGTTATGAGGGCCTGGTTTGGGAACGAGAGGAGAAGATTTGAGCATGGGAGTGAGGGTGAGGCTGTTGGGTTGCGTTGCCCATATCTTGGAACCTTCACCCCATCCTCCCCTCCACCCTCATCTGTCCACCTCGCGTCTTCATTCACGCTGCTGTTTCCTTCACCATGGGGAACCAAACCATTCTCCTCACATCTCACACTCATTGTCACCCCGCTGCTCTCCACTGCTGCACTACACCACCATTCCTGCCAACCGCTGCCCAACCCCCTCCTCCCTGTCCAGATCGCCCCCAAATGCACATTCCTCACGCCTTGCCTCACACCCCACCCTTGCTCCCTCCCCCCTCCTTCAGGTCGCCCCTGACTGCACGTTCCTGACGCCCGGGCAGTGCCGAGCGCTGTGGGGCAAGTTCAAGGCGGAGACTCAATACGTGGTGGCGCAGGCCATGCAGACGCAGGTGTGTTGTGATACAAGGGGTAGAGATGGTGGGGGCAGGGGTGTGTGACTCAGGTGTGCAGCGAGGCGCTGGTAGCGTTCAGCTCTGCGCCGTGTACTTGCCTTCTGATCTAGTTGCCAATCATTACAATGATTCACTTGCCTGGTTACTAACACGCGCCTTTGGAGTGTACTCTTGTGCCTGAGTGCGAGTGGACGCGAGGTTCCACACCATCATCCTGAGTGCGCGTGGCTGTCTGTGCTGCAACCATTCCACCATTTGTTGATGTTTCTCCTTGTCTCTCCTCCTGCCTTTCCCGTGCCCCATCCCTCACAGGAGGCGAGTCGGCGCAACAACACATGGCTGCCCCCTCCATGGGCCATCCTAGCCATGGTGGTGCTGGGATGGAACGAGTTCATGGCTGTGCTCAGGTGGGAATGCTTCTCGTTGTTGCAGTGTGCATGGTAATGTGCATGGTAATGTGCATGGTAATGTGCATGGTAATGTGCATGGTAATGTGCATGGTAATGTGCATGGTAATGTGCATGGTAATGTGCATGGTAATGTGCATGGTAATGTGCATGGTAATGTGCATGGTAATGTGCATGGTAATGTGCATGGTAATGTGCATGGTAATGTGCATGGTAATGTGCATGGTAATGTGCATGGTAATGTGCATGGTAATGTGCATGGTAATGTGCATGGTAATGTGCATGGTAATGTGCATGGTAATGTGCATGGTAATGTGCATGGTAATGTGCATGGTAATGTGCATGGTAATGTGCATGGTAATGTGCATGGTAATGTGCATGGTAATGTGCATGGTAATGTGCATGGTAATGTGCATGGTAATGTGCATGGTAATGTGCATGGTAATGTGCATGGTAATGTGCATGGTAATGTGCATGGTAATGTGCATGGTAATGTGCATGGTAATGTGCATGGTAATGTGCATGGTAATGTGCATGGTAATGTGCATGGTAATGTGCATGGTAATGTGCATAGCATGTAATGTGCATGGTAATGTGCATGGGTAATGTGCATGGTAATGTGCATGGTAATGTGCATGGTAATGTGCATGGTAATGTTGCACTGGTAATGTGCATGGTAATGTGCATGGTAATGTGCATGGTAATGTGCATGGTAAATGGTGCATGGTAATGTGCATGGTAATGTGCATGGTAATGTGCATGGTAATGTGCATAATAATGTGCATGGTAATGTGCATGGTAATGTGCATGGTAATGTGCATTGCATGGTAATGTGCATGGTAATGTGCATGGTAATGTGCATGGTAATGTGCATGGTAATGTGCATGGTAATGTGCATGGTAATGTGCATGGTAATGTGCATGGTAATGTGCATGGTAATGTGCATGGTAATGTGCATGGTAATGTGCATGGTAATGTGCATGGTAATGTGCATGGTAATGTGCATGGTAATGTGCATGGTAATGTGCATGGTAATGTGCATGGTAATGTGGCATGGTAATGTGCATGGTAATGTGGCATGGTAATGTGCATGGTAATTGTGCATGGTAATGTGCATGGTAATGTGCATGGTAATGTGCATGGTAATGTGCATGGTAATGTGCATGGTAATGTGCATGGTAATGTGCATGGTAATGTGCATGGTAATGTGCATGGTAATGTGCATGGTAATGTGCATGGTAATGTGCATGGTAATTGTGCATGGTAATGTGCATGGTAATGTGCATGGTAATGTTGCATGGTAATGTGCATGGTAATGTGCATGGTATGTGCATGGTAATGTGCATGGTAATGTGCATGGTAATGTGCATGGTAATGTGCATGGTAAGTGCATTGGTAATGTGCATGGTAATGTGCATGGTAATGTGCATGGTAATGTGCATGGTAATGTGCATGGTAATGTGCATGGTAATGTGCATGGTAATGTGCATGGTAATGTGCATGGTAATGTGCATGGTAATGTGCATGGTAATGTGCATGTAATGTGCATGGTAATAGTGCATGGTAATGTGCATGGTAATGTGCATGGTAATGTGCATGGTAATGTGCATGGTAATGTGCATGGTAATGTGCATGGTAATGTGCATGGTAATGTGCATGGTAATGTGCATGGTAATGTGCATGGTAATGTGCATGGTAATGTGCATGGTAATGTGCATGGTAATGTGCATGGTAATGTGCATGGTAATGTGCATGGTAATGTGCATGGGTATAATGTGCATGGTAATGTGCATGGTAATGTGCATGGTAATGTGCATGGTAATGTGCATGGTAATGTGCATGGTAATGTGCATGGTAATGTGCATGGTAATGTGCATGGTAATGTGCATGGTAATGTGCATGGTAATGTGCATGGTAATGTGCATGGTAATGTGCATGGTAATGTGCATGGTAATGTGCATGGTAATGTGCATGGTAATGTGCATGGTAATGTGCATGGTAATGTGCATGGTAATGTGCATGGTAATGTGCATGGTAATGTGCATGGTAATGTGCATGGTAATGTGCATGGTAATGTGCATGGTAATGTGCATGGTAATGTGCATGGTAATGTGCATGGTAATGTGCATGGTAATGTGCATGGTAATGTGCATGGTAATGTGCATGGTAATGTGCATGGTAATGTGCATGGTAATGTGCATGGTAATGTGCATGGTAATGTGCATGGTAATGTGCATGGTAATGTGCATGGTAATGTGCATAATAATGTGCATGGTAATGTGCATGGTAATGTGCATGGTAATGTGCATAATAATGTGCATGGTAATGTGCATGGTAATGTGCATGGTAATGTGCATGGTAATGTGCATGGTAATGTGCATGGTAATGTGCATGGTAATGTGCATGGTAATGTGCATGGTAATGTGCATGGTAATGTGCATGGTAATGTGCATGGTAATGTGCATGGTAATGTGCATGGTAATGTGCATGGTAATGTGCATGGTAATGTGCATGGTAATGTGCATGGTAATGTGCATGGTAATGTGCATAATAATGTGCATGGTAATGTGCATGGTAATGTGCATGGTAATGTGCATGGTAATGTGCATGGTAATGTGCATGGTAATGTGCATGGTAATGTGCATGGTAATGTGCATGGTAATGTGCATGGTAATGTGCATGGTAATGTGCATGGTAATGTGCATGGTAATGTGCATGGTAATGTGCATGGTAATGTGCATAATAATGTGCATGGTAATGTGCATGGTAATGTGCATGGCAATGTGCATAATAATGTGCATGGTAATGTGCATGGTAATGTGCATGGTAATGTGCATGGTAATGTGCATGGTAATGTGCATGGTAATGTGCATGGTAATGTGCATGGTAATGTGCATGGTAATGTGCATGGTAATGTGCATGGTAATGTGCATGGTAATGTGCATGGTAATGTGCATAATAATGTGCATGGTAATGTGCATGGTAATGTGCATGGTAATGTGCATAATAATGTGCATGGTAATGTGCATGGTAATGTGCATGGTAATGTGCATGGTAATGTGCATGGTAATGTGCATGGTAATGTGCATGGTAATGTGCATGGTAATGTGCATGGTAATGTGCATGGTAATGTGCATGGTAATGTGCATGGTAATGTGCATGGTAATGTGCATGGTAATGTGCATGGTAATGTGCATGGTAATGTGCATGGTAATGTGCATGGTAATGTGCATGGTAATGTGCATTGACAAGGCCTGAGCTGGATGCTTGATGTGCCACATTGCGAAACAAGTGTTTGACCATCGGCAGTTGCGTGTTGGTAGGAGCCGGTTCGATGGCAGCAAGCCACAGTAGAAGCATGTGAAGCAACAAGGCCAAGGAGGCCTTTATCATTGCAACAAGGCTAAGGAGGCCTTTATCATTGCAACAAGGCCAAGGAGGCCTTTATCATTGCAACAAGGCCAAGGAGGCCTTTATCATTGCAACAAGGCCAAGGAGGCCTTTATCATTGCAACAAGGCCAAGGAGGCCTTTATCATTGCAACAAGGCCAAGGAGGCCTTTATCATTGCAACAAGGCCAAGGAGGCCTTTATCATTGCAACAAGGCCAAGGAGGCCTTTATCATTGCAACAAGGCCAAGGAGGCCTTTATCATTGCAACAAGGCCAAGGAGGCCTTTATCATTGCAACAAGGCCAAGGAGGCCTTTATCATTGCAACAAGGCCAAGGAGGCCTTTATCATTGCAACAAGGCCAAGGAAGCCTTTATCATTGCAACAAGGCCAAGGAGGCCTTTATCATTGCAACAAGGCCAAGGAGGCCTTTATCATTGCAACAAGGCCAAGGAGGCCTTTATCATTGCAACAAGGCCAAGGAGGCCTTTATCATTGCAACAAGGCCAAGGAGGCCTTTATCATTGCAACAAGGCCAAGGAGGCCTTTATCATTGCAACAAGGCCAAGGAGGCCTTTATCATTGCAACAAGGCCAAGGAGGCCTTTATCATTGCAACAAGGCCAAGGAGGCCTTTATCATTGCAACAAGGCCAAGGAGGCCTTTATCATTGCAACAAGGCCAAGGAGGCCTTTATCATTGCAACAAGGCCAAGGAGGCCTTTATCATTGCAACAAGGCCAAGGAGGCCTTTATCATTCCAACAAGGCCAAGGAGGCCTTTATCATTGCAACAAGGCCAAGGAGGCCTTTATCATTGCAACAAGGCCAAGGAGGCCTTTATCATTGCAACAAGGCCAAGGAGGCCTTTATCATTGCAACAAGGCCAAGGAGGCCTTTATCATTGCAACAAGGCCAAGGAGGCCTTTATCATTGCAACAAGGCCAAGGAGGCCTTTATCATTGCAACAAGGCCAAGGAGGCCTTTATCATTGCAACAAGGCCAAGGAGGCCTTTATCATTGCAACAAGGCCAAGGAGGCCTTTATCATTGCAACAAGGCCAAGGAGGCCTTTATCATTGCAACAAGGCCAAGGAGGCCTTTATCATTGCAACAAGGCCAAGGAGGCCTTTATCATTGCAACAAGGCCAAGGAGGCCTTTATCATTGCAACAAGGCCAAGGAGGCCTTTATCATTGCAACAAGGCCAAGGAGGCCTTTATCATTGCAACAAGGCCAAGGAGGCCTTTATCATTGCAACAAGGCCAAGGAGGCCTTTATCATTGCAACAAGGCCAAGGAGGCCTTTATCATTGCAACAAGGCCAAGGAGGCCTTTATCATTGCAACAAGGCCAAGGAGGCCTTTATCATTGCAACAAGGCCAAGGAGGCCTTTATCATTGCAACAAGGCCAAGGAGGCCTTTATCATTGCAACAAGGCCAAGGAGGCCTTTATCATTGCAACAAGGCCAAGGAGGCCTTTATCATTGCAACAAGGCCAAGGAGGCCTTTATCATTGCAACAAGGCCAAGGAGGCCTTTATCATTGCAACAAGGCCAAGGAGGCCTTTATCATTGCAACAAGGCCAAGGAGGCCTTTATCATTGCAACAAGGCCAAGGAGGCCTTTATCATTGCAACAAGGCCAAGGAGGCCTTTATCATTGCAACAAGGCCAAGGAGGCCTTTATCATTGCAACAAGGCCAAGGAGGCCTTTATCATTGCAACAAGGCCAAGGAGGCCTTTATCATTGCAACAAGGCCAAGGAGGCCTTTATCATTGCAACAAGGCCAAGGAGGCCTTTATCATTGCAACAAGGCCAAGGAGGCCTTTATCATTGCAACAAGGCCAAGGAGGCCTTTATCATTGCAACAAGGCCAAGGAGGCCTTTATCATTGCAACAAGGCCAAGGAAGCCTTTATCATTGCAACAAGGCCAAGGAGGCCTTTATCATTGCAACAAGGCCAAGGAGGCCTTTATCATTGCAACAAGGCCAAGGAGGCCTTCAACATTGCAGTGACCATGTTTGGTCGCATCGACAGTTCTTCCCCAACATCACTCCACCTGTCCCCCTCCTTCCCATTACATACCCCTCCCGTCTTTCCTTCCCTTCTGGCTGCTTCTCCCTGCACCCTCTCTCTCTTCCTCCCGGCATCCCTGCAACAGGAACCCCGTGCTGCTGCTACTGGGAGTGTTTCTCTTCTTCATCGGGCGGGAGGTCATGTCGCAGCTGGACCTGGGGGGCATGTTCGACAACGGCCTCGTGAGCCTCTGCTCTCCTCCCACCATCGCCCACCTCCTTCAGATCGTTTCCTTCTTTTTCTCTCTATTTTGCCCCTTGCTCTCGTCGCTCTCACTGCCGGTTGGGAGGTCATGCCTCAGCAGCTTCTCATGTTGCAGTGTGACCTAAGGTGCTGCCGTGCTTTGATGGGTGTTGAAAGGCTTGTCGATTGATGCGTGTGAAAAAATCACCCATCCACCCCTCTTCCATCCCCCCTCTTCTCGCTACCTCCTGCAGGTTCCTGGTCTCATCACCCTTGCTACCCAGGCAGGACCCACCATCATCTTGTGCTTAGGCATCTGGGCAAGCAGGCAGAGGCGGCATGATTAAAAGCTCCTAGAATCTCACTTCCCTCTCATCCCCCTTCCCACTCTCCCCTCCCTACCCCTTTCCTGTACACAGGTTCCTGGCCTCATCACCCTTGCAGCGCGGGCAGGCCCCATCATCATCTCCGTGCTGCGGCGCCTGGGCGAGCAGGCAGAGGCAGCCCTGAGCGCCCACAACGCCCCTGTGCCGGGGCCACTGCGGCCCAACTGGCGCAGCGAGGGGGACGAGGATGGGGGCGATGTGGCTATGCGGGATTTCAGCGCGGGGAGCAATGGGGAGGAGGGGCTGAGGCAACGAGGGAGCAGACGGGAGGGAGAGGGCAGGTGAGGAGTGGAAGGGTGAGGTTCTGACTCAACTTTGTTAGGCAATGGAACGCAATGTGGGGAGGGGAGGGGAGAGACGCAATGAGTATGCGACGGTGGTTGAAAGTGGAGGGCAGTTGTGAGGGGATAACGGTATGGATGCAGCGAGCAGTGGGGGGGAAAGGCGTAGGGGCCAAGAGGGGTCTGGGTGCAGGTGGCAGGGGAGAGATGAAGTGGTGGTGCAGAGATGAAGTGGTGGTTCTGTGCGGGGATGGTAGTGTTGCCATTACGGTCACACTGAGCAAGCAATGACTCATGATTGAACTGCATGTTCACTTATTCCTGATTAGTCTACTAGATGGACGACGAGTGGTTGTCGTGTAGACTGAATCATTACTGCAAAACACACTGGCCTAATCATGAAATCATCCAACTCTGTATGCAGCTAATGTGATGGTATTGATGGCTTGCCCGATCTACAGACCTATCAGCTTAGGAGCAACTGGTTGCTCATCAATCACGTCAATTCGACTGCTGCTTGTGTGACTGGAGGCACTAGCCAAACATTTCAAACCATGTGCAGCACAACTGATCGGCTGAAATGGGCCACATCAACTTCAAGAATGAACAAGACTGGTTGAGAGAGGTTGAGAGGGGTTGGTAAGGTGGGAGGGAGAAGCTTGTTAGCAGCTGCGGCAAGCAGCATGGGTTGGACAAATAGCTGCAAGTGCTCAACAAGTACGTGAGAAGGTGGGAGGAGTGGTGCTCTGCTCTGCCCCCAGCAGAGCTGCCTTCAGCAGGGGCTGTGTCCAGCAGCACTGTCCACTAGGCTGCCTTGGCTCTGAGAGCAGCGTCTCTGGCCTGCCTCTCCGCCACCATCTGCTCCAACCGCTCCAATATCTGAGGGGCACAGCACAGGGCACCGCATGGGCGCATGATATGTGACAGCAGACACATGAGGAGGACAGCAATGCAGTGGGCAGTGCAGAAAGCCAGTGAGGATTAACACATGAATCTGTGAAGCCACATGTACCAGCAGCAGCCAGCAACCATGCCCACATGATGATCACTGGGTATCTGCTGCAGTGTTTTTACACAACCTCCATCCCCTCTCTTCCCTCCTAGAAGCACTCTGTATCTTGCGATTTGTGAACTCACACTCATCGGGATGACAAGCATGTTGGGGTGTTTGCTCTTTTGCAACGCTCAAAGGCCTCACAAAGAAGAAGGGATACACGTTTTGAGACGTCTCAAAACCACGTCACGAGTTGATTAATTGTGGTTGTATCAATACTGACACTTATCAAATGTGAAGCGAAGCCCTTCCCGACCAGGTTGAAAGCAGTGTGCCAAAGGCAATGCATTCCGTGTTCTTTGGAAGGGCTGCAGTGCGTGCGTGCGCGGGTGCACGTGTGCACGTGTGCGTGTGTGCGTGTGTGTGTGTGTGCGTGTCTGTGTGTGTGTGTGTGTGTGCGTGTGTGTGTGTGCGTGTGTGCGTGTGTGTGTGTGTGTGCGTGTGTGTGTGTGTGTGTGCAGTGTACATCCAAAACAAGAGACTGACCTCAAGAGCGATTCGTGTGGGTGTGACCTCGTCCACTTGTGAGGCAGAGCGCATCGCCACTTCTGCACACAAAGCAGAGGAGAGCATGCACGGGGGAAGGGTGGGGCACACATGGATTGATTCACGCATCAACAACACAAACGGCCAGCAAGGGGTGGGGTGGTGTGCGGTGGAAGCGAAGGGGTGGCGTGTGGTGGAAGCAAAGGGGTGGTGTGTGGTGGAAGCAAAGGGGTGATGTGCGGTGGAAGCAAAGGGGTGGTGTGCGGTGGAAGCAAAGGGGTGGTGTGCGGTGGAAGCAAAGGGGCGGTGTGCGGTGGAAGCAAAGGGGTGGTGTGCGGTGGAAGCAAAGGGGTAGTGTGCGGTAGAAGCAAAGGGGTAGTGTGCAGTGGAGCGGTGGAGCGGTGGAGCAGATGCCAAGTGATGGATGGCAGGGTGAACGGCAGAGGGGTGAGAGGAGGGAGGGGTGAGGGGGTTAAGAGAAGTGGTTAGGGTAGGGGAGACTGGGGGTTGAGTGGGGGTTGTTGGAGAGAGGAGAGGTTGGGGAGAGAGCACACCTTGCAGGGAGATGGTGGTATCGGCATTGCTGTAGAGTGCTTTGCGCTCCCCTAATAGCCCAGCCAGGCGTGTCAACGTCTGGGAATGGGGTCAGGGGGGGAAATGGGCATAGCAAGGGAGGTGAGAATGAGCATGTGCGGGGAAAGGGCAGGAAATGAGAGAAAACAACGGCTGTTGAGCAATCCGGCTCGGTTCGAGCAGCGACGAGCCACCCCTAGCCTCAAGCCGAGCCGAGCCGAGCCTGGACATTGGCCGGCTCGAGGCTCGTCAAATGAGGGCGAGCTGGGCGAACCACCGACGAGCCTAAGGTGGCTCGCCGACGAGCCGAGCCGGCTCGTGCCTCGTCCGCATTTTGACTCTTTTTAGATGTGAACCTATCTCAATATTGAGCCGGTTTTTCCAAATTTTGCAATGTCTACCCCCATGATTATGCATTACCATCACGATCTTAATGCATTGAAGGGGATTTAAGTCGCGACTACATCTTAACCCCGAACTGCTGAAGAGGAACTAATGTCTACTGCATTAGGGGGATGCAGCGATCTGATGGAGGTGGTTGACTGTGGACACAAAAATAGATTTGGTGTTGTGGAAGGCGAATACAAAATAAACCCCGAAATTGCAGAACCCATAGTTTGTCAATAAGTAGATCTGACGAGCCGGGTCGCGGCTCGTCGTCGAGCGTCCGGCTCGTCGTTATGCAATGCCGAGCCGATGAGCCGGACATTGGCTCGCCAAGCCGGCTCGACTCGAGCGTGCCGAGCCGAAATCCTCGAAATCGTCGGCTCGTCAAATCGACGAGACGAGCCAGCCGAGCCGAGCCGCGGCTCGGACGTTTGCTCATGCCTACTCCCCTCACCTGTAGCAGGGCCCCTTGCTTCCACCTCCTCAGACAGTCAGGGTGAACAGGCTTCCACTGTTGCAGTGCCAGTGCCAGCACAGCCATGCAGAGCCCCACGAAAGAAACGCTCACCTTGCTGTGCTCATCGCTTTCATGCGCTGCCTGCAGCTCTCCACCCCCACTTCCAAGGGTGCAACGGGCGCACGCACAGCAGAGCTCTACCATTTCAGCGCCAAAGCCACTGCCAAGCCATCGCCCTGCTGTGAACGCTCACCTTGTGGTACTCATCGCTCTCATGTGTTGCCTGCTCCTGCTCGCCCTCCCCCTGCGTGGGTTGCGAGAGCAGCGGGCGCACAGCCGTGCCCACCGCCACGACCCGCTCTGCCAGATACTCCACAGGCACGTCCAGGTGCACTGTCACCCCGTGCGACAGATAGCTCCTGGTGGGTTCGTTCAAGGGGAGGAGGGGGGGAGGGTTGGATGAGAGAGAGGTAACCACGAGCCTGGCCTGGCTGGCAGGTACTCCACGGGCACATGGAGGTGCACTGTGACTCCGTGAGAGAGATAGCTCCTGGTGGGTGCATGGGAGCAGAGGGGAGAGCTTGGATGAGAGAGGAAGCCACGAGGCTACCACATGCCAGGAGCCTGACCTCGCTGGCACGTGCTCCACGGGCACATGGAGGTGCACTGTCATGCCGTGCGAGAGGTAGCTCCTGTGAGGGTTCATGGGGAGGGAGAGAGCAGGGATGAAAGAGGAACTCACGAGGCTACCACGAGGCTACCACGAGGCACGACCCGACCCTGGCTGTGAGGTGCTCTCCTCGGGCATGTGGAGGTGCGCCGTGACCCCGTGGGACAGGTAGCTCCTGCGGGGTTCATGGGGAGAGGAGAGAGCGGGGATGAGAGAGGAGACGAGCCACGAGACTACAGTCGCCACCAGCTGCTCCATGGGTACTTTGAGGTGAACTGTGACCCAGTGGGAGAGATAGCTCCTGGTGGGTGCAAGCAAGGGGGGCGAGGGATGTGATGAGAGGCCGTTGAAGGTGCAATCTGATGCCTGCGCCACTCCCCTCCAGTCCATATCAACTCAATCTGATGCCTGCGCCACTCCCCTCCAGTCCATATCAACTCAATCTGATGCCTGCGCCACTCCCCTCCAGTCCATATCAACTCAATCTGATGCCTGCGCCACTCCCCTCCAGTCCATATCAACTCAATCTGATGCCTGCGCCACTCCCCTCCAGTCCATATCAACTCAATCTGATGCCTGCGCCACTCCCCTCCAGTCCATATCAACTCAATCTGATGCCTGCGCCACTCCCCTCCAGTCCATATCAACTCAATCTGATGCCTGCGCCACTCCCCTCCAGTCCATATCAACTCAATCTGATGCCTGCGCCACTCCCCTCCAGTCCATATCAACTCAATCTGATGCCTGCGCCACTCCCCTCCAGTCCATATCAACTCAATCTGATGCCTGCGCCACTCCCCTCCAGTCCATATCAACTCAATCTGATGCCTGCGCCACTCCCCTCCAGTCCATATCAACTCAATCTGCTCCATGCCACTCCACCTCACTTCGTGCAAAGCGAATCGCACCAATGGCAATTGGATTGCAAGCAAGCAAGCACAAGAGAAGCAAAGCAACAAGTGCCATTGGAAGCAACTGGGCAGCACATGGAACTGACCAGTTGACGGGGCGCGTGACAGCCCCCCCTCCCGTGGCCACGACGAGGCGACCCATGGAGGAAAGCTCTGCTAGCACGCGCGTCTGTGCAGGGGGTGGGGGTGAGGGACAGGGACGCGAAGAGGAGTGGAGGGAACGGGATGGGAGGGGACGGAGTGGAGGAGGGGAGAGGAGGGGAGGGGAGGGGAGGGGAGGGGAGGGGAGAGGAGGGGAGGGGGGATGGTGAGGGAGGAAGACAAGGTGCATGTGGAGGCGTGGACCCATGGGCAATGGGCAATGGGCAATGGGCAATGGGCAATGGGCAATGGGCAATGGGCAATGGGCAATGGGCAATGGGCAATGGGCAATGGGCAATGGGCAATGGGCAATGGGCAATGGGCAATGGACAATGGGCAATGGGCAATGGGCAATGGGCAATGGCCAATGGGCAATGGGCAATGGGCAATGGCTTGGCCGCACTTTAACGTGGAAGGGGGCAAAGGAGGGCAAGAAGACGACCCCAGCAGCATGTCCCACAGGCGAGAAACGTTGCGGGGGGAACTCGCTTTGCAGATACAAGCTGCACTGCTCGGCCACTAAGAGAAAGGTTCAGGGTGTGCTTCGTATCAAGGAAAGAGCCACCTTGTCAAGTTCGCTTAGCTGGCTGGCAAACACAGGCTCGCCTGGTAACCACGTAACACACCTGCTCCTACGTGGCATAAAATGAATAGGTCCTCTCCCTCCTGTACGCCCTCTCCCTTCCCCCCCCTCCCTTCCCCCCTCTCCCTTCCCCCCTCTCCCTTCCCCCCTCTCCCTTCCCCCCTCTCCCTTCCCCCCTCTCCCTTCCCCCCTCTCCCTTCCCCCCTCTCCCTTCCCCCCTCTCCCTTCCCCCCTCTCCCTTCCCCCTCTCCCTTCCCCCCTCTCCCTTCCCCACCCTCCCTTCCCCCCTCTCCCTTCCCCCCTCTCCCTTCCCCACCCTCCCTTCCCCCCTCTCCCTTCCCCCCTCTCCCTTCCCCCCTCTCCCTTCCCCACTCTCCCTTCCCCCATCTCCCTTCCCCCCTCTTTCTTCCCCCCTCTCCCCCAACCCCTCCTCCATTCCCCCATCTCCCTTCCCCACTCGCCCTTCCCCCAAATCCCTCGATCCCACTCCCTTCCCTTCCCCCCTCTTCCTTCCCCCCTCGCCCTTTCCCCAAATCTCTCCCCCCCTCTCCCTTCTCCCCCCCCTCTCCCCACTCCCTTCCCCCCACTCTCCTCCCCCCTCTCCCTTCCCCCACCCTCCTCTCCCTCCCCGCAACCTCCTCTCCCTTCCCCCCACTCCGTCCCCCCTCTCCCTCCCACCCGCCGCACCTCGATCTCTCGAAACTCCTCCTCGCCATTTTCTGTGAAGATCTGCGCCACCGGCGCCCCCCCTGCTGCCGCCTCCACCACCCGGTCGCTGCCGGGCAGCATTGTGGGGGGGGGGGGGTGAGGAGAGGATGCGAGGGAGGGGAGACTTTTTCGTCGACTAAAAAAATGTGCCGTGTGCCATTGTAACGAGGTGAGTTTTGAGTCGGAGAGAGAATGCGAGCGGGAGAGGGAGGATGCGAGGGAGAGAGAGACGATGCGAGGGAGGGGTGGCGGGGAAAGGGGGACGGAAGGCATGGGGGGGGGAGGAGCAGGGAGATGTTGAAGAGAAGATAAGGAGATGATAAGGAGATGATAAGGAGATGATAAGGAGATGATAAGGAGATGACAACGATATGTTGAGGAGATGGTAACGAAGGAGGGAGGAAGGGAAGGAGAGAGGGAGGAAGGGAGGGAGAGAGGGAGGGAGGAAGGGAGAAGGGGGGGGGGGATGGAGGGATGCCCCACCTGTCAAAGAAGCAGTAGCCGAGAAGGTCAGCGAGGACTGTGCCAACGGTGGTCTTGCCACTGCCCATCATGCCTGCTCGCACCGTGGCACATGCATGGGTGATGGGATGCACGCATGAGTGAGTGGTATGTGCATAAGAGACATGGCATATGGATGGAGTGACGTGACAAAGAAGGTGTGGTCTGGAGCGATGCTATATGGAGTGCCACGGAAGAGGGTGATAGGCAAAGAAGAGGGGGACGAGGCAAAGAAGAGGGGGACGAGGCAAAGAAGAGGGGGACGAGGCAAAGAAGAGGGTGGGTGACGAGGCAAAGAAGAGGGTGGGTGACGAGGCAAAGAAGAGGGTGGGTGACGTGACAAAGAAGAGGGTGGGTGACGAGGCAAGGAAGAGGGTGGGTGACGAGGCAAAGAAGAGGGTGGGTGACGTGGCAAAGAAGAGGGTGGGTGACGAGGCAAAGAAGAGGGTGGGTGACGTGGCAAAGAAGAGGGTGGGTGACGAGGCAAAGAAGAGGGTGGGTGACGAGGCAAAGAAGAGGGGGACGTGGCAGAGAAGAGGGTGGGTGACGAGGCAAAGAAGAGGGTGGGTGACGAGGCAAAGAAGAGGATGGGTGACGAGGCAAAGAAGAGGGTGGGTGACGTGGCAAAGAAGGGGGTGGGTGACGAGGTTGCTAGCATGGCACGCACCGACGAGGAAGATGCTGGTGCCCTTCAGATCACCCACCAGTGAGCGCGCCTTCTCCTGCTCGCATGCGACACACAGAGAGAGGCAGGAAGAGCATGGCACACAGGTCGCTGAGCCAACACCCTTTTAGCATCCGAGCACACAGCGGCACTGCGCGGCATGGCAGCGCAGTGAGCCGCATGTGCCACGTGGCACGGACTGGCCTGGCCAACGCAGTAGATGATGATTGGCCATGGCAGGATCGGGATTGTGATTTGCAGGCAGTTACCATGTGGAGAAGGGGGTAGTGCCACGTGGAGAACGGGGCGGTGCCATGTGGAGAACGGGGCGGTGCCACGTGGAGAACGGGGCAGTGCCACCGGTACAGCCTCACAAGTGCCAGCAGCAGTGCCATGACTATGCATTCCGCCACTCCCAGCGCACTGCGCATGTTCGCACCACCACGCCGGTGCAAAGGGCAATCCCAAGGTCCTCACAGTCTCACCTGTGCCGCTGCTCGCTCCTTCGCTTCCTTCGGTACGTCCTGCGGCGATGTCGCATCGTCGCCTGCGATGCACCAGGTTGAGGGTTTAAGCGAAAGTGGAAAGAACGGGCGAATCGGTGACGAACGCAAGGCAAGGAGGCAGGGCACTGCAGAAAAGGGTCGAGCGAAAATGAATCGTTGTCGGAAAGGGATAGCGAGCGGCGAGCTAAACGGGGCATTAAGCAAACCCAGTGACCGCCGCGTCTGATTCACCCTGGTCCGTCGAAACGCGTTTGCCACCCTCACCTGTGCTGGCTCGGGTTCGCAGGCGCCATGCGCGGTGCTTGTGCGACTCCTGCCGCGCGGACGGCCTCGCTGCGCTGGCTAGCGCGAAGGCATCGAGGTGCGCCGCAAGGCGCGTGTCCCGCGGAAATGCGCGCGCGGTGGCGACTTGCGAGATGTGCGACACATGCGAGGCGCGGCTTGCAGTCGCACGATCGAGGGAAAGGATTGCTGGCGACGCGGATTGCACGGGCGCTGCGACAGCAAGCGCCATGTTCGCAAGCGGCGAGGGTATGTGTTTGTCAAGATGAGAAGAGGTGGCAAGAGAAAGGTAAGCAGGAAATAAAGCAAACTTGTAAGCGTGTTTTCCATTTTCGAGTTTCTACAGTTTCCGCTTCATTTGAATTTTGAGCATGTCTCTCGACAAGGGGGCATTGGTGGAAATGGCATTTTGTTTTTTAGACCACGACCATGTTGTCGTCTAGTTTGTCACCTGAAGTGGCTTCATGTCGTTTTTATTCAGAAACGCGGCTCATCTCACAGCCCACTCGGGTTTATGAGACGAACTTATCTCGATCTTTGTGCCACACGACGGATTGAGGTTCAAAATATGTTTCATGAAGGGACAACCATGCGTCCATTTGTCTTGCGAAAGTAGCCCCCAAGGCTCGAGTTTGCGAAAAGTGCAGCACATTTTCCTATCTGGAAAGCAGCCCCCTCTTTGGTCACCCAACTGTCAAAAGGCCGCGATTTGTGAAACCCACCGTGTGCCGCACGATGTGGTACGAACTCAGACCTGCACAGCGCAAGATTTCGTCACTTCTCGTCACGTCTGCGACGTTTACGTGGTCGACCACACAGTGGTCTATGGAACAAGCACTGGTTGCGTCGTGCACGAACCGGGTTGACGAGATTTGACAGACGACGGCCAATCACCATGGCTCTTCCCGCCGCCAATCGCGCCTCCGCGAATCTCGCTACTGCCCGTACCAACAAATCGGAGAATGTATGAGGAGCCGTGAGCATATTATGTAATTCTCCTACGAATGACTGGCGCCTGAACCCATTGACGCCGAGCAATGCCCTCTAGGAGTCACTCTCTGGTCTGACGTCAGCGAGTAATGTTTGTATGGTAACTGACGTCAGGAATGGACGCGAGGAGGCACTTTCCCAGAGCCAGGCCGACACACTCACGCGGAGTTTCCGGTGCCACGCGATGGATGGTTACCGCCGCGACGAGCTTCGCCTTTTCGCGAGCCACGCGACTAGGGTTGCTCTTCGCGATACCGACCTTGTTGCTGCTGCTCGTGGCGAACCGCACCTCCTTGCCCCATAGCGCCCTGCCACGTGGACCCGAGAATGTAGCAGCAGGCGAGGACACGTCGCACGGTGGAGGCGACGCGGTGCGACGAGAGACTCTTCTGTTGGCGGGCGACGAGAGATTAGCGCCGCCAGCACAGCCATCCGTATCCACCGCATCATCAGTAGCAGCAGCAGCAGGAGATATGGGAGAAGAAAGAGGTGCAATCATAGCAGGCAGTGCGGCAGCCGGCGTACTACCTGCAGTGGCATCTTCAGGGGAAGGCGAGAGCGTGGGAGCGAGGGTGGATGGATCGCTTGATGTCGCGCATGGCAGGGCGGAGGGAGAGGCGGAGGCGGGTAACGCTGGCTCGCAGCAGCAGCAGGATGCGCAGCAAATGAAACGACAAAGAAGCGAGTCCCCAGCAAGGAGCAGCAGCAGAAGGGACCGACTAGGCATCAGGTCTGGCCGCAGCACCGGTGCCTCACCTGCCACACACCACAGCAACCACACGGCCACTACTGGCAGCAGCAGCCGCAGCAGCGGGCACGGTACGGAGCAATCCCGCAGCAGGTGGAGAGGCATGAGCAGTGCGGAGGGCGGTGAGGAGGAGTGCAGGGGGCGGCGCATCTTCATTCTGGACCTGCCTGCCCGTTTCAACCACGACCTGCTCGCGCTCTGCCCCAACGTCTGCCCCCCCTCCGCCCACCTGCATCTGGCCGCCTGCCATGGCATGGGGCTCCCCATCCCCGCTGCAGCCAGCCCTGTACGCGATGTAAGACGCTCCAGTACTGGTTTCGAGGTTCCGGCGTCGTCATCTTCTTTTACCCGGACGAAGCGCAGGGATCGATGGGGTACACGGAGGAGAAGAGACAGGAGGAAGGAGAGCAGCAGAGGCAGTTGGAGTTACAGCCACAGCAGGAAGACTCTTGCAACAGCAACCGACGCTGAGTCATCAGACATTCTCACGGTGTCAGCAGGCTCTAGCGCTGAGTCAGCAGACACGACCACTGACTCATCAAACACAAGCACTGAGTCAGCAGACTCAACCGCTGAGTTAGCAGACCCTCACAAACCCACCAACGAGGTGGACATAGGTGGCCCTGGGTGGTACACCACCAGCCAGTTCGCCCTGGAGCGGCTGTTCCACGTGCGGCTGCAGCAGTACCCATGCCTCACCCCCCACCGCATGGCAGCACAGCTGGTGTACGTGCCCTACTACCCCGGCTACGATGTCAAGCGCCACCTCTCCTCCGCTCCCAACTGCTCCGTTACCGACGCCCTGGGCCTCGCTGCACTGGATGTTGCTTTTGCTGCTCACGGGAGTGGTGCTGGTGGCGGTGGTGGTAGTGGTGGCGGTGGTGGGGATGGGGATGCGGGTGGGGATAGTGGCAGTGTCGCTACTGCTGCTGCCTCCGGCAGTAGTGGTGGTGTTGGTGGTGGTGATGCTGTGTCCGTCTCGCCTCCGCTCCTCCTCCTGCTCGGCCACATTGCCATGGAGTTTTTCCGCTTCCCCTACCAGACCTGCCCGGGGCCAGGTTCGGCGCTGCTTCGGGACCCACGGCTGGTTCGGCAAGGCAACGCTGTGATTGTGGGGATAGAGGCGTACCCTGAAGGTGTTCCTGTAACGAGTGTGCCCTATCCCAGCTACTTCCACCCTCGGACCAAAGGGGAGCTAGACGAGTGGAGGAGCAAGGTGATGGGGGTGGAGTGGGAGGAAGGGGAGTGGGAGGGCGAGCGGGGCGTGGGAGAGAAAGAGGAGGGAGTTGGAGGTGAAGAGGATGGTGAGGAGGGACTAGGGAGAGGGGGAGAGGTGGAGGAGGTGGTGAGAACTTTGGAGCGTAAGCTTGGGGAAGAGGAGGGTGATGATGATGGTGATGGTGATGGTGGCAGTGAGGGGGATCAAGTTGAGGAGATTTGGAAGAAGCTGAAGAACCAAGTGTATGGGGAGAAGGAGAGTACAGGTGGGAAGAAGATTGGTGAGGAGAAACTAGGGGAGGAGGGGAATGATGGGGAGGAGGAGGGATCGGATTTGGAGGAGGCGGAGGAAAAGGAGACTGTGAAAGGGACAGAGGAGAAAAGGAAGGTGGAGGAAGAGGGAGGTGAGGGAGGTGATGGTGATGAAGATGCAGGGGAGGAGGCGACGCACGGAGAAAAAGGGAGGGACAGGCAGAGGGGAGACGAGGAAGAGGGAGCAACGGAGCGGGACAAAGAAGAGGAGGAGGTGGAGGATGTTGTGAGGCAGGTCTGGGAGAAGCTGCAGAGACAGGTGCTGGGTGATACCGATGAGGGGGTGGGTGAGACAGAGAGACAAGAGAAAGAGGAAGAGGAAAAGGACAAGGGAGAGGAACAGGAAAAGGACAAGGGAGAGGAAGAGGAAAAGAACAAGAGAGAGGAAGAGGAAGAGGAAAAGGATGCGGGAGACGAAGATGAAGAGGAAGGGGTAGGGGAGGGTGAGAAGAAGAGAAGGGGTTTGGAGGGAGAGAGTAAAGTAAAGGAGGTGAAAGGGGAGGGCGAGGAGGAGGATGAGGATGAAGATGGTGTGAAGCACGCATGGTTGAAGCTGCAGAGGGAGGTGCTGGGAGATACAGACGCTGATGGGGTGGGTGAGAGCTTGGACGGAAAGGAGAGAGGAGGAGCGGAAGAGGCGGATGAGGAAAGAGGAAAGGAAGAGGGGGAAGAGGAAGGAGGAGAGGGGGAGGGGGAAGATGAGGATGAGGTGAAGCAAATGGGGGAAGAAGAGGGAGAGGACGACAGGGACGTGAAGGAGCGGGTCAGTGCAAGGGAGCAGGCAGGGGAGGGCAAGGCGGCCGAGGGCAGCAGTGGTGACAAGCGGGCAGGGCAGGGCGAGGAGGGGGTGGCAGAAGGAGAGGGAGGCGAGGGAAAGGAGGGCGAGGGAGAGGAAGTAGCAGAAGAGGGAGATGGGGAGGAGGGAGAAGGAGAGAAGGAAGCAGGAGGAAACAATTGAGACAAGGAAGAGGGAGAAGAAGAGGAGGATGAGGAGGAAGAAGTGGAGAGCAGAGAGAGAAAAGCAAGCAGTGGGAAGAAGACGGCTGCATCAGCAGGGCCCTTCTTGCAGCACCGAGGGAAGGTGGAAAGGAGAGCCCTTGGAGGGGAAGGAGGGGGGCGGTGGGAAAAAGGTGGTGGGAGTGAGGTGCAGAGGAAGGACGGCAGAGGGGGATTGAAGGAGAGAGGAGTGGGAGACATGGGAGCAGAGAGTGGTGAGAGGGGGAGGACGGAATACCGACAGCGGCGGCTTGCAAGCGTTGATTCGCCTCGTGTTGATCGTCCAAAGCATTTAAGGGCTCCTCTTCAGCTGCGCAACTTGCAGCAGCAGCAACAGCACCAGCAGCAGCAAGAGCAGCAGAGGCAGCGGAAGCAGCAGCGGGAACGCGAGCAGCGGGAGCGGGAGAAGCAACAGCAAGACCAGCAGCGACAGCAGCAGAAGCAGCAGCGACAGCAGCAGAAGCAGCAGCGCCAGCAGCAGAAACAGCAGCGGGAACAGCAGCAGCAGCAAGAGCAGCAGCAGGAGGAAGAACAACAGCATCAGAAGCAGTGGCGGAAGCAGCAGCATGAGAAGCAGCGGCGGCAGCGGAGGTATCTATTTTCGTTTGTAGGCGCCAGGCGCAGCGACGTCATCTCCCAGCGAGGCGGCGCTGAACCCGCTGCTGTGGCCGGGGCGGCACTACGTGACAAACTCATGGCTGAATGCGACGCTGCTGGGCGGCAGTGCAAATTCCTGGACTGCGCAATCCAATGCGAAGATCCAACCGGTGAACCCAGCAATAACAAAAACCACCACCAGCACCAGCAGCAGCAGCAGCAGCAGCAGCAGGTGCGGCATGGGCAGCAGCAGCAGGTGCGGCATGGGGAATGCCCGGGGGCAGGGGTGGAGGTGGCAGCAGCAGTGGCGCCCAACCCAGTGTACCTGTGTGACTACCCGCGCATTGTGATGCGCACGCACCTGGCCTCACACTTCTGCCTGCAGCCCTGGGGTGACAGCCCCACCCGCCGCTCCCTCTTTGATGCCATGCTGGCAGGATGCATCCCCGTGGTCTTTTCTGATTGGTCAGTGCAACGGCAGTTCCCGTGGCACTTGCCGGTGCATGAAGGGGAGCGGATCGGGTTTGAAGTCGGGGCTTCTGGTGACGTTGTTCCACTGCCCTCATCGGCCTCTCCCTCATCCCACGCTCGCTCGTCCCGCTCTCCCTCCAACACGCCATTCTATGTCTTCGTTCCAGCTGAAGCCATTTTGAATGGGTCTGCTGACCTGGTTGCCATTCTCTCCTCCTTTCCCCCTTATAAGGTGGCTCGCATGAGGCACAGAATCATGCAGCTGCTACCACGGCTGCTGTACAGACGAACAGGGGAGGAGGATGGGGTGGTGAGGAGGGTGATAAAGAGTGACGTGGTTGAGAGCACGGGGCAGAAGGAAGAGGAGAAGCTGTTATGGGGGAATAAGCGGAGGGCAGGCTGGAATGAGCTAGTGAATGTGGATACTGGTAACGATGACACATTCAAAGATGCTTTTGATGTGATCATAGAGCGGGCTCTCAGCCATGCTCTTGAGCTGGCATGGGCTGGTGGGCCCTTGGTGACGAGGCCGAGCGCCCCCGCTGGGCAGAGTTGCTTAGGTCTGGAGTTGCTATCTTTGACCTAGACTATGATGCTATCCTTGCTGCTATGTATGCTTTGTCTGTTAGTGCTGAGGGTGACTGTTACCTGTGTGTGCCGCCTGACCCAGGTATAGAGGCTGCTGCTCTAGGTGCTGGTGAGTCTGCTCTCCTTGGTACTGCGCCTGCTAAGGCCTTGCACTCCTTTACACTTGACTCAGGTGCTTCACGCTATTTCTTTTGCGACAGCACCACCCTCAGTCCTCTCTCTGCACCTATACCGGTCAAACTGGCTGACCCCTCCGGGGGCCCTGTCCTTGCCCGTTCCTCCACTGTTCTCCCGTGTCCGGCGGTTCCGTCCGGCTCACTGTCAGGCCTTCGCCTCCCCTCATTCTCTACGAACTTGGTGAGTACCGCTGCCCTCCAGGACGCGATGGTCACTACCACCACTCCTGGGGGTCAGCGTGTGTCGATCTGCACGTGTACACGGACGGGCCGCCACCTGGCCACGTTCACACGTCGGCATGGGTCGAGTCTTTACACTCTGGCAACTGAGCCTCCTCCGGTAGCTGCGTCTGCCAAGGTGTCCGCGTCAGGTCCGATAGCACCCCCTTGCTCGTGTCGCCTCCTGTCGCATCAGACTCTTCTGTGGCACCACCGCCTCGGTCACCCCTCCCTGCCACGCCTTCGTTGCATGCACTCCCGCCTCCTTGTCTCTGGTCTTCCCAGGTCTCTGCCTCCCCTCCCGCCCTCGCCTGCCCCGCCCTGCCTTCCTTGCGTTGAGGGGCGGCAGCGCGCCGCTCCTCACTCCTCCTTTCCCCCGACGATTGCTCCCCTGCAGACTCTCCACATGGACGTGTGGGGCCCAGCCCGCGTCAGTGGACAGGGCCACGAGCGCTACTTTCTACTGGTTGTTGATGACTACACGTGGTACACCACGGTCTTCCCCTTACGCAGCAAGGGTCAGGTCGTTGATGTCTTTATCCCTTGGATCCGCGCAATCCGTCTCCAGCTCCGCGAGCGGTTCCGCCAGGGCCTTCCTGTCCTGCGTCTGCACTCTGACAGAGGTTGTGAGTTCTCCTCCGACCTCTTGCGGGACTTTTGTCATGGGGAGGGCATTCTCCAGTCGTTCACGCTTCTGGACTCCCCTCAGCAAAATGGGATTGCTGAGCGCCGCATTGGCTTAGTCATGGAGGTCGCTCGTACCTCCATGATCCATGTTGCTGCTCCCCATTTTCTGTGGCCGTTTGCGGTCCGGTACGCTGCGCATTAACTCAACCTCTGGCCTCGTGTCTCCTTGCCGGAGACCTCGCCGACACTGCGTTGGACGGGGAAGGTTGGCGATGCGTCGGTGTTCCGGTTCTGGGGCTCTCGTGCCTTTGTTCACGATACGTCCGCGGACAAGCTCTCCGCCCGCGCTATTCCCTGCGTCTTCCTTGGCTTCCCCCCTGATGCGCCTGGCTGGCAGTTTTACCACCCCACCTCGCGCCGTGTCTTCCCCTCTCAGGAAGTCACGTTTGATGAGTTGGTTCCCTTTTACCGTCTCTTCCCCTACCGCTCTGCCCCTCCCCCGCCCCCGCCGCTCTTCCTTGCTCCAGGTCCCCCTCCGGTAGACCCCCTCCCCCCCCAGGGTCCTGCTCCCTCAGGATTGTCTCAGGTAGACCCTCTCCCTGGTACTGTGCCTTTTGAGGTAGCTGTGGACTCAGTTGCTGCTCGAGGTGCTCCGTCTGGGGGTGCGGAGCCTTGGGGTGCGGAGCCTGGGAGTGCTGAGTCTGAGGGTGCCGGGTCTGGGGGTGCTGAGCCTGCGGGTGGTGAGCCTGCGGGTGTGGAGTCTAGGGGTGCTGAGCCTGAGGGTGTGGAGCCTGGGGGTGCTGAGTCTGGGGGTGCTGAGCCTCGGGATCCAACTTCTTCTGGAGGTCCTGCGGGTGTTTCGCCACGACTGTCTCCCCGGCTGGAGCCTCTCTCCCCGCAACAGCTGCGCGAGTGGTTTACTCAGCGCACACGCCTTTGGAGTGGAGCTGCTGGAGCTGGAGACTCTGCCGCTGGAGACACAGGAGCTTGAGGTGCTAGAGTTACTGCTGGAGCTAGTGGTACAGGAGGTGCTGCAGCTGCTGGTCCTGGAGGTGCTCCTACCAGGGGTACTGGAGCTGCCGGGACTGATAGTGTTGGGGGCGCTGGAGCTGGGGACCCTATGGAGCCTGGAGCTGCTGGGGCTAGAGGAGCTGGAGCTGGAGCTGGAGGCGCTGGTGGCGGTGGAGCTGGAGGAGCTGGAGCTGTTGGCGCTGGAGCTGGAGGCACTGGCGCAGGAGGTGCAGGACCTGGAGGAGCTGGAGCTGTTGACCCTGGAGCTGGAGGTGCTGGAGCTGGAGGTGCTATGTCTGGTGGTACTGGTGATGGTGGCACTGTGCGGCCGCGACCTTACTTCGTTCCCCTGCTTCAGCAGGTTCTTGGTGTCCCGTCTTCTTCTGGCCTTACTCCTCCCTTACTGTGTCCACCGCCTGACCACTCGCAGCCGCCGTTACAGCCAGCCTCCACACTGCCTGCTCCTTCTCCCTACACTGAGCAGACCGGCGGTCTTATAGAGCGTCGTGAGCCTGCGTCTCGTCATACCTCCTGTGTTCGCACTAGTCGTCGTGTTCCTCGTCCGCGTCCTCCTCCTGTCCCCGGCACGCACGCTATGGCACTCCGTCCTTCCTCTGTTCCACTGCGTGTTCCTCTGCCGCCTCCTCCTGAGTCCTCTCTTCCTACCGTCCCTAACCCTGAGTCTGACCTCGCTCGTGCTGCCAGTCCCACTGTCTCTCGTCTCCTCGCCACTGTTGTCACTGACCCTTCTTTTAAGTCCATTGTTGCGTCTGCCCTCGTTGCTGAGCTGGTTGACTTTGCTGCTGCGTGTCGTCTAGACTACGCCACTGCTCTTGTTGCTGAGTCTGAGTCTGCCAGTCCTTCGTCCGTTGGGGGTGAGTGTGTCTTGGCACAGACGTCCTTGAGGACAAGCAGGAGGACTTTGAGTGTCTTGCAGCTGCTGTACCTCGTTTTGCTTCCATGCTGCTTGCCCCTGAGGGAGACCCGGATGCACCAGACATCCCGACCCCGCGCTCTTACGCAGAGGCAATTACGGGTCCTTACTCCTCTCAGTGGCAGGCAGCCATGGATGCCGAGATCGCATCCTGGAAGTCCACAGGCACCTACGTTGATGCAGTTCCTGATGAGATTCACTCTACAACGGTGGTGAGCTAGACTACAAGGTTGGCACGAACTACTAGGAGTGATAGTAGCTTTGCCTAGTTCCTTAGTGCTTGCACAATCACGGGAGAAATCGGCAAGAGTTTCCACTAGCAATGTTCGAATTACAGAATTGTTCAACAAGCAATAGCAACAATGACTACATCAGGCACCTAGCAACTCTGCAGCTAGCCTGGTCGACAGACAGCACAGCATGGTCGACCGCCTGCCAGCGTTGCGTAGAGGAGCCGCGCCAACACAGCAGGTCGACGGTGTGCCAACACTGCAGTAGAATGGCTGTCTAGCGTTGCCCCGTGGAAGACAGCAGTGCGCACGCTCGCAGATGCGCGCAGACGATTGGCCCGACTGGCACCGTTGTGCATCCGTCGGCTGTTGTCTGCATCTGACGAGCCACATCGACTTCGGGATACCAAACCGAAGTCGCCTTCGCCATCGCGACCTCGACGACGTTTGCGTGCTTCCGCAAAACTCGCCGAGCAGGTTACCCGGTCGACCTGGACAACCCCAAGTGCCTTTGGTCGAACACAGCTCGTGTCGAGCTACCCCTTTGGTCGACGGACCCCTTCCGTCGACCAGAACTGTCAACTGTTGTCGGCGAGCTCCCCTCGTCGACCGCTGCCCACTTCTCAGGTCGACGGACTGCTCCATCGACCTCCCGGTCGAACTGCCCCTCCTGGTCGACGTCCCACCCGTCGCCCAGACCAGTCAGTTGCAGCTGTCGAGCTCCTTGGTCGACAGCAATGCCACAGCGGTCCCCTGCAGCTCGACAAAGCCTGTCGAGCAGCTCTCCTACTGTGGATGGTCGGCTGCTACTCCCGTACATCCGACCAAGTCGTCGGCGTTGCCCAAGCGAGGGTGGGGCCAACACTTCACTTCCGTTAACACTCCCCTGCCGCGCTCACGCTTGGGCCCCCAGCTCACACGGCAGCACACTACGGAGAAAACTCGTCCTCGGCATGCACCCTTCACACAGCACGCCGTCACCGCACCAGCCGTGCAAAAGGGCACGGCACCTATTATTGCACATCATCGTCGCCGTCGCCGACGTCATCCAGACGAATTTGGCCGATGGCGACAGAACACCGGTTGAAAGCCGGAAAATGCAGCGCCTTCGTCAGGAAGTCTGCCGGCTGCTCGGTGGTCGGGATGTACTTCAGTACAAACTTCCCGCGCCTCACCATGTGCTGCAGCCAGGCATAGCGTCGCTCCATGTGCTTGAGGTTGCCCGTCAGCCCCAAGCCCTCAGTGACCGTAATTGCCGACTTGTTGTCGACGCAGAGGATGGTCGGTTTCCCAGCGTCGAGTAGCTTGAATTCCGCAAGAAGGAAACGAAGTCGGCGTCCCTCCTTGCCTGCATCCGTGGCCGCCACGTACTCGGGCTCTGTCGATGACAATGTCACGCACTTTATGCGCGAGCTCGACCAGGAGACGGCGGCCCCTCAGTGGACGAACACGTAGCCTCCCGTGCTCGTCCGCATCTGCTTGTCGCCCGCGTCGTCGGCATCCATGTAGCCGATCAGCTCCAACGACTCTGGTCCACCGCCAAATTCCAGGGCGGTGTCGCGGGTGTCAGCGAGGTAGGCGAGGCAACGGTTGACCTCGTGCCAATGCTGGTCGCTCCTCACCGTGAGGCCGCTCCCCAACTTCCTGCAGGCAAACGCGATGTCCGGCCTCGTCGTCGTCGCCGCGAACTGCAGCGAGCCAACCTTCTGCCGGTACTCCTCCTCCTCGCGCTCCTGCGCCTCCTCGTCGTCGAATGTCAGCTCGGCATAGGCATCGATCGAGACCAGCGTCTTCGGGACTCGACCGCCCTGCTCCTCGTGGATGAAGCGCCTGCGCAGCTTGTTGGCGTAGCTCTGCTGGTGAAGACACAGCTTCCTTGCTGGCCTGTCGCGCACAATCTACAGCCCGAGGTATTTGACGACCGGTGAAATTTCGCGCAGCTCGAAGGCAGCCTCCAGCAACCCTTTTAGCTCCTTCAGCATCGCGGGGCTGCTGCTGGCGGCGAGCAGATCGTCAACGTAAACCAGCACCCAGCAGGTCACTTCGTCTTCGCTGGCCTTGAAGTAGAGCGCCTCGTCGACCTGGCTCTTCTTCCAGCCAGCGCCCAGCAGCACTCCGTCGAGTGCCCGGTACCACAGCAGCGGCGATTGTTTTAGCCCATAGAGGCTCTTCAGCAGCTTACACACCCGGCCGGTCCCATCGTCAAAGTAGTCCGGCTGGTACATGTAGAGCACCCTGTCGAGCTTGCTCTACAGGAAAGCGTTCTTCATGTCGAGCTGCATCAAGTTGAGGTCGAGGACGGCGACGACGCTGAGAAAGATCCTCAGCGTGACGTAGCTGCTCACCGGCGAGTACGTCTCGTCGTAGTTGGCACCGCACACCTGCGTGAAGCCCTTCACGACCAGCCTCGCCTTCTTGCGCTCGAAGGTGTCGTCGAGGCGGTACTTGGTCGTCAGCACCCACCGGTTCTTCATAATGTTCACCCCGCGTGGGCGTTCGACCAGCTCCCAAGTGCCCATGCCAACGAGGCTGCGGATTTCTTCTTCCATGGCGGCTTTCACCGCCTTACCTTTCTAGCTTGCCAGCGCCTCCTTTACTGTCATCGTGGCGATGTCCCAGCGGTGTTCGGGGTCTGCGTGCATGTCGGGGTCGAACTCCGGCAGTTCGACATCCTCCTTAGCATCGTCGTACAACAGGTCATCGTCGACCTCGTCGTACACAGCGGTGAAGGCAGCTGGCGGTAGGCAGGTGTGGAAGCTCAGCCGCTCCGGCGGCCGTCGAGCGCGACTAGTGCGTCGTAGCTCAGGCTTCGTGATTGGCACCTCCATCACGTCGCTGTCGGTGGACTCTTCTCCTGCCGACAGCTCCCCTTCTTCGACGACTGTCAAGTCGTCAACCAGCTGCTTCGAACCTTCGACCAGCTGCTCACGTCCAACTGACTTCGGCAGCTCCCCTGTCGACTGCAACCCTGTTGTTGCCTCTTGTTCGACCGGCTCCCCTATCTGCTGCTCCCCTGTCGTCAACGGCTTCCCATCTTGATCGACGAGTTTGGCGCCTTGTCGACCACTGGCGATGCCACTGGCTGGCGCCACAGACGACGCCTCAAGGCTCCCCTCATCGCCGGTGGCCGACACAGGCCGAGCTGTGACGGGGAAGGGAGGCGCAAGAACCGGGGAAGGTGGAAGAACCTCCACAACATCCTCATCAGCAAGCTTATCGACTTCGGTGAGCAAAGGAACCGTCGCCGTCGAGGTGTCCGTCGGCGGGTGTGTCTGCGTCCATCCCGACGCCGGCCCAAACTTCGCCTTCCACACCTCCAGCGACATCGTCTCGTAGAAGATCACCTCGACCGACGTGACAACCTTGTTGTCGGTGAGGTCGAGCACCTCCCAGCCCTTACTCTCCGGCGACACGCCCAGCTGAAGCCCCCAGCGAGCTTTCAGCGCCACCTTCCCACCGCGCTGCTGCTCGGGAACCATGAACTGCACCATGCAACCCCACACTCGCGCCAGCGTGAGATCGGGTTTCTTCCCGGTCAGAAGCTGGTACGGAGTTGTCCCTGGCGGCGGCGTCGACCACTCCAAGCAGTTGCGAACCCAGACAGCTTGTCGTAGAGCGAGGTGCCACCAGTGGTGCCGCACGCCCATGTGCAGCAGCATTGTCCTCACGGACTCGACGGCCGTGCGCATCTCCCGCTCAGCCATGCCGTTTTGCTGTGGAGTGTCGGGGCACGTCAGGTCGTGGACGATGCCCTTGCCATCGACGAAGTCAGTGAATTCCTTCCCAAGAAACTCCCCTCCCCGGTCTGAGCGAAGCATAAGCACCGACTTCTTCGCCTGCCGTTCCACCAGCACCAGCCACTTCTGGAACTCCCGCAACACGTCGCTCTTCTTAGCGACCGGCATCACCCACACAAATCGAGTGTGGCGATCCTTCAGCAGCAGGAAGTACAAGCTGCCATCCTTGGTAGCAACCCGAAATGGCCTGCACAAGTCAATGTGCACGACAGCCAGCGCCTCCTCGGCGTCCGAGCCTTTGTCGGGGAAGGTGTGCCGCGCTAGCTTTCCTCCGACGCACGAGACACACAGCGGGTCTGCTCCGGTCGACGAAGTGATGTCGAGCCCAGTAGCAACGCCATGTTTTGCCGAGCTCTTGATCGTGTCGACGCTGACGTGCGCGAGCCTCGCATGCAACCAGTTAGGGGTCGACTTTGTCGCCGAGACAATCGTCCGTAGAGCCACCACCTCGGTCGACTGCGACCGCTTTGGGCAGGGGCGAAGGTCGGTGCAGAGGACTCGTCCGGTGTATCGTGCTCGACCGAGCACTCCCCCGGTCGCGGCGACGAGCAGCATCTCGTCGCCGTCGCCCTTCAGCTGCACTCCGCTCTCCTTCAGCTGGCCAGCAGATAGCAGGTTCGCCTGTACGCCCGGAACGTAGAGTACGTCGGGGATGAGAACCCGCTTTCCAGCTTCCCCTTGCAGAGCGATGGTTCCACGACCCTCAACACGCTGTAGTGCCCCGTTGAATCCACGAACGTGCTTCACGCCGTCGCTCGGCGCCATATCGACGAAGACCGCCTTCGTCCCCATCAGGTGGTGGGAGCAGCCGCTGTCGAGCAGCACTGCCATCGGGTTGGCTTGCACAGCCGCCGCCACCGCCTGGAAGTCCTCGCCAGCCTCCGGTGCCAGCGAGACCGCCGGCTCCACTACGCCGACCATCGAGCACGACGCCTCCCAGTCGCCTCGGCTCTTGCCGCTGGAGTTGTCGACGTCCTTCGTCGATGACGTCTTTCTCGACGTCTGCTTCTCCTTGCGCGGCTTCGCATCTCGACGTGGGCGACGGCTGGTCGATCTACCGCGGCCTCCCTTGGTGTCGTCCTCGTCGCTGTCATCGCGATCGGGACACTTGTAGGAAAGGTGGTCGGGATCGTGGCAGATCCAACACTCCCGCCGTCGACCACCACCTCCGCGGCCCTTGTCCCGCGTCGACCTCTTCTCGTCGACGTCCTCCGCCGACCGCCCACCTCCGCTTGGCTTCCTGCGCTGCCCTTGCTGCTGATTCAGCTTCGTCGGTGCAGCGTAGTTTGCCTGTGGAAGGAACTCCGTGGGTTGTTCGGCCTCCTGCATCGCCTCCTGCGTGCTGAGTCTGGAGGTGCTCTAGGTGTCCCGTCGCGGCGGGAGCCTCTCTCTCCACAGCAGCTTCGTGAGTGGTACTCTCGGCGCTGTCGAGGTGCTGGTTCTGCTGGAGGTGCTGCTGGTGCTGGAGGTGCTGCTGGAGCTTCTGGAGGTGCTGCTGGTGCTAGAGATGCTGCTGGTGCTGGAGCTGCTGGAGGTGCTGCTGGTGCTGGAGGTGCTGCTGGAGCTGCTGGAGGTGCTGCTGGTGCTGGAGCTGCTGGAGGTGCTGCTGGTGCTGGAGCTGCTGGAGCTGCTGGACGTACTGCTAGAGCTGCTGGCGGTGCTGCTGGTACTGGAGGTGCTGCTAGTGCTGGAGCTGCTGGAGCTGCTGGAGGTGCTGCTGGTGCTGGAGCTGCTGGAGCTGCTGGAGGTGCTGCTGGGACTGGAGACCCTGGGGCTGAGGGTACCGGTTCTGTCTCTGCTGTTTCTGGAGGCACTGCGCGGCCGCGGCCGTACTACGTTCCGCTCGTTCAGCAGGTTCTTGGCTCCCTGCCTTCTCCTGGTCCTCCTCCTCCTTTCCTGAGTCCACCGCCTGTCCAGTCTCAGTCGCAGTTGCAGCCGGCCTCTCCACTGCCTGGTCCTTCTTCTTACTCTGGACTGACTAGAGGTCTTACGAAGCGTCGTGCGCCTGAGTCGCGTCCTGTGTCGCCTGAGTCTCGTTCTGAGTCGCCTGTCCGTACTGTTCGCGCTGGTCGTGTTTCGCGTCCGTGTCCTCCTCCTGTCCCTGGCACTCACTCTATGACTCTGCGTCCTTCCACTGCTCCACAGCGTGTCCCTCTGCCGTCTCCTCCTGCGTCCTCTCTTCCTGCCGGTCCGGACCCTGCGTCTGACTCCCTTCGTGCTGCTAGTCCAGCTGTCACGCGTTTTCTGGCCACTGCTGTCACTGACTCTTTGTTTGAGTCCACTGCTGCATCTGCTCTTGTTGCTGAGCTTGTTGACTTTGCTGCAGCCTGTCGCCTAGACTACGCCGCTAGTCTTGTTGCTGAGTCTGCGTCTGCGTCTGTCTGTCCTCCGTCCGTCGGGGGTGAGTGTGCTCTTGGCACGAACGTTCTTGAGGACAGGCAGGAGGAGTTTGAGTGTTTTGCTGCTTCTGTACCTCATCTCGTGTCCATGCTGATTGCCCCTGAGGGAGACCCGGATGAACCAAACATCCCGACCCCGCGCTCTTACGCAGAGGCGATAGAGGGTCCCTACTCCTCTCAATGGCAGGCAGCCATGGACGCCGAGATGGCTTCCTGGAAGTCCACTGGCACCTACGTAGACGAGGTTCCCCCACCTGGGGCGAAGCGGCCGCCGGGTTCTCCGCCTGCCTTCAAGGCGCGTTACGTTGCACGAGGCTTCTGTCAGAATCCCAACCACTAGACCATTGGGATAAAAGGGCTTGTTTCAGTAGCGGGTCAGTGCGCCCATAACCCCCCAGGCTAACAGGCCTGTAACCCCCCCAAGGATCAATCGGGGATCTCACAGTGCAGATCTACTGACACCCCCCACACTGGGAGGCCCAGGACTGAGCACAGCGGCAAGGGCCTACATGTGCATACACCGGGATTCGAACCCGAGACCGCTCTGATACCATGTCAGAATCCCAACCACTAGACCATTGGGATAAAAGGGCTTGTTTCAGTAGCGGGTCAGTGCGCCCATAACCCCCCAGGCTAACAGGCCTGTAACCCCCCCAAGGATCAATCGGGGATCTCACAGTGCAGATCTACTGACAGCTTCAGTCAGCGACAGGGAGTTGACTTCTTTCAGACCTTCTCCCCTACCCCGAAGATGACCACTCTTCGGGTACTGCTGCACGTTGCTGTTCAGCGTGACTACGAGCTCCACTCGCTTGACTTCAGCACAGCCTTCCTACAGGGCAGCCTGCACGAGGAGATCTGGCTGCGCCGCCCACCTGGCTTCACTGGGTCGTTTCCTGCTGGTACCCAATGGAGCCTCCGGCGGCCAGTCTACGGTCTCTGCCAGGCACCCCGTGAGAGGCACGACACACTCAGGACGACTCTTGCTGTTCTTGGTTTTGCTCCTTCCACTTCAGACCCTTCTCTGTTTTTACGCACTAACACTACTCTGCCGCCGTTCTGTCAGAATGTTATATTTGTTTAGCCTGCAGTGGGGTACTCAATAGTGAGTACAGCCCAATCTAGGGTTTCCTATATGTACTCAACTGCCTGCTAGTGCAAACCCTCTTTCCCGTTTCTAACTTTCAACTGATGTTTCCAACACGTTCTACGTTCTCGTGTACGTAGACGACCTTGTCTTTGCTACTGCTGACACTGAGGCACTCGCCCACGTGAAGTCGGAGCTGCAGAAGAGACACACGTGCACAAACTTGGGTTAGCTGACAAGCTATCTTGGCTTGCGGATCACTCGGGACAGAGCACAGCGCACCATTACCTTGACTCAGTCACACATGGTGCAGCAGGTCCTTCAGCGCTTCGGCTTCACGTACTCCTCGCCACAGTCCACTCCTCTGCCTACCGGTCACTCGCTCTCAGCTCCACCTTCCGACGAGTCCGTAGAGCCGAGTGGCCCATATCTAGAGCTTGTGGGCTGCCTCATGTACCTGATGACTTGCACACGACCTGACCTCGCATACCCTCTCAGCCTTCTGGCTCGCTACGTGGCTCCCGGCAGGCACCGAAAGGTGCACTTGGATGCTGCAAAGAGGGTGTTGCGCTACTTGTGCAGTACATCGGGCATGGGGCTCGTGCTTGGAGGACGGACTAGAGTTGTTCTCACTGGTCACGCTGACGCCTCCTGGGTTGACGACTTGGCTACGCAGCGGTCGTTACAGGGTTACACCTTAAGTCTTGGCTCCGGTTCTGTCTCTTGGCGGTCTACCCGCTCTTCTTCTGTTCTCAGCTCCAGTTGTGAGGCTGAGATCTACGCTGGGGCCATGGCTGCACAGGAGCTACGCTGGCTCACCTACCTGCTGACCGACTTGGGAGAGGCGCCTCGTTCTCCTCTATTTCTGTACGTCGACAACAAGGCCATGCTGGCCTTGTGTCAGGAGCACAGACTGGAGCACAGAACGAAGCACATTGCTCTGCGCTACTTCCTTGCTCGAGAGTTGCAGTAGCGTGGCCAGCTTCGTCTTGCTTACGTGGCCTCTGAGGCCAACACTGCTGATGTTTTCACCAAGGCACTTCAGCCTTGTGATCATCAGCGTTTCTGTACTGTGTTGTTCCTTGTACCTACTGTGCCTCACTTGCTTTCTTCTTGACTCTGTTTGTACTGTACTCTTTATACATATACCTGCATGCTTACACTTGCTAGGTTGTGTTCACTGTATTGTTTGTTCTCCTTTATATAACTCTGCATGTGAACTGGCCTTGTGGCCATTTGCTTGTGCTCAGACTGCGTGGTGACTTTGTGATCCACCCTGAGCTTGCTTTGCCTTTCTTGACTGGTCTTGTGACCCTTGTTCTCCCCCACTTTGCCTATGGGGGTGTGTCAAAACATATCTGCTTTAGTCTATCTAGGCTGTAGTGGGGTAGTCAATACAGGGTACAACACTTTTAGGTTTTCATACTTGTACCCATCCACTGCCTAGTTTATCCCATTCCTCTCATTATTCTCACAGTTCGGCCTCGTGCATCGCCTCGTCTTGAAGGATGTAGCTGGTGATGGAGTCCTCGTCGAGGGACTCACGCGTGCCGGGTACCATTATCATCCTCTTCATGAGGTTGTAGCCGCGCGGCAGGCCCTTGACGATATGGAAGATGTAGGACGCCGTCGAGTATTCGGCGCCCGCCATCCGCATCTCAGCGAGGATCCGTCGAGCACGGTTGCAGTAGTCCGTCGCCGACTCCTGCTCACCCATCCGAATGTGTGTCATCTTCTCCTCTAGCTGTGCGATGTACAGGTCATCCCTGATCTGGTACGTCGACAAGATGAATGCCATGCCTGGTGACGAGCATCCAGTCGCTCTCGACAGCTCCTGAGCGCCAGTTGCACCACCGGCGAGCAACACCTCAAGATGACCATGAAGGTGAGCAAGTGAGCCGCACGAAACTCCCCGCGTAGCCCAACATCCTCCACAGGCCGGATTGGCACTGTGCCGTCGGCAAAGCCCTTCAGCCCAGCGACCTCCAGCTGAGGTTCTATCGACTCCCTTCAGGTGATGAGGTCCCGTCGACCTTGCAGCGGTGCGACGGTAATTCGGTCTGGCGAGAACTTGAAGTAGCCATACGTCGATGCAATCCCGCCCGCTGTCACATGCGTCGTCGCCGAGAGTCCTCCACCGCTTCGTAGAGGAGAGTGACGTCGACCATCGTTGTCGGCACGTGAGCTGCCTGCAGTCGCCGTCGACCGCTGCACTCGCGCCTGACTCCTGTCGACGCCACCGTCGACCTTGAGCACTCCTGACTCCTCTCTGCTTCGTGCCATCGTTTCCGCTGACTCGTGCACCGACGTCGACCTCGTCGTCGACACCATCTTCGTTTCGCACCGGTCGAGGAGAAACAGGACGGGAAAGGTGTTCCGTCGCCCACTGCGACCAGATGCCCAATTCGACGATCAGCTAGGGGATCGTCCCGTACTCGCCATCTGTGTGGCGTTTCCTCGCATCAGGCAAGCGTGCCTCCAGGGTGTCCGCTACGCCCGCATTAGCTACGGGGTCGACCATGGTGACTATCGCTGCTGCCAGTCTACAAACGACTTAGTAGGTGCAAAAGTCGGCTCCTATCTGAAGGTCGCGTGTTCGGTCTACGTTCACCGCACCATGATGAGATTCACTCTACAACGGTGGTGAGCTAGACTACGAGGTTGGCACAAACTACTAGGAGTGATGGTAGCTTTGCCTAGTTCCTTAGTGCTTGCACAATCACGGGAGAAATCGGCAAGAGTTTCCACTAGCAAAGTTCGAATTACAGAATTGTTCAACAAGCAATAGCAACAATGACTACATCAGGCACCTAGCAACTCTGCAGCAAGTCTGGTCGACAGACAGCACAGCATGGTCGACCGCCTGCCAGCGTTGCGTATAGGAGCCGCGCCAGCACTGCAGAAAGGCGACCTGCCAACACAACAGGTCGACGGTGTGCCAACGCTGCAGTAGAATGGCTGTCCAGCGTTGCCCCGTGGAAGATAGCAGTGCGCTCGCAGATGCGCGCAGACGATTGGCCCGACTGGCGCCGTTGTGCATGCGTCGGCTGTTTTCTGCACCTGACGAGCCACACTGACTTCGGGATACCAACCCGAAGTCGCCTTCGCCATCGCAACCTCGACGACGTTTGCGTGCTTCCGCAAAACTCGCCGAGCAGGTTACCTGGTCGACCTGGACAACCCCAAGTGCCTTTGGTCGACCACAGCTCCTGTCGAGCTACCCCTTTGGTCGACGGACCCCTTCCGTCGACCAGAACTGTCAACTGTTGTCGACGAGCTCCCCTTGTCGACCGCTACCGACTTCTCAGGTCGACGGACTGCTCCGTCGACCTCCCAGTCGGAATGCAGGTCGTCGGACTGTTCCGTCGACCTCCCGGTCGAACTGCCCCTCCTGGTCGACGTCCCACCCTTCGCCCAGACCAGTCAGTTGCAGCTGTCGAGCTCCTTGGTCGACAGCAATACCACAGCGGTCCCCTGCAGCTCAACGAAGCCTGTCGAGCAGCTCTCCTACTGTGGATGGTCGGTTGCTACTCCCGTACATCTGACCAAGTCGTCGGCGTTGCCCAAGCGAGGGCGGGGCCAACACTTCACTTCAGTTAACAGTTCCCCCGTCTCGGGCGAACATAGTCGATGGCATGTGGATTTTCAGGGTGAAGCGGCCGTCGGGTTCTCCGCCTGCCTTCAAGGCGCGTTACGTTGCTAGAGGCTTTAGTCAGCGACAGGGGGTCGACTACTTCCTGACCTTCTCCCCCACCCCGAATATGACTACTCTTCGGGTGTTGCTGCACGTTGATGCTCAGCATGACTACGAGTTACACCCTTTGGACTTCATTACAAATTTCTTACAGGGCAGCCTGCACGAGGAGATCGGGCTGCGCCGCCCACCTGGCTTCACTGGGTCGTTTCCTCCAGGTACCAAGTGGAGCCTCCGACGGCCAGTCTACGGTCTCCGCCAGGCGCCTCGCAAGTGGCACGACACAGTGAGGACTACACTTGCGGCTCTGGGGTTTACTCCTTCTACTGCTGACCCGTCGCTGTTTCTACGCACCGACACGTCGCTGCCGCCGTTCTACGTCCTCGTGTACGTCGACGACCTTGTCTTTGCCACTGCTAATACTGAGGCAGTGACCCTTGTAAAGTCGGAGGTGCAGAAGAGACACACCTGCACTGACCTGGGTGAACTGCGCAGCTATCTTGGCTTGCAGATCACCCGGGACAGAGCACGGCGCACCATCACACTGACTCAGTCACACATGGTGCACCAGGTCCTTCAGCGCTTCGGCTTCCAGTTCTCCTCGCCACAGCCCACTCCTCTGTCTACCAGCCACTCGCTCTTAGCTCCACCTTCGGACGAGTCCGTAGAGCCGAGTGGTCCGTACCCAGAGCTTGTGGGTTGCCTCATGTACCTGATGACGTGCACACGACCTGACCTCACGTACCCTCTCAGCCTCCTGGCTCGCTACGTGGCTCCCGGTAGGCACCGAAAGGTGCACTGGGATGCTGCGAAGAGGGTATTGCGTTAGTTGTGCAGTACGTCGGGCATGGGGCTCGTGCTTGGAGGACGGGGTCCAGTTGTCCTCACTAGTCACGCAGACGCTTCTTAGGTTGACGACTCAGCTACGCAGCGGTCGTCACAGGGTTACACCTTCAGCCTCGGTTCCGGCTCTGTTTCCTGGCGGTCTACGCGCTCGTCTTCGGTTCTCAGCTCCATTTGTGAGGCTGAGATCTACGACGGGGCCATGGCTGCACAGGAGCTACGCTGGCTCACCTACCTGCTGACTGACTTGGGAGAGCTGCCTCGTTCGCCTCCAGTTCTGTACGTACACAACAAGGCCATGATTGCCTTGTGTCAGGAGCACAGACTGGAGCACAGAACGAAGCACATCGCTCTGCGATACTTCCTTGCTCGAGAGTTGCAGCATCATGGCCAGCTTCGTCTTGCGTACGTGGCCACTAGGGCCAACACTTTTGATATATTCACCAAGGCACTTCCGCCTGGTGATCATCAGCACTTCTCTACTGTGTTAGGCCTTGTGCCTACTTTGCCTCACTTGCTCACTGCGTAACTTTGCTTGTACTGTGATCTATAAATATACCTGCATACTTACACTTGCTAGGGTATGATCACTGTATTGTCTGTTCTCATTTATATAACTCTGCATGTGAACTGGCCTTGTGGCCCTTTGCTTGTGCTCGGACTGTGTGGTGACTTTGTGATCCACCCTGAGCTTGCTTTTATTTTCTCGACAGGTCTTGTGACCACTTGTTCTCCCCCACTTTGCCTATGGGGGTGTGTCAGAATGTTATAGTGCTTACAATTGTGTAGGCTATAGTGGGGTGGCCCATACGGGGTACAACCCAATTAGGGTTAGTACTTGTTCCCAACTGTTTCATAGTTCATTCATTCTTGTTCGTTAGTTTAACAGCCACCTTAGTTCGCCGATGTTTTCGGAGGTGGCAATGCGGTTGTTCCTTGAGTCGCTCTTAGACCATGTTGCGATCATAAAGTAGATCGTGCCTAGGATCAGCTCAGGAAGGTTGGCATAGATTTTGAGTGTTGCAGCGGAATATGTTGACCTCAGGTCAGTGTGGATTTAAAATGACTGAGATGGTAAAAACATGCAAATACATTCGTATAAATTATAGTACAGGGGAATACGAAACGACCTAGTTAGCCATGTACTGTAAGGGGTACATTTCATTATGACAACGAATTTTCACCGTGCGACTCCAGACGGTTACGGGTTGTTCTGACAGAATCCTTGCCACTGCTACTGCTTGATGTTGTCCGCCCTGACGGTTCATATGCTTTGTAACCGTACGCAACTCTTCGCGTCGTTCCGCCACTTCGTCTTCGTTATCCTTACTGTGTGAATCGGTTTCTATTGTTAGGAGTGCACAGTTCCCTTTCTCCATTTACTATTCGTAACACCGAGGCTGCTCCGCGTCTCCTTCGGCTTTCCAATCGCCAAACCTGCACCCAACCTCGTTTTCCCGACATTCCCTCCTAGATAGGGTAGGCACTATATTAGCGCGTGCTTTCATTGTATTATCACTTCATTGAGTCACACTCTCGTTATTCGTTATTCCGCATACTCTCTTTAACAACTCGTAACAGCGACATTGCACCCGTAACATTTCCTTACACACTACCATTAGTGCTGGTAACATAAGATCCCCGTTAGAGGCGCATGCACCTGCGTTTATAATGCCTCATTTCCTCCAGCGCATTTTGGAGCCAATAGTTGCACTCGATTTGGTCTTCATCCCAGCTGATGCGCCAAATGATTTCGGGGTGGACGTTCGCATCGTACCGCGGTCGTCTTCATTCTCCCAGAATGAACTGATTGCTTTCCAGGACCCACCATGACCTGAAAATTTTGGTTTTTCTCCTGCCCAAACAATTCAATCTTTCAACGCCGCCGGCACTTTCACCAGTTTCTCTCCACATCTCCATCGTCATTCCCCACGATTCATGAGTGCTTTGTGTTCGACCCCCCCGTGCACTCACCTCATCACCCTTTTCTTTTTTGTTTCGTCAAGCCGGCTTTTCTCTTCTGCCCCTTCGTGTTAACTCCCTACTCCCCTCCCATAGTCTCTGCAAACTCGTCCCCTCCCCCTCTGAATTATGGTAAGTTTCGGCACTGTTCGCTGGGCCAACCACCAGTATCAGACAGTTTTGGCTCAGAAGTGTACTTTAAAAGCCTCCGACGGGAATTTGCTGGATTAAGATGGCGTTCCCACGGTTTGGACAAGACGTGAGTCTGCCCACGCGGCTCGTAATTTGGCGGGATGGTTTCCATGGTGGGGTACTTCCCCACTTTTGACATCAAAGTGTTTTATGCCCAGAATTCGCAATCCCGGCGACAATCTCGCCTCCAAAATTAATGCTGGACCTCGCTACGGTCGGCGAAAATTAATGCTGGACCTCGCTACGATTGGCAAAGTTTCGCCAACCGTAGCGAGGTCCAGCATTAATTTTCAGGTGTATTTTCTCAAGTAGTTCTGTTTGTTCGAGCGTGGATTTGACTTTGGTTTCTGTACGGGAAGAGGGTTTCTTCTCCATTTTTGAAACGCTTTCGCCCCAAAAGTGATTCGCTACCCTGCCCTTCGAGTGCACTTCACACCGTGGTTTGCGGATGTTATCGTCAGACATCCGATTGGGTAACCATGATGGATCTTACGACGCAGATTGTTTGCACAATGGTGTCCAGACCTGGAGTCGCGACCATTCAAATTTTACAACATTGGAAATTTGCGAGCCGCGTGGGCAGACTCACACTTATCCAAACCCTGGGAACACCCCTGAGCTTGGTTGCCGAATCAGTGCGACCAAACCAAATAGACCAGCCTCGTTCCGAAGCAGTGAGGTAACTCAAAGAGCGAAGCCTGCTCATGTCCAGGTTCCCGGAGTGTACCCTCAGCAAAACATTCCTCACTCTGGCCGGGTAGGACCACACTCGAACACCCCTCTCCTACTTACACATTCTGCGAATGCGCAGTTCTGCCCACCTCGCGCAACATCCCCTTATCACTCTCAACGAGGCAGGGCCTTTCCCCTCACGGGCCCCCGCCTCCTGCAGCCTCATTTTTGGGTCCCCCGTCCCCTTCTGCTTGCTCCAACTTGGATTGGACACGCATAGGCGCCGCCTCATTCGCCACAATTTATCACCTCTCCGCTTCCAGCAGCAGCACCATCTTCCGCCACTCCCAGGGCATCGTTGTATTGATTGAAGGCCAGACATGCACCTTCCCAGCTCCCTCAGGCCGGCCTTCGTCTCAACACCTACTTCCTCTCTTCGGCCAGCCTTTGTCTCAAGCCACGCACACACTCACACACACACGCACTTATTTCATTCGGGTTTCCTCCTTGGAAAGCCTGAAGCCCACATGGACACTCAGTCTGTCATCACCGCAGAAGCATGGCCCATATCACCATCGCTTCTCGTCGCGATACTCGCAGCCGTCGCGCTAGTCGTCTCGACCTCGTTGCTCTCCTTCCTCCGCCGTCGATCCCCCTTACCTCCGGGCCCTTCCCCATGGCCCATCCTCGGCAACCTCCCCCAACTAGGTCTCCTGCCGCACCGCGCCCTGGCGAAGCTGGCGGACAGGTACGGCCCGATCATGACTATCTGGTTCGGTTCCACGCCGACATTGATCGTCTCGTCGCCGGAGGTCGCTTGCGACGTGATGAAAACGAACGATAAGCTCTGCTCGTCCCGCCCGGTGCTTAAAACGGTGGCGATTTTCTCTTTAGACGGCCAGAACATCGCGTTTTCGCCAGACAATGATCATTGGCGAAAGATGCGACGGCTGGCGACGCTCCACCTTCTGTCTGCGAAGAAACTGCAGGAAAGCCTTCCCGTGCGAGAGGAAGAGATTCGCGGCATGCTCGACGCGATTGCTGTTGACGCAGCTACTACTGCGGATGTGACCAAAGGTGGTAAACCCGCCGCTCCGGCTGATGACGGGATAGAAGTGCGAAGGTACTTGACTCGCGCAACGCTCAACAACATTTTGCGCCTCACTGTCGGGAAGCGCTTTTGCTATTCCTCCATTCGCGGCGCGGCCGACGTCTCGTCGAAGGCGATTCTCGAGGCGGCGATGAAGATCGACTGGAACGAACGCATCGCCGCAATAACCGGCGAAAAATGCGGCGGGATCCGCGGCGATGCGGCCGAGGCGGCTGCAGCTCCAGCTACGGGGTCTGCAGCGGAGAAGAAGGAAGGAGAGATGCTGATTGCTCTAATCGAGGAGGGTTTCTCTCTCGCGGGATCGTTCAATCTCGCGGATTACGTGCCGTGGCTGGGCGCCGGCGGCGACCCGCTGGGCATGTACACGCGCGCGAAGCGCGCCACGCCACAGCTGCACGGATTCATGCGCTCGTGCATCGAGGAGCGACGCCAGCTCGCGGCGCGGAAAGAAGAAAAGGAATTCGAAACCACGCTTGTCGATGTGTTGCTGGAGATGGAAGGTGACGGGGAGGATGAGATCAATAAAACTGAGCTTCTCATGCTCGCTCTCGACATGATGCTGGCGGGAACCGATTCCACCTCCAAGACGGTGGAGTGGACGCTCGCTGAGCTGGTGCAGCACCCGGACGTGCTG
Organism: Closterium sp. Naga37s-1; assembly: GCA_947471745.1. Classification (NCBI taxonomy): domain Eukaryota; kingdom Viridiplantae; phylum Streptophyta; class Zygnematophyceae; order Desmidiales; family Closteriaceae; genus Closterium; species Closterium sp. Naga37s-1. Next base: position 1,937,639 of record CANJKZ010000717.1, on the reverse strand, counting down.
GAAAGGCTCCGTGCTGAGGTGGATGCGGCGTATGCCAAGTCAGCAAGTGCGGCCGCCGAAACTGGGGCGCCAGGAGGAGAATCTGGTCTCATGGTCTCGCTTCCGGTACAGGAGATGCCGTATCTGCAGGCTGTGTTGAAAGAACAATTTAGGCATCACCCCGTCACTCCACTCTTCTTTCCGCGCCTGACAACTGGCAGCGTAACCTTAGGGGGTTACAACATTCCTCCCAATACCATGATCAATATCAACTACTGGGCTCTTGCGCACGATCCAACGGTCTGGATCAACCCGCACAAATTCGATCCCTCCAGGTTTCTTGACCCTGCTGCCCCTGACATGCTCGGGCAACATTTCAGCCTGCTGCCCTTTGGGTCGGGCAGGCGCGGCTGCCTCGGGAAGACCCTGGGAATCGACATGTCTGCCCGCCTGCTGGCGAATCTTGTTAGACGGTTTGATTTTGAGCTGCCCGAAGAGGCGAGGGCAGCTGGAGGGGTGGACATGACGGAAACTTTGGGGCTGTCCATGACTCTTGTTAAGCCTCTCAGGCTTGTAGTGAGGGAGAGAAAGGCAGTGGCTGGGCCAGTGGTGGCAGCTGCAGATGCTTGAGCTGGAAGGGGTGCTCTGGTAAGGGGTTGAGCTGGAGGGGAGGGGGAAGGGGAGGGAAGGGGAAGAGGAGGGGGGAGAGGAGGGGTTGGAGGGGGGGAGGTGGGTGGGGGAACAGAAGGGGCTGGAAGAGGGGAAGTGGGTGGCGGAAGATGAGGGTCTGGATTTGGGGAGGTGGGGGGAAAGAGGAGGGGCTGGAGGAAGGGAAGTGGGTGGAGGAAGAGGAGGGGTTGGAGAGGGGAAGAGGAGGAGGGTGCAACTTGCAAGGCTATTTCAGTCAACGCCTTTCGTCAGATCCTTGATTGGCAGTGCGATTTGTTAACTTTGCCGAAACAGATTCTCGCTTGATTCTCGCATGGTAATTCAGTCCAAGAGGGGTTGTCTTGCACGTCCTGCTTCTTATGTCTACTTGTACACCTGACGCCCACTACAGTCACACCATCTTTTTCGGCAGGTGTCGCTCATTTCGCAGCGGGCAAAACGGGATAAGCTACGCACACGTCAGTAACGCGTTAGGCGTTTCTAGTGTTCTGGGGGCTGGTGGGCGGTGTTGTTGTGTTCGTCTGAATCTGGTTACCTGCATTACTGTACATCTCTCCATGTTCCCGTCAGGGTTTTTTTTTGGATTTTCGCTACTCGGATTTTCAGAGTCGGTTTTTTGGGAACTCTGAAATTCAGGGTTGATGTAAGGAAAATGCATTTTCGTTACTTCGCGTCCCTGCTCAGCGCGTATACCACTGTTCCCGCCAACAGCACCCCACAATATTCCGTTACCACTCGCGACATTCGCCTCGACACCATTCCCGCCACTGTTCACGATGCGACCCAACCTCACGGTTCGGTTGGTAACCTGCGCTCCGGACCTCCGCCTCGACAGTCCCCAACCTTGGCACCAGGCCCGTCGCGCACCCCAAATTCCCACGTTACCGTTACCACCATAGCTTCGCTAAATAGTCTTCGCTTAATCCTTCGCTCATTGTATTCTTTTGCCTCGATAGTGCAATCTTCGTTCGATCACTCAATTGCACTCGTAACACTTGGTTATCAGAGCCTACGATCTTCTCTCGGACCGCACCCACACCTTCGTTTCCCACTATCTCAATTTTGGGGGGGGGGGGGGGGGGGGGGGGGTAGACGTCTCTCAGCGACCACGCACCGCCGCTCGTAGTGCTCTCTCGTAAGCACGCACGGCCACGACCGAGGCTCTCGCTGAGCTCGCCCGACACCCCCGCCATGGCAGAACTTAATGTCGCAACACTGACGCAAGAACAACTCGACCGTCTCATACGCCAACTTGAAGACTCGGCCCTCGAAATCGCCACACTCACGGCGGAACGCGACTCCGCTCGACAGCAATCGACAGAGAATGCCCCAGCACCCACAAATGCACCTGCACAATCGGAGGAGCCGATCATCGTCTCGTCGACACACCGACACAGAACGATAGCGTGGGACAGCACTCAGGCGTAGCCAGTGAGGGCGCCGCTCACTCAATGCCTGGCATGGAGAGAAACAGGGCCGCACCAAGCCCCCGGGAGCCTCGTGAAGCTCGTCGGCACGTGGAATTCGCAACGACAAGTGGCGAATACGCCGTCACGGCACCAATGCCACTCAAGCCTCAGCGCCTGCCCTATTTCGACCCGAGCCAACGTGGAGGTCCGACGGTTCAATCGTGGGTCTTCACGATGAATGTTTTCTTCGACGCGAACTACGTCGAGTCGGACGCACCGAAGATTCGCTACGCTGTTTCGCTGCTGAGGGGCCCTGCCATGGACTGGTGGCAAGTCATCGTGACGTCGCCACGCGCCTATGAGCCACCGTCGCAAGAAGACGGGCCCACGGGCCCAGCCGTCACCTGGAGTTCATTGTGCGAGACAGCCCAGTACAGCACGTGGGATGCGTGGTGCGCAGGGCTTCGGGCGCGTTTCGAGCCGGTTGCAGCTTCGATTTCGGCACGTCAGAAGCTGCGCACTTGGCGGCAGCTCGGATCGGTTCAAGACTACACGAGCGGATTTCTCGCATTATGCGAGCAAGTCGGCTATATGCACGAAGCGGAGTGGGTGGACCGTTACGTCGGAGGGCTAAAGCCGGACATCTCGCACAAAATTATGCTACGCGGGCTCTCAAATTTCAACGAGATCCTCGCGCTCGCCGAGAAAATCGACATCCTACGACGACCGAGACCGGGGTCCTATTACGGACAACGTCCTCGGGGACCGATCGAGCACGCCACCGTACATGCCGTTGCGACAAATGCAGCTGCCGTACCGTTTAAGGGGCGCTGCTTTGCTTGCAATAGGCTGGGCCATCGCAAGAGTGAATGTCCAGAGGAGCTAAGGCGCTGTGGAACAGAGCAGGGGCGAGAGTCTCAGAGGCCGGGAAACGCCAGCAGTCAGTAGAAGCTGGGCCAACTACTGACGAGACTACCTGCTCGCCCAACTTCACCGACCCTCACCGAGTCACAGTACCGATTCACGCTATCGATCGGGCTTGGACGAATAAGGAGGGTACAGCGACGGATTGCCCAGTATTGATTCACGGGAAAATACAGGGAGCAGCAGTGAAGATTTTTATAGACGGAGGCGCAAGCCACTGTCAAACATTATATATGTTGTATTTGTGTAGGCTACAGTGGGTTAGCCTTTAGGGGGTACACAATTCTAGGGTTAGGTACTTGTACTCCCTTTCCTTTCCAGTCCAACACTTCTTCTTTCTAACATGGTATTAAGAGCGTAGGTTTAGACCTAGGATCGCTCCTTAGGGCCCACCGTTCCGTTCGAAGCGCCCTCGAGCGCCTTTCTCCTAGTGCGCCCTCGTGCGCCTCGCTGTCTCCTACTGCCCGTGCGCAGCTCAGCAGAGCCGCACGCGGCCCTTTTTTTTTTTTTTTTTTTTTTTTTTTTTTTTTTTTTTCTCGCGTGCGTCGCCCCCTAGCAGCCCGCGCGCGGCGTTTTCTGCGAGCGCGCCGCCCGTTAGCCGCCCACGCTGCCACGCGCCGCCCGCTAGCAGTCCGTCGACGGGCCCTCCTGGCCGCGCGTAGCCCGCTAACGACCGGCAGCCCCGCCCGTAGGCCGCGCCGCCGCCCTCTAGGCCGCCCACGTGCTAGTCAGGCCCACGCAAGGCCACGGCCCGCCCGCTACAGCCGCCCGTGTGCACGCCCCCCCCCGTCGCGCACTGCCCCGTAGCCCGGCCCGAGCCGAACCGCGCCGCCCGAACCGAGACGCGCCGCCCGAACCGAGCCGCGCCGCCCGAACCGAGCCGCGCCGCCTAGGCACAGCCGTGCCGCCCTACTGTTCCTACTACTGCAGTTCCTACTACTACTGCCACTGCAACTATGGCTAGTCCTTCTGTGCTAGCTTTCGATGCTGAGGGCCGCCCACTGAAGTTTGAGATCTGGCTCGATGACTTACACCTATTCCTCCAGCTCACTGCCAAGGAGGATATCTCACTGTACGATCACGCGCTAGGCCATGCTACTGCCCCTGCTGCTACAGCTGACAGTACTGCCCGCTCACAGTGGCAGACTCGTGACGCTCACGCTCGCTTCGCTATTCGCAACTCCCTGCCGGTAGATGAGCGCGAGCACTTTGGTCAGCACAAAACTGCGCAGGCACTGTACACTGCTGTAGTTGCACGCTACTCCTCACCTGCCTCTGCTGCGCTAGGCCGTCTCTCGCTCCCCTACCTGTTCCTAGACCCGTCAGCTTTCTCCACAGTCTCTGACCTCATCACGCACCTCCGCACTAGTGAGGCCCGCTTCCGTGCTGTTATGCCCGCTGAGTTTCTTGACAAGAACCCCCCCCGCTCTGGCTCACTCTCTACCACCTAGTCACTCGCCTCCCTGACACTCTGCGTTCAGTCAGGGACCACTTCCTAGCTCGCTGCCCCACTGAGCTCACCATTGACCTCCTCGAGAAGGAACTGCTTGCAGCCGAGGCTAGCATAGTCGCTGTAGGTGCCTCTCGTGGCGACCCCCGCACCCCTTTCTTCGAGGGGTGTTCCCCTTCCCCCCTTCTCCCCTCTGTCGCCTCTGCTGCTGCTGTCGACCTAGTTGGTACTGAGCAGGTCGGAACTGCGTCCGCTCCGAGCTGGCGCCGCAGCGGCAAGGGCAAAGGGGGCAAGGGAGGTGGAGGTGACGGCGGGGGAGGCGGTGGTGGGGGTGGTGGCGGCGGTGGCTGTGGTGGCGGGGCTGGAGGGGCTAGTGGCGGCGGTGGGGGTGGTGGCGGCAGCGGCGGGGGAGGTGGCAGGGGCGGGGGCGGTGGTGGTGGCGGCGGTGGACGCGGAGGCGGCAGGGGCGGTGGTGGACGGGGTGGCAACGTCGGAGGTGGTGGTCGTGGAGGCGCTGGCGGTGGCCAGAGCCAGCAGCCGACTCCGTCGCCCCAGGAGCTTCGTGAGTGGTACTCTCAGCACGGGGGGGGGGGTGGACTTAGCTGCACGTACGTCATCCGCACAGGTGACCGCACTGGTCAGACGTGTGGGAGGGCGCACACCACGCAGCGCTGCTTCTCCCGCCTCGACGACGCTTGGCGTACTCAGTTCCCTGCTGCCACTGAGCTGCCCCGCTGGGCTGATCTGATGAAGAAAAACATTGATATCTATGCTCTAGACTTTGATGCTATTCTCACTGCCATGTATGTGTTGTCTACTAGTGGAGAGGGTGCTCAGTACCTGCGTGTTCCGCCCGACCCGGGCATTCGGACCAGTGAGGCTGCCGCTCTAGGTGCTAGTGCGTCTGTTGCCCTAGGTGCTGGTGAGGCTGCCGCTCCAGGTACTCCCGTGTCTCCTGCCCCAGGTACTGGTGAGGCTACTGCTCTAGGTGCTCGTGAGTCTGCGCCCCCTGGTACTGAGTCTACTGAGGCACTGCACACCTTCACACTGGACTTAGGTGCTTCTCGCTGTTTCTTTCGTGACCGCACTGCCCTTGAGCAGCTTGCTCGGCCAGTTGCTGTCTCCCTTGCTGACCCCTCTGGGGGTCCGGTCATTGCGACCTCCTCCACTGTCCTTCCTTGTCCTGCGGTTCCGTCGGGCACACTGTCAGGTCTCCACCTCCCCTCGTTCTCTACGAACTTGGTGGCGGGTTGTGCGCTCCAGGACGGGGGTGTCCACCAGTTCACCCCTGCCTACGAGCGCGTGACACACTGCACGTGTGCTCGGACGGGCTGTCACCTGGCTACCTTCACTCGGCAGCCGGGGTCGGACCTGTAGACACTGACCACTGAGTCCCCTCAGGTAGCTGCGTCTGCGTCTACTTCAGGTCAGCTGTCTGCCCCCTGCTCGTGTCGCTCTCTAGCACACGAGACCGTCCTCTGGCACCACCGCCTTGGTCACCCGTCAGTGCAGCGCCTTCGTGCCATGCACAAACGGTACCTTGTCTCTGGTCTTCCCAGGGTTCTCCCTCCCCTCCCACCCTCGCCTTCTCCTCCCTGTCTTCCCTGTGTTGAGGGGCGGCAGCGCGCCGCTCCTCACTCCTCCTCGTTTCCCCCGACGACTGCTCCCTTGCAGACGCTCCACATGGACGTGTGGGGCCCAGCCCGCGTCCGTGGACAGGGTCAGGAGAGGTACTTCCTGATCGTTGTTGACGACTACTCGCGCTACACCACGGTCTTCCCCTTGCGCACCAAGGGTGAGGTCCCTGATGTCTTGATCCCTTGGATCCACGCTTCTCGTCTCCAGCTCAGTGAGCGTTTCCACTCGGACTTTCCTGTCCTGCGTTTGCACTCTGACAGAGGTGGTGAGTTCTCCTCCGACCTCTTGGCAGCCTACTGTGCGGAGCACGGCATCCGCCAGTCGTTCACGCTTCCGGCCTCTCCACAGCAGAATGGGGTTGCTGAGCGCCGCATTGGCTTGGTCATGGAGGTCGCTCGTACCTCCTTGATCCATGCGGCTGCCCCCCACATTCTGTGGCCGTTTGCGGTCCGATACGCTGCGCATCAGCTCAACCTCTGGCCCCGTGTCTCCTTGCCGGAGACTTCCCCGACACTGCGTTGGACGGGAGAGGTTGGCGATGCGTCGCGTTTTCAGGTCTGGGGTTCTCGAGCTTTTGTTCGCGATACGTCCGCGGACAAGCTCTCCTCCCGCGCTGTTCCTTGTGTCTTCCTTGGCTTTGTCCCGGACGCGTCTGGTTGGCAGTTTTACCACGCCACCTCGCGCCTTGTCCTGCCCTCTCAGGACGTCACTTTTGACGAGTCCGTGCCCTACTACCGCCTCTTCCCCTACCGCACTGCCCCGCTCCCCCCCCGCCTCTCTTCCTCGCGCCAGGTGCTGCTGTGGTAGACCCCCTCCCCCCTTAGGGTGCCGCTCCCTCAGGTGTGTCCCAGGTAGACCCGGTTGAGCCTGTCGAGGTAGCTGTCGACTCTCGTCCTGCTAGGGGTGCTGAGCCTGAGCGAGCGGAGCCTGAGCGTGCGGAGCCTGGGGGTGCGGAGCCTGGGGGTGCGGAGCCTGGGGGTGCTGAGCCTGGGGGTACGGAGCCTGGGGGTGCGGAGTCTGGGGGTGCTGAGCCTGGGGGTGCGGAGCCTGCGGGTGCTGAGTCTGGGGGTGCTGAGCCTGGGTGTGCTACGTCTGAGGGTGCTGAGACTGAGCGTGCTTCACTTGGAGGATCTCTCTCCTCACAGCAGCTACGAGAGTGGTACTTACAGTACTGCAGCCTCAGGAGGGGTGCTTCTCGAGCTAGGAGTGCTGCTGGAGCTGGTGCTAGTGCTTCCCCTCCTAGGCGGGAGCTGCCCTCTCCCCAGCGGCTCCGAGAGTGGTACACTCGGCGCTGCAGTCTCCGGAGTGGCGCTCCTAGTGCCGCGGACCCTGGTGCTGGAGGTGCTGCTGCTGCTGGCGGTGCTGCTGGTGCTGGAGCTGCTGGAGGTGCTGCTGCTGGCGGTGCTGCTGGCGCTGCTGGAGGTGCTGCTGGTGCTGGTGCTGCTGGAGCTGCTGGAGGTGCTGCTGCTGCTGGCGGTGCTGCTGGCGCTGCTGGAGGTGCTGCTGGTGCTGGTGCTGCTGGAGCTGCTGGAGCCGCTGGTCTTGGGGGTGCTCGTACTGGAGGTACTGGAGCTGCTGGGACTGGGCCTGCTGAGGGGGTTGTCGCTGGAGGTGCTGAGCGGCCGCGGCCGTACTACGTTCTGCTCCTTCAGCAGGTTCTTAGTCTCCCGCCCTCTACTGGTCCTTCTCCTCCCCTACTGAGTCCACCGCCTGTCCAGTCGCAGTCACAGTTACAGCCAGCCTCTCCACTGCCTGGTCCTTCTCCTTACGCTGAGCCGACGGGAGGTCTTACGGAGCGTCGTGAGCCTGAGTCTCGTCCTCCGTCGCCTGAGTCTCGTCCAGCGTCGCCTGAGTCGCGTCCAGAGTCACCTGTCCGTGCTGTCCGCGCTGGTCGTCGTGCTCCGCATGAGCGACCTCCTCCTGTCCCTGGCACTCACTATATGACTCTGCGTCCTTCCACTGCTCCACAGCGTGTCCCTCTGCCGTCTCCTCCTGCGTCCTCTCTTCCTGCTCTTGCTGACCCGGAGTGTGACTCTCTTCGTGCTGCCAGTCCTACTGTCACGCGTCTCCTTGCCACTGTTGTCACTGACCCTTCCTTCGAGTCCTCTGCTGCGTCTGCTCTAGTCGCTGAGCTTGTTGACTTTGCTGCCGCCTGTCGTCTAGACTACGCCGCTAGCCTTGTTGCTGAGTCTGAGTCTGTCTGTCCTCCGTCCGTCGGGGGTGAGTGTGCTCTTGGCACGGACGTCCTTGAGGACAGACAGGAGGAGTTTGAGTGCTTTGCCGCTGCTTTGCCTCATCTCGTGTCCATGCTAGTTGCCCCTGAGGGAGACCCGGATGCACCATGTCAAACATTATATATGTTGTATTTGTGTAGGCTACAGTGGGTTAGCCTTTAGGGGGTACACAATTCTAGGGTTAGGTACTTGTACTCCCTTTCCTTTCTAGTCCAACACTTCTTCTTTCTAACATGGTATTAAGAGCGTAGGTTTAGACCTAGGATCGCTCCTTAGGGCCCACCGTTCCGTTCGAAGCGCCCTCGAGCGCCTTTCTCCTAGTGCGCCCTCGTGCGCCTCGCTGTCTCCTACTGCCCGTGCGCAGCTCAGTAGAGCCGCACGCGGCCTTTTTTTTTCTCGCGTGCGTCGCCCCCTAGCAGCCCGCGCGCGGCGTTTCCTACGAGCGCGCCGCCCGTTAGCCTCCCACGCTGCCACGCGCCGCCCGCTAGCAGCCCGTCGACGGGCCCTTCTGGCCGCGCGTAGCCCGCTAACGACCGGCAGCCCCGCCCGTAGGCCGTGCCGCCGCCCTCTAGGCCGCCCACGTACTAGTCAGGCCCACGCAAGGCCACGGCCCGCCCGCTACAGCCGCCCGTGTGCACGCCCCCCCCCCCCCGTCGCGCACTGCCCCGTAGCCCGGCCCGAGCCGAACCGCGCCGCCCGAACTGAGCCGCGCCGCCCGAACCGAGCCGCGCCGCCCGAACCGAGCCGCGCCGCCCGAACCGAGCCGCGCCGCCTAGGCAGAGCCGTGCCGCCCTACTCGTTCCTACTACTGCAGTTCCTACTACTACTGCCACTGCAACTATGGCTAGTCCTTCTGTGCTAGCTTTCGATGCTGAGGGCCGCCCACTGAAGTTTGAGATCTGGCTCGATGACTTACACCTATTCCTCCAGCTCACTGCCAAGGAGGATATCTCACTGTACGATCACGCGCTAGGCCATGCTACTGCCCCTGCTGCTACAGCTGACAGTACTGCCCGCTCACAGTGGCAGACTCGTGACGCTCACGCTCGCTTCGCTATTCGCAATTCCCTGCCGGTAGATGAACGCGAGCACTTTGGCCAGCACAAAACTGCGCAGGCACTGTACACTGCTGCAGTTGCACGCTACTCCTCACCTGCCACTGCTGCACTAGGCCGTCTCTCGCTCCCCTACCTGTTCCCAGACCTGTCAGCTTTCTCCACAGTCTCTGACCTCATCACGCACCTCCGCACTAGTGAGGCCCGCTTCCGTGCTGCTATGCCCGCTGAGTTTCTTGATAAGAACCCCCCCCCGCTCTGGCTCACTCTCTACCACCTAGTCACTCGCCTCCCTGACACTCTGCGTTCAGTCAGGGACCACTTCCTAGCTCGCTGCCCCACTGAGCTCACCATTGACCTCCTCGAGAAGGAACTGCTTGCAGCCGAGGCTAGCATAGTCGCTGTAGGTGCCTCTCGTGGCGACCCCCGCACCCCTTTCTTCGAGGGGTGTTCCCCTTCCCCCCTTCTCCCCTCTGTCGCCTCTGCTGCTGCTGTCGACCTAGTTGGTACTGAGCAGGTCGGAACTGCGTCCGCTCCGAGCTGGCGCCGCAGCGGCAAGGGCAAAGGGGGCAAGGGAGGTGGAGGTGACGGCGGGGGAGGCGGTGGTGGGGGTGGTGGCGGCGGTGGCTGTGGTGGCGGGGCTGGAGGGGCTAGTGGCGGCGGTGGGGGTGGTGGCGGCAGCGGCGGGGGAGGTGGCAGGGGCGGGGGTGGTGGTGGTGGCGGCGGTGGACGCGGAGGCGGCAGGGGCGGTGGTGGACGGGGTGGCAACGTCGGAGGTGGTGGTCGTGGAGGCGCTGGCGGTGGCCAGAGCCAGCAGCCGACTCCGTCGCCCCAGGAGCTTCGTGAGTGGTACTCTCAGCACGGGGGGGGGGGTGGACTTAGCTGCACGTACGTCATCCGCACAGGTGACCGCACTGGTCAGACGTGTGGGAGGGCGCACACCACGCAGCGCTGCTTCTCCCGCCTCGACGACGCTTGGCGTACTCAGTTCCCTGCTGCCACTGAGCTGCCCCGCTGGGCTGATCTGATGAAGAAAAACATTGATATCTATGCTCTAGACTTTGATGCTATTCTCACTACCATGTATGTGTTGTCTACTAGTGGAGAGGGTGCTCAGTACCTGCGTGTTCCGCCCGACCCGGGCATTCGGACCAGTGAGGCTGCCGCTCTAGGTGCTAGTGCGTCTGTTGCCCTAGGTGCTGGTGAGGCTGCCGCTCCAGGTACTCCCGTGTCTCCTGCCCCAGGTACTGGTGAGGCTACTGCTCTAGGTGCTCGTGAGTCTGCGCCCCCTGGTACTGAGTCTACTGAGGCACTGCACACCTTCACACTGGACTCAGGTGCTTCTCGCTGTTTCTTTCATGACCGCACTGCCCTTGAGCAGCTTGCTCGGCCAGTTGCTGTCTCCCTTGCTGACCCCTCTGGGGGTCCGGTCATTGCGACCTCCTCCACTGTCCTTCCTTGTCCTACAGTTCCGTCGGGCACACTGTCATGTCTCCACCTCCCCTCGTTCTCTACGAACTTGGTGGCGGGTTGTGCGCTCCAGGACGGGGGTGTCCACCAGTTCACCCCTGCCTACGAGCGCGTGACACACTGCACGTGTGCTCGGACGGGCTGTCACCTGGCTACCTTCACTCGGCAGCCGGGGTCGGACCTGTAGACACTGACCACTGAGTCCCCTCAGGTAGCTGCGTCTGCGTCTACTTCAGGTCAGCTGTCTGCCCCCTGCTCGTGTCGCTCTCTAGCACACGAGACCGTCCTCTGGCACCACCGCCTTGGTCACCCGTCAGTGCAGCGCCTTCGTGCCATGCACAAACGGTACCTTGTCTCTGGTCTTCCCAGGGTTCTCCCTCCCCTCCCACCCTCGCCTGCTCCTCCCTGTCTTCCCTGTGTCGAGGGGCGGCAGCGCGCCGCTCCTCACTCCTCCTCGTTTCCCCCGACGACTGCTCCCTTGCAGACGCTCCACATGGACGTGTGGGGCCCAGCCCGCGTCCGTGGACAGGGTCAGGAGAGGTACTTCCTGATCGTTGTTGACGACTACTCGCGCTACACCACGGTCTTCCCCTTGCGCACCAAGGGTGAGGTCCCTGATGTCTTGATCCCTTGGATCCGCGCTTCTCGTCTCCAGCTCAGTGAGCGTTTCCACTCGGACTTTCCTGTCCTGCGTTTGCACTCTGACAGAGGTGGTGAGTTCTCCTCCGACCTCTTGGTAGCCTACTGTGCGGAGCACGGCATCCGCCAGTCGTTCACGCTTCCGGCCTCTCCACAGCAGAATGGGGTTGCTGAGCGCCGCATTGGCTTGGTCATGGAGGTCGCTCGTACCTCCTTGATCCATGCGGCTGCCCCCCACTTTCTGTGGCCGTTTGCGGTCCGATACGCTGCGCATCAGCTCAACCTCTGGCCCCGTGTCTCCTTGCCGGAGACTTCCCCGACACTGCGTTGGACGGGAGAGGTTGGCGATGCGTCGCGTTTTCGGGTCTGGGGTTCTCGAGCTTTTGTTCGCGATACGTCCGCGGACAAGCTCTCCTCCCGCGCTGTTCCTTGTGTCTTCCTTGGCTTTGTCCCGGACGCGTCTGGTTGGCAGTTTTACCACGCCACCTCGCGCCATGTCCTGCCCTCTCAGGACGTCACTTTTGACGAGTCCGTGCCCTACTACCGCCTCTTCCCCTACCGCACTGCCCCGCTCCCCCCCCCGCCTCTCTTCCTCGCGCCAGGTGCTGCTGTGGTAGACCCCCTCCCCCCTCAGGGTGCCGCTCCCTCAGGTGTGTCCCAGGTAGACCCGGTTGAGCCTGTCGAGGTAGCTGTCGACTCTCGTCCTGCTAGGGGTGCTGAGCCTGAGCGAGCGGAGCCTGAGCGTGCGGAGCCTGGGGGTGCGGAGCCTGGGGGTGCTGAGCCTGGGGGTACGGAGCCTGGGGGTGCGGAGTCTGGGGGTGCTGAGCCTGGGGGTGCGAAGCCTGCGGGTGCTGAGTCTGGGGGTGCTGAGCCTGGGTGTGCTACGTCTGAGGGTGCTGAGACTAAGCGTGCTTCACCTGGAGGAGCTCTCTCCTCACAGCAGCTACGAGAGTGGTACTTACAGTACTGCAGTCTCAGGAGGGGTGCTTCTGGAGCTAGGAGTGTTGCTGGAGCTGGTGCTAGTGCTTCCCCTCCTAGGCGGGAGCTGCCCTCTCCCCAGCGGCTCCGGGAGTGGTACGCTCGGTGCTGCAGTCTACGGAGTGGCGCTCCTAGTGCCGCGGACCCTGGTGCTGGAGGTGCTGCTGGTGCTGGAGGTGCTGCTGCTGGCGGTGCTGCTGGTGCTGCTGGAGGTGCTGCTGGTGCTGGTGCTGCTGGAGCTGCTGGAGGTGCTGCTTCTACTGGAGGTGCTGCTGGTGCTGCTGACGCTGCAGGAGGTGCTGCTGGTGCTGGTGGTGCTGCTGGTGCTGCTGGAGCTGCTGGAGAAACTGCTACTACTGGAGGTGCTGCTGGAGCTGCTGGAGCTGCTGGAGGTGCTGCTGCTGCTGGCGGTGCTGCTGGCGCTACTGGAGGTCCTGGGGGTGCTCGTACTGGAGGTACTGGAGCTGCTGGGACTGGGCCTGCTGAGGGGGTTGTTGCTGGAGGTGCTGAGCGGCCGCGGCCGTACTACGTTCCGCTCCTTCAGCAGGTTCTTAGTCTCCCGCCCTCTACTGGTCCTTCTCCTCCCCTACTGAGTCCACCGCCTGTCCAGTCGCAGTCACAGTTACAGCCAGCCTCTCCACTGCCTGGTCCTTCTCCTTACGCTGAGCCGACGGGAGGTCTTACGGAGCGTCGTGAGCCTGAGTCTCGTCCTCCGTCGCCTGAGTCTCGTCCAGCATCGCCTGAGTCGCGTCCAGAGTCACCTGTCCGTGCTGTCCGCGCTGGTCGTCGTGCTCCCTGGACGCAGAGATGGTTTCCTGGAAATCCACAGGCACCTACGTCGACGAGGTTCCCCCACCTGGGGCGAACATCGTCAGTGGCATGTGGATTTTCAGGGTGAAGCGGCCGCCGGGTTCTCCGCCTGTCTTCAAGGCGCGTTACGCTGCACGAGGCTTCAGTCAGCGAGAGGGAGTTGACTTCTTCCAGACCTTCTCCCCGACCCCGAAGATGACCACTCTTCGGGTTCTGCTGCACGTCGCCGCTCAGCGTGACTACGAGCTCCACTCTCTTGACTTCAGCACTGCGTTCCTACAGGGCAGCCTGCACGAGGAGATCTGGCTGCGCCGCCCACCTGGCTTCACTGGGTCGTTCCCTCCTGGTACCCAGTGGAGCCTCCGGCGGCCAATCTACGGTCTCCGCCAGGCACCCCGTGAGTGGCACGACACACTGAGGACTACGCTTGCGGCTCTTGGGTTTGCTCCTTCTACTGCTGACCCGTCGCTGTTTCTACGCACCGACACCACTCTGCCGCCGTTCTACGTTCTCGTGTACGTCGACGACTTGGTCTTTGCTACTGCTGACACTGAGGCACTCGCCCACGTGAAGTCGGAGCTGCAGAAGAGACACACGTGCACAGACCTGGGTGAGCTGACAAGCTATCTTGGCTTGCGGATCACCCGGGACAGAGCACAGCGCACCATCACCTTGACTCAGTCACACATGGTGCAGCAGGTCCTTCAGCGCTTCGGCTTCACGTACTCCTCGCCTCAGCCCACTCCTCTGCCTACCGGTCACTCGCTCTCAGCTCTGCCTTCGGATGAGTCCGTAGAGCCGAGTGGCCCGTATCCAGAGCTTGTTGGCTGCCTCATGTACCTGATGACCTGCACTCGACCTGACCTTGCATACCCTCTTAGCATCCTAGCACGCTATGTCGCTCCTGGCCGTCACCGGAAGGAGCACATGGATGCCGCTAAGAGGGTGTTGCGTTACCTGTGCAGTACGTCGGGCATGGGGCTTGTGCTTGGAGGACGGCGCGACGTTGTCCTCACTGGACACTCAGACGCTTCTTGGGCTGACGACCAGGCTACGCAGCGGTCGTCTCAGGGTTACACCTTCAGCCTTGGCTCTGGTTCTGTTTCCTGGCGTTCTACACGCTCTTCTTCTGTTCTCAGCTCCAGTTGTGAGGCTGAGATCTACGCCACAGCCATGGCGGCCCAGGAGCTACGCTGGCTCACCTACCTGCTGACCGACCTCGGAGAGCGGCCTCGTTCTCCTCCAGTGCTGTACGTCGACAACAAGGCAGCCATTGCCTTGTGTGAGGAGCACAGACTGGAGCACAGAACGAAGCACATCGCTCTGCGCTACTTCCTAGTGCGAGAGTTGCAGCAGAGAGGTCAGCTTCATCTCTCGTACGTGGCCACTCGGGCCAACACTGCTGATGTGTTCACCAAGGCGCTTCAGCCTTGTGATCATCAGCGTTTCTGTACTGTTCTAGGCCTTGTGCCTACTCTCCCTCACTTGCTCACTTCTTGACTCTGCTTGTACTATGATCTCTATATATATACCTGCATGCTTACACTTGCTAGGTTGTGATCACTGTACCTCTTGTTCTATTATCAAACTGCATGTGAACTGGTCTTGTGACCATTTGCTTGTGCTCGGAATTTGTGTGGTATCCTTGAGATCCACCCTGAGCTTGTCTTGCTTTGCTTTGCTTTGACTGGTCTTGTGACCGCTTGCTCTCCCCCACTTAGCCTATGGGGGTGTGTCAAACATTATATATGTTGTATTTGTGTAGGCTACAGTGGGTTAGCCTTTAGGGGGTACACAATTCTAGGGTTAGGTACTTGTACTCCCTTTCCTTTCCAGTCCAACACTTCTTCTTTCTAACAGCCACAGTTTAGTTAACACCGCGACTGCAAGGAAGTTGCGACTGGCACTTAGTCGGTGTTTACCGGAGATCGATGCACGTTTACTTGACGGAACGCCACTGGCCATACGAGAGAAAGTGGAGAGAGTAAAAGTTCGCTGTGGGGGAAACTTCGGGTTTACACAGGAAATGCTCGCGGCGACATTGGATGGGCACGACATAATACTTGGACGTGATTGGCTGCGACGGTACAATCCGCGAATCGACTGGACGATGGGTAGCTGCACTGTGCGAAGTAGCGGTAACTGGGTCGAACTACCTCGCTGGCAGTCGCCTGAGTCTTCGACGGTCCACTGTCAAACATATATGCTATATAGCCTATCTAGGCTGTAGTGGGGTAGTTTTTATAGGGTACAACACTTTTAGGTTTCCTACTTGTACCCACTTGCTTGCTAGTTCAGTCACTCATTCGGTCAGTATTCTAACATGGTATTCTGAGCAGGTTCCCTCGTGGGAACGTTTTTTTTAGGGCCCACCACGAACTTTTTTTTTTCCTGCCCTGCCTGAAGTGCGCCTCGCGCCTGCCTTACCTGCGCCGTCGCGCGCCCTTCCTTAGCTGGCCCGTCGCGGCCCTGCCTCAGCCGGCCCGTCCCGGCCCGTAGCTGCCTGTCGCTGGCCCGTCGCCTCGCGTCGCGGCCCTGCCTTAGTCGCCCACTGCGGCCCCGTGCTGCACTTCGCCGCCCGTCGCTGGCCCGTCCCGGCCCGTCTAGGCCCGACCCGGCCCATCCCGGCCCGTCTCGGCCCATCCCAGCCCGTCGCCGGCCCGTCCTGGCCCCTTTGCCGCCCGTCGTCGGCCCGTTCGCCGCCCGTCGCGGCCTCTGCCCTGCGGCCGCCCAGTCGCGGCCCCTGCCCTGCTGCCGCCCCAGTAGCGGCCCTGGCTTCGCCGCCCGTCGCGGTCCCTGCCCTGCAGCCGCCCCCTGTCAAGGCCCTGCCCTGCAGCCGCCCACTGTCGCGGCCCTGCCTTCGCCGCCCATCGCGGCACCTGCCCTGCAGCCGCCCCCTGTCGCGGCCCTGCCCTGCAGCCGCCCACTGTCGCGGCCCTGCTTTCGCCGCCCGTCCCGCCACCTGCCCTGCAGCCGCCCCCTGGCGCGGCCCTGCCTTGCTGCCGCCCCAGTCGTGGCCCTGCCTTCGCCGCCCGTCGCGGCCTCTGCCCTGCAGCCGCCCTGTCGCGGCCCTGCCCTGCTGCCGCCACGGTCGCGGCCCTGACCTAAACCGCCAGCTGCGGCCCAGCCCTGCACCCGCCCCTGGTAAGCACCCGCACTGCCCTGCCGCGCCGCGCCGCCTGATGCCACGCCGCGCCGCCTGGAACCGAGCCGCGCCTCCCTGCCGAGTCGCGCCGCCCAGCCGAGCCGCGCCGCCCCACCGAGCCGCGCCGCCCAGCCGAGCCGCACCGCATTGCCGAGCCGCGCTGCCCTTCTGCTTGCACTGCTTCTGCTGCCACTGCTGCTACTGTTGCTACTGCTGCTATGGCTAGCCCTACGGTTCTCACCTTTGATGCTGAGGAGCGTGCAGTTGACTTTGACGTGTGGGTTGACGACCTACAGCTCTTTCTTCAGTGTGACTCTAGGGATGGGGTATCCCTTTTCGATCACACGTCCGGTGTCTCTACTGCACCTGCTGCCACTGCTGACAGTACGGTTCGCTCGCAGTGGACCACTCGTGACGCTGTTGCTCGCCTTGCTGTTCGTAGTCACCTGCCGTCTGCTGAGCGCGCACATTTTGGCCAGTACAAGACTGCTAAGTCTTTGTACGACGCTGTCGTAGCGCGCTACTCCTCCCCTGCCACTGCTGCTCTCAGCCGCCTCATGCTCCCGTACCTTTTCCCTGACCTTACCGCCTTTGCCACAGTCGCTGACCTCATTAGCCACCTCCGCACTAGTGACACCCGCTACCGCGCTGCGCTTCCCACTGAGTTCTGTGCCAAGAACCCCCCCCCCCCCCCATGGACATCGCCCTTTACTACCTAGTTACCCACCTCCCTGACTCCCTTGCGTCAGTCAGAGACCACTTTCTCTCCCTTTGCCCCACCGAGCTCACTGTCGACCTGCTATAGGAGCGCCTCACTGCGGCTGAGAAGAGTATCTTAGCTGTTGGTGCTTCTCGCGGCGACCGTCACACCTCTTCCTTTGAGGGGTGTTCCCCTGTCCCCCTTCTCCCCTCTGTTGCTTCTGCTCCTGCTGTCGACCTCGTTGGCACTGAGGAGGTCGGGGCTGCGTCTGCTCCTAGCGGGAGGCGCCGCACCAGCAAGGGCAAGGGGGGCAAGGGTGGTGGAGGGGACGGTGGGGGCGGCGGTGGAGGCGGTGGAGGAGGCGGGGGGGGGTGGCGGTGGAGGTGGGGGTGGTGGCAGGAGTGGGGGCTTCGGTGGCGGCAGTGGGGGTGGTGGAGGCAGCGGCAGCAGCGGTGGAGGCAGCGGCAGCGGTGGTGGAGGTGGCGGCGACGGTGGTGCTGGTCGAGGTGCAGCCGCGCAGCGTGGAGGCTTTGGTGGTAGCCAGCGCCAGCAGCAGCCGCGTTCCCGTGAGACCCCGTCGGCCCAGCAGCTTCGTGAGTGGTACGCTGGGCGTGGGAGGTCTGGGGGTGTTGGTCCCTGCACTTACGTTCTTCGCACCAGCGGGCGTCGTGGGGAGACGTGCGAGCTGCCACACACTGCGCAGCGCTGCTTCGGTCGCCTGACTGACGCCTGGCGTGCCCAGTTTCCTGACGCTGTTGAGCTCCCTCGCTAGGGTGATATGCTTAAGCAGAATGTGGCTATCTTTGATCTTGATTTCGATGCTATCCTTGCTGCCATGTATGCTGTGACTGATAGTGCTGAGGGTGACTGTTACCTGTGTGTTCCGCCAGACCCGGGCATTGAGGCTGCTGCTCTAGGTGCTAGTGCGTCTGCTGCTCCAGGTACTGGTGAGTCTGCTGCTCCAGGTGCTGGTGAGTCTGCTCTCTCTGGTACTGCACCTACTGAGGCCTTGCACACTTTCACACTTGACTCTGGTGCTTCGCGCTCTTTCTTTCGCGACAGCACCACACTCACGTGGCTCATTCGGCCTGTCGCAGTCTCCCTGACTGACCCCTCTGGGGGCCTAGTCCTTGCGCACTCTTCCACGGTTCTACCGTGTCCTGCGGCCCCGTCGGGCTTGCTGTCGGGACTCCACCTCCCCTCGTTCTCTAAGAACTTGGTGAGTGGAGCTGACCTCCAGGACGCGTGGGTTGACCAGTTCACCCTTGGAGGTCAGCGTGTGACCCACTGCACTTGCTCTCGGACGGGCCGCCACCTGGCCACGTTCACCCGTCAGCCTGGGTCGAGTCTGTACACACTGACTACTGCGTCTCCTCCGGTCGCTGCGTCTAGTCAGGTAGCCGCGTCTAGTCAGGTGTTTGCTGCCGCGTCCAGGTCTAGTCCAGAGTCCGCCCCCTGCTCGTGTCGTCCTCTGTCGCACGAGACTCTCCTTTGGCACCACCACCTTGGTCACCCCTCCCTGCCTCGTCTTCCAGGTATGGCCTCCCGTACCCTTGTCTCGGGTCTCCCCCGGTCCCTCCCTCCCCTTCCTCCGGGGCCTGCCCCTACCTGTGGTCCGTGTGTCGAGGGCCGGCAGCGCGCCGCTCCTCACTCCTCCACGTTCCCTCTGACGGAGGCTCCCCTGCAGTCTCTTCACATGGACGTGTGGGGCCCAGCCCGCGTCCGTGTACAGGGTCACGAGCGTTACTTCCTGCTGGTCGTTGACGACTACTCGCGTTACACCACAGTCTTCCCCTTGCGCAGCAAGGGTGAGGTCACTGAGGTGTTGATCGACTGGATCCGCGGTGCCCGTCGCCAGCTCAGTGAGCGTTTCGGCTCGGACCTTCCTGTTCTGCGTCTGCACTCAGACAGAGGTGGTGAGTTTTCCTCCGACCTTCTGAGGGCCTTCTTTCGTGCTGAGGGCATCCGCCAAGCGTTCACGCTTTTGGCCTCCCCACAGAAAAATGGGATTGCTGAGCGCCGCATTGGCATGGTCATGGACGTCGCTCGTATGTCCATGATCCATGCGGCTGCTCCCCATTTTCTGTGGCCGTTCGCGGTTCAGTACGTTGCGCATCAGATCAACCTTCAGCCTCGTGTCTCCTTGCCGGAGACCACACCTACTCTGCGGTGGACGGGGAGGGTTGGCGATGCGTCTGTGTTCCGTGTCTGGGGATCTCGAGCTTTTGTCTGCGATACTTCAGCGGACAAGCTGTCCTCCCGTGCCGTTCCCTGCGTCTTCCTTGGCTTCCCCCCTGACGCACCCGGGTGGCAGTTCTACCACCCCACCTCGCGTCGTGTTCTGTCCTCTCAGGACGTCACGTTTGACGAGTCAGTGTCTTACTACCGTCTCTTTCCCTACTGCACTGCCTCTCTCCCCCCCACGCCACTCTTCCTAGCACCACGTACTCCTCCTGTAGACCCCCTCCCCCCTCAGGGTCCTGCCCCCTCAGGTGTATCCCAGGTAGACCCTGCGGAGCCGGTCGAGGTAGCTGTCGACTCAGGTGCTGCTCGGGGTGCTGAGCCTGCGGGTGCGGGGACTGGGGGTGCTGAGCCTGGGGTTGCTGTGTCTGAGGGTGCGGAGCCTGGGGGTGCTGAGCCTGAGCTTGTGGAGCCTGGGGGTGCTGAGCCTGGGGGTGCTGAGTCTGGGAGTGCTGAGCGTGGGGGTGCTGAGCCTGAGCGTGCTACGTCTGGAGGTCCTCCGGGTGTCCCGTCGCGGCGGGAGCCCTTCTCTCCGCAGCAGCTTCGTGAGTGGTACGCTCGGCGCAGTCGCGGTACTGCTGGTGCTGCTGGTGCTGCTGGTGCTGCTGTTGCTGGAGGTGCTGCTGGAGCTGCTGGAGGTGCTCCTGGTGCTGGAGCTGCTGGAGGTGCTGCTGGTGCTGGAGTTGCTGGAGGTGCTACTGGATGTGCTGGTGATGTTGGAGGTCCTGCTGGTGTTTGAGCTCCTGGAGGTGGTGGAGCGGCTGGTCCTGGAGGTGCTCGTACTGGAGGTACTGGAGCTGCTGGGGCTGGTGGTGCTGCAGGAGTTGGAGCTGCAGGTGCTAGAGCTATTGCTACTGGAGGTGCTTCAGGAGCTGGAGCTGCTGGAGGTACTGGAGCTGGTGGTGCTGCGGGAGTTGTAGCTGGCGACCCTGGAGCTGAGGGTACTGGTGCTGTCTCTGCTATTTCTAGAGGAGCTGCGCGGCCGCGACCGTACTACGTTCCGCTCCTTCAGCAGGTTCTTGGTCTCCCGCCTTCTCCTGGTCCTACTCCTCCTTTACTGAGTCCACCGCCTGTCCAGTCATAGTCGCAGTTACAGCCGACCTCTCCACTGCCTGGTCCTTCTCCTTACTCTGGACCGACTAGAGGTCTTACGGAGCGTTGTGAGCCTGAGTCGCGTCATGTGTCGCCTGAGTCTCGTCCTGCGTCACCTGAGTTTTGTTATGCGTTGCCTGTCCGCACTGTTAGCGCTGGTCGTCGTGTTTCGCGTCCGCGTCCTCCTCCTGTCCCTGGCACTCACTCTATGACACTGCGTCCTTTTACTGCTCCACAGCGTGTCCCTCTGCCGTCTCCTCCTGCGTCCTCTCTTCCTGACGGTCCGGACCCGGAGTCTGACTCCCTTTGTGCTGCTAGTCCTACTGTCACGCGCTTTCTGGCCACTGCTGTCACTGACCCTTTGTTTGAGTCTACTGCTGCGTCTGCTCTCGTTGCTGAGCTTGTTGACTTTGCTGCTGCCTGTCGCCTAGACTACGCCACTAGTCTTGTTGCTGAGTCTGCGTCTGCGTCTGTCTATCCTCCGTCCGTCGGGGGTGAGTGTGCTCTTGGCACGGACGTTCTTGAGGACAGAAAGGAGGAGTTTGAGTGCTTTGCCGCTGCTGTACATCATCTCGTGTCCATGCTGCTTGCCCCTGAGGGAGACCCGGATGCACCAGACATCCCGACCCCGCGCTCTTACGCAGAGGCGATAGAGGGTCCCTACTCCTCTCAGTGGCAGGCAGCCATGGACGCCGAGATGGCTTCCTGGAAGTCCACAGGCACCTACGTCGACGAGGTTCCCCCACCTGGGGCGAACATCGTCAGTGGCATGTGGATCTTCAGGGTGAAGCGGCCGCCGGGTTCTCCGCCTGTCTTCAAGGCGCGTTACGTTGCACGTGGCTTCACTCAGCGACTGGGAGTTGACTTCTTCCAGACCTTCTCCCCTACCCCGAAGATGACCACTCTTCGAGTACTACTGCACGTCGCTGCTCAGTGTGACTACGAGCTCCACTTGCTTGACTTCAGCACAGCCTTCCTACAGGGCAGCTTGCACAAGGAGATCTGGCTGCGCCGCCCACCTGGCTTCACTGGGTCGTTTCCTGCTGGTACCCAGTGGAGCCTCCGGTGGCCAGTCTACGGTCTCCGCCAGGCACCCCGTGAGTGGCACGACACACTGAGGACGACTCTTGCTGCTCTTGGTTTTGCTCCTTCCACTGCTGACCCGTCGCTGTTTTTACGCATTGACACCACTCTGCCGCCGTTCTACATTCTCGTGTACGTAGACGACCTCGTCTTTGCTACTGCTTGTGAGATAATTGACGAAAGAATGAATGAACTAGAAACTGAGATGGGTACAAGTAGAAAACACAAGTGTTGTACCCTCTAAGAGCTACCCCACTACAGCCTAAATAGACTATAGCAGATATAAGTTTGACACTGCTGACACGGAGACACTCGCCCACGTGAAGTCCGAGCTGCAGAAGAGACACACGTGCACAGACCTGGGTGAGGTCAGCATCAGCAGCAGGGGCAGTAGAGGCGCCAGACGTGAGATCGAACAGTGAGAGGCCATCCTTGCTATCGCCTTGTGTCAGGAGCACAGACTGGAGCACAGAACGAAGCACATTGCTCTGCGCTACTTCCTTGCTCGAGAGTTGCAGCAGCGTGGCCAGCTTCGTCTTGCTTACGTGGCCTTACAGGCCAACACTGCTGATGTTTTCACCAAGGCACTTCAGCCTTGTGATCATCAGCGTTTCTGTACTGTTCTAGGCCTTGTACCTACTGTGCCTCACTTGCTGACTTCTTGACTCTGCTTGTACTGTACTCTATATACATATACCTGCATGCTTAGACTTGCTAGGTTGTGTTCACTGTATTGTTTGTTTTCTTTAGATAACTCTGCATGTGAACTGGCATTGTGGCCATTTGTTTGTGCTCAGACTGCGTGGTGACTTTGTGATCCACCCTGAGCTTGCTTTGCCTTTCTTGACTGGTCTTGTGACCTCTTGTTCTCCCCCACTTTGCCTATGGGGGTGTGTCAAACATATATGCTATAGTCTATCTAGGCTGTAGTGGGGTAGTTCTTATAGGGTACAACACTTTTAGGTTTCCTACTTGTACCCACTTGCTTGCTAGTTCAGTCACTCATTCGGTCAGTATTCTAACATTCACGTCAACGCCATCACGATGAAACGAGCTGTTGCCGATGGAGCTGACGTGTACGCGGTAGATATCGCAAAAGCGGAAGAAGCAGAACAGCCGAGCGATTTTCAGAAGCTACTGGCGGTAGTACCACCCGAACTACAGGAACAGTTGCAACGATTTCCAGGGATTTTTCCCGACGACTTATTGGAGGGACTGCCTGATAAGAAACGAGGAATGAATTCAGTAAGGGAAAGTTGGGTACAAATGCAAACCCTAGGAAAACTGTACCCCATATGTGCTACCCCACTATAGCCTACAGTAGTAATGTCATATAAATCTGACACACCACCATAGGCAAAGTGGGGGAGAACAAGGGGTCACAAGACCAGTCAAGCAAAGCAAAGCAAGCTCAGGGTGGATCACAAAGTCACCACACATTCCGAGCACAAGTTCAAGGCCACAAGGCCAGTTCACATGCAGGATTACATATATATATAAGTCTAGACAAGCAAGAGCAGGTGTATATATATATGCAACAGAACAAACAAGGTCAAGGGGTGAGCAAGTGAGGCAAGGCAGGCACAAGACCCAGCTGAGTACAGAAGCGCTGATGATCACAAGGCGCAAGTGCCTTGGTGAAGATATCAGCAGTGTTCGCCTGAGAGGCCACGTACGCAAGCCGGAGCTGACCACGCTGCTGTAGCTCACGAGCAAGGAAGTAGCGGAGAGCAATGTGCTTCGTTCTGTGCTCCAGTCTCTGCTCTCGACACAAGGCCAGCATGGCCTTGTTGTCTACGTACAGCACTGGAGGAGAACGAGGCGGCTCTCCGAGGTCAGTCAGCAGGTAGGTGAGCCAGCGAAGCTCCTGTGCAGCCATGGCCCCGGCGTAGATCTCAGCCTCACAACTGGAGCCGAGAACAGAAGACGAGCGGGTAGCCCGCCACGAAACAGAGCCGGAACCAAGGCTGAAGGTGTAACCCTGTGACGACCGCTGCGTAGCCTGGTCGTCAGCCCAAGAAGCGTCTGCGTGCCCAGTGAGGACCACTGGACTCTGCCCTCCAAGCACAAGCCCCATGCCCGACGTACTGCACAAGTAACGCAACACCCTCTTCGCTGCAGCCATGTGCTCCGGTCTGTGTCTCCCAGGAGCAACATAGCGTGCGAGAATGCTAAGAGGGTATGCGAGGTCAGGTCGTGTGCAGGTCATCAGGTACATGAGGCAGCCAACAAGCTCTGGGTACGGGCCACTCGACTCTACGGACTCATCCGAAGGCAGAGCTGAGAGCGAGTGGCGAGTAGGCAGAGGAGTGGCCTGAGGCGAGGAGTACGTGAAGCCGAAGCGCTGAAGGACCTGCTGCACCATGTGTGACTGAGTCAGGGTAATGGTGCGGCGTGCTCTGTCCCGGGTGATCTGCAAGCCAAGGTAGCTGCGCAGTTCACCCAGGTCTGTGCACGTGTGTCTCTTCTGCAGCTCGGACTTCACGTGGGCGAGTCCAGCAGTGTCAGCTGTGGCAAAGACCAAGTCGTCGACGTACACGAGGATGTAGAACGGCGGCAAAGAAGTGTCGGTGCGCAGAAACAGCGACGGGTCGGCAGTAGAGGGAGCAAACCCAAGAGCCGCAAGTGTAGTCCTCAGTGTGTCGTGCCACTCACGCGGTGCCTGGCGGAGACCGTAGACTGGTCGCTGGAGGCTCCACTGGGTGCCAGGAGGAAAAGACCCAGTGAAGCCAGGTGGGCGACGCAGCCAGATCTCCTCGTGCAGGCTGCCCTGCAAGAAAGCAGTGCTGAAGTCAAGAGAGTGCAGCTCGTAGTCGCGGTGAGCAGCTATGTGCAGCAGTACCCGAAGAGTGGTCATCTTCGGGGTGGGAGAGAAGGTCTGAAAGTAGTCAACTCCCTGCCGCTGACTGAAGCCACGAGCCACGTAACGCGCCTTGAAGACAGGCGGAGAACCCGGCGGCCGCTTCACCCTGAAAATCCACATGCCACTGACGATGTTCGCCCCAGGCGGGGGAACCTCGTCAACGTAGGTGCCTGTGGATTTCCAGGAAGCCATCTCTGCGTCCATAGCTGCCTGCCACTGAGAGGAGTAGGGACCCTCTATAGCCTCCGCGTAAGAGCGCGGAGTCGGGATGTCAAGTGCATCCGGGTCTCCCTCAGGGGTAAGCAGTACGGACACGAGATGAGGTGAAGCAGCAGCCAAACACTGGAACTCCTCCTGCCTGTCCTCAAGGACGTCCGTGCCAAGGGCACACTCACCCCCGACGGACGGAGGACAGACAGACTCAGACTCAGCGACAAGACTAGCAGCGTAGTCTAGACGACTGCGAGCAGCAAAGTCGACGAGCTCAGTAACTAGGGCAGACGCAGCAGTGGACTCAAAGGAAGGGTCAGTGACAACAGTAGCAAGGAGACGCGTGACAGTAGGACTGGGAGCACGAAGAGAGTCCGACTCCGGGTCAGGAAGAGCAGGAAGAGAGGACTCAGGAGGAGAAGGCAAAGGGGCACGCAGAGGAGCAGTGGACGGACGCAGAGACATCCGGTGCGTGCCAGGGACAGGAGGAGGACGCTGACGCGAACCACGACCACTAGTGCGAGTAGCACGGACAGGCGACGCAGGGCGAGACGCAGGCTCACGACAATCAGCAAGACCTCCAGTAGGACCAGTGTAGGGAGAAGGAGCGGGCAGTGGGGAGGCCGGCTGTAACTGTAACTGTGACGGGACAGGCTGTGGACACTCTAAGGGAGGAGGAGGACCAGTAGAAGGCGGGAGACCAAGAACCTGCTGAAGGAGCGGAACGAAGTACGGCCGAGGCCGCACGGCGACTCCAGACACAGCAGGGACAGCACCAGGACCCCCAGCGGCAGCACCAGCGCCAGCAGCACCTCCAGCTCCAGTACCTCCAGCAGCACCAGTAGTACCCCCAGCAGGACCGCCTCCAGGACCGACAGCAGTAGCCTCAGCGCCAACACCCTCAGTAGCTCCAGCTCCAGTCGTACCCGCAGGCCCAGCAGCTCCAGTACTCCCAGTACTAGCACCTCCGGGACCCGCGGCACCAGTACCCTCAGCAGCCGACGAACCTCCAGCTCCAGCAGCACGCCTCCAGCGCCGGGCAAACCACTCGCGCAGCTCCTGTGGAGAGAGTGGCTCCCGCCGAGGCGAAGCACCCGGAGAACCTCCAGGCTCAGCACCGCCAGACGCCACACGAGCAGGCCCAGCTCCCTCAGGCTCCGCACCCCCAAGCTCAGCACCTCCAGGCGTGGCACCCCCAGGCTCAGCACCCCTAGGCTCAGGACCCCCAGTAGTAGCACCCTCAGGCTCAGCACCCCCAGGCGTAGCACCCACACGCTCAGCACCCCCAGAGTCAGCACCCCCAGGCTCAGCACCCTCAGCAGCACCAGAGTCACCAGTAACCTCGACAGGCTCGACTGCGTCTACCTGGGACACACCTGAAGGGGCAGGACCCTGAGGGGGGAGGGGGTCTACCGGGGGGGGACCTGGTACCAGGAAGAGCGGTGGCGGGGGGAGGGACGGAGTGCGGTAGGGGAAGAGGCGGTAGTAGGGGGCCGACTCGTCAAACGTGACGTCCTGTGAGGACAGAACACGGCGAGAGGTGGGGTGGTAGAACTGCCACCCTGGCGCGTCAGGGGGGAAGCCAAGGAAGACGCAAGGAGCAGCACGAGGGGACAGCTTGTCCGCAGACAAATCGCGGACAAACGCCCGAGAGCCCCAGACACGGAACGCAGACGCATCGCCAACCTTCTCCGTCCACAGCAAGGCTGGGGAGGTCTCCGGCATGGAGACCCTGGGGTGAAGGTTGATCTGATGCGCCGCGTACCGAACCGCAAACGACCACAGAAAATGGGGGGCAGCCGCATGCATCATGGACGTACGGGCGACGTCCATGACCATGCCAATGCGGCGCTCAGCAATCCCATTTTGCTGCGGAGAGTCCGGAAGCGTGAAGGTCTGGCGGATGCCTCGTGCACGACAGTAGGCTCGCAGAAGGCCAGAGGAGAACTCTCCACCTCTGTCAGAGTGCAGACGCAGAACAGGAAAGTCCGAGCCGAAGCTCTGCCTGAGCTGGAGACGAGCTGCGCGGATCCAGTCGATCAACACCTCAGTGACATCACCCTTGCTGCGCAAGGGGAAGACTGTGGTGTAACGCGAGTAGTCGTCAACCACCAGCAGGAAGTAGCGCTCGTGACCCTGTCCACGGACGCGGGCCGGGCCCCACACGTCCATGTGAAGCGTCTGCAGCGGGGCCTCTGTCGGAGGAAACTGGGAGGAGTGAGGGGCAGCCCGCTGCCGCCCCTCGACACAGGGGACGCAGGTAGGGCCAGGCCCCGGAGGAAGGGGAGGGAGGGACCGGGGAAGACCAGAGACAAGGACACGGGAGGCCATGCCTCGGAGACGAAGCAGGGAGGGGTGACCAAGGCGGTGGTGCCAGAGGAGAGTCTCGTGAGACAGGAGGCGACACGAACAGGGGGCAGACTCAGGACCAGACCTGGACGCTGCAGCAAACACCTGACCCGACGCAGCTACCTGACCAGACGCAGTGACTGGAGGAGACGCAGTGGTCAGGGTGTACAGGCTCGACCCCCGGCCGACGGGTAAACGTGGCCAGGTGTCGGCCAGTCCGAGCGTCCGTGCAGTGGGTCACCCGCTGACTCGCAGGAGTGAACTGGTGAACCCCCGCATCCTGTAGGTCAGCACCACTCACCAAGTTCGTAGAGAACGAGGGGAGGTAAAGACCAGACAGGGTGCCAGAGGGGGCCGCCGGACACGGGAGGACAGTGGAGAAGTGAGCAAGGACAGGACCCCCAGAGGGGTCTGCCAGAGAGACCGCAACTGGCCGGCCAAGTGGCGTGAGTGTGGTGCGGTCTCGAAAGAAGGAGCGAGAAGCCCCCGAGTCAAGGGTGAAGGTGTGGGAGGCCGAAGCCGACGCAGAACCTGAGAGAGCAGACTCACCAGCACCTGAGGAAGCAGACGCACCTAGAGCAGCAGACTCGCTAGCACCTAGAGCAGCAGCCTCACCAGTACCTAGAGCAGCAGTCTCAATGCCCGGGTCGGGCGGAAAACACCGGTAACAGTCACCCTCATCACTAATAGTCACAGTATACATGGCAGCAAGAATAGCATCAAAGTCAAGGTCAAAGACAGCGACACCCGCCCTAGACAGCTCACCCCAGCGGGGGATCTCAGTGGCCTCAGGGAACTGGTGACGCCAAGCGTCCGTCAGGCGGCCAAAGCAGCGCTGGGTGGAGTGCGCACCCCCGCACGGCTCACCCGCGCGGTCGCCGGTGCGGAGGACGTAGGTGCACGGACCAGTACCCCCACCCCGCTGGCGTGCAGTGTACCACTCACGGAGCTGCTGAGGGGGGGGGATGTCACGAGTGCGCTGCTGCTGCTGCTGCTGCTGCTGGCGCTGACCACCACCGGAGCCGGCCCTCTGCGCAGCTCCACCCCGACCAGCTCCACCTCCTCTGCCGCCGCCTCCTCCACCGCCGCCACCTCCACTCCCACCGCCACCTCCGCCGCCGCCTCCGCCTCCACCGCCGCCACCGACACCTCCACCCCCACCACCACCCCCACCGCCACCCCCACCCCCTCCACTGCCTCCACCGCCGCCTCCACCGCCCCCGCTAGCCCCTCCAGTGCCCCTGCCCCCCTTGCCCTTGCCAGGGCGGCGTCTCCCGCTAGGGGTAGACGCCGCACCGACCGACTCAAGCCCAACGAGGTCGGCCGCAGCAGCAGAGGCAACAGAGGGCAAAAGGGGGGAGGGGGAACACCCCTCAAAGATGGGGGTGCGAGTGTCACCACGAGAGGCTCCTACAGCTACTATGCTCTTCTCTGCTGCTAGGAGGGACTTCTCGAGGAGGTCAACGGTGAGAGTGGTGGGGCAAACTGAGAGGAAGTGGTCCCTGACTACGCGAAGGGAGTCAGGGAGCCGGGTGACTATGTAGTAGAGGGTGATGTACATGGGGGGGGGTTCTTGGCGCAGAACTCAGCAGGAAGCGCAGCGCGGTAGCGAGTGTCACTAGTGCGGAGGTGCGTAATGAGGTCAGCGACTGTGGGAAAGGCAGCAAGGTCAGGGAAGAGGTACGGTAGCATGAGGCGGCTCAGTGCAGCAGTGGCAGGTGAGGAGTAGCGCGCAACTACAGCGTCGTACAAGGTGTGAGCACTCTTGTACTGGCTAAAGTGCGCACGCTCAGAGGTAGGCAGGTGGCGACGCACAGCAAGACGTGCAGCAGCATCGCGCGTGGCCCACTGTGAGCGAACAGTGGCGTCAGCATCAGCAGCGGGGGCAGGAGAGGCACCAGAAGTGAGGTCAAAGAGGGAGAGGCCGTCTGCTCTGTCGCACTGTAAGAAAAGCTGCAGGTCATCTATCCAGACGTCAAAGTCAATGGCCCGACCCTCAGCGTCAAAAGCGAGGACACTAGGGGTAGCCATGACAGCAGTAGACTAGCAGCGCAAACAGTAGGGTGAGGGCAGGGCTGTGAAAGAGGCGCTGCTCTTACCGGACAGGGCGGCTCGGGTGGTTCGGCTGCAGGGCGGCTCGGCGGTTCGGCTGCTGGGCGGCTCGGCGGCTCGGCTGCTGGGCGGCTCGGCGGCTCGGCTGCTGGGCGGCTCGGCGGCTCGGCTGTTGGGCGGCTCGGCGGCTCGGCTTCTGGGCGGCTCGGCGGCTGGGCGGCTCGGCTGCTGGGCGGCTCGGCTGCTGGGCGGCTCGGCTGCTGGGCGGCTCGGCGGGGCCGCTGAGAGGGCGGCGTCCGGGGCCGCTGGGAAGAGGCGGCGGGGCCGCGGAGAGGAGGCGGCGGGGCCGCAAAGGTAGGTGGCGGGGCTGCAAAGGTAGGTGGCGGGGCCGCAAAGGTAGGTGGCGGGGCCGCAAAGGTAGGTGGCGGGGCCGCAGGTAGGTGGCGGGGCCGCTAGTAGGTGGCGGGGCCGCAGGTAGGTGGCGGGGCCGCTGGTAGGTGGCGGGGCCGCAGGTAGGTGGCGGGGCCAGCACAGGTAGGCGGCGGGGCCGCGGGTAGGTGGCGGGGCCGCTGGTAGGTGGCGGGGCCGCAGGTAGGTGGCGGGGCCGCACAGGTAGGTGGCGGGGCCGCACAGGTAGGTGGCGGGGCCGCTGAGGGCGGCGACGAGCCGTAGGGGGCCGGGAGGGGCCGCGGGAGAGGCCGTAAGGGGCGTAGGGGGCCGCGCGAGGGGCTGTAAGGGACGGCGCGAGGGGCCGTAAGGGGCGGCACGAGGGGCCGTAAGGGCGGCGCGACGGGCGCGACGGGCCGTAAGGGCGGCACGAAGGGCCGTAGGGGCGGCGCGACGAGCCGTGAGAGGGCCGCTAAGGGCGACGCGACGGGGCCGTGAGGGGCCTAGCGAGGGCGCGACGGTAGGGAGAGCACACAGGGCGCGACTCGGGCCGGAGCGAAGCACGCTCCGGGCAGGAAAAAAAAAAATTCGTGGTGGTGGGCCCTAGGAATCGTTCCCACTAGGGAACCTGCTCGATACCATGATAAGAAACGAGGAATGAATTCAGTAAGGGAAAGTTGGGTACAAATGCAAACCCTAGGAAAACTGTACCCCATATGTGCTACCCCACTATAGCCTACAGTAGTAATGTCATATAAATCTGACACTGCCACCTCAGCGAGCGCACGACCACTGAATAGAACTAGAACCCGGGGCATAGCCAACCGTACAGCGACAATTCAGACTGACACAGCCGGAGCTCGACGAGTTAAGGAAGCAGTTAGATTATCTGTTAGAGAAGAAATTCATCCGACCGAGCTCGTCACCGTTCGTCGCACCGATCCTGTTCACACCAAAAAGGGACGGAGGATTTCGCATGTGCATCGACTACAGAGCACTGAACAGGGTTACAGTCAAATCCCGATATCCCATCCCCCGCGCCGACGAACTGATAGATCAACTGCGAACAGCGAGAGTATTTTCGAAAATCGACTTACGAGGGGGTTACCATCAGATTCGGGTCGAACCATCGGACTGCGCCAAAACGGCATTTTGGACTAGGTACGAGTCAATCGAGTACACGATGATGCCCTTCGGGCTGACCAACGCACCGGCGACATTTCAGATGACTATGAATGAGGCGTTTAGACCACTCTTAGATAGATGTGTGATCGTTTACCTCGACGACATTCTCGTCCACAGTCGTGACAAGCAGCAGCACTTAGCCGATTTAGAAGCAGTATTTACTGTTTTAGACAAGCACAGACTACTGACCAAGGGTTCCAAGTGCGAGTTTTTTCAGGATAAGCTAGAGTTTTTGGGGCACGTTATTTCCGAGGCTGGAGTAGAAATTGACCCGAAGAAACTGGACACGGCGAGAGCGTGGAGTCCCCCTACGAACATCACGGAGCTGCAGAGTTTCTTAGGGTTTGTTAGTTACGTGCGTCGGTTCGTCCCCGACATGGCACGCTTAACTGCCCCACTGACGGATTTACTGCGGAAGGGGGTCACTTTTACGTGGGGGGAGAAAGAGCATGCGGCCTTCTCTACCCTGAAAAAAAATCTCTGTTCACCGCCCGTACTGCGCATCGCCGACCCACACCGACCATTCGAAGTGGTTACCGATGCAAGCGACATCGCCATTGGAGCCGTACTGCTACAGGACTTCGGCAACGGATTACAGCCCATCGCATACAAATCACGAAAGTTGCATCCGCCCGAGAAGAATTACCCGATACACGATCGCGAAATGCTTGTGATCGTGCATGCGTTCAAAGTGTGGCGCTGTTACTTGACCGGCGCCGACGTGACAGTACGGACAGACCACAAATCCCTACAGTACCTCCGCGCACAACCCCACCTCAACCCACGACAAATCCGCTGACTCGACTACCTTGAGTCAAATTTTCACTACATGGTCACCTACAAAAAGGGGGCATCGAACATCGCCGACGCATTAACCCGGCCCATAGCCCAAGTTCACGCCATACTACTCGCCCAGACCAGCACACTGCTGACAGGCCTATTTACCCACGATTATCAGACTAACCCATTCTTCACAGGCGGAAATTCGCAGCAATTTGCAGCAGCAAGGGGAGTCTATTACGTAAAAGCCGACACCGATCGCATCTGGGTACCGGGCTACACACTTCTACGGGAATTACTATTACAAGAGGCACACGACGGGGTCACCTCAGGCCATTTCGGAGTAGAGAAAACACGACAGCAGCTACAGCGGTACTACTATTGGCCCGAAATGTTGACCGACGTGCAGCGACACGTGGCATCGTGTCCCACCTGCCAAGTCATGAAATCATCACGGAAGCGACCGGCAGGGCAGTTGCAGCCGATACCACCCCCAGAGCGTGCTTGGCAGCAAGTGACGATGGATTTCGTCACGGGGTTACCGGCCGGAGTAAGTGGGAACGACGCGGTCCTGGTCGTCGTCGATCGATTGACGAAAATAGCACATTTTGCAGCCTGCAAAAAATCAATCACAGCCGAAGAAACGGCCCGCATCTTCATCGCAACCATTGTTCGATTACACGGGATACCAGCAGCAATCATCAGCGACCGCGATACGAAATTTACCAGCAATTTCTGGCGGAATCTGTGGCAGCAGTTCGGCACGAGGCTACAGTTCAGTTCTTCGTACCACCCCAAAACCAACGGACAGACAGAACGGACAAATCAGACCATGCAACAGTTAATCCGAGCCACGTGCGACGACCCTACCACCTGGGAACAGCAACTGCCACTAATCGAATTCGCGTACAACAACTCGCCATCCGCCACGACCCAACAGTCACCATTTTACCTGAACTACGGACAAGACCCTACAGTACCCATGACTCCAAATCCCGACAACCTGGTGCCACGGGCGCAACAATTCGTAGAAGTTCTACAGGAGGCACAAACCAGGGCAACAGACGCAATTAAAAAAGCCAACATCATCGCTAAGCGCAACGCCGACCGCCACCACAGACTCGTCACTTACCAGCCCGACGACTTAGTTCTACTGGACACCCAAAACCTCCGCCTCCGGAACTCCGCCTCGACAGTCCCCAACCTCGGCACCAGGCCCGTCGCACACGCCAAATTCCCACGTTATCGTTACCACCATAGCTTCGCTATATATTCTTCGCTTAATCCTTCGCTCATTGTATTCTTATGCCTCGATAGTGCAATCTTCGTTCGATCACTCAATTGCACTCGTAACAGTTGATCATGAGCGGTTCTCTGATTTGTCAGAGGAAACTTAGCTTCTGAAAATAAAACTGTGGACAGTCAGTGTACCAGTTTTCCAACTCTGAATATCATCTCAAGTATTGAACCCATGCCTTTCGTGCCCCTACAAAAGCTGTAACTGTTGTGCTATGCGCTCATCGGACATTTACGAGATGCACGTATCTGTCAAACATTAATCACGTAGCCTGTGTAGGCTGTAGTGGGGTAGACACTATGGGGTACAGTTTCCTAGGGTTTCATATTTGTACCCAACTCATTTCCTAGTCAATCATTCTCATTTCTTCACATGGTATAGAGCGGGTTCCCTAGTGGGACCGTTCCTTCCTAAGGGCCCACCGTTAAAATTTTTTTTTTCCTAACTGCCCGAAGCGCGCTTCGCGCTCTACCCTGCCCTCGATTTTCGCGGCCCCTTAGCGGCCTGTCCTGCCCTACGCGGCCCCCTTTGCGGCCTGTTAGCGGCCCCCTTCGAGGCCCCGTTGCGACCCCGCCCCGGCCCTGCCCCGTCGCCCGAAGCCGCCCCGTCGCGGCCTTATCGCGGCGCGGCCCTGGCCCTGCCCCGTCGCCCGTTGCGACCTCGTCGCGGCCCCGCCCTGGCCCTGCCCCGTCACTTGTCGCGGCCCGACCCCGGCCCTGCCCCGGCCCTGCCCCGGCTCTGCCCCGGCCCCGTCGCGGCCCTGTCCCGGACCTGTCGCGGCCCTGCCCCGGAACTGCCCCGACCCTGTCGCGGCCCTGTCCCGGACCTGTCGCGGCCCAGCCCCGGCCCTGTTGCGGCCCTGTCGCGGCTCTTCCCCGGCCCTGTCCCGGCCCTGCTCCGGCCCTACCTCGGCCCTGCCCCGGCCCTGCCCCGACCCTGCCCTTACCCTGCCCTGGCTCTGCCCCGGCCCTGCCCCAGACCTGTCGCAGCCCTGCCCCGGCCCTGCCCCGGACCTGTCGCTGCCCTGCCCCGGACCTGTTGCAGCCCTGTTCCGGCCCTGCCCCGGCCCCGCCCCTGGTAAGAGCACCGCCGAGCCGGCCCGCCCTGCCGAGTCGCGCTGCCCTGCCTAGCCGCGCCGCGTAGCCGAGTCGCGCTGCTGCTGCTGCTAGCCTGCTGCTGCTACTGTCATGGCTAGTCCCAGTGTTCTTACCTTTGATGCTGAGGGTCGAGCGGTTGACTTCGAGGTCTGGATAGATGATCTGCAGCTTTTCCTACAGTGCGATAGCAAGGATGGTCTCTCACTGTTCGATCTCACGTCTGGCGCCTCTACTGCCCCTGCTGCTGATGCTAACAGTACTGTTCGCTCACAGTGGACCACGCGCGATGCTGCTGCCCGCCTTGCTGTGCGTAGTCACCTACCGTCTACTGAGCGCGCGCACTTTAGTCAGTACAAGAGTGCTAAGACTCTGTACGACGCTGTAGTTGCACGCTACTCTTCCCCTGCCACTGCTGCTCTTAGCCGCCTCATGCTACCGTACCTGTTCCCTGACCTCGCCGCTTTTGCCACAGTCGCTGACCTCATTACGCACCTCCACACTAGTGACACCCACTACCGCGCTGCGCTTCCTGCTGAGTTCTGCGCCAAGAACCCCCCCCCCCATATACATCACCCTCTACTACCTAGTCACCCGACTCCCTGACACCCTTCGCTCGGTCAGGGACCACTTCCTCTCTCTTTGCCCTACCACACTCACCGTTGACCTCCTCGATGAGTGCCTCCTTGCAGCACAAACTAGTATTACCGCTGTAGGAGCCTCTCGTGGTGACCCCCATACCCCTTTCTTTGAGGGGTGCTCCCCTGTTCCTCTTTTGCCCTCCGTTGCCTCTGCTGCTGCTGTCGACCTTGTTGGCAGCGAGTCGGTCAGCGCTGCGTCTGCTCCTAGCGAGAGGCGCCGCAACGGCAAGGGCAAGCGGGGCAAGGGCGCTGGAGGAGGTGGCGGGGGAGGAGGTAGTGGCGGTGGAGGCGGAGGAGGGGGTGGGGGTGGGGGTGGTGGAAGAGGTGGGGGCTTCAGTGGCAGCGGTGGAGGTGGAGGAGGCGGTGGTGGTGGCGGTTGGGGTGGAGGCGGCGGAGGCGGCAGCGGCGGCGGTGGAGCTGGTCGAGGCGTTACTGTGCAGCGGGGACCCCAGCAGCAGCAGCGCTCTCGTGAGACCCCGTCGCCCCAGCAGCTTCGTGAGTGGTACGCAGGGCGCCAGGGGTCTGGGGGTGCTGGTCCCTGTGCCTACGTCCTGCGCACCGGCGACCGCACTGGAGAGCAGTGTGGCGGCCTGCACGCCACCCAGCGCTGCTTCGGCCGCCTGACAGACGCCTGGCGTACCCAGTTCCCTGACGCCACTGAGATCCCTCGCTGGGATGATCTGCTCAGGTCGGGTGTAGCTATCTTTGATCTTGACTTTGATGCTATTCTTGCTGCCATGTATGCTGTGTCTATTAGTGCTGAGGGTGACTGTTACGTGTGTGTTCCGCCTGACCCGGGCATTGAGGCTGCTGCTCTAGGTGCTCGTGAGTCTGCTGCTCCAGGTGCTGGTGAGTCTGCTCTCTCAGGTACCGCGTCGGCTCAGGTTTTGCACACCTTCACCCTCGACTCGGGTGCTTCCCGCTCTTTCTTTCGAGACCGCACCACCCTTACGCCGCTCAGTCGGCCGGTTGCGGTCTCTCTGGCAGACCCCTCTGGGGGTCCTGTCCTTGCCCACTACTCCACTGTCCTCCCGTGTCCGGCGGCCCCGTCAGGCTCCCTGCAAGGTCTCTACCTCCCCTCGTTCTCTACGAACTTGGTGAGTGGTGCTGACCTTCAGGATGGCGGGGTTGACCAGTTCAGTCCTGCGAGTCAGCGAGTGACCCATTGCACGTGTGCTCAGACGGGCCGCCACTTGGCCACGTTTACCCGTCGACCGGGGTCGAGCCTGTACACACTGACCACAGAGTCTCCACCGGTTGCTGCGTCTGGTCAGGTAGCTGCGTCGAGTCAGGTGTTTGCTGCAGCGTCTCGGTCAGGTCCTGAGTCTGCCCCCTGCTCGTGTCGCCTCTTGTCCCACCAGACCCTCCTCTGGCACCACCGCCTTGGTCACCCCTCCTTGCCTCGTCTCCGAGGCATGGCCTCCCATGTCCTTGTCTCTGGTCTCCCCCGGTCCCTCCCTCCCCTTCCCCCAGGGCCTGCCCCTACCTGCGTTCCCTGCGTCGAGGGGCGGCAGCGCGCCGCTCCTCACTCCTCCGAGTTTCCTCCGACAGAGGCTCCGCTGCGGACTCTCCACATGGACGTGTGGGGCCCAGCCCGCGTCCGTGGACAGGGTCACGAGCGTTACTTCCTGCTGGTGGTTGACGACTACTCGCGTTACACCACAGTCTTCCCCTTGCGCCGCAAGGATGAGGTCACTGAGGTGTTGATCGACTGGATCCGCGTTGCTCGTCTCCAGCTCAGAGATCGTTTTGGCTCGGAATTTCCTGTTCTGCGTCTGCACTCCGACAGAGGTGGAGAGTTTTCCTCCGACCTTCTGCGAGCCTTCTGTCGTGCGGAGGGCATCCGCCAGACGTTCACGCTTCCGGCTTCCCCACAGCAAAATGGGATTGCTGAGCACCGCATTGGCATGGTCATGGACGTCGCTCGTACGTCCATGATCCATGCGGCTGCTCCCCATTTTCTGTGGCCGTTCGCAGTTCAGTACGCGGCGCATCAGATCAACCTTCAGCCCCGGGTCTCCATGCCGGAGACCTCCCCTACTCTGCGGTGGACGGGGAAGGTTGGCGATGCGTCTGCGTTCCGTGTCTGGGGATCTCGAGCTTTCGTCCGTGACTTGTCTGCGGACAAGCTGTCCTCCCGTGCTGTTCCTTGCGTCTTCCTCGGCTTCCCCCCTGACGCGCCTGGTTGGCAGTTTTACCACCCCACCTCGCGTCGTGTTCTGTCCTCCCAGGACGTCACGTTTGACGAGTCGGTTCCGTACTACCGTCTCTTCCCCTACCGCGCTGCCCCCCTCCCCCCCCCGCCGCTCTTCCTCACGCCCGGTCCCCCCCCGGTAGACCCCCTCCCCCCTCAGGGTCCTGCCCCCTCAGGTGTGTCCCAGGTAGATGCAGTCGAGCCTGTCGAGGTAGCTGTTGACTCTGGTGCTTCTGGGGGTGCTGAGCCTGAGCGTGCGGAGCCTGGGGGTGCTGGGCCTGGGGGTGCTGAGCCTGAGCGTGCGGAGCCTGGGGGTGCTGGGTCTGGGGGTGCTGAGCCTGAGCGTGCGGAGCCTGGGGGTGCTGAGCCTGGGGGTGCTGAGAGTGGGGGTGCGGAGCCTGCCGGTGCTGGACCTGGCAGTCCTTCGGGTGCTTTGTCCCGGCGGGAGCTACCCTCTCCACAGGAGCTGCGCGAGTGGTTTGCTCGGCGCTGGAGCTGTGCTGCTGCAGCTGGTGGTGCTGCAGCTGCTGGAGGTTCTACTGCTGCTGGGGGTCCCGGAGGTGCTCGTACTGGAGGTACTGGAGCTGCTGGGCCTCGTGGTGCTACTGGAGCTGGGGCTACTGGTGGAGCTGGAGCTGGTCGTGCTGCTGGCGTTGGTGCTACTGGAGGTCCTGGAGCCGGAGCTGCTGCGTCTGCCGGTGGTCCTGCTGGAGCTGGAGCTGCTGGAGGTACTAGAGCTGGAGGTGCTTCTGGAGCCGGTGCTCCTGTGGGTGCTGGAGTTGGCGCTCCTGGAGCTGCTGGAGGTACTACTGGTGCTGGTGGTGCTGCTGGAGTTGGAGCTGACGCTGGGGGTGCTGGTGTTGTCCCTGCTGGTTCTGGAGGTGCTGCACGGCCGCGGCCGTACATCGTTCTGCACCTTGAGCAGGTTCTTGGTCTTCCGCCTTCTTCTGGTCCTGCTCCTTCCTTAGAGTGTCCACCGCCTGTCCAGTCCGCGTCACAGTTACAGCTGGCCTCCCCTCTCCCTGCTCCTTCTCCCTATGCTGGTCCTACTGGAGGTCTTGCTGAGCGTCGTGAGCCTGAGTCGCGTCCTGCGTCACCTGTTCGTACTGCTCGCACTAGTCGTCGTGTTCCACGTCAGTGTCCTCCTGCGGTCCCGGGCACGCATCAGATGGCACTGCGTCCTTCCACTGCACCACAGCCTGTCCCTTTGCCATCTCCTCCAGAGTTCTCTCTTCCTGCTCTTGCTGACCCGGAGTCTGACTCCCTTCGTGCTGCCAGTCCTACTGTCACGCGTTTCCTAGCCACTGCTGTCACTGACCCTTCCTTTGAGTCTGCTGCTGCGTCTGCCTTAGTTGCCGAGCTTGTCGACTTCGCTGCTCACTGTCGTCTAGACTACGCCACTAGTCTTGTTGCTGAGTCTGCGTCTGTCTGTCCTCCGTCCGTCGGGGGTGAGTGTGCTCTTAGCACGGACGTCCTTGAGGACAGGCAGGAGGAGTTCCAGTGTTTTGCTGCTGCTTTACCTCATCTCGTGTCCATGCTGCTTGCCCCTGAGGGAGACCCGGATGCACCAGACATCCCTACCCCGCGCTCTTACGCAGAGGCGATAGAGGGTCCCTACTCCTCTCAGTGGCAGGCAGCCATGGACGCAGAGATGGCTTCCTGGAAGTCCACAGGCACCTACGTCGACGAGGTTCCCCCACCTGGGGCGAACATCGTCAGTGGCATGTGGATTTTCAGGGTGAAGCGGCCGCCGGGTTCTCCGCCTGTCTTCAAGGCGCGTTACGTGGCTCGAGGATTCAGTCAGCGGCAGGGAGTTGACTACTTTCAGACCTTCTCCCCGACCCCGAAGATGACCACTCTTCGGGTTCTACTGCACGTCGCTGCTCAGCGTGACTACGAGCTTCACTCCCTTGACTTCAGCTCTGCTTTCCTACAGGGCAGCCTGCACGAGGAGATCTGGCTGCGCCGCCCACCTGGCTCACTGGTCACGCAGACGCGTCTTGGGTTGACGACCTGGCTACTCAGCGGTCGTCACAGGGTTACACCTTCAGCCTTGGTTCCGGTTCTGTTTCGTGGCGGTCTACCCGGTCGTCTTCTGTTCTCAGCTCCAGTTGTGAGGCTGAGATCTACGCAGGGGCCATGGCTGCACAGGAGTTACGCTGGCTCACCTACCTGCTGACTGACCTGGGAGAGAAGCCTCGTTCTCCTCCAGTTCTGTACGTAGACAACAAGGCCATGCTGGCCTTGTGTCGGGAGCACAGACTGGAGCACAGAACGAAACACATGTCCACCAATCACAACTTCCCATGTTCGAAGAGGGAACAAAACAGAAGTGCACGAGTTGTGTACTCATCTCTCCCGTCCACACATTGTTGCGCATCCACTCGGCGGCCTCGAGGTATCCATGGCTGCGTCAACTCAAGCATCAAGGAGCTCCTGGTGGCGACGCCCTGCCGGCATCCACCAAGGGAGGACATGTCCACGGGG
Source organism: Closterium sp. Naga37s-1 (assembly GCA_947471745.1). Classification (NCBI taxonomy): domain Eukaryota; kingdom Viridiplantae; phylum Streptophyta; class Zygnematophyceae; order Desmidiales; family Closteriaceae; genus Closterium; species Closterium sp. Naga37s-1. The sequence continues at coordinate 1,898,584 of CANJKZ010000717.1, read as the reverse complement.
ATGATGTGGGGGAGCCCCGGTGGGGGGCGGGGGGGGGTGTGGGGGGGGGGGGGGGGGGGTTCAGGTTGAATCAGGCACTCAGATATCAGGGTTTTTTCCCTGAAATTCCTGATTTTCAGCCTACTTTTTTTTTTACCTACACGGATTTTTCATACTTTAGATTTTAGTGACACTGATTTTTCAGCCTCATTTCATAGTTAACACTGATTTCCAGCCTTTTATCAAAGTGTAAACTGAATGCACATTCCAAATCCTTCCTGTAGAACACCCAAGGTTACTCCACATTGTTAACAGCACAATAAATGAAAACTCGAAAGCTGACAGCGTGATGTGTGTCAGTTGTTACTGAAATCCTATCAAAGGGTAAGGTCTCCGGTGCGAGGCCCCTGGGCTATCATGTTCCGTAGGGATTGCGATCATATCCAAATAATCCCAAGAGGGTGAAAATGAGGCTTTTTTCTTTAGGAACCCTGAAATTCATGCTTTTTTTTTTTAGCAACACTGAAAATCAGCCTTTTTTTCTTAGGGACCCTGATGCATCAGCGTCCCTAAAAGTGAATCTGAGGGCCTGGGTTGAATCGTGGGCTTATGCGCTCAAGGCGCTCGACAATGATCTGGTTGCGAGTGTCGAACAGAGCATGAAGGTCGCGCAACACCATGTTAATGGCGCGCATGTATCCTATGAGCACTCGCATGCTGCACATGCACTGCAACGTGCTTCGCGTGTCGCGAATTCGCCGTCGAGTCATCCGCAGGCAACGGCAGGGTGCCCCAAGTTGAGTGGGTCCAAGGGAACGTGGGCTCCTCGGCAAGCTGGTCCTCACCTGGCTCGTGGCAGGTAAGATGTTTCTCGACGAACGCAACGAGCTCAGAGGCGGGCATCACGCCTGATCAGAGCTGCTGACGGCGATAAGCGAGCTCACGTCCGCCATGGCATCTTCGAGGTCGTTCACCTCGTGATTGTCGTCGACATCCGGGTCGCCCACGTGCTCGAGCTGCATCTTCCAATGCGTCACCAGCAGCGCTGAATCGAACGCGGTGAAATGTTCATCCACGCGTCGCTCAGCCACTCAATAACGTCCCAAAGTTCGGAAGGTAGCGCGCTAGTGCTGCCATTGCACCGGCCGAGTCCCACTGAAGTCGCGCAACCAATGCGCGCGGTAGCGAGCCTTCATCATGGCAATGATGCCCTGGTCGAGAGGCTGGGTGAAACAAGTTGTCTTGGGGGAAGGTAAACCAGGCTGATGTTGCTCAATGACTTTGACCAGAAACCAAACAGGTCCTCTGTGGCGGCTGATTTGGTGCACATCACGTGGCTGCTGGCGTTGCCCGGCAGGTGACGATGTTCCGCCCCTCAGCGAAACATGTAGCGTTGAGCTGCTCCATGAAGTGGGTAAACAGTTGTGGGTGGGGCGCAAACATGACAACAATGCACGGGGTAAGCACAGAAGCAGGCAACAATGCATGGGGTAAGTACAAAATCAGAAAACAATCTGTTATAGGTTTGATATTAAAACCGCTAAAACACAAACACGAAGACCTTTGCACCCAGCCCAGCATGAAATGCAACCCGTCACTCACCGACGCGGTCATCCAGCCTTTGGTGTTCGAGCGCCAAGCAGTGAGGCTCATAATTGTAGTCGGAAAAACGCACACGGGCGCCACGACTTGGAGTGATGAGAGGTCTGAAGGCATGGGTGTCGTCTGCGTTGACAAGAAGCCCGACGGTCAGGCGCTCCTTAGGAATCTCCCTCCCCGCCACGCGTGCCGTCCCGTATGTCTTCCTAGGCGGGACCGAGAGGAAAAGCATAGTCTCGTCAAAGTTGTAGACGTTGCGGGCCGGCACGCCGAGATGCATGAGGAGCTGCGACATCTTTTCCTTGCATGTCATGACGGCGCATGTCCTGGTCAGCCGCCTCGCATGCAAAGCGCATACAACCACGTCGTGACGCTTCATGGTTTGGCGTACCCAACCGATGGAGCAGCGGAAAGTCGGTGGCATGCTCATGTTACGCGCAAGGCCGACCGCGTGATCACGGATTGTCTGAAGTGTCAAGGGGACGTCGGCGGGGCTGGCAGAATCAGTCCACCTGATATCACGACGCTCCTGTTTGAGATGGGCACCATCACGCACACGCACGGAGCTGGAGTTCTCCTCGAAAAAAGAGCTCCAGCGCTCGTCTGCCTTGATGACCTTGCCGATAGTGGATCAGTCCGGGCCCACACCAAAGTGGGTGAAGCACCACTGTACCAATTCCTCGTGACGCAACCTAGGATTGTTGGCTTGGTGGGCACAGATAGCACTCTTCTGGGCGAGAGTAAGCTGCGAGCAGCGATGGGAGCGAGGTAGTGTAGCTTGCAATGCTGTAGAAGCAATGTTTAAGTTTCTATCGCCCTGCCTCTTTATCGAGTCTGATTTGGGCTCAGTCTGATGTGCATATTGTGTCAAACTTATATATGCTATAGTCTGTTTAGGCTGTAGTGGGGTAGTCCTTAGAGGGTACAACACTTTTGTGTTTGCTACTTGTACCCCACATGTTTCCTAGTTCAATCATTCCTCTCATTATTCTCACATATTGTTTATAACTGGCTTCAGGGCGTTGTTCAATTTCTGAAATGCAGAAGGGTGCATGTTGTCTAGTCACTAACAGCGTAATGTTGCGTTGATAATGGTTGGGTACACTGAATGTAACCGATACAGCCGTCGTGAATAGAAATCGATCGAACAAGACCTCGCAACAGGAGGTAGACACAATCGAATATCATAATGTGGACATGAAACACTCGACGGTGCGCGTTACATGCTGGTCTCCACATGCCACTTGTCGAACCTGCGCTAGTGAAGGGAAACGAACGTTGTCACTGATTTTGTGGCTATCATTGACGAGTGCATTTGAACAGAACAGAGACAAGTGAGACAATAGAACAGCTTTTGTATGTTACGCACGTTGGACAACAGAAGTATCTGGAACAGTGAGACCCGAAGCGCAGGGGCTTGTAGACGACGTGCGTTTGCCCATCCCCAAACGTGAAAGGGACATATTATCGTTTGGGATGGGCAAATGCATGCGTGAAGGGTGGGCATCGTGTGTACCCTAAGGGCATGTAAAATCGCAGGGAACAACTTACAAACCGTTAGTTTCTACGAAGGTTGCATTTTGTTGTGCTCGCTCTCAAAGAAGGGAGCTGAAGAGTCAAGGGACACAAGTACAAATGTCTAGATAATATGTGTACCCTATACTATGCAACTCACTGTAGCCTACCAACCTAACAAACATATAAATATAATTTGACACACCCCCATAGGGTAAGTGAGGGCTTCAAAACAAGTAAGGGAAGCAAATGGTCAGACTAGTCAATACAATCAGCAACACAAAGCTCACGGTGGTTCACGAAGTCACCACACAGTCTAAGAGCAAGCAAGGGGCCACAAGACCAGTTCAAGAGTTCACACACACACAAATACACACACAAACACACACACATACACATATATACACACACCCACCCACACACAGACACACACACAGACACATACACACACACACGCATGCACACACGCACGCATGCACGCACACAGACACACGAAAAAACACACGCATACACGCACGCACGCACGCACGCACGCACACACGCACGCACACACACACGCACACACACACACGCACGCGCGCACGTACACACACACACACACACACACATCTATATGTAAGGGTACATTCGGGCCTTGACGCGTCACAAAAAATCGCATCAAGATCATACGTACGGCTCTAATGAGTACGAAGTCGAGGAGTCAGGCGAGTCGAAGCGACGGAAGCATTTGTGACATAAAGACCAATTCATGCAGATGCATTTGAATGGGTAAAAGGCGGGAACAATTTTTGAAATGGGATCACGCGCTGCATGGTTGAGTTTAGATGTAATAAGAGAATGTTACCCCTTAGAATACATGGCTAGCCAGGCCGTTTCATTTTCCGCTGCAATTTCACTCTGCGATCAACCCTGAGCTTGATCCGGGCAAGGTCCCACGTGGGATTGTAACATGGTATGAGAGCGACTCAGTGATTCTTTGAGACCCTGCTGCGACATCAGAGGCGACGACTATGATAAGCACCGCCGCCCTCGAGCAGCTACTTCAACGACTATCAACTTTGGAGCAAGGGCTCCAAACATTGCGGAATGGCGACGTGGGAACCTCGTTTCAACCTACTCAACCATACGCAACTGACCACGAAACCACCCCGCAAACCATTTTCCTTCGACACAAACAACTCAACACCAAAAGCCCCCTGTCCAAGTGATGGTGCCATCATGGCAGCTTAATCAACGTTCGTTAACTTCTCGAATATTATGACAAGTACCGTCTTTGAGGGGAAAGGTTTCTATACTTGGAGCTTTGAATTGGAGTTACTACTACAAATTGCACAAATCTATCACGACTTTGACAGTTCCTACTCATGCCCGGTGACCAAAACCGAATGCGCCAGAACTCAGTACTACACCGAGCCACTCATGGCGTATAGCACACTACTGAGAACGATGATGCCCGCGGAGCAACCCAGCATCCGTTCCTTCAAGGAAACGCCGGCTCTAGCACTAGAAGCATGGAGATGATCACAAAGCTGTACCATCTGAAGGATTCATTGTCGTTGGGAAAAATCATGCAATAATTAATGGAGATAAAGATGGGGCACAGGGAGAAAGGGAAAAGAATATGTTATATTTCTCTAGCCTGCAGTGGGGTACTCAATAGTGAGTACAGCCCAATCCAGGGTTTCCTATATGTACTCAACTGCCTGCTAGTGAAAACCCTCTTCTCTGTTTCATTCCATTCTCTCACATTCTAACAAAAGGGGATTCATACATTAATCGCTGTCGAATCATTCGCGACCAGATCGCGCAACACGGGAACATGATTTCTCAAGAAATATTCGTTACCATCGTGCTCGCCAGATTCGGGCCAGAATGGAGGCCCTGCAAGGCACTACTTGGACAGCAGTGAGCTACCTCAGAAGCTGCCATTTATCCCGCATTTCTCGTCGAACAACAAGACATGGACTCAAGCAAAACAAACTCCGCGACGCGACGAGAACGCCTCGCCTCCTACACCGACAACAAAGAAGAGCGATGACAGACGCGACACCAATATTGCAAAATCTACATGACCTTCGGACTCTCTACTGAGCGATGCAGATACCGCTCCAACACACGCCACCCAAACTCTACTCACGCGAACAACCGGGTCGGCCGACAAGGCGCACACTAAGCACAGCTAGCTCCTCGCCCACCTGCACAACATTAGCAGCCACAAGCAACACAAATGGGAGGAGCAAGGACCATCAGCCACAAGCAACACAAACGGGAGGAGCAAGGACCATCATCAGCAACATTTCGATGCGCCGCAGTAGGGGGACATGACGCTCCCAAAGATCACTCACTCCCGATCCAGAAGATACCTACGAATCCATCCAGCCAAAAAACGACAACAATCCGTTCACCGCCGACCATGATTAGAACAACGAAGAAGATCAAGACTGGAACTCGCCGATTCCGTTTATCAAAAGTCCCTCGCACTACCACGACCCAAGGGCGGTACCCAAGGTCTGGAACGAACATTAAGAATTTCTGAAGGTCAACACACCTCACATCGTCACGCCGCAGCTCGCCCTGCTCTCCTAAAAAAACAACGACAACTACAGTACATGGTACCTAGACAGCTGATGTGGGCAGCACAATGGTGGGATCCCCACGTTTCATATAAAACATTGTCCCCACCCCCACGTTCACTTACGTCACCGTGGCGAACAACAAAAAGCTGCGGGAAAGCGCACAGAGAATTGTCGTTCTTATCGTGCAAGACATGCGCTTCAACCTCCTGCCTGCAGCACAATTCGACAATTGCAGGGTTGAACTCCGCACCGATCTAGTTTCGTGCGACATCCAGCTTCACTTTTCTGCCCCTGACAAACCCCGTAAATATTTCGGCCGAGCACGATCCCGCAAGGGCGTCTATGTACTCAAATTTGACACGCTAGACTGCAGTGGGCCCTCCTACGAACTCATTGATCTCGTACCGCTCGACTTCGAACACGTCCTAGAAGCTCACTGGACTCACCCTGACGGAAGACCTTGGGTCAAACACAAACCTCACATGTGAGAGATAGATCTGCACAACCCCAGCCCCAATGGACTCTGTGCCAAATGTGACACGCCCACCACCTTCCGCACCAACGTGGGCGGCAAAGGACTGGATGAGATGGAAGAGGCGCCCGAGGAAGGAATGATCGGCATAGAACTCGCCACGATATTATACCAATATTTTGGTTCACTAGAAAGGCCGCGTCCCGTACCAGTCCACGGACATACGACGAGGACGGACGGCCAAGGCCCTAAACCCAGGGAAACTCACCGCAAAATGTACCGCGATTGGCGCTATCTCAATAAAGAAGGCGAGCTCAGCATCCGGAAGAAGAGGACCTGGCGCGACACAATGCGGAAGAGCTTCGCCAACAAGCCCAAGCTCAAAACAAGTGGGGATGGGGAACATCCACTGAAAGGGGGTGGGGCACCTCCAACAAAGGAGGATAGGGCGCAAACGACGGTGGAACATGGGCAATTGCTCAAGGAGATGAGCATGGGCAAAATGACTTGAAGGAGGGCATAGGGCTCACCTGAATGCTGAGAAGAACAGAAGGGGGTGAAGAGACAACGACTACTGTTCCTCTCGATCGACCCCCTCGGAATCTCCCAACATTCACAGCTCCCCGCGAAGCTCCCTGAGGTTACCAAAGAACCAACATCGACTAGGGTAACGAGCCACCAACTCCACAAAGCGATGCCTTCGGACCATGCCCTGAACCGGAAGACCCACTTTGAGGCAACATTGAAGGCACCAACACCCCTCTCTCTGTCATCCCTGACCGCAAATTTCTGGCGCTTGCACTATCAACCTTGCCAACAGAAGCAGAGATAGATGCAGAGACAGTAGCAGCAACAAAAGCAGAAGCAACAGAAGAAGCAAAAGCAATGACAACAGTACAACCAGAGCATGACAAAATCCCTGAAGAAGCATGTGCATGATACCTCCGCACACCTGGAGTCCGCGCACAGCTTTGGCACTAGCGCCTCGGGCATCCATCAAGTCAGACACTCAACAACTGCATCACCGCTGAAGTATTCGCACCTGGAGCCATACTGCGACCTGACAAATCGGAATTGCGAAGCACCGCACTACCACGTACCTGCACCGTCTGCCCCACGGTTGCACTGATGCACCATTTCTTAAACCCAGCATAAACTGGTACGAAAAGCTGCACAAAGTGTACAGTGATTGCCTCGTTATCGGTCATGGCAGCCACAATGAGGAATGGTACACCCTTACCTTTGTGGAAGCAAGCACACGCTACGCCTCGGTGGCAAACGTGCAGAACCGGAGCAGGGCTTACGAGGTGTTCCGCCTTAGGCTGGCTCACGCGCAACGGCAGTCGCGGAAGAAGCTCCAAATCTGGCCGACCGACGGCACAGCTGATTTCTGCAGCAAGGAACTACAGGGTTTCCTCACTGAGAAGGAATACTTACCACATCTTGCTCCATTACGCGCACCCACAATAAGGCGTCGCCAAATGCACCAACCACACACTCATTACGAAGGTGAGCACATTGTTGAAGCAGTCTGGACTCCCCTATGAGTACCGCCTTGATTCCTGCGGCAAATACATTCTACTCGTCGCCTACATCGACACCTTCCTATTGTGAGAGTACGACAGCTTATGCTTGCTTTGCTAGCTTGCCTTGCCTTTATTATGCTATTTCCAGCTTAGGTTTTATATATCATGCATGTTTATGCTTAATTACCTAGGTTAGGTGCATTCCTATATCTTATTATAGTTACAGCACCGAACGAGGTTACGTGTACAGAACTCAAGCCTTTTGGTTGCCACCGAATTGCTTTCTACCGAGTTTGGGAAGGTTCTTTTCGGGACGCTTCGCGGCCCTCAGAACATTCACGTAACACCTGGGTTGCTTGCCTTGTGTCGAGACTATATAGCCACGTGTTGCACCCAGGTGAATCAATCATTTTACAACCCACTTTTCCGATATTTTTCCTCGATCCTCACACTTGGTATCAGAGCCTGTTTACATGCGTTTTCTTTTCGACCACTAAACAACAGTCTTCAACACTCAACACTCAACCGGGGGGGCGACGAACACTCGACACTGATTTCGGGTACGTAAAACCGGTTCCGTGTTTTTTGAAGTCCCCCTCGATTCGATTTCAGGTGCGATGTCGACATGAATGGAAGAGCAAGGCGACAACTTCGTGCAAGAAATCGCTACCCTTCGCACCGACGTGGAACAGACGCGGACGTCACTTCTGTCAGAATCCCAACCACTAGACCATTGGGATAAAAGGGCTTGTTAAGTAGCGGGTCAGAGTGCGCCCATAACCCCCCAGGCAAACGCGCCTGTAACCCCCCTAGGATCAATTGGGCATCCACAGTGCAGATCTACTGACACCCCCCCACACTGGGAGGCCCAGGACTGAGCACAGCGGCAACGGCCTGCATGTGCATACACCGGGATTCGAACCCGAGACCGCTCTGACACCATGTCAGAATCCCAGTCACTAGACCATTGGGATAGAAGGGCTTGTTAAGTAGCGGATGAGTGCGCCCATAACCCCCCAGGCGAACGAGTCTGTAACCCCCCTAGGATCAATCGGGCATCCACAGTGCAGATCTTTGACACCCCCCCGCACTGGGATGCCCGAAGTGGACACACTGGGATTCGATCCCGAGACCTTCGCTCTGATACCATGTCAGAATCCCAACCACTAGACCATTGGGATAAAAGGGCTTGTTAAGTAACGGGTCAGAGTGCGCCCATAACCCCCAGGCAAACGCGTCTGTAACCCCCCTAGGATCAATCGGGCATCCACAGTGCAGATCTACTGACAACTTCAACGAATTGAAGCGCTCCTCGCGAACCAATCGGCAGCCACCACAGCAACAGTGAATGCAGCAGCGAACGCAGCAGCGACAGCAGCAGCAGCAGTAGTGGCGACACCGACATTTCACGGACCGATGGCACCACCTTCGCCGAACCTCAAAGCAGCTCGCCCAAGGCTCCCTGAAGCGTTCGATCCAAGCACGAAGGGATCGGACGTTCGACGATTCGTGACAACCCTCGAAATTTACTTCGAAGCCATTGGTTGTTCGACCCTGACACATGACGCAGCAAAGATTCGGCTCGCAGCGACACTGTTGCGAGGCCCGGCACTCGAGTGGATTTACTACAGTGGCGTGGTCCGCGGAGAGAGAATGTGGGCAAAGTTTCGAGCAGACCTGATCGAAAGATTCGAACCCTTTAATTCGACCTACATGGCGCGGCAGCAGATTCATCGACATAAGCAATACGGGAGTGTAGCACAGTACACGCAGCAGATGGAGCAATTATTCAACCGCATCACCGACCAGACCGAAGGCGAAAAAATCCAAGCGTACACCGAGGGGCTGAAAATGGAGATACGCTGACAGGTCATCGCTGCGAACTACAGTAGATACCGCGATATGGTACGTGCAGCTGAGCGATACGATGCGTTGACGCATGGCCAACCCGAAACATGACGCCACGTGCCGAACAGATCTTTCGGCACGGAGCGATCGAGACCCCCCACGCTCGCCTAACCGATGGATATCGACAAAGTCGATGCGAAGCCGCGGCCGACAAAATGCGAATTTTGCGGCGCAGCCGGACATCATATCTTGTGTTACAAAATAAAAAAGGCACATGCGATGATGCTAGGTGACAACAGTGCAGCACCCCCGAACTAAAAATACGGGAATCGCCCGTAGCCGCGGATTGACGTGGCGATCGCGAAAAGATCCGGAAAGGGAAAAAAGGCGACCACGTGGCGACTTCGGAGCGGGCGAAAAAAGGAGAAAATTTTGGCGTGAATTTAAAACGTCACGACCGGCCAGCAACAGGGGAGATCGCCGAGACAAATGGAGGCTCCAGGAAAGAAGGCTCTGCACCGACCGGGAAACTTCAGCCGAACACCCCCGAGAATAAGAATTCGTTAAAGTTATCCTATAGAGATACATTGACTAAAAACATTTCCTCTCGTGGTTTTCAAGCCTAAGTACTCCGGAGCGTTGAAAAGGGTTGTGCGTTCCGTGGAGTTAATATTCTCTCTCCACAGCACCGTGTTGTGAGAATCATGAGAGGAATGGTGGAACTAGAAAGCAGATGGGTACAAGTATGAAACACAAATGCGGTCGTGCGGTCGCTGAGGTAATAGTCCCTCGAGCAGGTTGTCTGAAAAAATCTCTTGGTATCACTTCAAGAATTCTGGTACGTCGGCAAGCAGTTTTTGTAAATCCCTCGACTTTTCAGCTCTAGCCGCTACGGCGTGTTTCATCGTAATGACGCTGACACGAGCAGACAAAGCTCGAGTAAGCTCTAGGGAGAACAAGGGGTCACAAGACCAGTCAAGAAAGGCAAAGCAAGCTCAGGGTGGATCACAAAGTCACCACGCAGTCTGAGCACAAGCAAATGGCCACAAGGCCAGTTCACATGCAGAGTTATATAAAGGAGAACAAACAATACAGTGAACACAACCTAGCAAGTGTAAGCATGCAGGTATATGTATAAAGAGTACAGTACAAGCAGAGTCAAGAAGAAAGCAAGTGAGGCACAGTAGGTACAAGGCCTAACACAGTACAGAAACGCTAATGATCACAAGGCTGAAGTGCCTTGGTGAAAACATCAGCAGTGTTGGCCTGAGAGGCCACGTAAGCAAGACGAAGCTGGCCACGCTGCTGCAAATCTCGAGCAAGGAAGTAGCGCAGAGCAATGTGCTTCGTTCTGTGCTCCAGTCTGTGCTCCTGACACAAGGCCAGCATGGCCTTGTTGTCGACGTACAGAACTGGAGGAGAACGAGGCGCCTCTCCCAAGTCGGTCAGCAGGTAGGTGAGCCAGCGTAGCTCCTGTGCAGCCATGGCCCCAGCGTAGATCTCAGCCTCACAACTGGAGCTGAGAACAGAAGAAGAACGGGTAGACCGCCAAGAGACAGAACCAGAGCCAAGACTGAAGGTGTAGCCCTGTGACGACCGCTGCGTAGCCAAGTCGTCAACCCAGGAGGCGTCAGCGTGACCAGTGAGGACAACTCGAGCCCGTCCTCCAAGCACGAGCCCCATGCCCGATGTACTGCACAAGTAGCGCAACACCCTCTTCGCAGCATCCCAGTGCACCTTTCGGTGCCTACCGGGAGCCACGTAGCGAGCCAAAAGGCTGAGAGGGTATGCGAGGTCAGGTCGTGTGCAAGTCATCAGGTACATGAGGCAGCCCACAAGCTCTGGATACGGACCACTCGGCTCTACGGACTCGTCCGAAGGTGGAGCTGAGAGCGAGTGACCGGTAGGCAGAGGAGTGGACTGTGGCGAGGAGTACGTGAAGCCGAAGCGCTGAAGGACCTGCTACACCATGTGTGACTGAGTCAAGGTAATGGTACGCTGTGCTCTGTCCCGGGTGATCTGCAAGCCAAGATAGCTTGTCAGCTCCCCCAGGTCGGTGCACGTGTGTCTCTTCTGCAGCTCGGACTTCACGTGGGCGAGTGCCTCAGTGTCAGCAGTAGCAAAAACAAGGTCGTCTACATACACGAGAACGTAGAACGGCGGCAGAGTGGTGTCAGTGCGTAGAAACAGAGAAGGGTCAGCAGTGGAAGGAGCAAAACCAAGAGTAGCAAGAGTGGTCCTCAGTGTGTCGTGCCACTCACGGGGTGCCTGGCGGAGACCGTAGACTGGCCGGCGGAGGCTCCACTGGGTACCAGCAGGAAATGACCCAGTGAAGCCAGGTGGGCGGCGCAGCCAGATCTCCTCGTGCAGGCTGCCCTGTAGGAAGGCTGTGCTGAAGTCAAGCGAGTGGAGCTCGTAGTCACGCTGAGCAGCTACGTGCAGCAGTACCCGAAGAGTGGTCATCTTCGGGGTAGGGGAGAAGGTCTGGAAGAATTCAACTCCCTGACGCTGACTGAAGCCACGTGCAACGTAACGCGCCTTGAAGACAGGCGGAGAACCCGGCGGCCGCTTCACCCTGAAGATCCACATGCCACTGACGATGTTCGCCCCAGGCGGGGGAACCTCGTCGACGTAGGTGCCTGTGGACTTCCAGGAAGCCATCTCGGCGTCCATGGCTGCCTGCCACTGAGAGGAGTAGGGACCCTCTATCGCCTCTGTGTAAGAGCGCGGGGTCGGGATGTCTGGTGCATCCGGGTCTCCCTCAAGGGCAATCAGCATGGATACGAGATGAGGTACAGAAGAGGCAAAACACTCAAACTCCTCCTGTCTGTCCTCAAGAACGTCCGTGCCAAGAGCACACTCACCTCCGACAGACGGAGGATAGACAAACGCAGACGCAGACTCAGCAACAAGACTAGTGGCGTAGTCTAGGCGACAGGCTGCAGCAAAGTCAACGAGCTCAGTAACAAGAGCAGACGCAGCAGTGGACTCAAACAAAGGGTCAGTGACAGCAGTGGCGAGAAAGCGCGTGACCAACGGACTGGCAGCACGAAGGGAGTCAGACTCCGGGTCCGGACCGACAGGAAGAGAGGACGCAGGAGGAGACGGCAGAGGGACACGCTGTGGAGCAGTGGAAGGACGCAGAGTCATAGAGTGAGTGCCACGGACAGGAGGAGGACGCGGACGCGAACCACGACCAACGCGAACAGAACGGACAGGCGACGCAGGACGCGACTCAGGCTCACGACGCTCCATAAGACCTCTAGTCGGTCCAGAGTAAGGAGAAGGACCAGGCAATGGAGAGGCCGGCTGTAACTGCGACTGGGACTGGACAGGCGGTGGACTCAGGGAAGGAGGAGGAGGACCAGGAGAAGGCGGGGAGCCAAGAACCTGCTGAACGTAGTACGGCCTCAGCCGCGCAGTGCCTCCAGAAACAGCAGAGACAAGACCGGTACCCACAGCCCTAGGGTCTCCAGTCCCAGCAGCACCTCCAGTAGCTCCAGCAGCTCCAGCACCAGCAGCACCTCCAGCAGCTCCAGCAGCTCCAGCACCAGCAGCACCTCCAGTACCAGTAGCACCGCCAGCAGCTCTAGCAGGAACTCCAGCAGCACCTCCAGTAGCTCCAGCACCAGCAGCACCTCCACCAGCTCCAGCACCAGTAGCACCTCCAGCAGCTCCAGCACCAGCAGCACCACCAGCAGCTCCAGCACCAACAGCACCTCCAGCACCACCAGCACCACCAGAAGCTCCAGCACCACCCCCAGCCCCAGCAGCACCTCCAGCAGCTCCAGCAGCAGCAGCACCAGCACCCGCAGCACCTCCAGCAGCTCCAGCAGCACCTCCAGCAGCCCCTGCAGTACCAGCACCAGCAGCACCTCGACAGCGCCGAGAGTACCACTCACGAAGCTGCTGTGGAGAGAGAGGCTCCCGCCGCGACGGGACACCTAGAGCACCTCCAGACTCAGCACGCTCAGGCTCAGCACCTCCAGACACAGTACCCTCAGGCTCCACACGCCCAGGCTCAGCACCCCCAGACTCAGCACCCCCAGACTCAGCACCCCCAGTCCCCTCACCCCCAGTCCCCGCACCCGCAGGCTCAGCACCCCTAGTAGCACCTGAGTCGACAGCTACCTCGACCGGCTCGGCAGGGTCTACCTGAGACACACCTGAGGGGGCAGGACCCTGGGGGGGGAGGGGGTCTACCACGGGAGTACCTGGTGCGAGGAAGAGCGGCGGGGGCGGGGAGAGGCAGTGCGGTAGGGAAAGAGACGGTAGTACGACACCGACTCGTCAAACGTGACGTCCTGGGAGGACAGAACACGACGCGAGGTGGGGTGGTAGAACTGCCACCCGGGTGCGTCAGGAGGGAAGCCAAGGAAGACACAGGGAACGGCACGGGAGGACAGCTTGTCCGCTGTAGTATCGCGGACAAAAGCTCGAGATCCCCAAACACGGAACGCGGACGCATCGCCAACCTTCCCCGTCCACCGTAGAGTAGGCGTGGTCTCCGGTAAGGAGACACGAGGCTGGAGGTTGATCTGATGCGCAGCGTACTGAACCGCGAACGGCCACAGAAAATGGGGAGCAGCCGCATGGATCATGGACGTACGAGCGACGTCCATGACCATGCCAATGCGGCGCTCAGCAATCCCATTTTGCTGCAGGGAGGCCGGAAGCATGAACGTCTGGTGGATGCCCTCCGAACGACAGAAGGCTCTCAGGAGGTCAGAGGAAAACTCCCCACCTCTGTCTGAGTGCAGACGCAAAACAGGAAGGTCCGAGCCGAAACTCTCACTGAGCTGGCGACGAGCACCGCGGATCCAGTCGATCAACACCTCAGGGACCTCACCCTTGCTGCGCAAGGGGAAGACTGTGGTGTAACGCGAGTAGTCGTCAACGACCAGCAGGAAGTAACGCTCGTGAACCTGTCCACGGACGCGGGCTGGGCCCCACACGTCCATGTGAAGAGTCTGCAGAGGAGCCTCAGTCAGAGGGAACGAGGAGGAGTGAGGAGCGGCGCGCTGCCGGCCCTCGACACAAGGAACACAGGTGGGGGCAGGCCCCGGAGGAAGGGGCGGGAGGGACCTGGGCAGACCAGAGACAAGGGCTCGGGAGGCCATACCTCGAAGACGAGGCAGGGAGGGGTGACCAAGGCGGTGGTGCCAAAGGAGAGTCTCGTGCGACAGAGGACGACACGAGCAGGGGGCAGACGCAGGACTAGACCTGGACACGGCAGCAAACACCTGACTAGACGCAGCTACCTTACAAGACGCAGGGACCGGAGGAGGCGCAGTAGTCAGTGTGTACAGACTCGACCCTGGCCGACGGGTGAACGTGGCCAGGTGGCGGCCCGTCCGAGAGCAATTGCAGTGGGTCACACGCTGACCTCCAGGGGTGAACTGGTCAACCCACGCGTCCTGGAGGTCAGCTCCACTTGCCAAGTTCGTAGAGAACGATGGGAGGTGGAGTCCCGACAGCAAGCCCGACGGGGCCGCAGGACACGGTAGAACCGTGGAGGAGTGTGCAAGGACTGGGCCCCCAGAGGGGTCAGCCAGGGAGACTGCTACAGGCCGACTGAGCGGCGTGAGCGTGGTGCTGTCTCTAAAGAAAGAGCGCGAAGCACCAGAGTCAAGTGTGAAAGTGTGCAAGGACTCAGTAGGTGCAGTACCAGAGAGAGCAGACGCACCAGCACCTGGAGCAGCAGACGCACCAGCACCTGGAGCAGCAAACGCACTAGCACCTAGAGCAGCAGCCGAAATGCTCGGGTCGGGCGGGACACTCAGGTAACAGTCACCCTCAGCACTATCAGCAAGAACATACATGGCAGCAAGGATAGCATCAAAATCTCGATCAAAGATAGGCACATTCTGCAGAAGCAGATCATGCCAGCAAGGGAGCTCAACAGCGTCAGGAAACTGGGTACGCCAAGCGTCAGTCAAGCGACCGAAGCAGCGCTGCGTGGTGTGTGGGAGCCCACACACCTCCCCACTACGAGGGCCGGTGCGAAGAACGTAAGTGCAGGGACCTGCACCCCCAGACCTCCCACGCCCAGCGCACCACTCACGAAGCTGCTGAACCGACGGGGTCTCACGGGTGTGCAGCTGCTGCTGGCGCTGGCTGCCACCAAAGCCTCCACGCTGCGCGGCTGCTCCTCGACCAGCACCACCGCCGCCACCACCTCCACCACCACTGCCGCTGCCTCCACCACCTCCGCCACCGCCGCCACGACCTCCACCGCCGCCACTGACGCCCCCACTCCCGGTACCACCCCCACCTCCACCGCCACCTCCTCCGCTGCCTCCACCTCCTCCACTGCTTCCCCCGCCGCCCCCTCCACCACCCTTGCTCCCCTTGCCCTTGCTGTTGCGGCGTCTCCCACTAGGGGCAGACGCAGCTCCGACCTCCTCAGTGCCAACGAGGTCGACAGCAGCAGCAGAAGCAACAGAGGGGAGAAGGGGGACAGGGGAACACCCCTCAAAGAAGGGGGTGCGACGGTCGCCGCGAGAAGCACCTACAGCTAAGATACTCTTCTCAGCTGCAGCAAGGCGCTCCTCTAGCAGGTCGATAGACAGCTCGGTGGGGCAAAGGGAGAGAAATTGGTCCCTAACTGAAGAGAGGGAGTCAGGGAGGCGGGTGACTAGGTAGTAAAGGGTGATGTACATGGGGGGGGGGGTTCTTGGCACAGAACTCAGTGGGGAGGGCAGCACGGTAGCGGGCGTCACTAGTGCGAAGGTGAGCAACTAGGTCAGCGACTGTGGCAAAGGGGGCAAGGTCAGGGAAAAGGTACGGCAGCATGAGGCGGCTGAGGGCAGCAGTGGCAGGGGAGGAGTAGCGTGCAACTACAGCGTCGTACAAAGACTGAGAAGTCTTGTACTGGCCAAAATGTGTGCGCTCAGCAGGCGGCAGGTGAATACGAACAGCAACACGAGCAACAGCGTCACGAGTGGTCCACTGCGAGCGAACAGTACTGTCAGCAGTGGCAGCAGGAGTAGTGGAAACACCGGACGTGTGATCGAAAATGGATACCCCATCCCTAGGATCACACTGAAGAAAGAGCTGTAGGTCGTCAACCCACACGTCAAAGTCAACTGCACGTCCCTCAGCATCAAAGGTGAGAACGGTAGGACTAGCCATAGCAGCACTAGGAGCAGTAGCAAAAGTAGCAGCAGTAGCAGCAGTAGCAGTAGTAGCAGCAGTAGCAGCAGTAGCAGCAGGGCAGTGCGGCTCGGTGGGGGGGGGGGGGGGGAGGAGGGGGGGGGGGGGGGCTGAGCGGCTCGGCTGAGCAGCTCGGCTGAGCGGCGCGGCTCGGCTGGGCGGCGCGGCTCGGCTGGGCGGCGCGGCTCGGCTTACCAAAGACGGGTGCAGGGGCGGGCCTTGACTGCAGGGGCCGCGCCAGTAGGAGTCAGCAGGGGCTTGCAGGGGCGCGCCAGTAGGGGCGCGTCAGCAGGGGCCGGCAGAGGCGCGTCAGCAGGGGCCGACAGGGGCGCGCCAGTAGGGGCGCGTTGTGAAAGTACAGGAATGAAAAATGATTGACTAGGAAATGAGTTGGGTACAAATATGAAACCCTAGGAAACTGTACCCCATAGTGTCTACCCCACTACAACTTAGACAGGCTATGTGATTAATGTTTGACACACCCCCATAGGCAAAGGGGGGGAGAACAAGGGGTCACAAGACCAGTCAAGCAAAACAAAGCAAAGCAAGCTCAGGGTGGATCACAACGTCACCACACATTCCGAGCACAAGTTCAAAGGCCACAAGGCCAGTTCACATGTAGGATTATATATAAGAAGTAAACAAGTAAGTGCAGGTATATATATTTATATCACAGTACAAGTAAAGTCAAGAGGTAAGCAAGTGAGGCCAAGTAGGCACAAGACCTAGCATAGTACAGAAGCGCTGATGATCACAAGGCTGAAGTGCCTTGGTGAAGATATCAGCAGTGTTGGCCTGAGAGGCCACGTAAGCAAGGCGCAGCTGGCCATGCTGCTGCAGCTCACGAGCAAGGAAGTAGCGAAGAGCAATGTGCTTCGTTCTGTGCTCCAGTCTGTGCTCCCGACACAAGGCCAACATGGCCTTGTTGTCTACGTACAGAACTGGAGGAGAACGAGGCGGCTCTCCCAGGTCAGTCAGCAGGTAGGTGAGCCAGCGTAACTCCTGTGCAGCCATGGCCCCTGCATAGATCTCAGCCTCACAGCTGGAGCTGAGAACAGAAGACGAGCGGGTAGACCGCCACGAAACAGAACCGGAACCAAGGCTGAAGGTGTAACCCTGTGACGACCGCTGAGTAGCCAGGTCGTCAACCCAAGACGCGTCTGCGTGACCAGTGAGGACCACTGGACTCCGCCCTCCAAGCACGAGCCCCATGCCCGACGTACTGCACAAGTAGCGCAACACCCTCTTCGCTGCAACCATGTGCTCTGGTCGGTGTCTGCCAGGAGCAACATAGCGTGCCAAGATGCTAAGAGGGTATGCCAGGTCAGGTCGAGTGCAGGTCATCAGGTATATGAGGCAGCCAACAAGCTCTGGGTACGGGCCACTCGGCTCTACGGACTCATCCAAAGGCAGAGCTGAGAGCGAGTGGCGAGTAGACAGAGGAGTGGCCTGAGGCGAGGAGTACGTGAAGTCGAAGCGCTGAAGGACCTGCTGCACCATGTGTGACTGAGTCAGGGTAATGGTGCGCCGTGCTCTGTCCCGGGTGATCTGCAAGCCAAGATAGCTGCGCAGTTCACCCAGGTCTGTGCACGTGTGTCTCTTCTGCAGCTCGGACTTCACGTGGGCGAGTCCAGCAGTGTCAGCCGTAGCAAACACCAAGTCGTCGACGTACACGAGGATGTAAAACGGCGGCAGCAAAGTGTCGGAGCGAAGAAACAGCGACGGGTCAGCAGTAGAAGGAGCAAACCCAAGAGCCGCAAGCGTAGTCCTCAGTGTGTCGTGCCACTCACGGGGCGCCTGGCGGAGACCGTAGACTGGCCGCCGGAGGCTCCACTGGGTACCAGGAGGAAACGACCCAGTGAAGCCAGGTGGGCGGCGCAGCCAGATCTCCTCGTGCAGGCTGCCCTGTAGGAAAGCAGTGCCGAAGTCAAGAGAGTGAAGCTCGTAGTCACGCTGAGCAGCGACGTGCAGCAGAACCCGAAGAGTGGTCATCTTCGGGGTCGGGGAGAAGGTCTGAAAGTAGTCAACTCCCTGCCGCTGTCTGAAGCCTCGAGCCACGTAACGCGCCTTGAAGACAGGCGGAGAACCCGTCGGCCGCTTCACCCTGAAAATCCACATGCCACTGACGATGTTCGCCCCAGGTGGGGGTACCTCGTCGACGTAGGTGCCTGTGGACTTCCAGGAAGCCATCTCTGCGTCCATGGCTGACTGCCACTGAGAGGAGTAGGGACCCTCTATCGCCTCTGCGTAAGAGCGCGGGGTCGGGATGTCTGGTGCATCCGGGTCTCCCTCAGGGGCAAGCAGCATGGACACGAGATGAGGTAAAGCGGCAGCAAAACACTGGAACTCCTCCTGCCTGTCCTCAAGGACGTCCGTGCTAAGAGCACACTCACCCCCGACGGACGGAGGACAGACAGACTCAGACTCAGCAACAAGACTAGAGGCGTAGTCTAGACGACAGTGAGCAGCGAAGTCGACAAGCTCGGCAACTAAGGCAGACGCAGCAGTGGACTCAAAGGAAGGGTCAGTGACAACAGTGGCTAGGAAACGCGTGACAGTAGGACTGGCAGCACGAAGGGAGTCAGACTCCGGGTCAGCAAGAGCAGGAAGAGAGGACTCTGGAGGAGACGGCAAAGGGACACGCTGCGGCGCAGTGGAAGGACGCAGTGCCATCTGATGCGTGCCCGGGACCGCAGGAGGACGCTGACGTGGAACACGACGACTAGTGCGAGCAGCACGAACAGGTGACGCAGGACGCGACTCAGGCTCACGACGCTCAGCAAGACCTCCAGTAGGACCAGCGTAGGGAGAAGGAGCAGGCAGAGGGGAGGCCAGCTGTAACTGTGACTCGGTCTGGACAGGCGGTGGACACTCTAAGGAGGGAGTAGGACCAGAAGAAGGTGGAAGACCAAGCACCTGCTCAAGGAGCGGAACGAAGTACGGCCGCGATTGCGCAGTGCCTCCAGAACTAGCAGAGACAGCACCAGCACCCCCAGCGTCAGCGCCAGCTCCAGCAGCACCACCAGCACCAGCAACACCTCTAGCAGCTCCAGTAGTGCCAACTACAGCACCCACAGGAGCACCGGCTCCAGCAGCACCTCCAGCTCCAGTACCTCCAGCAGCTCCAGCTCCAGCAGGACCACCGGAAGACGCAGTAGCTCCGCCTCCAGTACCTCCAGTAGCACCTACTCCAGCAGCACTACCAGCTCCAGCTCCGCCAGTAGCCCCAGCACCAATAGCACCACCAGGCCCAGCAGCTCCAGTACCTCCAGTACGAGCACCTCCGGGACCCGTGGCTCTAGCACCCCCAGCAGCAGTAGAACCTCCAGCACCGGCAGCACCACCAGCTCCAGCAGCACGGCTCCATCGCCGAGCAAACCACTCGCGCAGCTCCTGTGGAGAGGGTAGCTCCCGCCGGGACAAAGCACCCGAAGGACCTCCATGTCCAGCACCGTCAGGCTCCGCACCCCCACTCTCAGCAACCCCAGGCTCAGCACCCCCAGACCCAGCACCCCCAGGCTCCGCACGCTCAGGCTCAGCACCCCCAGACCCAGCACCCCGAGAAGCACCAGAGTCAACAGCTACCTCGACAGGCTCAACTGCGTCTACCTGGGACACACCTGAGGGGGCAGGACCCTGAGGG
Source organism: Closterium sp. Naga37s-1 (assembly GCA_947471745.1). Lineage (NCBI taxonomy): Eukaryota > Viridiplantae > Streptophyta > Zygnematophyceae > Desmidiales > Closteriaceae > Closterium > Closterium sp. Naga37s-1. The sequence continues at coordinate 1,878,271 of CANJKZ010000717.1, read as the reverse complement.
GGGAGGGGGTCTACCGGGGGGGGACCGGGCGTGAGGAAGAGCGGCGGGGGGGGGAGGGGGGCAGCGCGGTAGGGGAAGAGACGGTAGTACGGAACCGACTCGTCAAACGTGACGTCCTGGGAGGACAGAACACGACGCGAGGTGGGGTGGTAAAACTGCCAACCAGGCACGTCAGGGGGGAAGCCGAGGAAGACGCAAGGAACAGCACGGGAGGACAGCTTGTCCGCAGACAAGTCACGGACGAAAGCTCGAGATCCCCAGACACGGAACGCAGACGCATCGCCAACCTTCCCCGTCCACCGCAGAGTAGGGGAGGTCTCCCGCATGGAGACCCGGGGCTGAAGGTTGATCTGATGCGCCGTGTACTGAACCGCGAACGGCCACAGAAAATGGGGAGCAGCCGCATGGATCATGGACGTACGAGCGACGTCCATGACCATGCCAATGCGGCGCTCAGCAATCCCATTTTGCTGTGGAGAGGCCGGAAGCGTGAACGTCTGGCGGATGCCCTCCGCACGACAGAAGGCTCGCAGAAGGTCGGAGGAAAACTCTCCACCTCTGTCGGAGTGCAGACGCAGAACAGGAAAGTCCGAGCCGAAACGCTCTCTGAGCTGGAGACGAGCAACGCGGATCCAGTCGATCAACACCTCAGTGACCTCATCCTTGTGGCGCAAGGGGAAGACTGAGGTGTAACGTGAGAAGTCGTCAACCACCAGCAGGAAGTAACGCTCGTGACCCTGTCCACGGACGCGGGCTGGGCCCCACACGTCCATCTGAAGAGTCTACAGCGGAGCCTCTGTCGGAGGAAACTCGGAGGAGTGAGGAGCGGCGCGCTGCTGCCCCTCAATGCAGGGAACGCAGGTAGGGGCAGGCCCCGGGGGAAGGGGAGGGAGGGACCGGGGGAGACCAGAGACAAGGACACGGGAGGCCATGCCTCGGAGACGAGGCAAGGAGGGGTGACCAAGGCGGTGGTGCCAGAGGAGGGTCTGGTGGGACAGGAGGCGACACGAGCAGGGGGCAGACTCAGGACCTGACCGAGACGCTGCAGCAAACACCTGACTCGACGCAGCTACCTGACCAAACGCAGCAACCGGAGGAGACTCTATGGTCAGTGTGTACAGGCTCGACCCCGGTCGACGGGTAAACGTGGCCAAGTGGCGGCCCGTCCGAGCACACGTGCAGTGGGTCACTCGCTGACTCGCAGGAGTGAACTGGTCAACCCCTCCATCCTGAAGGTCAGCACCACTCACCAAGTTCGTAGAGAACGAGGGGAGGTAGAGACCGCACAGGGAGCCTGACGGGGCCGCCGGACACGGGAGGACAGTGGAGTAGTGGGCAAGGACAGGACCCCCAGAGGGGTCTGCCAGGGAGACCGCAACTGGCCGACTGAGCGGCGTGAGGGTGGTGCGATCTCGAAAGAAGGAGCGGGAAGCACCCGAGTCGAGGGTGAAGGTGTGCAGAACCTGAGCCGACGCGGTACCTGAGAGAGCAGACTCACCAGCACCTGGAGCAGCAGACTCACTAGCACCTAGAGCAGCAGCCTCAATGCCCGGGTCAGGCGGAACACACACGTAACAGTCACCCTCAACACTAATAGACACAGCATACATGGCAGCAAGGATAGCATCAAAATCAAGATCAAAGATAGCTACACCCGACCTGAGCAGATCACCCCAGCGAGGGATCTCAGTGGCGTCAGGGAACTGGGTACGCCAGGCGTCAGTCAGGCGGCCTAAGCAACGTTGGGTGGCGTGCAGGCCGCCACACTGCTCTCCAGTGCGGTCGCCGGTGCGCAGGACGTAGGCACAGGGACCAGCACCCCCAGACCCCTGGCGCCCTGCGTACCACTCACGAAGCTGCTGGGGCGGCGGGGTCTCACGAGAGCGTGGCTGGTGCTGGGGTCCCCGCTGCACAGCTCCGCCTCGACCAGCTCCACCTCCGCCACCGCCGCCTCCGCCGCCTCCACCCCAACCGCCACCGCCACCGCCGCCTCCACCTCCACCGCTGCCACCGAAGCCCCCACCTCTGCCACCACCCCCACCCCCACCCCCTCCTCCGCCTCCACCGCCACTACCGCCTCCCCCGCCACCTCCTCCAGCGCCCTTGCCCCCCTCGCCCTTGCCGTTGTGGCGCCTCCCGCTAGGAGCAGACGCAGCGCTGACCGACTCGGTGCCAACCAGGTCGACAGCAGCAGCAGAGGCAACGGAGTGCAAAAGGGGAACGGGGGAGCACCCCTCAAAGAAAGGGGTACGGGGGTCACCACGAGAGGCTCCTACAGCGGTAATACTAGTCTCTGCTGCAAGGAGGCGCTCCTCGAGGAGGTCAACGGTGAGTGTGGTGGGGCAAAGAGAGAGGAAGTGGTCCCTGACCGAGCGAAGGGTGTCAGGGAGTCGGGTGACTAGGTAGTAGAGGGTGATGTACATGGGGGGTGGGTTCTTGGCGCAGAACTCAGCAGGAAGCGCAGCGCGGTAGTGGGTGTCACTAGTGCGGAGGTGCGTAATGAGGTCAGCAACTGTGGCAAAAGCGGCGAGGTCAGGGAACAGGTACGGTAGCATGAGGCGGCTAAGGGCAGCAGTGGCAGGGGAAGAGTAGCGTGCAACTACAGCGTCGTACAGAGTCTTAGCACTCTTGTACTGACTAAAGTGCGCGCGCTCAGTAGACGGCAGGTGACTACGCACAGCAAGGCGGGCAGCAGCATCGCGCGTGGTCCACTGCGAGCGAACAGTACTGTCAGCATCAGCAGCAGGGGCAGTAGAGGCGCCAGACGTGAGATCGAACAGTGAGAGACCATCCTTGCTATCGCACTGTAGGAAAAGCTGCAGATCATCTATCCAGACCTCAAAGTCGACCGCTCGACCCTCAGCATCGAAGGTAAGAACAGTGGGACTAGCCATTACAGTAGCAGCAGTAGGCTAGCAGCAGCAGCAGCAGTGCGACTCGGCTAAGCGGCGCGGCTAGGCAGGGCAGCGCGGCTCGGCAGTGCTCTTACCAGGGGCGGTTGAGTAGGCGGCCGCGACTGGTGGGGCAGGGCCGTGGTGCTCCGGCAGGGTCAGGGCCGCAACTCAGCGGCTGCAGGTGGGAGGCCGCGACGGGGCCGCGACTGGCGACGGGGCAGGGCCGGGGCGGGGCCGCGACGGGGCCGCAACTGGCGACGGGGCAGGGCCGAGGCGGGGCCGCGACTGGCGACGGGGCAGGGCCGCGACGGGGCCGCGACGGGGCGGCAACAGGCGACGGGGCAGGGCCAGGGCGGGGCCGCGACAGGGCCGCGACGGGCGACGGGGCAGGTCCGGGGCGAGGCCGGGGCGAGGCCGCGACGGGGCCGCGACAGGCGACGAGGCAGGGCCGGGGCAGGGCCGCGACGGGGCCGTGACGGGGCCGCGATAGGCGACGGGACAGGGCCGGGGCGGGGCCATGACGGGGTCGCGACGGGGCCGCGACAGGGCCGCGACAGGCAATGTGGCAGGGCCGCGACGGGGCCGCTACGGGGCCGCTACGGGGCCGCGAAGGGGCCGCTAAGGGGGCCGCGAAGGGGCCGCTAAGGGGGCCGCGAAGGGGCCGCGAAGGGGCCGCGTAGGGGTCGGGTAGGGGCCGCAAAGGGCAGGGCAGGCCGCTAAGGGGCCGCGAAAGGGTGGGGCAGGGCAAAGCGCGAAGCGCGCTTCGGGCAGGTTAGGAAAAAAAAAAATCAACGGTGGGCCCTTAGGAAGGAACGGTCCCACTAGGGAACCCGCTCTATACCATGTGAAAGTACAGGAATGAAAAATGATTGACTAGGAAATGAGTTGGGTACAAATATGAAACCCTAGGAAACTGTACCCCATAGTGTCTACCCCACTACAGCCTAGATAGGCTATGTGATTAATGTTTGACACGCGTCAGCAGGGGCCGGCAGAGGCGCGTCAGCAGGGGCCGGCAGAGGCGCGTCAGCAGGGGCCGGCAGGGGCGCGCCAGTAGGGGCACGTCAGCAGGGGCCGGCAGAGGCGCGCCAGGAGGGGCCGCGCCAGCAGGGGCCGGCAGGGGCTCGTCAGCAAGGGGCCGGTAGGGGCGCGTCAGCAGGAGCCGGCAGGGGCGCGCCAGCAGGGGCCGGTAGGGGCGCGCCAGCTGGGGCGCGTCAGTAGGGGCCGGAAGGGGCCGCGAAGAGCCGCTAAGGGGCCGCGAAGAGCCTCGGAGGGGGGGGGCGCGAAGGGCCGTGAGGGGGCCGCGAGGGGCCGCGAGGGGCCGTGAAGGGCCGTAAAAGGGGCCGCGAAGGGCCACGAGGGGCCACGAAGGGCCGCGAAAGGGGCCGCGAAGGGCCGTGAAGGGGCCGCGAAGGGCCGTAAGAGGGGCCGCGAAGGGCCGCGAGGGGCCGCGAAGGGCCGCTAAAGGGGCCGCGAAGGGCCGTGAAGGGGCCGCGAAGGGCCTTAAGGGGGGCCGCTAAGGGCCGCGAAGGGGTCGCGACTGGCCACTAGGGGCCTCGAAGGGCAGGCGCACGGGCGCAGCTAGGACAAACGCGAAGCGCGCTTCGGGCAGGTAAGGAAAAAAAAAGATTCGTAGTGGTGGGCCCTAAAAAAAAAATCGAACCTGCTCTATACCATGTGAGAATCATGAGAGGAATGGTGGAACTAGAAAGCAGATGGGTACAAGTAGGAAACACAAAAGTGTTGTACCCTCTAAGAACTACCCCACTACAGCCTAAACAGACTATAGCATATATAAGTTTGACACGTGTTAGAGCTTCCCATTGCCCACGGTTGAAGCCTACACTGCTGCAAAGTCTTAGAGGAAAATTACAGGCTCATGAGAAGTTATACAAGCCTCGGAAAAAACTGTGAAAAGTTTAAAAGAAAGAAGAGAGAGGGTTGCACTAGCAAGAATGAGGATACAAATAGCAAACCCTAGAAGGGTTGTACTCGCTATAGAGCACCCCACGACAGGCTAGAGCATAATGTTCTGACACACCCCCATAGCCAAAGTGGGGTGTAATCAGCAGAGCAAGCAAAGCAGTACAAGCTCAGGGTGGATCACAATGTCACCACACATTCTGAGCACAAGTTCAAGAAGCAATAGTTTAAAGTTCACAATTATGAGCAAAGCTAGTGGTAGTCACAACGGGCAAGTGAGGAGGAGGAAAGAGACTATGAGAGGAGAGGAGGTAGTGGGCGGCAGCTGAAGCTGCTGGCACACGGCGCAACTGGAGCAACTGGCACACGGGCAACTGGAGCAACTGGCACACTGGCAACTGGAGCAACTGGCACACGGGCTACTGGAGTAACTGGCTCCGCGGCTAAAAGTAGCGGCAGACGAGCAACGGACTCACGGGCGACTGGAGCAACGGGCTCACGAGCGACTGGCGCAACGGGCTCACGGGCGACTGGCGCAACGGTCTCACGGGCGACTGGAGCTGCTGGCTTCACGGCGGCCACCCCTTTCAACCTCCCCAAACTATCCCACTCCCCCTGACACACACCCGCTGCTACACCGCTAGCTCCACTCCCCCTTCACCCCCCCTTAGTACCACTCCAACGGCTCCAACAAGTCCACCCCCCCTCAGCGGCAGCTGCAGCACAGGGAGACGGAGGAGGAGGAGGAGCAGGGAACGGCACACAGTGGCTTCACCCCCATACCCCTCACCCCAAACCCTAATTCAGGAGAACGGGCTGTAAGAGGGGTGGGGCGCCAGTAGAAGCACGGGGGACAGCGGGGAGGGCAGGGGCAGCGAGGAAAGGGCCGCCCACGGGCCTGGCACAGCCGCCCGAACCGCGCGCAGGCGGCCCGAGCCGCGCGCGGGCCTGGCGCAGCCCGTACGGGCCGCGCGCGGGCCTGGCGCAGCCCGTACGGGCCGCGCGCTGGCCTGGCGCAGCCCGTACGGGCCGCTTCCGGGCCTGGCGCAGCCCTTACGGGCCGCGCGCAGCCTGTACGGGCCGCGAGCAGGCCACGACGGGCGACGGGGGGCGACGCGCGGGTCCCCGTCGCCCGTCGCAGCGCCTCCCGAGGGCGACGCGCCGAGTGACGGGGCAGAAGCCCGCCGCGCGCCTCGGGGCGCACAGCGGGCAGAGAACCGCCGCGCGCCACGGGGCGCACGGCGGGCAGAAAACCGCCGCGCGCCTCGGGGCGCACGGCGGGAAGAAAAACTGCCGCACGCCACGGGGCGTGCGGCACAGAGGGTAGCAGTGGAAGTTGCAGCGGAAGCAACGAGGTGGTGAGCCCACCCACAGGATCGATCCAAGGGGATCGACCTGCTCAGATAGCATGTGAAAAGTTTAAAAGAAAGAAGAGAGAGGGTTGCACTAGCAAGAATGAGGATACAAATAGCAAACCCTAGAAGGGTTGTACTCGCTATAGAGCACCCCACTACAGGCTAGAGCATAATGTTCTGACAAAATCCTCCTACCCAGCAACAATGGTGGACGCGCGAAAATTTTGAAGTTAAGAGTGCTGAGTCAGGTATAGGAAATAGGAATGGTAATTTCTTTGATGTACCCTATGATGCTATTAATGAGACTATCTTTGTCTACTCAGCGCAACAGAAACTAATCCTGGAGGTATTATGCAAAGGGCGACGCCTCCAAGCACTGGTGGACAGTGGTGCATCCCACTCAGTGTGCGACCGCAGGACGTTGGAGAAAATTGGAGATCCTTCGGAGGAGACCCAGTTCACAGCAACAATGGTGGACGCTGCGAAACTTCCCATCCATGGCGAAGCATCACTGCTTAGTCAACCGCACAAAACATATCGCCCTCCGTTACTTCTTCATGAAGGACGAAATCAAGAAGGGAAACCTACTGTCCAACTGTCGAAATAGCATCATATTTTCTGAAGAAGATGCTGCTACATAAGAAGTTTTAGAACTGCGTGGATCTATGCGGAGTCGTCAAGAAGTCCCATGTGGCACACCTTCAGGGTTGAAAGGGAGAGTTGTAGTGATAGAAATGTATTTTGGCATTCTAGAAGATATGACCTTACCGCACCTGCCACTAACAAAACAACACCTGTATTATATCACGTTAGTTCGAAATAACGAACGAGAATGAATTAACTATGAAAGAGTTGGGTACAAGTACTAACCCTAATTGGGTTGTACCCCTTATGGGCTACCCCACTATAGCCTACACAAAGTAAGCAATATAACATTCTGACACAACCCCACAGGCAAAGTGGGGGAGAACAAGCGGTCACAAGACCAGTCAAGAACAGCAAAGCAAGCTCAGGGTGAATCACAAAGTCACCACACACTCTGAGCACAAGCAAAGGGCCACAAGGCCAGTTCACATACAGAGTTATATAAAGAACACAAACAATACAGTGATCATACCCTAGCAAGTGGAAGCATGCAGGTATATATATAGATCACAGTACAAGTAAAGTCACGCAAAGAGCAAGTGAGGCAAAATAGGCACAAGGCCTAACACAGTAGAGAAGCGCTGATGATCACTAGGCGGAAGTGCCTTGGTGAATATATCAGCAGTGTTGGCCCTAGTGGCCACGTACGCAAGACGAAGCTGGCCACGCTCCTGCAACTCTCGAGCAAGGAAGTATCGCAGAGCGATGTGCTCGTTCTGTGCTCCAGTCTGTGCTCCTGACACAAGGTAATCATGGCCTTGTTGTCTACGTACAGAACTGGAGGCGAACGAGGCTGCTCGCCCAAGTTAGTCAGCAGGTAGGTGAGCCAACGTAGCTCCTGTGCAGCCATGGCTCTTGCGTAGATCTCAGCCTCACAACTGGAGCTGAGAACCGAAGAAGAGCGGGTAGACCGCCAGGAAACAGAGCCGGAACCAAGGCTGAAGGTGTAACCCTGTGACGACCGTTGCGTAGCTGAGTCGTCAACCCACGAAGCGTCTGCGTGACCAGTGAGGACAACTGGACCCCGTCCTCCAAGCACGAGCCCCATGCCCGACGTACTGCACAAGTAACGCAGTACACTCTTCGCAGCATCCCAGTGCACCTTTTCGGTGCCTACCGGGAGCCACGTAGCGAGCCAGGGTACGCGAAGTCAGGTCGTGTGCACGTCATCAGGTACATGAGGCAACCCACAAGCTCTGGGTACGGACCACTCAGCTCTACGGACTCGTCCGAAGGTGGAGCTGAGAGCGAGTGGCTGGTAGACAGAGGAGTGGCCTGTGGCGAGGAGAACTGGAAGCTGAAGCGCTGAAGGACCTGGTGCACCATGTATGACTGAGTTAGGGTGATGGTGCACCGTGCTCTTTCCCGGGTGATCTGCAAGCCAAGATAGCTGCGCAGTTCACCCAGGTCAGTGCAGGTGTGTCTCTTCTGTAGCTCCGACTTCACAAGGGTCAGTGCCTCGATGTCAGCAGTGGCAAAGACCAGGTCGCCAACGTACACGAGGACATAGAACGGCGGCAGTGAGGTGTCGGTGCGAAGAAACAGCGACGGGTCAGCATTAGAAGGAGCAAACCCAAGAGCCGCAAGTGTAGTCCTCAGCGTGTTGTGCCACTCGCGAGGCGCCTGACGGAGACCGTTGACTGGCCGGCGGAGGCTCCACAGGGTACCTGCAGGAAACGACCCAGTGAAGCCAGGTGGGCGGCGCAGCCAGATCTCCTCGTGCAGGCTGCCCTGCAAGAAAGCTATGCTGAAGTCAAGAGAGTGCAGCTTGTGGCAGGGAGGGGTGACCCAGGCGGTGGTGCCACAGAAGAGTCTGGTGCGACAGGAGGCAACACGAGCAAGGGGTGCTACCTGACCTGACGCGGACACTTGAGCAAACGCAACTACATGAGGAGGCTCGATAGCCAGTGTGTACAGACTCGACCCTGGCCGATGAGTGAACGTGGCCAGGTGACGACCCGTCCATGTACACGTGCAGATCAACACACGCTGACCTCCAGGAGTGGTGGTGGTGACCATCGCGTCCTGGAGAGCAGCAGTACTCACCAAGTTCGTAGAGAACGAGGGGAGGTGAAGACCTGACAGTGAGCCGGACGGAACCGCCGGACATGGGAGGAGAGTGGAGGATCGGGCAACGACCGGGGCCCCGGAGGGGTCGCCCAGTCTGACCGGGACAGGTGCAGGGAGAGGAGTGAGGGTGGTGCTGTCACGAAAGAAACAGCGTGAGGCACCTAAAGTTGGGTACAAGTTGAGCAACACCGAGTCAACCAAGATACAGCAAAGTGGTTGACAAGGCGACAACAGCAGGAGGTTGAAGCGAAGGTCAAAGGTCAGCAACCTTTGACTCGACAAAGGCAGCGCGACAGCAAGGACAAATAACTGATTCGCTATTGAGCAGTTATCCGAGTCGTCGCTGTATCGAACCGCAACAGCAGTTACAGTTAAACCTTTCGTATTGCTTGTAATCTTATAAAACCCAGTATCTCTTTGCTATAATCAACTTATTTTGTTCTCACATACTAGTGCAAGGTGGTTCAATTGGTTTACTATTATGCTTCCGCTAATACATCACTACTGAGACTTTAGTCTTGAAAACGATCCTAAGGGCTTTTTTCTGCCGAACGGTTCTCAGCGGGGAGAAAACATTTTGTGCTTGCCTAAACCCATTGCTTTGTTGAACACCCTAGTTTAGGCTTCCGATCCCGCTGCGTTCCATGACCCGTTCGAATGCAATAAAAGAAAACAAAAATTCCGCTTTTATTTAAGAGGGTAGTTTAGGGTGGGTGCTCCACATACTGACGAAATCTGTGGCGGGGTTTGCTTACGCGTTACACTTTTCGCATTCGCCGCAAACGCGCAAATGGTCGGAAATTAGGTTTGGTCATTACAACTAAACCGCGTCGAAGTCCCACGTTTGTAAAGTCGTATACACATGATGCCCAACCAGTGCACGCGAATTTGTCCCGCACCGGATGGAAACGCTGCAGCCGAGGTCTTTTCCCCAGCCTGTTGCACCCAAGATACAAGCGCGTCGCGTGGTTATGGACCAATAGTAGCGAACAGACTGAAGTCAAAATGAAGAGACTGAAGTCAAAATGTCAACGGATAAGGTTACAGATACTTAATATAAGCACCTGCGAATCCTTTTTAGCTAGCTGCGAATTGACGAAAATTATGCGAAATGCACGATACAGCTTATACGCCCCCTTCACAAGGCAACCGGGAGGGGCTCAAACAGGCATCAATTGTATATTAAGAAATCAGCTGCAACCCTTCGTATGGCCATGCCATGACGAAAACTTTCTTGTTGTCGTGTTGTCGAACCTGGACCAAACACACTGCTGTACGAGGAGACTTGCACTACTAGTTGGCAGCATTTGCTCTCTGAAAATAACTCCCGTTTGTCGTTTGGAGCGATCGTGCTGAATGGTTGTCGGTACCGGAATGGCGTGCAGTGGCCTGTGAGGTGGTGTGCACACATACGTGTACAGACTTTGCATGTTCATGGCTTGCTTGGGCTCTGCCCGTGAGAAATCGGACCTGACGGAGAGCCACCAGACGAATCAACAGCACTGGGTCCCAACTGTTGCGATCACGTGCCCTCCGCGATGTGGCATCCTGCCCAAAAAGAAAAGCCTGCTTGCCCACAGGTTCCTGCAGTCCCCCTCAGCAAAACATTCCTCACTCTGCCCGGGCTTCACCACACTAAATTGCCCGCTTCTGAAACAACCTTTCCACCCCTCCCCCCTCCCAGCCCCTCCCTCTTCCTCCCCCCATCCCCTAAAACACGTCCCTCATGCCATGCCACCCATCCGCGGATGCGCGCTGTTTGTGCCCACCGTGCGCTTCATCTCATGATTCAATCACTCTCACCTCACTCAACGAGGCAGGGCCTTCCCGTAAATTCCCGTGTTCTGCACCCTGACGCTTGGTTCCCCCTTCCCCTTCCGCTTGCTCCTCAATGGACTGGACACTCGTATTTAGGGCGTGTGCCTTTTTTGTTTTTTTTTTTTGTGTTTTCGCGGACAGTCCACTTGTATCGAAGCGGACGGTCCCAATAGCGGGTACTGGACAGTCCGTTTCGAAAATTCGAAACTGCAGACTGTCCGAAGGCAAAAACGTGACTTTTCTCTACATCTGAAACTACCGAAGTACTGTGCACTCGCTAGAGCTACTGTACTATCGTAACCCCAGTCACACACTCTCGCCAGTTTCGCTCACCATCGGCGGCTCGATTTCAAACATTTCAAACATTTCACGGCGACTTTGACTAGAGGTGTTCGGGGTGGTGTTGGCCGGTTCAGAGTTCTCACCTGCGCTAGAGTGCTCCATTGCAGGCTGAGTGTGAGGGTTCAGTTCGGATTGCTAGGGCCTTTGTAGTGTTGGTGGGCTAGGGCAGGGCTGACGTTTCATTTTAAAACCGGGGTGCACATTCAGCTGAATGTGCATCAAAGGTTATCCCTTGACTGAGTGGGTTACGAGGTGTGCTTTCAACCCCTTCAAGTCGAAATTCGTTTCCCCCCTCCCCCGCAATTTCGTTTCCCCACGCCCCCGCAATTTCATTTCCCCCTCCCCGTCGAAATTCGTTTCCCCCCTCCCCCGCAATTTTGTTTCCCCCCTCCCCCGCAATTTCGTTTCCCCCCCCTCCCGCCAATCTGTTTCATCCCTCCCGCCATTCGGTTTCACCCACACTTGCCATTTCACCCCCTCCCGCCACCTACGAAATGCCCGAAGCTCTAGCGGAATCATTTTTTTGTCGCCCTTCGTGAGCCAATCACTGTTTTTCTCCAAACCCCCTTCCCAACATCTCAAGCCGAACCGCGTTGAATGTGCACCCTGGTTTTAAGCTTCCCTGATTCCGGGGAAAATTTTCCCCCTCTATTATGGGTGCACATTTTCCAGAAAAGCAGTACCCTGATTGCTCAGGGTTGTAAAGTAGTTAACACTGATTGTTCAGGGTCGAGAACTGAACATCAGAGTAGTAACGCGCGCTTTGTTACCGGGGAAAATATCCCCACTCTCCATAAAGTCTCGAAGTTTCGATCAGAACGAAGTTTCGAAGAAACTTCGTCTCGATAAAGCGGGAAGGGGGGGGATTACGCACATGTGGGGGGATCACTGCGATCAATCCAAGGCGGGGTCATCGGAAGGAAACTTCCGAGAAACTTCCTCTCGATAAGTCAGGGTCCACACAGTCTATACTCTGTTAAGTTAGGGTCCACTAACAGCCTATTCTGTTACACTGTACTCAAAATCAGGGATAGCTAAACTATTACTCTGATTGGATCAGGGCTGGAAATTCAATAACTCTGAAATTTCAGTCTCCACGAAGTAGAAAGCCTGAAATCAACCTGAAATCAGGGTAATTACCCTGATAAAATCAGCCCTGGGCTAGGGGGTGATGTGATCGTTCAATGTTCAGTCGCGCGGCGCAGTCCTCAAATAAATTGAACATGCGGCTCGGTTTTTGTTTTTCGAGACCTTCGCGCGCCAATCCAGTGTCAGAACTGTGCATCCGTCCGTTTGCAATTCGAACTGCCAAAAGTTCAGAATGTGAACTGTTGCTTGGAGGGAAAAGTGACGCGACGGTTCGAACCGCTGGCGACGTCGCCAACACCTTCACGAAACAGTCATGACACGTAACGAAACGGGTAACATTTTCGCAAATCGGACGGTCCGCGGTTCGAACCGCGATCACCTCTCCCTGACACTCCCTACGAGCACAACAAAGAAGTAGTACATCAAATCCACGCAAACCAGAGTTCCAGTAGGAATAGCGTTCACCTCACAGCCTTGGGGCCTCGACAAGAGCCCAAAAATTGCAGAATTCTGGTCCGGCGTGGAAACATCTACTTCAGACCACACCCAAACCACATGGCAGGTGCCATGCGATCGTGGAGGCACGGATCGACGATTTTGAACGATTATACGAAACCAATCAGTTGCATGTAACCAAACATAGTCAAGGCCTTTCCGAACGTGTGTCGATTGCAAGGAGTCCACCCTGGCACTCAGTCGACAAATATCTTCTACGTGGCATCCCTAAACACGTGTTTCGTGCACTGTTGCTGGGGGAAGTTCTGTAGGGTTTTTTGCGATGGAACTTCGGTTGGGCGCCAATGCTGTGAACAACATCCCAGTTTTGATATGTCATCCCTCACCGCGTTGATGTGACTTGGGCGACTCGTTCATTCTCGCGCTCATTCTCAAGTTTATCCCTTTTGGGGGTCGGGATGGTATGGGAGCGGCAGGACGATTGGCTGAAACAGGAAATGTTTGGTTGTTTTCCTTTCTTCCGACTCCGTCTAAATGCACTGCAGCCAGTTAGATTCCGTTTGGTTTGGTTTCACACGATTTTCTGGGCTGCTCAGAAAACAAAACAGCAATTGTGGAGCATCTCTGCACATTCCGACGACGGCATCTGACTGGAGCAACGGCCGGCCTTCGTCAGCAGCAGCAACCTTCGCCGAGGCTGCGTTGGGGATTTCCATTCAAAGAGGAAAACCCCTTCCGCAGGGCTTGTGTGGAAGTCCTGCAGGGCTTGTGCACAAACAGAACACAGCAGCCATAGGCGCCGCATCATTGGACTCAACTCCCTGCCAGCACAACAAATGGGAACTGATGCAGAAACCAAAACACACACAAACCATAGCTAAAAAAGGCAACTTTCGGATATGTCGTCCCTCGCCGCATTGATTCGACTTGGGCGACTCAAATTTATCCCGTACTCGTTCATTCTCGCTCTCTTGGGTGCGCTCTCCTGTGACATCGACCACCAGCAGCACTGTTACGATGAGCTCCGCTTCCGCGTCGAAGGCTTCTTACCCGTGGCGTTTTTCGTGGCGTGCACGCACGTCATGACGCACTACTTTAACGAGTATTTCGACTACGAGACCGACCTCGCCAACAAGCAGCGCGGCAAGTGGAACGGCGGATCCGGCGTGCTTCCCGAGGGTTTGCTGCCTCCGTGGGTGGCGCTCACCGCAGGCAACGTGTTCCTCATCGGGAGCGTCGTCACGCTCGCGTTCCTCCGAACTCCCGCGCAGTACGTCGCGTGTGCGACCGTGTTCCTCTCGTGGTTGTACACCGGCCCGCCCTTTAAGCTCCATTATCGCGGTTTGGGCGAAGTGGTCGTGGCGGTCGTGCTCACTTGGTGCGTGCCCGTGATGGGTGCGCTACAGCGCCGCGGCGACGGCGCGTTCGTGCTTCCAACATCGCTCCGCGCCATCATCCCGCTGCTTTTCGTGCAGCAGTTCGTGCGGATGATGGTCATGAATTTGCCCGACATCGAGTCCGACCTGCAGTGCAGCAAGATCACGTTGACTGCGCAAATGGGGCCCGAGCGGGTGGCGCGTTTATATAAATTCGTACAACACGCGACTGGCATGGTAGCCGTGGGCTTGTTCGCTTCTGGTCACATGACGTGGCCCGTGCTGGTCGCGTTTCTCGTCGCCGCGACGAAGGGGATCAGTCTGGCGCGTCGCTTGGACGAGATCGTGTTTCCCGCTGGAACGAGGACTGATGCACGCAAGAAAAAAGGCGATGATGCATGCACTACTACTGCAGCAAAGGTCCAGAAAAGTGTAGTCTTTGGAAATCTCCCGTACCACGCCACGATCCACGTCGCGTCGACGGCGCTGATGCTGGTCATCGCGCAAGCCGTTGTGCAAATGCTAGTCATTTCACCATCCCCTTTCCGTTCTCTTGCTTCCTCCTTCTCTTCAACTCTTCTTACCACCACCCCTCTCCTCTAAAGCAGGAACATTGGCAGAGCAGGCCTTCAGGTCATACGATCATTTTGTAAATGAGTTGAGCTGTATTGGGTGATTGTTATGAGTGCTTGAAAGACTTCAAGACAATCATTAAAGAAGCGAGCATTTATAGGGTGAAACTGTGCTAGGCGAGGACCTCGCCGGGACATGCGAGGGTTGGAAGTGTCGTGATTTGTGCGGGGCGACTCGGAAGTGGTTCGGGCCTAGGTAGGCCGAACCCAAACTGACGCATTAAGCTCAGGCAGGAAGAAATTGAGATTCCTTACACTCCCCCACCTTCTAAATGTTGGAAATACAAAACATACGGTAACAAAATATATATGCTAGACAGGGCCCAAAATATCAGGGTAAAATACCCTGATTACCCTGGGGGCGGGCCGCTTTTTCAGAGTTACCCTTTCTAAATCAGGCTTCGTAGATTCTTACCCTTACCCAAAAAGTGTTGGTGATTTTTTCCCCTGATTGGATTTTTAGTTAGCCTGACGGAATCAGGGTTGTGTGACGACTACTCAGTTACCGAAACTATTTTTAACGCGGATCAGCCCATTCTCCGCGTGGTGCCAAAATGTCCCACTCTCAAACTGGCACCGTTGCCGCCGGTGACCACAGGCGGGAAACCGTAAAATGTTGTCGGCGGCTCGCCATGTGGCCTTATTGGCTGTCTTACCCAGAGGACTGCCAATGCACCTCTGCATCGAGCCAACCCACGCCACGCCCACTACCAGGTGGCCCCCTGAAGAGGCCATGTGAGGTTCGAGCTCAACAAGGGGGTCTCTCGCTTCTCCATTCTCGTCCATTTTCAACTCATTCGTCAAACATGCCTGCTGGAGAGGTTGATCCACTTGGTAGCACGAGAAACCGCCTTTCCGTGCTGGGAGTTTTGCCACGCCTTAACGTAAACTACACCGTTCCTATCTCGCTGGCGAACCGTCTCCAGAATGCGAGGTAGGAACGGTGTATCCGTTCCAGCCATTAGACTCACCCCATGCGTGGGAGCCACACCCTTCCCTGGATATTGTGCCCGGAGGTGGCGAGGGCCCGTCTAAGCTGCCAACTGCTTCGCCTTCAACGGTCAGCAGCGCGCCTGACAAGCGACAGCGTGTGGGAGCGACGTACAAGCAGCAGACACTCTGGGGCGCTCCACCTCCCCGAAACGCGTCTACTCATAAACGGCCTGCACCTCCTGCCGAACCCAAGCCTCCCACCGCCTTGGCGGATGCTGAGTACGAATCGGTAAAGAAGACTTTTGACTCTCAGTGGGCAGGTAGTTTCAAATGGTTACGCGTACATCGCATGTCTAACGGCAGGCTTCATTGAAGTGTTTCATTTGTGTTAAGCACGGAGATCCGCTAGCGCACACATCGTATGGGGCGAAGGGGGATGGTGCTCGAGATCTCCAGATCGGCAGCATCCGCACTAACTCAGCTACCCGTGCCCACAAGCAAGCAGTGGATAACCTGGAGAAATCGGAGGCGGAGAAAGACAAGCACTCCACTCTAACACGGTGGCAGATCACGGATTCTTCTACCCGACACATCATCCGTCTACTCCACATAGCGCTCTTCGTCTGCATGGCGGGCGCTCCCATCGCCATGTTTGTCCCACTGTGCTGGTTTTTGGCGAAGGAACGGTTACCAGACCTTCCTCCATCCGGCGGATACGGCTCATACTACACTCAGTAAGTGCTGGCTAGTGTTTGTGCACCTCTCTATTTGATTGATAAGCACTGACTCAATTTTACGCTATCTCTTATCGTTGGCAGTTACGGATTCAAGGAGAATCTGCGTGCCCTGTCAACTTATCTCCATGACACACAACGCCTTCACCTCCTCCAGGCATCTCCCTGGACGAGAGCACAGATCGAGTGCATGGGAAGCACATGATCTTATACGCTACCTTCTTCAAGCGCACATCTGTGGTTACTGAGTTTTTGACTCTCATCACTGTTGACCGTGCAGACGCTGCCTCCCTCACATCCGCGTTCGTGCGGTATCTCACTGGGATCGGGGTCGACCTCCAGAAGATATCAAGCGTCGCCTCCGATGGTGCAAACGTGATGGTCGGCAAGAACAAGGGCGTCGTTACAAGGCTGCGAATGCGCATTCCTCACCTGGCCTCTACACACTGTATCTCCCATCGGTATGCACGTGTTGTGTCTGATTGATGCAATGTTTGTTATACATGTTGCAGTTGTTAACAAGTTATTATTGTTAGAATAGTGAGCGAATGAATGATTGAACTAGGAAGCAGGTGGGTACAAGTAGGAAACCTAAAAGTGTTGTACCCTATAAGAACTACCCCACTACAGCCTAAACAGACTATAGCATATAAGTTTGACACACCCCCATAGGCAAAGTGGGGGAGAACAAGAGGTCACAAGACCAGTCAAGAAAGACAAAGCAAGCTCAGGGTGGATCACAAAGTCACCACGCAGTCTGAGCACAAGCAAATGGCCACAAGGCCAGTTCACATGCAGGGTTATATAAAGGAAAACAAACAATACAGTGAACACAACCTAGCAAGTGTAAGCATGCAGGTATTTGTATATAGAGTACAGTACAAGCAGAGTCAAGAAGTAAGCAAGTGAGGCACAGTAGGTACAAGGCCTAGAACAGTACAGAAACGGTGATGATCACAAGGCTGAAGTGCCTTGGTGAAAACATCAGCAGTGTTGGCCTGTGAGGCCACGTAAGCGAGACGAAGCTGGCCACGCTGCTGCAACTCTCAAGCAAGGAAGTAGCGCAGAGCAATGTGCTTCGTTCTGTGCTCCAGTCTGTGCTTCTGACACAAGGCCAGCATGGCCTTGTTGTCGACGTACAGAACTGGAGGAGAACGAGGCGCCTCTCCCAAGTCGGTCGGCAGGTAGGTGAGCCAGCGTAACTCCTGTGCAGCCATGGCCCCAGCGTAGATCTCAGCCTCACAACTGGAGCTGAGAACAGAAGAAGAGCGGGTAGACCGCCAAGAGACAGAACCGGAACCAAGACTGAAGGTGTAACCCTGTGACGACCGCTGCGTAGCCAAGTCGTCAACCCAGGAAGCGTCTGCGTGACCAGTGAGGACAACTCGAGCCCGTCCTCCAAGCACGAGCCCCATGCCCGACGTACTGCACAGGGAGCGCAACACCCTCTTCGCAGCATCCCAGTGCACCTTTCAGTGTCGATCGGGAGCCACGTAGCGAGCCAGAAGGCTGAGAGGGTATGCAAGGTCAGGTCGTGTGCAAGTCATCAGGTACATGAGGCAGCCCACAAGCTCTGGATACGGGCCACTCGGCTCTACGGACTCGTCCGAAGGTGGAGCTGAGAGCGAGTGACCGGTAGGCAGAGGAGTGGACTATGGCGAGGAGTACGTGAAGCCGAAGCGCTGAAGGACCTGCTGCACCATGTGTGACTGAGTCAAGGTAATGGTGCGCTGTGCTCTGTCCCGGGTGATCCGCAAGCCAAGATAGCTTGTCAGTTCACCCAGGTTTGTGCACGTGTGTCTCTTCTGCAGCTCGGACTTCACCTGGCCGAGTGCCTCAGTGTCAGCAGTAGCAAAGACGAGGTTGTCTACGTACATGAGAACGTAGAACGGCGGCAGAGTGGTGTCAGTGCGTAAAAACAGTGAAGGGTCAGCAGTGGAAGGAGCAAAACCAAGAGTAGCAAGAGTCGTCCTCAGTGTGTCGTGCCACTCACGGGGTGCCTGGCGGAGACCGTAGACTGGCCGGCGGAGGCTCCACTGGGTACCAGCAGGAAATGACCCAGTGAAGCCAGGTGGGCGGCGCAGCCAGATCTCCTCGTGCAGGCTGCCCTGTAGGAAGGCTGTGCTGAAGTCAAGCGAGTGGAGCTCGTAGTCACGCTGAGCAGCTACGTGCAGCAGTACCCGAAGAGTGGTCATCTTCGGGGTAGGGGAGAAGGTCTGGAAGAAGTCAACTCCCTGTCGCTGACTGAAGCCACGTGCAACGTAACGCGCATTGAAGACAGGCGGAGAACCCGGCGGCTGCTTCACCCTGAAGATCCACATGCCATTGACGATGTTCGCCCCAGGCGGGGGAACCTCGTCGACGTAGGTGCCTGTGGACTTCCAGGAAGCCATCTTGGCGTCCATGGCTGCCTGCCACTGAGAGGAGTAGGGACCCTCTATCGCCTCTGCGTAAGAGCGCGGGGTCGGGATGTCTGGTGCATCCAGGTCTCCCTCAGGGGCAAGCAGCATGGACACGAGATCAGGTACAGCAGCGGCAAAGCACTCAAACTCCTCCTGTCTGTCCTCAAGAACGTCCGTGCCAAGAGCAAACTCACCCCCGACGGACGGAGGACAGAGAGACGCAGACGTAGACTCAGCAACAAGACTAGTGGCGTAGCCTAGGCGACAGGCTGCAGCAAAGTCAACAAGCTCAGCAACGAGAGCGGACGCAGCAGTGGACTCAAACAAAGGGTCAGTGACAGCAAAGGCCAGAAAGCGCGTGACAGTAGGACTAGCAGCACGAAGGGAGTCAGACTCCGGGTCCGGACCGTCAGGAAGGGAGGACGCAGGAGGAGACGGCAGAGGGACACGCTGTGGAGCAGTGGAAGGACGAAGAGTCATAGAGTGAGTGCCAGGGACAGGAGGAGGACGCGGACGCGTAACACGACGACCAGCACAAACAGTGTGGACAGGCGACTCAGAACGAGACTCAGGTGACTCAGGACGAGACTCAGGCGACACAGGACGCGACTCAGGCTCACGACGCTCCTTAAGACCTCTAATCGGTCCAGAGTAAGGAGAAGGACCAGGCAGGGGAGAGGCCGGCTGTAACTGCGACTGTGACTGGACAGGCGGTGGACTCAGTAAAGGA
Organism: Closterium sp. Naga37s-1; assembly: GCA_947471745.1. Lineage (NCBI taxonomy): Eukaryota > Viridiplantae > Streptophyta > Zygnematophyceae > Desmidiales > Closteriaceae > Closterium > Closterium sp. Naga37s-1. Next base: position 1,858,872 of record CANJKZ010000717.1, on the reverse strand, counting down.
GGAGTAGGACCAGGACAAGGCTGTAGACCAAGAACCTGCTGAAGGAGCGGAACGTAGTACAGCCGCGGCCTCGCAGCGCCTCCAGGAACAGCAGAGACAGCACCAGTACCCTTAGCTCCAGGGTCTCCAGCTACAACTCCCGCAGCACCACCAGCTCCAGTACCTGCAGCGCCAACGCCTGCAGCACCACCAGCCCCAGCAGCTCCAGTACCTCCAGTACGAGCACCTCCAGGACCAGCGACTCCAGTACCAGCAGCACCTCCAGCAGCACCAGCACCAGCAGCGCCTCCAGCAGCTCCAGCACCAGCAGCACCTCCAGCAGCTCCAGCACCAGGAGCACCTCTAGCAGCTCCAGCACCAGCAGCACCACCAGCAGCTCCAGCACCAGCAGCACCTCCAGCAGCTCCAGCACCAGCAGCACCTCCAGCAGCTCCAGCACCAGCAGCACCTCCAGCAGCTCCAGCACCAGCAGCACCAGTAGTACGGCGACAGCGTCGAGCGTACCACTCACGAAGCCGCTGCGGAGAGAGGGGCTCCCGCCGCAACGGGACACCCGGAGAACCTCCAGACTCAGCACGCGCAGGCTCAGCACCCCAAGACGCAGTACCCCCAGGCTCAGCACCCCCAGGCTCCACACGCTCAGGCTCAGCACCCCCAGACTCTACACCCCCAGTCCCCGCACCCGCAGGCTCAGCATCCCCAGACCCCACATGCTCAGGCTCAGCACCCCCAGGCTCCGCACCCCCAGTCCCCCCACCCGCAGGCTCAGCACCCCTAGCAGCACCTGAGTCGACAGCTACCTCGACTGGCTCGGTAGGGTCTACCTGAGACACACCTGAGGGGGCAGGACCCTGAGGGGGGAGGGGATCTACCGGAGGAGTACCTGGTGCTAGGAAGAGTGGTGGGGGGGGGGGAGAGGCAGCGCGGTAGGGAAAGAGACGGTAGTAAGACGCCGACTCGTCAAACGTGACGTCCTGAGAGGACAGAACACGACGCGAGGTGGGGTGGTAGAACTGCCACCCGGGTGCGTCAGGGGGGAAGCCAAGGAAGACGCAGGGAACGGCACGGGAGGACAGCTTGTCTGCTGAAGTATCGCGGACAAAAGCTCGAGATCCCCAAACACGGAACGCGGACGCATCGCCAACCTTCCCCGTCCACCTCAGAGTGGGTGTGGTCTCCGGCAAGGAGACACGGGGCTGAAGGATGATATGATGCGCAGCGTACTGAACCGCGAACGGCCACAGAAAATGGGGAGCAGCCGCATGGATCATGGACGTACGAGCGACGCCCATGACCATGCCAATGCGGCGCTCAACAATCCCATTTTGCTGTGGGGAGGCCGGAAGCGTGAACGTCTGGCGGATGCCCTCCGCACGACAGAAGGCCCTCAGGAGGTCGGAGGAAAACTCACCACCTCTGTCTTAGTGCAGACGCAGAACAGGAAGGTCCGAGCCGAAACGCTCGCTGAGCTGGCGACGAGCACCGCGGATCCAGTCGATCAACACCTCAGGGACCTCACCCTTGCTGCGCAAGGGGAAGACTGTAGTGTAACGCGAGTAGTCGTCAACGACCAGCAGGAAGTAACGCTCGTGACCATGTCCACGGACGCGGGCTGGGCCCCACACGTCCATGTGAAGAGTCTGCAGAGGAGCCTCTGTCGGAGGCAACGTGGAGGAGTGAGGAGCGGCGCGCTGCCGGCCCTCGACACAAGGAACACAGGTAGGGGCGGGCCCCAGAGGAAGGGGAGGGAGGGACCGGGGGAGACCCGTGACAAGGGTACGGGAGGCCATGCCTCGAAGACGAGTCAGGGAGGGGTGACCAAGGCGGTGGTGCCAAAGGAGAGTCTCGTGCGTTAGAGGACGACACGAGCAAGGGGAAGACGCAGGACTAGACGTGGACGCGGCAGCAAACACCTGACTGGACGCGGCTACCTGACCAGACGCAGAGACCAGAAGAGATGTAGTAGTCAGTGTGTACAGACTCGACCCAGGCCGACGGGTGAACGTGGCCAGGTGGCGGCCCGTCCGAGAGCAAGTGCAGTGGGTCACACGCTGACCTCCTGGGGTGAACTGGTCAACCCACGCGTTCTGGAGGTCAGCTCCACTCACCAGGTTCGTAGAGAACGAGGGGAGGTGGAGTCCCGACAGCAAGCCCGACGGGGCCGCAGGACACGGTAGAACCATGGAAGAGTGCGCAAGGACTGGGCCCCCAGAGGGGTCAGCCAGGGAGACCGCGACAGGCTGACTGAGCGGCGTGAGTGTGGTGCTGTCTCAAAAGAAAGAGCGCGAAGCACCAGAGTCAAGTGTGAAAGTGTGCAAGGCCTCCCCACGACGACCGAAGCAGCGCTGCGCAGTGTGTGGCAGCCCGCACGTCTCCCCACGACGACTGCCGGTGCGAAGAACGTAAGTGCAGGGACTAGCACCCCCAGACCTCCCACGCCCAGCGTACCACTCACGAAGCTGCTGGGCCGACGGGGTCTCACGGGAACGCGGCTGCTGCTGGCGCTGGCTACCACCAAAGCCTCCACGCTGCGCGGCTGCACCTCGACTACCACCACCACCGCCGCCACCTCCACCACCGCTGCCGCTGCCTCCACCACTGCTGCCGCTGCCTCCACCACCTCCGCCGCTTCCTCCACCACCTCCACCGCCGCCACTGAAGCCCCCACTCCCGGCACCACCCCCACCTCCACCGCCACCCCCTCCGCCTCCTCCACCGCCTCCGCCGCCGCCCCCGCCGTCCCCTCCACCACCCTTGCTCCCCTTGCCCTTGCTGTTGCGGCACCTCCCACTGGGAGCAGACGCAGTCCCGACCTCCTCAGTGCCAACAAGGTCGACAGCAGCAGCAGAAGCAACAGAGGGGAGAAGGGGGACAGGGGAACACCCCTCAAAGAAAGGGGTGCGACGGTCACCACAAGAAGCACCTACAGCTAAGATACTATTCTCAGCTGCAGTGAGGCGCTCTTCTAGCAGGTCGACAGTGAGCTCGGTGGGGCAAAGGGAGAGAAAGTGGTCCCTGACTGAAGAAAGGGAGTTAGGGAGGCGGGTGACTAGGTAGTAAAGGGTGATGTACATGGGGGGGGGGTTCTTGGCACAGAACTCAGTGGGAAGGGCAGCGCGGTAGCGGGCGTCACTAGTGCGGAGGTGAGTAATGAGGTCAGCAACTGTGGCAAAGGCGGCAAGGTCAGGGAAAAGGTACGGCAGCATGAGGCGGCTGAGGGCAGCAGTGGCAAGGGAGGAGTAGCGCGCAACTACAGTGTCGTACAAAGACTGAGCAGTCTTGTACTGGCCAAAATGTGCGCGCTCAGCAGGCGGCAGGTGACTACGAACAGCAAGACGAGCAACAGCGTCACGAGTGGTCCACTGCGAGCGAACCGTACTGTCAGCAGTGGCAGCAGGTGCAGTAGAGACACCGGATGTGTGATCGAAAAGGGAGACCCCATCCCTAGAGTCACACTGAAGAAAGAGCTGCAGGTCGTCAACCCACATGTCAAAGTCAACTGCACGTCCCTCAGCATCAAAGGTGAGAACAGTAGGGCTAGCCATAGTAGCAGTAGCAGCAGTAGTAGCAGAGGCAGCAGTGGCAGCAGTAGTGCAGGCAGGGCAGTGCGGCTCTGTAGGGCGGTGTGGCTCGGTAGGGCGGCGCGGCTCGGCAGAGCGGCGCGGCTCAGTGGGCGGCGCGTCTCGGCTGGGCGGCGCGGCTCGGCTGGGCGGCGCGGCTCGGCTTCTGGCGGCGCGGCGCAGCAGGGCGGCGCGGGTGCTTACCAGGGGCGGGTGCAGGGCCGGGCCGCGTCAGCTGGGGCCGCGACTGCTGGGGCCGCGACAGCAGGAGCCTCGAGAGCAAGGGCCGTGACAGCAGGGGTCGCGCCAGCAGGGGCGACGACGGCAGGGGTCGCGACAGCAGGGGCCGCGACAGCAGGGGCCGCGATAGCAGGGGCGGCGATGGCAGGGGCCGCGACAGCAGGGGCCTCGACGGCTGGGGCCGCAACAGTAGCAGGGGCCGCGACGGCAGCAGGGGCCGCGACGGCAGCAGGAGCCGCGACGGCAGCAGGGGTCGCAGCGGCAGTAGGGGCCGTGACAGGCGGTGACGGCAGGGCCGCGACAGCAGGGGCTGCGACGGGCGAGGGCCGCGACAGCAGCAGGGGCCGCGTCGCCAGTAGGGGCCGCGACGGCAGTTGGGGTCGCGACGGCAGTAGGGGCCGCGACGGGCGGTAGGGGCCGCGACGGCAGTTGGGGCCGTGACGGCTGTTAGGGCCGCGGCGGCAGGTGGGGCCGCGACGGCAGTAGGGGCCGCGACGGCAGTAGGGGCCGCGACTGCAGCAGGGGCCGCGACGGGCGGCGACGGCAGGGCCGCGATGGGCTAGCAAAGGCAGGGCCGCAACGGGCCGTATCAGGGCAGGGCGCGAGGCGCGCTTTGGGCAGGGCGGGAGGCGCGCTTCGGGCAGGGCAGAAAAAAAAAAACCGTGGTGGGCCCTAAAAAAAACGTTCCCACTAGGGAACCTGCTCAGAATACCATGTTAGAATAGTGAGCGAATGAATGATTGAACTAGGAAGCAGGTGGGTACAATTAGGAAACCTAAAAGTGTTGTACCCTATAAGAACTACCCCACTACAGCCTAAACAGACTGTAGCATATAAGTTTGACAATTATGTTTCTGTGATAATGAACAGGGAGGCACTCGCTGCTAGTGATGCCGCAGATGGTGTCCCTGAGCTTCGCACGATCGACAACGTCGTGCGCGCCTTTGCTGAACACATCGGCCGTAGCAGCGTGCACTACCAGTTCCACGAGCTGCAACGCATCTTCTACTAGACGAATTTGGAGGCGCAGGGGATCCACGAGGTCCAATGGCTCTCCCATGGTGAAGCGGAACAGCGCCTGCTCGATGTTCTCCCTGCAGCTGTAGTGGTGCTGAAGGACTACAAGAAGGAGCTGTACGAGGTGGTTACCTCGTTCAAGTTCCACTGGCTCATCCGCTTTCTTGCGGATGTGCTGTGGGAACTCAACGCCCTCAAGAAGCGCTTCTAGCAACGCCAGGTAATAGCTTTTGCCACATGCATCTTGGTTCCCGCAACTATGCACGACCACGCACTGACTGCTTGTAGTGCCTGTATGTAGGTTGACGTCACCCTTGTTGCGCACATCGTGGAGCAAACAAGGATGCGTCTGAAGACCAGGTACTCCCTCTGTGACCCAGCCCACCACTTCGGCAGCGGGGATAAGATGCAGCTGCCAGAATTCATTAAGAGGCATCACGCAATGGATAAGAAAGAGATGAAGGCGGAGGGTGTAGACGGGGACGGGAATCCCGTCTATTTTGTCTACGAGCTGCACGAGCGTCTTCTGCCCGGACACGAAACTGATGGCAACGTGACAGCGTGCGTGGAGCTGCCGATCAATTTTGTGCGTGCCGTGGACGCCGAGCTGGAGTGGCGGATGCACGACCTGAACCTGCTGGAAGGAACGAAGCTGTTTCGGACAGCTTCGTACGTGTCTGACGACAGCAAGCGCGTGGCGACCTTCAAAAAGTGGCTAGGCTTTATGCACAAGCTGCACAACCATAAGCTGCCTGGTAAGCCATAATAGGAGTATGCAGTTGTGTTCCAATGTTTTGTCAATTGTGTCAGAATGTTATATTGCTTACTTTGTGTAGGCTATAATGGGGTAGCCCATAAGGGGTACAACCCAATTAGGGTTAGTACTTGTACCCAACTCTTTCATAGTTCATTCATCCTCGTTCATTCTTCTTGATATGGTTTCAGAGCAGGTCCTTCGTTAGGACCAACTTTTTTTTAGGGCCCACCACCGCGCTGCCCCACTAGCCGCCCTGCTGGCTCACGCGCCGCCCTCTGCAGCCCTCGTGCCACACCTGCTGCCCCGCGCGCCGCCCTCTTGTGGCCCGCCCGTCAACCCTTGGCCCCGCGCGCCCGTCGACCCTAGGCCCGGCCCGCCCGTCGAACCTAGGCCCGGCCCGCCCGTCGACTTTAGGCCCCGCCCGCCAGTCGACCCTAGGCCTCGGCCCGCCCGTTGCCCCTGCTGCCCCCCGGCCCGCCCGTCGACCCTAGGCCCGGCCCGCCTGTCGACTTTAGGCCCCGCCCGCCAGTCGACCCTAGGCCCCGGCCCGCCCGTTGCCCCTGCTGCCCCGCACGCCCGCCCATCGACCCTAGGCCCGGCCCGCCCGTCGACCCTAGGCCCGGCTCGCCCGTCGACCCTAGGCCCGGCCCGCCCGTCAACTTTAGACCCCGCCCGCCCGTCGACCCTAGGCCCCAGCCCGCCCGTCGCCCCTGCTGCCCCGCGCGACCGTCGACCCTAGGCCCAGGCCTGCCCGTCGCCCCTGCTGCCCCGCGTGCCCGTCGACCCTAGGCCCCGGCCCGCCCGTCGACCCTAGGCCCGGCTCGCCCGTCGACCCTAGGCCCGGCCCGCCCGTTGCCCCTGCTGCCCCGCGCGCCCGTCGACCCTAGGCCCCAGCCCACCCGTCGACCCTAGGCCCAGCCCGCCCGTCGACCCTAGGCCCGGCCCGCCCGTCGACCCTAGGCCCCGGCCCGCCCGTCGCCTCTGCTGCCCCACGCGCCGCACCTTGCGGCCCGCCCGTCGACCCCAGGCCCCGCATGCCGCCCCTTGCGGCCCGCCCCTCGCCCCTGCAGCCCGCGAGGCGCCCTTGCAGCCCCGCGCGCCGCCCCTGGTGGCCTTCTAGCCGCCCCTGCTGCCCTGCTAGCCGCCCCTTGCGGCCATCTCGCAGCCCCTGCAGCCCCGCGCGCCGCCCCTTGCAACCCGCCCGCCGCCCCCAGGCCCGCCGGCCGCCCCTAGGCCCACGAGTCGCCCCTCTTGCAGCCTGCGCACCGCCTCTTGCAGCCCGCTTGCCGCCCCTTGCTGCTGCCTGCCCTGTTCCCTGCGCTGCCCGGCTTCTGCCCGCCCTGTGTGCTGCGCCGCTATGGCTTCTCTCCGCGTTCTTGCGTTCGATCATGAGGGCCGCCCGATCCAGTTTGACACGTGGCTCGACGACCTGCAGCTATACCTACTGAGCGACTCTAGTGACAACGTTTCGTTGTTTAACCACACGTCTGGCACCTCTCCCGCCCCTCCCGCCACAGCTAACAGTGCGACTCGCTCACAGTGGCTTACTCGTGACGCTGCTGCTCACTTAGCCATTCGCAACCACCTGCCATTAGTGGAATGCGCTCACTTCGGACAACACAGGACAGCACAGGCACTGTACGACGCTGTAGTCGCCCGTTACTCCTCGCCTGCCATTGCTGCTCTAGGCCGTCTTCTACTGCCCTACCTATTTCCCGAGCTGTCCGCCTTTGCCACGGTAGAGGACCTGGTTACCCACCTCCGCACTAGCAACGCTCGCTACCGCGCTGCCGTCCCAGCAGAATTCCTTGACAGGAACCAGCGCCCGATGTTCATCACTCTCTACTTTATAGTCACCCGCCTCCCTGACTCTCTTTGCTCTGTCAGGGACCACTTTCTCGCTCTTGACCCCACAGTCCTCACTGTTGACCTACTCGAGCAGCACCTCCTTGCAGCTGAGACTAGTGTAGTCGCTGTAGGTGCTGCTCGTGGCACTCCTCGCACGCCCTTCTTTGAGGGGTGTTCCCCCTCTCCCCTTGCCCCCCCCTACGCCTCTGCTGCTGCTGTTGACGTCCTTGGTGCTGGGGACGTTGGGGCTGCTTCTCCTAGTGGGAAGTGCCGCAGCAGCAAGGGCAAGGGTGGCAGGGGTGGGGGCGGTGGCAGCGGGGGTGGTGGTGGGGGCAGCAGTAGAGGTGGTGGAGGCAGTGGAGGTGGTAGTGGTAGTGGGAGTGGTGGCGGGAGTGGGGGCTTTGGTGGAGGCGGTGGTGGCAGTGGTGGGGGTGGCGGTAGTGGCGGCTGTGGGAGTGGTGGCGGTCGGGCTGGAGCTACCCAGCGTGGAGGTTTTGGAGGTGGCCAGAGGCAGCAGCACCAGCGTCGGAGCGAGACCCCGTCGCCATAGCAGCTTCGTGAGTGGTTTTCTCAGCGTGGGGTGTCTGGGGGTAGTGGTAGTTGTCAAACTTATATCTACTATAGTCTGTTTAGGCTGTAGTGGGGTAGTCCTTAGAGGGTACAACACTTTTGTGTTTTCTACTTGTACCCTTCTGCTTTCTAGTTCAACCATTCATTCCTATTATTCTCACATGGTATAGAGCGAGTTTTTTTTTCGAAGGGCCCACCACTAAAACGATTTTTTTTTTTCCTTACCTGCCCGACGCGCGCGTCGCGCCTGACCTTCGCGGCCCGTAGCGGCCCCTCCCTCACGGCCCGTAGAGGCCCCTTTGCGCCCGTAGTGGCCCCTTCGTGGCCCGTAGCGGCCCCCCTTGCGGCCCGTGGCGACCCTTTCACGGCCCGTCGCGGCCCCTTCTAGGCCCGTCGCGACCCCTTACGCGGCCCTGCATTGGCCCCTTCCGCGGCCCCTTACGCGGCCCCTTCTAGGCCCGTCGCGGCCCCCTTTCACAGCCCTTCGCGGCCCTGTCTAGGCCCGTCGCGGCCCCTTCTAGGCCCTTCGCGGCCCCTTCTAGGCCCGTCGCGGCCCCTACTAGGCCCGTCGCGGCCCCTTTTAGGCCCGTCGCGGCCCCTTTCACGGCCCGTCGCGGCCCCTTCTAGGCCCGTCGCGGCCCCTTCTCGGCCCTTCGCGGCCCCTTCTAGGCCCGTCGCGGCCCCTTCTAGGCCCGTCGCGGCCCCTTCTAGGCCCGTCGCGGCCCCTTCTAGGCCCGTCGCGGCCCCTTCTAGGACTGTCGCGGCCCCTTCTAGGCCCGTCGCGGCCCCTTACGCGGCCCCGCATTGGCCCCGACCCTGTCCCGGCCCTGCAGCAGCTGCCGTCGCGGCCCTGCCCTGCCCTACAGCAGCCGCCGTCGCGGGCTGCCCCGCCCTGCAGCAGCTGCCGTCACGGCCCTGCCCCGCGCAGCAGCAGCTGCCGTCGCGGCCCTGCTCCGCCCTACAGCAGCCGCCGTCGCGGGCTGCCCCGCCCTGCAGCAGCTGCCGTCGCGGCCCTGCCCCGCCCTGTAGCAGCTGTCGTCGCGGCCCTGCCCCGCCCTGCAGCAGCTGCCGTCGCCGCCCTGCCCCGCGCTGCAGCAGCTGCCGTCGCGGCCCTGTCCCCGCCCTGCTACAGCTGCCGTCGCGGCCCTGCCCCGCCCTGCAGCAGCTGCCGCGGAGATCCCTGCCGCGGTCGCGGCCCCTCCCTACCGTTGTAGCGACCCCGCCGTCGCTGCCGTCGTGCGCCTGCCCTTCCCACCACTGGTGAGCACTGTCCTGCCCGCGCTGCTCCTGCTGTTACTGCTGCTACTACTGCTACTGTTGCTCCTGTTGCTACTGCTGCTACTACTGCTCCTACTGCTACTGCTGCTCCTGCTGCTCCTGCTGCTACTGCTGCTCCTGGCGTGGCCAGATGCAGCTCCAGGGCCGTCCTCGTGAGTCCCTCACGCCCCAGCAGCTTCGTGAGTGGTACACTAGTTGGGGTTGTCGGGGTGGCCGTAGTGGGATTCGCCCTGGAGTGGGTAGTTCGGGAGCTTCAGGTAGTGGCCAGGTGCAGCTGCAGCGTCGTCCGCGCGAGGCTCTTTCGCCCCAGCAGCTTCGTGAGTGGTACGCGCAGAGTCGAGGGTCGCTGAGTCCTGCCCGCTGCCCGTACGTCATTCGCACGGGTGTCCGGACTGGTCAGCCTTGCGGGACGGTTGGTCACACAGGGTCCCGCTGCTTCGCCCGTCTGAGCGACGCCTGGAGTACAGAGTTTGGCGACGACGCTGAGCTCCCCGACTGGGTGGAGCTGCTTAGGCAGAAGGTAGATATATTTGCTCTTGACTATGATGCTATCCTCACTGCCATGTATGCATTGTCTACTAGTGCTGAGGGTGCCTGTCACATATGTCTGCCGCCTGACCCCGGTATCCAGTCTGCTGCTCTAGGTGCTGGTGAGGCTGCTGCTCTAGGTGCTTGTACGTCTCCTGCTCCACGTGCTGGTGAGGCTGCTGCTCTAGGCGCTGGTGAGTCTACTGCCCCAGGTACTGGTGAGTCTGCTCTCTCTGGTGCTGCGCCTGCCGCGGTCTTGCACACTTTCACACTTGACTCTGGAGCTTCGCGCTCTTTCTTTAGAGACAGCACCACGCTCACGCAGCTCAGTCGGCCTGTTGCGGTCTCCCTGGCTGACCCCCCAGGGGGCCCAGTCCTTGCACACTCCTCCACTGTCCTACCGTGTCCTGCGGCCCCGTCGGGCTTGCTGTCGGGACTCCACCTCCCCTCGTTCTCTACGAACCTAGTGAGTGGAGCTGACCTCCAGGACGCGTGGGTTGACCAGTTCACCCCTAGAGGTCAGCGTGTGACCCACTGCACTTGCTCTCGGACGGGCCGCCACCTGGCCACGTTCACCCGTCGGCCTGGGTCGAGTCTGTACACACTGACTACTGCACCTCCTCCGGTCTCTGCGTCTGGTCAGGTAGCTGCGTCCAGTCAGGTGTTTGCTGCCGCGTCCAGGTCTAGTCCTGTGTCTGCCCCCTGCTCGTGTCGTCCTCTGGCACACGAGACTCTCCTTCGGCACCACCGCCTTGGTCACCCCTCCCTGCCTCGTCTTCGAGGTATGGCCTCCCGTGCCCTTGTCTCGGGTCTACCCAGGTCCCTCCCTCACCTTCCTCCGGGGCCTGCCCCCACCTGTGTTCCTTGTGTCGAGGGCCGGCAGCGCGCCGCCCCTCACTCCTCCTCGTTTCCTCCGACTGAGGCTCCTCTGCAGACTCTTCACATGGACGTGTGGGGCCCAGCCCGCGTCCGTGGACAGGGTCACGAGCGCTACTTCCTCCTGGTCGTTGATGACTACTCGCGTTACACCACAGTCTTCCCCTTGCGCAGCAAGGGTGAGGTCCCTGAGGTGTTGATCGACTGGATCCGCGGTGCTCGTCGCCAGCTCAGTGAGAGTTTCGGCTCAGACCTTCCTGTTCTGCGTCTGCACTCGGACAGAGGCGGGGAGTTTTCCTCCGACCTCCTGAGGGCCTTCTGTCGTTCGGAGGGCATCCGCCAGACGTTCACGCTTCCGGCCTCCCCGCAGCAAAATGGGATTGCTGAGCGCCGCATTGGCATGGTCATGGACGTCGCTCGTACGTCCATGATCCATGCGGCTGCTCCCCATTTTCTGTGGCCGTTCGCGGTTCAGTACGCTGCGCATCAGATCAACCTTTAGCCTCGTGTCTCCTTGCCGGAGACCACACCTACTCTGCGGTGAACGGGGAAGGTTGGCGATGCGTCCGCGTTCCGTGTCTGGGGATCTCGAGCTTTTGTCCGCGATACTACAGCGGACAAGCTGTCCTCCCGTGCCGTTCCCTGTGTCTTCCTTGGCTTCCCTCCTGACGCACCCGGGTGGCAGTTCTACCACCCCACCTTGCGTCGTGTTCTGTCCTCTCAGGACGTCACGTTCGACGAGTCGGTGTCGTACTACCGTCTCTTTCCCTACCGCACTACCTCTCCCCCCCCCCCGCCACTCTTCCTGGCACCAGGTACTCCCCTGGTAGACCCCCTCCCCCCCCAGGGTCCTGCCCCCTCAGGTGTGTCCCAGGTAGACCCTGCCGAGCCGGTGGAGGTAGCTGTCAACTCAGGTGCTGCTAGGGGTGCTGACCCTACGGGTGCGGGGACTGGGGGTGCTGAGACTGGGGGTACTGTGTCTGGAGGTGCTGAGCCTGCGCGTGCTAAGTCTGGAGGTGCTCTAGGTGTCCCGTCGCGGCGGGATCCCCTCTCTCCACAGCGGCTTCGTGAGTGGTACTCTCGGCGCTGTCGGGTTGCTGCTGGAGGTGCTGCTGGTGCAGGAGCTGCTGGAGGTGCTGGCGCTGCTGAAGGTGGTGCTGGTGCGGGAGCTGCTGGAGGTGCTGGTGCTGCTGGAGGTGGTGCTGGTGCTGGAGCTGCTGGAGGTACTGCTGGTGCAGGAGGTGCTACTGGAGCTACTGGAGGTGCTGGCACTGCTGGAGGTGGTGCTGGTGCTGGAGCTGCTGGAGGTGCTGCTGGTGCTGGAGCTGCTGGAGGTTCTGGTGCTGCTGGAGGTGGTGCTGGTGCTGGAGCTGCTGGAGGTGCTGCTGGTGCTGGAGGTACTCCTGGAGCTACTGGAGGTGCTGGCGCTGCTGGAGGTGGTGCTGGTGCTGGAGCTGCTGGAGGTGCTGCTGGTGCTGGAGCTGCTGGAGGTGCTGCTGGGACTGGAGACCCTGAGGCTGAGGGTACCGGTTCTGTCTCTGCTGTTTCTGGAGGCGCTGTCCGGCCGCGGCCGTACTACGTTCCGCTTCTTCAGCAGGTTCTTGGCTCCCCGCCTTCTCCTGGTCCTCCTCCTCCTTCCCTGAGTCCACCGCCAGTCCCGTCTCAGTCGCAGTTACAGCCGGCCTCTCCGCTGCCTGGTCCTTCTCCTTACTCTGGACCGTCTAGAGGTCTTACGGAGCGTCGTGAGCCTGAGTCGCGTCCTGTGTCGCCTGTGTCTCGTTCTACGTCGCCTGTCCGTTCTGTTCGCGCTGGTCGTGTTTCGCGTCCGCGTCTTCCTCCTGTCCCAGGCACTCACTCTATGACACTGCGTCCTTCTACTGCTCCACAGCGTGTCCCTCTGCCCTCTCCTCCTGCGTCCTCTCTTCCTGACGGTCCGGACCCGGAGTCTGACTCCCTTCGTGCTGCTAGTCCTACTGTCTCGCGCTTTCTGGCCACTGCTGTCACTGACCCCCTGTTTGAGTTCTCTGCTGCGTCTGCTCTTGTTGCTGAGCTTGTTGACTTTGCTGCAGCCTGTCGCCTAGACTACGCCGCTAGTCTTGTTGCTGAGTCTGCGTCTGTGTCTGTCTGTCCTCCGTCCGTCGGGGGTGAGTGTGCTCTTGGCACGGACGTCCTTGAGGACAGGCAGGAGGACCTTGAGTGCTTTGCCGCTGCTTCACCTCATCTCGTGTCCATGCTGCTTGCCCCTGAGGGAGACCCGGATGCACTAGACATCCCGACCCCGCGCTCTTACGCAGAGGCGATAGAGGGTCCCTACTCCTCTCAGTGGCAGGCAGCCATGGACGAAGAGATGGCTTCCTGGAAGTCCACAGGCACCTATGTAGACGAGGTTCCCCCACCTGGGGCGAACATCGTCAGTGGCATGTGGATCTTCAGGGTGAAGCGGCCGCCGGGTTCTCCGCCTGCCTTCAAGGCGCGTTACGTTGCACGTGGCTTCAGTCAGCGACAGGGAGTTGACTTCTTTCAGACCTTCTCCCCTACCCCGAAGATGACCACTCTTCGGGTACTGCTGCACGTTGCCGCTCAGCGTGACTACGAGCTCCACTCGCTTGACTTCAGCACAGCCTTCCTACAGGGCAGCCTGCACGAGGAGATCTGGCTGCGCCGCCCACCTGGCTTCACTGGGTCGTTTCCTGCTGGTACCCAGTGGAGCCTCCGGCGGCCAGTCTACGGTCTCCGCCAGGCGCCCCGTGAGTGGCACGACACGCTCAGGACGACTCTTGCTGCTCTTGGTTTTGCTCCTTCCACTGCTGAACCTTCTCTGTTTCTACGCACTGACGCTACTCTGCCGCCGTTCTACGTTCTTGTGTACGTAGACGACCTTGTCTTTGCTACTGCTGACACGGAGGCACTCGCCCATGTGAAGTCCGAGCTGCAGAAGAGACACACGTGCAGAGACTTGGGTGAGCTGACAAGCTATCTTGGCTTGCGGATCACCCGGGACAGAGCACAGCGCACCATTACCTTGACTCAGTCACACATGGTGCAGCAGGTCCTTCAGCGCTTCGGCTTCACGTACTCCTCGCCACAGTCCACTCCTCTGCCTACCGGTCACTCGCTCTCATCTCCACCTTCGGACGAGTCCGTAGAGCCGAGTGGCCCGTATCCAGAGCTTGTGGGCTGCCTCATGTACCTGATGACTTGCACACGACCTGACCTCGCATACCCTCTCAGCCTTCTGGCTCGCTACGTGGCTCCCGGCAGGCACCGAAAGGTGCACTGGGATGCTGCGAAGAGGGTGTTGCGATACTTGTGCAGTACATCGGGCATGGGGCTCGTGCTTGGAGGACGGGCTCGAGTTGTCCTCACTGGTCACGCTGACGCCTCCTGGGTTGACGACTTGGCTACGCAGCGGTCGTCACAGGGTTACACCTTCAGTCTTGGCTCCGGCTCTGTCTCTTGGCGGTCTACCCGCTCTTCTTCTGTTCTCAGCTCCAGTTGTGAGGCTGAGATCTACGCTGGAGCCATGGCTGCACAGGAGCTTTGCTGGCTTACCTACCTGCTGACCGACTTGGGAGAGGCGCCTCGTTCTCCTCCAGTTCTGTACGTCGACAACAAGGCCATGCTGGCCTTGTGTCAGGAGCACAGACTGGAGCACAGAACGAAGCACATTTCTCTGCGCTACTTCCTTGCTCGAGAGTTGCAGCAGCGTGGCCAGCTTCGTCTTGCTTACGTGGCCTCTCAGGCCAACACTGCTGATGTTTTCACCAAGGCACTTCAGCCTTGTGATCATCAGCGTTTCTGTACTGTGTTAGGTCTTGTACCTACTGTGCCTCACTTGTTGACTTCTTGACTCTGCTTGTACTGTACTGTATATACTTATACCTGCATGCTTACACTTGCTAGGTTGTGTTCACTGTATTGTTTGCTTTCCTTTATATAACTCTGCATGTGAACTGGCCTTATGGCCCTTTGCTTGTGCTCAGACTGTGTGGTGACTTTGTGATCCACCCTGAGCTTGCTTTGTCTTTCTTGACTGGTCTTGTGACCCCTTGTTCTCCCCCACTTTGCCTATGGGGGTGTGTCAAAATTATATCTACTATAGTCTGTTTAGGCTGTAGTGGGGTAGTCCTTAGAGGGTACAACACTTTTGTGTTTTCTACTTGTACCCTTCTGCTTTCTAGTTCAACCATTCATTCCTATTATTCTCACAGTAGTTGCCCGTATGTTATTCGCACTGGTGATTGTGCTGGTCAGACATGCGAGAAGCCTTACACTCAGCACCGCTGCTTCTCCCGCCTAGACGACGCTTGGCGCGCAGAGTTTGGTGACGAGGCCGAGCGCCCCCACTGGGCAAAGCTGCTTAGGTCTGGAGTTGCTATCTTTGACCTAGACTATGATGCTATCCTTGCTGCTATGTATGCCTTGTCTGTTAGTGGTGAGGGTGACTGTTACCTGTGTGTGCCGCCTGGCCTAGGTATAGAGCCTGCTGGTCTAGGTGCTAGTGAGTCTGCTCTCCCTAGTACTGCGCCTGCTGAGGCCTTGCACACCTTTACGCTTGACACAGGTGCTTCACGCTGTTTCTTTCGCGACCACACCACCCTCACTCCTCTCTCTGCACCTGTCCCGGTCAGACTGGCTGACCCCTCAGGGGGCCCAGTCCTTGCCCGTTCCTCCACTGTTCTCCCGTGTCCGGCGGTTCCGTCCGGCTCACTGTCAGGTCTTCACCTCCCCTCGTTCTCAACAAACTTGGTGAGTACCGTTGCCCTCCAAGATGCGATGGTCACTACCATCCCTCCTGGGGGTGAGCGTGTGTCGATCTGCACGTGTATACAGACGGGCCGTCACCTGGCCACGTTCACTCATCGGCCTAGGTCGAGTTTGTACACATTGGCTACCGAGCCTCTTCAGGTAGCTGCGTCTGCCCAGGTGTCCGCGTCAGGTCCAGTAGCACCCCCTTGCTCGTGTTGCCTCCTGTCGCACCAGATTCTCCAGTGGCACCACCGCTTTGGTCACCCCTCCCTGCCACGCCTTCGTGGTATGCACTCCCACCTCCTTGTCTCTGGTCTTTCCAGCTCTGCCTCCCCTCCCGCCCTCGCCTGCCCCGCCCTGCCTTCCTTGCGTCGAGGGGCAGCAGCGCGCCGCTCCTCACTCCTCGTTTCCCTTGACGACTGCTCCCCAGCAGACTCTCCACATGGACGTGTTGGGCCCAGCCCGCGTCAGTGGACAGGGCCGCGAGCGCTACTTTCTGCTGGTTGTTGACGACTACACGCGGTACACCATGGTCTTCCCCTTGCGCAGCAAGGGTGAGGTCCTTGATGTCTTGATCACTTGGATCCGCGCAGTCCATCTCCTGCTTCGCGAGCGGTTCCGCCGGGACCTTACTGTCCTGCGTCTGCACTCTGACAGAGGTGGTGAGTTCTCCTCCAACTTCTTGCGGGACTTTTGTCGTGGGGAGGGCATTCTCCAGTTCTTCATGCTTCAGGCCTCCCCTCAGCAAAATGGGATTGCTGAGCGTTGCATTGGCTTAGTCATGGAGGTCGCTCGTACCTCCATGATCCATGCGGCTGCTCCCCATTTTCTGTGGCCGTTTGCAGTCCGGTACACTGCGCATCAGCTCAACCTCTGGCCCCCTGTCTCCTTGCAGGAGACTTCGCCGACACTGCGTTGGACGGGGGAGGTTGGCAATGCGTCGGTGTTCCGGGTCTGGGGTTCTCGTGCCTTTGTTCGCTATACGTCCGCGGACAAGCTCTCTGCGTGTGCTATTCCTTGCGTCTTCCTTGGCTTTCCCCTGGACGCGCCTGACTGGCAGTTTTACCACCCCACCTTGCTCCGTGTCTTCCCCTCTCAGGACTTCACATTTGATGAGTCGGTTCCCTTTTACCGTCTCTTCCCCTACCGCTCCAGGTCCCCCTCCGGTAGACCCCCTCCCCCCCCAGGGTCCTGCTCCCTCAGGTGTGTCTCAGGTAGATCCTCTCCCTGGTACTGTGCCTGTTGATGTGGCTTTCGGCTCAGTTGCTGCTCGAGGTGCTGGGTCTGGGGGTGCAGAGCCTGGGGGTGCTGAGTCTGAGGGTGCTGGGTTTGGGGGTGCTGAGCATGGGGGTGGTGAGCCTGGGGGTGTGGAGCCTGGGGGTGCTGAGTCTGAGGGTGCGGAGCCTGGGGGTGCTGAGCCTCAGGGTACTGCTTCTTCTGGAGGTCCTGCGAGTGCTTCGCCACGACTGTCTCCCCGGCTGGAGCCTCTCTCCCCGCAGCAGCTGCGCGAGTGGTTTTCTCAGCTCGCCCGTATTCGGAGTGGAGCTGCAGGAGCTGGAGTCTCTGCCGCTAGTGACACTGGAGCTGGAGGTGTTGGAGTTACTGCTGGAGCTGGTGGTACCAGAGGTGCTGCAGCTTCTAGTCCTGGAGGTGCTCGTACAAGGGGTACTGGAGCTGCCGGCTCTGGTGGTGTTGGGGGCGCTGGAGCTGGAGGAGCTGGAGCTGGAGACCTTGCGGAGCCTGGAGGCGCTGGAGCTGGAGGCTATGGAGCTGGTGGCGCTGGAGCTGGAGGAGCTGGAGCTGGTGACACTGGAGCTGTTGGCGCTGGAGCTGGAGGCAGTGGCGCTGGTGGCGCTGGCGCTGGAGGAGCTGGAGCTGGAGACATAGGGACGGTTGACCCTGGAGCTAGAGGTACTGGTGCTGGAGGCACTGTGCGGCTGCGACCGTACTTTGTTCCCCTACTTCAGCAGGTTCTTGGTCTCCCGTCTTCTACTGGCCTTACTCCTCCCTTACTGTGTCCACCGCCTGACCAGTCGCAGCCGTCGTTACAGCCAGCCTCCCCACTGCCTGCTCCTTCTCCTTACACTGAGCAGATTGGAGGTCCTTCACAACGTCGTGAGGCTGAGTCTCGTCCTGCCTTGCCTGTTCGCTCTGTTCGAACTAGTCGTAGGGTTCCTCGTCCGCGTCCTCCTCCTATCCCCGGCACTCTGGCTATGGCACTTCGTCCTTCCTCTGTTCCACTGCGTGTTCCTCTGCCGCCTCCTCCTGAGTCCTCTCTTCCTGTCGTCCCTGACCCTGAGTTTGACCTTGTTCGTGCTGCCAATCCCACTATCTCTTGTCTTCTTTTGAGTCCACTGCTGCGTCTGCCCTCGTTGCTGAGCTAGTTGACTTTGCTGCTGCCTGTCGTCTAGACTACGCCACTGCTCTTGTTGCTGAGTCTAAGTCTGCCAGTCCTCCGTTCGTCGGGGGTGAGTGTGCTCTTGGCACGGACGTCCTTGAGGACAGGCAGGAGGACCTTGAGTGTCTTGCAGCTGCTGTACCTCGTTTTGCTTCCATGCTGCTTGCCCCTGAGGGAGACCCGGATGCACCAGACATCCCGACCCCGCGCTCTTACGTGGAGCAATTACAGGTCCTTACTCCTCTCAGTGGCAGGCATCCAAGGATGCCGAGATGGCATCCTGGAAGTCCACAGGCACCTACGTCGATGCAGTTCCCCTGTCTAGGGCGAACATAGTCGATGGCATGTAGATTTTCAGGGTGAAACGGCCGCCGGGTTCTCTGCCTGCCTTCAAGGCGCGTTACGTTGCTCGAGGCTTCAGTCAGCGACAGGGGGTCGACTACTTCCAGACCTTCTCCACCACCCCGAAGATGACCACTCTTTGGGTGTTGCTGCACGTCGCTGCTCAGCGTGACTACGAGCTGCACTCTCTGGACTTCAGCACAGCTTTCTTGCAGGGCAGTCTGCACGAGGAGATCTAGCTGCGCCACCCACCTGGCTTCACTGGGTCGTTTCCTGCAGGTACCCAGTGGAGCCTCCGGCGGCCAGTCTACGGTCTCCGCCAGGCGCCTTGCGAGTGGCACGACACACTGAGGACTACACTTGCGGCTCTGGTTTACTCCTTCTACTGCTGACCCGTCGCTGTTTCTACGCATCGACACTTCGCTGCCGCCGTTCTGCGTCCTCGTGTACGTCGACGACCTCGTCTTTGCCACTGCTGAGACTAAGGCACTGACCCTTGTGAAGTCGGAGCTATAGAAGAGACACACCTTTACTGACCTGGGTAAACAGCATAGTTATCTTGGCTTGCAGATCACCCGGGATACAGCACGGCACACCATCACCCTTACTCTGTCACACATGGTGCACCAGGTCCTTCAGCGCTTCGGCTTCCAGTTCTCCTCGCCACATCCCACTCCTCTGTCTATCGGCCACTCGCTCTCAGCTCCACCTTCGGACGAGTCCGTAGAGCCGAGTGGTTCGTACTCAGAGCTTGTGGTTTGCCTCATGTACCTGATGACGTGCACACAATCTTGACCTCGCCTACCATCTCAGCCTCCTGGCTCGCTACGTGGCTCCCGGCAGGCACCGAAAGGTGCACTGGGATGCTGCGAAGAGGGTACTGCGTTACTTGTGCAGTACGTCGGGCATGGGGCTCGTGCTTGGAGGACGGGGTCCAGTTGTCCTTACTGGTCACGCAGACGCTTCTTGGGTTGACGACTTGGCTACGCAGCGGTCGTCACAGGGTTACACCTTCAGCCTCGGTTCCGGCTCTGTTTCCTGGCGGTCTACCCGCTCGTCTTCGGTTCTCAGCTCCAGTTGTGAGGCTGAGATCTATGCCGGGGCCATGGCTGCACAGGAGTTACGCTGGCTCACCTACCTGCTGACTGACTTGGGAGAGCAGCCTCGTTCGCCTCCAATTCTGTACGTAGACAACAAGGCCATGATTGCCTTGTGTCAGGAGCACAGACTGGAGCACAGAACGAAGCAGATTGCTCTGTGATACTTCCTTGCTCAAGAGTTGCAGCATCGTGGTCAGCTTCATCTTGCGTACGTGGCCACTAGGGCCAACACTGCTGATATATTCACCAAGGCACCATCGCCCCTACCCATCCACTTCCAACACTACTTCATCTTTGCTTTTCTTGATTGGTCTTGTGACCACTTATTCTCCCCAGTTTACCTATGGGGGTGTGTCAGAATGTTATATTGCTTAATTTGTGTAGGCTATAGTGGGGTAGCCCATAAGGGGTACAACCCAATTAGGGTTAGTACTTGTACCCAAGTCTTTCATAGTTCATTCATCCTCGTTCTTTCTTCTTGACAAATTGCATTTCTGTTGCATTGGTGACACGTGCACGTGGTGCTCATCGCTGCTCGTTGGACTAATGCCCCCCACTCCTACCCGTGTATGCGCGCGTCGCCCAAGTTTACACCCCGTACCCACCCCATGCCAGGGTTCGACTACAGAAGGGCCGGCCAGGAACTGTGGATGTTTACATCCACAATGTTCTCCCAGTGCAACAACAAGGAGTTTCATCAGGCGCTGGGGAACATGCTGCGGGACGATGCGTGGCATGTGTCCTTCCCCAACATCATGAGCATGTGGCAGTCAGGCGCCGTGCTGCCATTGAGCACGGTTGAATGTGAGCGGGGCTTCTCGAAGCAGAACCTGATCAAGACCTGGGGACGTGGCAGCCTTGGCGACACAAGCCTAGAGCACCTGATGCGGTGCTCTCTACTGCGGTATGATGTCGACTGGTACGAGGTGGTCGCCATCTTCCAAGGAGTTTGACGCCTCCAGGGCTAGCGATTCAGAGTTTGTAGAGGAAGTTGTAGGCAGTGGGGGTGGCACTGAGTTGTTGTGATGTTTGTTCAACCTTATTAATACTGAAGAAATTTCGTTACAGACAGTAGTATTGGAAACTGGCTATGTGTAGAAATACCCTGCTCAAATTAGGCTAACATGCCGAAATCCTTGATTTACCCTGATGCAAACAGGGTATGGAAAATTTTACACAACGGGTCAGGGTAAAGAGGAGCTGCAACCCTGATTTGTCAGGGTGGGCCTAAACCAATTTTGGGCCCTGATGCTAGACTTACGGTATTGGAGTCTAGAATGAATGGAGGGTAAGATTTATTGGCAGGTAGAGTTATTGGTGCACCATTATTGGTGTGGATAGGTGGACTTTGGGAGGTCTAGTTCAGGGCCTCAGATTCGTTTTTGCCTAGGCTGATTCGTTAGTCTTAGGAGTGTGCTCATGGCTGATCAATTAGTATTGCCTTAAAAAACAAAAACTGAGTTTTCAGTGTGTCCTTCCTTAAAAAATATGAACAATCTGCGTCACCTTTAAGAGAAGGCTGAACCCACATATAGAGGCAGGAAAACACACATTTTTTTTTTTTTTTTTTTTTTTTTTTTTTTTTTTTTTTGCATTTATAGAAGGGTCTCACAAAGAAATATACTCAATACATGTCCTGCTTATCTTCTTTATCCTCATTATCTTCCTCACTATCACTAGATAAGTCTAACGCTTGTACAGCCTTGTTGTCGTCTACTTCCATAGTCGTTGCTTTCCCCTTCTTGCTGGTTTCACCTGGGGTGGAAATTGGGGCATTTGAAAATGGCTTCCTCTTCTTATAGATTCTCCAAATCTCGACCACCTCGTCGTACTGAGGCTCGTACGGCATCAGAGACAAGCACATCAAATCTCCCAGCCTTGCATCCTTGAGCCCACTTCGCAGCCACGACTTGATCGCGTTTTGCCATGAGAAACCCCTTTTGCACTCCGAAGTGCTAAGGGGACTCACTGCCTCCGCTACCCACAGCTGCACGAGGTTGGGGTAGCTCTTCCGCTAGTAAGGGGTCTTCAAAATCACGGTGAGGCCATCGTGGAAAGACCTCCCCCCCTTCGGTGCAGCTGCAAGAACGGAGCAGAACAACCGAAGCTCCTTGTGTGCCTGCCGCTTGTTTCGCAAGTTTCAGGGGGAGGTAAAGAACGCAACCAAGGTTAGATCATGGGGACATTGACCGTGGCACGCGGGAACGAGATGGCATGGCACTAGAGCACACGGGAGACGATGAGCATGGCAGTAGAGCTAACGAGATGAAAAAAAAAAAAACTTTACCTCGTAGTATGTCTTCAGCCTCTTGTGCCTTGAACATCGTCTCCAGCGACTGCAGCCACTCAACACATCGTGCATGTCGCTTTTGCTTCCCCTTCGGCCACTCATCCGGCATGAAGAGTCCGACACCGGACACAAAGTCCAAGTCACCCAGCCTCCTCTCCAGGTTGGCAACGATCCGTTCCGCAAAGTCGGTGCAGAGGTCAACGCAACCTTCATGATGCTCGAGGCCGCTGTAGCCTTTGACTGGGTCGTCGTGGAGCGTGAATTTGAAGGTTGTTGGACGGCCATCACAGTCGACCCCCTCCATAGTCACGGCGCGGTTCTTTCCTGGACTGTAGCGCTCGAGAAAGGGCGAAAGCCAGCGCTCAAGCCACCGCCGAAGTCGTCCTCACAGTCGACATATCGACTCTCGATGTGTGACGTCGTGCGCTTGATCTGAGCGTGCAGAGCGACGAGGTCCAGCTGGGAAACATGGAAAAGAGCCAAGGTCAGTATGGGTTAACAACATCACGAACTACTAACCGTGATAGCAGGAAACATACAAAATCCTTACCTAGCGCTGCTAGAAGGTCTTGTTCAAGATGTTCAACTGCTCAAGCACATCAGCAAGAAAGTACATGAAGAAAAGGAACCGGTACGAAGCGGCAAGCAAAAACATGTCGAAATGGAACTCTTTCAAGAAAACGATCACAGCGGGCCACACTGCAAGGATGCGATGTATAGCATCCCCCCGAGACAGCCACCAAATCTGATGTATCCCCTGGCCATCCAGACTGGTCTTGGTAAAGAGCTCCTGGAGGTCCATGAAACGCTGGTGCTTCGAGCCGGACCGCCCCAGAAGGTTAGAGACCGTCAAACGCGCACAAGGTCATCTACCATGTCAAAGACTGGTAGAGCTTCTGCCACTTCCTTAGCGGCAAGTGCCTACCTGCAACGAACCACAAAGAATGATTAGTAATCATCACAGAATGAACGAGTGGCCCGCGGGAAAAAAGGTAACTGCGCACACACCTGTGGGCGATGCAGTGACACGAGACGAGGTGGGGGATCCTCTCTTGTAGGCGAACCACCAGTCCAGCACGACTCCCCATCATCACCCCAGCACCGTCTGTGCTAATGCCCGAAACCCTCTGCAACCCGACACCAACAGCATGTGAGTGAGATAGCAGGAGACTTAGAAGGGTGGAGGCGTCAGCTTTTTCCGCAGTTATCCGTTGCATGAATTCCATCACCACGACATTGTCCCGAACGAACGTGGCGTAAAGTAACAGATGCACCCCCTGACGCGATATGTACTTTCGTTGATGGCGATGCCAATGAACGGGCTTCTGAGGATATGCTCCAGTTGGGTCGTCTGTAGCCAGGTTGCCATTGACTGCGTGAGTTCTCCATAGCCGTACCTGCAATATAACAAGAACAAATCATTAGCGCAACCGAGCATATAAGTATAACAACGCATGAAATCACTGTAATTACTCACATAGTGTAGTACGTCCCATAACATTTCTTGGGAAAACCTTGGACCCCTTCCGCGCAAGATACTGCACCAGCTTCACCCATGTCCCCATGAGTGTGTCGCACTCGCTGACGAACAGAAGCGCGTCAAGTAGAGACATGACCCGAATCTTCTCATCATCGAAAGTTGCATGATGCTCGTCGATGCGTGGCTGCTTAGACGCGGCAGTCAACAGGGCCTCTTGCTTCTCCAGAGCCAGCTTGTGCTTTCTCGTCCTGGCGTGCTTGCGAAACGCCTGCGTCTGGACGTCGGTCGCACCTTTGCCTGTCCTGCCACATCGTCCCCTGACACCAGCGTGCTTAAATCAGAGACTGCACTTGAAAGCAGGCAGACCACAAACAGTTTTGGTTAGTACAAGCCACGAAAAACGCTCCAGCAACTTATATTTGTACTTCTCCAATGCATCGGCATAGATAGCATCAACGAGCTCTCGGCATAGATAGCAGGGTGCACTGTGGTTTTGTTGACGACAGCTTCCGATATTGGTATGCTTGATCACGCCTTCCCGAAACTCAGCCTCTGTTGCTTGAGCTTTGATTTGAGTGGAGCAGTCGACTTCGACGCAGAAGTCCCGACAAGAACGGTGTTGGAAACACCAGCAGGGGCAAGATGGCAAGCCTGGATAGAATCTGAGCTTGAAGGCTCGTCCGGTTTCTCAGGCACGATAGGAACTGGACCGGTTGCACTGGGCGTTACAGGGTGAATATGGCAGCCTAAAGATCTAAGAAGAAGATCTAGGCCCGTACGGGCTTCCTCAATGGCATCGGCATCTGCGTCTTCTAAATCGGCACTGCCCTTGTCGTAAAAAAGGGCGACGCCATCGCCAGCCATGACGGAACAGCGACGAGAGTGTGCCGAGCATTGAAAGAGCGTGGCGAGAAAGGCTGGGGCTGGAGGAGAATGAACTGAAACCATGGCGAGGTTGGCTGAGGGATGGGTCTGCAGCAGCTAGCTGGGGTTATCCAAGAAGGAGCTGGAGAAGGAGGCATGGTTGGCCAGCTTTTCGTGCAGAGCTCGTCAATGGGGCACTTCGACCAGAGTTCGACGCGTGCCTTGGCATCATGCACGTACCTGGTTGCAGGTTCGGGGTGGGTGAGGTGGGGGGGTTTCCTAATCACGCGGCAACCATTATGCGGTTCTGTGCTGTGCTGCTGCAACGTGCGTGCGTGGTGTTGTTAACCTCCTATTCGCCACAAAGTGATGTTGTTGCCCAAACAACCTATCACGTGCGAAGATACCTTCGCTCGAAGACAGCAGTGGAATGAAAGTTCGGGAATGATGCCATTTCCCAGTGCGTTGGCAAGGAATCTTGCCATTTCGGCGTGATTGACAGTGGGACGGTCAAAACTGTG
This sequence comes from Closterium sp. Naga37s-1, assembly GCA_947471745.1. Classification (NCBI taxonomy): domain Eukaryota; kingdom Viridiplantae; phylum Streptophyta; class Zygnematophyceae; order Desmidiales; family Closteriaceae; genus Closterium; species Closterium sp. Naga37s-1. The sequence continues at coordinate 1,834,454 of CANJKZ010000717.1, read as the reverse complement.
TACCTAGACATCCGAAATTCAAGGCACCAGGCCAAATCTCCAATACTGGGATTTCAGCCCATCCCCTCGTTACAACTCTGAACAGTTAATGTACACTACAGAAAAAAGCTGAAATATCAGCCCTTACAAAGAAAAAATATCTGAAATTTCAGCCCACAAAAAAAAAAAAATCTGACACATCAGCCCCATTACCTCCCAACACTGAAAACACAGCCTTTTTACCCCTAATCAGCCTTTTTTCGCTGACTTCTGAGGGCCTGGTCTAGCTACATGCATAAATACGTGCTATGTGAAATCATAATCAATCAATTGTCTTCAATGCATTCTATTGCAAGCTTTCAGCTTTATTCTGTTCTACATTTAAGCTTCCGCTACGATGGGTGAAGTCCACGCTGCATACGAGGCCTTTGAAGAGGCCATCATGGCTCAACATGAGCACCTTGAGAGCAGGATTGCAAGGGCATCACCGGCACTCCAAGCATCATTAAGACCAAAGTTCAACATGCCAATCCAAGATCAAGGTTTCGGCAACCCATCCATCCAAGGACACTCACATGCAAGCACTCCGCGTACTAACCAAACCCACGCTTCAAATGTGCATGCAGGAATTGAATGTGAAGGGGAAACTTACCCCAAGGAGGAGAGTCATACCAAGGGAGGGATGAATCCTTTCAAGGAGAGGGGATCTCCCATCTCGCACCTCAACCAATCATGCAAAGGGAAGCAAGAGGGAGGGATGATGAGTACGGAAGTGGAATGGATGCAAGGGAGCGTGGTGATGGGATTGGTGTAGGAAGGAATGGAAGAGGGCAGATTGGTGAAAGGAGTGGCAGAGTTAGTCAAGTGGGCGTGGAAGGTGTGGAATTCGAATCCTACACTATTGGTGCTCCCCCACTACGACGCCTTGCCACTAACCCTCATCCCGTTGGAAGTCCCGTAATAAGCAGATCTCACCCTTTTGGCGACAACATCGTGCCTCCTCGTGAGCCACTATTTCAAATGGGAGCTGTACCTGCAGGGAACATGGGGCGCACGGGGCATGGGTTGCAATCAAGTGGCGTTATGCGGCGTGATCACGTAGATGTGGTGGAACATCGCTCGTGTGGCCAAGATGGCGGCACGCAACGTATGGTACAACTACCTCGTCCGTCTACTGTGCCTACACTCTTCTACCTGTCCCCACGTGAGTACACAGAAGAAGACAAGGACAAGGTGGTGGGGATAGTGGTGGACAAGGCGTTCAATACTACTCAGTTCGACTGTACAAACATCCGGGAGTGGGCACTTCGGTTTCGCATGAACGCGCGCGAGAAAAACCTATGGGAGTTATTCATGACACTTCAATACCCGGTTACCATGGCCAACGGCAATATGCAAGATGCTATGGAGCGGATGAAAAATTTGCAAGCGGACTACTCACAACGTGCTACGTTGGCATTATGTGTGCTTCTATACAACGTGAGCGCAACAATTCAGTTGCACCTAGACGTGTTCCAAGAGTCATACAGTCGGGCATTCGAAGCATGGGAGTACCTAATGGAGACTTACTAAGCAAAGGATTTGGTGGCAAAGATGTCTCTCATGAAGCAGTGGAGCAATTTGAAAATGGAGAACCTGCTTCTCTTGCCTTTACTACGTCTGACGGTGCTTCTGACGAGACTGCGGCCGTTTCCACCGCAAGAGGGAGGACCCGCGGCAGGGGAGGTAAGAAAGGGGGGAAGGGTGGTGGTGGCGGTAGTGGTGGAGGGGGTGGCGGAGGTAGTGGCGGTTCTAGTGCGTCTAGTGGAGGCGGCACTGAAGGGGGTACTGGGCCTGCAAGACCAGTTGGTTGGTTCACAGCACAACAGCGGCAACAGTCCCAGCAGCAGTAGCCACGGCACGGACAGCAGCAGCAGCCGCAACAGTGACAGCAGCAGCAGCAGGGATAGCTGCAGCAGCAGGTTCAGCGGCAGGTGCAACAGCTGTTTTAGCAGTGGGGACCTAGTGGTCCAAGGAGCACTAGACGTGGCGGTGGCCCACCCAGCTGGATGTCCCGTGTTGTCACCCCTACTCCCTGCCCGTACCTTGTTCCGACTGGCACTCGTCAGGGTGGCCCCTGTGGCCGTCTTCACCCTCCGGGTTAGTGCTTTGCACAGCTCACGGACCGCCTCCGTGCGTAGTACGGATTTGGCCCCGCTCCGGATTGGGTCCCGCTGGCTCGCGCCCTTGGTCTGGTGTTGTTTGACATTTCTGCAGTAGAGTTGCTTGATGCCTTGCGATCTGCTTCTAAAATGTATGCCGATGTTGACTATAGCGCTGCTATTTGCTTGCGTGTTCGTAGCCTAGGATCCTTGCCTGTTGCTAATGTACGTGCTTGTGTAGTTACTAGCCCATGTGTACCTACGGTTAATGCGTCGCTCTCCTTCACGCTGGACTCTGGCGCGTCTCAGTGCTTCTTCCGTGACTACTCGACTATCACACCGATTCTTGCTCTAGTTCCGGTTGCCCTGCGTGATCCTACTTCAGGACCAGCAGTTGCTCGCAGCTCTACCACCCTCCCATGCCCGTCTGTCCCCTCTGGTGTCCTCACTGGTCTCCACATCCCCTCATTCTCCAGGAATTTGGTGGGTGTTGGACCCCTTCAGGACCTCGATGTTGGCACCTGGTTTCCTCTGCACGAGTGTCGCGACCTGGACTGGTGCCACTATTGCTACTATGGTGACGTTTTGCCGCGAGCCCCCTCAGGTCTCTTCACAGTGCATACCGCGTCTTCCCAAGTAGCTGCGATTGGCCACGTTACTGTGTCTTGCTCCTGTCAGGCGCTCACCCACCCGATAGTCCAGTGGCATTACCGCCTTGGTCACCCGTCCCTCCCACGCCTCCGTCATATGTCTAGCCAGTGCCTTGTCTCAGGTCTCCCGCTCGTGTTTGTGTCGCTCCCTCCTTCTCCTGCGCCGCCGTGCACTCCTTGCGTCGAGGGTAGCCGCGCCTGAGCGTCCTCGTCGTCGAACGTCAGCTTGGCGTAGGCGTCAACGGAGACCGTCGTCTTCGGGATTCGACCGCCCTACTCCTCGTCGATGAAGCGCTGACGCAGCTTGTCAACGTAAGTCTGCTGGTAGAGCCACAACTTCCTCGCCGGCCTATCGCGCATGATCTCCAGCCCAAGGTACTTTTTGATCAGCGAGATCTCGCACAACTCAAAGGCGGCCTCCAGCAGCTCCTTCAGCTCCTTCAGCATCGCTGTGCTACTGCTGGCGGCGAGCAAGTTGTCGACGTAGACGAGCACCCAGCACGTCACACCGTCGTCGGCGACCTTGAATTACAACGCCTCGTCGACCTAGCTCTTCTTCCAGTCGGCGCCGGTCAGTGCGGCGTCGAGCGTCGGTGACTGCTTCAGCCGGTACAAGCTCTTCAGCAGCTTGCACACCCAGCCGGTACATGTAGAGCATACGGCCCATCTTTCTTTGCACAAAGGCGTTCTTCATGTTGAGCTGCATTAGGTGTAGGTCGAGGACGGCGACGATGCTGAGGAAAATCGTCAGCGTGACATAGCTCCTGACCGGCGCGTACGTCTCGTCGTAGTAGGCGCCATACACCTGCGCGAAGCCCTTCACGACCAGCCTCGCCTTCTCGCGGGCGACCGTGTCGTCAACGTGGTACTTGGTCATCAGCATCCAGCGGTTCTTCATGATGTTGACACCGTGCGGCCGCTCGACCAGCTCCCAGGTGCCGTTGGCGATGAGGCTGCGGATCTCCTCGTCTATGGCGGCCTTCACCGCCTTGCTCTTCCAGCTTGCCAGCACCTAATTCACCGTCATCGTCGCGATGTCCCAGCGGTGCTCCGGGTCGGCGTGCATGTCGGGGTCGAGCTCGGGCAGGTCGACGTCGGCCTTGGCGTCGTCATGCAGCGTAGAGAAGGTAGCCGGCAGAAGGCAGGCGTGGTAGCTCAGCCGCTTCGGTGGCCTATGCAACCGGCCTGAACGTCGTGATTCAGGCAGGACCTCCACCACGTCACTGTCGGTGGACTCTTTGCCCGCTGACCGTGTCCCCACTAGCCCAGTGCACCAAAGTCGGCTGCTCGGCCGACTTCTCCCCTGTCGTCGGCTCCCTTGCCGATGGTCTTGGCGCCGACGGTTCCTCTATCGGCTTCCCTACCCACTGCTCCCCTATCAACAGCTTCCTTGCCGACACCTCCTTTAGCGACTTCTCCCTTGTCGGCGCCATCTCCACCGTCCGTTGCTCCTCTGTCATTGCCGGCTTCTCTCCCATGCTTGACGTCACGTTAGCCGCCGACGATGCCGCAGGACGCCGCCACACGCGACGCCCCAAAGCTCCCCTCATCGCCGGCGGCCGACAATGGCGTCAGCTCATGCAGGTGTGCTAGGTGGGACAACGGAGACGGGGTCGACGGGGCCAAGGGGCCGAGGCAGGGGCTAGGGGCGATGCCAAGGGGCGACGGGCCGGGCTAGGGGTGGTGACGGGCCGGGGCCTAGGGGCAACGGGCACGGGCCTAGGCTAGCAGGGCAGCAGGTGGTGGGCCCAAAAACAAACCGGTCCTAGGGGACCTGCTCTGAAACCATGTTAGAATGTTGTGAACGAGAATGAATGAACTAGCAATGAGTTGGGTACAAGTACTAACCCTAATTGGGTTGTACCCCTTATGGGCTACCCCACTATAGCCTACACAAATGTAAAAGCTATAATGTTTTGACAAGTGGGAGGACCCGCGGCAGGGGAGGTAAGAAAGTGGGGAAGGGTGGTGGTGGAGGTAGTGGTGGAGGGGGTGGCGGAGGTAGTGGCGGTTCTAGTGCATCTAGTGGAGGCGGCACTGAAGGGGGTACTGGGCCTGCAAGACCAGTTGGTTGGTTCACAGCACAGCAGTGGCAATAGTCCCAGCAGCAGTAGCCACAGCATGGACAGCAGCAGCAGCCGCAACAGTGATAGCAACAGCAGCAGGGATAGCTGCAGCAGCAGGTTCAGAGGCAGGTGCAACAACTGTTTTAGCAGTGGGGACCTAGTGGTCCAGGGAGCACTAGACGTGGCGGTGGCCCACCCAGCTGGACGTCCCGTGGTGTCACCCCTACTCCCTGCCCGTACCTTGTTCCGACTGGCACTCGTCAGGGTGGCCCCTGTGACCGTCTTCACCCTCCGGGTTAGTGCTTTGCACAGCTCACGGACCGCCTCCATGCGTAGTACGGATTTGGCCCTGCTCCGGATTGGGTCCCGCTGGCTCACGCCCTTGGTCTGGCATCGTTTGACATTTCTGCAGTAGAGTTGCTTGATGCCTTGCGATCTGCTTCTAAAATGTATGCCGATGTTGACTATAGCGCTGCTATTTGCTTTTGTGTTCGTAGCCTAGGATCCTTGCCTGTTGCTAATGTACGTGCTTGTGTAGTTACTAGCCCATGTGTACCTACGGTTAATGCGTCACTCTCCTTCACGCTGGACTCTGGCGCGTCTCAGTGCTTCTTCCGTGACTACTCGACTATCACACCGATTCTTGCTCTAGTTCCGGTTGCCCTGCGTGATCCTACTTTAGGACCAGCAGTTGCTCGCAGCTCTACCACCCTCCCATGCCCGTCTGTCCCCTCTGGTGTCCTCACTGGTCTCCACATCCCCTCATTCTCCAGGAATCTGGTCGGTGTTGGACCCCTTCAGGACCTCGATGTTGGCACCTGGTTTCCTCTGCACGAGTGTCCCGACCTGGACTGGTGCCACTATTGCTACTATGGTGACGTTTCGCCGCGAGCCCCCTCAGGTCTCTTCACAGTGCATACCGCATCTTCCCAGGTAGCTGCGATTGGTCACATTTCTGTGTCTTGCTCCTGTCAGGTGCTCACCCACCCGACAGTCCAGTGGCATTACCACCTTGGTCACCCGTCCCTCCCACGCCTCCGTCATATGTCTAGCCAATGCCTTGTCTCAGGTCTCCCGCTCGTGTTTGCGTCGCTCCCTCCTTCTCCTGCGCCGCCGTGCACTCCTTGCGTCGAGGGTAACCGCGCCTGAGCGTCCTCGTCGTCGAACGTCGGCTCGGCGTAGGCGTCAACGGAGACCGCCATCTTCGGGATTCGACCGCCCTGCTCCTCGTCGATGAAGCGCTGACGCAGCTTGTCAACGTAAGTCTGCTGGTAGAGCCACAACTTCCTCGCCGGCCTATCGCGCATGATCTCCAGCCCAAGGTACTTTTTGATCAGCGAGATCTCGCACAGCTCAAAGACGGCCTCCAGCAGCTCCTTCAGCTCCTTCAACATCGCTGTGCTGCTGCTGGCGGCGAGCAAGTTGTCGACGTAGACGAGCACCCAGCACGTCACACCGTCGTCGGCGACCTTGAATTACAACGCCTCGTCGACCTAGCTCTTCTTCCAGTCGGCGCCGGTCAGTGCGGCGTCGAGCGTCAATGACTGCTTGAGCCGGTACAAGCTCTTCAGCAGCTTGCACACCCGGCCGGTACATGTAGAGCATACGGCCCAGCTTGCTTTGTACAAAGGCGTTCTTCATGTTGAGTTGCATTAGGTGTAGGTCGAGGACGGCGACGATGCTGAGGAAAATCGTCAGCGTGACATAGCTCCTGACTGGTGCATACGTTTGTCGTAGTAGGCGCCATACACCTGCGTGAAGCCCTTCACGACCAGCCTCGCCTTCTCGCGGGCGCCCGTGTCGTCGACGTGGTACTTGGTCATCAGCATCCAGCGGTTCTTCATGATGTTGACACTGTGCGGCCGCTCGACCAGCTCCTGTGCAGCCATCAACTATATTCGCCCCAGGTGGGGGAACCTCATTGACGTAGGTGCCTGTGGACTTCCTGGATGCCATCTCGGCATCCGTGGCTGCCTGCCACTGAGAGGAGTAAGGACCCGTAATCGCCTCTGCGTAAGAGCGCGGGGTCGGGATGTCTGGTGAATTTGGTCTCCCTCAGGGGCAAGCAGCATGGAAGCGAAACGAGGTACAGCAGCTGCAAGACACTCAAAGTCCTCCTGCCTGTCCTCAAGGACGTCCGTGCCAAGAGCACACTCACCCCCGAAGGACGGAGGACAGTCAGACTCAGACTCGGCAACAAGACTAGTGGCGTAGTTGAGACGACAGGCAGCAGCAAAGTCAAGCAGCTCAGCAACGAGAGCAGACGCAGCAGCAGACTCAAAGGAAGGGTCACTGACAGCAGTGGCGAGGAGACGAGCGACAGTGGGACTGGTAGCACGAGCACGGACAGACTCAGGGTCAGGGACCTCAGGAAGAGAGGACTCAGGAGGAGCAGGCAGAGGAACACGCAGTGGAACAAAGGAAGGACGAAGGGTCATAGCGTGCGTGCCAGGGACAGGAGGAGGACGCGAACGAGGAACGCGACGAGCAGTGCAAACAGGCGAGATAGGACGAGACGCAGGCTCACAACGCTCTGTAAGACCGGTGGACTGCTCAAGGTAAGGAGAGGGAGCAGGCAGTGGAGAGGCTGGCTGCAACGGCAGCTTTGTCTGGTCAGGCAGTGGACAGAGGAGGGGAGGAGTAAGGCCAGTAGAAGACGGGGTACCAAGAACCTGTTGAAGCAGGAGAACGAAGTACGGTCGCGGCCGCACAGTGTCTCCAACACCTCCAGCTCCAGGGTCAACAGCTCCAGCTCCTACAGCTCCAGCGCCTCCAACTCCAGCGCCACCAGCGCCAGTGCCTCCAGCTCCAGCAGCTCCAGGCTCCTTAGCCACTCCAGCTCCAGCGCCCTCAACACCACCAGTCCCGGCAGCTCCAGTACCCCTGGTACAAGCACCTCCAGGACCAGTAGCCGCAATGCCTCCAGCACCACCAGCTCCAGCAGTAACTCCAGCACCTCTAGCTCTAGCGTCTCTTGCTCCGGTAGCTCCACTACGAGGGCGGGTGCGCCGAACAAACCACTCACGCAGCTGCTGTGGAGACAGTCGCGGCGAAGCACCAGCAGGACCTCCAGACGAAGTAACAACCCGAGGCTTAGCACCCCCAGACTCCGCACCCTCCGACTCAGCACCCCCAGGCTTAGTACCCTCAGGCTCCACACCCACAGGCTCAGCACCCCCAGGCTCAGCACCCCCAGACCCAGCCCCCTCAGACTCCGCACCCTCCGGCTCCGCACCCCTAGACGCAGCACCCCCAGACGCAGCACCTCGAGCAGCACCTGAGCCGACAGCTACCTCAACAGGCGCAGGACGAGGGAGAGGGTCTACCTGAGACACACCTGAGGGAGCAGGACCCTGAGGCGGGAGGGGGTCTACCGGAGGGGAACCGGGAGCAAGGAAGAGCGGCGGGGGCGGGGGAGGGGCAGAGCGGTAGGGGAAGAGACGGTAAAAGGGTACCGACTCGTCAAACGTGACGTCCTGAGACGAGAAGACACGGCGCGAGGTAGGGTGGTAAAACTGCCAGCCAGGCACGTCAGGGACAAAGCCAAGGAAGACGGAGGGGATAGCACGGGGGGAGAGCTTGTCCGCGGACGTATCGCGAACAAAGGCACGAGAGCCCCAGACCCGGAATACCGACGCATCGCCAACCACCCCCGTCCAACGCAGTGTGGGCGAGGTCTCCGGCAAGGAGACACGGGGCCAAAGGTTGAGCTGATGCGCAGCGTACCGGACCGCAAACAGCCACAGAAAATGGGGAGCAGCCGCATGGATCATGGAGGTACGAGCGACCTCCATGACTAAGCCAATGCGGCGCTCAGCAATCCCATTTTGCTGAGGGGAGTCCGGAAGCGTGAACGACTGGAGAATGCCCTCCCCACGACAAAAGTCCCGCAAGAGGTTGGAGGAGAACTCACCACCTCTGTCAAAGTGGGGGAGAACAAGACATCAACGACCCCACCCTTGCTGCGCAAGGGGAAGACCGTGGTGTACCGCGTGTATTCGTCAACGACAAGCAGAAAGTAGTGCTCGCGGCTCTGTCCACTGACACGGGCTAGGCCCCACACGTCCATGTGGAGAGTCTGCAGGGGAGCAATCGTCGGGGGAAACGAGGAGGAGTGAGGAGCGGCGCGCTGCCGCCCCTCGACACAAGGGAGGCAGGGCGGGGCAGGCGAGGGCGGCAGAGGAGGCAGGGACCAAGGAAGACCAGAGACAAGAAGACGAGAGTGCATGCCACGAAGGCGTGGTAGGGAGGGGTGACCCAGGCGGTGGTGCCACAGAAGAGTCTGGTGCGACAGGAGGCGACACGAGCAAGAGGCGGCTACGCGACCTGACGCGGACACCTGAGCAGACGCAGCTACTTGAGGAGGCTCGGTAGCCAGTGTGTACAGACTCGACCCTGGCCGACGAGTGAACGTGGCCAGGTGACGTCCCGTTCGTGTGCACGTGCAAATCGACATACGCTGACCCCCAGGAGTGGTGGTAGTGACCATCGCATCCTGGAGGGCAGCGGTACTCACCAAGTTCGTAGAGAACGAGGGGAGGTGAAGACCTGACAGTGAGCCGGATGGAACCGCCGGACACGGGAGGACAGTGGAGGAACGGGCAACGACCGGGCCCCCAGAGGGGTCAGCCAGTCTGACTGGGACAGGTGCAGGAAGAGGAGTGAGAGTGGTGCTGTCATGAAAGAAACAGTGGGAGGCGCCTGAGTCCAACGTGAAGGTGTGCAAGGCCTGAACACGCGCAGTACCAGGGAGAGTACCAGACTCACTAGCATGTAGAGCAGCAGCAGCTATACCTGGGTCAGGCGGCACACACCGGTAACAGTCACCCTCAGCACTAACAGACAAAGCATACATAGCAGAAAGAATAGCATCAAAGTCTAGGTCAAAGATAGCAATCATAGACCTAAGCAGATCTGCCCAGCGAGGGAGCTCGACGTCGTCACCAAACTCAGCACGCCAAGCGTCATCAAGTCGGGAGAAGTAGCGGTGCTGAGTGTGAAGTCGCCCGCAAGTCTGACCAGCACGGTCACCCTTGCGAATGACATACGGGCAACTACCACCAGACGCCCCACGCAAAAACCACTCACAAAGTTGCTGGGGCGACTGGGTCTCGCTCCGACGCTGCTGCTACTGACGCTGGCCACCTCCAGAACCAACACGCCGAGCTCCAGTCCCACCGCCACCAGTCCCACTGCCGCCACCGCCACCACTCCCACCGCTGCCTCCACCGCCGCCACCAGAGCCCCCACTCCCTCCACCAGTCCCATCGCCGCCAGCACCTCCACTGCTGCCCCCACCACTACTCCCGCTGCCACCTCCACCACTGCCGCTGCCACCTCCACTACCCTTGCCACCCTTGCCCTTACCGCTGCGGCGCTTTGCACTAGCAGAAGCAGCCCCGACGTCCTCAGCAACAGAGACGCCTGCAGCAGCAGCAGAGGCATAGGAGGGGGCAAGGGGGGAGGGAGAGCACCCCTCAAAGAAGGGCGGGTGCGGAGTGCCACGAGCAGCACCTACAGCAACTGCACTAGTCTCAGCTGCGAGGAGATGCTGCTCGAGGAGGTCAACAGTGAGGGAATTGGGGTCGAGGGTGAGAAAGTGGTCCCTAACAGAGCGAAGAGAGTCAGCGAGGCGAGTGACTATGAAGTAGAGGGTGATGAACATCGGGGGCTGGTTCTTGTCAAGGAACTCAGCAGGGACGGCAGCGCGGTAGCGAGCGTCGCTAGCGCGAAGGTAGGAAACCAGGTCCTCGACTGTGGCAAAGGCGGACAGCTCGGGGAACAGGTAGGGCAGAAGCAGGCGGCCTAGAGCAGCAGCGGCAGGGGAGGAGTAGCGAGCTACTACAGCGTCGTACAGTGCCTGGGCGGTCCTGTGCTATCCGAAGTGAGCGCATTCGATTAACGGCAGGTGGTTGCGAATGGCTAAGCGGGCAGTAGTGTCGCGAGAAAGCCACTGGGAGCGAGTCGCACTGTCAGCTGTGGTGGGAGGGGCAGTAGTGGCACCGGACACGTGGTCAAACAGGGAAACACCATCCTTAATATCGCTCAGTAGGTACAACTGCAGGTCGTTGAGCCACGTGTCAAACTGAACCGGTCTACCCTCATGATTGAATGCGAGAACTCGAAGCGAGGCCATAGCGGCGCAGTACTCAGGAGCAGTAGTAGCGGTCAAGGGGCCGAGGGGCCTGGGGCCTAGGGGCCGAGGGGCCAAACACGAGGGGCCAAGGGGCCAATGGGCGAGGGGCCGAGGGGCCTTGGTGCCTAGGGGCGAGAGGCCGAGGTGCAGAGGGGACTAGGTGCCTTGGGGTCGTGGTGCATAGGGAGGAGGGGCTGAGGGGCCTTGGTGCCGAGGGGCTAGGGGCCAAGGGGCCAAACATGAGGGGCCAAGGGGGGGGCCAAGGGGCCTAGGGGCGAGGGGTCGAGGGGCCTTGGTGCCAACGGGCTGGGGGCCGAGGGGCCAAACACGAGGGGCCAAGGGGCCGAGGTGCCAAGGAGCGAGGGGCCGAGGGGCCTTGATGCCTAGGAACGAGGGGCCTAGGGCCTAGGGCGACGGGGTCGGGGGCGACTGGGCCGAGGGGCCAAGGCGACTGGGCGGAGGGGCCGATCTAGGGGCGACGGGGCCTACGGGGCCGTGGCTAGGGGCGACGGGGTCGACGGGGCCAACGGGGCCAGGGGGGGGGGGGGCGAGGCGACAGGGCCGAGGGGCCGAGCTAGGGGCGACGGGGCCGCGGGGCTGAGGCGACTGGGCCGAGGGGCCGAGGTAGGGGCGACGGGGGCGACGGTGCCGCGGCTAGGGGCGACGGGGCCAAGGGGGGGCCGAGGCGACGGGGCCGAGGGGCCGAGCTAGGGGCGACGGGGCCGACGCGGCCGCGGCTAGGGGCGACGGGGCCAAGGGGTCGAGGCGTCGGGGCCAACGGGGCCAGTGGGGGGGGCCGAGGCGACAGGGCCGAGGGGCCGAGCTAGGGGCGACGGGGCCGCGGGGCCGAGGCGACGGGGCCGAGGGGCCGAGCTAGGGGCGACGAGGTCGACGGGGCCGCGGCTAGGGGCGACGGGGCCAAGGGGCCGAGGCGACGGGGCCGAGGCGACGGGGCTGAGCTAGGGGCGACGGGCCCGAGCTAGGGGCGAGGGGGCCGACGGGGCCAAGCTAGGGGCGACGGGGCCGTGGCTAGGGGCAACGGGGCCAAGGGGCCGAGGCGACGGGGCCAACGGGGCCGAGCTAGGGGCGACGGGGCCGCGGGGCCGAGGCGACTGGGCCGAGGGGCCGAGCTATGGGCGATGGGGCCAACGGGGCCGCGGCTAGGGGCGACGGGGCCAAGGGGCCGAGGCGACGGGGCCGACGGGGCCAAGTTAGGGGCGACGGGGCCGAGGGGCCGAGGCGACGGGGCCGACGGGCAAGCTAGGGGCGACGGGGTCGACGGGGCCAAGGGGCCGAGGCAGGGGCTAGGGGCGACGCCAAGGGGCGACGGGCCGGGCTAGGGGTGGTGACGGGCCGGGGCCTAGGGGCAACGGGCACGGGCCTAGGCTAGCAGGGCAGCAGGTGGTGGGCCCAAAAACAAACCGGTCCTAGGGGACCTGCTCTGAAACCATGTTAGAATGTTGTGAACGAGAATGAATGAACTAGCAATGAGTTGGGTACAAGTACTAACCCTAATTGGGTTGTATCCCTTATGGGCCACACAAATGTAAAAGCTATAATGTTCTGACAAGTGGGAGGACCCGCGGCAGGGGAGGTAAGAAAGTGGGGAAGGGTGGTGGTGGCGGTAGTGGTGGAGGGGGTGGCGGAGGTAGTGGCGGTTCTAGTGCGTCTAGTGGAGGCGGCACTGAAGGGGGTACTGGGCCTGCAAGACCAGTTGGTTGGTTCACAGCACAACAGCGGCAACAGTCCCAGCAGCAGTAGCCACAGCACGGACAGCAGCAGCAGCCGCAACAGTGACAGCAGCAGCAGCAGGGATAGCTGCAGCAGCAGGTTCAGCGGCAGGTGCAACAGCTGTTTTAGCAGTGGGGACCTAGTGGTCCAAGGAGCACTAGACGTGGCGGTGGCCCACCCAGCTGGATGTCCCGTGGTGTCACCCCTACTCCCTGCCCGTACCTTGTTCCGACTGGCACTCGTCAGGGTGGCCCCTGTGGCCGTCTTCACCCTCCGGGTTAGTGCTTTGCACAGCTCACGGACCGCCTTTGTGCGTAGTACGGATTTGGCCCTGCTCCGGATTGGGTCCCGCTGGCTCATGCCCTTGGTCTGGCATCGTTTGACATTTCTGCAGTAGAGTTGCTTGATGCCTTGCGATCTGCTTCTAAAATGTATGCCGATGTTGACTATAGCGCTGCTATTTGCTTGCGTGTTCGTAGCCTAGGATCCTTGCCTGTTGCTAATGTACGTGCTTGTGTAGTTACTAGCCCATGTGTACCTACGGTTAATGCGTCACTCTCCTTCACGCTGGACTCTGGCGCGTCTCAGTGCTTCTTCCGTGACTACTCGACTATCACACCGATTCTTGCTCTAGTTCCGGTTGCCCTGCGTGATCCTACTTCAGGACCAGCAGTTGCTCGCAGCTCTACCACCCTCCCATGCCCGTCTGTCCCCTCTGGTGTCCTCACTGGTCTCCACATCCCCTCATTCTCCAGGAATTTGGTGGGTGTTGGACCCCTTCAGGACCTCGATGTTGGCACCTGGTTTCCTCTGCACGAGTGTCGCGACCTGGACTGGTGCCACTATTGCTACTATAATGACGTTTTGCCGCGAGCCCCCTCAGGTCTCTTCACAGTGCATACCGCGTCTTCCCAAGTAGCTGCGATTGGCCACGTTACTGTGTCTTGCTCCTGTCAGGCGCTCACCCACCCGACAGTCCAGTGGCATTACCGCCTTGGTCACCCATCCCTCCCACGCCTCCGTCATATGTCTAGCCAGTGCCTTGTCTCAGGTCTCCCGCTCGTGTTTGCGTCGCTCCCTCCTTCGCCTGCGCCGCTGTGCACTCCTTGCGTCGAGGGTAGCCGCGCCTGAGCGTCCTCGTCGTCGAACGTCGGCTTGGCGTAGGCGTCAACGGAGACCGTCGTCTTCGGGATTCGACCGCCCTACTCCTCGTCGATGAAGTGCTGACGCAGCTTGTCAACGTAAGTCTGCTGGTAGAGCCACAACTTCCTCGCCGGCCTATCGCGCATGATCTCCAGCCCAAGGTACTTTTTGATCAGCGAGATCTCGCACAACTCAAAGGCGGCCTCCAGCAGCTCCTTCAGCTCCTTCAGCATCGCTGTGCTGCTGCTGGCGGCGAGCAAGTTGTCGACGTAGACGAGCACCCAGCACGTCACACCGTCGTCGGCGACCTTGAATTACAACGCCTCGTCGACCTAGCTCTTCTTCCAGTCGGCGCCGGTCAGTGCGGCGTCGAGCGTCGGTGACTGCTTCAGCCGGTACAAGCTCTTCAGCAGCTTGCACACCCAGTCGGTACATGTAGAGCACACGGCCCATCTTTCTTTGCACAAAGGCGTTCTTCATGTTGAGCTGCATTAGGTGTAGGTCGAGGACGGCGACGATGCTGAGGAAAATCGTCAGCGTGACATAGCTCCTGACCGGCGCGTACGTCTCGTCGTAGTAGGCGCCATACACCTGCGCGAAGCCCTTCACGACCAGCCTCGCCTTCTCGCGGGCGACCGTGTCGTCAACGTGGTACTTGGTCATCAGCATCCAGCGGTTCTTCATGATGTTGACACCGTGCGGCCGCTCGACCAGCTCCCAGGTGCCGTTGGCGATGAGGCTGCGGATCTCCTCGTCTATGGCGGCCTTCACCGCCTTGCTCTTCCAGCTTGCCAGCACCTAATTCACCGTCATCGTCGCGATGTCCCAGCGGTGCTCCGGGTCGGCGTGTATGTCGGGGTCGAGCTCGGGCAGGTCGACGTCGGCCTTGGCGTCGTCATGCAGCGTAGAGAAGGTAGCCGGCAGAAGGCAGGCGTGGTAGCTCAGCCGCTTCGGTGGCCTATGCAACCGGCCTGAACGTCGTGATTCAGGCAGGACCTCCACCACGTCACTGTCGGTGGACTGTTTGCCCGCTGACCGTGTCCCCACTAGCCCGGTGCACCAAAGTCGGCTGCTCGGCCGACTTCTCCCCTGTCGTCGGCTCCCTTGCCGATGGTCTTGGCGCCGACGGTTCCTCTATCGGCTTCCCTACCCACTGCTCCCCTATCAACAGCTTTCTTGCCGACACCTCCTTCAGCGACTTCTCCCTTGTCGGCGCCATCTCCACCGTCCGTTGCTCCTCTGTCATTGCCGGCTTCTCTCCCATGCTTGACGTCACGTTAGCCGCCGACGATGCCGCAGGACGCCGCCACACGCGACGCCCCAAAGCTCCCCTCATCGCCGGCGGCCGACAATGGCGTCAGCTCATGCAGGTGTGCTAGGTGGGACAACGGGAACAGGGGGAAGAGGGGGAGGGTGGACATCCTCGACGTCATCGTCATCGAGCTGGCTGACCTCGACGAGCAGCAGGGATGTCACCGTGGAGAAATCCGTAGCGTTTTGGCCTGCGTCCACCCCCGACGCCGGCCCGTACTCCGACTTCCACATCTCCAGCGACATGGTCTCGTAGAAGATCGCCTCCACTATAGTGACGACCTTGTTGTCGGTGACGTCGAGGACCTCCCAGCCTTTGCTCTCCAGTGACACACCGAGATGAAGGCCCCACCTGGCCTTCGGCGCCAGCTTCCCACCGCGCTGCTGCTCGGGGACCATGAACTGCACCATGCATCCCCACACGCGAGCCAGCGTCAGGTCGGGATTCTTCGTCTGCCGCTCCACCACTAGCAGCCACTTCTCAAACACCCACAACAGGTCGAACTTCTTGACGGTCGGCTTCACCCACACGTAGCGGGTCTTACGGTCCTTTAGCAGCAGGAAGTACAGGCTGCCATCCTTGGCGGCCACTTTGAACGACCCGCACAGGTTGATGTGCACGACGGCCAAGGCTCCGTCGGCGTCCGAGCCTTTGCCGCACCAATTTCCCGCTGACAAGGTTTAGGGCACGGCAAGTCGGCGCCGGCCAACGGCTTGATGTACAGGCCGGTGGTGACGTCGTGCCTCACCGAGCTCTTGACCGTGTCGACACCAACGTGAGCAAGCCTTGCGTGCCACCTGTCCAGCGTCAACTTCGTCACGGAGGCGATCATCCACAGGGCCACCATCTCCGTGGTGGCCGCCGTCGACTTCGTCGTGCAGGGGAGAAGGTTGGTGCAGAGGACCCAGCCGGTGTATTTCGCCTGACGAAGCATGTCCACCGTCGCTGAGACGAGCAGCATCTCGACGCCATCGTCCTGCTGTCGCACGCCGCCGTCCTGCAGCTGGCAGGCCGACAACAAGTTCGCCACACGACTGGGTCGTAGAGCAGGTCGGGGACGAGGACCTGCTTCCCGTCCTGTCCTTGCTAGGCGACAGTGCTGCGGCCTTGGATGGTTTGCAATGGCCCATTGAAGCCGTGCACATGCTTCACGACGCCGCTCAGCCCCAGGTCGACGAAGGCCTCCTTTGTCCCCCTCAAGTGGTGCGAGCAACCACTTTTGAGCAGCAGCACCACCGAGTTTGCTTGCACATTGGCTGCCACTGCCCTGAAGTCCTCTCTGGCCTCCGGCGCCAGCGAGACGGTCGGCTCCACGATGCTGACCAACGAGCACGACGCCTCCCTGTCGCCTCGCCCCTTGCCACCAGAGGAGGAGTCGGCGTCCTTCGCCAACGTTGTCGACTTCGTCGACTGCGTCTCTTTGCGCGGCTTGTTCTCCCGACGTGGACGACGACCGGCCGACCTCCCGCGGCCACCCTTGTTGTCGTCGTCGGACTCCTCCCACGCTGCCCATGCTGACGATTCTGCTTCGTCGGGGCGACGTAGTTCGCTTGCGAAAGGAGCTCCGTGGACCTCTCGGCCTCCTGCATCGCCTCGTCCTTGATGATGTGCAAGGTCAGCGTGTCGTCGTTGAACGACTCATACATGCCGGGCATCACCAACATCCTGCGCATCAAGTTGTAGCCACTCAGGACACCCTTGACGACGTGCGTGATGTACGACGCCGTCGAGTAGTCGATGCTGGCCATCCGCATGTCGGCCAGAATTTGCCGAGCCCGGTTGCAGTAGTCTGACGCCGACTCCTGCTCGCTCATCCTGAGGTGAGTCAACTTCTCTTCCAACTGGCGGATGTACAAGTCGTCGGTGGCCTGGTATGTCGACATGATGAACCGCCACGATTGGTGGCTGGTGTCCTGTTGATGTCGACAAATAATGACAAAGTCGGCGACCTGCCAGCACTGCTGTGAGGCACCGCGCCAGCGTTGTAGAATGTCGGCCTGCCAAAGGAGCAAGTTGGCGGCTTGCAAGCGTTGCACCAAGGCGGCTCGCCAACGTTGCAGCAGAGCGGTCTGCCAAAGTTGCTACTGCAGGTGACAGTAGCGCATGTGCGCGGCGACATTCAAACACGTTGTACACCGTCGAGCAGGTGCCAAGTCGGCCACGTGCCGACACTTGCGCCTGAAGAGCCACGTCGACCTCGGGATACCACTCCGAGGTCGGCTTCGCCAGAACCTCCTGGGCGACCGTCGCGCTCCCCGAAAACCTCGTCGCCTAGGTAACTTGGTCGATCGGGAAACCACCAAGTCGGCGTCGACCTGAGCGGTAGAAGTCAACCAACTGCTGTACGTGCTCGTCAACCACCCTGGTTGACGGCCACCCACCGACTTTACCAAGTCAGCTCCGCCCAAGCGAGGACGGGGCCAATTCCCGTTAACAAATTGTTCCCTATGTCGGTGGCTCCACCAATTTCAACGACATCATAGCGTAGGTGGAGAAGCTGCGATTGCAGGGACAACCAGGGCCGGGGTCCTATAATAATCAGGGAAAACGATTTCGAGGGATGATTGAGCACCCTGTTAGAATATATCTGTAACTGCCTGTAGCTGTAGTTAGTGTAGTTATTATAAACTTTGTTAGGTGGTGCACCTTCTTTGTTCATTTGCTATATGTTCTTGCAAACCTATAGTGAAGTCATTCATTCTCCTCTCTCGACTCTCTCGACTTGGCACAAACCACCTCGACTCCCATGGCCTAGGCTTCTAAGCCTAGGCCCTTAACCTAAACTTTGCCTACTATCATTTTGACATGGTATTCAGAGCAGGAACCTTCTTGCTGCCTTCCTTAACGGGCCCACCATTTTGCTTCCGCTACATGTCGTCCTGCCGCGCGCCTAGGGCGCGCGGCGATTTTCTGCCCGCCGTGTGCTCGGGGCGCACGGCGGTTTTCTGCCCGCCGTGCGCCCCGGGCGCGCGGCGTCTGCCTGCCTGCCTGCCCGTCGTGCGCCCCGTGGCGCGCGACGGTGCCCTGAGCCGCCGCGGACCCGCCCCTGGCGCCCGCGGCGGTGCCTTGAGCCGCCGCGGACCCGCCCCTGGCGCCCGCGACGGTGTCCTGAGCCGCCGCGGACCCGCCCCTGGCGCCCGCGACGGTGCCTTGCGCCGCCGCGGACCCGCCCCTGGCGCCCGCGACAGTGCCCTGGGCCGCTGCGGACCCGCCCCTGGCGCCCGCGACGGCGCCTCTTCATCACCAGCGCCTGCACTCGGTGCAGCCGCCCGTGCCTCACATGCGCCTGCACTCGGTGCAGCCGCCCCTACCCTACCCGCGCCTGCCCTCGGTGCAGCCGCCCCTGCCCTTCCCTGTACGCCACCCCTCTGTGGCTGTGGGGCGGCTTCTTCCCCGCCACCCCCCCCCCCCCTCCTCCTTCTTCTTCCTGCTGCGCGTGCAGCCGTGGGGGGGAGGGTATGGAGGTGGCGGGTATGGGGGTGATGGTGGTAAGGTCCCTTCCCCTCCTCCTCCTTTCGTTCCCACTGCTGCAGCTGCCGCTGGGGGGAGGGTGTGAGGGTGTGGGGGAGCCAGGGGAGTGGCATTGGGGTGGCGGGTGTGAGACATCCAGCCCCCGTCCCTCTGAGGTGGGGGGAGGGGGGAGGAGAGTAAAGGGGTGGCAGGAGTGCCTGCCCCCCCTTTGCTGCTGTACCTGCTTTGTAACCTTGCCTGTTGCCTGCTGTTGCTGTTTTCTCAGTTCGTGGTGTACCCATCCAGGTTGTGTCGCTGCACAGACTCCTGCTTCTGGCAGTTATGGGGGAGTGTTAGAATATATCTGTAACTGCCTGTAGCTGTAGTTAGTGTAGTTATTATAAACTTTGTTAGGTGGTGCACCTTCTTTGTTCATTTGCTATATGTTCTTGCAAACCTATAGTGAAGTCATTCATTCTCCTCTCTCGACTCTCTCGACTTGGCACAAACCACCTCGACTCCCATGGCCTAGGCTTCTAAGCCTAGGCCCTTAACCTAAACTTTGCCTACTATCATTTTGACACACCCCACTGTGCACGCCTTAGCCGTGAATGTCGATGTCACACCGTCTCGAGGGCACCGCTCCACGTGCAATCGGCACGAAAATGAATGTCAAGAGGAAAGAAGAGTTTAGGAAGGAGGGAAACGCTAGATGTCAGTAGCAAACAGGCCCACTATTGACAAGACTCGCGGCTCGCCCAAACTTAACCGATCCTCTCCTAGTGACAATGCCGATTCACGCAGTCGGCCACACTCGGATGAATAAAGAGGGTACTGTGGTAGACAGCCCCATCCTGTTCAGAGAGAAAAACCATACAGACTTGAGTTAAAGAAAATTCTCGATGTCGGAGCAAACATAGCCTGATCAACATCGCAACTGCTATGAAACTGCAACTACCCTTGGACCGATGATTACCTGTGATATATGCACGATTGTCGACGGCACGCTAGTGCTATATGGAAATGCATGGACCGAGTACGAGTTCGCTAAGGGGGGACTTCACGTTTCCTCATGAAATGTTGGGAACGACACTCGCTTTACCTTGACGCAATTCACTGCAATGACACAACCCACTGATAGACTGGATGACTGTTGACTGCGAGAAAACGATAACATCACCCTATGGACTCGTCCGAAGGTGGAGCTGAGAGCGAGTGACCTGTAGCCAGAGGAGTGGCCTGTGCCGAGGACCAGGTGAAGCCGAAGCGCTGAAGGACCTGCTGCACCATGTGTGACTGAGTCAGTGTGATGGTGCGGCGTGCTCTGTCCCGGGTGATCTGCAAGCCAAGGTAACTGCGCAGCTCACCCAGGTCTGTGCACGTGTGTCTCTTCTGCAGCTCCTACTTCACCAGGGTGAGAGCCTCAGTGTCAGCAGTGGCAAAGACCAAGTCGTCGACGTACACGAGGATGTAGAACGGCGGCAGCGAAGTGTCGGTGCGCAGAAACAGCGACGGGTCAGCAGTGGAAGGAGCAAACCCAAGAGCCGCAAGTGTCGTCCTCAGTGTGTCGTGCCACTCACGCGGCGCCTGGCGGAGACCGTAGACTGGCCGCCGGAGGCTCCACTGGGTACCAGGAGGGAACGACCCAGTGAAGCCAGGTGGGTGGCGCAGCCAGATCTCCTCGTGCAAGTTGCCCTGTAAGAAAGCTGTGCTGAAGTCAAGAGAGTGAAGCTCGTAGTCACGCTGAGCGGCAACGTGCAGCAGCACCCGAAGAGTGGTCATCTTCGGGGTGGGGGAGAAGGTCTGGAAGAAGTCAACTCCCTGTCGCTGACTGAAGCCTCGAGCAACGTAACGAGCCTTGAAGACAGGCGGAGAACCCGGTGGCCGCTTCACCCTGAAAATCCACATGCCACTGACGATGTTCGCCCCAGGAGGGGGAACCTCGTCAACGTAAGTGCATGTGGACTTCCAGGATGCCATCTCTGCGTCCATGGCTGTCTGCCACTGAGAGGAGTACTCACCCGCGATCGCCTCATTGTAAGAGCGCGGGGACGGGATGTCTGGAGCATCCGGGTCTCCCTCAGGGGCAAGCAACATGGCCATGAGATGAGGCGCAGCGGCTGCAAGACACTCAAGGTCCTCCTGCCTGTCCTCAAGGACGTCCATGCTAAGAGCACACTCACCCCCGGCGGACGGAGGACAGACAGACTCAGACTCAGCAACAAGACTAGCGGCGTAGTCGAGACGACAGGCAGCGGCAAAGTCTACAAGCTCAGCGACTAAGGCAGACGCAGCAGCAGACTCAAACGACGGGTCAGTGACAACAGTGGCTAGCAGACGCGTGACAGTAGGGTGAGCAGCACGAGCGCGGTCAGACTCAGGCTCTGGAACGTCAGGCAGAGAAGACGCAGGAGGGGACGGCAGGGGAACACGCTGCGGAGCAGAGGAAGGATGCAGGGCCATGAGGTGTGTGCCGGGGACAGCCGGCGGACGCTCACGAGGAACACGACGACCAGTACGACCAGTGCGGACAGTGCGAACAAGCGAGACAGGACGAGACGCAGGCTCACGACGCTCAGTAAGACCTCCGGTCTGCTCAGTGTAAGGAGAAGGAGCAGGCAGCGGTGAGCCAGGCTGTAACGGAAGACCAGTAGAAGACGGGAGGCTAAGAACCTGGCGAAGCACGGAGTCAGGCGGTGGCAGAGACGAGGGCGACGACGGAGCGAAGAACAGTCGCGGCTGGGCAGCGCCACCAGCACCGGCAGTGTCAGAATGAACAAGAGTGATTGCACTAGGAAAGAGTTGGGTACAAGTAGGAAACCCTAAACTTACTGTTCCCCATAGTAACTACCCCACTACAGCCTAAACAAACTGTAGCAGATATGACATTTGACACACCCCCATAGGCAAAGTGGGGGAGAGCAAGGGGTCACAAGACCAGTCAAGAAAGGCAAAGCAAGCTCAGGGTGGATCACAACGTCACCACACACTCTGAGCACAAGCAAAGGGCCACAAGGCCAGTTCACATGCAGAGGCATATATGCAACACAAACAGCACAGTGATCTCTACCTAGCAAAGCAAGCATGTAGGTATATATATATAGATCACAGTACAAGCAAAGCCTACAGCAAGTGAAGAACAGTGGGCACAAGCCCTAGCATAGTGCAGAAACGCTGATGATCACCAGACTGAAGTGCCTTGGTGAATATATCAGCAGTGTTGGCCCGAGTGGCCACGTAACGCAGACGAAGCTGACCACGCTGCTGCAGCTCTCGAGCCAGGAAGTAACGCAGAGCGATGTGCTTCGTTCTGTGCTCCTCACATAAGGCAATGGCTGCCTTGTTGTCGACGTACAGCACTCGAGGAGAACGAGGCCGCTCTCCCAAGTCAGTCAGCAGGTAGGTGAGCCAGCGCAACACTTAGAACAATGAGTGCAACCGACTATACCGCGATAGTTCCGATTGAGATAGCTCAGACATGACGAATTACAAAAGTAGGTAGGATGCTTGCTCGAGAAGAAATCGATTGGACCAAACTTGTCAGTATTTGTTGCACCGAAAAAAAAAAAAAAAAAAAAAAAAAAAAAAAAAACAGACGGTTTCTTATGTCTATCGGCTACTGAGCACTAGACCGAGTTACCTGTCAAACATAAATCACATAGCCTATCTAGGCTGTAGTGGGGTAGACACTATGGGGTACAGTTTCCTAGGGTTTCATATTTGTACCCAACTCATTTCCTAGTCAATCATTCATTCCTGTTTCTTCACATGGTATGGAGCGGGTTCCCTACTGGGACCGTTCCTTCCTAAGGGCCCACCGTCAAATTTTTTTTTTACCTACCTGCCCGAAGCGCGCTTTGCGCTCTGCCCTACGCGGCCCCTTTGCGGCCCCTTAGTGGCCTTTTCTGCCCTACGCCCCTTTGCGGCCTGTTAGCGGCCCCCTTTGAGGCCCTGTTGCGACCCCGCCCCGGCCCTGCCCCGTCGCCCGAAGCCACCCAGTCGCGGCCCTATCGCGGCACTGCCCCGGCCCTGCCCCGTCGCCCATTGCGACCCCGTCGCGGCCCCGCCCTGGCCCTCCCCCGTCGCTTGTCGCGGCCCGGCCCCGGCCCTGCCCCGGCCCAGCCCTGGCCCCGTCGCGGCCCTGTCCCGGACCTGCCCCGGCCCTGCCCCGACCCTGCCCCGACCCTGTCGCGCCTCTGTCTCGGACCTGTCGCGGCCTCGCCCCGGCCCTGTCCCGGCCCTGCTCTGGCCCTACCCCGGCCCTGCCCCGGCCCTGCCCCGGCCCTGCCCCGACCCTGCCCTTACCCTGCCCCGGCTCTGCCCCGGCCCTGCCCCGGCTCTGCCCCGGCCCTGCCCCGGACCTGTCGCAGCCCTGCCCCAGCCCGGCCCCGGATCTTTCGCGGCCAGGCCCCGGCCCTGCCCCGGACCTGTCGCAGCCCTGCCCTGGTCCTCCCCCGGCCCTGCCCCGGCCCTGCCCCTGGTAAGAGCACCGATGAGCCGAGCCGCGCTGCCGCGCCGCACCGCCCTGCCGAGCCGCCCTGCCGAGCCGCGCCGCCGAGCCGCGCCGCCCTGCCTAGCCACGTCGCTTAGCTGAGTTGCACTGCTGCTGCTCCTGTCATGGCTAGTCCCATTGTTCTTACCTTTGATGCTGAGGGTCGAGCGGTTGACTTCGAGGTCTGGCTAGATGATCTGCAGCTTTTCCTACAGTGCGATAGCAAGGATGGTCTCTCACTGTTCGATCTCACGTCTGGCGCCTCTACTGCCCCTACTGTTGATACTGACAGTACTGTTCGCTCGCAGTGGACCACGCGCGATGCTGCTGCTCGCCTTGCTGTGCGTAGTCACCTACCGTCTACTGAGCGCGCGCACTTTAGTCAGTACAAGAGTGCTAAGACTCTGTACGACGCTGTAGTTGCACGCTACTCTTCCCCTGCCACTGCTGCGCTTAGCCGCCTCATGCTACCGTACTTGTTCCCTGACCTCGCCGCTTTTGCCACAGTCACTGACCTCATTACGCACCTCCGCACTAGTGACACCCGCTACCGCGCTGCGCTTCCTGCTGAGTTCTGCGCCAAGAACCCCCCCCCCATGTACATCACCCTCTACTACCTAGTCACCCGGCTCCCTGACACCCTTCGCTCGGTCAGGGACCACTTCCTCTCTCTTTGCCGTACCACACTCACCGTTGACCTCCTCGAGGAGCGCCTCCTTGCAGCAGAGACTAATATTACCGCTGTAGGAGCCTCTCGTGGTGACCCCCGTACCCCTTTCTTTGAGGGGTGCTCCCCCGTTCCTCTTTTGCCCTCCGTTGCCTCTGCTGCTACTATCGACCTTGTTGGCACTGAGTCGGTCAGTGCTGCGTCTTCTCCTAGCGAGAGGCGCCGCAACGGCAAGGGCAAGCGGGGCAAGGGCGCTAGAGGAGGTGGCGGGGGAGAAGGTAGTGGCGGTGGAGGCGGAGGAGGGGGTGGGGGAGGGGGTGGTGGCAGAGGTGGGGGCTTCGGTGGCAGCGGTGGAGGTGGAGGCGGCGGTGGCGGTGGCGGTTGGGGTGGAGGCGGCGGAGGCGGCAGCGGCGGAGGTGAAGCTGGTCGAGGCGGTACTGTGCAGCGGGGACCCCAGCAGCAGCAGCGCTCTCGTGAGACCCCGTCGCCCCAGCAGCTTCGTGAGTGGTACGCAGGGCGCCAGGGGTCTGGGGGTGCTGGTCCCTGTGCCTACGTCCTGCGCACCGGCGACTGCACTGGAGATCAGTGTGGCGGCCTGCACGCCACCCAGCGCTGCTTCGGCCGCCTGACAGACGCCTGGCGTACCCAGTTCCCTGACGCCACTGAGATCCCTTGCTGGGGTGATCTGCTCAGGTCGGGTGTAGCTATCTTTGATCTTGACTTTGATGCTATTCTTGCTGCCATGTATGCTGTGTCTATTAGTGCTGAGGGTGACTGTTACGTGTGTGTTCCGCCTGACCCGGGCATTGAGGCTGCTGCTCTAGGTGCTCGTGAGTCTGCTGCTCCAAGTGCTGGTGAGTCTGCTCTCTCAGGTACCGCGTCGGCTCAGGTTTTGCACACCTTCACCCTCGACTCGGGTCCCGCTCCTTCTTTCGAGACCGCACCACTCTTACGCCGCTCAGTCGGCCGGTTGCGGTCTCCCTGGCAGACCCCTTTGGGGGTCCTGTCCTTGCCCACTACTCCACTGTCCTCCCGTGTCCGGCGGCCCCGTCAGGCTCCCTGTCCGATCTCTACCTCCCCTCGTTCTCTACAAACTTGGTGAGTGGTGCTGACCTTCAGGATGGCGGGGTTGACCAGTTCAAACCTGCGAATCAGCGAGTGACCCACTGCACGTGTGCTCAGACGGGCCGCCACTTGGCCACGTTTACCCGTCGACCGGGGTCGAGCCTGTACACACTGACCACAGAGTCTCCACCGGTTGCTGCGTCTGGTCAGGTAGCTGCGTCCAGTCAGGAGGTTTGCTGCAGCGTCTCGGTCAGGTCCTGAGTCTGCCCCCTGCTCGTGTCGCCTCCTGTCCCACCAGACCCTCCTTTGGCACCACCGCCTTGGTCACCCCTCCTTGCCTCATCTCCGAGGCATGGCCTCCCGTGTCCTTGTCTCTGGTCTTCCCCGGTCCCTCCCTCCCCTTCCCCCAGGGCCTGCCCCTACCTGCGTTCCCTGCGTCGAGGGGCGGCAGCGCGCCGCTCCTCACTCCTCCGAGTTTCCCCCGACAGAGGCTCCGCTGCAGACTCTTCACATGGACGTGTGGGGCCCAGCCCGCGTCCGTGGACAGGGTCACGAGCGTTACTTCCTGCTGGTGGTTGACGACTACTCGCGTTACACCACAGTCTTCCCCTTGCGCTGCAAGGATGAGGTCACTGAGGTGTTGATCGACTGGATCCGCGTTGCTCGTCTCCAGCTCAGAGAGCGTTTCGGCTCGGACTTTCCTGTTCTGCGTCTGCACTCCGACAGAGGTGGAGAGTTTTCCTCCGACCTTCTGCGAGCCTTCTGTCGTGCGGAGGGCATCCGCCAGACGTTCACGCTTCCGGCCTCTCCACAACTAAATGGGATTGCTGAGCGCCGCATTGGCATGGTCATGGATGTCGCTCGTACGTCCATGATCCATGCGGCTGCTCCCCATTTTCTGTGGCCGTTCGCGGTTCAGTACGCGGCGCATCAGATCAACCTTCAGCCCCGGGTCTCCCTGCCGGAGACCTCCCCTACTCTGCGGTGGACGGGGAAGGTTGGTGATGCGTCTGCGTTCCGTGTCTGGGGATCTCGAGCTTTCGTCCGAGACTTGTCTGCGGACAAGCTGTCCTCCCGTGCTGTTCCTTGCGTCTTCCTCGGCTTTCCCCCTGACGCGCCTGGTTGGCAGTTTTACCACCCCACCTCGCTTCGTGTTCTGTCCTCCCAGGACGTCACGTTTGACGAGTCGGTTCCGTACTACCGTCTCTTCCCCTACCGCGCTGCCCCCCTCCCCCCCCCGCCGCTCTTCCTCACGCCAGGTCCCCCCCCGGTAGACCCCCTCCCCCCTCAGGGTCCTGCCCCCTCAGGTGTGTCCCAGGTAGATGCAGTCGAGCCTGTCGAGGTAGCTGTTGACTCTGGTGCTTCTGGGGGTGCTGAGCCTGAGCGTGCGGTGCCTGGGGGTGCTGGGTCTGGGGGTGCTGAGCCTCAGCGTGCGGAGCCTGGGGGTGCTGGGTCTGGGGGTGCTGAGCCTGAGCGTGCGGAGCCTGGGGGTGCTGGGTCTGGGGGTGCGGAGCCTGGGGGTGCTGGGCCTGGTGGTGCTACTGGTGCTGGAGCTACTGGTGGAGCTGGAGCTGGCGGTGCTGCTAGAGTAGGTGCTACTGGAGGTACTGGAGCCGGAGCTGCTGCGTCTGCCGGTGGTCCTACTGGAGCTGGAGCTTCTGGAGGTACTGGAGCTGGAGGTGCTGCTGGAGCCGGTGCTCCTTTGGGTGCTGGAGTTGGCGCTCCTGGAGCTGCTGGAGGTGCTACTAGTGCTGGTGGTGCTGCTGGAGTTGGAGCTGACGCTGGGGGTGCTGGTGTTGTCCCTGGTGGTTCTGGAGGTGCTGCACGGCCGCAGCCGTACTTCGTTCCGCTCCTTGAGCAGGTTCTTGGTCTTCCGCCTTCTTCTGGTCCTGCTCCTTCCTTAGAGTGTCCACCGCCTGTCCAGTCCGAGTCATAGTTACAGCTGGCCTCCCCTCTCCCTGCTCCTTCTCCCTACGCTGGTCCTACTGGAGGTCTTGCTGAGCGTCGTGAGCCTGAGTCGCGTCCTGCGTCACCTGTTCGTACTGCTCGCACTAGTCGTCGTGTTCCACGTCAGCGTCCTCCTGCGGTCCCGAACACGCATCAGATGGCACTGCGTCCTTCCACTGCACCACAGCGTGTCCCTTTGCCGTCTCCTCCAGAGTCCTCTCTTCATGCCCTTGCTGACCCGGAGTCTGACTCTCTTCGTGCTGCCAGTCCTACTGTCACGCGTTTCCTAGCCACTGCTGTCACTGACCCTTCCTTTGAGTCCGCTGCTGCGTCTGCCTCAGTTGCCGAGCTTGTCAACTTCGCTGCTCACTGTCGTCTAGACTACGCCACTAGTCTTGTTGCTGAGTCTGCGTCTGTCTGTCCTCCGTCCGTCGGGGGTGAGTGTGCTCTTAGCACGGACGTCCTTGAGGACAGGCAGGAGGAGTTCCAGTGTTTTGCTGCTGCTTTACCTCATCTCGTGTCCATGCTGCTTGCCCCTGAGGGAGACCCGGATGCACCAGACATCCCGACCCCGCGCTCTTACGCAGAGGCGATAGAGGGTCCCTACTCCTCTCAGTGGCAGGCAGCCATGGACGCAGAGATGGCTTCCTGGAAGTCCACAGGCACCTACGTAGACGAGGTTCCCCCACCTGGGGCGAACATCGTCAGTGGCGTGTGGATTTTCAGGGTGAAGCGGCCGCCGGGTTCTCCGCCTGTCTTCAAGGCGCGTTACGTGGCTCGAGGCTTCAGTCAGCGGCAGGGAGTTGACTACTTTCAGACCTTCTCCCCGACCCCGAAGATGACCACTCTTCGGGTTCTACTGCACGTCGCTGCTCAGCGTGACTACGAGCTTCACTCCCTTGACTTCAGCACTGCTTTCCTACAGGGCAGCCTGCACGAGGAGATCTGGCTGCGCCACCCACCTGGCTTCACCGGGTCGTTTCCTCCTGGTACCCAGTGGAGTCTCCGGCGGCCAGTCTACGGTCTCCGCCAGGCGCCCCGTGAGTGGCACGACACACTGAGGACTACGCTTGCGGCTCTTGGGTTTGCTCCTTCTACTGCTGACCCGTCGTTGTTTCTTCGCACCGACACCTTGCTGCCGCCGTTCTACATCCTCGTGTACGTCGACGACTTGGTGTTTGCTACAGCTGACACTGCTGGACTCGCCCACGTGAAGTCTGAGCTGCAGAAGAGACACACGTGCACAGACCTGGGTGAACTGCGCAGCTATCTTGGCTTGCAGATCACCCGGGACAGAGCACGGCGCACCATTACCCTGACTCAGTCACACATGGTGCAGCAGGTCCTTCAGCGCTTCGACTTCACGTACTCCTCGCCTCAGGCCACTTCTCTGTCTACTCGCCACTCGCTCTCAGCTCTGCCTTCGGATGAGTCCGTAGAGCCGAGTGGCCCGTACCCAGAGCTTGTTGGCTGCCTCATGTACCTGATGACCTGCACTCGACCTGACCTGGCATACCCTCTTAGCATCTTGGCACGCTATGTTGCTCCTGGGAGACACCGACCAGAACACATGGCTGCCGCGAAGAGGGTGTTGCGCTACCTGTGCAGTACGTCGGGCATGGGGCTCGTGCTTGGAGGGCGGAGTCCAGTGGACCTCACTGGTCACGCAGACGCGTCTTGGGTTGACGACCTGGCTACTCAGCGGTCGTCACAGGGTTACACCTTCAGCCTTGGTTCCGGTTCTGTTTCGTGGCGGTCTACCCGCTCGTCTTCTGTTCTCAGCTCCAGTTGTGAGGCTGAGATCTACGCAGGGGCCATGGCTGCACAGGAGTTACGCTGGCTCACCTACCTGCTGACTGACCTGGGAGAGCCGCCTCGTTCTCTTCCAGTTCTGTACGTAGACAACAAGGCCATGCTGGCCTTATGTCGGGAGCACAGACTGGAGCACAGAACGAAGCACATTGCTCTTCGCTACTTCCTTGCTCGTGAGCTACAGCAGCGTGGTCAGTTACGCCTTGCTTACGTGGCCTCTCAGGCCAACACTGCTGATATCTTCACCAAGGCACTTCAGCCTTGTGATCATCAGCGCTTCTGTACTATGTTAGGTCTTGTGCCTACTTGGCCTCACTTGCTTACCTCTTGACTTTACTTGTACTGTGATTTATATATATATACACCTGCATGTGAACTGGCCTTGTGGCCTTTTGAACCTGTGCTCGGAATGTGTGGTGACATTGTGATCCACCCTGAGCTTGCTTTACTTTGCTTTGCTTGACTGGTCTTGTGACCCCTTGTTCTCCCCCACTTTGCCTATAGGGGTGTGTCAAACATTAATCACATAGCCTATCTAGGCTGTAGTGGGGTGGACACTATGGGGTACAGTTTCCTAGGGTTTCATATTTGTACCCAACTCATTTCCTAGTCAATCATTCATTCCTATTTCTTCACATTACCATCAATTCCCGTTACACAATCCTCCGGGCCGGTTAATTGATCGGCCAACTTCGCACAGCCCAAGTTTTCTAAGAAATCAACCTAACTGATCGTGAGATTTTTTTTTTTTTTTTTTAGAGTACCTCGTCTGTTATAGCCTGGACTATTAATTTCTATTTCCAATTTGCATCTTTGTGCTTATTTCCTAGCTCGTTACTTTACTATAGTTATTCTAGCTATTGCACCAGATTCTGCCTTTTTTCGGGTTTTCCCACGTTACTATGTGCGCGTGATTAGCGCCGATAGCTTCTATCGAAGTCAAGAAGGTTTCGTTCCCGACGGTTCTCGAGGCTCGGCACCTTTGAGTAACACCTGTGTTACGTGCCTTGTGTCATGCATACCCAGGTTTTCATAATATATTCTTAGAACTTGATCATCGATCCTCACACTCGGTAATCATAGCATGTTTTTGTTAGAATAGTGAGCGAATGAATGAAACAGAAAAGGGAGAGTTCACTAGCAGGCAGTTGAGTATATATAGGAAACCCTAAATTGGGCTGTACTCGCTATTGAGTACCCCACTGCAGGCTAGACAAACATAACGTTCTGACACACCCCCATAGTCAAAGTGGGGTATGATCAGCACAACAAGCAAAGCAAAACAAGCTCAGGGTGGATCACGACGTCACCACACATTCTGAGCACAAGTACAAGAAGCAGCAGTTTATAGTTCACAAATATAAGCAAAGCTAGAGGCAGTCACAGACGGTAAGTGAGGAGGAGGAGGGACTGTGAGAGAAGAGGAGATAGGAGACGACGGGTGAAGCTGCAGAAACACGGGCAACAGGAGCGGCGCGCACTGTGGCTACCGGAGATTGTAGCCTCCGAACTACTGGAGTAACTGGCTCCGCGGCTAACTCTGAGCGGCAAGAGCAACGGACTCACGGGCGACTGGCGCAGCAGGCTCGCTGGGCTACCGGAGATTGTAGCCTCCGGACTACTGGCGCTGCTTGCGACAAGACGGCTGCCTCCTCCCAACCTCCCTCTAACTAACTCACCCCCCCTTTCACACACCCCCTGCTGCACCTCTAACACTGCTCACACGCCATCCCCTGAGTACTACTCCAACAGCTCCCACACATCGACCCCCCTCTGCGGCAGCTGCAGCAGTGAGAGACGGAGGAGGAGGAGCAGGGGAGTCCGCACACACTAGTCATCCCCATACGCGCCACCCCCAAACCCGAACACAGGCAGCACGTGGCAGGAGCGGGACACAGGGGCGGCACGGGGGGTGCAGGTGCTGCAGTAGGGGTAGCGCGGGCTGCAGAAGGGGCAGCGCGGGCTGCAGAAGGGGCAGCGCGGGCCCCCGAGGGCGCCACAACGGGCGACGGGACGGGGGGGGGGGGGGGTGGGGCGCGCGCTGAACCCCAAGGGCGGCACGACGGGCAACTGGGTTGGGGGCCGCGCGGGCCCCCTAGGGCGCCACGACGGGCGTTAGGAGGGGGCCGCGCGCTGGCCCCCGAGGGCGCCACGACGGGCGTCAGGAGGGGGCCGCGCGCTGGCCCCCGAGGGCGCCTCGACGGGCGACGGGAGGGGGCCGCGCGCGGGCCCCCGAGGGCACCACGTCGGGCGACGGAAGGGGGGGCCGCGCGGGCCCCCGATGGCGTCACGACGGGCGACGGGAGGGCCGCGCCCGAGCCCCCTGGGGCGCCGCGACGGGCGACGAAACTGCCGCACGCCCCGGGGCACGCAACGGGCAGGGCACCGCCGCGCGCCACGGGGCGCACGACGGGCAGAGCAGGGCGCCGCGCTGCCCCCAGGGCGGCGCGATGGGCAGAAAAATTGCCGCGCGCCATGAGCACGCGGCAGGCAGAAAAACAGCGCGCGCCCGAGGCGCGCGAGAGGCAGGACAGCAGCGGAAGCATTGGGTTGGCCCATGCACAGGATCGACCCGGGAGGGTCGACCTGCTCTGATTCCATGTTAGAATAGTGAGCGAATGAATGAAACAGAAAAGGGAGAGTTCACTAGCAGGCAGTTGAGTACATATAGGAAACCCTAAATTGGGCTGTACTCGCTATTGAGTACCCCACTGCAGGCTAGACAAACATAACATTCTGACAGTTTTCACTCAAAGTTCTGCGCTCACTAAAAACCAGGCTTTAGAAACCGCGGGGCGACAATGATCACATCGTTTTGGGTACGTAAAACAAGTTCCGCATTGATTTTTACCCCCCCCCCCCCCCCCCCCTCCCCCCCCGAATGGTTATCGAAACAGGCATGGAGGGCTTCGGGGACAACGCTTTACAAGAGCTCGCGACCCTTCGTGCAAAACACGAGCTGACTCGCGCGACACTTATACGACTTGAAAATCTGCTCGCAAACCAGTCGGCAGCCGCAGCAGCAGCAGCAGTGACAGCGACAACGACTACAGTAAACCTCGAAGCAGAGAAGCCGAGGCTACGAACGGCGTTCAATCCAAGCGCGAAAGGGAACGATGTCCATAGCTTTGTAGTTGTGCTCTAGATTTATTATGAAGTCGTTGGTGTCAGAATGAGAATGGATGCATTGAGCAGAAGTTGGGTACAAGTACTAACCCTAATTGGGTTGTACCCCTTATGGGCTACCCCACTATAGCCTACACAAAGTAAGCAATAAAACATTCTGACACACCCCCATAGGCAAAGTGGGGGAGAACAATTGGTCACAAGACCAGTCAAGAAAAGCAAAGCAAGCTCAGGGTGGATCACAAAGTCACCACACAATCCGAGCACAAGCAAAGGGCCACAAAGCCAGTTCACATGCAGAGTCACATAAAGAGCACAAACAGTATAGTGATCATAGCATAGCCAGAGCAAGCATGCAGGTATACATAAAGATCACAGTACAAGCAAAGTCACGCAGTGAGCAAGTGAGGCAAAGTAGGCACAAGGCCTAACACAGTAGAGAAGCGCTGATGATCACCAGGCGGAAGTGCCTTGGTGAATATATCAGCAGTGTTGGCCCTAGTGACCACGTACACAAGACGAAGCTGGCAACGTTGTTGCAGCTCTCAAGCAAGGAAGTATCGCAGAGCGATGTGCTTCGTTCTGTGCTCCAGACACAAGGCAATCATGGCCTTATTGTCTACGTACAGAACTGGAGGCGAACGAGGCTGCTCTCCCAAGTCAATCAGTAGGTAGGTGAACCAACGTAGCTCCTGTGCAGACATGGCCCTGGCGTAGATCTCAGCCTCACAACTGGAGCTGAGAACCGAAGACGAGCGGGTAGACCGCTAGGAAACAGAGCCGGAACCGAGGCTTAAGGTGTAACCCTGTGACGACTGCTGCGTAGCTGAGTCGTCAACCCAAGAAGCGTCTGCGTGACCAGTGAGGACAACTAGACCCCGTTCTCCAAGCACAAGCCCCATGCCCAACGTACTGCACAAGTAATGCAGTACCCTCTTCGCAGCATCCCAGTGCACCTTTCGGTGCCTACCGGGAGCCACGTAGCGAGCCAGGAGGCTGAGAGGGTACGCGAGGCCAGGTCGTGTGCAAGTCATCAAGTATGTGAGGCAACCCACAAGCTCTGGGTACGGAACACTCGGCTCTACGGACTCGTCCGAAGGTGGAGTTGAGAGCGAGTGGCCGGTAGACAGAGGAGTGGGCTGTGGCGAGGAGAACTGGAAGCCAAAGTGCTGAAGGACCTGGTGCACCATTTGTGACTGAGTCAGTGTGATGGTGCGCCGTGCTCTGTCCCGAGTGATCTGCAAGCCAAGATAGCTGCGCAGTTCACCCAGGTCAGTGCAGGTGTGTCTCTTCTGCAGCTCCGACTTCATAAGGGACAGTGCCTCAGTGTCAGCAGTGGCAAAGACAAGGTCGTCGTCGTACACGAGGAAGAAGAATGGCGGCAGCAACGTGTCGGTGCGTAGAAACAGTGACGGGTCAGTAGTAGAAGGAGTAAACCACAGAGCCGCAAGTGTAGTCCTCAGTGTGTCGTGCCACTCGCGAGGCGCCTGGCGGAGACCATAGACTGGCCGCCCGAGGCTCCACTTGGTACCTGCAGGAAACGAGCCGGTGAAGCCAGGTGGGCGGCGCAGCCGGATCTCTTCGTGCAGGCTGCCCTGCAAGAATGCTGTACTGATGTCCAGAGAGTGTAACTCGTAGTCACGCTGGGCAGCAACGTGCAGCAACACCCGAAGAGTAGTCATCTTTGGGGTGTGGGAGAAGGTCTGGAAGAAGTCAACTCCCTGTCGCTGGCCGAAGCCTCTAGCAACGTAACGCGCCTTGAAGGCAGGCGGAGAACCCGGCGGCCGCTTCACCCTGAAAATCCACATGCCATCGACTATGTTCGACCGAGACGGGGGAACTGCATTCACGTAGGTGTGGACTTCCAGGATGCCATCTCGGCATCCGTGGCTGCCTGCCACTGAGAGGAGTAAGGACCCATAATTGCCTCTGCGTAAGAGCGCGGGGTCAGGATGTCTGGTGCATCCGGGTCTCCCTTAGGGGCAAGCAGCATGGAATCGAAACGAGGTACATCAGCTGCAAGACACTCAAAGTCCTCCTGCCTGTCCTCAAGGACGTCTGTGCCAAGAGCACACTCACCCCCGACGGACGGAGGACTGGCAGACTCAGACTCAGCAACAAGAGCAGTGGCGTAGTCTAGACAACAGGCAGCAGCAAAGTCAAGCAGCTCAGCAACGAGGGCAGACGCATCAGTGGACTCAAAGGAAGGGTTAGTGACAACAGTGGCGAGGGGACAAGAGACAGTGGGACAAGCAGCACAAGCAAGGTCAGACTCAGGGTCAGGGACAGTAGGAAGAGAGGACTCAGGAGGAGGCGGCAGAGGAACACGTATTGGAACAGAGAAAGGACGAAGTGCCATAGCGTGTGTGCCGGGGACAGGATGGGGACGCGGACGAGGAACGCGACGACCAGTGCGAACACGGGAGACTGCCGGTCACGACGCAGGCTCACGACGCTCTGTAAGACTGCCGGTCTGCTCAGTGTAAGGAGAAGGAGCACGCAGTGGGGAGGCTGGCTGTAACGGCGGGTGCGACTGGTCAGGCGGTGGACACAGTAAGGGAGGAGTAAGGCCAGTAGAAGACGGGACACCAAAAAGTTGCTCAAGCAGGGGAACAAAGTATGTTCGCGGCCGCACAGTGCCTCCAGCACCTCCAATTCCAAGGTCAACAGCTCCAGCTCCTCCACCTCCAGCGCCTCCCGCACCAGGGCCTCCAGCTCCAGCGCCAACAGCTCCAGCTCCTCGAACCCCAGCAGCTCCAGGCTCCGTAGGGTCTCCAGTGCCAGCGCCCCCAACACCACCAGTCCCTGCGGCTCTAGTACCCTTGGTACAAGCATCTCCAGGACCAGCTGCTGCAGCACCTCCGGTACCACCAGCTCCAGTAGTAACCCCAGCACCTCCAGCTCCAGTGTCTCCAGCGGCAGAGTCTCCAGCTCCGGCAGCTCCACTCCGAAGGCGTGTGCGCTGAGTAAACCACTCATGCAGCTGCTGCGGGGAGAGAGGCTCCGGCCGGGGAGACAGTCGTGACGAAGCACCCGCAGGACCTCTAGAAGAAGCACCTGAGTTGATAGCTACCTCAACAGGCACAGTACCAGTGAGAGAGTCTACCTGAGACACACCTGAGGGAGCCGGACCCTTGGGGGGGAGGGGGTCTACCGGAGGGGGACCTGGAGCAAGGTAGAGCGGCGGGGGTGGGGGAGGGGCAGAGCGGTAAGGGAACCGACTCGTCAAACGTGACGTCTTGAGAGGGGAAGACACGGCGAGAGGTGGTAAAACTGCCAGCCAGGCGTGTCAGGGGGAAAGCCAAGGAAGAAGCAGGGAATAGCGCGGGCGGAGAGCTTGTCCGCGGACGTATCGTGAACAGAGGCACGAGAGCCCCAGACCCGGAACACCGATGCATCGCCAACCTCCCCCGTCCAACGCAATGCGAGGTCTCTGGCAAGGAGACACGGGGCCAGAGGTTGAGCGGATGCGCAGCGTACCGGACCGCAAACGGCCACAGAAAATGGGGAGCAGCTGCATAGATCATGGAGGTACGAGCGACCTCCATGACTAAGCCAATGCGGCGCTCAGCAATCCCATTTTGCTGAGGGGAGTCCGGAAGCGTGAACGACTGGAGAATGCCCTCCCCACGACATAAGTCCCGTAAGAGGTCGGAGGAGAACTCACTGCCTCTGTCAGAGTGCAGACGCAGGACAGGAAGGTCTTGGCGGAACCGCTCGCGGAGCTGGAGACGGACTGCGCGGATCCAAGGGATCAAGACATCAACAACCTGACCCTTGCTGCGTAAGGGGAAGACCATGGTGTACCGCATGTAGTCGTCAACAACCAGCAAAAAGTAGCACTCGTGGCTCTGTCCACTGACGCGGGCTGGGCCCCACACGTCCATGTGGAGAGTCTGCAGGGGAGCAGTCGTCGGGGGAAACAAGGAGGAGTGAGGAGCGGCGCGCTACCGCCCCTCGACGCAAGGAAGGCAGGGCGGGGCAGGCGAGGCCGGGAGGGGAGGCAGAGACCTAGGAAGACCAGAGACAAGGAGGCTGGAGTGCATGCCACGAATGCGTGGCAGGGAAGGGTGACCAAGGCTGTGGTGCCACAGGAGAGTCTGGTGCGATAGGAGGCGACACGAGCAAAGGGGTGCTACCGGACCTGATGCGGACACCTGGGCAGACGCAGCTACCTGAGGAGGCTCGGTAGCCAGTGTGTACAGACTCGACCAAGGCCGACGTGTGAACGTGGCCAGGTGGCGGCCCGTCCGTGTACATGTGCAGATCGACACACGCTGACCCCCAGGAGTGGTGGTAGTGACCATCGAGTCCTGGAGGGCAGCTGTACTCACCAAGTTCATAGAGAACGAGGGGAGGTGAAGGCCTGACAGTGAGCCCGACGGAATCGCCGGACACGGGAGAACGGTGGTGGAACGAGCAAGGACTGGGCCCCCGGAGGGGTCAGCCAGTCTGACCGGTACAGGTGCAGAGAGAGGAGTGAGGGTGGTGCTGTCGCGAAACAAACAGCGTGAAGCACTTGAGTCCAGTGTGAAGGTGTGCAAGGCCTCAGCAGGCGCAGTACTAGGGAGCACAGACTCACTAGCACCTAGAGCAGCAGCCTCTATACCTGGGTCAGGCGGCACACACAGGTAACAGTCACCCTCAGCACTAACTGACAAAGCATACATAGCAGCAAGGATAGCATCATAGTCTAGGTCAAAGATAGCAACTCCAGACCTAAGCAGCTCTGTCCAGCGGGGGCGCTCGGCCTCGTCACCAAACTCTGCGTGCCAAGCGTCGTCGAGGCGGGAGAGCAACGCTACTGAGTGTGAGGTTTCCCGCATGTCTGACCAGCACGGTCACTCGTGCGAATGACATACGGGCAGGTACCACTACCTCAGACGCCCCACGCTGAGAAAACCACTCACGAAGCTGCTGGGGCGATGGGGTCTCGCTCTGACGATGCTGTTGCTGCCTTTGGCCACCGCCAGAACCTCCACTCTGAGTAGCTCCAGCCCGACCGCTACCACTCCCACTGCCACCACTGCCGCCACCAAAGCCCCCACTCCCGCCACCACTCCCACTACCGCCACCACCTCCACTGTTGGTGCAACCCTACGGTTTGCACTCGGCTTGTTGTCCGTGTGCGTGAATGTGTGTGTGTATGGAATGGTATGAGGGCATGGGATAATATATATTTCATGCTTATAATTGTGTGTGAATGTTGAGTCATGATGTCGAGTGTGTGTGTTGAGTCAATAGCGAGTTATCGCTAGACGCGTGTTACGCGGTCGTTTGTGTCTCGCGCGCGGTTTCTATTTTGTCGTGCGCGGTTTCTATTTTGTCCTGTGTCGAACGTTCGGCGTGTCGCAGGTGTGTGCAGCAGACCCATCAAGAACTCAAGGATGAGTTTGTGATGAAGAGCCCGAGCCTTGGTGTCAAGCCTCAAGTGATTTCGAAGCTTGCCAAAAGGGTACACCTCAAGATATTGAAGATAGTTACATTACTTTGTGTAGTGTAACATTTCACTTGGTGTAGGCCCTAGTGAAGGGTAGTTTCGAGACCCTTCGTGGTTGGGGACAGTGTGGCACTGTTCCACATCACTATACCTCGGCTCTTGGGGTTTGTAGGAGCTGGGAGTCATTCCCAACTCGTAACTCTTCCTATCTTGTGTTCTAAGACTATAGTGGCTGCTTTAGTACCGTTCGTTCAAACCGACGCTGTGTCGTCAATTCTTTATCAAATCGTGCAATCTAAATTGCTAATTGTAGACGACGTGAAGACGCTCCAGATCCAATTTGAATCAAGTCATTTGCAGCTGTGAGCAGAACACTATCAACGTTTGAAGCCGCTGTGCAGAAATCCGTCTGTGCTCTCTATCTTTCGTTTTAGGCACATTCAAGCCTATTGTGACTATAACATCCACTGCCTCCACCACCTCCACTGCTGCCCCCACCACCACCCCCGCTGCCACTGCCACCACCCCTGCCACCCTTGCCCTTGCTGCTGTGGTGCTTCCCACTAGCAGAAGCAGCCCCGACGTCCTCAGCAGCAAGGACGTCAACAGCAGCAGCACAGGCGTAGGAGGGGGCAAGGGGGGAGGGGGAGCACCCCTCAAAGAAGGGCGTGCGAGGAGTGCCACGAGCAGCACCTACAGCGACTACACTAGTCTTAGCTGCAAGGAGTTGCTGCTCGAGCAGGTCAACAGTGAGGACTGCGGGGTCAAGGGAGAGAAAGTGGTCCCTCACAGAGCAAAGAGAGCCAAGGAGGCGGGTGACTATAAAGTAGAGAGTGATGAACATCGGGGGCTGGTTCCTGTCAAGGAACTTTGCTGGGACGGCAGCGCGGTAGCGAGCGTCGCTAGTGCGAAGGTGGGAAACCAGGTCCTCTACTGTGGCAAAGGCGGACAGCTCGGGAAACAGGTAGGGCAGTAGAAGACGGCCTAGAGCAGCAGTGGCAGGCGAAGAGTAACGCGCGACTACAGCGTCGTACAGTGCATGTGCTGTCCTGTGCTGTCCGAAGTGAGCGCATTCCGCTAACGGCAGGTGGTTGCGAATGGCTAAGCGAGCAGCAGCGTCACGAGTAAGCCAATGTGAGCGAGTCGCACTGTCAGCTGTGGCGGGAGGGGCAGGAGCGGCGCCAGACGTGTGGTCAAACAACGAAACGCTGTCCCTAGAGTCGCTCTGTAGGTACAGCTGCTGGTCGTCGAGCCACGTGTCAAACTGGATCGGGCGGCCCTCATGATCGAACGTGAGAACGCGGAGAGATGCCATAGCGGCGCAGCACGCAGGGCGGGCAGAAGCCAGGCAGTGCAGGGAATAGGGCAGGCAGTAGCAAGGGGCGGCAAGCAGGCTGCAAGAGGCGGTGCGCAGGCTGCAAGAGGGGCGGCTCGGGGGTGCCTAGGGGCGGACGGCGGGCCTAGGGGCAGCGGGCAGGTCGCAAGGGGCGGCGCGCAGGGCTGCAGAGGCTGCGAGAGGGCCGCAAGAGGGCGGCTAGCAGGGCAGCAGGGGCGGCTGGGGCGGGCCGCAAGGGGCGGCGCGTGGGGCCTGGGGTCGACGGGCGGGCAGGGGCCTAGGGTCGACGAGCGGGCCGTGCTAGGGTCGACGGGCGGACCGGGCCTAGGGTCGACGGGTAGGCGCGCACGGTAGCAGGGTCGACGGGCGGGCCGGGTCCTAGGGGCGACGGGCGGACCAGGGCTTAAGGTCGACGAGCGGGCCGGGCTAGGGTCGACGGGCGGGCCGGGCCTAGGGTCGACGGGCAGGCGCGCGGGGTAGTAGGGTCGACGGGCGGGCCTGGGCCTAGGGGCGACGGGCGGGCCGGGGGCCTAGGGTCGACTGACGGGCCGGGCCTAGGGTCGACGGGGCGCGCGCCTAAGGGCGACGGGGCGCGACGGGGCCTAGGGTCGACGGGCGGGCGCGCGGGGCAGCAGGTTCGACGGGAAGGGCCGGGGCCTAGGGTCGACGGGCGGGCCAGGGTCCTAGGGTCGACGGGGCACGCGGGGTTTAGGGTCAACGGGGCGCCGTGGGCCTAGGGTCTATGGGCAGGCCTCAAGGGGCGGGCGCACGGGGCCTAGGGTCGACGGGTGGGCCGCAAGAAGGCGGCGCGCTAGGCAGCAGGTGCGGCACGAGGGTCGCTAGGGGCGGCGCGTGAGCCAGCAGGGTGGCTAGTGGGGCAGCACTATGGTGGGCCCTAAAAAACAATCGGTCCTAACGAAGGACCTGCTCTGAAACCATGTCACAATGAGAATGGATGCATTGAGCAGAAGTTGGGTACAAGTACTAACCCTAATTGGGTTGTACCCCTTATGGGCTTTCCCACTATAGCCTACACAAAGTAAGCAATATAACATTTTGATAGTTGGATGTACGACCCTGACCCACGACGCGATGCGCATACAGCTCACAGCGACACTGTTACGAGGCCCGCCACTGGAGTGGATATACACACAGTAATATCGTTTGAGGCGAAGGGAAGTGGGCGCAGTTTTGGGCAGCACTGGTTGAACGTTTCAAACCCATCAATACATTGTATATGGCACACGAACAGATACACCAACACAGACAGCTCAGAAGTGTGGCACAGTACATGAAGCAGATTGAAGTATCTTTTTACAAAATGAAGGACTTGACCGAAGGCGGAAAAATCCAGGCATACACTGTCGGGTTAAAATATGAAATCCGCCGACATGCCATTGCAACGAATTACAACAGCTACAGGGACATCGTCAGTGCAGCCGAGAGGTTCAACGCACCGAACAAAAACAGCCACCATGGAACTCGATGCAACCAGCTGAAGATGAATTTCGGCGCTTAGCGATCGGCACCCCCCACGACTGCCGACCCGATGGATATCGACAAGGTCGATGTGAAGCAGCGCTCCGCAAAAGCAGAAACGTGCGAATTTTGCGGCGCTACAGGACATCGAATCTTGGCGTGTTGGAAAATGAATAGGGCACGCGCGGAGTTGCAAGGCAAGAACAGTACGACACCACAGAAGTAAAAAAAAAATGGCTCGCGTCAATAGGAGCGAATCGGGCTGGCAACGAGGAAAATATCCGCAAAAGGCAAAAGTTCGACAACGTGGCGACTTCGGAGAGGGCGAACAAAGGAGGAAAGGATGGCGTGTATTTTAAACGCCACGACCATTCGACACCGGGGGAAATCACCGAGACAAAAGGAGAATCCACGAAACAAGACCCTTCACTAACCAGGAAACTCCAGCCGTACACCCCGACGAGTAAGAGTTTGATAAATTTATCCTATATAGATACTTAAACAAAGAGAAAAACTTCTCGTGGTTTTAAAACATTTGATGGAGAGTTAGAGGCTAAGAGAAAGCCCTCAAAAATAGTAACGGTACCAGAAAAGTTGGGGAATCAAGTCCGGGGGGTAGAGAAGGGTCGAACGTTCTGTGGAGTTAGCTTTCTCTTCCAGCAGCACCACGCTAAGACTCCCCACTCGCCATAGGTGAAGCCTACAGAGCTGCAAATGCTTATGGGAAGGTTCCAGGCTCAGGATCAGTTAAAAAGGCCTAGGAAGAATCCTTAACCCATCCTCAGGTGAATTTTGAGATAGAATATGCAGCTTCGGGTGTAGGACCTAGGGATAAGGTTTATCTTGATGTAGCCTATGATCCTATTAATGAGACCATCTTCGGCTACTCGGAGCGGCAACAGCCACTACTCCTAGAGGTGCCGTGCGAAGGGCGACGCCTCCAGAAGATGGTGACGGTGGTGCGTCCTACTCAGTATGCGACCGCGGGACGTCAGAGAAAATGGGGAGTCCTTAGAGGAGACCAAGTTCACGGCAACGATGGTGGACGACAGCATGCTACCCATCCACGGCGAGTCAACTTTACAGTTGCAGATAGGGGCGCTAAGGTGGAGGCCTACGCTGTCAGTCATGAACATCAAGGGCTTGGATTTCATCTTGGGAAGAGATTTCTTGAAGCGGTTGAACCCCGAGATCGATTGGGTCAACAGGAAAGCATGCATCTACAACAACAAGAAACGTGTGGAGCTACGAAGCTGGGCGGATACAGGCGAGCTGAGGCGACACTCGCACAGTTCGAGAAATTGGTGAACAAGAGTAACACGTGTTACCTAGCACTGCTGATGGCTAAAGAAGAGGAGAAGCTGAACTTCGAGCTACCTACAACAGTAAAGAAGGTTCTAGAGGAGTACAAGGATATAATGCCGAACGAGCTACCTGCAGGAGCGCCTCCGGAGCGAACTCACCAGCACGAGACCATTGAAGAACCAGGTTCAAAACCAACCTTCCGTGCACCGTACCGCCTCAGCCTAGCAGGGCTTGCAGATATGGAGAAACATATTGAGTACCTGCTGGATCGTGGACTGATCCGATCCTCTACATCACCCTACGGCACCCCGGTTCTCTTCACTCCAAGGTCGGACGGTAGATTACGGATGTGCATCGACTACCTGACACTCAACAAACAGATGGTAAAAAACAAGTATTCGATACCCTGCATAGACGACCTCATGGATCAACTGCGTGGAGAAACAGTCTTCTCGAAACTAGACTTGCGGTCGGGTTACTGGCAAATCAAAATGGCGGACAACTCGATCCACAAGATGGTGTTCCGTACCAGATACGGATCCTACGAATACAAGGTGATGCCATTCGGACTCTGCAATGCACAAGCAAAATTTCAGGCGGAGATGAACCACATCCTACGACTCCTGCTGGTCGAGTGCGTGGTGGTGTACTTGGATGACATTTTGATATACTCCAAAAACATGAAGGAGCACAAGGAGCATCTGTGGAAGGTCTTCGAGATCCTGCGAAAAAAACAATTACACGTGAAGCTGTCGAAGACGACTTCGCCCTGAAGAAAGTGCAGTTCCTTGGGCACATGGTGAGTGCCAAGGGCATACACGTAGACCTGCAGAAGATCGAACCCGTCAAGAATTGGAAAGTTACGGAAAATATCAAAGAGTTGCGGTGGTTTTTAGGCTTTGCCAACTACTATGAAAGGTCCGTGCCACAGTACGCTAAGATAGCAGCGCTATTCACAAGCTTACTTAAAAGGGATTCCCCCTATAAATGGAATAATTCTCAATAGCAAGCCATGGAGCAGCTACAGACAGCTCTGACAACCGCCCCAATATAGATCCAAAGAAATATTACGTAGTGGAAGCAGGCGCTAGTGACCAGGCAGTCGGAGCAGTACTAATGCAAGATCATAGACGCGGCTTGCAAATGATCGCATACCTCACTACACGGAGCAGAACTGAACCACCCCATACACAATAAGGAGGCCCTCGCGATTGTCACAACATTCAAGGCATGGAGGTGCTACCTAGAAGGAGCTAAGACTACAGTCCACACCGACCACTACAGCAAAAAATATCTCAAGTCATAGCCTACCCTATCCATGCGTCAGGTGCGGTTAATGGACTTCCTCGAGACGCATTACCACTACGACATCGTCTACAAACCAGGACTTCACAACAAGGCCGATGCTCTGAGCCTTCCTGGACACGTAGTAGGGATCCAACTAGATGGGATGAACCCCCTACTCAAGGGCTAATTCCTACATGGTTACTCCAGGGACGCAGAAATAGCAACAGCATAGAAGCATAAACTTCTACCATGGGAGGATGGAGGAGAAGGGGGGGGGCGGTGGGGCTGGTGCTGCAGATCCCCTCCCCCTACTGCTGCACCCGCAGCAGAGGGATGGGGGAGAAGGGGGGGGGGCGGGGGGGGGGGGGCTGGTGCTGCATATCCCCTCCCCCCCACTGCTGCACCCGCAGCAGGGGGATGGAGGAGAAAGGGGGGGCGGGGGGGCTGGTGCTGCAGATCCCTCCCTGCCACCCCCTTAACCTCCAAGCTCCCCCCCTCCTCCCTACACAGCGACAAGTGCGGCAGGGAGAGAGAGGAGGAGGTGGTGGGCGGCTGACTACTCACACCCGCCAACCCCATACCCTCCCCCCCACTGCTGCACGCGCAGCAGGGGGATGGAGGAGAAAGGGGGGCTGGGGGGGCAGTGTAGGAGCCAGCCAGGCATCTGCAGCTGCCGCCCACTGCT
Organism: Closterium sp. Naga37s-1; assembly: GCA_947471745.1. Classification (NCBI taxonomy): domain Eukaryota; kingdom Viridiplantae; phylum Streptophyta; class Zygnematophyceae; order Desmidiales; family Closteriaceae; genus Closterium; species Closterium sp. Naga37s-1. The sequence goes on along the minus strand of CANJKZ010000717.1, from coordinate 1,791,205 downwards.
ACTGTGGCACCTCCACCTCCAACTGCCGCCCCTGCCTCCACCTGCTGTCACTTCTGCTGTCTGCTACTGTTGAGCGGCAGGTGCTGCCATTGAGCCCTGCTGTGCCGACGCACGCTGCCGCCACAAGCATCTGCTCTCCAGGCGACCTGCCGCCACATGCACCTTATTCTTTTGCTTGCTTCTATCTTGGCTGAGGGGTTGTTGCAGCTGAATATGCCACCACTGCACCGATTGTCACTGCTCTTGCCTACTGCTGCTTTACTCTGCACAAACTCCTGCTACAAGCAGTTATAGGGGTGTGTTGGAATATATATATGTAACTGCCTGTAGCTGTAGTTTAGTGTAGCTATCATAAACTGTTGGGGGCGCACCATTCTTGGTTCTTGCCTATATCCTTGTACTGTTTCTCATTATTGCACACTTCCTTCTCGATTTTCCTCACCCAAACTCTCTCGACACTCAAACCTAGCATGGCTCCTATGCCTCCTAAGCCTACACCTAGTTTCCTAGGTGCTTAGTGTTCTGACAGGAAGGGCTCCGGAAATATTTGGGTTCCGAACTACACTCCACTCCGACAGATCTTATTGAAGGAGTTTCACGACGTATATTATGTGGGACAATGCAAAAGAAAACAAAACCCTTGTCGGCCTAGCAAAGTATTACAACTAGCCTCGGATGGCAACAGACGTGCAGCAGATCGTGACCTCGTGCGACACGTGCCAGCGGATGAAGAGTAGCAAGCAGAAAAATACACGATTCCTTCAGCCTCTACCCATACGAGAGCATCCATGGCAAGATGTTAGTCGGGGTTTTTTGATGTAGAGTGATTCTCCGCAACATGCTCGAACCTAGCTCGCAAGGCGGCGCCTCGTGTCAAACATATATGCTATAGTCTATCTAGGCTGTAGTGGGGTAGTTCTTATAGGGGTACAACATTTTAGGTTTCCAAGTTGTACCCACTTGCTAGCTAGTTCAGTCACTCATTCGGTCAGTATTCTAACATAGTATTCTGAGCAGGTTCCCTCGTGGGAACGTTTTTTTAGGGCCCACCACGAACTTTTTTTTTCCTGCCCTGCCCGAAGCGCGCCTCGCGCCTGCCTTACCTGCGCCGTCGCGCGCCCTTCCTTAGCTGTCCCGTCGCGGCCCTGCCTCAGCCGGCCCGTCCCGGCCCGTAGCTGCCCGTCGCTGGCCCGTCGCCACGCGTCGCGGCCCTGCCTTAGCCGCCCACTGCAGCCCCGTGCTGCCCTTCGCCGCCTGTCGCTGGCCCGTCCCGGCCCGTCTAGGCCCGACCCGGCCCATCCCGGCCCATCTCGGCCCGTCCCGGCCCCTTTGCCGCCCGTCGTCGGCCCGTTCGCCGCCCGTCGCGGCCTCTGCCCTGCAGCCGCCCTGTCGCGGCCCCTGCCCTGCTGCCGCCCCAGTCGCGGCCCTGCCTTCGCCGCCCGTCGCGGTCCCTGCCCTGCAGCCGCCCCCTGTCGCGGCCCTGCCCTGCAGCCGCCCACTGTCGCGGCCCTGCCTTCGGCGCCCGTCGCAGCACCTGCCCTGCAGCCGCCCCCTAGCGCGGCCCTGCCTTGCTGCCGCCCCAGTCGCGGCCCTGCCTTCGCCGCCCGTCGCGGCCTCTGCCCTGCAGCCGCCCTATTGCGGCCCTGCCCTACTGCCGCCCCGGTCGCGGCCCTGACCTAAACCGCCAGCTGTGGCCCTGCCCTGCACCCGCCCCTGGTAAGCACCCGAACTGCCCTGCCGCGCCGCGCCGCCTGGAACCGAGCCGCGCCTCCCTGCCGAGTCGCACCGCCCAGCCGAGTCGCGCCGCCCCACCAAGCCGCGCCGCCCAGCCGAGCCGCACCGCACTGCCGAGCCGCGCTGCCCTTCTGCTTGCACTGCTTCTGCTGCCACTGCTGCTACTGCTGCTACTGCTGCTACTGCTGCTACTGCTGCTATGGCTAGCCCTACTGTTCTCACCTTTGATGCTGAGGGGCGTGCAGTTGACTTTGACGTGTGGGTTGACGACCTGCAGCTCTTTCTTCAGTGTGACTCTAGGGATGGGGTATCCCTTTTCGATCACACGTCCGGTGTCTCTACTGCACCTGCTGCCACTGCTGACAGTACGGTTCGCTCGCTGTGGACCACTCATGACGCTGTTGCTTGCCTTGCTGTTCGTAGTCACCTGCCGTCTACTGAGCGCGCACATTTTGGCCAGTACAAGACTGCTAAGTCTTTGTACGACGCTGTCATAGCGCGCAACTCCTCCCCTGCCACTGCTGCTCTCAGCCGCCTCATGCTGCCGTACCTTTTCCCTGACCTTACCGCCTTTGCCACAGTCGCTGACCTCATTAGCCACCTCCGCACTAGTGACACCCGCTACCGCGCTGCGCTTCCCACTGAGTTCTGTGCCAAGAACCCCCCCCCCCATGTACATCACCCTTTACTCACCTAGTCACCCGACTCCGTGACTCCCTTGCGTTAGTCAGGGACCACTTTCTCTCCCTTTGCCCCACCGAGCTCACTGTCGACCTGGTAGAGGAGCGCCTCACTGCGGCTGAGAAGAGTATCTTAGCTGTCGGTGCTTCTCGCGGCGACCGTCGCACCCCTTTCTTTGAGGGGTGTTCCCCTGTCCCCCTTCTCCCCTCTGTTTCTTCTGCTGCTGCAGTCGACCTCGTTGGCACTGAGGAGGCCGGGGCTGCGTCTACTCCTAGCGGGAGGCGCCGCACCAGCAAGGGCAAGGGGGGTAAGGGTGGTGGAGGGGACGGTGGGGGCGGCGGTGGAGGCGGTGGAGGAGGCGGGGGGGGTGGCGGTGGAGGTGGGGGTGGTGGCGGGAGTGGGGGCTTCGGTGGCGGCAGTGGGGGTGGTGGAGGCAGCGGCAGCGGCGGTGGAGGCAGCGGCAGCGGTGGTGGAGGTGGCGGCGGCGGTGGTGCTGGTCGAGGTGCAGCCGCGCAGCGTGGAGGCTTTGGTGGTAGCCAGCGCCAGCAGCAGCCGCGTTCCCGTGAGACCCCATCGGCTTCGTGAGTGGTACGCTGGGCGTGGGAGGTCTGGGGGAGGTCCCTGCACTTACGTTCTTCGCACCGGCGGGCGTCGTGGGGAGACGTGCGAGCTGCCACACACTGCGCAGCATTGCTTCGGTCGCCTGACTGACGCCTGGCGCGCCCAGTTTCCTGACGCTGTTGAGCTCCCTCGCTAGGGTGATCTGCTTATGCAGAATGTGGCTATCTTTGATCTTGATTTCGATGCTATCCTTGCTGCCATGTATGATGTGACTGATAGTGCTGAGGGTGACTGTTACCTGTGTGTTCCGCCCGACCCGGGCATTGAGGCTGCTGCTCTAGGTGCTAGTGCGTCTGCTGCTCCAGGTAGTAGTGAGTCTGCTGCTCCAGGTGCTGGTGAGTCTGCTCTCTCTAGTACTGCACCTACTGAGGCCTTGCACACTTTCACACTTGACTCTGGTGCTTCGCGCTCCTTCATTCGCGATAGCACCACACTCACGCCGCTCAGTCGGCCTGTCGCAGTCTCCCTGGCTGACCCCTCTGGGGGCGCACTCTTCCATGGTTCTATCGTGTCCTGCGGCCCCGTCGGGCTTGCTGTCAGGACTCCACCTCCCCTCGTTCTCTACGAACTTCGTGAGTGGAGCTGACCTCCAGGACGCGTGGGTTGACCAGTTCACCCCTGGAGGTCAGCGTGTGACCCACTGCACTTGCTCTCGGACGGGCCGCCACCTGGCCACGTTCACCCGCCGGCCAGGGTCGAGTCTGTACACACTGACTACTGCGTCTCCTCCGGTCGCTGCGTCTGGTCAGGTAGCCGCGTCTAGTCAGGTGTTTGCTGCCGCGTCCAGGTCTAGTCCAGAGTCTGCCCCCTGCTCGTGTCGTCCTCTGTCGCACGAGACTCTCCTTTGGCACCACCGCCTTGGTCACCCCTCCCTACCTCGTCTTCGAGGTATGGCCTCTCGTACCCTTGTCTCGGGTCTCCCCCGGTCCCTCCCTCCCCTTCCTCTGGGGCCTGCTCGTACCTGAGGGCCTTCTGTCGTGCTGAGGGCATCCGCCAGACGTTCACGCTTCCGGCCTCCCCACAGCAAAATAGGATTGCTGAGCGCCGCATTGGCATGGTCATGGACGTCGCTTGTACGTCCATGATCCATGCGGCTGCTCCCCATTTTCTGTGGCCGTTCGTGGTTCAGTACGCTGCGCATCAGATCAACCTTCAGCCTCGTGTCTCCTTGCCGGAGACCACACCTACTCTGCGGTGGACGGGGAAGGTTGGCGATGCGTCTGTGTTCCGTGTCTGGGGATCTCGAGCTTTTGTCCGCGATACTTCAGCGGACAAACTGTCCTCCCGTGCCGTTCCATGTGTCTTCCTTGGCTTCCCCCCTGACGCACCCGGGTGGCAGTTCTACCACCCCACCTCGCGTCGTGTTCTATCCTCTCAGGACGTCACGTTTGACGAGTCAGTGTCTTACTACCGTCTCTTTCCTTACCGCACTGCCTCTCTCCCCCCCCCGCCACTCTTCTTAGCACCAGGTACTCCTCCGGTAGACCCCCTCCCCCCTCAGGGTCCTGCCCCCTCAGGTGTGTCCCAGGTAGCTGTCGACTCAGGTGCTGCTCGGGGTGCTGAGCCTGCGGGTGCGAGGGCTGGGGGTGCTGAGCCTGGGGTTGCTGTGTCTGAGGGTGCAGAGCCTGGGGGTGCTGAGCCTGGGGGTGTTGAGTGTGGGAGTGCTGAGCCTGGGGGTGCTGAGCCTGAGCGTGCTGAGTCTGGAGGTCCTCCGGGTGTCCCGTCGCGGCGGGAGCCCCTCTCTTCGCAGCAGCTTCGTGAGTGGTACGCTCGGCGCTGTCGCGGTACTGCTGGTGCTGCTGGTGCTGCTGGAGCTGCTGGAGGTGCTCCTGGTGCTGGAGCTGCTGGAGGTGCTGCTGGTGCTGGAGTTGCTGGAGGTGCTACTGGAGGTGCTGGTGCTGTTGGAGGTCCTGCTGGTGTTGGAGATCCTGGAGGTGCTGGAGCGGCTGGTCCTGGAGGTGCTCGTACTGGAGGTACTAGAGCTGCTGGGGCTGGTGGTGCTGCAGGAGTTGGAGCTGCAGCTGCTAGAGCTGTTGCTCCTGGAGGTGCTTCTGGAGCTAGAGCTGCTAGAGGTACTGGACCTGGTGGTGCTGCGGGAGTTGTAGCTCGAGACCCTGGAGCTGAGGGTACTGGTGCTGTCTCTGCTGTTTCTGGAGGCGCTGCGCGGCCGCGGCCGTACTACGTTCCGCTCCTTCAGCAGGTTCTTGGTCTCTTGCCTTCTCCTGGTCCTACTCCTCCTTTACGGAGTCCACCGCCTGTCCAGTCACAGTCGCAGTTACAGCCGACCTCTCCACTGCCTGGTCCTTCTCCTTACTCTGGTCCGACTAGAGGTCTTACGGAGCGTCGTGAGCCTGAGTCGCGTCCTGTGTCGCCTGAGTCTCGTCCTGCGTCACCTGAGTTTCGTTTTGCGTTGCCTGTCCGCACTGTTCGCGCTGGTCGTCGTGATTCGCGTCCGCGTCCTCCTCCTGTCCTGGCACCCACTCTATGACACTGCGTCCTTCCACTGCTCCACAGCGTGACCCTCTGCCGTCTCCTCTTGCGTCCTCTCTTCCTGACGGTCCGGACCCGGAGTCTGACTCCCTTCGTGCTGCTAGTCCTACTGTCACGCGCTTTCTGGCCACTGTTGTCACTGACCCTTTGTTTGAGTCCACTGCTGCGTCTGCTCTCGTTGCTGAGCTTGTTGACTTTGCTGCTGCCTGTCGCCTAGACTTCGCCACTAGTCTTGTTGCTGAGTCTGCGTCTGCGTCTGTCTGTCCTCCGTTCGTCGTGGGTGAGTGTGCTCTTGGCACAGACGTTCTTGAGGACAGACAGGAGGAGTTTGAGTACTTTGCCGCTGCTGTACATCATCTCGTGTCCATGCTGCTTGCCCCTGAGGGAGACCCGGATGCACCAGACATCCCGACCCCGCGCTCTTACGCAGAGGCGATAGAGGGTCCCTACTCCTCTCAGTGGCAGGCAGCCATGGACGCCAAGATGGCTTCCTGGAAGTCCACAGGCACCTACGTCGACGAGGTTCCCCCACCTGGGGCGAACATCGTCAGTGGCATGTGGATCTTCAGGGTGAAGCGGCCGCCGGGTTCTCCGCCTGTCTTCAAGGCGCGTTACGTTGCACGTGGCTTCAGTCAGCGTCAGGGAGTTGACTTCTTCCAGACCTTCTCCCCTACCCCGAAGATGACCACTCTTCGGGGACTGCTGCTCGTCGCCGCTCAGCGTGACTACGAGCTCCACTCGCTTGACTTCAGCACAGCCTTCCTACAGGGCAGCCTGCACAAGGAGATCTGGCTGCGCCGCCCACCTGGCTTCACTGGGTCGTTTCCTGCTGGTACCCAGTGGAGCCTCCGGCGGCCAGTCTACGGTCTCCACCAGGCACCCCGTGAGTGGCACGACACACTGAGGATGACTCTTGCTGCTCTTGGTTTTGCTCCTTCCACTGCTGACCCATCGCTGTTTTTACGCACTCACACCACTCTGCCGCCGTTCTACGTTCTCGTGTACGTAGACGACTTGGTCTTTGCTACTGCTGACACTGAGGCACTCGCCCACGTGAAGTCTGAGCTGCAGAAGAGACACACGTGCACAGACCTGGGTGAGCTCACAAGCTATCTTGGCTTGCGGATCACCCGGGACAAAGCACAGCACACCATTACCTTGACCCAGTCACACATGGTGCAGCAGGTCCTTCAGCGCTTCGGCTTCACATACTCCTCGCCACAGTCCACTCCATTGCCTGGTCCTTCTCCTTACTCTGGTCCGACTAGAGGTCTTACGGAGCGTCGTGAGCCTGAGTCGCGTCCTGTGTCGCCTGAGTCTCGTCCTGCGTCACCTGAGTTTCGTTTTGCGTTGCCTGTCCGCACTGTTCGCGCTGGTCGTCGTGTTTCGCGTCCGCGTCCTCCTCCTGTCCCTGGCACCCACTCTATGACACTGCGTCCTTCCACTGCTCCACAGCGTGACCCTCTGCCGTCTCCTCTTGCGTCCTCTCTTCCTGACGGTCCGGACCCGGAGTCTGACTCCCTTCGTGCTGCTAGTCCTACTGTCACGTGCTTTCTGGCCACTGTTGTCACTGACCCTTTGTTTGAGTCCACTGCTGCGTCTGCTCTCGTTGCTGAGCCTGTTGACTTTGCTGCTGCCTGTTGCCTAGACTTCGCCACTAGTCTTGTTGCTGAGTCTGCGTCTGCGTCTGTCTGTCCTCCGTTCGTCGTGGGTGAGTGTGCTCTTGGCACAGACGTTCTTGAGGACAGACAGGAGGAGTTTGAGTACTTTGCCGCTGCTGTACATCATCTCGTGTCCATGCTGCTTGCCCCTGAGGGAGACCCGGATGCACCAGACATCCCGACCCCGCGCTCTTACGCAGAGGCGATAGAGGGTCCCTACTCCTCTCAGTGGCAGGCAGCCATGAACGCCGAGATGGCTTCCTGGAAGTCCACAGGCACCTACGTCGACGAGGTTCCCCCACCTGGGGCGAACATCGTCAGTGGCATGTGGATCTTCAGGGTGAAGCGGCCGCCGAGTTCTCCGCCTGTCTTCAAGGCGCGTTACGTTGCACGTGGCTTCAGTCAGCGTCAGGGAGTTGACTTCTTCCAGACCTTCTCCCCTACCCCGAAGATGACCACTCTTCGGGTACTGCTGCACGTCGCCGCTCAGCGTGACTACGAGCTCCACTCGCTTGACTTCAGCACAGCCTTCCTACAGGGCAGCCTGCACAAGGAGATCTAGCTGCGCCGCCCACCTGGCTTCACTGGGTCGTTTCCTGCTGGTACCCAGTGGAGCCTCCGGCGGCCAGTCTACGGTCTCCACCAGGCACCCCGTGAGTGGCACGACACACTGAGGATGACTCTTGCTGCTCTTGGTTTTGCTCCTTCCACTGCTGACCCATCGCTGTTTTTACGCACTCACACCACTCTGCCGCCGTTCTACGTTCTCGTGTACGTAGACGACTTGGTCTTTGCTACTGCTGACACTGAGGCACTCGCCCACGTGAAGTCCGAGCTGCAGAAGAGACACACGTGCACAGACCTGGGTGAGCTCACAAGCTATCTTGGCTTGCGGATCACCCGGGACAAAGCACAGCGCACCATTACCTTGACTCAGTCACACATGGTGCAGCAGGTCCTTCAGCGCTTCGGCTTCACATACTCCTCGCCACAGTCCACTCCTCTGCCTACCGGTCACTCGCTCTCAGCTCCACCTTCGGACGAGTCCGTAGAGCCGAGTTGCCCGTATCCAGAGCTTGTGGGCTGCCTCATGTACCTGATGACTTGCACATGACCTGACCTCGCATACCCTCTCAGCCTTCTGGCTCGCTACGTGGCTCCCGGTAGGCACCGAAAGGTGCAGTGGGATGCTGCGAAGAGGGTGTTGCGCTAATTGTGCAGTACGTCGGGCACGGGGCTCGTGCTTGGAGGACGGGCTCGAGTTGTCCTCACTGGTCACGCAGATGCCTCCTGGGTTGACGACTTGGCTACGCAGCGGTCGTCACAGGGTTACACCTTCAGCCTTGGCTCCGGTTCTGTCTCTTGGCGGTCTACCCGCTCGTCTTCTGTTCTCAGCTCCAGTTGTGAGGCTGAGATCTACGCTGGGGCCATGGCTGCACAGGAGTTACGCTGGCTCACCTACCTGCTGACCGACTTGGGAGAGGCACCTCGTTCTCCTCCAGTTCTGTACGTCGACAACAAGGCCATGCTTGCCTTGTGTCAGGAGCACAGACTGGAGCACAGAATGAAGCACATTTCTCTGCGCTACTTCCTTGCTCGAGAGTTGCAGCAGCGTGGCCAGCTTCGTCTTGCTTACGTGGCCTCACAGGCCAACACTGCTGATGTTTTCACCAAGGCACTCCAGCCTTGTGATCATCAGCGTTTCTGTACTGTTCTAGGCCTTGTTCCTACTGTGCCTCGCTTACTTCTTGACTCTGCTTGTACTGTACTCTATATACATATAGCTGCATGCTTACACTTGCTAGGTTGTGTTCACTGTATTGTTTGTTTTCTTTATATAACTCTGCATGTGAACTGGCCTTGTGGCCATTTGCTTGTGCTCAGACTGCGTGGTGACTTTGTGATCCACCCTGAGCTTGCTTTGCCTTTCTTGACTGGTCTTGTGTCCTCTTGTTCTCCCCCACGTTGCCTATGGGGGTGTGTCAAACATGTATGCTATAGTCTATCTAGGCTGTAGTGGGGTAGTTCTTATAGGGTACAACACTTTTAGGTTTCCTACTTGTACCCACTTGCTTGCTAGTTCAGTCACTCATTCGGTCAGTATTCTAACACCTCGCTCCTTCTATGCATGTATCGTAGCCAGTTAGAAGATTGATGTGGTTCGTTGCATGACAGGTGCTGAAGCCCCGTTGTTCGTACGTGTCGTCCTGGCGAAGTCCTCTCAAATTGCAGCGTGCATCGCCACCATTCCAACGGAGCTCTGTGCAACAGTAAGACTACAAAAGCAATGCGGGTGGTATCATCGTTTACTTGAGCAGCACTAAAGAACACCTCCACGCCGAACAACCATTCTGAAACAGTGACGAACTTGTCACCCGGGTCAAATGGGGGTAGGTTTGTCGGCTTTATCTTGACAGTTGTTCTGACGTTGCCGCAGGTACTGTTGCTGTTACTAAAGCCGGTTTTGTTGTAGTTTTTGACTGTAATGACTTCGTAACTTCTACAGCGTCCATCGAACCTTCGAGCTTACTGAAGACAGCCTCGTTCGGTGTGGTGCTTCCACTTGCTTCGTCCATGACGGGCGACTTGGGGCACGCTTCACCACGCGCCTGACGTAGCTCGGCGTTTTCTTCCCTCAGGCGCTCGACCTCCATGGATAGTGTCTGCATGTTGGCTTGTATCGCCTAAAACGGTTGCATCACTTCGTTCAGCTCCGCCTGGTCCATGTTTCTTAGGATTTGTCGAATGGGCTTGGGGATATTTGCGATTTTTTTATGGCTTTGATGAAGACGCGAACTCTAACATAGTCAGAGTGAAATAATCGTATCTATTTCACAAGCCGACCACTTCGCAGCCCACCAAGTCCAACACTCAGCTTTCACAAACTACCCTGGGAAAACGAGGGTAACATAGGAACGTAGCTCTGATACCAAGTGTTATAAGTTGTCAAAGAAGAGAGTGTGCATGATTTAACAACGAGGAAGTGAATACGACTATTGATGAAATAATGAAGCCTTGCACAGATATAGTGAAAGGCTAGCTAGGCGTGGTCCGCGGGATTGCGAAGGCCGTGTGCTGGTTCGGGATTGTTGAACCCGAAGGCAACGCGGAGTACGTTCGGGAGGCAAGGTCATCGGACCGAGCCTGGCCTTCCGAAAGTTGGAATTGTACTTGTACGGAATGACCCAGTATGGAATTAGGAGTTTTCCTTCTAAGAATTAAATTGCGTACGGTAACCACTACATTGAGTTTTCACACGTTTGGTAACTCGCTTCATGCGTTTGATAACTCGCTTCATGCGTTTGATAACTCGCTTCACAAGGGAAAATTGTTATGAGTTGCGCGGAAGACTTAAATAACGAGACTGTTGTCAGAGGTCCACTGGTGATCCCCGATTGATCCTAGGGAAGGGTTACAGGCTCGTTGTCCTGGGGGGTTATGGGCGCTCTAACCCGCTACTTAACAAGCCCTTTTATCCCAATGGTCTAGTGGTTGGGATTCTGACATGTTATCAGAGCGAAGGTTTCGGGTTCGAATCCCAATGTGTGCACTTCGGGCATCCCAGTGCGGGGGGGTGTCAGAGGTCCACTGGTGATCCCCGATTGATCCTAGGGAAGGGTTACAGGCTCGTTGTCCTGGGGGGTTATGGGCGCACTAACCCGCTACTTAACAAGCCCTTTTATCCCAATGGTCTAGTGGTTGGGATTCTGACAACTGTGACTAACCAAATCCAAGTACAATGAAAGAGATGAGCAAAAATATGGCGAACCCTGGCTAGGCGAGGGCCTCAAGAGATGTGAGGCTTGGGATTGTGGTGATTGGTGCAAGGGCGACTCGGAAGTGGTTCGGGCAGAAAGTGTTGGCGGAACCCAACTAGCGTGATGCCTTCTGGGCATCCCCGCTAAGGGCAGACTACAGTAATGAAGTCTATATTCATTACACTCTTCCACCTTCTAAATATGACCTCCATATATGCAGGCGACTCTTGCAATGTCTGTCAGAAACAAGAAGTGATTGAACTATGAAAGATTGGAGTACAAGTATGAAACCCTAGAGTTGTGTACCCCCTAAAGGCTAACCCACTATAGCCTACACAACAATAACATATAGATAATGTTTCACACACCCCCATAGGCAAAGTGGGGGAGAGCAAGGGGTCACAAGAACAGTCAAGAAAGGCAAAGCAAGCTCAGGGTGGATCACAACGTCACCACACAATCTGAGCACAAGCAAAGGGCCACAGGGCCAGTTCAAATGCAGAGGCATATATACAACACAAACAGCAAGGTGATCTCAACCTAACAAAACAAACAAGCAGGTATATATATGTAGAGATCACAGTACATACAAAGCCTACAGTAAGTGAGGAACAGTGGGCACAAGCCCCAGTACAGTGCAGAAGCGCTGATGATCACCAGGCTGAAGTGCCTTGGTGAATGAATCAGCGGTGTTGGCCCGAGTGGCCACGTAGCGCAGACAAAGCTGACCACGCTGCTGCAGCTCTCGAGCCAGGAAGTACCGGAGAGCGATGTGCTTCGTTCTGTGCTCCAGTCTGTGCTCCTAACACAAGGCAATGGCAGCCTTGTTGTCGATGTACAGCACTGGAGGAGAACTAGGCCGCTCTCCCAAGTCGGTCAGCAGGTAGGTCAGCCAGCGTAACTCCTGTGCAGCCATGGCTGTGGTGTAGATCTCAGCCTCACAACTGGAGCTAAGAACTGAAGACGAGCGAGTAGAACGCCAAGAAACTGAACCAGAGCCAAGGCTGAAGGTGTAACCCTGTGACGACCGCTGAGTAGCCTGGTCGTCAACCCAAGAAGCGTCTGAGTGCCCAATGAGAACAACTGAGCGCCTCCCTCCAAGCACGAGCCCCATGCCCGATGTACTGCACAAGTAGCGCAATACCCTCTTTGTAGCATCCCAGTGCACCTTTCGGTGCCTGCCAGGAGCCACATAGCGGGCCAGAAGGCCAAGAGGTTATGCTAGGTCAGGACGAGTGCAAGTCATCAGGTACATGAGGCAACCAACTAGCTCTGGGTAAGGACCACTCGGCTCTACGGACTCATCCGAAGGCAGAGCTGAGAGCGAGTGACCTATAGCCAGAGGAGTGGCCTGTGCTGAGGACCAGGTGAAGCCGAAGCGCTGAAGGACCTGCTGCACCATGTGTGACTGAGTCAGTGTGATGGTGCGGCGTGCTCTGTCCCGGGTGATCCGCAAGCCAAGATAGCTTGTCAGCAAGTGAGCGAGCGTGCACCGACACTTCCTTCTCGCACTACGAGTGCTCCACGGATCCGAGTCACCCCGCAGCAACGCCAAGGCCTTCATGTCCCTGCAGCTGAGGAAGAAGGAAGGGGCAAAAGGAGAATCCAAGCCCCAAATAGGCTGACCTATGAGGCACTGGGAAAGCCAGCCAAGTCAGCCTTGGCCGGAGTGGCACTTATAGTTGGAGAAGACGAGGAGAGTGACTATGAGGAGTGTGCCTTCGCGTTCTTCTCTCCGGTGGAGATGCCGGGGGAACCAGCAACTCTCAAGGAGGCCTTGGAGAGTAGTGATGCTGAGGAGTGGAAGAAGGCAATGGAGAGTGAGCTGAAGAGCATTGAGGAGAACGGCACATGGGAATTGGTGGAGCTACCGGAGGGGCGTAAGGCGATTACGTCCAAGTGGCTCTTCAAGATCAAGTCCGACGCCGACGGCAAGATCGAGCGCTACAAGTCTAAGCTTGTGGCGAAGGGGTACCAGCAGAAGGAGAAGGTGGACTATAAGGAGTTGTTTGCTCCTGTGGTGAAGCCGACGACGCTGCGAACCCTACTCGCGGGAGCTGCCATCAAAGGATGGGTGGTGAAACAAATGGATGTCACAACGGCATTCCTCAATGGCGTCCTTGAGGAAGAGATTTTCATGGCGCAGCCAGAGGGGTTTGATGATGGTAGTGGCAGAGTTTTGAGGCTGAAGAAGGCCCTTTATGGACTGAAGCAGGCCCCTAGGCAGTGGTACTTGAAGCTGCGAGGAGTTTTGGAGGAGATCGGCTTCACTCCCTCAACGGCCGATCACTCATTGTTCATGCTTGGCGAGGGGGAGCAGAGGAGCTTCATGGTGGTGTACGTGGATGACATCCTCATCTTTTCACCCTCATCTGACCTTGTGAAGGAGGTGATGCTGAAGCTTCAGGACAAGTTTAAGTGTAAGGCCCTTGGTGACGTCAACTTCTACCTTGGGCTTCACATTGAACGTGATGTGGAGAAGCGGTGCATGCGGGTGCATCAACGGAAGTACCTGGAGGCATTGGCTGCCAACTTTGGGCAGAGTGAAGGCCATGTGGCTACACCCTTTCCCTCTGGTTTCAAGTGTGTGAAGGGACCAGAGGAGGAGAGCGTTGGTGAAGAGGAGAGGCGCCGTTTTCACTCGTTGGTGGGCAGCCTCATGTACGCGGCGGTAAACACCCGACCGGACGTCGCGTTTGCTACCGGACAGTTGGCTAGGGTTGTTCAATGCCCTAATGAGGAGCAGGTAGCAGCTGGAATGAGAGTGGCCAAGTATCTTGGCCAAACACCGACCGTTGGGCTGCAATATTCGGCGGCGGCGCAAAGGCGCCAAAAGGGCGCGGATGGTGTTGAACCCGGGCGTTTGTTCCTCACCGCATTCTCGGATGCTTCTTTTGCATCAGAACCAGAGGACATGACAAGTGTTGGAGGGTTCATTTGCTGTGTTGGTGGAGGCCCAACTGCTTGGGAGAGCAAGAAGCAGGTGGATCAAGCATTGAGCTCGGTGGAGTCCGAGTATATGGCACTCTTCCGTGCCGTACGAGAGATTGTGTGGCAGCGGCGTTTGTTGGCTGAATTGGGGGAGGAGCAGCAAGGACCTACCCCAGTGTACTGTGACAGCCAGGGTGCCATTGCTCTTGCTAAGAACCCTGTGTTGCATGGCCTCACCAAGCACATGAGGGTGAAGTGGCATTGGACGAGGAGCATGGTGGCCGCGGGTGAAGTTGAGTTGCACTATGTGAAGACGACAAGGCAGCCAGCTGACATGATGACCAAGAGGCTGGTGGAGCAGCAGCATTGGAAGTGTTGCAAGCTGGCTGGGATGGCTCTGAACTGAGAGAGCAAGATCCTAAGGCCAACAATCCGAGGGGGAGTTTGTTGGTGCAACCCTACGGTTTGCATTCGGCTTGTTGTCCGTGTGCGTGCATGCGTGTGTGCATGGAATGGTATGAGGGCATGAAATAATATATATTTCATGTTTACAATAGTGTGTGTATGATGAAGCATGATTTTGAATGTGTGCGTCGAGTCAATAGCGAGTTATCGCTAGTCGCGTGTCACGTCGTCGTTTGCGTGTCGTGTGCGGTTTTCTATTTTGTCGTGTGTGGAACGTTCGGCGTGTCGCAGGTGTGCGCAGCAGACTTCCAAGAACTCAAGGAAGAATTTACATTGAAGAACCAGAGCCTTGGTTTCAAGATTCAAGTTATTTCGAAGCTCTCCAAAAGGGTAAACTTTAAGATAGTGAGAATAGTTGCATTACTTTGTGTAGTGTAACATTTCTCTTGGTGTAGGCCCTTGTGGAGGGTAGTTTCGAGACCCTTCGTGGTTGGGGACAGTGTGGCACTGTTCCACATCACTGTACCTCGGCTCTTGGGGTTTGTAGGAGCTGGGAGTCATTCCCAACTCGTAACTCTTCCTATCTTGTGTTCTAAGACTATAGTGGCTGCCATAGTACCGTTCGTTCAAACCGACGCTGTGTCGTCAATTCTTTATGAAATCGTGCAATCTAAATTGCTTAGTGTAGGCGACGTCAAGACGCTCCAGATCCAATTTGAATCAAGTCATTTGCAGCTGTGAGCAGAACGCTATCAACGTTTGAAGCCGCTGTGCAGAAATCCGTCTGTGCACTCTATCTTTCGTTTTAGGCACATTCAAGGCTATTGTGACTATAACATGGCGGAGACCGTAGACCGGCCGCCGGAGGCTCCACTGGGTACCAGGAGGAAACGACCCAGTGAAGCCAGGAGGGCGGCGCAGCCAGATCTCCTCGTGCAGGCTGCCCTGCAAGAAAGCTGTGCTGAAGTCAAGAGAGTGAAGCTTGTAGTCACGCTGAGCGGCAACGTGCAGCAGCACCCGAAGAGTGGTCATCTTCGGGGTGGGGGAGAAGGTCTGAAAGAAGTCTACTCCCTCTCGCTGACTGAAGCCTCGAGCAACGTACCGAGCCTTGAAGACAGGCGGAGAACCTGGCGGCCGCTTCACCCTGAAAATCCACATGCCACGGACGATGTTCGCCCCAGGAGGGGGAACCTCGTCGACGTAAGTGCCAGTGGACTTCCAGGATGCCATCTCTGCATCCATGGCTGTCTGCCACTGAGAGGAGTACTCACCCACGATCGCCTCAGCGTAAGAGCGTGGGGTCGGGATGTCTGGAGCATCCGGGTCTCCCTCAGGTGCAATCAGCATGGACACGAGATGAGGAACAGCAACGGCAAAGCACTCAAACTCCTCCTGCCTCTCCTCAAGGACGTCCGTGCCAAGAGCACACTTACCCCCGACGGACGGAGGACAGACAGACTCAGACTCAGCAACAAGACCGGCAGCGTAGTCTAGTCTACAGTGAGCAGCAAATTCGTCAAGCTCAGTAACTAAGGCAGACGCAGCAGCTGACTCAAAGGAAGGGTCAGTGACAACTGTGGACAGGAGACGCGTGACAGTAGGACGAGCAGCACGAAGAGAGTCAGACTCTGGGTCAGCAAGGGCAGGAAGGGAGGACGCAGGAGGAGAAGGCAGAGGGACACGCCGTGGAGCAGTGGAAAGACGAAGCAGCATCTGGTGAGTGCCGGGGACAGCAGGAGGACGCTGACGCGGGACACGACGACCAGGGCGAGCAGCACTAACAGGTGACGCAGAACGAGACTCAGGCGACACAGGAGGAGACTCAGGCTGACGACGCTCCGTAAGACCTCCTGTCGGACCAGCGTAGGGAGAAGGACCAGGAAGTGGTGAGGCGGGCTGTAACTGTGACTGCAACCGGACAGGCGAAGGACACTCTAAGGAGGGAGCAGGACAAGGAGGAGGCGACCGACCAAGAACCTGTTGAAGGAGCGGAACGAAGTACGGCCGCGGCCGTGACGTGCCCCCAGAACCAGCAGAGACAGCACCAGAACCCCCAGCAGCAGCTCCAACTCCCGCAGCACCAGTAGCACCTCCAGGAGTGTCAACTCCAGTACCTCCAGTAACACCAGCTCCAGCAGCACCACCAGTCCCAGGACCAGGAGCACCACTAGGAGCTCCAGCAGCTCCAGGACCTCCAGCAGCACCAGCAGCAGCTCCAGTACCTCCAGCAGCACCAGCAGCACCTCCAGTAGCCCCAGTACCTACAGCAGCACCAGTAGCACCTCCAGCAGCTCCAGTACCTCCAGCAGCACCAGCAGCACCTCCAACAGCTCCAGGACCTCCAGTAGCACCAGAAGCACCTCCAGCAGCTCCAGTACCTCCAGCAGCACCAGCAGCACCTCCAACAGCTCCAGGACCTCCAGTAGCACCAGTAGCACCTCCAACAGCTCCAGGACCTCCAGTAGCACCAGAAGCACCTCCAGGAGCAGCCGGGCCTCCAGCAGGTGGTAACTCAAAACTAGGAGCTCCACTCCGGAGGCTGCAGCGCCGAGCGTACCACTCACGTAGCCGCGGAGGGGAGGGAGGCTCCGGCCGCAACACAGTACTCGCAGCTCCAGTAGCCCCACGCCGGAGGCCGCAACGCTGAGAGTACCACTCACGAAGCTGCTGTGAAGAGGGAGCACCAACAGGGTCAACACCCCCAGGCTCAGTACCCCTAGGCTCAGCACCCCCAGGCTCAGCACCCCCAGGCTCAGCACCCCCAACCGCAGTACCCCCAGTCTCAGTACCCTCAGTCTCAGCACTCAAAGGCGCAGCACCCCCAGTCGCAGCACCCCCAGGCTCAGCACCCCCAGTCTCAGCACCCGCAGTCGCAGCACCCCCAGGCTCAGCACCCCCAGTCGCAGTACCCCAAGGCTCAGTCTCCCGCTCAGGACCAGAGTCAACAGCTACCTCGACAGGCTCGACCGCGTCTACCTGGGAAACACCTGAGGGAGCAGGACCCTGGGGAGGGAGGGGGTCTACCGGAGGGGCACCTGGGGTGAGGAAGAGAGGCGGGGGAGGGAGCGGAGCAGTGCGGTAGGGGAACAGACGGTAGAAGGGTACCGACTCGTCAAAGGTGACGTCCTGAGAGGGGAAGACACAGCGCGAGGAGGGGTGGTAAAACTGCCAACCAGGCGCGTCGGGGACAAAGCCAAGGAAGACACAAGGCACAGCACGGGCGGAGAGCTTGTCCGCAGTGGTATCGTGGACAAAGGCACGAGCACCCCAGACCCGGTAACGCGACGCATCGCCAACCTGCCCCGTCCACAGCAGTGTGGGCGAGGTCTCCGGAGCGGAGACACGGGGCCAGAGGTTGAGCTGATGCGCAGCGTACTGGACTGCAAACGGCCACAGGAAATGGGGGGCAGCCGCATGGATCAAGGAGGTACGAGCGATCTCCATGACCAAGCCAATGCGGCGCTCAGCAACCCCATTCTGCTGTGGAGAGGCCGGAAGCGTGAAAGTCTGGCAGATGCCATGCTCCGCACAGTAGGCTGCCAAGAGGTCAGAGGAAAACTCACCACCTCGGTCAGAGTGCAGACGCAGGACGGGAAAGTCCGACTGGAACCGCTCGCGGAGCTGGAGACGAGCAGCGCGGATCCAAGGGATCAAAACATCAGGGACCTCACCCTTGGTGCGCAAGGGGAAGACCGTGGTGTAGCGCGTGTAGTCGTCGACAACCAGCAGGAAGTACCGCTCGTGGCCCTGTCCACGGACGCGGGCTGGGCCCCACACTTCTAGGTGGAGAGTCTGCAGAGGAGCCTCTGTGGGAGGGAACGAGGAGGAGTGAGGAGCGGCGCGCTGCCGCCCCTCGACGCAGGGAAGACAGGGAGGAGAAGGCGAGGGCGGGAGGGGAGGGAGAACCCTGGGAAGACCAGAGACAAGGTACCGGGAGTGCATGCCACGAAGGCGCTGCACTGACGGGTGACCGAGACGGTGGTGCCAGAGAACCGTCTGGTGCGACAGGGAGCGACACGAGCAGGGGGCCGACAGCTGACCTGACGCAGACGCAAACGCAGCTACTTGAGGGGACTCAGTGGTCAGTGTGTACAGGTCCGACCCCGGCTGCCGAGTGAAGGTAGCTAGGTGGCGACCTGTCCTAGCACACGTACAGTGGGTCACACGCTCATAGGCAGGGGTGAACTGGTGAACACCCCCATCCTGAAGAGCAGAGCCCGCCACCAAGTTCGTAGAGAACGAGGGGAGGTAAAGACCCGACAGGGTGCCGGACGGGACCGCAGGACAAGGGAGGACAGTGGAGGAGGTCGCAATGACCGGGCCCCCAGAGGGGTCAGCGAGAGAGACAGCAACTGGCCGAGCTAGCTGCTCAAGGGCAGTGCGGTCACGGAAGAAGCAGCGGGAAGCACCCGAGTCGAGTGTGAAGGTGTGCAGTGCCTCAGTAGACGCAGTACCAGCAAGCGCAGACGCACTAGCACCAAGAGCAGCAGCCTCACCAGGACCTAGGGCAGGAGACGCACGCGTACCAAGAGCAGCAGCCTCACCAGGACCTAGGGCAGCAGACGCACTAGCACCTGGAGCAGCTGTCTCACTGGTCCCAATGCCAGGGTCTGGCGGTACACTCAGGTAACAGTCACCCTCAACACTAATAGTCAATGCATACATGGCACCAAGGATAGCATCAAAGTCAAGAGCAAAGATATCAATGTTCTTCCTAAGCAGAACAGCCCAGCGGGGCAGCTCAGTGGCGTCAGGAAACTGCTCACGCCAGGCGTCGTCGAGACGAAAGAAGCAGCGCTGCGCCGTGTGGAACCTCCCACAGGTCTGGCCAGTACGGTCACCTGTGCGGATGACGTACGGGCAGGTACCTCCACCCCCAGACCCCCCACGCTGAGAGTACCACTCACGGAGTTGCTGGGGCGAGGGAGTCTCGCCGGGACGCTGCTGCTGCTGCCTCTGGCCACCGCCGAACCCCCCACGCTGCACCGCTCCACCACGTCCGCCTCCCGCCCCACCGCCGCCACCACTGCCACCACCGCCCCCTCCACCCCCACCACCGCCACTGCCACCACCCCCTGTGCCGCCACTGACCCCCCCACCACCCGCGCCACTCCCACCTCCGCCACCACCCCCGCCCCCCCAACCCCCTCCACTGCCGCCGCCCCCTCCTCCACCTCCACCACCCCTGCCCCCCTTGCCCCTGCCGCCCTTGCGTCTCCCACTAGGAGAAGACGCGGCCCCAACCCCCTCAGCTCCGAGGTAGCCGACAGCAGCAGCAGATGCAATGGAGGGGAGGAGGGGGGAGGGGGAGCACCCCTCAAAGAAGGGGGTGCGGGGGTCACCACGAGAGGCACCTACAGCTACAATGCTCTTCTCAGCTGCTAGGAGTTCCTTCTCGAGGAGGTCAACAGTGAGGTCAGTGGGGGAGAGGGCGAGAAACTGGTCCCTGACAGTGCGAAGGGAGTCAAGGAGGCGGGTGACAAGGTGGTACAGTGTGAGGTACATCGGGGGGGGGGTTCTTGGCGAGGAAATCGGGGGGGAGCGCGGCACGGTAGCGGAGGTCACTTGTACGGAGGTGGGTGATGAGGTCAGCTACAGTGGCAAACGCGGACAGGTCGGGGAAGAGATAGGGCAGTGAGAGACGGCCTATAGCAGCAGTGGCAGGGGAGGAGTAGCGTGCGACTACTGCGTCGTACAGCTCCTTAGCGGTCTTATGCTGGCCGAAGTGCTCACGCTCATTTAACGGCAGGTGGCTGCGAACGGCTAGGCGAGCGTGAGCATCACGGGTCTGCCACTGGGAGCGAGCAGTGCTGTCAGCAGTAGTGGGAGGTGCGGGAGCAGCGCCGGACGTGTGGTCATAGAGGGAAACATCGTCCTTGGCAGTGATCTGAAGGAACAGGTGGAGGTCATCTAACCAAACCTCAAACTTAATCGGGCGGCCTTCAGCGTCAAAGGTGAGAACAGAGGGAGTGGCCATAGTGGCAGTAGCAGCAGCAGGAACAGTAGCAGTAGTAGCAGTAGCACAGTAGGAACAGGAAAAGGAGTAGGTGGGGCACAGTAGGGTGGCGCGGCTCGGTTCGGGCGGCGCGGCTCGGTTCGGGCGGCGCGGCTCGGCTCGGGCTGGGCTACTCAGCGGTGCGCAGCCAGAGGAGGGGCGTGCGCGTGGGCGGCTGTAGCGGGCGGGCCGTGGCTGTGCGTGGGTCGGACTAGCGCGAGGGCGGCGGCCTAAAGGGGGGGCGTCGCGGCGGCCTACAGGTGGGGCCGCGACTTCCTGGGCGGCTGTCGACGGGCGGCTAGGGGGCTGCTCGTGGGCGGCGCAGGTCGCGCGGGCGGCTCGGGGTCGGCGCACGGGCCGATAGCGGGCTACTCGCGCTAAAAAAAAAGGCCGCGCGCGGCACTAGCGAGCTGCGCACGGGCAGCAGGAGGGAGAGAGGCGCACGAGGGCGCACTAGGAGAGAGGCGCTCGAGGGCGCTAAGTCGATACAGCGCTCGAGGGCGCTTCTAGTGGTGGGCCCTTAGGTAAGCGGTCCTAGGACTAGGACCTAAGCTCTTAATACCATGTCAGAAACAAGAAGTGATTGAACTATGAAAGATTGGAGTACAAGTATGAAACCCTAGAGTTGTGTACCCCCTAAAGGCTAACCCACTATAGCCTACACAACAATAACATATAGATAATGTTTGACAATGTCGAGTAAACTGCATATTGTCGTCGAAATCTGATCTAACGGTGCAAAAGGACATTGACTTTCGAGCTGACGCGTGGCTGAGCCCTTGACCAGGCGAAATTAAAAAGGTTTGAATGTCAGCCATTTATTTTCTTGATGTTCATCGAATTGTTGTCGTGGAAATGTTGAACGCAATCTGCGATGAATGAGAGCCATTGATGTCCCGGATTTATGTCGGTGGTGATGCACGTGATGTTGCGGGAAATCTTGACGCGAATTCTGATGTCGGCGAACTGGAACCGTTGATGTCGATTGACGTAATCTCAAGCGCCCCATTGTGCTGCATTAATCTGACAAAGCTATTACAGGAGTACAGTGCCAAAGCACTCTCTCCTCCCCCCCCTCCATTTTTCAGAAAAGGGTAGTCCGATTCCACCAAAGCTGTACAGCTACACAAGGAAGAAAACCCCAACCACCCTGTACGCCAAGGGTTGGTTTTAGAATACCAAGTGTTATGAACCTTGTAGAAAACATAGCAGTTGCACCTGTAAAAATAACGAACGAGAATCAATGAACTATGAAAGAGTTGGGTACAAGTGCTAACCCTAATTGGGTTGTACCCCTTATGGGCTACCCCACTATAGCCTACACAATGTAAGCAATATAACATTCTGACACACCCCCATAGGCAAAGTGGGGGATAACAATTGGTCACAAGACCAGTCAAGAAAAGCAAAGCAAGCTCAGGGTGGATCATAAAGTCAACACACAGTCTAAGCACAAGTGAAGGGCCACAAGGCCAGTTCACATACAGAGTTATGTAAAGAACACAAACAATACAGTGATCATACCCTAGCAAGTGGAAGCATGCAAGTATATATATAGATCACAGTACAAGTAAAGTCACGCAGTGAGCAAGTGAGGCAAAGTAGGCACAAGGCCTAACACGGTAGAGAAGCGCTGATGATCACCAGGCGGAAGTGCCTTGGTGAATATATCAGCGGTGTTGGCCTTGGTGGCCACGTACGCAAGACGAAGCTGCTGCAACTCTCGAGCAAGGATGTATCGCAGAGCGATGTGCTTCGTTCTGTGCTCCGGTGTGTGCTCCTGACACAAGGCAATCATGGCCTTGTTGTCTATGTACAGAACTGGAGGCGAACGAGGCTGCTCTCCCAAGTCAATCAGCATGTAGGTGAGCCAACGTAGCTCCTGAGCAGCCATGGCCCTGGCGTAGGTCTCAGCCTCACAACTGGAGCTGAGAACTGAAGACGAGCGGGTAGACCGCCAGGAAATAGAGCCGGAGCCAAGGCTGAAGGTGTAACCCTGTGACGACCGCTGCGTAGCTGAGTCGTCAACCCAAGAAGCGTCTGCGTGACCAGTGAGGACAACTAGACCCAGTCCTCCAAGCACAAGCCCCATGCCCGACGTACTGCACAAGTAATGCAGTACCCTCTTCGCAGCATCCCAGTGCACCTTTCGGTGCCTACCGGGATCCACGTAGCGAGCCAGAAGGCTGAGAGGGTACACGAGGTCAGGTCGTGTGCACGTCATCAGGTACATGAGGCAACCCACAAGCTCTGGGTACGGACCACTCGGCTCTACGGACTCGTCCGAAGGTGGAGCTGAGAGCGAGTGGCCGGTAGACAGAGGAGTGGGCTGTGGCAAGGAGAACTGGAAGCCGAAGCGCTGAAGGACATGGTGCACCATGTGTGACAGAGTCAGGGTGATGGTGCGCCGTGCTCTGTCCCGGGTGATCTGCAAGCCAAGATAGCTGCGCAGCTCACCCAGGTCAGTGCAGGTGTGTCTCTTCTGCAGCTCCGACTTCACAAGGGTCAGTGCCTCGGTGTCAGCAGTGGCAAAGACCAGGTCGTCAACGTACACGAGGACGTAGAACGGCGGCAGCGACGTGCCGGTGCGTAGAAACAGCGACGAGTCAGCAGTAGAAGGAGCAAACCCAAGAGCCGCAAGTGTAGTCCTCAGTGTGTCGTGCCATTCGCGAGGCGCCTGGCGAAGACCGTAGACTGGCCGCCGGAGGCTCCACTGGGTACCTGCAGGAAACGACCCATTGAAGCCAGGTGGGCGGCGCAGCCAGATCTCCTCGTGCAGGCTGCCCTGCAAGAAAGCTGTGCTGAAGTCAAGAGAGTGCTGCTCGTAGTCACGCTGAGCAGCGACGTGCAGCAAGACCCAAAGAGTGGTCATCTTCGGGGTGGGGTAGAAGTTCTGGAAGTAGTCGAACCCCTGTCGCTGACTGAAGCCTCGAGCAACGTAACGCGCCTTGAAGGCAGGCCGAGAACCCGGCGGCCGCTTCACCCTGAAAATCCACATGCCATCGACTATGTTCGCCTCAGGAGGAGGAACCTCGTCAACTTAGGTGCCTGTGGACTTCCAGGATGCCATCTCGGCATCCATGGCTGCCTGCCACTGAGAGGAGCAAGGACCCGTAATCGCCTCTGCGTAAGAGCGCGGGGTCGGGATGTCTGGTGCATCAGGGTCTCCCTCAGGGGCAAGAAGCATGGAAGCGAAACGAGGTACAGCAGCTGCAAGACACTCAAAGTCCTCCTGCCTGTCCTCAAGGACGTCCATTCCAAGAGCACACTCACCCCCGACGGACGGATGACTGGCAGACTCAGCAACTAGAGCAGTGGTGTAGTCTAGACGACAGGCAGCAGCAA
This sequence comes from Closterium sp. Naga37s-1, assembly GCA_947471745.1. NCBI lineage: Eukaryota > Viridiplantae > Streptophyta > Zygnematophyceae > Desmidiales > Closteriaceae > Closterium > Closterium sp. Naga37s-1. Next base: position 1,767,584 of record CANJKZ010000717.1, on the reverse strand, counting down.
ATTCAAGCAGCTCAGCAAGGAGGGCAGACGCAGCAGTGGACTCAAAAGAAGGATCAATGACAACAATGGCGAGGAGACAAGAGACTGTGGGACTGGCAGCACGAGCGCGGTCAGACTCAGGGTCAGGGACCTCAGGAAGAGAGGACTCAGGAGGAGGCAGCAGAGGAACACGCAGTGGAACAGAGGAAGGACGAAGTGCCATAGCGTGCGTGCCAGGGTCAGGAGGAGGACTCGAACGAGGAACACGGCGAGCAGTGCGAACAGGCGAGACAGGACGAGCCCTAGGCTCACGGTGCTCTGTAAGACCGCTGGACTGCTCAGTGTAAGGAGAAGGAGCAGGGAGCGGGGAGGCCGGCTGTAACGGTGGCTGCGACTGGTCAGGCGGCGGACACAGTAAGGGAGGAGGAAGGCCAGTAGAAGACGGGACACCAAGAACCTGCTGAAGCAAGGGAACGAAGTACGGTCGCGGCTGCACAGTGCCTCCAGCACCTCCAGCTCCAGGGTCAACAGCTCCAGCTCCTGCAGCTCCAGCGCTGCCCGCGCTAGTGCCTCTAGCACCAGTGCCAACAGCTCCAGCTCCTCCAGCTCCAGCGCCTCCCGCGCAAGTGCCTCCAGCACCAACGCCACCAGCTCCAACTCCTCCAGCTCCTGCAGCTCCAGGCTCCGTAGTGCCTCCAGCGCCTCCCGCGCCAATGTCTCCAGCACCAGTGCCAACAGCTCCAACTCCTCCAGCTCCAGCGCCTCCAACACCACCAGACCCATCAGCTCAAGTATCCCTGGTACGAGCACCTCTAGGACCAGCAGTAGCAGTACCTCTAGTACCACCAGCTCCAGCAGTTACCCCAGCACCTCCAGCTCCAGTAGCTCCACTCCGAAGGCGTGCGCGCCGAACAAGCCACTTAGGCATCTGCTGCGGGGAGAGAGTCTTCGGCCGCGGAGAGAGGCTCGGCAAAGCACCAGCAGGACCTCCAGACGAAGCAGCACCCTGAGGCTCAGCACCCCCAGACTCCGCACCTTCCGACTCAGCACCCCCAGGCTCAACACCCTCAGGCTCAACACCCCCAGGCTCAGCACCCCCAGACTCGGCACCCTCAGTCTCAGCACCCCAAGGCTCAGCACCCCCAGACCCGGCACCCTCAGACTCAGCACCCCCAGGCTCCACAGCCCAAGACGCAGCACCTCGAGCAGCAACTGAGCCGACAGCTACCTCAACAGGCGCAGTACCAGGGAGAGGGTCTACTTGAGACACACCTGAGGGCAGGACCCTGGGGTAGGAGGGGGTCTACCGGAGGGGGACCGGGAGCAAGGAAGTGCGGCAGGCGTGGGGGAGGGGCAGAGCGGTAGGGGAAGAGATAGTAAAAGGGAACCGACTCGTCAAACGTGACGTCCTGAGAGGGGAAGACAGGGTGCGAGGTGGGGTGGTAAAACTGCCAACCAGGCGCGTCAAGGGAAAAGCCAAGGAAGACGCAGGGAAAAGCGCGGGCGGAGAGCTTGTCCGCGGACGTATCGCGAACAAAGGCACGAGAACCCCAGACCCGGAACATTGACGCATCGCGAACCTTCCCCGTCCAACACAGTGTAGGCGAGGTCTCCGGCAAGGAGACACGGGGCCAGAGGTTGAGCTGATGCGCAGTGTACCGGACCGCAAACGACCACAGAAAATGGGGAGCAGCCGCATGGATCATGGAGGTACGAGCGACCTCCATGACTAAGCCAATGCGGCGCTCAGCAATCCCATTTTGCTGAGGGGAGTCCGGAAGCGTGAACGACTGGAGAATGCCCTCCCCACGACAAAAGTCCCGCAAGAGGTCAGAGGAAAACTCACCACCTCTGTCAGAGTGCAGACGTAGGACAGGAAGGTCCTGACCGAACCGCTCGCGGAGCTGGAGACAGACTGCGTGGATCCAAGGGATCAAGACATCAACGACCTGACCCTTGCTGCGCAAGGGGAAGACCATGGTGTACCGCGTGTAGTCGTCAACAACCAGCAAAAAGTAGCGCTCGCGGCCCTGTCCACTGACGCGGGCTGGTCCCCACACGTCCATGTGGAGAGTCTGCAGGGGAGCAGTCGTCGGGGGGAACAAGGAGGAGTGAGGAGCGGCGCGCTGCCACCCCTCGACGCAAGGAAGGCAGGGCGGGGCAGGCGAGGGCGGTAGGGGAGGCAGAGACCTGGGAAGACCAGAGACAAGGAGACGGGAGTGCATGCCACAAAGGCGTGGCAGGGAGGGGTGATCGAGGCGATGGTGCCACAGAAGAGTCTGGTGCGACAGAAGGTGACACGAGCAAGGGGGTGCTACCTGACTTGACGCGGACACCTGAGCAGACGCAGCTACCTGAGGAGGCTCGGTAGCCAGTGTGTACAGACTCGACCCTGGCCGACGAGTGAACGTGGCCAGGTGATGACCCATCCGTGTACACGTGCAGATCGACACACGCTGACCTCCAGGAGTGGTGGTAGTGACCATCGCGTCCCGGAGAGTAGCGGTAATCACCAAGTTCGTAGAGAACGAGGGGGGGTGAAGACCTGACAGTGTCCCGGACGGAACCGCTGGACACAGAAGGACAGTGGAGGAACGGGCAACGACCGGGCCCCCGGAACAGGTACAGGGAGAGGAGTGAGGGTGGTGCTGTCACGAAAGAAACAGGGTGAGGCACCTGAGTCCACCGTGAAGGTGTGCAATGCCTCAGCAGGCGCAGTACCAGGGAGAGAAGACTCACTAGCACCTAGAGCAGCAGCCTCTATACCAAAGTCATGCGGTACACACAGGTAACAGTCACCCTCAGCACTAGCAGACAAAGCATACATGAAAGAAAGGATAGCATCATAGTCGAGGCGGGAGAAGCAGCGGTGCTGAGTGTGAGGCTTCCCACATGTTTGACCAGCACGGTCCCTTGTGCGAACGACATACGGGCAGCTCACACTACCCCCAGACGCCCCACGCTGAAACAACCACTCACGAAGCTGCTAGGGCGACAGGGTCTCGCTCCGACGTTGCTGCCGCTGCCTCTGGCCTCCTCCAGAACCTCCACGCTGAGCTCCAGTCCGACCGCCACCGCTCCCACCACTGCCATTACCGCCACTCCCACCGCTGCCTCCACCACCGCCACCAGAGCCTCCACTCCCGCCACCACTCCCACCGCTGCCACCACCTCCACCGCCTCCACCATCTCCACTGCTGCCCCCACCACCACCCCTCTGCCACCGCCACCACCCCTGCCACCCTTGCCTTTGCTGTTGTGGCGCTTCCCACTAGTGGAAGCTTCTCCGACATCCTCAGCACCAAGGACGTCAACAGCAGCAGCAGAGGCGTAGGAGGGGGCAAGGGGGGAGGGGGAACACCCCTCAAAGAAGGGCGGACGCGGAGTGCCACGAGCAGCACCTACAGCAACTGCACTAGTCTCAGCTGCGAGGAGATGCTGCTCGAGGAGGTCAACAGTGAGGGAGGTGGGGTCAAGAGAGAGGAAGTGGTCCCTGACAGAGCGAAGAGAGTCAGGGAGGCGGGTGACTATAAAGTAGAGAGTGATGTACATCAGGGGCGGGTTCTTGGCAAGGAACTCTGCGGGGAGGGCAGCATGGTAGCGAGCGCCGCTAGTGCGAAGGTGGGAAACTAGGTCCTCAACTGTGGCAAAGGCGGACAGCTCGGGAAACAGGTAGAGCAGTAGAAGACGGCCTAGAGCAGCAGTGGCAGGCGAGGAGTAACGGGCGACTACAGCGTCGTAAAGTGCCTGTGCTGTCCTGTGCTGTCCGAATTGAGCGCATTCGGCCAACGGAAGGTGGTTGCGAATGGCTAAGCGAGCAGCGGCGTCACGAGTAAGCCACAGTGAGCGAGTCGCACTGTCAGCTGTGGCGGGAGGGGCGGGAGCGGCGCCAGACGTGTGGTCAAACAACAAAACACTGTCCCTAGAGTCGCTCAGTAGGTACAGCGTCAAGTCGTCGAGCCACATGTTGAACTGGATCGGTCTGCCCTCATGATCGAATGCTAGAACTCTGAGAGAAGCCATTTTGGCGCAGCACGCAGGGCGGGCAGAGGCCGGGCACCGCAGGGAAAAGGGGTAGGCAGCAGGCTGCAGGAGGGGCGGCTCGAGGGCCTAGGGGCGGCCGCGGGGCGACGTGTCGGGGCCAGGGGCGATGGGCCGGGGCCTAGGGGCAACGGGTCGGGGCCTAGGGGCGACAGGCCGTGGGGCCAGGGGCTAGGGGCGACGGGCTGCGGGGCCAGGAGTGATGGGCCACGGGGCCGGGAGCGACGGGCCGGGGGCCTAGGGGCGACGGGCCGCAGGGCCTAGGGGCGACGGGCCGGGGGCCTAGGGGCTAGGGGCGACGGGCCGTGGAGCCAAGAGCGGCGGGTCGCGGGGCCGGGAGCGACGGGCCGAGGGCCTAGGGGCGACGGGCCGCGGGGCCTTGGGGCGACGGGACGGGGGCCTAGGGGCGACGGGCCGCGTTGCCAGGAGTGACAGGCCGCGGGGCCGAGAGCAACGGGCCGGGGGCCTAGGGGCGATGGGTTGCGGGGCCTAGGGGCGACGGGCCGCGGGGCCAGGAGCGACAGGCCGGGGGGCCGAGAGCGACGGGCCTACGGGCGACGGGCCGGTCTAGGGGCGACGGGCCTAGGGGCGATGGGCCAAGGGGCGACACGAGGGTCGCTACGGGCGGCTAGTGGGGCAGTGCAGTGGTGGGCCCAAGGAAAAAAAAATGGTCCTAGCGGAGGACCTGCTCTGAAACCATGTCAAAATAACGAACGAGAATCAATGAACTATGAAAGAGTTGGGTATAAGTACTAACCCTAATTGGGTTGTACCCCTTATGGGCTACCCCACTATAGCCTACACAATGTAAGCAATATAACATTCTAACAGCACCTTGAAATTGCTGTTGGTGGCGAATCTCGTTGGTGTGATGCGTAAAAAAACTCCCTGGGTAAACTGCTTCGGACTCATGTCGTGTTTGCAGGGACTTGAACGGTACCCGTCGGAATAAATATTCCCAGCTAGAAAATCTCTCATGCTCTCCTTGTTATCGCAACTGTTGCTGCCCATCAAATCTCCTGATTGCTGCAGCATATCCAGCTGGCAGCATGTGCAACCCATACATAACTACGCGTTGTCATTGGTGTGAAACGTGCCAAATTGTTGTTGTTAGCGAAAAATGTGAGACCATCCCAAAATTTCTTCGGCCATCACTCCGGATCGTTTTGGCTCATCGTCGAAATGTCGCAAATCAGGCAAAGTCGTTGTAGTACGTTCGCGACGTTCGGCGAGAAAGGCGAGGTTACGTAACTCAACCGAGTGTCGGTCTTGAAACCTCCATCGGAAACTCCAACTCAGGCACATATGACGTCTGCACCCCCAGCAGCTTTGTCGTAACACGCCGAGGCATTTGTCGTGGCTCTATGAATGCCCCCAGGCAGGGTCGAAATACAGCTGCCTCTCCTCCCCCTGACATTGTAATTTTTTTTCAACCACAAATGATATCAGCACGCCATCAGCGTTGTCGTACCCGCCGAAATCTTTCGGGCAGGGGCGAAAACAGGTGTCGCCTTTCCCCCCTACCTGTTGCAAAATTTCTCCACCGTGTTGTGTTTGCTGCTGCTGGTACTCCTAAATAGCTTCAGTTTTTGCCGCCAATATTATTCCCCATGACCGTTTCGCCCGCTTAACCAAGCGCCGCTGCACGAGGCTTCAGACAGCGTCAGGGGGTCGACTTCTTCCATACCTTCTCCCCCACCCCAAAGATGACCACTCTTCGGGTGTTATTGCACGTTGCAGCACAGCATGGCTACGAGCTACGCTCCCTCAACTTCTTAACAACTTTCTTGCAGAGCAGCCTCCACGAGGAGATCTGGCTGTGCCGCCCACTTGGCTTCACTGGGTCGTTTCCTGATGGTACCTAGTGGAGCCTCCGGCGACCGGTCTACAGTCTCCTAAGTGTCCTCGCGAGTGGCACGACACACTGAGGACTACACTTATATTCGCTCTTTCAACCGGTCTACGGTCTACACTTAGAGCCGGCTGTTAGATTCGCTCCTTCGACTGCTGACCCGTCGCAGTTTCCGCGTGTCAAAGAGAAAGGCCTTGCCCTCGCTTTGGCGCAACCAATCTTGCCGTCGACGAGAAGTTCGCGACGGATTGGTCAACGAAGTGGGCTTCTGCAGTTCGACGGAAGTTGCGGTCGAGCAGGCTCTGCCCGACGAAGTCTGGTCGACATCGTTGACGGGCAGAGCTGGTCGAAGACAGCGGTCGAGGAGGCCCGTTGAGGAGCGATGGTCGAAAATCCCGTCGAGAGCTTTGGTCGACGAGCTCTGCGCGACGAGCTCTGGTCAACGAGCTTTGCACGACGAACTCTGGTCGAAGAGTTATGGTCTAGAAGCTCTTCTCGGCAAATGCTATTCCACTGAGCGGGTCCAGCTGATCGACCAAATTCGCAGAAGTGTGCGAAACTCTGCGGAGATGTGCGAAACTTTGCGGAGGTGTGCGAAACTTCGCCCAAGAGGTTTTGGCGAAGTTCGACCGGCGGAACGGCAGCACGTGGTTGACGGTGCACACCTGGCGAAACCGACGACATGTTTTCTACCTGGCACGTGCACAATGTGCCTGACTGTGAAACCGTCAACCTGCACCAACTTGGTAGGTGCGCACATCTGCGCGGATAGACAACCTGCGACTGCAGATAGCAACCTGCGACTGCAGATAGTCACCTGCAATGGCAGTGCTGGCAGACCGCACGCAGTGCAACGCTGGTAGATTACTCTGCTGCAGCGTTGGCAAGCCGATCTTCTGCTGCGCTGGCGGATTTTGCCCTTGCTAGGTGTTGCATGCCATTCTAGTCATATCGACTTGCATGCCTCAATTGTACTCAAATCTTTCTCAATGTTAAAGGTTCTTTCAACTTCCTTAATGGAAACGCTTGCAAAACTTCTCTGTGAACACAAGCAAGAAATAAGAACGTTGGTGCAAGCTACGATCACCCTCAAAACCCCGTGCCCTTCACCGTAGTCCTCTCCCGTTGTGTAGTGACTCTCCGCACCGCGTGCCGACTCTACATTACCGACGTTCTACATCCTTGTGTAGATCGACGACTTGGTCTTTGCGACTACTAACAGTGAGGTACAGGCCCTTGTGAAGGCGGAAGTACAGAAGAGACACACCTGCACTGACCTAGGTGAGTTGCGGAGCTATCTTGGCTTGCAGAACACCCGGGACAGAGCAGCGTATACCATCACTTAGACTAAGTCACACATGGTGCAGCAGGTCCTTCGGCACTTCCACATTCAGTTCTCCTCGCCACAGCCCACTCCTCTGCCTATGGGCCACTCGCTCTCAGCTCCACCTTTGGATGAGTGCGTAGAGCTGAGTGGTCAGTATCCAGAGCTTGTGGGCTGCCTCATGTACCTGATGACGTGCACTCGGCCTTACCTAACGTACCCTCTCAGCATCCTGGTGCGCTACGTTGCTCCCGGGAGACACCGCCCTGAGCACTTGCGGGCGGCACTGAGGGTATTGCGCTACTTGTGCGGTACATCAGGCATGGGGCTTGTGCTTGGATGACGGGGTCGAGTTGTGCTCACTGGGAACTCTGACGCTTATTGGGCTGACGACCAGGCGACTCAGCGGTCGTCACAGGGTTACTCCTTCAGTCTCGCCACTCGTTCTGTCTTCGCACCTGATTCTGGTCCGAAGGTGGAGCTGAGAGCAAGTGGTTCGTGGCCTGAGGAGTGGATTGTGGCAAGGAGAACTGAAAGCCGAAGCGCTGAAGGACCTGGTGCACCATGTGTGAGTGAGTCACAATGATGGTGTGCCGTGCTCTGTCCCAAGTGATCTGCAAGCCGCAATAGCTCCGCAGCTCACCCAGGTTAGTGCAGGTGTGTCTCTTCTCCAGCTCCGCCTTCACAAGGGCCAGTGCCTCAATGTCAGGAATATCAAAGACCAATTCGTCGACGTACACGAGGATGTAAAACGGCGGCAGAGAAGGCTCGGTGCGCGGACAGTGACGGGTCAGCAGTCGAAGGAGCAAACCCAAGAGCCGCAAGAGTAGTCCTCAATGTGTCGTGCCACTCGCAGGGCGCCTGGCGGAGACCGTAGACTGGCCGCCGGATGCTCCAGTGGGTACCCTCAGGAAATGACCCAGTGAAGCTAGGTGGGTGGCGCAGCCAGATCTCCTCGTGAAGGCTGCCCAGCAAGAAAGTTGTGCGAAGTCAAGCGAGTGGAGCTCGTAGTCTCGTTGTGCTGCAATGTGCAGTAACACTTGAAGAGTGGTCATCTCCGGGGTGGGTATGAAGGTCTGGAAGAAGTTGACCCCCTGTCTCTGACTGATGCCTCGTGCAGCGTAACGCGCCTTGAAGGCAGGCAGTGAACCCGACGGTTGCTTCACCCTAAAAATCCACATGCCATCGGCAATGTTCACCCCAGAAGGGGGAACTGCGTTGATGTAGGTGCCTGTGGACTTCCAGGAAGCTGTCTCTGCATCCATGGCTGTTTGCCACTGAGAGGAGTACTCACCCATGATCGCCTCGGCGTAAGAGCGCGGGGTTGTCAAGTGCATCCGGTGTCGCGATATATGTTTATGTATGTTTATAACTGCCTGTAGCTTTAGCTTTAGTGTAGTTATGTTTCCTTGCTGTTGGTGGTGTACCTTCGCTAGTTTGCTATTTGTACCTTGTGTGCAATTGTGAACAACACACATTCTCGACATTTCTCCTTGGCACAAACTACTCGACAACCCGCTTAGCCTAGGCTACTAAGCCTAGGCCCTCCTTAAACCCGGTTACCAGCTAAGTTACTATCGTAACATGGTATCAGAGCTAGAGATTTCCTAGCCTGTCAAATACTGTGGGCCCACCAACCCGTCTCGCTCACGTCCCCTGCTCGTAGCTAGAAAACCCGCACCGTCCGGCCACGGCTCATGGCATTTTTCCCATGGCGTGCGCTGCCCATGGCAAGCATGCCGACGGACCCGCCAGTGAGCCCATCGACGGACCCGTTGACGATTCCGCCAACGGACCCGCCAGCGAGCTCGCAAGCGGACAAGCGAGCCCGCCGATGGATCCGCCAACGAACCCGCTGACAGACCCGCCAGCGAGCTCACCAACGGACCCGCGAGCCCGCCATCACGCGTGTCCGCAAGCCCGCCGACGGATCCGCCGACGAACCTGCCGACGGACTTGCCAGCGAGCTCGCCAACGGACCCGCGAGCCCGCCAGCAAGCGAGCGAGCGGACCCGCCGACGGATCCGCCAGCAGACCCACCAACGGACCCGCCAGCAGACCCGCCAGCAAGCAAGCCAACGGACCCGCGGACCCGCAAGTAGGAGAGCCGGCGGATCCGCGAGCCCGCAAGCAAGCGATCAGACGGACCCGCTGTCGGACCCAGCACCAGGCACCAGCACCAGCGCAAGCCGCCAGCACCAGGCACCAGTACCAGCGCCAACACCGTCACCAGCACCAGCACCGGCACCAGCGCCGTCACGCAAGCACCAGGCACCAGCACCAGCGCCAGCCGCCAGCACCAAGCACCAGCACCAGCGCCACCCGCCAGCACCAGCACCAGCTCCAGCGCTGTCACGCCAGCACCAGGCACCAGCACCAGCACCAGCCACCAGCACCAGGCACCAGCACCAGCGTCGTCACGCCAGCACCAGGCACCAGCACCAACGCCAGCCGCCAGCACCAGCGCCAGCTCCAGCGCCGTCACGCCAGCACCAGGCACCAGCGCCAGCCGCCAGAACCAGGCACCAGCACCAGCGCCGGCCGCCAGCACCAGCACCAGCACCGAAGCCAGTCACCAGCACCAGCACCGGCACCAGTGCCGTCACGCCAGCACCAGGCACCAGCACCAGCGCCAGCCGCCAGCACCAGGCACCAGCACCAGCGCTAGCCGCCAGCACCAGCACCAGCTCCAGCGCCGTCACGCCAGCACCAGGCACCAGCACCAGCACCAGCCGCCAGCACCAGCACCAACACCAAAGCCAGTCACCAGCACCAGCACCGGCACCAGCGCCGTCACGCCAGCACCAGGCACCAGGACCAGCAGCCCCCCCTGTGACCAGCAGCCCCACATGTGATTAGCAGCCCCACCTGTGACCAGCAGCCCCACCTGTGACTAGCAGCCCCACCTATGACCAGCAGCCCCACCTGTGACCAGCAGCCCCACCTGTGACTAGCAGCCCCACCTGTGACCAGCAGCCCCACCTGTGACCAGCAGCCCCACCTGTGACCAGCAGCCCCACCCGTGACCAGCAGCCCCACCCGTGACCAGCAGCCCCACCCGTGATCAGCAGCCCCACCCGTGACCAGCAGCCCCACCCGTGACCAGCAGTCCCACCTGTGACCAGCAGCCCCACCCGTGACCAGCAGCCCCACCTGTGACCAGCAGCCCCACATGTGAAGGACTGTACAGGGATCATCGTGGGTGGGGAGGGGTCTGGAGGAAGAAAGGGGGGGAGGGAGTGCGGTTCCAGGGGGCGGTTGAAATGGGGAGTGAGGTTAAAGGGGGTTGGTTGATTGGGGGTGGGGATGTGGGGGTTAGTAAGAGGGGACGCTGCGGCCACCCCCCCACCTCCTCTCCTCATCTCCCACTCAAACCCCCCTTCGTAAAAGGGGGTTAGTAAGAGGGGACGCCGCGACCACCCCCCCACCTCCTCTCCTCATCCCTCACTCACCTCCTCCTTTGTTCTTATCTCCTCCTCTCCTCTCTCTCTCTTGCCTCCTCCTCCTCACTTACCTCTCTGCCGTCTTTTGCTGTGCCTGCAATACCCCTTCAGGGGGTGTGACTTCCTCTAGCTATGTGCTGCAGGCAGTTAAGGGGGTATGTCGCAATATATATTTACATATGTTTATAACTGCCTGTAGCTTTAGCTTTAGTGTAGTTATGTTTCCTTGCTGTTGGTGGTGCACCTTTGCTAGTTTGCTATATGTACCTTGTGTGCTATAGTGAACAACACATATTATCGACATTTCTCCTTGGCACAAACTACTCGACAACCCGCTTGGCCTAGGAAACTAAGCCTAGGCCCAGCTAAATTACTATCGTAACATCCAGGTCTCCCTTAGGGGAAAGTAGCATGGAAGCGAAACGAGGTAAAGCAGCCGCGAGACACTCAAGCTCAAACTGCCTGTCATCAAAGACGTCACTGCTAAGGGCAAACTGACCCCCGACGAACGGAGGACAGACAGACTCAGACTCAGACTCAGTAACAAGACTCGCGACGTAGTCGAGACGACGGGTAGCAACAAAGTCGACTAGCTCAGTGACGAGGGCAGACACAGCAATAGACTCGAAGGAAGGGTCAGTGACTACAGTGGCGAGGAGACGAGTGACAGTAGGAATAGCAGCACGAGCAAGGTCATACACAGGGTCAGGAACGTCAGGAAGAGAGGATGCCGGAGGAGACGGCAGGGCAACACGCTGCGGAACAGAGAAAGGACGAAGTGCCATAGTGTGTGTGCCGAGGATTGGTGGAGGACAAACACGACGAGCACGACAAACAATGCGAACAGGCGAGGCACGACAAGACGCAGGCTCACGACGCTCTGTCAGGGAGTCTGTCTGCTCATTGTAGGGAGAAGGAGCATGCTGTGGGGAGTCAGGCAGTAACTGCGGCTGTAACTGGTCAGGCGGAGGACACAGTAGAGGTGGAGTAAGGCCAGTGGAAGACGCAAGACTAAGAACCTAGCGAAGCGCCGAGTCAGGTGGTGGCAGCGACGAATGCGGCTGAGGCAAGAAAAACGGTCGCAGCTATGCAATACCCACAGTACCAGAACCTTGAGCTCTAGTACCTCCAGTAACAGCACCTCCAACACCTCCACCTCCAGTAACTCCAGCACCTCCAGCTCCTGTACCTCCAACACCAGCACCTCCAGCACCAGCACCTCCAGCACCTACAGCTCCAGTACCTCCAGTAACTGCAGCTCTAGCACCTCCAGCACCAGCACCTCCAGCACAAGTACCTCCAGCACCAGCGCATCTAGCACCTCCGGCTCCAGTGCCTCCAGCACCAGCACCTCCAGCACCAGCACCTCCAGCTCGTACAGCTCCAGTAACTCCAGCACCTTCAGCTCCAGCACCTCCAGCACCAGCACCTCCAGCAAAAGTACCTCCAGCACCAGCGCCTCCAGCACCTCCAGCTCCAGCACCTCTTACACTTGTAGCTCCAGCTCCGCCACTAGAGCAGCCTCGCCGAATAACCCACTCGCGAAGCTGCTGCGGCAAGAGAGTCTCGTGCCGACGAGACTGCTGCTGCTGTCCACCCCCAGAATCTCCAGCAGGAGCACCCACGACTCCACCACCACTAGGATGCCCAGCACCCCCTGAACCAGCACCCCGACACTCAGCACCCCGAGAACCATAACCTCCAGAGTCAGCACCCCCAGGACCAGCACCCCCAGAGTCCGCACCTCCAGTGTCACCACCCCCAGCAGCACCGGAGTCCACAGCGAGAGGATGTAGAGGCGTTGAAGAAGGCCGAGGCGGAAAACCAGGAGGGGTCTCCAAGCGCGGTGAGCGGCGAGTGGCCGCTGTGTTATCAGCAGCAAGGTCAACCCCCTCAACTGGGTCAGAGGGTGCGAAAAGAGAGCTTGCCATGGTGGTAACGCATACAAGGGCAGACGAACCCGAGACCCGAAACGCCGATGCATCGCCTGTCAAACATATATGCTATAGTCTATCTAGGCTGTAGTGGGGTAGTTCTTATAGGGTACAACACTTTTAGGTTTCCTACTTGTACCCACTTGCTTGCTAGTTCAGTCACTCATTTGGTCAGTATTCTAACATGGTATCAGAGCAGGTTCCCTCGTGGGTGTCAAACTTATATATGCCATAGTCTGTTTAGGCTGTAGTGGGGTAGTCCTTAGAGGGTACAATACTTTTGTGTTTGCTACTTGTACCCCAACTGTTTCCTAGTTCAATCATTCCTCTCATTATTCTCACATGGTATAGAGCAGGTTCCCTAGTGGAACTGTTTTTTTTTAGGGCCCACCACAAAGAAAAAAAAAAATCCTTACCTGCCCGAAGCGCGTTTCGCGTTTGTCCTAGCAGCGCCCCGTGCGCCTGCCCTTCGCGGCCCTTCGAGGCCCCTCGCGGCCTTCACGGCCCCTTAGCGGCCCTTTGCGCCCCCCCCCTTCGCGGCCCTTCGCGGCCCCTTTCGCGGCCCTTCGCGGCCCCTCGCGGCCCTTCGCGGCCCCTTCACGGCCCTTCGCGGCCCCCTTCGCGGCCCTTCGCAGCCCCCGTTCGCGGCCCTTCGCGGCCCCTCGCTGCCCTTCGCGGCCCCTTGCGCGGCCCTTCAAGGCCCCTTCGCGGCCCTTCGCGGCCCTTCACGGCCCTTCGCGGCCCCCTCACGGCCCTTAGCGGCCCTCTTCGACGGCTCTTCGCGGCCCCTTCCGGCCCTCTGCTAGCGCGCCCCTCTGCTGACGCGCCCCGCTGACGCGCCCCTGCCGGCCCCTGCAACCGAGCCAATGGCGGCCACTGCTGGCGCGCCCCTGCCGGCCCCTGCAAACGAGCCTCTGCCGGCCCCTGCTGGCGCGGCCCCTGCTGGCGCGCCCCTGCCGGCCCCTGCAAACGAGCCCCTGCCGGCCCCTGCTGGCGCGGCCTCTGCTGGCGCGCCCCTGCCGGCCCCTGCAAACGAGCCCCTGCCGGCCTCTGCTGGCGCGGCCCCTGCTGGCGCGCCTCTGCCGGCCACTACTGGCGCGCCCCCTACAGTCCCGGCCCGCCCCTGCACCCGTTTCTGGTAAGCCGAGCCACGCCACCCAGCCGAGCCGCGCCGCCCAGCCGAGCCGCGCTGCCCCCCCCCCCCCCCCCCCCCCCCCCCCTACCGAGCAGCACTGACTTGCGCTACTGCTGCTCCTGTTGCTACTGCTGCTACTGCTGCTACTACCACTACTCTTGCTACTGCTCCTACTGCTGCTATGGCTAGTCCGACTGTTCTCACCTTTGATGCTGAGGGACGTGCAGTTGATTTTGACGTGTGGGTTGACGACCTACAGCTCTTTCTTCAGTGTGATTCTAGGGATGGGGTATCCCTTTTCGATCACACGTCAGGTGTTTCCACTGCTCCTGCTGCCACTGCTGACAGTACTGTTTGCTCGCAGTGGACCACTCGTGACGCTGTTGCTCGTCTTGCTGTTCGTAGTCACCTGCCGCCTGCTGAGCGCGCGCACTTTGGCCAGTACAAGACTGCTCAGTCTTTGTACGACGCTGTAGTTGCACGCTACTCCTCCCCTGCCACTGCTGCCCTCAGCCGCCTCATGCTGCCGTACCTTTTCCCTGACCTTGCTGCCTTTGCCACTGTCGCTGACCTAGTTGCTCACCTTCGCGCTAGTGACGCCCGCTACCGCGCTGCCCTTCCCACTGAGTTCTGTGCCAAGAACCCCCCCCCCATGTACATCACCCTTTACTACCTAGTCACCCGCCTCCCTGACTCCCTCTCTTCAGTCAGGGACCACTTTCTCTCCCTTTGCCCCACCGAGCTGAATGTCGACCTCCTAGAGGAGCGCCTTACTGCAGCTGAGAAGAGTATCTTAGCTGTAGGTGCTTCTCGCGGCGACCGTCGCACCCCCTTCTTTGAGGGGTGTTCCCCTGTCCCCCTTCTCCCCTCTGTTGCTTCTGCTGCTGCTGTCGACCTCGTTGGCACTGAGGAGGTCGGCGCTGCGTCTGCCCCTAGTGGGAGACGCCGCACCAGCAAGGGCAAGGGGAGCAAGGGTGGTGGAGGGGGCGGCGGGGGAAGCAGTGGAGGAGGTGGAGGCAGCGGAGGAGGTGGCGGTGGAGGTGGGGGTGGTACCGGGAGTGGGGGCGTCAGTGGCGGCGGTGGAGGTCGTGGCGGCGGTGGCGGAGGAGGTGGAGGCAGCGGCAGCGGTGGTGGAGGTAGCGGCGGAGGTGGTGCTGGTCGAGGTGCAGCCGCGCAGCGTGGAGGCTTTGGTGGGCTCCCACACACCACGCAGCGCTGCTTCGGTCGCTTGACTGACGCTTGGCGTACCCAGTTTCCTGACGCCGTTGAGCTTCCTCGTTGGCATGATCTGCTTCTGCAGAATGTGCCTATCTTTGATCTAGACTTTGATGCTATCCTTGCTGCCAGGTATGCTCTTGCTGATAGTGCTGAGGGTGCCTGTTGCCTGAGTGTCCCGCCCGACCCGGGCATTGCGGCTGCTGCTCTAGGTGCTAGTGCGTCTGCTGCTCCTGGTACTTGTGCGTCTGCTGCTCCAGGTGCTGGTACGTCTACTCTCTCTGGTACTGCACCTACTGAGTCCCTGCACTATTTCATACTTGACTCTGGTGCTTCGCGCTCTTTCTTTAGAGACAGCACCACGCTCACGCCGCTCAGTCAGCCTGTTGCGGTCTCCCTTGCTGACCCCTCAGGGGGCCCAGTCCTTGCACACTCCTCTACAGTTTTACCGTGTCCTCCGGCCCCGTCGGGCTTGCTGTCGGGACTCCACCTCCCCTCGTTCTCTACGAACTTGGTGAGTGGAGCTGACCTCCAGGACGCGTGGGTTGACCAGTTCACCCCTGGAGGTCAGCGTGTGACCCACTGCACTTGCTCTCGGACGGGCCGCCACCTGGCCACGTTCACCTATCGGCCAGGGTCGAGTCTGTACACACTGACTACTGCGCCTCCTCCAGTCCCTGCGTCTGGTCAGGTAGCTGCGTCCAGTCAGGTGTTTGCTGCCGCGTCCAGGTCTAGTCCTGCGTCTGCCCCCTACTCGTGTCGTCCTCTGGCGCACGAGACTCTCGTTTGGCACCACCGCCTTGGTCACCCCTCCCTGCCTCGTCTTCGAGGTATGGCCTCCCGTGCTCTTGTCTCTGGACTCCCCAGGTCCCTCCCTCCTCTTACTCCGGGGCCTGCCCCCACCTGTGTTCCTTGTGTTGAGGGCCGGCAGCGCGCCGCTCCTCACTCCTCCTCGTTCCCCCCGACTGAGGCCCCTCTGCAGACTCTTCACATGGACGTGTGGGGCCCAGCCCGCGTCCGTGGACAGGGTCACGAGCGCTACTTCCTGCTCGTTGTTGACGACTACTCGCGTTACACCACAGTCTTCCCCTTGCGCAGCAAGGGTGAGGTCCCTGAGGTATTGATCGACTGGATCCGCGGTGCTCGTCGCCAGCTCAGTGAGAGTTTCGGCTCAGACCTTCCTGTTCTGCGTCTGCACTCAGACAGAGGCGGGGAGTTTTCCTCCAACCTCCTGAGAGCCTTCTGTCATTCGGAGGGCATCCGCCAGACGTTCACGCTTCCGGCCTCCCCGCAGCAAAATGGGATTGCTGAGCGCCGCATTGGCATGGTCATGGACGTCGCTCGTACGTCCATGATCCATGCGGCTGCTCCTCATTTTCTGTGGCCGTTCGCGGTTCGGTACGCTGCGCATCAGATCAACCTTCAGCCTCGTGTCTCCTTGCCGGAGACCACACCTACTCTGCGGTGGACGGGGAAGGTTGGCGATGCGTCCGCGTTCCGTGTCTGGGGATCTCGAGCTTTTGTCCGCGATACTACAGCGGACAAGCTGTCCTCCCGTGCCGTTCCCTGTGTCTTCCTTGGCTTCCCTCCTGACGCACCCGGGTGGCAGTTCTACCACCCCACCTCGCGTCGTGTTCTGTCCTCTCAGGACGTCACGTTTGACGAGTCGGTGTCGTACTACCGTCTCTTTCCCTACAGCACTGCCTCCCCCCCCCCCCCCCCCGCCGCTCTTCCTGGCACCAGGTACTCCCCCGGTAGACCCCCTCCCCCCCCAGGGGCCTGCCCCCTCAGGTGTGTCCCAGGTAGACCCTACCGAGCCGGTCGAGGTAGCTGTCGACTCAGGTGCTGAGTCTGGGGGTGCTGAGCCTGCGGGTGCGGGGACTGGGGGTGCTGAGTCTGGGGGTACTGAGTCTGGGCGTGCTGTACCTGGGGGTGCTGAGCCTGGGCGTGTGGAGCCTGAGGGTACTGTGTCTGGAGGTGCTGAGGCTGCACGTGCTGCGTCTGGAGGTGCTCTAGGTGTCCCGCCGCGGCGGGAGCCTCTCTCTCCACAACATCTTCGTGAGTGGTACTCTCGGCGCTGTCAGGGTGCTGCTGGAGCTACTGGAGGTACTGCTGGGGCTTCTGGAGGTGCTGCTGGTGCTGGTGCTGCCGGAGGTGCTGCTGGTGCTGGAGGTGCTGCTGGAGGTGCTGCTGGTGCTGGAGGTGCTGCTAGAGCTTCTGGAGGTGCTGCTGGTGCTGGTGCTGCTGGAGGTGCTGCTGGTGCTGGAGGTGCTGCTGGAGCTTCTGGAGGTGCTGCTGGTGCTGGTGGTGCTGGAGGTGCTGCTGGTGCTGGAGCTGCTGCTGGTGCTGGAGCTGCTGGAGGTGCTGCTGTTGCTGGAGCTGCTGGAGGTGGTGCTTGTGCTGGAGCTGCTGGAGGTGGTGCTGGTGCTGGAGCTGCTGGAGGTGCTGCTGGTGCTGGAGCTGCTGGAGGTGCTGCTGGGACTGGAGACCCTGGGGCTGAGGGTACCGGTTCTGTCTCTGCTGTTTCTGGAGGCGCTGTGCGGCCGCGGCCGTACTACGTTCCGCTTCTTCAGCAGGTTCTTGGCTCCCCGCCTTCTCCTGGTCCTCCTCCTCCTTCCTTGAGTCCACCGCTTGTCCCGTCTCAGTCGCAGTTACAGCGGGCCTCTCCACTGCCTGGTCCTTCTCCTTACTCTGGACCGACTAGAGGTCTTACGGAGCGTCGTGAGCCTGAGTCGCGTCCTGTGTCGCCTGTGTCTCGTTCTACGTCGCCTGTCCGTTCTGTTTGCGCTGGTCGTGTTTCGCGTCCGCGTCCTCCTCCTGTCCCTGGCACTCAATCTATGACTCTGCGTCCTTCCACTGCTCCACAGCGTGTCCCTCTGCCCTCTCCTCCTGCGTCCTCTCTTCTTGCCGGTCCGGACCCTGCGTCTGACTCCCTTCGTGCTGCTCGTCCAGCTGTCACGCATTTTCTGGCCACTGCTGTCACAGACCCTTTGTTTGAGTCCACTGCTGCGTCTGCTCTCGCTGCTGAGCTTGTTGACTTTGCTGCTGCCTGTCGCCTAGACTTCGCCACTAGTCTTGTTGCTGAGTCTGCGTCTGCGTCTGTCTGTCCTCCGTCCGTCGGGGGTGAGTGTGCTCTTGGCACGGACGTTCTTGAGGACAGACAGGAGGAGTTTGAGTGCTTTGCTGCTTCTGTACCTCATCTCGTGTCCATGCTGCTTGCCCCTGAGGGAGACCCGGATGCACCAGACATCCCGACCCCGCGCTCTTACGCAGAGGCGATAGAGGGTCCCTACTCCTCTCAGTGGCAGGCAGCCATGGACGCCGAGATGGCTTCCTGGAAGTCCACAGGCACCTACGTCGACGAGGTTCCCCCGCCTGGGGCGAACATCGTCAGTGGCATGTGGATCTTCAGGGTGAAGCGGCCGCCGGGTTCTCCGCCTGTCTTCAAGGTGCGTTACATTGCACGTAGCTTCAATCACCGACAGGGAGTTGACTTCTTCCAGACCTTCTCCCCTACCCCGAAGATGACCACTCTTCGGGTACTGCTGCACGTAGCTGCTCAGCGTGACTATGAGCTCCACTCGCTTGACTTCAGCACAGCCTTCCTACAGGGCAGCCTGCACGAGGAGATCTGGCTGCGCCGCCCACCTGGCTTCACTGGGTCGTTTCCAGCTGGTACCCAATGGAGACTCCGGCGGCCAGTCTACGGTCTCCGCCAGGCACCTCGTGAGTGGCATGACACACTCAGGACGACTCTTGCTGCTCTTAGTTTTGCTCCTTCCACTTCTGACCCGTCTCTGTTCTTACGCAATGACACTACTCTGCCGCCGTTCTACGTTCTCATGTACGTAGACGACCTCGTCTTTGCTACTGCTGACACTGAGGCACTCGCCCACGTAAAGTCCGAGCTGCAGAAGAGACACACGTGCACAGACCTGGGTGAGCTGACAAGCTATCTTGGCTTGCGGATCACCCGGGACAGAGCACAGCGCACCATTACCTTGACTCAGTCACACATGGTGCAGCAGGTCCTTCAGCGCTTCGGCTTCACGTACTCCTCGCCACAGTCCACTCCTCTGCCTACCGGTCATTCGCTCTCAGCTCCACCTTCGGACGAGTCCGTAGAGCCGAGTGGCCCGTATCGAGAGCTTGTGGGCTACCTCATGTACCTGATGACTTGCACACGACCTGACCTCGCATACCCTCTCAGCCTTCTGGCTCGCTACGTGGCTCCCGGCAGGCACCAAAAGGTGCACTGGGATGCTGCGAAGAGGGTGTTGCGATACTTGTGCAGTACATCGGGCATGGGGCTCGTGCTTGGAGGACGGGCTCGAGTTGTCCTCACTGGTCACGCTGACGCCTCCTGGGTTGACGACTTGGCTACGCAGCGGTCGTCACAGGGTTACACCTTCAGTCTTGGCTCCGGTTCCGTCTCTTGGCGGTCTACCCGTTCTTCTTCTGTTCCCAGCTCGAGTTGTGAGGCTGAGATCTACGCTGGGGCCATGGCTGCACAGGAGCTACGCTGGCTCACCTACCTGCTGACCGACTTGGGAGAGGCGCCTCGTTCTCCTCCAGTTCTGTACGTCGACAACAAGGCCATGCTAGCCTTGTCTCAGGAGCACAGATTGGAGCACAGAACGAAGCACATTGCTCTGCGCTACTTCCTTGCTCGAGAGTTACAGCAGCGTGGCCAGCTTCGTCTTGCTTACGTGGCCTCTCAGGCCAACACTGCTGATGTTTTCACCAAGGCACTTCAGCCTTGTGATCATCAGCGTTTCTGTACTGTGTTAGGCCTTGTACCTACTGTGCCTCACTTGCTGACTTCTTGACTCTGCTTGTACTGTACTCTATATACTTATACCTGCATGCTTACTCTTGCTAGGTTGTGTTCACTGTATTGTTTGCTTTCCTTTATATAACTCTGCATGTGAACTGGCCTTGTGGCCCAATGCTTGTGCTCAGACTGCGTGGTGACTTTGTGATCCACCCTGAGCTTGCTTTATGTTCTTGACTGGTCTTGTGACCCCTTGTTCTCCCACACTTTGCCTATGGGGGTGTGTCAAACTTATATATGCCATAGTCTGTTTAGGCTGTAGTGGGGTAGTCCTTAGAGGGTACAACACTTTTGTGTTTGCTATCTGTACCCCACCTGTTTCCTAGTTCAATTATTCCTCTCATTATTCTCACAGTGGGAACATTTTTTTTAGGGCCCACCACGAAATTTTTTTTCCTGCCCTGCCCGAAGCGCGCCTCACGCCTGCCTTACCTGCGCCGTCGCGCGCCCTTCCTTAGCTGGCCCGTCGCGGCCCTGCCTCAGCCGGCCCGTCCCGGCCCGTAGCTGCCCGTCGCTGGCCCGTCGCCACGCGACGCTGCCCTGCCTTAGCCGCCCACTGCGTCCCCGTGCTGCCCTTCGCCGCCCGTCGCTGGCCTCTCCCGGCCCGTCTAGGCCCGACCCGGCCCATCCCGGCCCGTCTCGGCCCGTCTCGGCCCGTCCCGGCCCGTCGCCGGCCCGTCCCGGCCCCTTTGTCGCCCGCCGTCGGCCCGTTCGCCGGCCGTCGTGGCCTCTGCCCTGCGGCCGCCCTGTCGCGGCCCCTGCCCTGCTGCCGCCTCAGTCGCGGCCCTGCCTTCGCCGCCCGTCGCGGTCCCTGCCCTACAGCTGCCCCCTGTCGCGGCCCTGCCCTGCAACCGCCCACTGTCGCGGCCCTGCATTCGCCGCCCGTTGCGGCCTCTGCCCTCCAGCCACCCTGTCTCGGCCCTGCCCTGCTGCCACCCCGGTCGCGGCCCTGACCTAAACCGCCAGCTGCGGCCCTGCCCTGCACCCACCCCTGGTAAGCACCCGCACTGCCCTGCCGCGCCGCGCCGCCTGGAACCGAGCCGCGCCTCCCTGCCGAGTCGCGCCGCCAAGCCGAGCCGTGCCGCCCCACCGAGCCGCGCCGCCCAGCCGAGCCGCACCGCACTGCCGAACCGCCCTGCCCTTCTGCTTGCACTGCTTCTGCTGCCACTGCTGCTACTGTTGCTACTGCTGCTATGGCTAGCCCTACTGTTCTCACCTTTGCACACTTTCACACTTGACTCGGGTTCTTCGCGCTCCTTCTTTCGCGACAGCACCACACTCACGCCACTCAGTCAGCCTGTCGCAGTCTCCCTGGCTGACCCCTCTGGGGCCCCAGTCCTTCCGCACTCTTCCACGGTTCTACCATGTCCTGCGGCCCCGTCGGGCTTGCTGTCGGGACTCCACCTCCCCTCGTTCTCTACGAACTTGGTGAGTGGAGCTGACCTCCAGGACGCGTGGGTTGACCAGTTCACCCCTGGAGGTCAGCGTGTGACCCACTGCACTTGCTCTCGAACGGGCCGCCACCTGGCCACGTTCACCCGTCGGCCTGGGTCGAGTCTGTACACACTGACTACTGCGTCTCCTCCGGTCGCTGCGTCTGGTCAGGTAGCCGCGTCTAGTCAGGTGTTTGCTGCCCCGTCCAGGTCTAGTCCAGAGTCTGCCCCCTGCTCGTGTCGTCCTCTGTCGCACGAGACTCTCCTTTGGCACCACCGCCTTGGTCACCCCTCCCTGCCTCGTCTTCGAGGTATGGCCTCTCGTACCCTTGTCTCGGGTCTACCCCGGTCCCTCCCTCCCCTTCCTCCGGGGCCTGCCCCTACCAGTGTTCCCTTTGTCGAGGGCCGGCAGCGCGCCGCTCCTCACTCCTCCACGTTCCCTCCGACTGAGGCTCCTCTGCACACTCTTCACATGGACGTGTGGGGCCCAGCCCGCGTCCGTGGACAGGGTCACGAGCATTACTTCCTGCTGGTCGTTGACGACTACTCGCGTTACACCACAGTCTTCCCCTTGCGCAGCAAGGGTGAGGTCCCTGAGGTGTTGATCGACTGGATCCGCGGTGCTCGTTGCCAGCTCAGCGAGAGTTTCGGCTCGGACCTTCCTGTTCTGCGTCTGCACTCCGACAGAGGTGGTGAGATTTCCTCCGACCTCCTGAGGGCCTTCTGTCGTGCGGAGGGCATCCGCTAGACGTTCACGCTTCCGGCCTCCCCACAGCAAAATGGGATTGCTGAGCGCCGCATTGGCATGGTCATGGACGTCGCTCGTACAACCATGATCCATGCGGCTGCTCCCCATTTTCTGTGGCCGTTCGCGGTTCAGTACGCTGCGCATCAGATCAACCTTCAGCCTCGTGTCTCCTTGCCGGAGACCACTCCTACTCTGAGGTGGACGGGGAAGGTTGGCGATGCGTCCGCGTTCCGTGTCTGGGGATCTCGAGCTTTTGTCCGCGATACTTCAGCGGACAAGCTGTCCTCCCGTGACGTTCCCTGCGTCTTCCTTGGCTTCCCCCCTGACACACCCTGGTGGCAGTTCTACCACCCCACCTCGCGTCGTGTTCTGTCCTCTCAGGACGTCACGTTTGACGAGTCGGTGTCTTACTACCGTCTCTTTCCCTACCGCGCTGCCTCTCTCCCCCCCCCGCCACTCTTCCTAGCACCAGGTACTCCTCCGGTAGACCCCCTCCCCCCTCAGGGTCCTGCCCCCTCAGGTGTGTCTCAGGTAGACCCTGCCGAGCCGGTCGAGGTAGCTGTCGACTCAGGTGCTGCTAGGGGTGCTGAGCCTACGGGTGCGGGGACTGGGGGTGCGGAGCCTTGGGGTGCTGAGCCTGAGCGTGTGGAGTCTGGGGGTGCTGAGCCTGCGGGTGCGGAGCCTGGGGGTGCTGAGCCTGAGCGTGTGGAGTCTGGGGGTGCTGAGCCTGAGCGTGTGGAGCCTGGGGGTGCTGAGCCTGTTATAGTCACAATAGGCTTGAATGTGCCTAAAACGAAAGATAGAGAGCACAGACGGATTTCTGCACAGCGGCTTCAAACGTTGATAGCGTTCTGCTCACAGCTGCAAATGACTTGATTCAAATTGGATCTGGAGCGTCTTCACGTCGTCTACAATAAGCAATTTAGATTGCACGATTTAATAAAGAATTGACGACACAGCGTCGGTTTGAACGAACGGTACTATGGCAGCCACTATAGTCTTAGAACACAAGATAGGAAGAGTTACGAGTTGGGAATGACTCCCAGCTCCTACAAACCCCAAGAGCCGAGGTACAGTGATGTGGAACAGTGCCACACTGTCCCCAACCACGAAGGGTCTCGAAACTACCCTCCACAAGGGCCTACACCAAGAGAAATGTTACACTACACAAAGTAATGCAACTATTCTCACTATCTTACAGTTTACCCTTTTGGAGAGCTTCGAAATCACTTGATTCTTGAAACCAAGGCTCTGTTTCTTCAAGGTAAATTCTTCCTTGAGTTCTTGGAAGTCTGCTGCGCACACCTGCGACACGCCGAACGTTCCACACACGACAAAATAGAAAACCGCACACGACACGCAAACAACGACGTGACACGCGACTAGCGATAACTCGCTATTGACTCGACACACACATTCAAAATCATGCCTCATCATTCACACACTATTGTAAGCATGAAATATATATTATTTCATGCCCTCGTACCATTCCATGCACACACGCATGCACGCACACGGACAACAAGCCGAATGCAAACCGTAGGGTTGCACCAACAAACTCCCCCTCGGATTGTTGGCCTTAGGATCTTGCTCTCTCAGTTCAGAGCCATCCCAGCCAGCTTGCAACACTTCCAATGCTGCTGCTCCACCAGCCTCTTGGTCATCATGTCAGCTGGCTGCCTTGTCGTCTTCACATAGTGCAACTCAACTTCACCCGCGGCCACCATGCTCCTCGTCCAATGCCATTTCACCCTCATGTGCTTGGTGAGGCCATGCAACACAGGGTCCTTAGCAAGAGCAATGGCACCCTGGCTGTCACAGTAGAGTGGGGTAGGTCCTTGCTGCTCCTCCCCCAATTCAGCCAACAAACGCCGCTGCCACACAATCTCTCGTACGGCACGGAAGAGTGCCATATACTCGGACTCCACCGAGCTCAATGCTTGATCCACCTGCTTCTTGCTCTCCCAAGCAGTTGGGCCTCCACCAACACAGCAAATGAACCCTCCAACACTTGTCATGTCCTCTGGTTCTGATGCAAAAGAAGCATCCGAGAATGCGGTGAGGAACAAACGCCCGGGTTCAACACCATCCGCGCCCTTTTGGCGCCTTTGCGCCGCCGCCGAATATTCCACCCTCATTCCAGCTACTACCTGCTCCTCATTAGGGCATTGAACAACCCTAGCCATTTTTCGGTAGCAAACGCGACGTCCGGTCGGGTGTTTACCGCCGCGTACATGAGGCTGCCCACCAACGAGCGAAAACGACGCCTCTCCTCTTCACCAACGCTCTCCTCCTCTGGTCCCTTCACACACTTGAACCCAGAGGGAAAGGGTGTAGCCACATGGCCTTCACTCTGCCCAAAATTGGCAGCCAATGCCTCCAGGTACTTTCGTTGATGCACCCGCATGCACCGCTTCTCCACATCTCGTTCGATGTGGAGCCCAAGGTAGAAGCTCACGTCACCAAGGGCCTTGCACTTGAACTTGTCTTGAAGCTTCAGCATCACCTCCTTCACAAGGTCAGAGGAGGGTGAGAAAATGAGAATGTCATCCACATAAACCACCATGAAACTCCTCTGCTCCCCCTCGCCAAGCATGAACAATGAGTGATCGGCCGTTGAGGGAGTGAAGCCGATCTCCTCCAAAACTCCTCGCAGCTTCAAGTACCACTGCGTAGGGGCCTGCTTCAGTCCATAAAGGGCCTTCTTCAGCCTCAGAACTCTGCCACTACCATCATCAAACCCCTTTGGCTGCGCCATAAAAATCTCTTCCTCAAGGACGCCGTTGAGGAATGCCGTTGTGACATCCATTTGTTTCACCACCCATCCTTTGATGGCAGCTCCCGCGAGTAGGGTTCTCAGCGTCGTCGGCTTCACCACAGGAGCAAACAACTCCTTATAGTCCACCTTCTCCTTCTGCTGGTACCCCTTGGCCACAAGCCTAGACTTGTAGCGCTCGATCTTGCCGTCGGCGTCGGACTTGATCTTGAAGAGCCACTTGGACGTAATCGCCTTACGCCCCTCTGGTAGGTCCACCAATTCCCACGTGCCGTTCTCCTCAATGCTCTTCAGCTCACTCTCCATTGCCTTCCACTCCTCAGCATCACTACTCTCCAAGGCCTCCTTGAGAGTTGCTGGTTCCCCCGGCATCTCCACCGGAGAGAAGAACGCGAAGGCACACTCCTCGTAGTCACTCTCCTTGTCATCTCCAACTATAAGTGCCGCTCCGGCCAGAGCTGACTTGGCTGGCTTTCCCAATGCAAAATAGGTCAGCCTATTAGGGAATTGGGTTCTCCTCTTGCCCCTTCCTTCCTCCTCAGCTGCAGGGACATGAAGGCCTTGGCGTTGCTGCGGGGTGACTTGGATCCGTGGAGCACTCGTAGTGCGAGAAGGAAGTGTCGGTGCACGCTCGCTCACTTGCTGCACCTCCTCCTCTTCTTCATCTGCATCCTTGGCCTCCTCTCCCCCATTCACAAGGGAAGATTGCCTTGTGGTGGTGCTGCCGCTGCTCAGCTCCAAGGGCAGCTCCACATGCTCCAAACCGGAACTCTTCACCTCCCCAAACCGCATGCCTATCTTCGCCTCATTCTCCGCCTTCCAATCCTTGTACATCAGATTCTCCATGAATTTGCAGTCCCTGCTCACCAAGAATTTCTTAGTAAATGGGTCCCAAAGAAGCCACCCCTTGCTGTTTTGAGCCATGCCCAAGTGCACAGCCCATATCGCCTTGGCACCGAGCTTGTTGTGCCGAAGATGCTTAGGCACGAGCGCCATGCACATGCACCCGAACACCCGAAGCATATCCACCTTTGGCTTCCTTCCAATCCACTCCACATAGGGCACCCATTTGTCTGCTCCCACATGATTCAAAGCTCTGTTCTTGGCCACACACGCACTCCGCACCGCATCAGGCCAGAAATAGTCGGGTAGCCCGGCTTCAATGAGCAACCCACGCGCCGTCTCCGTGATTGTCCGGTTCGCTCGCCCGGCGATGCCGTTCATTGCAGGGGAGTATGGCATGGTAAGGGAGTGCCTTATGCCATTCTTCTTCAGCCACAATGAGAACTCCTTGCTCAGGAACTCTCCCCCTCGATCGGTGCGAATTGCCTTCACTAGCCGGTCTTGTTGCCGCTCCACCATCGGCAACCAATCGGTCTTCACCATTTCAGCCACGTCGCTCTTCTTGGACAGCACGTACACCCAGGTCATGCGAGTGTAGACATCCACTATGGTGAGAAAGTACTCAGCTCCAGCAGCTCCAAGCTTCAGGGGGCCCACCACGTCCATCACCACCTCATCAAGTGGTGCCTTAGCCGTTGCCTCCGAACTAGAGAACGGGTAACGGGTGAACTTGGCTTGCATGCACGTCGGGCACCCAAGTACCTCATCGGGCTCCCCCTTCACACGTATGCCAGCAACCATCTCATTCTTCACTAGCTGCTGCAAGATGGGCAGGGCCACATGCCCCATTCGCCGAAGCAAGGTGAGCCAATCACACTCCCCCGTAGCCGAAGTCGGATTGGAGAATGCCGCACTCGCAATAGTGCCCCACATGCTCTCTCCGTACTCCTCCTCCGCTACTGCCTTGGGGTTCTCCTCACCCTTGTGTTGCTCCTTGGCTGCTGCACCACTCTCCTCATGTTCACCAAGCTTTCTGGTCCCTCCAAGATTGCACTTCTTGGACTCAATCTCCTTAGTGCGACCGTTCGCGCCATCACCGCTACCAACCGCTTCACCCTTGGTGCTGATGCTTGCTGCCACTTGCCTCTCCTTAGGCATGGGAACCACAGGGATCTGCCACATCTCGTTGTAGACATCCCTATCCTCGTGAAGGTCCCAAAGAATTCGCTCGCCAAGCCTCGCGGTATAGGTCTTAGCTCCCTTCGAGCTCGTGTCCATGCCGGCCTTTTGCAACCGCCGCACGGAAATCAGGTTGGCAGCAAGGTTGGGCACCCGAAGCACGTTCTTGAGGCCCAACATCTTCCCATCAGCACCCTTGAACATGGCCTTGCCCATGCCTTTCACCTCTGCTCGCTGCCCCAAAGCCGATGTCACATGCTTCACTGGTGACGGCTCAAGTTCGGTGAGCAAGTCCGCACGAGGTGTCATGCTATAGGTAGCGCCGCTATCGATCACCCAATAGTCCAGGGAGTGTAGGGTGACCTTTCCCACAGCTGCTGGCTCCTCAAAGCTTTCATCATTCTCTGGACCAGCCGGTGCTTGCGTGGACACAAAGAAG
Organism: Closterium sp. Naga37s-1; assembly: GCA_947471745.1. NCBI lineage: Eukaryota > Viridiplantae > Streptophyta > Zygnematophyceae > Desmidiales > Closteriaceae > Closterium > Closterium sp. Naga37s-1. Next base: position 1,740,409 of record CANJKZ010000717.1, on the reverse strand, counting down.
AATTGACCCGGGAAGCGATCGTCCCTCGACTCGCTCTCGTTGCCGGCACTCTTCATACTTGCAGCACCACCTCCGCGACTGCCACGGCCTCCACGGCCTCTTCCTCTCCCTCCTCCTGCTCCTCTACCCTCTTGGCCTTGAGCAGGAGTCCATCCATCAGGGAGTTTGTAGCAATCGCGCCACACGTGTCCGCTCTTGTGGCAAAAATGACACTCGCCGTCGAACCGTCCGCGACCGCGTCCGTTGTTCTTGTTGTCATTGCCGTATCCGCTACTCCCGCGGCCTCCGTTGAAGTTGCTGCCTCCAAACCTTCCTCCTCCTCGTCCTCTGCCCCTTCCACGGCCATATCCACGGCCGATGCTTGCTGCCCCGGCGCCATCCGCACTCGCCAACTCACGGCGACGGAAATCCTCTTGAAGGATCGCTCGCTTCACGTCTTCGAGCGAGAGGCGGGGCAAGTCACGATTGAGGTTAATGATGAGAGAGGACCATGACTCTGGGAGTAAGGCCAGCAACTTGGTCTTCTTTTGGAGCTCACTGTAGTTCAAATCAGCCCCCTCAAGCCGCGTCAACAAGTCGAAGAATTTCTGCACCCCTTCTTCAACCGCTTCGTCTTCTTCAATTCGTAGTGCCGCCATTTGCCGTTCCAACACCACCGCTACCGCCGCTGTTGCAGGAGCATGTACACCCTTGAGAGCAGCCCATGCCTTTGGTCCCTTCTCTGGTTCACGCTAGAATGGCTTGATGTTACGGATCTGGCTGCTCCCCAACGCTTGCCCAAGTAGGAGATAGCCTTGTGCGCTCTTCCGCACCCACAGGCTCTTCTCCGGGTCGTTCTCGGGGCGCTTCTCCGTTCCTTCCATCACCTCCAGCAGGTCATAGTGGTCAAAGATGTTCTCCATCTTGAAGGACCATTCAGCAAAGTTGTCACCGTTGAACTTGTCAAGCCCAAACACCCTAGGCTCATCCCTAGGTGGGCCAAGACTTGGTTGCATGGGCGCCATGGCTGAATCACGGGGTTGGCCTTGAGCTTGAGCTTCTCCACTGCCACCAGCACCTCTGCCACCCCTTTCCTCAGGTCCAGCCATTGTCGAAACTGCTCCAAGGGGCTCTGATACCACTTGTTATAGTCACAATAGGCTTGAATGTGCCTAAAACGAAAGATAGAGAGCACAGACGGATTTCTGCACAGCGGCTTCAAACATTGATAGCGTTCTGCTCACAGCTGCAAATGACTTGGTTCAAATTGGATCTGGAGCGTCTTCACGTCGTCTACAATAAGCAATTTAGATTGCACGATTTAATAAAGAATTGACGACACAGCGTCGGTTTGAACAAACGGTACTATGGCAGCCACTATAGTCTTAGAACACAAGATAGGAAGAGTTACGAGTTGGGAATGACTCCCAGCTCCTACAAACCCCAAGATCCGAGGTACAGTGATGTGGAACAGTGCCACACTGTCCCCAACCACGAAGGGTCTCGAAACTACCCTCCACAAGGGCCTACACCAAGAGAAATGTTACACTACACAAAGTAATGCAACTATTCTCACTATCTTACAGTTTACCCTTTTGGAGAGCTTCGAAATCACTTGATTCTTGAAACCAAGGCTCTGGTTCTTCAAGGTAAATTCTTCCTTGAGTTCTTGGAAGTCTGCTGCGCACACCTGCGACACGCCGAACGTTCCACACACGACAAAATAGAAAACCGCACACGACACGCAAACAACGACGTGACACGCGACTAGCGATAACTCGCTATTGACTCGACACACACATTCAAAATCATGCCTCATCATTCACACACTATCGTAAGCATGAAATATATATTATTTCATGCCCTCATACCATTCCATGCACACACGCATGCACGCACACGGACAACAAGCCGAATGCAAACCGTAGGGTTGCACCAACAGAGCCTGGGGGTACTGCGTCTTGGGGTGCTGAGCCTGCGTGTGCTGAGTCTGGAGGTTCTCCGGGTGTCCCGTTGCGGCGGGAGCCCCTCTCTGCGCAGCGGCTTTGTGAGTGGTACGCTCGACGCTGTCGCTAGTGCTGCTGGTGCCGGAGCTGCTGGAGGTGCTGCTGGTGCTGGAGCTACTGGAGGTGCTGCTGGTGCTGGAGCTGCTGGAGGTGCTGCTGGTGCTGGAGTTGCTGGAGGTGCTACTGGAGCTGGAGCTGCTGGAGCCGCTGGTCCTGGAGGTGCTCACACTGGAGGTACTGGAGCTGCTGGGGCTGGTGGTGCTGCAGGCGTTGGCGCTGCAGGTACTCGTGCTGCTGGTGCTGGAGCTACTAGAGGTGCTGCTGGTGCTGGTGCTGCTGGAGCTGCTGGAGCCGCTGGTCCTGGAGGTGCTCGTACTGGAGGTACTGGAGCTGCGGGAGCTGGTGGTGTTGCAGGCGGTGGAGCTACAGGTACTGGAGCTGGTGGTGCTGCGGGAGCTGTTACTCGAGACCCTGGAGCTGAGGGTACTGGTGCTGTCTCTGCTGTTTCTGGAGGCGCTGCGCGGCCGCGGCCGTACTACGTTCCGCTCCTTCATCAGGTTCTTGGTCCTACTCCTCCTTTACTGAGTCCACCGCCTGTCCAGTCACAAACGCAGTTCCAGCCGGCCTCTCCACTGCCTGGTCCTTCTCCTTACTCTGGACCGACTAGAGGTCTTACGGAGCGTCGTGAGCCTGAGGCGCGTCCTGTGTCGCCTGAGTCTCGTTTTGCGTCACCTGAGTCTCGTTCTGCGTCGCCTGTCCGCACTGTTCGCGCTGGTCGTCGTGTTTTGCGTCCGCGTCCTCCTCCAATCCCTGGCACTCACTCTATGACTCTACGTCCTTCCACTGCTCCATAGCGTGTCCCTCTGCCGTCTCCTCCTGCGTCCTCTCTTCGTGCTGCTAGTCCTACTGTCACGCGCTTTCTGGCCACTGCTGTCACTGACCCCTTGTTAAGGTCCACTGCTGCGTCTGCTCTCGTTACTGAGCTTGTTGACTTTGCTGTAGCCTGTCGCCTAGACTACGCCACTAGTCTTGTTGCTGAGTCTGCGTCTGCGTCTATCTGTCCTCCGTCCGTCGGGGGTGAGTGTGCTCTTGGCACGGACGTTCTTGAGGACAGACAGGAGGAGTTTGAGTGCTTTGCCGCTGCTGTACCTCCTCTTGTGACCATGCTGCTTGCCCCTGAGGGAGACCTGGATGCACCAAAAATCCCGACCCCGCGCTCTTACGCAGAGGCGATAGAGGGTCCCTACTCCTCGCGCCCGGGGCGAACATCGTCAGTGGCATGTGGATCTTCAGGGTGAAGCGGCCGCCGGGTTCTCCGCTTGTCTTCAAGGCGCGTTACGTTGCACGTGGCTTCAGTCAGCGACAGGGAGTTGACTTCTTCCAGACCTTCTCCCCTACCCCGAAGATGACCACTCTTCGGGTACTGCTGCACGTTGCCGCTCAGCGTAACTAGGAGCTCCACTCGCTTGACTTCAGCACAGCCTTCCTACAGGGCAGCCTGCACAAGGAGATCTGGCTGCGCCGCCCACCTGGCTTCACTGGGTCGTTTCCTGCTGGTACCCAGTGGAGCCTCCGGCGGCCAGTCTACGGTCTCCGCCAGGCACCCCGGGAGTGGCACGACACACTGAGGACGGCTCTTGCTACTCTTGGTTTTGCTCCTTCCACTGCTGACCCTTCTCTGTTTCTACGCACTAACACCACTCTGCCGCCGTTCTGCGTTCTCGTATACGTAGACGACTTGGTCTTTGCTACTGCTGACACTGAGGCACTCACCCACGTGAAGTCCGAGCTGCAGAAGAGACACACGTGCACAGACCTGGGTGAGCTTGTCGAGACTAGAACGGGTGAAAAGATTGACTAAGGGAAACGAGATACAAGAGGATATAGCTAACCCTAGGAATATGAAATGGTACACCTAGACTAACAAAAACTAAACATATAAAATATATGTTGACACACCCCCATAGTCTAGGTGACGGCAGTCCTGTGGAAAGCAACACAAATCTCAGGGTGGGTCTCAAGGACACACACATTCTGAGAGCAAGCAAGGGTCACGTGACCGGTCAGCAAGAACAAGCAAGGGTCACAAGACCAATCCACAAGAACAAGACAAATCTCAGGGTGGAGCTCAAAGTCACCACACACTCCGAGAGCAAGCAAGAGGCCACAAGGCCAGTCCACATGCAGGTATATAGCAAATATAATGAGATGCAAGAGTACAAGACAAGCAGGACAAAGCATCTCTACGTAAGCAAGTGAGGACAGGAAGGCACAAGGCCAAGCTGGGTGCAGAAACGCTGGTGGTCACAAGGCGGCAACGCCTTGGTGAAGATATCTGCCGTGTTGGCCTCAGAGACCACGCGTCGTACGAGTGCCTGGCCACGCTGCTGCAACTCACGCAGAAGGAAGTAACGAAGCTGGATGTGCTTCGACTTCCCAACCAGTCGGGGCTCCTCACACAACAGGACAGCAGACCTGTTGTCGGCGAACAAGACTGGGGGAGAGCGAGGCCGCTCACCAAGGTTGGTGAGAAGGAAAGACAGCCAGCGAAGCTCCTGAGCGGCCATGGCCGCAGCGTACACCTCTGCCTCACAGCTGGAACCGGAGACGGACGACGCCCGAGTCGACCGCCACGAAACAGCACCTGTCCCGAGGCTAAAGGACTACCCCTGTGTAGACCGACGCGTCTCCGCGTCGTCGGCCCACGACGAGTCCGAGTAACCTGTGAGTGTAACTGGCTGCTTCCCTCCAAGGACAAGTCCCATGCCTGATGTACTCGCCACATACTTCGCCACCCTCTTAGCAGCGTACCAGTGGGACGGTCGGTGTCTCCCAGGCGCAACAAAGCGCGCAAGGACGCTAAGAGGGTAAGCTAGGTCTGGGCGAGTACATGTCATCAGGTACATGAGACAACCCACCAGCTCAGGATATGGACCACTGGGCTCAAATGACTCGTCCGAAGGTGGAGCCGTGAGCCCATGATCCACACCAAGAGGGGTGAGCTGTACCTTGGAGAACGAGAAGCGAAACCGCGTGAGGATCTGCTCGACCATATGCGACTGCGTCAGCGTAATGGTGCGAGCTGCCCTGTCCCTAGTGATCTGCAGGCCAAGGTAGTGCTGCAGCTCACCAAGGTCAGTGCAAGTGTGTCTCCTCTGCAGTTCCTCCTTCACGGAGGCCAGTGCGTGTCGGTCGGGAGTGGCGAAGACCAGGTCGTCAACGTAAACAAGAACAAAGAACGGGGTCGAGCCACGGCGGACGAACAGTGACGGGTCGGCAGACGACGGAAAGAAGTCAAGCGCTGCAAGGGTCGAGCGAAGTGTGTCGTGCCACTCACGTGGAGCCTGACGCAGGCCGTAGACTAGTCGACGCAGCTGCCACTGGGTCCCAGGTGGGAAAGAGCCAGTGAAGCCAGGCGGGCGACGCAGCCAGATCTGCTCGTGCAGGCTCCCCTGAAGGAACGCGGTGGAAAAGTCTAGAGAGTGCAACTCGTAGTCGCGCTGGGCTGCAATGTGCAGCAACACCCGAAGAGTACTCATTTTCGGGGTGGGAGCGAAGGTCTGGAAGAAGTCCACCCCCGCTCGCTGACTGAAGCCTCTCGCCACATAGCGCGCCTTGAACACTGGTGGTGATCCAGGCGGCCGCTTCACCTTGTAGAGCCATCGGCCACTGACGACGTTCGTCCCAGGTGGTGGGACTGCGTCGACGTAAGTGCCTGTGGACCTATAAGATGCCATCGCTGCCTCCTCAGCTGCTATCCAGTACGAGGCCCAAGGTCCCGAGACCGCCTCAGCGTGAGTGCGAGGGATCGGAATGTCAAGAGCGTCTGGATCCCCCTCAGGGGCAAGCAGCATGGCGCAGAGATGAGGAACAGCGGCCGCAAGGAAACCAAGCTCAAACTGCCTGTCCTCCAGGACCTCCAAGGGAAAGACAGGAGCACCCCCAGAGGACGGAGAACGAGCAGCGCCACTCACCAGGTGAGCGGCGTAGTCAAGGCGGTGGGAAGAGGCAAAGTCAGCGACAGTGGTAACAAGTGCTGAGACAGACGACAAGGGTGCAGTCGGGTGAGTGACCAACGCGGACAAAACACGGGAGACAACAGGACGGGAGGCACGAAGGTAGTCGGACAACGGGTCGTGAAGCACAGTGAGGGACGACTCAGGGGGCTGTGGAAGGACGGGAGGAGGTGGAACACGAGAGCGAAGAACGAGGTGGAACGGACCGTCTGCACGGTAACGGGACCGACGACGCTCAGGGGACACAGCACGACTGAGGGGAGAACGACGAGTCCACTGGGACGAGGAAAGGGACTCAACAGGGGGAACAGGAGGGGACGGTAGGGGACCACGAACAAAGCGTGCAGGTGATGGGTCGGGGAGGTCGCGTAGTCGCAGTCGGTGCTGCTCCGCCTCCTCTGGCGTCTGCTGCGACGGTACCGGCCCCTGCTGCTGCTCCTGTGGCTCCGCCTCTGCCCTCTCCTGCTGCGACTGCAGCTGCACCCGCTGCTGGGACCGGGACTCCTCCTCTACTCTCTCCTGCTGGGTCTGTAACTGCACCTGCTGCTGCGGGTGGGACTCCTGCTCTACCCTCTCCTGGTGCGGCGGTGACTGCTCCTCTACTCGCTCCTGCCGGGTCTGTAACTGCACCTGCTGCTGCGGGTGGGACTCCTGCTCTACCCTCTCCTGGTGCGGCCGTGACTCCTCCTCTACCCTCTCCTGCTGCGGCTGTGACTCCTCCTCTACTCTCTCGTGCTGCTGCTGCTGCTGCTGCTGTGCCCTCTCAAACCGCGCACGCTCCTCCCTCTCCAACTGGAAGAGACGCTGCTCACGGGTCATGAAACGTACAGTGCGCGGTGTAGGCGCCACAGTGCCAGTGCCTCCAGCTCCAGCACCCCCAGAACCAACACCTCCACCGTCGACACCCCCGGAGCCTCCAGTGCCTCCCGCAGTAGCACCCCCGGGCTCCGCAGAAACCAGCCGCAGAGAAGAACGAGGAGGGAACTGCGGGACGGACGGGAAGCCAGGGGGTGACGCGGGGCGAGGCCGCCGGCTCGAGGCTGCCGTGTCCTCCACGGGAGTGACCTCCACACCCACAACCCCTGCACCCCCAGAGCCGACACCACCAGCTCCTGCAGCCCCAGTACCCTCACCCTCCGCAACTGCACCTCCCGCACCCTCAAACACGACACGGACTGGACGCTGCGGGGGGGACGACTGCGGAGTGACGTGCGACACACCTGACGGGGCAGGACGCGAAGGGGGGGGGGCTACCGGGGCGACTGGGGGGGGCTCAAGGGTGAGGAACAGCGGGGGGGAAAAGGCCTCAGTACCTCGGTGGGGGCGACTCGTGTAGTAACAGACAGACTCGTCGAACGTGACGTCCTGAGAAGAGAAGAACTGGTAGGTGGCCGGGTCGTAGAACAACCAGCCGGAGGCGTCCAAAGGGAAACCAAGAAAGACGCAGGCACGGGTGCGCGGAGACAACTTGTTCGCGCCAGGGGCGCGAACGTGAGCCAGAGAGCCCCAGACACGGAAGTCAGCTGCTACGCCCGGAGAACCTGTCCAAAGGGAGACCGGCGTCACCCGTGGCCGTGCGTCACTAGGCCACAGGTTCAGCTGGTGCGCGGCGTAGCGGACTGCCTGGGGCCACAAGAACTGGGGGGCACCGGCATGGCACATGGAGGTCCGAGCAACCTCCATGACCAGGCCGATGCGACGCTCGGCTACCCCGTTCTGCTGCGGCGAGGCTGGTAACGTGTAAGACTGGATGATCCCCCGACCCTGAAAGAACGTCTCCAGTCGAGTGGAAGAGAACTCACCACCACAATCCGAGTGTAGACGGAGCCCACACAGGCCCTGGGCGCCACCCCTCGCTAGTAGCCACGGCTCGAGGACGGTAGGCACGTCGGCCTTCCGTCGCAAAGGGAAAACCGTGGTGTAGCGGGAGTAGTCGTCCACCACAATCAGGAAGTAGCGCTCCTGACGTGGGCCAAGGACCGGAGAGGGGCCCCAGACGTCCAAGTGCAGGGTCTGGAAGGGAGACGTGGTGGGGGGGAACGAGGAGGAGTGAGGGGCAGCGCGCTGCCGACCCTCGACGCAAGGAGTGCACGGCGGCGCTGGAGAGCGGGGAAGCGGGGCAAGCGACGCTGGGAGACCTGAGACCAGACGGTGACGTGCCATCCTACTGAGATGTGGGAACGACGGGTGACCTAGACGGTGGTGCCAGAGGACCGACGGGTGGGTGAGGGACCGACAGTCACACGACACAGCGGCTACCTGACCTGACCTGACCAGACCTGACCCAGTGTGGTGGGACCCGGTGTGTAGTGAGTACAGACCAGAGCCCGGCTCCCTGCGAAAGGTGGCCAGAGGGGCCCCAGTGGTACCGACTGTGCAGGAGGCAACTGACTCCTCTAAGGGAAAAGTGGTGACTACTCCGAGGTCGTGGAGGTGGCTGACACCCACCAGGTTCCTAGAGAACGAGGGGGTGTAGTAACCTGTAAGGACCCCAGAGGGAGCAGCCGGACACGGGAGAGTGGTGGTGCTGCGAGCAACCACAGGTCCCACAGAGGGGTCGGCCAAGGCAACAGTGACGGGGGTGCGTAGTGGTGTGAGGTCGGCGTGGTCACGAAAGAAACAGCTGGACGCCCCAGAGTCGAGTGTGAACGACAGGGACGCAGTCTTGGTGGTCGAACCTGGACAAGCTACGCTAGCAGGGAAAGCACTAGCAACCTCTACAGCACCTAAGCTAGAGAAACAGGAATAGTACACAAAATCATCAACAATAGAGTCATCGGCATACATCACAGACATAGAACGCACAGCCTCATCTAACTGAGGTGCAGTCATGCTATACAACTGCGGGCCAACAGAACGAGCCAGTGAGGCCCAATCGGGGACAGTGCGGGTGGGGCCAAACTGCGCACGGTAGCGGTCAGTGAGCTGTGCAAAGCACTGACCCGGGGGGTGGAAGCGGCCACAAGGGTAGCCTCCACGCGGCCCAGTCAGCACCCTATACTGGCAGGGGGGGTGCTGGGCTGGACCACGCGACGTCCAGCTGGGCGGGCCGCTGCTGCTGACAGAGCTCCCGGGTCCAGGGGACCTCCACTGCTGCTGCGGCGTCTGCTGGCGCTGGCCCTGGAACTGCTGCTGCCGCTGCTGCTGTGGCTGCGGCTGCTGCGGCTGCTGCTGGTGAGGCTGCTGCTGCTGGGGGGGGGCCACTACCTCCACCTCCACTGCCTCCTCCTCCGCCTCCTCCACCACTCCCACCCCCTCCACCTCCTCCACCACCACCCCCTACGCCACCTCCACCACCGCCCCCTCCGCCACCCCCACCACCGCCCCCTCCGCCACCCCCACCACTGCCACCACCTCCTCCCTTCTTACCCCCCTTCTTGCCCCCTTTGTTGCCAAGGGCAACGGCTGCCACCTCTGGTACAGTGGCAACAGACGCCGAATCGACAGGGGAAGCTAGGAAGGACGGAGCACATCCCTCAAAGATGGGGGGGAGGGCAGTACCGGAGGCAGCAGCAAGGGAACGGGCAAGGTCCTCAACAGCAGTGAGCCTCTTCTCAAAGAGGTCAATGGTGAGGGACATGGGGTTAACAGTGAGAAAGTGGTCACGGGCTGTAGCAAAACGGTCAGGGAGGCGGGTGGACAGCAGGTACAGTGTCATCCACATCGGGGGGGGGTTGGCGGCAAGTAGGGCATCATCAGGGGCAGCAGAACGGAGCTGGGCATCAAGCGAGCGCAAGTGCAGCACAAGGTCAGGGACGCGGTGAAACGAGGGCAGGTCAGGAAATAGGAAGGGCAGTACAAGCCGACCGAGGGAAGCAGTGGTTGGGGTGGAATAACGTTTGACGACAGCATCAAACAGACCCTTGGCCGTCACCTCCTGCTCGAAGTGCTGCTGCTCTGTCAGGGGCAGGAGATCGGTGATGGCGAGCACTGTGGCGTCGTCCCGCGCCGCCCACCGACTGGCCGCCAGCTGCAGCTTCTCAAAGCGAGCTTCCTCTTCGTCCGACGGGGAGGAACCTAAGGGGTCGGGTTCCTTCGGGGCTACGAGTTTGCCCGTGGCATGGTCCAGAAGGCGAACGTCGTTCTCGATCCTACTCCCTAGGAAAAGCTTGAGTTTGCGGAGCCATCCTGGGAAGTCTACCGGCCTACCCTCAGGATCAAACGTGAGAATACGAGAAGTGGCCATGGGAGGAGGCCCTGGCGCGAGGGCAATGAACGGGCACGCTCGGGTGGGGTCTAGTACGTTTGAGAGCGGTACCAGGTGGTTCAGTGAGGTGGATAGCGGCTGGTTACTGGTGTGGTGACGGGAACGGGTGGGGCAGCAGCTCTGGCTGGTACAGGTGGGGCAGTGGGTGCAGTTCTGTGCGGTGCTGCGTGGTTCTGTGCAGTTCTGCCCTGTTCAGTGCGGTGCTGCACGGTTCTGTGCGAGGGAGAGTACCGGGTGGGGTAGCAGCTCTGGCTAGTGTGGGTGGGTCAGCAGGTAAGGTTCTGGGCGGCGCCGCACGATTCTGTGCTGTTCTGCGCAGTTCTGTGCGGTTCTGCCCGGTTCTGCGCGGTTCTGCACGGTTCAGTGCGGTTCTGCCCGGTTCTGCGCGGTTCCGCACGGTTCTGTGCGTTTCTACGCGGTGCTGTACGGTCCTGGGCGGGTGAGAGTAACTGATGGGGCGGCTGGGACGGGTGGTACAGCGGGCACCAGGTGGGTCAGCGGGGACGGGTGAGACGGTACCGCAGCTGGCGGGCTGTGCGTGCGTGCGGCTATTGCTGCGCGTGCGTGCAGCTATGGCCGCGCGTGCATGCTGCTAATGCCGCGCGTGCGTGCTCCTAATGCCGCGCGTGCGTACGGCTAATGCTGCACGTGCGTGCGGCTAATGCTGCGCGTGCGCGCGGTCGCATGTGCGGCTACGACTGCACGTGCGCATGGGCCTGCTGCGCGCTAGCGGGCTGGCGAGCTACGCACGGGGCAGAAAACGGGTGAGGCGCGGGTGAAAAAAAAAAACGGGTGACGCTCTGGGCTAAACGGATGACGCGCTCAGGGCACTACGGGTGACGCGCGAGCTAAGGGGGGGTAGCAGGGCGCTTCGGGTATTAAGTGGCTACGTTCCTAGGTCGGGGCACGGGGCGGTGGGCCCATAGGGTCGACTAGCTCTATACCATGTCGAGACTAGAACGGGTGAAAAGATTGACTAAGGGAAACGAGATACAAGAGGATATAGCTAACCCTAGGAATATGAAATGGTACACCTAGACTAACAAAAACTAAACATATAAAATATATGTTGACAGAGCTGACAAGCTATCTTGGCTTGCGGATCACCCGGGACAAAGCACAGTGCACCATTACCTTGACTCAGTCACATATGGTGCAGCAGGTCCTTCAGCGCTTCGGCTTCACGTACTCCTCGCCACAGTCCACTCCTCTGCCTACCGGTCACTCGCTCTCAGCTCCACCTTCGGACGAGTCCGTAGAGCCGAGTGGCCCATATCTAGAGCTTGTGGGCTGCCTCATGTACCTGATGACTTGCACACAACCTGACCTCGCATACCCTCTCAGCCTTCTGGGTTGACGACTTGGCTACGCAGCGGTCGTCACAGGGTTACACCTCCAGTCTTGGCTCCGGTTCTGTCTCTTGGCGGTCTACCCGCTCTTCTTTTGTTCTCAGCTCCAGTTGTGAGGCTGAGATCTATGCTGGGGCCATGGCTGCACAGGAGCTACGCTGGCTCACCTACCTGCTGACCGACTTGGGAGAGGCGGCTCGTTCTCCTCCAGTTTTGTACGTCGACAACAAGGCCATGCTTGCCTTGTGTTAGGAGCACAGACTGGAGCACAGAACGAAGCACATTGCTGGCTGGGGGTTTCAAGAAGAGTGAGTGTGATCACAGCTTGTTCCTGCTGCAAGAGAAGGAGCAGTTTCTCATGCTCCTGGTGTATGTGGACGACATCCTGCTCTTCTCTAAGTCGTCTGCAATGATTGAGCGTGTGGAGGAGATGCTGGAGATGCAGTTTAAGTGCTCCAAGATGGGAGATGTGAAGTACTATTTGGGCATGCATGTGGAGAGGGACCTTCACAAGGGAGTGTTGAGGTTGCACCAGAGAAAGTATTGTGAGGGGCTGGCTGAGAAGTATGGGCTGCAAGATGGAGGAAAACCAGCCACCCCACTACCCTCGGGTTTCACTGTGGAGCCTTGTGCTGATGAGGAGGTGGTGGGTGAGAGTGACAGGAAGCTGTTTCATTCCATGGTGGGGGCACTCACCTATGCGGCTAACCACACGCGGCCTGACATTGCCTTTGCTACTTCCAGGCTTGCTAGTGTGGTCTCACGCCCCTGTCATGAGCAGCTAGAAGCGGCCAAGAGGTTGGTCCGCTATGTGAGTGCTACAGCATCTGTGGGTTTGGAGTACAGTGCTGTGCGACAGAGGCTGCAGAGGGGTGCAGCTGATTTGAGCAAGGGGGAGATGCTCTTGACTTGCTATACCGACGCTAGCTTCAACTCTGTAAAGGCGGATGGCACCAGCATTGGAGGCTATGTGTGCCTGTTTGGAGGTGGTGCAGTGAGCTGGCGCAGCAAGAAGCAGAACGAGGTGGGGCTGTCCTCGTGTGAGACAGAGTACATGGCCCTGCATCATGGGGCAAAGGAGGTGGTGTGGCTGAGGCGTTTGTTGGAGGAGATCGGAGTGTACCAGAAGGAGCCAACTGTGATTTTCTGTGACAACGAGTCGGCTGTGAAGCTTGCTAAGAACGCTTGCCTTCATGGGCTGACGAAGCACATCAGGCCTAAGTGGCATTGGGTGAGGAGGCTCCTGGACAAGGAGGTGCGGCTGGAGATTGTGAAGACCCATCAGCAGGCGGCTGACATTCTCACCAAGCGCCTGGCTGAATCTGAGCATTGGAAGGGCATGAAGCTTGCTGGGATGAGTGTGCATTGAGGGTGCATGCTTGAGCTATGACATGTGGGATGATGGTTGGCAGCCAGAGGGGGAGTTTGTTGTGTGATGCAATCATATGCATTCACGTCTGTCTGCCTCCCATCATGTGTTCGTGCGTTGCATGCGTGGTGTGAGCGTATGCAAGAATTTGTGTTTTGTGCGGTTTGGTATTTTCTGAGTGTGTGTGAATGTTATTTGGCTTGAGCAGATATCTGAAGTGACTCCTCTGCTCAAGAGCTTTCCGACGAACCAAGTATCGCTTCAATCGGTGCACGAACAAGAAAGTTACGAACGTTGGAAGTTCGTATGCTTTTGATATTTGGTTGTGGTGACTATGGGAAGTAGTGGTGTTGACTCCATAAGGAGTATAGACTTTTGGGGGTTGGGAAATTCGTCAACATCACTGTAGATGCTGCCAAGTGGTTGGGAGGTGCCAAACCAGGTTGGCAAGTGTGGCCAAGTTGGGCAAGGTGGATGGCATGGGTTGGAAAGTGACAAAAGTAAAAGTGGGGTTCCTATAGGGAAGAGATTTGGTGTGCTTATGGGGTTTCCTTGGTTGGGGATCCCTTGGGACCTTCCCTCTCGTCCTTCTCATCCCCTCCTACCTGGTTCCATTGCTACTCTAACTTTCTTGTGTGAACTTGTGAGATCATTGTTATTGAGTTACGTTTTCTATGGCAGCATACCCCCTAGTGCGCCGAAGTTCATAACTCGAGTTATACTCCATATTTTGATACTATTCAAATTGGGAAAGATAGCCACGGTCAAGGGCTACAACATACTTGAGTTTGAGAGAATTCTAATCGTGCGTTTATCGTCGACGACGTTTCTTATGACGACGACTTTTCTGTCCTGAATTATAGTTGACGATTTTAAGATATTTCGGCCCTTAATCTTCATAGACTCCGTCCTTAGTCTCTAACAAGTAGTATCAGAGCTGATTAAGGACTTTGTGAAGATTCTACTGAGGTGTGAAGACCCTCCTAGACCCACCATGGCCTGTGGGCGTGCCTAAGTGGAGTTCTGGAGGTTGCATGTGACTTCCGCTAAGGGGAAACTCTGCCGAAATTTCGTTGGCGCCGACACTTGTGGAAATTGAGTGGGACTTCGGTGTGGACAGCAAGGGGGGAGCTAGAACCTGTGCTTGGGAGCAGAGGAAATGAGTCAAGGGAGTGGAGATGCAGCTGAGAAGAGGAATGAGCCGCCACCATCCAAGATCGAGGCATTGGATGGCTCCAACTATGAGGAATGGAGCGGGCGGATGCGGAGTGCATTTAAGCGCTACAAGCTGCTGAAACTTGCGATGGGAGAAGAGAAGATGCCGGAGGAAGGCGACGCCCGCGATCGGTGGATTGAGAAAAGCGCGGTGTTGTACGACCTAATCCTTCAATCGGTCAACAACGACATGTTCCAACACATCAAGGATTTGGTGGAGTTGGATGATTTCGGACCAAAGGCGTGGAAGCTACTGCGCGACGTGATTCAGCCCAACACGCTGCCGATGGTGATTGTGTTGGAGAAGGAGCTGGCTGCCCTCTCCATGCGACCGGGCGATGATGTGAAGCCGGTCCTTGACAAGATCAAGGACACCTATGCAAGGATGGCAGCGGCGGGCAGCAATGTGTCGCAGATGCAGCAGTGCACCAAGATTATCTCGGTGCTCGACAACTCATGGGACAACCTCATCCCCACCCTCAACACTCAGCAGGACCAGTGGACACCTGAGTGGCTACAGCAGCAGATTCTGCAGGAGGACTTTCGCAGGCGCCACACGGGTGGTGGTGCTGCCAACAAAACTGCTGAGGGGTATGGAGCTGCAGGATGCAGCAGAGGAAGAGGGGGAGGGAGAGGCCGAGGCCGTGGGAGAGGCTTTGGCAGAGGGAGAGGCCGAGGTGACTACAATGAGGGGCATGGGAGCTCTGGTGGCAGGGGGGAGCACTCGAATGGAGGGTGCCTGCTGGTACTGCAAGAAGGCTGGACACCCATGGTTCAAGTGTTTCAGCCGGCCTGAGGGATGGGCGCCTCCGGGCATGAAGCCGCCAAGTGGTGAACGTGCACGAGGTGGCGCTGTACAAGGTTCAGGTGCACAAGGAAAAGCCAATCCTGGGATGTTCCTCATGGTTGAGGATGTGAAAGGGAGTGAGAGTGATGTGGGCTCAGTTGGGAAGGTTGTGATGTACCCCCTCACTCACTGGGTGATAGATTCAGGTTGCACAAGTCACATGACCCCACGGGCAGATTTGCTTGACGAGGTAAAGCCCCCCGGAAAGATTAAGTTTGTGGCTGCCGCTTCAGGTGCTTTGCTCCCTGTGATTGGTGTTGGGAATGCCAAGGTAATGGGAGCCAATGGGGGGCTTGTGGGGCTTGGGAATGTGCTGTTGGTTGAAGGCTTGTCCGCTAACCTTCTTTCTGTGCGCCGGCTGCAGAAGAGCAAGGCTGAAGTGACCTTCGGCCCAACCAGCTGCCGTGCAATGCTTGGGAAGTTGCTGCTGTGGGATTTGGAGGAGAAGAGCAGCTGCATCAAGGACCTATGGCAGCTGCCCATCATCCCTTGGAATGGGAAACCACCAGCAACGGCAGCGGCTGCAGCAACGGCTAATACAACTACGGGAGGAGAGGAGACTGCACCAACCGATGGGGCCCTAGATGCAGTCAAGAAGGTCCAGCAGTCACAGCAGCCACATGGTGAGGTGCTTGCTGGTGTGGATGCAACCGCTGCATGGGCAAAGGCTTCATCTGGGAATGGTGATGCTGATTGGGAGACGTGGTACGAGAGGTTGTGTCACATCAACATTCCTATGCTGCAGAAGTTAGTGAAGGATGGGAGCTGTCAGAATATGTTGTTTGTGTAGCCTGCAGTGGGGTACTCAATAGTGAGTACAGCCCCTTAGGGTTTGCTATTTGTATCCTGCTGCTTGCTAGTTCAATCAACTCCTTCTCAATTCTGTTCCTGCACACAATCCTAGCTCGTACTTGGCGCCTCCTTTCGTAGTCCTACTGTGGCCTAGGCTACTAAGCCTAGGCCGTACTCCTACTATATCTGACATGGTATCAGAGGGCGGCATGTCTGCCGCCTTCCTGTGTATGGGCCCACCACCCGCTTCCGCTGCCGTACTGTCCGCCGCGCGCCCCGTGGTGCGCGGCGCCGAAATTAGGGTTTCTGCCCGCCGCGCGCTCGGGACGCGTGGCGGCTTACCCCTCCGTGGCGCCCGTCGTGGCGCCCGTCGTTTCTACTGCTACCGGGGGCCCGCGCGGCCTCACCTCCCGTCGCCCGTCGTGGCGACCACGGGGGGCTCGCGCGCGGTCCCCTCCCGTCGTCCGTCGTGGCGACCACGGGGGCCCGCGCGGCCTCCCCTCCCGTCGTCCGTCGTGGCGACCACGGGGGCCCGCGCGGCCTCCCCTCCCGTCGTCCGTCGTGGCGACCACGGGGGCCCGCGCGGCCTCCCCTCCCGTCGTCCGTCGTGGCGACCAAGGGGGCCCGCGCGCGGTCCCCTCTCGTCGCCCGTCGTGGCGACCACGGGGGCCGCGCGGCCTCCCCTTCCCGTCGCCCGTCGTGGCGCTCCGGGGGGGCCCGCGCGGCGCCCTTTTCGTCGCCCGTCGTGGCGACCACGGGGGCCGCGCGGCCTCCCCTTCCCGTCGCCCGTCGTGGCGCTCCGGGGGGGCCCGCGCGGCGCCCTTCCCGTCGCCCGTCGCGGCGGCTCTGGGGGCCCGCGCGGCGCCCTTCCCGTCGCCCGTCGCGGCGGCCCTGGGGGGGGCGCGCGGCTCCCTTTCTCGTCGGCCGTCGGGGCGCCCTGGGGGCCGCGTTCTTCCCCCCCCGTCCTCCTACCTTCACCTGCAGCGGCCGCCCCTGGAGCCGCCCCTGGAGCAGCCCGCACCTGCAGCAGCCGCCCCTGGAGCAGCCCGTGCCTGCAGCAGCCGCCCCTGGAGCAGCCCGCACCTGCAGCAGCCGCCCCTGGAGCAGCCCGCACCTGCAGCAGCCCGCGGCCCGTCCCTGCAGCCCCCCCCCCCCCCCCCCCCCCCCCCCGCGTGCTGCCCATTGCTCCCAATCCGCCGTACGTTCCGCGGTGGTGGGGGTGTGGGGTGGCGAGCATGGGGGTGACCGGTGTGGGTAACCTGAAGCTCCTCCTCCTCCTCCGTCTCCCACTGCTGCAGCTGCCGCTGAGGGGGGTGGGTGTGTGGGAGCCGAGGGTTTAGGGTTTAAGGGGGGTGCCGTGGGAGTGGAGCTAGGGTTTCAGCAGGGGGTGTGTGAGAGGGGTGTGGGACGGTCGGGGGAGGTTGAGTGGAGGCTGCTGTCTTGTCGTCCGCAGCACCTGTAGTTCGGGGCGCACTGTCCTGGTAGCTCAGAGAGCCTGCTGCACCTGTTGCCCGTGGGTCCGTTGCTCCTGCCGCTCGTCGCAGCCGCAGAGCCTGTTACTCCTGTATTCCGGGACGCACTGTCTCGGTAGCCACTGAGAGCCTGCTGCACCAGTCGCCCGTGGGTCCGTTGCTTCTGCCGCTCGTCGTAGCCGCAGAGCCAGTTACTCCAGTATTCCGGGGCGCTCTGTCTCGGTAGCCACTGTGTCAGCCGCCACTGTGTCAGCCGCTTCTGTTGCCCGTGTGTCTGCAGCTTCAGTCGTCGCCTCCCATCTTCTCTCCTTTCATAGTCCCTCCTCCTCCTCACTTGCCCTCTGTGATAGCCTCTAGCTTTGCTGATAATTATGAACTATTGCTATGACTGCTCATTGTGCTGATTACACCCCACTTTGGCTATGGGGGTGTGTCAGAATATGTTGTTTGTGTAGCCTGCAGTGGGGTACTCAATAGTGAGTACAGCCCCTTAGGGTTTGCTATTTGTATCCTGCTGCTTGCTAGTTCAATCAACTCCTTCTCAATTCTGTTCCTGCACACAATCCTAGCTCGTACTTGGCGCCTCCTTTCGTAGTCCTACTGTGGCCTAGGCTACTAAGCCTAGGCCGTACTCCTACTATATCTGACAGGAGCTTGAAGGGGTTGGAGGTGAAGGGGGTAGCAAAGGAGATTGGGAGCTGCCCTACATGCCTTGAGACCAAGTTCACAAAGTTTCCGTTCAGCAGCGGCACGGGACCAGCTAAGGCCCCGCTCGCACTTGTGCACATGGATGTGGTGGGCCCTACGAGGGCCCCTTCTCTCTCGGGCAGCCGCTACTTCTTAACCATTGTGGACGACCACACGCGTGCCGTGTGGGTGTACCCTCTCAATACTAAGGGGGAAGTGGCAGCGGCTGTTCTTAAGGAGTCGATGCCGAGAGCTCAAAGGGAGAGCGGACACAAGGTGAAGGTGATCCGCACTGACAACGGGGGAGAATTCATTAGCGCTGATTTTGAGGCGATGCTGAAGAAGAAGGGGATCCAGCATCAGCTCACGGTGCCCTACAACCCTCAGCAGAACGGCGTGGCTGAGCGCTTCAACCGGACCCTGCAGGAAGGTGCTCGCACTCTCCTTGGGCGTGCAGGGCTGCCGGATCCGTTTTGGGTGACTGCACTGCGGCAGGTCGCCCTTGTGAAGAACAGGGTGTTGGCGACTGTGGGGGACAAGCAGTGGGTCCCCTACACCAAGTGGTATGGGAGTGCACCAGCAGTCAACATGCTGAGAGCCTACGGATGCATGGTGGTGTTTCATGTGCCTAAGGAGAAGAGGGGAAAGTTGGAGGCTAGTGGGAAATGGGGAGTACACTTTGGGCTTGCTAAGGATCATAAGGGCTGGTTGATATGGGACTTGACCAGCCAGCAGCTAACTGTGTCAAGGGATGTGAAGTTCCTTGAGTCCTTGTACTACAAGGAGTGGAAGCAGCAGCAGCAGAAGCTTCCTACTACACCGCTGATTATTGAGGCCGATGAGGTGCAGCGGCCTTCGAGGCAAGTTCAGGTCACTGTCTCAGATGAGGAGATCTCTGGGGTGACTGAGGATGGGGGAGAACCTGAGGTGGAGGAGCAGCAGCAGCAGCAGCAGCAGCAGCAGCAGCAAGATGCTCCACCACGTACCCAACGTCCGCCAGACCGTCCTAGGAGGGATGTGCGCCCTCCTAACAGGCTGACCTATCCTAGTTTTGGAAAGCCAAAGGTGGTACGGGCTGGGAGTGTGGCTGAGCAGTGTGATGAGGAAGAGATAGCCCACTGCTACTGGGCAGCCGTCCCTGAGCCCAAGACGCTAGCTGAGGCCTTGAGTGGGCCCGATGCTGAGAAGTGGAAGCAGAGTGTGAAGGAGGAGTATGAATCTCTGCTGGAGAATGAGACATGGGAGCTATGTGAGCTACCTCCTGGGAAGAAGGCCATTTCTTCCAAGCTGATCTTCAGGCACAAGTACGGACCTGATGGGGAGCTGACCCGCTACAAGTCAAGGCTTGTGGCAAAGGGGTTTCAGCAGACAAAGGGGAAGGACTTTGATGAGATCTTTGCTCCTGTGGGGAAAGGGACTACACTAAGGGTGATGTTGGGAATGGCTGCAAACCGTGGATGGAGGATCAAGCAGATGGACATCACAACTGCTTTCCTCAATGGGATCATCCTAGAGGAGCTGTACATGCTGCAGCCTGAGGGGTTGGATGATGGGAGCGGCAGGGTGTGCAGGCTCAAGAAGGCCATCTATGGCCTGAAGCAGGCTCCTCGCGCATGGTACCACAAGTTGGAGGAGACACTGCTGGCTGGGGGTTTCAAGAAGAGTGAGTGTGATCACAGCTTGTTCCTGCTGCAAGAGAAGGAGCAGTTTCTCATGCTCCTGGTGTATGTGGACGACATCCTGCTCTTCTCTAAGTCGTCTGCAATGATTGAGCGTGTGGAGGAGATGCTGGAGATGCAGTTTAAGTGCTCCAAGATGGGAGATGTGAAGTACTATTTGGGCATGCATGTGGAGAGGGACCTTCACAAGGGAGTGTTGAGGTTGCACCAGAAAAAGTATTGTGAGGGGCTGGCTGAGAAGTATGGGCTGCAAGATGGAGGAAAACCAGCCACCCCACTACCTTCGGGTTTCACTGTGGAGCCTTGTGCTGATGAGGAGGTGGTGGGTGAGAGTGACAGGAAGCTGTTTCATTCCATGGTGGGGGCACTCAACTATGCGGCTAACCACACGCGGCCTGACATTGCCTTTGCTACTTCCAGGCTTGCTAGTGTGGTCTCACGCCCCTGTCATGAGCAGCTAGAAGCGGCCAAGAGGTTGGTCCGCTATGTGAGTGCTACAGCATCTGTGGGTTTGGAGTACAGTGCTGTGCGACAGAGGCTGCAGAGGGGTGCAGCTGATTTGAGCAAGGGGGAGATGCTCTTGACTTGCTACACCGACGCTAGCTTCAACTCTGTAAAGGCGGATGGCACCAGCATTGGAGGCTATGTGTGCCTGTTTGGAGGTGGTGCAGTGAGCTGGCGCAGCAAGAAGCAGAACGAGGTGGGGCTGTCCTCGTGTGAGACAGAGTACATGGCCCTGCATCATGGGACAAAGGAGGTGGTGTGGCTGAGGCGTTTGTTGGAGGAGATCGGAGTGTACCAGAAGGAGCCAACTGTGATTTTCTGTGACAACGAGTCGGCTGTGAAGCTTGCTAAGAACGCTTGCCTTCATGGGCTGACGAAGCACATCAGGCCTAAGTGGCATTGGGTGAGGAGGCTCCTGGACAAGGAGGTGCGGCTGGAGATTGTGAAGACCCATCAGCAGGCGGCTGACATTCTCACCAAGCGCCTGGCTGAATCTGAGCATTGGAAGGGCATGAAGCTTGCTGGGATGAGTGTGCATTGAGGGTGCATGCTTGAGCTATGACATGTGGGATGATGGTTGGCAGCCAGAGGGGGAGTTTGTTGTGTGATGCAATCATATGCATTCACGTCTGTCTGCCTCCCATCATGTGTTCGTGCGTTGCATGCGTGGTGTGAGCGTATGCAAGAATTTGTGTTTTGTGCGGTTTGGTATTTTCTGAGTGTGTGTGAATGTTATTTGGCTTGAGCAGATATCTGAAGTGACTCCTCTGCTCAAGAGCTTTCCGACGAACCAAGTATCGCTTCAATCGGTGCACGAACAAGAAAGTTACGAACGTTGGAAGTTCGTATGCTTTTGATATTTGGTTGTGGTGACTATGGGAAGTAGTGGTGTTGACTCCATAAGGAGTATAGACTTTTGGGGGTTGGGAAATTCGTCAACATCACTGTAGATGCTGCCAAGTGGTTGGGAGGTGCCAAACCAGGTTGGCAAGTGTGGCCAAGTTGGGCAAGGTGGATGGCATGGGTTGGAAAGTGACAAAAGTAAAACTGGGGTTCCTATAGGGAAGGGATTTGGTGTGCTTATGGGGTTTCCTTGGTTGGGGATCCCTTGGGACCTTCCCTCTCGTCCTCCTTATCCCCTCCTACCTGGTTCCATTGCTACTCTAACTTTCTTGTGTGAACTTGTGAGATCATTGTTATTGAGTTACGTTTTCTATGGCAGCATACCCCCTAGTGCGCCGAAGTTCATAACTCGAGTTATACTCCATATTTTGATACTATTCAAATTGGGAAAGATAGCCACGGTCAAGGGCTACAACATACTCGAGTTTGAGAGAATTCTAATCGTGCGTTTATCGTCGACGATGTTTCTTGTGACGACGACTTTTCTGTCCTGAATTATAGTTGACGATTTTAAGATATTTCGGCCCTTAATCTTCATAGACTCCGTCCTTAGTCTCTAACAACCTGCCCTATGCACGAACCGTACGTGCCCTGCTCGCGCCATCTGCACGCACGCACGTGCCCCGCCCGCGCCGCTCGCACGCGCGCTGCCCGAGCCCTACGCGCGCTCAACCCGCACGCTTCCTGCTCTGCCCGCGCACTGCCTGCACGGCCCGCGCTCTGCCCTGCGCCCGGCCTGCGCCCTGCCCGCGCGCACCCCACGCGCACCCTGCGCGCACCCACGTGCACCCTGCCTGCGCCCTGCTCGTCCGCGCTGCTGAGCGCTGCTGCTCCTGTCACTTACGTGGCTGCTACTGCTGCATGCGCTGCTGCTGCTCCACGCGCTACTGCAGCTGCGCTCTGCCCTGCCGAGCCCCTACCCGCCAGCGCTGCTGGTGCTGCGCAAATGCTGCCAAACGCGCTGCTGCCGCCTCAGCTGCTGCTGCCGCCTGCGCTGCTGCTGCCACCTGTGCTGCTGCTGCTGCCGCCTGAGCTGCTGCTGCCGGCTGCGCTGCTGCTGCCACCTGTGCTGCTGCTGCTGCTAAGCTGCTGCTGCTGGCTGCGCTGCTGCTACTGCTGCTAGACTGCTGCTGCAGCCTGAGCCGCGCTGCCCTGCCCTGCAGCCCGCGCGCTGCGCTGCCCTGCCCTTAGGCCCACGCGCCGCCCTGCTGGTGGTGCTGCTGCTACTGCTACTGCTCAGCTGCTGCTGCTGCTGCTGCTAGGCTGTTGCTGCTACCTGTGCTGCTGTTGCTGAGTTACTGCTGCCGCCGCGCGCTGCTGCTGCCGGCTGCGCTGCTGCTACTGCTCAGCTGCTGATGCTGCTAGACTGCTGCTGCAGCCTGAGCCACGCTGCCCTGCCCTGCAGCCCACGTGCTGCGCTGCCCTGCACTTAGGCCCGCGCGCCGCCCAGCCCTGCCGAGCCGCGCCACCCAACCCGAGCCGCCCTGCTGCTGCTGTTCAGCTGCTGTTGCCACCTGTGCGGGTGTTACTGAGCTACTGTTGCTGCCGGCGCTACTGCTGCCCTGCCGAGCTGCCCTTGCTGCACCTTCTGGAGCTACTACTGCTACTGCTACCACTATTGCAGTTACTGCGCTCGTCCATGCCCTGCTGCCCACGCACCCTACTGGCCTCCACAGCCACTCCAACAGTCGCTACTGCTGTTACAGCCACAGCAACCACTGCTACTTCTACAGCTGCAGCTACAGCAATCGCTACTACCGCCCTTGCGCCGCTGCTACTGCCTGCCACTGCCTATCATGGCCACTATCACGGTCGTAGCAACGTCTAGGGGTGGACACCAACAGCCACTGCCTCACCCGGACACTCTATCACCGCGGCAGCTTTGCGAGTGGGTTATTCTGCGAGGCCGTCCTGGTGGTGGTGGTTATCGTGCTGGAGGTGCTGGAGGTGCTGGAAAGTAGCAGCAGCCCGCGCACCCGGACACTCTCTTGCCACAGCAGATCCGTGAGTGGGTAGTTCAGGTGGTGTAGGTTATGGTTTTATGAGTACTGGACAGCGGCGGCAGCAGAGTCAGCGGAAGACCTTCTCCCCGCAGCGGCTCCGCGACTGTGTTTCTCAGCGAGGTGTCCCTGGTTGTGTAGAGGCTGCTCCTCTAGGTGCTAGTGAGTCTGCTGCCGCTCTAGGTGCTAGTGATTTTGCTGCAGCTCTAGGTGCTAGTGCGTCTACCACCACTGGTCCTGCCTCAGCTGAGGCCTTGCACACTTTCACACTTGACTCAGGAGCGTCACGTTGCTTCTTTCGTGATAGCACCACAGTAACACCGCTCGCAGCACCTGTCCTAGTCTCACTGGCTGACCCCACTGGGGGCCCAATAGTAGAGCGAGCCTCCAATGTCCTCCCGTGTCCGGCAGTCCCCTCCGGCTCTCTTTCAGGCCTCCACCTCCCCTCGTTCTCGACGAACTTGGTGAGCAACGCAGTCCTTCAGGATGTTTGGGTTGATACCTTTATCCCTGGAGGGCAGCGTGTGGCGATCTGTACGTGCTCCCGGACTGGACGTCACCTTGCTACGTTCACTCGGCAGCCTGGGTCTAGTCTGTACACCCTGACCACTGCGTCTGCACAGGTGGCTGCATCAGGTGAGGTGGCTGCGTCGAGTCAGGTGTCTCCGTCTGGTCAGTTCGCTGCGTCGGGCTCGTGTCGGGTACTCTCCCACCAGACTCTTCTCCGGCGCCACCACCTCGGTCACCCCTCTCTGCCGCGTCTCCGCGGCATGCACTCCCGTCTCCTTGTCTCTGGCCTTCCCAGGTCCCTGCCCCCCCTCCCGCGCTCGCCTGCCCCGCCGTGCCTTCCCTGCATCGAGGGGCGGCAGCGCGCCGCTCCTCACTCCTCCTTGTTTCCTCCGACCACTGATCCTCTGCAGACTCTCCACATGGACGTGTGGGGCCCGGCCCCCATCAGTGGGACGGACCAGGAGCGCTAATTCCTGCTGGTAGTTGACGACTACACGCGCTACACCACGGTCTTCCCCTTGCGCAACAAGGCGGCCATCAGCGTGTTTTGATCCCCTGGATCCGCGCTACTCATCGCCAGCTGCGCGAGTGGTTTTGGCGGGACCTTCCAGTCCTGCGTCTGCACTCTGACAGGGGCGGTGAGTTCTCTTCCGGCCTCCTTGCGGAGTTCTGTCGAGACGAGGGCATCATCTAGCCGTTCACGCTTCTGGCCTCTCCGCAGCAAAATGGGATTGCTGAGCGTCGCATTGGCTTGATCATGGAGGTTGCTCGTACCTCCATGATCCATGCGGCTGCTCCCCATTTTCTGTGGCCATTTGCGGTCCGATACGCCGCGCATCAGCTCAACCTCTGGCCCCATGTCTCTTTGCTAGAGATGTCGCCCACACTCCGTTGGACGGGCAAGTTTGGCGATGCGTCGGCGTTTCGGGTATGGGGCGCGCTCTCCCTTGTTCGCGATACCACCGCGAGCAAGCTCTCTCCTTGCACTCTTCGCTGCGCCTTCCTGGGCTTCCCCACCGACGCCCCGCCGTGGCAGTTTTACCACCCTCGCGACCGTCGCGTGTTCTCCTCCCAGGACGTCACCTTTGACGAGTCGGTCTGTTTCTACAGACTCCACCCGCACGTGTCCCACCCAGTCCCCTTAGCGCCTCTCTTCCTCGTACCACTTTCCCCCCCCGGTAGACCCCCTCCCCCCATAGGGCCCTGCTCCCTCAGGTGTGTCTCAAGTAGACCCACCCCCCTTGGTTGAGCCTTTCGAGATCTCTTCTGACTCCTCTGGCTCGGCTGAGGGGGGGGACCTTGCCGCTGACGACACGGCGGCCACTCGTCGCTCTCCACGCTTGGAGACCCCTCCTGGTTTTCCGCCTCGACCGTCTTCACCACCTCTGCAGCCTGTAGCTGTGGACACTGGTGCTGCTGGGGGTGGTGACACTGGGGGTGAGGACGCAGGGGGTGCTGGTCTTGGGGGTGCTGAGACTTGGGGTGCTGGTCCTAGGGGTGAGGGTTCTAGGGGTGCTGAGACTGGGGGTGCAGCGAGTCCTAGTGGTGGAGGGGCCGTGAAAGCTCCTGCTGCAGGTCCTGGTGTTGGACAGCAGTAGCCACCTAGTTGACTCGAGACACCATCACGGCAGCAGGTTCGTGAGTGGGTCGTTCGGCGAGGCCGCTCTGGTGTTGGAGCTTGGAGTTACCTAGACGCAGGAGCTGCTGGTGCTGGAGGTACTACTGGAGCTGCTAGTGTTGGAGCTGGTGGTACTGGAGGTACTGGAGGTGCTGGAGCTGCTGGTCCTGGAGGTCCTGGAGCTTATGGAGCTGCTGGTCCTGGAGGTGCTCATACTAGAGGTGCAGGAGCTGCCGGAGACGGTGGTACTGGTGGTACTGGAGGTACTGGAGGTGCTGGAGCTGGTGGTACTGGAGGTACTGGAGGTGCTAGAGCTGCTGCTCCCGGAGGTGATCACACTAGAGGTGCTGGAGCTGCCGGAGCTGGTAGTACTGCTGGTGCTGGAGGTACTGGAGCTGGTGGTACAGGAGGTACTGGAGGTGCTGGAGCTGGTGGTACTGGAGGTACTGGAGGCGTTGGAGCTGCTGGTCCTAGAGGTGCTTGTACTAGAGGTGCTGGAGCTACCGGAGAAGGTGGTGCTGCAGGTGCTGCAGGTGCTGGAGGTACTACTGGAGCTGCTGGCACTAGAGGTGGTGGAGGTACTGCTGGTGCTGGAGGCGCTGGAGCTGGAGGTACTGGAGGAACAGGAGGTGCTGGAACTGCTGGTCATGGAGGTGCTCGTAATAGAGGTGCTGTAGCTGCCGGAGCAGGTGGTGCTGCTTGTGCTGGAGGTGCTGGAGGTGCTACTGGAGATGCTGGCGCTGGAGGTGATGGAAATATTGCTGGTGCTAGAGGTGCTCGAGCTGGAGGTACTAGAGGTACTAGAGGTACTGGCGATGCCGGAGCTGGTGGTGCTGGTGGTGCTGGAGGTGCTGGAGGTGCTACTTGAGCTGCTGGTGCTGGAGGTGCTGGTGCTACTGGTACTGGAGGAGCTGGAGCTGCTGACGGTATGGGTACTGCCCCGCGCCGACCGTTTTTCTACCCGCAGCCGCAGTCGTCCCTGCCACCGCCTGACTCGGTCCTTCGCCAGGTTCTTAGTCTCCCGTCTTCCACTAGCCTCACTCCACCTCTTCTGTGTCCACCGACAGACCAGTCTCAGCCACAGCTACTGACTGGCTCCCCGCTCCCTGCTCCTGCTCCTCACACTGAGGTGACTGAGTCTCTGACTGAGCGTCGTGAGCCTGAGACTCATGCTTCCACACTTGTTCGTGCTCGTCGTATAGCTCTTCCTCGTCCTCCTGCTGTCCCAGGCACTCACGGTATGGCACTTCGTCCTTCCTCTGTTCCACAGCGTGTTCTCTTACCTGAGCCTCCCGTGTCCTCTCTTCCGCACGTTCCTGACCCTGAGTCCGACCTTGCTCATGCTGCCAGTCCTACTTTCACTCGTCTCCTCGCTACTGTCGTCATTGACCCTGACTTTGAGTCTACTGCTGCGTTCGCCCTAGTCACTGAGCTAGTCGACTTTGCAGCTAGGAGTCGTCTCGACTACGTCGCGGGTCTTGTTACTGAGTCTGAGTCTGTCTGTCCTCCGTCCGTCGGGTTGAGCCTGCCCTTAGCAGTGACGTCCTTGAGGACAGGCCGTTTGAGCTTGAGTGTCTTGCGGCCGTTTTACCTCGTTTCGCATACATGCTGCTTTGCCCTGAGGGAGACCCGGATGCACTTGACATCCCTACCTCGCGCTCTTACGCTGAGGCGATCGCGGGTGAGTACTCCTTTCAGTGGCAGACAGCCATGGACACAGAGATGGCTTCCTGGAAGTCCACAGGCATCCGGGTTTTCAGAGTGAAGCGGCCGCCAGGTTCTCCGCCTGCCTTCAAGGCGCGTTACGTTGCTCGAGGCTTCAGTCAGCAACAGGGGGTCGACTTCTTCCATACCTTCTCCCCCACCCCGAAGATGACTACTCTTCAGGTGTTGCTGCATGTTGCAGCACAGCGTGACTACGAGCTGCACTCCCTCTACTTCTCCACAGCCTTCTTGCAGGGCAGCCTTCACGAGGAGATCTGGCTACGCCGCCCACCTGGCTTCACCGGGTCGTTTACTGCAGGTACACAGTGGAGCCTCCGGCGACCAGTCTATGGTCTCCGCCAGGCACCTTGGGAGTGGGACGACACACTGAGGACGACACTTGCGGCTCTTGGGTTTGTTACTTCCTCTGCTGACCCGTCGCTGTTTCTACGCACCAACACTCCTATGCCGCCGTTCTACGTTCTCGTGTACGTCGACAACTTGGTTTTTGCTACTGCTGACACTGAGGCATTGGCCCTAGTGAAGGCGGAGCTGAAGAAGAGACACACCTGCACTGACCTGGGTGAGCTGCGGAGCTATCTTGGCTTGTAGATCACCCAGGACAGAGCACACCACACCATCACCCTCACTCAGTCATACATGGTGCACCAGGTCCTTCAGCACTTCGACTTCTCGTGGTCCTCGCCACAGCCCACTCCAAATCTACCGGCCACTCACTCTCAACTCCACCTTCGGACGAGTCCGTAGAGTCGAGTGGTCCGTATCCAGAGCTAATGGGTTGTCTCATGTACCTGATGACATGCACGCGACCTGATCTCGCGTACCCTCTCAGCCTCCTGGCTCGCTACGTGGCTCCCAGTAGACACCGAAAGTTGCACTGGGATGATGCGAAGAGGATACTGCGTTACTTGTGCAGTACATTGGGAATGGGGCTTGTGCTTGGAGGACGGGACTCAGTGGTACTTGTCAGAGGTCCATTGATGATCCCCGATTGATCCTAGGGAAGGGTTACAGGCACTTTGGCCTGGGGGGTTATGAGCGCATTCACCTGCTACATAAACAAGGCATTTTATCCCAGAGGTTAGTGGCTGAGATTCTGAAATGGTATAAGAGCGAAGGTCTCGGGTTCGAATCCCAGTGTGTGCACTTCGGGCATCCCATTGCGGGGGGGTGTCAGAGGTCCACTGGTGATCCCCGATTGATCCTAGGGAAGGGTTACAGGCACTTTGGCCTGGGGGGTTAAGGGCGCACTCACCTGCTACACAAACAAGCCCTTTTATCCTAGTCGTTAGTGGCTGAGATTCTGACAGTACTCACGGGTCACTCAGACGCTTCCTGGGCTGACGACCAGGCGACTCAGCGATCGTCACAGGGGTACACTTTCAGTCTTGGCTCTGGTTCTTTCTCGTGGAGGTCCACTCATTCGTCTTCTGTGCTTAGTTCTAGCTGTGAGGCCGAGATCTACGCTGGGGATATGGCTGCACAGGAGCTACGCTGGCTGACCTACCTGCTGACCGACTTGGGGGAGCGGCCTCGTTCTCCTCCAGTTCTGTATGTTGAGAGCAAGGCCATGCTTGCCTTGTGTCACGAGCAGAGACTGGAGCACAGAACGAAACACATTGCTCTTCGCTACTTCCTTACTCAAGAGTTGCAGCAGCGTGGTCAGGTTCGCCTTTCCTACGTGGCCTCTCGGGCCAACACTGCTGATGTCTTTACCAAGGCCCTCGGGGCTGGTGATCATCAACGCTTTTGCACCGCTCTTGGGCTTCTGCCCAATCTGCCTCACCTTCTTGTCTCTTGATCTTGCACTTGTTGTACACTGATATATATCTTTATACCTGCATGTTTACTCTTGCTATGTTGTGATCAATGTACTGCCTTGCTCTTATAACTCTGCATGTGAACTGGCCTTGTGGCCGCTTGCTTGTGCTCAGAATGCGTGGTGATCTTGAGATCCACCCTGGGCTTTGCTTTGCTTGCTTCTCCTGACTGGTCTTGTGACCATTGTTTAGTTTGGCTATCCCCTACTTCACCTGTGGGGGTGTGTCAAAACAATATATGATTGCTATCTTTCTTGGCTATGTAAGGGTTATCCTTAGAGGGTACATAACATTTCTCGACACTCTTGTACCCCCCCCTTTACCTATTCGACACTTCTCCTCTCTACTCTAGTCACCTAGTCTAGACTAGATTCTAACACCTCCGGGACTCTTGAATGGGTAGGGGGACTCTTATTGTGGCAGGTTTTGTGAGGACCCCCCCTTTGTCCCCGATCATCATAAGACCCCCCCTTTTATGTATACAGTAGTTATTATTGCTATTGTGCGTCAGATTTTTGTGGCATAAATTCGAATTTTGACACGCTTTTTGTGTCAGACTAGAATTCTGACACTTCATTTGTGTAAGACTCGAATTCTGACACATGTCTGACACGCCGCACGCGCGAAACTTGTGCGAATTCATTACGAATATAAGACCCCCCCGCCCCAAATTGAGTCGTACACCCTAAATATCATATTGATAACTGATAAATAAGTGTACCCCGGGTCTTAAAAAAATGATGCCGCCATAATGTCCACCCAAGCATATTTTTAAGCATTTGTAGATAGCCCCCTGGGTCTTATAGCCGGAACTGTACGTTATACGTTTTGACAATACTGCAATCGTGGTAAATGGATTTTTGACTAATCTTGAGATCATTTATAAGGAAACTATAACGAAAAAACCATTGTCCTAACTTCGCGCCCCTGCTTACCGCATACACGACTGTTCCCGCCAACAGTACCCAACAGAAAACCGTTACCATCTCGCGACACTCGCCTCGACTACTGTTCCCGCCACTGTTCACATCGCGACCCAACCTCATGGCTCGGCTGGTAACTCGCGCTCCGGTCCTCCGCCTCGACAATTCCCAACCTCAGCTCCAGGCCCGTCGCACACCCCAACAATTCGTTCGTTACCGTTACCACACTAGTTCACTATTTAACACTCGCTCTTTCCTTCGCTCAATGTATTGTTTTGCTTCAATAATGGAATCTTAGTTAGTTCACTCAATTGCACTAGTAACAGAAACGAAATGGATAATCCAATGCTGCAAAACAAATTTCACACCATTTCGTCGTCGAGGTGCGTCGCGCAACTTCACCAAGGCATCATCTGCGGCCAGGTTCCACTGCGTTATCCGAACTCCTGTTACCCGCTTCGCCAACAAGCCACGGGCTTTCCTGACAGGCCGCCCCTCACCCAAGCCTCCCATCCCATCCCATCCCATCCCATCCCATCCCATCCCATCCCATCCCATCTCATCCCAGCAGCTGCTTGCCTGTATCGCTCCCTGCTCTGATACATGCAACCAAACCAGCACCATTTTCTGCCCAACCCACTTCATCATTGACAGAACTCACGATCACGTTTGAGATTTTTTTTTGCCGTCGCCTTTCCACGGGCAGCACGACTGTCGATTGTGAAGGCAGTTGTGTTTGAAGTGTCTAAAGAAGTCTCAGAAACAGCGGGAACACGACGCGCGCCTGTTCCTTTGCCGGCAGCGTGAGCGCATGGAGGCTTATCCTGCTTCGCGCCACCCGCTACACGCCCGCTTGCACTCTGAAACCACCCTTCGCGCCCCCGCGTCCAATCACCAATGGCGGCCCTTAGTTCCGACGTCTCGCTATCAGCTTCTCCGGCATTCTGTATCGCTACGGTGGTCGCGTCTACCCGGTCGGCAGAGCGGGAGCCACGCGCGGAGCCGCGGTCACTTCAGCCGGCTCGTCGCTGCCGCGAGCGGCGAAGACGCGAATGGAACTGCTGCGAACGAAGCAGATAATATCGGGGATAAGGGTGCAGGGGCGAGTGCAAAGGCGGAGAGCGCGGAGCTGGCGGACATCCTGGCGCGCGTGCACGAGGAGATGGCGGAGGCCACCCGCGCCCAGGCGGACGGGCGCGCGTCGATCCTGCGGAGCATGGGGCGCGAGGGCGGCGCGGAGGGCGAGGCGGGCGAGCAGCTGCTGCTGGAGCTGCTGCAGGCGGAGGAGCAACTGCGCATGCGCGCGCCGGGGGACGCGGAGGAGGCGGAGGAGGACGCAGGGTCTTGGGAAGGAAGCGACGGCGCGCAAGGCGGAAAGGAATACAGGTGGACATGGAGAGGGACGAAAGGGGAGTAAGGTCGATATGTTACACCCAATACCGTTGTAACAGGTATTGACGATGTATTGTGTACACTATGGGCAACGCCCCTCGCTCCACGCACTCCTCGTTTGCTCCGCCCATGCTCATGCGCCCCCTTGACCTCCCCCCCCCTCCCCCTCCTCCCCCCTCCCCCTCCCCTCTTCCTTCCCCCCGCCCGCAGGCTCCCCCCACCCTTCTTCCCACGTCCTACTGGCTCCGCGGCCCTCCCCGCCGCTTCTGCAGCGCCTGCCGCTGCTGGCGGCGATGGGGAGAGTGATGAGAGCAGAGGCGCGGGCATCGATCGGGGGAGTGAGGGCGCGGGTCAACTCGAGACGCGGCAGGAGCTGGGGGAAGGTGGCGAGGAGGGCGGTAGGGGGACGGGGGAGCAGGAGGTGCCGGAGGGGTCAGTGGTGCGGGAGCAGCTGGCGGGGCGGCCAGAGCTGTGGCGCGGCGTGCACGTGGCGGGGGCAACGTGGGCGGTCGCGGGGGTAGCAGAAGGGGCGGGGGCTGGGCCAGGGCGAGGGGAGAGACCGGGGGAAGGAGGAGCGGGGGCGGCTGGGCCAGGGCAAAGCGGAGGGGGGGAGGCAGGGGCAGGCATCGGAACGTACCTGCAGGCGCGCGCGCTGCTGTGGAACATGGCGAAGAGCATGGAGCAGCTTGACAGCGGGCTGTCCGCCCGCCACAAGGTACCCGTGTGTGTGGACCGCCATGGCCGGTCACCGTGCCGTGCTGGGCCACTACGTTGCCACGTAACAGCAGCGCCTGCATGCCTTGCCCCGTAACCATCCGTAACCATCCGTAACCATCCGTAACCATCCGTAACCATGCACAGACACGCATCACACGCACAAACACACAGACACACTCACCCTCACGCCTACTCTCCCCCCCATGCGTGGCGTGGCATGGTGTGGCATGGCATGGCGAGCAGGAGATGGGCGAGTCAACGCAGTTCATCACGGGCATCCGCTCCAGCGAACCAGCTGCCGGCCAGGTGGGTGCCAGGCCACGTGGGTGGGAGGCCACGTGGGTGGCAGGCCACGTGGGTGGGAGGGCACGTGGGTGG
This sequence comes from Closterium sp. Naga37s-1, assembly GCA_947471745.1. Classification (NCBI taxonomy): domain Eukaryota; kingdom Viridiplantae; phylum Streptophyta; class Zygnematophyceae; order Desmidiales; family Closteriaceae; genus Closterium; species Closterium sp. Naga37s-1. The sequence continues at coordinate 1,708,301 of CANJKZ010000717.1, read as the reverse complement.
GAGGCCACGTGGGTGGCAGGGCACGTGGGTGGGAGGGCACGTGGGTGGGAGGCCACGTGGGGGCGGGGCACGTGGGTGGCAGGGCACGTGGGTGGCAGGGCACGTGGGTGGCAGGGCACGTGGGTGGGAGGCCACGTGGGGGCAGGGCGTGTGGGTGGGGCTATCCGTGGGTGGTGGGGTGCGGGGACGGGGTTGGTGTGCCTGATGCTGTGCTCCTAGTGCATGCTGCGCTCCTAGTGCATGCTCACAGCATTGCTGGCACCGGCAGCGGGCAGGGTCACTGGTGGGCGCAGCAGGTTGGGTGTGTGTGGTAGCAGTGCGCTTGCACCCTGCATGAGGCATTGCTTTGTTATAGCGTGAGGCAGCACGTTGACATGTGCTCTATGCTGTGCACGGGGCATGTCATGGGAATGGAATCGTATGGGCACATGGGCATGGCATGTGCGGGCATGGCATGTGTGGGCATGGCATGTGCGGGCATGGCAAATGTGGGCATGGCATGTGTGGGCATGGCATGTGTGGGCATGGCATGGTGCGGGCATGGCATGGTGTGGGCATGGCATGTGTGGGCATGGCATGGTGCGGGCATGACATGGTGTGGGCATGGCATGTGTGGGCATGGCATGGTGCGGGCATGACATGGTGTGGGCATGGCATGGTGCGGGCATGGCATGGTGTGGGCATGGCATGGTGTGGGCATGACATGGTGTGGGCATGGCATGGTGTGGGCATGGCATGGTGTGGGCATGGCATGGTGTGGGCATGGCAGGGCGCAGTGGTGCGGAGGGCAGAGGAGATGGTGGAGCGCATGCAGGTGCAGTTCACAGCCATGGCGAAGGAGGCCGCCCACAAGGACACCGTGCTCCAACGCCTGCTCGCCCACGCTAAGTCCACCAAGCAGGTGCGCCCCTCATCCAACCAGGTGCGAGTTGACTTTTGACTTGACTTTTTGGTTGACTTTTGAGTGGTCTTTTGAGTCGACTCAAAAGTCCAACGCCTGCTCGCCACGCTAAGTCCACCAAGCAGGTGCGCCCCGCCCCACGCCGTTATGCCTTGCTGCCTGCGCTGCACCCACCGCCTTGAGGGGAGGAGCTCATGGCACCCACCCTTGCTCTCTTCTCTTCTGTGACCCCTCCTGTGATCTCTCCTGTGCTCCCTCCTGTGCTTTCTCCTTTCCTTCCTTCCTCACCTCATCTCACTCGCTTTCTTTTCTTTCATTTCTGCTTTCGCTTCAAAGAGTTCCTTCCTGCCTGTGTGCGCGCATGTGCGTGTGCATGTGTGCATGCGTGCATGGGGTGGCGAGGTGAGCAGCAACTGAGGCGGTGGAGGAGCGGTCGCGAGTGGAGAAGGACGAGCTGAGGAGGGAGATGACGGAGCAGCAGCAGCGCATGCAGAAGGTGCGCTGTGCTGCCACACACACACACCACCTGCCACACTCACGACCTGCCACACCACACTGCCCGCACCTCGCACTGCACCGCACTCTACCGCATTCAACATCCATATTGATAACCTCTTCCGTCCTCCATCCCCCATCTACCATTCCTCTCACTCACATCCTTTTCCTTCCTCTTCCCCTTCCGTTTCCGTCCCCTTATTTGTCTCGTCTCGTCTCCCTCTCCCACACCCCTCCCATCCATCCCCTCCTCTCCTCCCCACCACCCCACCACAACTGACCCACGTGGGCGGCCGTGCTGGCAGGAGCTGGAGTCGGCAGCGGGGAGGGAGGAGAGGATGAGGCGGCAGCTGATGGAGGCGCAGGAGGGCATAGCACACCGGGACGCCTTCCTGCAGCAGCTGCAGGAGGAGGCTGCGCTCTCCGCCTCCGCGCTCAAACAGGCCGCCAGGATGGGCTGGGGTGGGGTGGGGTGGGGCGGGGTGGGGTGGGATTGGCTGTGGTGGCGTGGGTAGGGAAGCGCATAGCAGCTGCAGGAAGAGGCCGCGCTCTCCGCCTCCGCGCTCAAGCAGGCCGCCAGGATGGGCAGGGGGGGATGGGGGTTTTGCTCGCCCGGGAAGGGTTTTGCTTCACAGCGTGGTGTCAGATGGGGTGGGCTGGGCTGGGCTAGGTTGCCGTGCTGTGGGTAGGGAAACAAGTAGAGGATAGAGTGATGGCTTTTTCCAGCAGCAACACACATTTCCTCATGCTTTATGCTTCGCCTTCCTGCCTCCCGGCATCGTTCCCTCCCCGCCCCGCCCCTCTCCCTCCCGCTCCCCTCCTTCCCCGTGGTGTGTGTGTGTGTGTGTGTGAGCGGGCGAGCAGGCGATGGTGGCGGCGCGGGACCGCACGTTGAGGATAGAGGAGCAGCTGGAGTCGATGGGAGACCAGCTGGCCAAGGAGCGCGCCAAGACCCGCCGTGAGAGAGAGAACACCGCGCGCGTCACTGCTGTACGTGCTCTGCCCTGCCCTGCCCTGCCCTGCTCTGCCCTGCCCTGCCCTGCCCTGCCCTGCCCTGCCCTGCCCTGCCCTGCCCTGCCGCGTGTGATAAGTCGATTTGTGAGTCGATGGGTGACCAGCTCGCAAAGACCCGCCGCGAGCGGGAGAACACCGCGCGTGTCACTGCTGTACGTGCGCCACCGCCTGGAGGGGGGGGGGGAAGAGGTGGACTCTCTCAAGGTGGGGTGGGCGAGGGAGGGGAGGGGAGGGGAGGGGAGGGGAGGGGTGGTGGGATGGAATTCACGAGGTGGCATGTGCGTGCCTCGTGGCAGAGGATGATGCTGTGCTGGTAACCCCTGGTCCGTGTAACCCCTGGTCCGTGTAACCCCTGGTCCGTGTAGCCCTCTCACCAACCCTCTCTCTTCCACCCGCCTCCCCACCCCATCTCGCGCCCTCGTGCTCCCGTGCGGTGTGTGAGCGTGAGAGCAGGAGGTGGCAGCGAGCAAGGAGGTGGCAGCGAGCAAGGAGGTGGCAGCGAGCAAGGAGGTGGCAGCGAGCAAGGAGGTGGCAGCGAGCAAGGAGGTGGCAGCGAGCAAGGTGAAGGAGGAGACCAGCACGGCGGAGGGGGAGACCAGCACGGCGGAGGGGGAGACCAGCACGGCGGAGGGGGAGACCTGTCAAACTTATATGCTATAGTCTATCTAGGCTGTAGTGGGGTAGTTCATATAGGGTACAACACTTTTAGGTTTCCTACTTGTACCCACCTGCTTTCTAGTTCATTCATTCCGTTCCTTATTCTAACATGGTATTCTGAGCAAGTTCCCTAGTGGGAACGTTTTTTTTTAGGGCCCACCACCATTATTTTTTCTGCCCTGCCCGAAGCGCGCCTCGCGCCCTGCCCAAAGCGCGCCTCGTGCCCTGCCCTGATACGGCCCATCGCGGCCCTGCCTTTGCTGGCCCGTCGCGGCCCCTGCTGCAGTCGCGGCCCCTACTGCCGTCGCGGCCCCTACTGCCGTCGCGGCCCCACCTGCCGTCGCGGCCCTAACTGCCGTCACGGCCCCAATTGCCGTCGCGGCCCCTACCGCCCGTCGCGCCCCCTACTGCCGTCGCGACCCCACCTGCCGTCGCGGCCCCTGCTGCCGACGCGGCCCCTGCTGCCGACGCGGCCCTCGCCCGTCACAGCCCCTGCTGTCGCGGCCCTGCCGTCACCACCTGTCGCGGCCCCTACTGCCGCTGCGACCCTTGCTGCCGTCGCGGCCCCTGCTGCCGTCGCGGCCCCTGCTACTGTTGCGGCCCCAGCCGTCGAGGCCCCTGCTGTCGCGGCCCCTGCCGTCGCCGCCCCTGCTATCGCGGCCCCTGCTGTCGCGGTCCTTGCTGGCGCGGCCCCTGCTGTCGAGGCCCCTGCCATCGCCGCCCCTGCTGGCGCGGCCCTTGCTGTCGTAGCCCCTGCTGTCGCGGCCCGGCCCTGCACCCGCCCCTGGTAAGCACCCGCGCCGCCCTGCTGCGCCGCGCCGCCAGAGGCTGAGCCGCGCCGCCCAGCCGAGCCGCGCCGCCCAGCCGAGCCGCGCCGCCCACTGAGCCGCGCCGCTCTGCCGAGCCGCGCCGCCCTACCGAGCCGCGCTGCCCTTCTGAGCCGCGCCGCCCTACTGAGCCGCACTGCCCTGCCTGCACTACTGCTACTGCTACCACTGCTGCCTCTGCTGCTACTGCTGCTACTGCTGCCTCTGCAGCTACTGCTACTACTGCTGCTATGACTAGCCCTACTGTTCTCTCCTTTGATGCTGAAGGACGTGCAGTTGACTTTGACGTGTGGGTTGACGACCTGCAGCTCTTTCTTCAGTGTGACTCTAGGGATGGGGTATCCCTTTTCGATCACACGTCCGGTGTCTCTACTGCACCTGCTGCCACTGCTGACAGTACGGTTTGCTCGCAGTGGACCACTCGTGACGCTGTTGCTCGTCTTGCTGTTCGTAGTCACCTGCCGCCTGCTGAGCGCGCGCATTTTGGCCAATACAAGACTGCTCAGTCTTTGTACGACGCTGTAGTTGCACGCTACTCCTCCCCTGCCACTGCTGCCCTCAGCCGCCTCATGCTGCTGTACCTTTTCCCTGACCTTGCCGCCTTTGCCACAGTTGCTGACCTCATTACTCACCTCCGCACAAGTGACGCCCGCTACCGCGCTGCCCTTCCCACTGAGTTCTGTGCCAAGAACCCCCCCCCCCCATGTACATCACCCTTTACTACCTAGTCACCCGCCTCCCTGACTCCCTTGCTTCAGTCAGGGACCACTTTCTCTCCCTTTGCTCCCCCGAGCTCACTGTCGACCTACTAGAGGAGCGCCTCGCTGGAGCTGAGAAGAGTATCTTAGCTGTAGGTGCTTCTCGCGGCGACCGTCGCACCCCTTTCTTTGAGGGGTGTTCCCCTGTCCCCCTTCTCCCCTCTGTTGCTTCTGCTGCTACTGACGACCTCGTTGGCACTGAGGAGGTGGGGACTGCGTCTGCTCCCAGTGGGAGGCGCCGCAACAGCAAGGGCAAGGGAAGCAAGGGTGGTGGAGGGGACGGCGGGGGCGGCGGCGGAGGCGGTGGAGGAGGCGGAGGGGGTGGCGGTGGAGGTGGGGGTGGTGCCGGGAGTGGGGGCTTCAGTGGAGGCGGTGGAGGTGGTGGAGGCAGCGGCGGAGGTGGTGGAGGCAGCGGCAGCGGTGGTGGAGGCAGCGGCAGCGGTGGTGGAGGTGGCGGAGGTGGTGGTGATAGTCGAGGTGCAGCCGCGCAGCGTGGAGGCTTAGGTGGTAGCCAGCGCCAGCAGCAGCCGCGTTCCCATGAGACCCCGTCGGCCGAGCAGCTTCGTGAGTGGTACGTTGGGCGTGGGAGGTCTGGGGGTGCTGGTCCCTACACTTACGTTCTTCGCACCGGCAGTCAACGTGGGAAGACGTGCGGGCTGCCACACACTGCGCAGCGCTGCTTCGGTCGCCTGACTGACGCCTGGCGCGCCCAGTTTCCTGACGCTGTTGAGCTCCCTCGCTGGGGTGATCTGCTTAGGTAGAATGTGGCTATCTTTGATCTTGATTTCGATGCTATTCTTGCTGCAATGTATGCTTTGACTGATAGTGCTGAGGGTGACTGTTACCCGAGTGTCCCGCACGACCCGGGCATTTAGGCTGCTGCTCTAGGTGCTAGTGCGTCTGCTGCTCCAGGTACTGGGGAGTCTGCTGCTCCAGGTACTGGTGAGTCTGCTGCTCCAGGTGCTGGTGAGTCTGCTCTTTCTGGTACTGCACCTACTGAGGCCTTGCACACTTTCACACTTGACTCTGGTGCTTCGCGCTCTTTCTTTCGCGACAGCACCACACTCACGCCGCTCAGTCGGCCTGTCGCAGTCTCCCTGGCTGACCCCTCTGGGGGCCCAGTCCTTGCGCACTCTTCCACGGTTCTACCGTGTCCTGCGGCCCCGTCGGGCTTGCTGTTGGGACTCCACATCCCCTCGTTCTCTACAAACCTGGTGAGTGGAGCTGACCTCCAAGACGCGTGGGTTGACCAGTTCACCCCTGGAGGTCAGCGTGTGACCCACTGCACTTGCTCTCGGACGGGCCGCCACCTGGCCACGTTCACCCGTCGGCCTGGGTCGAGTCTGTACACACTGACTACTGCGTCTCCTCCAGTCTCTACGTCTGGTCAGGTAGCCGCATCTAGTCAGGTGTTTGCTGCCGCGTCCAGGTCTAGTCCCGCGTCTGCCCCCTGCTCGTGTCGTCCTCTGGCGCACGAGACTCTCCTTTGGCACCACCGCCTTGGTCACCCCTCCCTGCCTCGTCTTCGAGGTATGGCATCCCGTACCCTTGTCTCGGGTCTACCCCGGTCCCTCCCTCCCCTTCCTCCGGGGCCTGCCCCTACCTGTGTTCCTTGTGTCGAGGGACGGCAGCGCGCCGCTCCTCACTCCTCCACGTTCCCTCCGACAGAGGCTCCTCTGCAGACTCTTCACATGGACGTGTGGGGCCCAGCCCGCGTCCGTGGACAGGGTCACGAGCGTTACTTCCTGCTGGTCGTTGACGACTACTCGCGTTACACCACAGTCTTCTCCTTGCGCAGCAAGGGTGAGGTCCCTGAGGTGTTGATTGTCTGGATCCGCGGTGCTCGTCGCCAGCTCAGCGAGCGTTTCGGCTCGGACCTTCCTGTTCTGCGTCTGCACTCAGACAAAGGTGGTGAGTTTTCCTCCGACCTCCTGAGGGCCTTCTGTCGTGCGGAGGGCATCCGCCAGACGTTCACGCTTCCGGCCTCCCCACAGCAAAATGGGATTGCTGAGCGCCGCATTGGCATGGTCATGGACGTCGCTCGTACGTCCATGATCCATGCGGCTGCTCCCCATTTTCTGTGGCCGTTCGCGGTTCAGTACGCTGCGCATCAGATCAACCTTCAGCCTCGTGTCTCCTTGCCGGAGACCACACCTACTCTGAGGTGGACGGGGAAGGTTGGCGATGCGTCTGTGTTCCGTGTCTGGGGATCTCGAGCTTTTGTCCGCGATACTTCAGCGGACAAGCTATCCTCCCGTGCCGTTCCCTGCGTCTTCCTTGGCTTCCCCCCTGACGCACTTGGGTGGCAGTTCTACCATCCCACCTCGCGTCGTATTCTGTCCTCTCAGGACGTCACGTTTGACGAGTCGGTGTCTTACTACCGTCTCTTTCCCTACCGTACTGCCTCTCTCCCCCCCCCGCCACTCTTCCTAGCACTAGGTACTCCTCCGGTAGACCCCCTCCCCCCTCAGGGTCCTGCCCCCTCAGGTGTGTCTCAGGTAGACCCTGCCGAGCCGGTCGAGGTAGCTGTCGACTCAGGTGCTGCTAGGGGTGCTGAGCCTGCGGGTGCGGGGACTGGGGGTGCAGAGCCTGGGGGTGCTGAGCCTGAGCGTGTGGAGTCTGGGGGTGCTGAGCCTGAGAGTGTGGAGCCTGGGGGTGCTGAGCCTGAGCGTGTGGAGCCTAGGGGTGCTGAGCCTGGGGGTACTGCGTCTGGGGGTGCTGAGCCTGCGCGTGCTGGGTCTGGAGGTTCTCCGGGTGTCCCGTTGCGGCGGGAGCCCCTCTCTCCGCAGCAGCTTCGTGAGTGCTACTGGTGCTGCTGGTGCTGTTGGTGCTGGAGGTGCTACTGGAGCTGCTGGAGGTGCTGCTGCTGCTGGAGCTGCTGGAGGTGCTGGTGGTGCTGGAGCAGCTGGAGGTCCTGCTGGTGGTGGTGCTGCTGGAGGTGCTGCTGGTGCTGGAGCTGCTGGAGGTGCTGCTGGTGCTGGTGCTGCTTGAGGTGCTTCTAGAGCTGTTGGAGGTCCTGCTGGTGTTGGAGTTGCTGGAGCCGCTGGTCCTGGAGGTGCTCGTACTGGAGGTACTGGAGCTGCTGGGGCTGGTGGTGCTGCAGGCGTTGGAGCTGCAGGTACTGGAGCTGGTGGTGCTGCGGGAGTTGTTGCTGGAGAACCTGAAGCTGAGGGTACTGGTGCTGTCTCTGCTGTTTCTGGAGGCACTGCGCGGCCGCGACCGTACTACGTTCCGCTCCTTCAGCAGGTTCTTGGTCTACCGCCTTCTCCTGGTCCTAATCCTCCTTTACTGAGTCCACCGCCTGTCCAGTCACAGTCGCAGTTACAGCCGACCTCTCCACTGCCTAGTCCTTCTCCTTACTCTGGACCGACTAGAGGTCTTACGGAGCGTCGTGAGCCTGAGTCGCGTCCTGTGTCGCCTGAGTCTCGTCCTGCGTCACCTGAGTCTCGTTCTGCGTTGCCTGTCTGCACTGTTCGCGCTGGTCGTCGTGTTTCGCGTCCGCGTTCTCCTCCTGTCCCTGGCACTCACTCTATGACACTGCGTCCTTCCACTGCTCCACAGCGTGTCCCTCTGCCGTCTCCTCCTGCGTCCTCTCTTCCTGACGGTCCGGACCCGGAGTCTGACTCCCTTCGTGCTGCTAGTCCTACTGTCACGCGTTTTCTGGCCACTGCTGTCACTGACCCTTTGTTTGAGTCCACTGCTGCGTCTGCTCTCGTTGCTGAACTTGTTGACTTTGCTGCAGCCTGTCGTCTAGACTACGCCACTAGTCTTGTTGCTGAGTCTGCGTCTGCGTCTGTCTGTCCTCCGTTCGTCGGGGGCGAGTGTGCTCTTGGCACGGACGTTCTTGAGGACAGACAGGAGGAGTTTGAGTGCTTTGCCGCTGCTGTACCTCATCTCGTGTCCATGCTGCTTGCCCCTGAGGGAGACCCGGATGCACCAGACATCCCGACCACGCGCTCTTACGCAGAGGCGATAGAGGGTCCCTACTCCTCTCAGTAGCAAGCAGCCATGGACGCCGAGATGGCTTCCTGGAAGTCCACAGGCACCTACGTCGACGATGTTCCCCCGCCTGGGGCGAACATAGTCAGTGGCATGTGGATCTTCAGGGTCAAGCGGCCGCCGGGTTCTCCGCCTTGTTTTCAAGGCGCGTTACGTTGCACGTGGCTTCAGTCAGCGACAGGGAGTTGACTTCTTCCACACCTTCTCCCCTACCCCGAAGATGACCACTCTTTGGGTACGGCTGCACGTCGCCGCTCACCGTGACTACGAGCTCCACTCGCTTGACTTCAGCACAGCCTTCCTACAGGGCAGCCTGCACGAGGAGATCTGGCTGCGCCGCCCACCAGGCTTCACTGGGTCGTTTCCTGCTGGTACCCAGTAGAGCCTCCGGCGGCCAGTCGACGGTCTCCGCCAGGCACCCCGTGAGTGGCACGACACGCTGAGGAGGACTCTTGCTTCTCTTGGGTTTGCTCCTTCCACTGCTGACCCGTCGCTAATTTTACGCACTGACACCACTCTGCCGCCGTTCTACGTTCTCGTGTACGTAGACGACCTCGTCTTTGCTACTGCTGACACTGAGGCACTCGCCCACGTGAAGTCCGAGCTGCAGAAGAGACACACGTGCACAGACCTGGGTAAGCTCACAAGCTATCTTGGCTTGCGGATCACCCGGGACAGAGCACAGCGCACCATTACCTTGACTCAGTCACACATGGTGCAGCACGTCTTTCAGCGCTTCGGCTTCACGTACTCCTCGCCACAGTCCACTCCTCTGCCTACTGGTCACTCGCTCTCAGCTCCACCTTCGGACGAGTCCGTAGAGCCGAGTGGCCCATATCCAGAGCTTGTGGGCTGCCTCATGTACCTGATGACTTGCACACGACCTGACCTCGCATAACCTCTCAGCCTTCTGGCTCACTACGTGGCTCCCGGTCGACACCAAAAGGTGCACTGGGATGCTGCGAAGAAGGTGTTACGCTACCTGTGCAGTACGTCGGGCATGGGGCTCGTGCTTGGAGGACGGGCTTGATTTGTCCTCACTGGTCACGCAGACGCTTCCTGGGTTGACGACTTGGCTACGTAGCAGTCGTCACAGGGGTACACCTTTAGTCTTGGCTCCGGTTCTGTCTCTTGGCGGTCTACCCGCTCTTCTTCTGTTCTCAGCTCCAGTTGTGAGGCTGAGATCTACGCTGGGGCCATGGCTGCACAGGAGTTACGCTGGCTCACCTACCTGCTGACCGACTTGGGAGAGGCGCCTCGTTCTCCTCCAGTTCTGTACGTCGACAACAAGGCCATGCTTGCCTTGTGTCAGGAGCACAGACTGGAGCACAGAACGAAGCACATTGCTCTGCGCTACTTCCTTGCTCGAGAGTTGCAACAGCGTGGTCAGCTTCGTCTTGCTTACGCGGCCTCTCAGGCCAACACAGCTGATGCTTTCACCAAGGCACTTCAGCCTTGTGATCATCAGAGTTTCTGCACTGTTCTAGGCCTTGTACCTACTGTGCCTCACTTGCTTACTTCTTGACTCTGCTTGTACTGTACTCTCTATACATATACCTGCATTCTTAGACTTGCTTGGTTGTGTTCACTGTATTGTTTGTTTTCCTAAATAGAACTCTGCATGTGAACTGGCCTTGTGGCCATTTGCTTGTGCTCAGACTGCGTGGTGACTTTGTGATCCACCCTGAGCTTGCTTTGCTTTTCTTGACTGGTCTTGTGACCTCTTGTTCTCCCCCACTTTGCCTATGGGGGTGTGTCAAACTTATATGCTATAGTCTATCTAGGCTGTAGTGGGGTAGTTCATATAGGGTACAACACTTTTAGGTTTCCTACTTGTACCCACCTGCTTTCTAGTTCATTCATTCCGTTCCTTAGGGCGCGTGTGATTTTTTTTTGGGTTCGTATTTAAGGTCGAACTTTAGGTGGTAACCAGTTTCGCCAATGTTCGCAGGAGATTTCGCCAATGGTGACTCCAATTTCAAGAGTACCAGGTGCGAACATACAAATGTGAACAAGATTCGAATATACGCACAAACTTTATGTAGCACACTGAACCGAACGTGTGTGGTTTCAGGCACGTACGAGGAACCAGCGAAGCTCGCGACTCTTTCGTGCACCAATGGAGGCACTTACGACACCCGTAGCAGAGTCCCCCGCGCAAAGCCCACCACGTGGCATGCGTCGTGGCACGATGACGGTTCGTGAGTGCGTATCATCCGGCGCAGGCGATTTGGCTGTGAAATTCCCGCCTACCAATCTTGAAACAGCCTCAACTATCAACACCCCCAACGTGAAGCCACTCCCACGGTTCAAAGTATGTGCACATTCCACCCTCTCGTAGTCCCGTATGCATTGTCCGCGTCACAGGACGATGCCCATGGAACCACCGCACCTACCGCTGCTCCCGTTTCTGCAAACGCTGCGGTGCGTCGACAATACCACTGCTCGCCGCTTAGACGTGATAGATCTCGACCAAGTGATTGCCCGTGTTCCCGCACACAACACCCCGCTCAACGCCAACGACAACTCGCTGGCGTATTTTGACGCCGGAGAAGTTGACTGTGACGTAGAAGACACTCCCGACGAAGATACCGACCCTGCAATGGCGACAGACAGGTCCCGCTGGGAGGCGCACGAGGTTATGCAGCTGGCGTGGATTCGCCACGACTACGACGCGCAGTATCGCGGCCAGACCCGCCTGCAAGGGCAAAACCGGGACGTGATGTTATTCGAGAAGCTGCGGGAGCGCCACCCTGAATTCCGCCACAATCTGGCCGCCGTGAAGGCAAAGGTATTCCGAATGGAGGCGCAATATAGGCGTGTGGGGGATCTACTGCTCAATGCATCAGGCAAGGGCCGCCCCTCGAAGCTGCCCATCTTCTACGATATCTTCGACAGAATTTTGGGCGATCGCGCAAATGCTCGTCCGCCCGCGCTTGCCGGTAGCCTGCCTGGCGCTAATGTCCTGAACTTGCCGTCTACCAGCACCAGTGCAAGTAAGTATGAGTTTGCCGAATGTATGAATGTCAATAAAGTAGTTGCTGCTTAACAATCGTCAATTCACAGCAAAAAACTTTAACCCCTAACAACACTGTTGAGCCGCATTAACCCTTCCCGCTACACCCCCACCCCTTCACATTCGTCATAGATCGTGCCGTGCCTACTCAGCCGGCAACAGCGATTCAAGACGCTGCATCTGCAGCGCCAATTCGGCCGAGGGCAAGGCTTCGCACCCCTTTGCGCCAGCGCACGGCATCATCGCCGAGTGGATCCCCGTTGAACCCGCCGCTAACTCAGCCGCCAGCGTCCCGGGTGTCGGATGACGAGCCCACCGATGCCGCCACAACGGCCTCTCCCGTCCGCTCACACGTCCTCGGTGCGCGCACGGGAGCTTCGCTCCGTGGGCGTGGTGTCAACCGTCGGCCTGGGCCTGCGACTGGAAGCGAAGTCAACACAGGCAATGACCCGGGTGAACATGCCTTGGGAAATATGATGAATGCTAGTGATTCGACATTGTGCAGGGAAATAGCAGGAATAATTGCTCAATCAGTGACAGGTGCCATGCAGGAGCAATTTGCCGCATTCATGGATCGTACCCAAGAGTTGGTTGAGTCTGCTCAGGATGTCCGAGCCTCCAGGAAGCGTAGTGGCACGCCGCCATCCGAGCGCGACGACGTGTCGGAGTGAAGCCTTCGTCCCGCGGCGAGAAGTGCGGCATTTCGGCTGCGGGGCCGTGCTGCCACCAGGTGTTGCGCTCACGCGGAGGGAGAAGGCGAGGACGGGGGCCGAGAAGCAGGTCGATATTATGTAGAACGATGCAGGCAGAGACGTACTGCGGGGCGCGGAAAATGTCGCACTCCAAGCGCCCGTCCAGCATCCGCCAGCGCGTCTTCAGCCTCCCGTTAACCTGTTCGACAATCATCCTGGCGCGGGATTGCTGCAAGTTCCACACGCGCTGCTCGTCCGGGAGTCCGCGCCCTGGCAGCGCCCTGTAGGGGGTAAGGATGTAATCCCGTAGACCATAGGCCGCATCGGAGACGATGGCATAGTCGTAGATACCGCCCAGTTCAATCTTGTGTCTTGCCGGGCTGTGCTGGAAGACCCGAGCGTCGTTGACACTTCCCGGCCATCCGACGTAGAAGTCGTAGATGTAGCCACTGCAGTCACAGATGAGTTGTGCAATTATGCTGAATGCACCCTTCCTATTCCTAAAATCCTCGCAATGTGGCCCCTGACCACGGCAGTGAACATATGTGCCATCCATGGCACCTACGACACCAGGAATACCCGCCTCATTACGAAACTCACGCTCAAAGACTTGACACATTTCAAAGTCAGGCCAGATGACCCACTTCTCCAGTAAGACTCTGTTGACGAAGTCAACAAACTGCGTGAACAGTTTCTGGGCGTGAGAGTAGGAATACCCGAACTGCAGACCGAGATGACGAAATGGAAGTCCATGTCCAAGTCGGTTAAGTCCCAACGCTACAAATATGAAATCGTGGACGGGATGCTTTCGCGTTGAGGAGCTGCGGAGCTGGTGCTGACGCACAAGGTAAATGAATACACGCCTGTCCACGCGCATGTACTCGTAAAATGTAGACTCGGGCAGCAGGGTAATCAGGTTGAACCACCGCACGCGGGCATCGAGGCGATCCCCACGGACGAACACACGGGTCTGTCGCAGACTGAATGCGGCGACGAGCGAAGGGATGGCTGCACCAATGGCGGAGAGAGCAGGTAGCAGGAAACATCGCATGTAACCTTGAAGCACAATTCCGAGAAAGCGCACAAGTTGAATCAGAGTCATTGTGTGATGCTGAGTTGGAGACCTGGCCGAGCACTCCGATATTTGTATCGTGAACAACTGTCCCTTGAGCAATGTCGAGGTGGAGGTCTAGCGTTAATTTTGTTTAGGGGCGATTCGTTGACGTGTCGCGCTGTCAATAGAAGAATACCGGGTAACCTACGCACCCTATAGGCGGCTCGGTCCCCCCCCTGTAAGCTCGAACCTGCAAATTCGCACTTTCGTGTGTGATTGTGAATCTACAAGCATTGTCACCTGCGGTTCGAACATTGCCAATGCTCAAAGTCGAGTCATGTTCAAATGCTTAAATCGAGTCAAAAACATAAACTTATGGCAAAATCCAAAATCACACGCGCCCTTATTCTAACACGAGGGGGAGACCAGCACGGTGAAGGGGGAGACCAGCACGGTGAAGGGGGGGACCAGCACGGTGAAGGGGGGGACCAGCACGGTGAAGGGGGGGACCAGCACGGTGAAGGGGGGGACCAGCACGGTGAAGGGGGGGACCAGCACGGTGAAGGGGGGGACCAGCACGGTAAAGGGGGGGACCAGCACGGTGAAGGGGGGGACCAGCACGGTGAAGGGGGGGACCAGCACGGTGAAGGGGGGGACCAGCACGGTGAAGGGGGGGACCAGCACGGTGAAGGGGGGGACCAGCACGGTGAAGGGGGGGACCAGCACGGTGAAGGGGGAGACCATGCGCAACGCTGACATGCTGACAAAGCTGACATGCTGACAAAGCTGACATGCTGACAACGCTGACATGCTGACAACGCTGACATGCTGACAACGCTGACATGCTGACAACGCTGACATGCAGACAACGCTGACATGGTGCTCGCTGACATGCTGCTCGCTGCTGCCAACACTCGCAAGGTCAGACCCGCTGGAGCCCCATACCTTGTGCTAGCCTTCTTCAGACCAACGCTGAGATGCTGCTCGCTGCTGCCAACACTCACAAGGTCACATATGGCAACAGACTTGCCTTGCCTCGCCCACTCCACCACCCCTCCTTCCATCCGCACTCTCTCTCACTTCCCCCCCTTCCCCCCTTCCCCGTACCGTGCTTCGCTTTCCACCCTTCACACATCCCCTCTTTCTCTTCTCCCCTTCTTCCCTGCGTCAATTGTTTTTCCCCTTCTTCTCCTCTTCCGCCTGCCCCCTTCCCCCCCCTGTGTGTGTGGTGTGTGGTGTGCAGCGGAGGGCAGGAGCTAGCAGGGGCGGAGGCGCGGATAGCAGCGCTGCAGGGGTCGGTGGTGGCATTGGAGGCGGAGGTGCGGCAGCAGGACCAGCTGCTCAGTGACATTCTTGCCGATGCTGTCTCCTCTGCTGACGCCCTGCGCACCGCTGCATAGATCAACCAGGTGGGCGGCAGGGAGTGCTGCTGGGTGGTGCAGGCACGGGGCCACATGGGATGGGATGGTAAGGCAAAGAGGGTGAGAGGAGAAACTGGTGAGGGTAAGAAGAATGTGCAATAAGACAGGAGTGAGTAGCCAAGTAAGCATTGCAAGGATCACGAGCGGTCATGAGCTCTGCTCAATGGTCCTCACGCTCACCCCTTGCACCAGCTGTGCCTCCCCATGCTTGTCCCTCTCCCACCCTGGTGGCACTGGCAGGATCTGAATGCAGCGCGGGAGCGAGAGGCGGAGCAGCTTCTGATTTGACTCAAAAGCCTCCCCATGCTTGTCCCCTGCCCGCCCACCCACCCTGCTTGTGGTGGTGGCAGGACCTGAATGCAGCGCGGGAGCGAGAGGCGGAGCTGGTGGAGCAGCTGGAGCAGCGCGAGGCGGAGGTGGAGAGCCTGCGCCGCGACACCACCGAGAACATCCGCGCCCAGCGCGCCGAGCTGGTGAGTCATTGGCGGGTGGAGAGCTCGTCAGTCATTGGCGGGTGGTGTGGTGAGAGGGGTGGAGGTGGTGGGTGTGAGGGCAACGCTCATGCTTGTGCCGGGCCTCGCATCATCTCATTGCTGCTTCACCCTCCTTCCCTTGCTTCCCGTATGCCCTTCTTCCCCACACAAAACCACCACTCTCCCGCCTTCCTTCCGCACCCCTCCCCGATTCTCTATTTGTGTGTGGTTCGCCTGGCGGGGGGCAGGCGCTGCGGGAGGCTGAGAGGAGGGCGTGGGAACTGGAGATGGAGTCGATGCTTCACCCCCACTCTCTCCACCCCCACAAAACCACCACTTTCCCCACCCCCACAAAACCACCACTCTCCCCACCCACACAAAACCACCACTGTCTACCCTTCCTGCAGGCGCTGAGGGAGGCGGAATGAAGGGCGCGCGAGCTGGAGATGGAGAGGGAGTCGCTGCGGCGGGGCGTGGCGAAGCGCGACCAGGCGCTGGGGCTCATGAAGAGAGAGCTTGAGCGCAGCGCTCACATGCTCTCCGCCGCTGCTGACACCCGCCAGGTGATCCGTGTTGCTCACACCCGCCAGTTTCTCTTATCAGGTGGATGAGTTTGTGTGGTGCAGTACCGATGCTGCGACTGAGGGGCTGTTTCCTGTGCTTCATGCCCCCCTTGCCCTCCCTTGCCATGGGATACGACCCTCATCAACTCCCGTTGTCTGGGGACTGGGGGTGACAGGCATTACGGAGCATGAAGGAGCAGATGGACTGAATGCAGGAGGAGGCGCGGGTCAAGGGGGAGCGCCTGGCAGCGCTGCAGGAGGAGTTCGTCTCTGCTCTCATCGCTGGTACACGCCTCTTGCATGCGTGCATGAATGCACCACTGTTTTTCTTAGGTGCTTCTCGTGCGTGGATGTGGCGCACTTTATAGTTTTCGCAAATCCTCACTTCGACAGTGCTCTTTTCCTTTGTACCGTATGTTGGCGTCGGAACTGGCATGTTTCCCGCAGGACAAGAGCAAGCGAAGAAAGGTGCCACCACAAGGGAAGTCGTCTGGCGATGCGCAACCCCAATGACCTTCCTGAGAGCAACACTCGCCTCTATGGCAATGGAGCGCCTGTAGCAGCAATTGTATCAAGCATGGAGTGTGCTTGGTTCCTGAGTGTGTATGCATACTTCTGATGGTGATCATAATTATTGGCTCTTGATAAAGCTAGGTCAAATAGCATGTATTTTGGTTGAGGGTTGGATTTGTAGAACAACACTGTAGAGAGTTGCGAGCCTTGGCGAGGATGCAGCATCTGGTGGGCGGCAGCAGTGTTCGATGACTGTCAGCCACCTGATCCATCTCTAATCCTTGACCCCTGAATTCGGCCTACACCGCACAGCATTGGCTGTGGGTTTGTGCCCACGCGAAGCGGCTCGACGCTAGGGGCCAATGACGCTCCCCTTGTGCTGGGGAGCCCCACGATTGGGCGAGGGCTGTAGAGATCGACGGCAGATGTGGCAAGTTCCTGAACCCACTCTTTGGGGGACTTGAAACAGCTAGTCCGCCAACGTGGCGGAAGATTTTGACGTCAATATCTGCCCGTTCGGCCTGTTGTTGCCAGGGAGACCGATATCTGCGACTGGTGTTCCAACGAAGTTTCGAGGGCGCGAATCGTTTCGTTGGTGACCGTCGTTCGGCCCCCCTTACCTTCAAATCAGTCCAAACGCATTCTCGCCACCACAAACGAATGCACCCCCCTCCTGCACGCCACATTCACCCCTTGCAATCCCCCCTCCTCTCCACCAATTCGCGCTCTCTCGGCGTCTGTTGCACCACCACGGAACAAATGTCTTGGAAATGTGAAGTTCGTATCTATCAACCCAAGTTAGTCGTCTACAGCGCTACGCCGGTTCGTGTGCTGCTTCCAGTCGAGCCCTCCAGCCACGCTGCAGCCGCGAAAAGAACAGCGTGCTTGTCTCTCTTGGAGCGAATCTTTCGAACCGCAGCACATAGGCTCGCCGCTCGCAGCCTTCCAGCGCCACCATGCTTTCCGCGCTCGGCGCAAGCTCCAAAGCCGTGCTGCGCGCGGACCTGCAGCCATGCGCGTCATGCCACGCTCACCGCCTCGACACCGCTCACCACCTCCCGGCAACCGCGCTGCTCTTGCATTCCGCTGCCCCGCAAGCGCACCAGCTGCGCGCGCTCAGGTCCTCCTCCGCCGCGCTCTTCCCTTCAGCCGGGGGCCGCGCGGACAGTGGGCGCAAGTCCGCGGTTGTTCGCGTGAGCGCCGAAGCGGAGACTCCGCAGAGCGAGCGGCTCCAGTTGAACGGCTCGGGTAGGTGGATGGGGATGGACGCGCGCCTGCCCTGCCCTTCGGGCAGAATTTCTGCACTTCCAGAACCGTCGTCCCTCCTCTGCTTAATTCCTGCCCCCGTGCCGCGCAAATGTCTTGACCCCGCCAGTACTAGTCATCCCCATTTCCTTACGACCTCCTCTGCCCTCTGCCTCCCTTCCCCCCTTTCCTCGTGCCATCCGCCGCGGTGGTGTCCCCCCGCGCGCGTGGGGTGCGCAGTGCTGCGCGCGGACCCGCTGTGGTCGGCGGTGACGGAGCAGGTGGCCATCGGCGGGAGCGTCACGACGGCGGGCGCGGAGGACGTGCGCGCGCTGCAGACACAGTTCGGCATGACGGCCGTCGTTAACGTCGAGGTACGCGCTGCCCCGCCCACGCCGCGGCGCGCATCGCACTCAACCCCGTCGCGCATGCCAACGCCCGTGCCGTTTCATACTTGCTCACATCTCCTGGGCATTTCTACGCGTGCTGACATGGCGTGCGTGTGCCTTTGGTGGCGGCGTGCAGGAGGAGAGCGCGATGAAGGCGCGCGGGAGCAGCTGGGACGAGGAGCGGCGGCGGCTGGAGGAGCAAGGCGTGGTGGCCGTGTGGGTGCCCGTCAAGGAGCACGACGCCACGGAGCAGGTGAGGCGCACGCCGCCACGGTGCAGGTAAGGTGCTTGAAATGCTTCGACTACCATGGCCTCTCCTCGTTGTCCTCCGTCTTTTGTCTCCGCTTGCTCCGCTCCCCCTCAACGCTCCCCCTCAACGCTCTTTCTATCGGTCGCTTCTCCCCTCCACTCTAATCTCCCTCCCACCCCTTTCCCCCATGGGCGGCAGGCGCTGATGCTGCCGCAGGTGGTGCGGGTGGTGTCGGCGCTGGTGGCGGCGGGGCACACGGTGGTGCTGCAGTGCTCGTCGGGCGACCGCATCTCGCCGCTCATCGCCATCGGGTGAGTCGCCGCTCATCGCCGTCGGGTGAGCTTTGAGTCGACTCAAAAGGCCGGGGGGGCCAAGGCCGGGTGCGCGTGAGATAGGGGGGGGGTACACGTGTAAAGCGAGAAAACGGTGACATGGGTAAAGCGAAGCAATGGTGAAATGGAATAAAACATTTGAGCGGTAACATGGTTACAAGCGTGTGGCAACGCACGGGCATGAGTGGCCGACTGTTTGAGCACCCCCCTCGTCCCTTGTCTGTTCTGTGTGCATCGGCCGTGCTGCGCGCGCAGGTACCTCATGTTCGTGCGCGGCATGCCCGCGGATGCCGCGTCCGCGCTCGTGGCGGAGAGGCGCGCCGGCATCAGCCCGCCCATGGGCGTGCTCACGGAGGTGCGCGGGGGGGAGGGGAGAGGGGGGAGGGGGGAGGGGGAGGACAGGGGGAATGATGCATGCGGGATTCCCATGAGAGGCATGCGGGGTCGGTTTGCGGAGAGGTGAAGGGAGCGCAGTGGAAGGGAGTGCAGTGATGCAATGCGATGCGATGCGTGCAGGCTGGCGCTTGCATGCCTGGCAGGGCCGCTCGAAGGTGTGTGGGTACGTACGTAGGTACACAGCACGATGACCACACGCTCTATTTCCTGCCGCCTGCATGCCATCATCGCCTGCATGCCATCATCGCCTGCATGTCATCATCGCCTGCATGTCATTCATCGCCTGCATGCCATCATCGCCTGCATGTCATTCATCGCCTGCATGTTGACGTTATGCCATCCCTCCCTCTCCCCGCCGTGCCTTTGTCTCCCCATTCCGCGTGCCCCCGTGCGGCGGGCAGGCGATGGAGAAGGTGTTGGCGGGGGCGACGGCGCGCGTGATAGAGATAGCGGAGAGCATCTACCGCCAGCGCGAGCGCACGGGGCAGCCCGGCGACTCCAACTCCGACTGGGTGGTGCGCTCCCCTCCCCACCTCCCTTTCCCCCCTGCCTTCCCCCCTGCCTTCCCCCCTCCCTCCCCTCGCCCTGCTATGCTCGCGTGCTGCTCACCTCCCAGTCTGCGAATCCCTTCATCTCGCATTCGCCAGCTTCCCCTCCTCACCCCCTCTTCTCCCCACTCCGTGCCCCGCTACCCCCCCGCCTCAACGCCCCCCCTGTCTCTGTGCGCGCAGCAAGCCCACCGTGTGGCAAGCTCACCACATCTTCCCCCCACTCTGCGCACGTCTCTCCCCCCCTCCCTGTCTCCCCCTGTCTCTGTGCCCCGCTACTCTCCCCCTGGCTCTGTACACACAGCAAGCCCAGCGGGCGTACATCAACGAAGCCTTTGCCAAATGGCTCGCTGCTGACGTCAGCTTCGCAGAGTCTATCGCCCAGGTTAGTGCACCCCTCCACCCCTCCACCCCTCCACTCCTCCATCCTCAAGCGCTCTCCGTGGCCTCGCCCCTCCCCTCGCCTCTGCTTCACGTCATCTTCCCCACCCGCGCCTGCTTGCCTTTTTCTACACGCTGGTCTCTCTCTGGCCCTTCACTGCCACGTCTCACCGCACTGCATCTCATGGCGCCGCACTGCACCCCTGCTTGTCCCCACTGCAGGCAGCGGAGCGCAAGGCGAGGGAGCAGCAGGTAGCGGAGGAGGCGGAGCGGAGGGCTGCTGGACCCGCCAAGGTAAGGCGCCTCTGCCCTCTCGCCCCTTTACATGCACTCTCGCCTCTTCACTCTCAGCCCTTCACTCGCTTTGTTTCAACTTTCAACCCCTCTGCACGTACCCCGGTGCCCGCACCGCACCCAACTGTTTCTCTCCCCGCCCTGCTACCGCGCCCTGCCCTGCGCCCCCCGCAGCGCCTGCTGACGCCCATCCGCTGGAGCGACTCCGCCAAGGCCCCCGCGCCGCCGCAGTCCGCCCCCCCCGCGGCGGGCGCGGGCAGCAGCGAGGCGTTGGCGGCGGCGAACCGGCGCGTGGCGGCGCTGAGCAAGGAGCTGGAGGGGGTGACGCGCGTGGCGGGCGAGCAGGCGGCGACGCTGCAGCGCGCGGGGCAGCAGGTGGCGGAGCTGACGGGGCAGGTGGAGGCGCTTCAGCGCAAGGAGCGGCTGTACACGGAGGCGCTGGCGCAGGCGAACGAGCGCATGGAGCTGCTGGGGGAGCGCATGCGCGCCGTGGAGCAGCAGGGGCGCGAGGAGAAGGAGCGCCTGGAGGGGGAAGTGCGCTCGCTGCGCGCGCGCGTGGAGGCGGACGAGCAGCGCGGCGGGC